>CM061046.1:32540781-33905458 GCA_030762985.1 Adelphocoris suturalis
ATTCAACATTATCGATTCAAGTTTTCAGGAAACAGAAAATACTTAGACCCTTTGATAAAATGGATTTCGTAGAAGCATGGACCAGGACGGTGAAACCAGAGTAAAAATATACCTAGCATCAGATTACCAACTTGATATATTCCGAGAAAAACAAACTAAAGCAAATAGAGAAACCAGGTTCTTCTCAAAACCTTCGTAGAATGCCGATATAGCTTCTTTAATATAACTATGTAGAGATTGGCACCTCCAAAGGGAGAATAATTATAATCAAGTAATACATCTACACTTTAGTGGACCCCCAGATCTAGGTATAACGTTCTTTAGGTAGGCATGTAACTACCAACTGAAAATTTATAAGAAATTAAAACACCTACCAGCATTTCACTCTTTAGATATTTCATATTATATCATAACTAGAGGCTTGTTAGGGCTTGGAAAGCCCTAATCTAGTAGTACAGTAGTACTTAACAGGAACTCAGCACATTATAGTAACGATATAAGTCCTACCTATTAGCGGCGTTATGTGAGCTGATGTAAAGCTAAGGCGATGTTATTAAATGATTAAAAAATATGAAATACCGATCAAAATGTAAGTAATGTAATAAAATAAATATCACTAGTTGAGGTGGTCTCTCCACTATGAGACTAAACAAAAAGTTGAATCGGGGAATTTAGAATTTGGGCATGGTGAGATGATGGTGTAATTCTATCTCGAGTCTTCTTCGTTTCTTTGTAAGCGTGTGAATCTGCGCGTCCGTGTCTTTGTTGATTGAATCTTGAACGGTAGTACTCGTAGATGTCGAACTGGTGTTGAGTCCGCTATACTGGTTTCTTTACATATAATTCCGAACGGTCTCAAGTCCGCTAAGTTTTTCAGTTTCAATTTCTTCGTTCAGAAATAACTCTCCTAGATGTTAGTTACTACACTTGGATGGAATTTATGGTCTTGGATGTGAATTTATGGACTTTATAAATATATAATCCCGAACGGTCTTTATATATAATTCCGAATCAGCTCGGCCCCAAGTGTGTTGCAAAAGTGTCGGTAAATAAGAAACGTAGTGATGGGGTCTTTTCTGATCAGCTGGGTGAGCTAAATTCTTTCCTGTTCACTGAGTGAGCTAAATTCTTTCCTGTTAACTGTAGGAAGTTGAAATTTGATAGGTAGGACTTATATCGTTACTATAATGGGCTGGGTTCCTGTTAGGTACTACTGTTATACGGACTAGATTAGGGCTTTCGAAGCCCTAACAAGCCTCTAGTCAGTTAATAAACTCGATTTTGCAACGTTATTACAAATTCCATTGAAACTACATCACCCGATAATCCCAATATTGGCATTATATCAGCTGATATTTACAAGGTAATTTTGATGCATTCGAGTATCACTATCTAGCGATTTTTTATGGAATTTCGAGCTTGATCGTCCATTCAATTGATCCGCTAGCAGCGCGTGATTTCTATAATCTCCTTGCGCTTAGAAATTCGAAGGTTTTTTCTCGATATTCAAGCCCTTAGGGAAAGCGAACTATTCAACGTACAGCGTTGCGGGTGGTTTTAATCGATTCTTTGGGATTATATTAATCATTGATAAGCAAAAAATTATTACTGTTACTTGGAAAGTTTTTGAGATCTCGATTTTTTGAAGTGTAAACTTCTATTGGCGCACCGCGTCAAAAAATTTAGCGGGGTTTGAATACGATTTTACCGTCACGTTTTTTTCCGTCACGCTGTTTTGACAACCAAGCCGTTGCTGGGGAATTCTTTTGATTTTCACGTACAACCAAGCCGTTGCTGGGTAAATGAAACTTCTTTATTTTTCACTGGACAAAAATCGTTCTCCACTCGTTGGAAAGCTCACGATTTATCACGCATTTCTTTCGTACTTGTTCTTCAATTCATGTCGTAGTTTTATAATTATTTATGTTATAAATGGATATGGTAAAGGCTTGGAAAGCCCTAATCTAGTCCGTATAACAGTAGTACCTAACAGGAACTAAGCACATTATAGTAACGATATAAGTCCTACCTATTTGCGGCGTTATGTGACCTGGTGCAAAGCTAAGGCGATGTTATTTAATGATTAAAAAAGAGGAAATACCGATCAAAATGTAAGTAATGCAATAAAATAAATATCACAGTGCTGATTTGGAATTATATATAAAGACCGTTAGGAATTATATATAAGTAAAGTCCGCTAATTTCTTCAGTTTCAATTTCTTCGTTCAGAAATAACTCTCCTAGATGTTAGTAACTACACTACGTTTCTTACTTACCGTGAACTGATGGCAACTGTTGTTGCCGTCACAGCCTAATAAACAACTCTCGTTGATAAGGACCGCTTAGAACACGATCAAGGCGGGTATAGAGACGAACGGCGACACTTTTGCAACAAACTTGGGGCCGTGCTGATTCTAATGAGCAGTCTAACACTAAAATCGGACCGCGAAGTTCTTCACAATTTCAAAGACCGTTCGGAATTATATATAAAGATTTTGATCAACAGGCTTAGCGGACACCATCCGGGTCTCTACCTCCCCTTACGAACCCGGGAACATTAAGTTGAGTTTTTAATTTTCAATTTAAGTTCATTCATTATTTGTAAATCATACATCATGGGTATTATACATTTTCCATCTACGAATTAAGATTCCTTCGTTATTTTGTTTTTCAAGTCGCATAGTTGCGCGAAGTCGCTAAGCTCACAATTCGATTAAATACTGCAGATCAAAGAAGATAAATTAGGGGTGGGAGGCTGAACTTCTTACAATATTTTATGAATTTATTAAAACGTCACTTGAATTAAAATTGTCTATGACATAAAGATCACTTAAAGATGGCTATTACGTGAAAAATATACGTAGCAACTCACAAACCCTTTCCTAGGCTTACCCGACTCATTTAAATTATTTTATCAGATTTTCGGCTCTGCTGTATAAACGTAACGATTTTTTTTTTATTCAGTCGTCAAAAAATAATACAAGTCAGGGTTTTCTATACGGACAATGATGGAAGTACCTAACTACAACATATGGACCAAATTCACTGAAAGGGTTTTTCTAATCACACAGAACCTTTTTCGAACAAAAGTGAGAGCATTGAGGGTTACCTTTAAAAGAACCTGGACAATATATCCCGGAGCTACATGCTTTTCAGAACATTGGTTGGGCAGCACAGGCCGTTTCTTGAATAGGTTTTGAATCAATTCCCATCAGAGAAGGACGGAATGGCGCTAGAAGATGGGTAAATTCTAGTAATTTTCTGAATTTAACGAATTTTTAATAAATATTTAGATACTATTGTTAGACGTAAATAGCCCAGTGCAAACAAGGTGGTCTTATGACATTCCTGCATTTGATTTCTACATAACATTATCGGCTAAATTTAAATCGAAATTTTAATGAATGAATCAAGAAAGTTTCGACTTACGTGGCTTTTCCCCCAGCTAACACACGCACCTTCGTTCAGTTTTATTTAAGACATAATATAAATGCAATGTTAAATAAAGTGTTAAAATACAGCTAAACGTACGCATCAGAGCAAAACGTATTGTTGTATATTTTTTTGGCACTCTTCATTTTCTTTATATTTAAAATACAGAGACTAAGAATGAAGTATGAATAAATTATTTCAAATCAAGTTTAAATCAAATTCTATAGAGTCAAGCCTCTTTAGGACATTTACTTGACTATGCCCAGGGTCCGGATCAGATGAGTGGCTCTTAAAGCTATTGTTGGGAAATGAAAACCAACTAGTTTGCAGGATTGCATATTTACCATCTTGCTTGTTTATTGTTGTGTTTCTAAATAAAAAATCAGTTGTTGTGTTATTGATCTCAAGTGCGAAGGTTGTTACTGTTTTTCTAATTTAATATCTCGCCCTTAAAACTTATAACATTGGTGGCAGCGGTGGGATATGAACACGTCAACAGCACAGGATGGGCAGTGAGTCAACCAGGTATTACAAGGAGAGCAGGTGGAAACAGTGCAGGGAGAGCCTCAGTTTTAGAGGTCCCTAGTAGAAGAAACCTTGGTTCACTGGATCAGCTAATGCAGTTTTGGGATGAGGAGAGGAGTGTCTGCATGGGTGAATTGCGCCAGGTGATTCAACAGCAAGGCAGTAGTGCAGAGACCACACTGAAATACCAATTAAGTTCATTCACCTCAGCCATGCAAAGCATTCTCGAGATGCAGACTGCTATGCTAAAGGAGATTGTGCAGGCAGTTAAGGGTGAAAGTAATTTAGGTATCCCAACTCCACTCTGCCCTACCATGCCATCACCAGTAACCAGGCAAACTTAAACCAATGCCCTTCAATGGCTCTGAAGAATCGTATTACCTGCAGTTTTCTACAATAGCCAAAGGTTGAAGATGTGTTTTTAGACTGAATCTGAAGATTCCTTCAAAAGGAGCTAGAGTAGTTTAATAAGAAAGTCTAGGTATTTAAGAACGTCTGTCGAATGGGAGTGAAAAATAGCTTCCTCCTATTTATAATTTGATCTTATGTATATTTATGTAAGATGTGTTGGAGAGCATTTAGCTTGTATACTATTAGGAATGCAGAACCTCAACTTGAAGAAACAAAGAAGATGGTTGTATCTACATAAGGTATTTTGAAAGTAGAAGCATATAAGTTACCTATCAGAGTTTTAAATTTTTTTTTTTTTTTTTTTTTTTTTAATTCAAATTTGCGTCTACCCAGAAGTCATTTTAACTTTGGATTGGAATAAATTTGTGGGGTCTTCCTGATAGAAGAAACAGGTTCAGGATGAGTAGCTCAACATTCGTCAGGGTATTGTTCCATTATTGAACAGAAATACCATTTGGCTCAACTGAAGTGGAGTTTTTTATAGGGCACTTATGAACCACGGAGCACAGAATGGTACACAACGGTGGATAATGATCCGCTGATGGAAGGTGGTGACACGTCTCATACCCGTGACTCTAAAGGTACCCTGACTCTTAGAGCAAACTAGTGTTTGACCCAAAAATAGCTTTAAATTTTATTTAAACATGGCTCACAAGAGTTGTAGCTGAGAGCACTCATGAAAATTTATTCCCTTCCAACTAGACTGAAATGAGGATCGAACAAAATGAGAATCATGAAAATAAGTTGAGAATTGTAAACTGGGCAGCGTCGACAATATTGTTCGTTACAAAGCACGTTTTTCGGCTTTACCCCTCCAATTTTCACCTTTCCGTCATGAAATAAAAACAAGTAGTTCAGTGTTCACGAAGTGAGACATATGATAGTGTATTTTCTTTTAAGGGGATCCGATTCAGATAGACGTTTCCAGCGTTGAATAGGAGACAAAATGACTTTAGAGTTCACTCCGATGATCAATGACCTCCCATGCGACAGCAGCGACTGATCCATCTTTATCCTCGTCATGTTACTGATTGCATCCATACCAAGTTTCATAAAAATCAGACGAAGCGGAGTGGCATTTAAAATGATTTTAAGAGGACATAACTACATACATCAACGGACAAAGTGAACACAATAGTTCATATTCCTTTCTTTTTTTTAATAGAAAATGCGCTAAAAATCGAGGTTTGTTGCACAACTAGGCTAAAATAATTTGGGAACAAACAAAGTAAAAGTGTTGAACGTTAGGATTCGTGTCACATTTGTCTCAAAACGGTTTTCAGTTAAGAAAAAATTTCAGGAATTTTGATTTTGAAATATTTGGAGCCATCAAAATTGATTCATTTTTTACGAAAACTCGCTGATGCAGAATTGATCATTATTTTAGTAAGACACCCCCCCCCCCCCCCCTCATTGTAGTTTTAACAAAGATCGTCAAAAAAACTACATTGCACAAGAATTCGAAAATTGATGCCCTATAAAATCAAGTCCCCTCCCCCCCCACTCCCGTGACAGAGGCTTGTTGATTAATTTCGGTTCCATATCAAAGCGTCTGTCTGTTTGTGCTAGTGGGGAGCTTTCATCTGTCGGAATTTTACACTTTTGACCTCATCTCCGGATTCAGCGCACTTTAAAACCCTCTTGGGCAAATGTCCAGGTCAAATGACCGTTTAGTTTGACCATTAAATGGGTGGGAAGATCAAGCGATACGAAGTCGGGCAAGGGTGCAGTGGTTGTCCCCCAGGCGGGCGGTTACC
Source organism: Adelphocoris suturalis (assembly GCA_030762985.1). Taxonomy (NCBI): domain Eukaryota; kingdom Metazoa; phylum Arthropoda; class Insecta; order Hemiptera; family Miridae; genus Adelphocoris; species Adelphocoris suturalis. The sequence goes on from CM061046.1 coordinate 32,546,907, forward strand.
ATGACGTCATCTTGCAAATTAATTCCAAAAGCCGTTTTGCTGGTCAGATACATCACAAAGCTACATTTCGGAAAGATGTTGCTTAGATTTTCCATGGAGCAAATAGAAAATAACCATGAAAACTCCCCATGTAGGTTGCTACGTGCTGGTTAGCCCCTTTGAGGTCCCCTGGTAAATTTCCTTGCTGTCGAATCATTAGTACCTACAGCCAGTACTCAAGAGCAAAATTCAGTTTCCCATAACGTCGATTTCTAATGATCTTCGGTCCGACTTCGTTCAAACTCGTGGGATAGTTGGGCATATGTTTCAAGATGCCATATCAATTTTATCGCTATTGGTTCAGTAATAACTATTGCGCAAGCGTCAAATTAAATTGGTTGTTACAGACAAAATCCCAACATTGATGGAGCAATTCCGATGTATATATAAGACATTGAGCGGATTAATCACTAAACAACACCCCATCGAATCCATCGCGTTGGACGTATAGCATGTGTGAACTAGAATTTCCTAAAACATCGATTTGTCAGTCTATCATCGGTCGAGTTCTTTCAAAATTGAGAGGTTCATTGCTATAGGTTGAAAAAACTATGCGCATGCACACACCTGAGATTGATTGTGATAAACGAAACTTTGAGACTAATAGACCGATTTTTATGAAGGTTCAGGCATTGAGCTCTTGATTTCCCTTATATAACTTAGATATTGAATGCTGTTGAATTGATTGTGCATGCGCAACATGAATTATTCGGAACACCGATTTCCTAACATATGGTCTACGTAACGGAAGGAACATCAAGTGAGGAAGCTATAAGTACTGCCCACCCAACTCAGCAAACGTTTTTTACGTTGATTATCAGATGATAATCATACCGGTTTTAATATGTAGGTACCGCAGTAAAGCAGGACTATAGTATATCATTTAACTCATTTAACAAGCAAAACATCATAACATCGTTTAGGTATTTAGCCTAATGAAGGTTCGATGTGATCATATGGTACTGTGGACGGTTGAATTGACGTAGCCAGTCGTACTGTAATTATGTTCACGATAATCAATTTATTCAGATCGTTAGTCAGCAAGCTGCGGTGATGATGAGATCATCCTCGTTACACTGCGTACACTACCAATCTGTTGTACCTAATGTTATCAGCCGCCAGATTAGTAACGGTTACCTTGAAACTCCCTCTCGAGCGTAGCACTGGGCGAAGTGTGAATTAACGGATATTCAACTGAGAGGAAAATGAGTAGATAATATTTAGCTAAGCTGGCTGCATTCTACAAATAGATTAATAAATTCATCATAATGGAAGTACAAATAGCTGGCTCTCTAGTAGCATCTAAACATGGGTACACATTTATGTAATCCACATAGGTACAATATATTTATATAAGTAAGGGTTGAAACAGAGGAGAGAAGGGTAACAACGCTGCGAGTAACAGTATTGGATATCAAATATCGAAACCACCCTGTGAATCCTACTTGACCTCTTGTTGGTCAGAAGTCATTCCGATTCCAAATTCTATTAGAATTCAATATGGGCGGTATTTCTTCAGGCCTTTTATTACCGTTTATCTATTCAGAACGGCTTTTAAATATCGCGTAACTCACTGCATTGGTACGATAAGAGAAATTTTGAAAAAATTGTAGGTATGTTGAAAGTTTGTACGAAGAGATTTATACAGACTCTAGAGAGATCGAATCTTTCCACGTCCCCACTAACACGTCTTCAACGCAATGCCGATAAAGTGATAAACTCTAGAGTTACATTGATAAACGTGTTCAGTATCAGTTCACATTGAAAACAATATATATTGAACACTACATTAGATTTGGGTTAGTCGATAAACGAATAAATTCTCTTAATTTAATTTTATCTATCTTTTCCAAAGCATAACCAGATGCTCTCTTCAAAATGCCAATAATCTGAATATACCAACTTCTATTCACGAATCTACACATACCAATATTATCGCTAACAAAGTTGAAAATGAACTCACTTGATTCATCAAGGTGTGATCCTGACGAATACTCCCCAAGATAAACTTGGAATAGATCGCTGATATCGCCTTTGCTTAATAAACCAGCAATATGATATAAGCCAATGAAGTCTAATACTTTTCGTTACGTTCTTTGCTAACCGAAAACGGCGGGCAGAAGTATATATATATATATATATATGGAACGTAAACCAACAAATCCTGAGGGTCGGTTAGAAAACTTGTTAAAATTTGTTTTCTTGGTCGATTACAAAGGTTCATAATTAAAAAATGAAATATACAAATAGGTAAAATAAAATAAAACAACACGATGATACATGATGGAAAGTAAGAAATCAGGATGGTGTGAAGACACGTGAAACACAGAGCGTGCACCATGGTAACAGCCAGCATTTTTAGAATTTCCCTAGATTCCCGTACACAGTGTTTGAACAACGTGGTAACCATGAGCTATTTATTGGACATCTATGACAAATATCCTAATATATAAAAAAGAGAAGTATGTACTTATGTCTGTCTGTGTGAGGTCGATTCACGTCATACCCTTTTCTTTAGGTTTACATTTAAATTGAGTGTTTTCTGGATTATTATCAACTTATGATTAGTTGCATTTGATAGATCCCTTCGTTTCCTGGATATTAAATAAAAATAAAAATGTTATATTTAGAAAACCGATCTCAGACCCACGCAAGATATTTCCATCGTCAGAGAAAAAAAAGTCCATTAAAACTTCCTGAGTGATGAGAATTTCAATGGCCCGCTTTTTTCTTGTTTTTTATTTGTACTTTTTTTATTCTTAAAGAAGGAAAAATCTCAAGGAGAAAAAGAAGTTACAAAGGAGGGTAGGAGGTTGGTACCTAATATCGCAGTTTCCAATAGCTCGAAAAAGGAAGTGATGCGTTCAGAAATTCTCCTCCATCGATACACATGTCTTGGTATATACGCGTATGTTATCTTCTCCCTACTCTAACAGCAAGGGAGAAGTTTCCCGAAAATTCGGAGAAACAACTAACTGCCTGGAGTTATTCAGGATCCAAGCTGCTCAATTCTCGATTTGAAAATAACTTTGTAAGAAGTTTTTGTGAAATAAACGAACTTCACAGGATGTCTCTATTGAATGATGGTTGCAATTACTTTCAATGAAGAACCAAGGAAAAACCGCTACAAGTTATTACAAAAAGGTTTATTATTTCTATATTAGATAGCCCTTCTTCGCAGATCATCATTGGTCTTTAATTATTCAACCTCATTTATAGTATACTAGCTGATTCACCCGGCGTTGCCCAGGTTATGGGTAATAAAATAGGTGAGGTGTTCACTTACCTAGTAGGTGATGTTATCGCCTCATAATTATTACTAACCCCAAAGTCCCACAGAGACGCAGTATGAAATGTCAGTCGTCATGTTCTGTCCCGTTACCTCGTCCTGGTAACCCTCGTTTTGTCCTGTTACCCTGATTTTTTTCCATCAGTCAGGAACCATATTATGTGTGAGGACTGGTGGTAGATGCTGATATAATTCCCCCAAATATTGACATTTTGAGCACATTAAGATGCTCACCTTTTAAAAAATGATCAAAATATCAATAAGAATAACTATAATCGGCTAAAACTAGTTAATTTTTTTTTTTTTTTTTTTTCATAATGTTAGTCAAAGAAATTTATCAACGATGAACCTAGACCATTAAAAAATATAGGTATGCAGAAACTTAAGCTGAAAACTTAATTAAATGAGTTTCATAACTTTACTGAAAAATTGGTAAATCTGCAAAAAAGGTATAAACATCCTATTTTTTCCATAAAATTTGCAACAATTCCTTTGCATTCGGAATGCTAAAATTTTAAAGCAATGTAAACCAACTACGATATTTTACGAAAATTCGCTCATACCGTCAAGCTACGTGACTGGAAGTTTTAATTTGTTAAAATTCATGTACCATGAGTGATGGATGCAGTAGGTAGAGCAAAGTGCATTCTGAATGCATCTATATATGATTTTAATATATAAATAACTAATCGGAAATTTTCTTTCAAGATCAATAATCTAATGAAGGGATAATCATTACGTTGGCATAATTTTGAGTTACCATTTATGTGACTGTTGTTGGTTTACTGCCACCTACAATACTATAACGCTAGACCCGAGCTATTCATGGAGTAGGGAGATAATACGGCCACTAAGTCCGGGTAGGGACCAGATTAATAGCTAAAACGTTTCTTGAATGTCGGTTTAGATTGCGGTCTAGCATTAACTAATTACATGATGCTTTAAGCTACCAACAGACGTCCCGCGTCACGCGCCAATATAACCGTCCCAGCACATCGGTCTCGGTTCCGTGACACATCAGTCCTTGAGGTGATTATAACCACACACCTAACTCAGACATCCGCTCATTAGCTTGATATACAGCCCTCATTTACGATCCACAAGATTATTATCAATTGTGAATTTCAGTACCTACCAAGTTTTACTCAACATCGCGGAAAGCAAAAATACCTAGTCTTGTGTTGGATGCCGACATCACAATTTTTGTTTACTTGGCTTCATTGCTTATGTTCATTTCGAATAACTGCCTAGTTCTGCACTATGTCAACAGAATATTGAATTCCGCTAAGTATCTCCACCTATGTAGTGAAATTTATGAAACACCTCCTATAAACAGAACGCTAATTATTTGTTCACTGTTTGTGGATTGTATCTCAGTACGTCAATAGACTATACAATAATTAGTTTTGATCCAATATTGATTTTGATGAGATAATGAACAGTATCGCCTTAATTAAACACAATTTTTTAAATCCGAGATTATAGCGCCTAAGATATATATCCATCCACAAATTGATTTTGAAAATTCATAAATATCTCATTAAAGTGATCAGAAAAGTAATTTAAGATGATTTTTAATGATATAAGATAGGCTTGTTTGGGTATGGAGCCTCTACTTAGGAAAGAACAAATGAGAGCAAAGGGTCTGTTAGCAGGTAGGTCGGTAGGTAGCTGAATGAGTCATGACTCTGAGCCCGAGTTAATATGATTTTTAGTCGTGTTTTAATACCAAATATAATAAAATGAAAATAAACTCGTTCATCGATCTCTTCATATAGGTTCCTATTTTGTTCAGACTCTTATATCGACATTAGATGTGGCAGCCGCAGATGAAACATCACTGGTAAAAGCAGTTTCTTGACAGAATATTTTTGGAAGTTTGCAGAAAATCGTAATTGATTTTTTCAAAATTTGATTAAAAATAGATTAAAACTGAAAATGGTAGTCATACATAAATAATTAGATTATTTATTTATTATTAAATTATTTATTTCTTCCTTAGAATCAATCCCTTCTGTGTACAAAGAGCTCAAATCACTAAACAATTCATTAAATTAACTAATTAAACAGTTACAGTTTTTAGTCCAGTTATGCAACCTCAGAATTTCAAATTTACTGTCGGTGGAGGGGTTAAATGATGGGGGAGGGGGGATTTCCGAGAAATCATAATACTTTTTTTTGTTAATTGTAATTCCCACCAGAATTATATACAATCCATTCATAGGGACGTCCCTGTAATGCATGCATTATTTACCAATATGTTTTTCCGTTGCGATTACATGGTTCATTACCATTTTATTATAAATCTAGGTATGTCATATTACGTAAGCACATTTAAAACTGGAACCACGCATTCAAAATTCATAACAATCTAGCAAACTGAATTTTTTCCTGTATAATTGTTTTTTGTGAGAAAGTGAGAACGTAAATGGGACGTTTTTTCAGTGAACAGATGGACATAGAGTTGTGGCCGGGAAATGCCCTTACTTCTGCTTGAAATAACATGATATTAAACTGCGCTTCGCAATATTAAATCCTCATGGTTTTCGGTCGACAAAAAAGAGAGAAGGAAAATACGGGCGTTTCATACGAGATGAAGTTGGAATAACGAAGCATAAAGCAGGGGCGAGTAAAAAGTCTATTGCCGTAGAACAAAAGCGTTCTGTCGCCCTCACTTTCCATTGGGAGTTAGGCGCTGGGCTCGGGAGATGTACCTACCTACCGCAGGGCTACCTCCCGTGACCCTTATTATGACCATTGTTTACTTTAACCCCACTCCTGCATCTCGCTTATTTCTCCGCATCTGCCTGACTTTTCCACGTACCGTTCAATTCTCATGCCTCTTTCACCGGTCCTATCTCCGAAAAATGAAAGATGGGCACTTTTTCCGACAGAAACAGAAAACGCCCTTCCTGATTTTTTGTCGCTCAGAGTCGTTGATATTTTCAGCGGGACCATATAATATTGATAATACCTACCACTTCCGAACAATGACTATGAGCCATTCTCACAATAACGTCAGATTGAAGGTAGATTCTTCCAGATTTCAAAAGGTATTTTTATTTTCACCCAGTAAAATTTATGTTACTTCCTGATTGTATATACTGTGAATTGAGATAGCTAAAAACTTAAACTCTCATATTTTTTGTATAATCAATAAAAATAATAACTGCCAGTGGCAGGGACTGATGGCCACGGCAGGGACTGACTTAATTGTGGTCAGAGACTGATGATTGATCATCCATAAACCAGTTTAACTGGTCTATCACTGTTTTTATCCGGCTATTATTCAATTTCATTATACAGGTAATTAGGTACCATCAAGTTCCGATTAATGGGCCTACTTAGCTGAAGTTATGTAAATTACTGTTTTCCTTCCTGTATTAATTTTGTTTGAAAAGACACTTATGAAATTACAGTTTAACAAAGTGTTATAAATCAAACATTTTATTACCTAATTGAACAGTTTTATACATATAACCTTAAATTCAATTGACTTCGTTGACTCTCAGTAATACTATACATCAGATGTCAGCAGAGTCAGGTTAAACACTTAAAATTACTGATTACGTCAGGAAATTTATGGATAGTTAGAAATAGTATTAAAAAGAACTGTTAAACGGTATTGGGGAGGCCTGCAAGTGTTTCCATTAGATTCAGCTTGAAAGTGAAAGAAACGATTGCATACGAGTCTGCAACACATTGGGACATTTTATGCCTTTAGTTGAAGACAAGTATTTGTTGCAGACTCGTATGCAAGCTCTAAGAGCCACTCAGCTGATCCGGACCCTGGGCATCGTCACGTAAATGTGCTAAAGAGACTACATACGAAATTACAGCTTCCTAGAGTGTAAAACATAGAAATTAGCTTTAAGAGCCACTCATCTGATTCGGACCCTGGGCATCGTCAAGTAAATGTCCTAAAGAGGCTACATACGAAATTACAGCTTCCTAGAGTGTAAAGTATAGAAATTACCTATTAAAATGATTTAGCCACTGCTTCACAAATCAAACCGTTCTCGCAATATTTGGATCACCTTCTATGAATCAAATCATCGAAACACCAGCTCAATGAAATCATCAGAAATTAACAAGCGGTGGCAATCATGTTCACAATATCAATTATTGAGGATGATCACCTAAGTTTACACAATTATTCAAATAACCTTGCTCATAACTCAGCTTGTTGGCCACGCACTGCGCAGTAGTTAACATAATATAGCCTTTAACTTAGTAGTTAACATAATAATACCTTTCGAACGAATGGTAAACGAATTTTGTGGGATGAAAAACGACGAAGTACCATTTCCCTAGCAACGACTCGGTTGTAAGTGGAAATCATCAAAATATTTTCGTGAGCAATTTTCCGTGACGTTTTTTGACATGGATATGTCTTTGCTCTGGGGGGTCAACCAAAAATTTCCGTGACGCAAAATTTGTGTCAAAATTTCAGTGTTTTTCACGTACAACCCAGCCGTTGCTAGGGGAATGGAACTTCCACAGTTTTCATCGCACAGAAATCGTTCGCCACTCGTTGGAAAGCGCTTGATTTATATGATAAATGTTCACATCTCAAGCTACCAATTTCCCCCTCTTTATGTATCTGGCTACATTCCTAAACTAAGTTGATTGGACTATAAGCAATTTTAATAAGCCGGTTACAATATTCTTAACGTAAAGCTATAGCATCATTTACTCTACTCCATAGGAAACATTTTCATGCTCTTGACAACAGTCGACTGTTAACAACAACTCATTGTAGTGGCTTCTCTCCACAGTTATTTTCAACATTTATATAAGTAAACCATTGTTTTGTTGGAATTAGTCGGGATGCGGCCCAGGGATTTGTTTAAAGTTAAAGGATTTGTTTACAACTCTCCAAGACAACCGCTATGAAATCTCCAATCAAAGACATATCCATGTAACATGGTATCTGCTTGTAAAGCAGATAGTGGAACTCGTTTACGAATTGTTTAGTTAGGTACTTGAAGTTTATTTGTTTTTGACATGGATATGTCTTTTGGCAGGGGGTCAAGGAATTTTTTGCGACACTTTTTTTCCCGACCGACACTTTTTTTCCCGACCGGTACATTTTCTATTGATTTTCACGTACAACCAAGGCGTTACTAGGGAAGAGTAACTCCCATAGTTTCCATAGTAGGAAAATCGTTCGCCGCTTTTTGGAATGCTCTAATTTTACCACGACATTTCATGACCTCTAAGCCATTGTAGTGTCAAGGAATGCTGATTTATCACTCTAAGTTAAAAACTAATATTGTTTTGTAACCATAATGGAATAATCTTGAGAAAAGAAGGCACTACATGGTTGGAATACATTTGAGTAGTAGGTACCAACTGGTAAGCAGTAGGTACTAGACATATCCATGATCTTTTGTTTTTCCCATCAAGGGAGAAATTAAAATGCTTGATTTACACTTTACGTTTTTCTTTATGTCTTTGCTATGGCACATAAACTAAAAAAACGTCACGGAATTTTCCCGACCGACACTTTTTTTCCCGACCGGCACATTTTCTATTGATTTTCACGTACAACCAAGGCGTTACTAGGGAAGAGTACCTCCCATAGTTTTCATAGTAGGAAAATCGTTCGCCACTTTTTGGAATGCTCTTTGTTTTGTTTTTTCGATTTGAATTTTTTTTTCAATTCTTCTCTTCTAGTTTATGTGCCATAGCAAAGACATAAAATGTCAAAATTGCTTCAAACCTCTGAAGCTCAAAGGATAGCTATACTGGTACTCTGGTAGCTATACTGGCTATTCTTGACCAGAGAAATATTTGTTCTACTAACCTCAAATAACTGATCACATCGTCACACATCAAAGCTTCAAAAAATAAAGCTGTACATACAGAATCGCATTATATTATAAAATTTTCCTCATCGTTTATACATTTTCAGTTGTTTCAGTATTATAATAAAATCACGCATCATCATCTTACAGAAACGGACTGATGCAATTGCGGCAGCATCAAAGGGTGGCTATGCATTGCTAAAGGAGCAGAACTTCACCTCTTCGCATGTTTCATGAAAGCCTATTTTCGCGCATATCTTGCATCTCAATAATTTGTTTACTGCCTACTTAGTGGTAATTTAACCCAGAGTGAAAAGAAAGGGTCTTCGGCGGAAGTGGGTTCGAATTGCTGGTTTCAATCATTCTAAGGTGGTCTCCAAAAGGATAATCGTTGCCGAGTTCGATAAAATGTTTTTGAAGTTCAATGAGAGGGTTGCTGTTTTCAATCATTTCGAAGCAGTCTTCAATCGTTAATTCTTGATTGCTTTCTAGGGGGGGGGGGGGGATATATATATTACTAGCCGCTCCGGCTCGCTCCGCTCGCCTCCACGTCCAGCCGGGGGGCAAGCCCCCCGGACCCCCCATTAAAGTGCTCGCTTCGCTCGCAAAGTGTGGCATATAGGGAATGTTGCTCGCTTCGCTCGCAAAGTGTGGTATGTAGGGAATGTTGCTCGCTTCGCTCGCAAAGTGTGGTGTATACATGGATTGTATTACAATTGAAACATGTAGGGGATGTTGCTCGCTTCGCTCGCAAACGGTAGATCCCTAAGGGTAGGTTTAACTTCTGTGGGGGATGCTGCTCGCTTCGCTCGCTTGAGGAAGTTATACTGCCCACCCAACTTGGCAGACGTTAATTAAAATAGAAATTAAAAATTTTGTCTAAAAAATAAAAAAAAATTTAGGGGTGGACTACCCCTAACATTTAGGGGGATGAAAAATAGATGTTGGCCGATTCTCATAGATACCGGATAAGCACAAAAAATTTCATCAAAATCGGTCAAGCCGTTTCGGAGGAGTATGGCAACGAAAACTGTGACACGAGAATTTTATATATTAATATATATACTCTTGCAGGTCATTCACCTTTTGGTTTTTCCTTTCTCTTTCTTTCTCTTTCGCTGGTTGTCTACTTGATTCCTACCTAGAGCTTGGCAAGAAGGTTGGGGATGTTGAGAAGTTGTGAGCTAAATAGGTTGATGATCAGGTCATTTTTGATTGATTGTTGTCTCCGATACGAAAGTATATTAGTTGTTCACCCTTGACAACATAAGTTCTCTTTTTGTTTTGAGGTACTTACGTTTTGAAATGCACACTCTGTGTTATCCTCATACCGGTTTTTCCTTCTCCTTCCACTTCACTTAAGCCGCAGTCTGACGATTTTCCATCAATCTTTGGTACCATGCTCTCTTTCATATCTTGGCCGCTAATTTGTTCTTGGCATTTGCGGGCCAATGTTATTGTACAATTTAAAATAAATTTACGTTAATAGGTACACATTATTTGTGTTTAGTAGATACCTCAATTCTTGCTCAAGAAGAATCAGGCAAACATGTTCTTCAACAAAGGAAACTCGATTTGACCATTCTGTTGTGTAGGACAGATATCTTCCTAAATCTGATCATATATACAAATCATCGAAGGTAGGTATTTTAATCTATTACTCTACCGAATTTTGAGATTGGGCCGGGTCTAAATTAAGTAAATCAACAGAAAAGATATTCTTGAAAAACAATTAACAAACGGATAATTAGTGTGATCAGCCCCCAACGGCCCCGATCAGTCCCTGCCATGTCACGAAAATGGATTCGTGGTAGGGAATGATGAGACAGGGACTGGCGAAACAATGCGTTTTGATTTATTTAAGCCTAAGGGCTAAGCGCCTCAAAATATACAGTTTCCATTCGTGGCGGGGACTGAGCAAAATCCTCTGGACATGCATGTTTTCTTCCCCTATACTTACAAATATTGTTTTCTAAAATATTCAGTCAAAAAACAAAAAACTAGGATAATAAGGGTTGGAAAGAGCTCCAAAAATTTATGAAAAATGACCAATTGTTCACATTTTTGGCATAGTTGGCAAGGACGGTTCTGGACATATGACAGGGGCTGATATTTTGACGTTTATTCAATTTTTTCGTAATTAACAACTTATTTAACCACTGAGGAAAGGTATGGGCTCGAACGAACTCGTCGATTAATGTAGGAAACAGTAATTGGTACTAGCCGAAAAAATTATGATGTATCTGAAAATCTACGAGACGTTGGATCCAACGTTTTCGTGAGGATGACCCCTATCCTTCTGACTGCAACTCACGAGCTGTAAGGATTACGATTGAATTCATTTCAAAAATTTACAGTGGAGCTTTGAGGATCTAAAGAATAAATTTTTGGGAATTTATGGTTTTTCATTTTCAGTAATGAAACAACGAAGTTCCTTACTAACGTCTACGAACTACTACGAACTACTGGAAATACAATTCCACGTGCAACATCGCATACCATCCGATACCAATGATATTGTAGGGTGAACTTTTAAAAAATGGTGCTTCAGCATCACGGGATGAAGTTTAATTTATTTTAACAAATTTGACCAATAGAATTACCAAGTTTTTTTACCCGTTTCAACAGATGTAGGTAAACGTATAAATTTGAATATACCTATAATATAATATACTCTCTGAGTCCATTATTTATTTTTTCTTAACCATCTAATCTATTAAATTTGATGAGAAATCCGGTGCGCTTCCAGGTCCTGATGAATGTGAATAAACGCATTAAAAATCAAAAATGGCCCCACATTATAATATGTAATGGTACAAAGTAACTTTCTCCACTTAACTCAGTCTCTCATAAATGACTAATCCTCTTTAAAGTTGGATCATTAAACTTGAGATGAGAAGGGGTCAGTTCATTATTCATAAGCTCCGTTACTCGGGTTCTACCAAACCTTCTGGATGATCTCTTCGAGAATCATGATACTAAAACTCTTACAGCATATAACTCACATTTATTTTTGATGCGGATTCTGTTACGTTGTTTGACTTTTTAGATTTTTCTTGAATTAATTTGTAATAGGATATACCTAATCAATTTAATAAAGACTGATTTAATCAACGAATGAATATTGGTATCCGATTCGTTTGTTAGCGTAAAACTGTTGCCAGCAAATTGGCAAATGTTACGTTGCATTCAAGATCTTGCTTGACGTCATAGTTTTCTTCCCTGCCGAGGCTCGTATTGAAAAGGAGTTTCTAATGGAGGAGCAGGCTTTTTTACACGGTAGGAATTTATATTCTTTTAATTCGAAACTTGCTGTTCATTATTGACAAAACAGCATTCTAATTAATGTATCCGTTATTTAATGACGAAACCTCAGAACACAGAAAAATATAGAAGAGGATTTAGTTTTGGAGCAAGTGTCCTAAAGTATCCCCACTCCAAGGCACTTAAACCCCCATCCACGATTCTTGAAATTAGGCGCCGTGCGCGGCATTCAGGTGGTAATTCTTTCACTAATGTCCTGAGATTTGATTCGGAGGAGCTATCGGCTATAATTTAGTGTGCAGTAGACAACCAGTACGTGTGAGTGTGGTCATAATTTTATAAAATGACAAGCTAATTTTCAAATGAGGCATAACAAGCAAAACAATTTACTATCGAGGTTTCACTATTTCAAAAGATAAGACCTATATATTTTAAGCTTTGGAAATTCTTTGGACGCTGAACGTCCTAAGGTTTTAGGACATTAAACAGGCCACTGTTCAGTGGTTGTAGTGCCTTAAAAATGCCGGTATCTCATAAATAGATATGTAAGCTGCATAGTAGTTGGGGGAAAACTTGCAGTCAGGCGTATAATATCAGTATTCGTTTTTACCCAGAATACTTTTGAGGTGACTATGTCACGTGAGGCTTAAATCGTGGGTTGATGGAGTGAATAATTGAGAACGAAATATTAGAATCTCAATTTCACTTGAAAATATGGGGAAGGGAATCAGTGGTAGAATCATAGTTTTTTGTAAATTTAGACATGACTACCAGAAAGAACAGACGATTTACCATAAGAATTGGCCACTTTACTAATTTTTTTGGGCACAATAACGGTTGAGCAATTAAAACAAAAGTTAGTGCTTGGCGCACACCCCTAAACTTCGGACAGTTGTAGAGAAAAGGCTGGGCGAAGAAGAGGTCTGAAAATTTGGCTCCTAGCTTGTATTACCAATGGGTACAATATACTAGAAAATCAGGACTTTTAAAAAATATCGAAAAAAAAAGTTTGGCCGTTCGCGTGAAATGACCCATATATATATATATATATATATATATATATATATATATATTTATATATATATATATATATATAAATACCCAGTCAAATAAATAAATATATAATATATATATCATTACCCAAAACCACAATTTACACGTCAGACATAGTACTAGTTTTGTTTAGTCGCATGGGGAAAGAGAATATTTCATTCCGAAAACAGGAGCCCGACGAATGCATTGAAGCATATTCGATTGTTCGTGTTTTTCCCTGACACCCGGTGAGATTGACTCGAGATGAAAATTTCCGATGGGAAAAATAACTCGTTTACATTCATCCTGGTGCGGAGTATAGCGCATTGCAGATGAAGAACACAGCACTTGGAATGGATACCTGTACTCTATTGAGTAAGAAGTTTTGGCGTTCCGATAAGTATTCAGGGAAATGGGTTTAACCCTACTCTATTGGTTCATTCTTTTCGATAAAGAACCTTTGTAATTTACCGTTGAAGGAATCTACCCCCCCCCCCCGCCCCCCTACCATTAAATTTGTTGGCCTACGTTTCAGGATTCGTAGAATCCAAAAATCTAAAAAATAAAAATCCGTCCGTCCACCGAAACCCATCCAGAGCTTTTTTTTCCGAAACTAGTGGACCAAAGATTATTAATTTTGGGTGAAAAATGACAAATGGGGTCTAGTTGGTTCATGAAGCTCGGCAGCAATTTAGGTCATCCGTAAAGGGTAGTAAAGGGCTGAAATATGGAGCTCTTTTGAGGCAGTTCTTCTGAGGTTTTTCTGAGGCTGATGTCTTTTCCAGTCAACCTACTGAACTACATTAATTTATTGTAATGGAGGACGTTAAATGCGCAAGAAATGAACGTAATTTCAAATCAATTCACAGTCCCTGTAACTCTTCTACAAAGTGGGAAGATGTCATTGTAATAAAGGGTTTTATTCAATAACATTAACTACTAATAATCATAAAATTATGTATTGTATTGTTGCTGTGAAGTTGCAAGCCCTACTGCATGGCACAATATCTCAAGTTTAGGTAATGTACAATGGATTGGATTTAATATTGGAAATTGAGCATTGATATGCGTAGAAGAGCTAACTAATTCCAAAATCCTTGTAATAATTTGCAGCATTCTTTGCCTATTGTCATACCGAATGTAGATTTGATCGTCTAGGTCCAGTGAAAACACCAGATATATTTTACTGGGAATGTGGTTTCGCACCGCCATCAGGAAAACCGAACAATATCTGGAAACGTTTAAGATTGCTGCATTTATATCCAGCGTTTAACGATGCGATTCAATTGTGTTTTTTGAGAGGATTCAATATTGAGATGCATTGACAAAAAGTAACCAATGGCCTACAGAATTCAATGGATGTTAATGAATGTCGTACTTAACTGATGTAAAAAGTAGTTCCCCTCAACATATTGGAAACCGACTTGCCTGCTTCCAGAAGCCTGGAGAGAGAGCAGAGAGGGAATGGCGACTGGACCAAGACAAGCGAGAGCCCGAGACTAAAAACTGTTCACAGATCGGTGCCGCCTTCTTTGCAGGCCTACTCGTCTTGATCTTTGCTCATGTTACCTTACCCTACTTCCACTACATTCTCTAGCGGTTGGTGTCCGTCTGCCGTCTGGACTCTGGGTGTTCCATTTTCTTATCCAGAAGCCTCCCAGCTTCTTTACTACCAGAGACTATGGTGCATCTAATCTAGATTGTACAACGGTGCCCTGAAATATCTGGCTCCGGTGACTTGTTCCCTCCTTCTTCAGGATATGATTACGATGGTGCTGATATTCCAGGTTGATATCCAACATTTACCTCACCCTCTAATCATTTGTCCGGTGGTGCCCTGGTTGCTCCAGGGGTCATGATCAAGCTCCATCTCTCTATGTTCTAATTGTTTACAGGTTGATAGAGCTTTGCCGGTTTAGGTTCCAACACACTTTTTTTTCCAAGTTCAATTTCATTCATCAATTCAATAGACCCATTATATCGCCAGTCTCACTTGGCTTAATTTCAGTTTCATTTCTTGCACGCTGAAATCACAAAACTGTTGACCGCTAACATTACTGAACTGCGACCCACCAGGATTTTTACTATTTGCTTCAGAATTATTCTTAACCTTCTTGCACCATTCCATAAACATGGATACAAATCAACAATTTTTTGACTCATCGCAACGTATTGATTCGCAATTTCTGCACCCATCAACTGACCAACATGCAGACTCTCTTGAAGTTACTAATTTACTCCTCAATATGGACAATTCCATTCAATCCCCTGATATATCTCATGAATTGCCTTTTCCCCTATTTGTGGAATCGTCCCACGATCAAATAATATCGACTTCTCAGATTATTGACGCTGTAGACAATGGTATGACCTCGCCCATTCCGGGCCCATAACCTACGCAACCTTCTCAACTCATGGCTACCTCAACCTCCACCAGCCTCATGATCCTTGAGTTTCCTTTTGGCTGTGGTCAGCCTCCCACAGACACCACCCCGTTTTGTTAAAAACGATCCGGACTATGTTTAACCAGTCGGAATTTCCAACAAGCAGAATTCGTATGGGCGCTGTCCATTCTCCCTTAAGGTGGAATTTCCCTGACGCGGCTGCGGCCGGCCGGCGGCTGCGGCGCGCGATTTTGTCATGTAGATACTCAGCCGCCGGCCGCGCCGCGCTGTAAAAGAGAGTTTTCTCCGCAATACCTAGGCTCCAGTTTCGATTTCGATCATGTCGAGCGAGAATATTGTTGTGGCCCTTTTATTGGCAGAGGAGGACGAAGAGGAGGAATTATTGTTGATGAGCAAGGAGCTTCACGCACCCATGTTTTCAACTCGAACAGAAGAGGGCTTTTCCAACATTCTCGTCGACTGCCACCTGATAAATGATGAACAACGTTTCAGATCTTTCTTTCGGCTGAAATTCAAACATTTTATGAGCATGAAGCTAAAAAAATTATTTTACAAAGCAATGGTTCATTCCTTGTTGGTTTAAGGCAGGGGTGCTCAAACTTGAACTGCTGGCGATCTACCTCAATATTTTTAGACTACTTACGATCGACTCTGAAAGGCTGCAAGTATGTGTGATGCAGGGTTGTCGTACATACACGCTACACCCTACCTACCTAGGTAGGGTGTACCGTAGCATATATAGATATTAGCTTTCCGCACAATTTACATTATTTTAGTCAAGGTTTGGGTTAGGTTTACTTAAGTTCTTCTCTACAATATCAATGAAAAAACTCCTAGTTATTCGAAATTGCGAGTTTATTCGTTGTTACAAAACAAAAGAGTTACATATGGTGTTAAACTCAACTAAGGAGTGACTTTGGATGTTGAAGCGTGGCACTGCATGTCCTCAGCATACTTTTCATAAGATGGTGCGTAACCACTGAGTGCCAATCGCAAGCATGATGACATATGATCGTCAGTTAGTCGATTGCGATATTTTGACTTAATTATCTTCATTTCAGAAAATGCAGACTCGCACAAGTAAGTTGACCCAAACAGTGCCGTCAGTTGAAGGGCGATTTGCCTTAGATTCGGATATTTATCTTCAGATATAAAACACCAGAAATTTGTATCAGATGCTGTAGCTTTGAGATGTATATCTGATATAATCTGTACCAACTCATTTTCAACAGAACATGAGTTCATATTAAACTGACTTGCTACTTCAGTAGCTAATTCCTCAATGTTTTTACATGAAAAAGGATAACTCATAAATGATGCTATATTTTCCAATTTACTGCAATCATAAAAGCGCATTTCGAATTGTCCCCAAATATTTGATAATTCAGCCTCATACGTATCATGATTCAACTGAGGAATCCTTGCTTTCAAAGATGGAAAATGTTTCAGATCCTTTCTTTTCAGTTGATCTATCATAAGCTGCAATTTACTTTTGAATGCGTTTACTGCGCTAATCATCTCAATAATAGTTTTTCCTTTACCTTGAAGCTCCAAGTTAATGGTGTTTAAGTGGATTGTGATGTCAGTCAAAAATGCCAAATCAGTCAGCCATTTTTCGTTTTTCAACATCTCAGTGTCATCACCTCTTTCGTCTAGAAAAGCTGTTATTTCGGGCAATAATTCTTGAAACCTTTCTAGGAATTTTCCGCGACTCAACCACCTGACGTCCGTGTGAAGAACTAAATCAGTGTGCTCAGCTGACTCCCTATCTTACAACTGCAACTTAAAGAGCCGCCGTTGCAAGCTACGTGCACGGATGGAATTCACAATTTTTGTTGCAATGCCCATAATTTCCTCCGTGTTTAAAACTTTTGAACACAAAACTTGTTGATGTATAATGCAATGGAATGAAGAAGATGAAGGGAATTCTTCATTAGCTCGACACAATGCCACAAAACCGTTCTTGTTTCCAGTCACCGTTGTAATGCACACTAATTTATATATTGGTAGCTTGTAGTTTTTTACAAAATTGATGAAAACGTCATACATATCTTCGCCACGGGTCTTCCCCTTCAGAGGAATGATTGTCAAAAATTCTTCCTTAGCCAACATGTCATTGAATACCATCCGAATAAAAATACACAGCTGGGCAGTGTCTGTCATATTGGTGGATTCGTCGAACTGTAAAGAAAAGTATGTACATTCCATGATATCATGTTTTAGTTTTTTTTCTTCTCGAGATCTACTCAAAAAGCACTCGCGATCGACTGGTCGATCGCGATCGACCGTTTGGGCACCCCTGGTTTAAGGTGTAGTGGCACGGGATTCACCATTTGAATCAAAAATAAATCCCCTAGCAATCACTCACAAAAGCCTAATTAAAATTTTGCTTAAAAAAAAAACCGATCAGATTCCCGACTTTGTCAATTTTCAAGGAGTTCGCAGTGCTAGATTTAAGAAAAATTGCAGAAAAAAACTCCGTATTAGTCAGTATTACGAGGGCAGCTGATGAGATCACCTTGCTTACGCCGAGAATGAACACTGTTATGGGACAGAGGTGGTATTCATTTTGGGGGGTCTCTCGTTTTAATTCTCTCCCATCCTCCTTGATGGGGAAACAGGTTTCGCTACTTGTTTTTAAAAATAAATTGACAAAGTATTTCATTTCAAACCATTAAGTATGCCTTTTGGATTTTCGAATCATGTATTCGACCGATTTCATTGAAGTAAAATTTCGTTTCCGTGGTAGATTTTCAATTTATTTCTGTTTTTCGTCGATATCCCGGCAAATTTTGATGGTTATTTTATTTTATATTTTTTGAATATATATATATATATATATATATATATATATATATATATATATATATATATATATTTTTTTTGTAAGATACATTACGTATGTTGATATGATAAATTTAATTATAATTAGGATGAGTCAGCACTCCGACCCCCAGCACAAGTTTTCTTATAGGGGATCGTAACATTGTCATTTTTTAAGTAATATGTATCACCTTTAGCAAAATTAAAAATGTATTTAAAAAAAAATTTCACCACATTTCACCATATGTATCACCTTTATAACAAATAAAATGTATTTAAAAAAAATGTCACCACATCGTTTCGTTAGTGAGAGAAGACCTCACGAAATATGGTACAGCACAAGTTCCAGTACCTATTTCTGCTGAAGAAAAAGTCGCTCTAACTTTGAGGTAATAATTGTCATAACAGCCTCAAATTCTAAAGTTTTGGTCGGATTTCGATATTCGATCGGTTTTCAGGGATGCGGGGTAAATCCTAGATGGTGCCATATAATGTAGGTATTTAAAGCCCATGCGCATGCGCGAACGTCAGGGATGAGAAAGCTATGTGCTAGTTTGGCAGAGTATTTTTTATTATGAGTAGCAATTGGTTGGTACATACATTTCTGAATGCACAAAAAAGTCGCTCTTTTCAGAGGGATGTATAATTATGAGGGGAGAGAACATTGCGGGTCTGCATACCCTAGCCGCGGCGGCTGTCATGTAGTGGTTTTCAAGACCATGTAGCCGCGGAGGCCAGCCGCCGGCCGCGGCCGCGTCAGGGAAATCGGTTTCATCTAAATACACTAAAGGAGTGGAGAGCGTCTGGTCGCCGGCCGCAGCCGCCGGCCACAGCCGCGTCAGGGAAATTCCACCTTTATGAGGCGGCAGACCAAACCTCAGATATAGCCGCAGTAAATATATACAACCCATGCAATCTCCTTCGTAACTGGCTGATAAATATATACGAGGCGTAGAAATTCTCTCTTTCTCTCTCTCTCGCTATTCATATCAGAATCAAGCCCTCTCCATTATTCTGCAAGATGCTCCACCAACTCAGAGATAATAATTCCACTTCTGGTCGAAATCATCCACGTCGGCCCTCCAGAAAGAGCAGATCATCCTCTCCGGGTGAAGGTAGGCAATTATCAAATATAAAATTTGGGGGGTGGGGGTGAGCCAAGTGGCATCGACGAGGATTATTGCTTTCAACCATTTTAATCGTTGTTTTTAGAGGTTGGATATTTCCCGCGCCCACTGCGTTTTCCATGAGCTGAAGGCTCAACGTCATTCAATAAAATCTAAATTTTGAAGTACTCGTATTACGATCCGTGTATCAACTTGGTGAGTCTCGCTAGTCAAGGCAATTTTTAAGTAAGTACATCGTTTGGTAGATGAGTATTACCTCAACTCTTGCCGGAGGAGATAACTGTAGGTAAGAATATTCCTACCTCGGCTTGTTGCAGCCTAATGCGCTCCAAGTTTAGCCTCCTTAGCCATTCCCTCAGGCTCAAATGAAGACGTAAAATTGCCGCCGTAAGAGGAAGGAGTTCTACGAGATTGTCTCCGTTCCCCTCAAAGGGACCCCGTACTAACAACATCGCCAATATTGTGCTAATGAGATATCTCAAGGGGATGCGGAAAGGCTCGACGATACGCCGTAGTGACAATGTAGTGGAAGGTAGGGCGAGGGAACCTTCAAACCCCGACGAAGCTGGAAAAGCTTGATAAATATTCATGGGGTATTGTATTGCAAATATTTGACGAGATGGCTTCAACTAATCCAACCCGTACCAAGTCTTTGTCATATCGAATGACCAACAATAATCATGAATGGCGAATGTCAACCGTATACAATCACGGATGATACACAATCAGATTAGGCGGGGATTACTGAGGTACAATGGGTTTGTCACTTTAAACACGTGACGGAACAACATGTACTTGATAGAGGTTTCCTTTGTAAACAGAGTCAACCAAAGCCTCACAGCCGTACTCGCAGATGTAATTACTGGCAGGCTGAGTTTACCAGGAAATGATTATTTGTTGACATCATATTTATATGACAAGAAGGTTATCTTCAATTAATTGTTCTTTGATGATGGGATGCTTGATAACCCAGAATTATAATAAATAACGCAATAACGGGAAATCATGGTGAGTCATTCAATTATATAGTCAATAAAGTCCATATCCATAAAATATACCTATATAGTCAAATAAAGTCCTGAGTCAATAGATTATTGCCTACTAATATTTTTAGGACCGTTAAGATGACTACCAAACCGATGTACGAGCTGCCTCTAGAAGTTCATTAAATGACTAAGAAGGCTACATGAAGCTGAATGACATAATGCATGTGGGGAGAAAGAGATCATATAAAGAAAAGTTCCAGTCATGGAGCATGATCGTATGAGCGTATTTTCGTTAATAATCTTATTATATTATAAGATTAAACATTATTGTTTTTACATTGTTGCAACATCATAACATACATTGTTAAACATACATTGTTTTAAAATTTGTTGTACTGTTTTGAAATTCGAGCATTTTGAGTGCATATAAATAGTTAACTTCTAATTTTATGGCAGCAAACCTCGTTCAAAATAATATCCTGAGATTCAAAGAACATTCGGAAATTTTGAGCTCTTTTTGGGAGCTCTATAGATTTTTCAGCAAATATTGATGAAATTTGAGTACAATGTTCTGCAAATTTTCTGCGTAAATTTTATAATTTACTATCAAATATCAACTTCCAAGAGTTAACAGGATAGAATCTAGCTCACTCAGCTGATCGAAATCGTCAAAACCAAATACGCGCGAAGAAAGGGCCCGAACTGCGTATTGGCAACCACAATAAAATTTCGGGAGCCAAACAAGTTGGTTTTCCGTCCCGCTCTTCGCACGAAATATCAAATTCCCGTCTATCACGTATCGATAATGCAACCCATGCATCACTCGCAACACCCGTGGCAACCCGTCAAGGTTTCTCCACTTGTTACAAATTTTCGCCGCTAACAAACTGCCAGTTAGCAACCACAATAACAAAAGTTGGGGAACCAAACAAATCAGTTGCGAAGGGTAGTGCCGTTTATGAAGTAGAAGGCTGTTTTGCATGCTTTTGCTTATGATTTTACGACCGCTCCCGTCAGAATTGTTCCAGCCTTTAACCGTCGATTGGGAACATAGTAACATATATAGATTGATAGATAGATAAATCAAACTTTGATTTTTGTATATAAGTATTACGTACCTACATTTCCGGAAATGATAACAAATCAGTTGCGAAGGGTAGTGCCGTTTATGAAGTAGAAGGATGTTTTACATGCTTTTGCTAATGATTTTACGACCGCTCCCGTCAGAATCGTCCCAGCCTTTAAACGTCGATTGGGAACATAGTAACATACATAGATTGATAGGTAGATAGATAAAAACAAACTTTGATTTTTGTATATAAGGATTACGTACCTACATGTCCGGAAATGATCAGAAATATTGATCCATGTGACCAATATTTATTGATGCCTGGGAAATTGATTTTGATGAGGTTGGTATTCAGGAGGTATGAGGAGGAATTCAGATGAATCCTCACAATCCTCAGTTTGTTGAGGGTATGAAAGGATACATTATTAATGACTTCGGAGCTCAACTTCATATTCAATTATTCTTTACCTACTACGTATCTAGGTATCTTACTAACTTTCTCCGGTGACAGTCAAAGGGACCATCGTAATCCCTCCTATTTTCAAGTCTTCAAAGTCGTTAATCTGATTACTTACACATAACCGACGGATTCAATTTCCCAGCGACAATCTCTGGGCGATTTCAGAGAGATTTTAGTGGCGGGTAGGGTGCAAGAGGCGTAGAAGTGTGATGGGTTGGTGTAAGGGCGAGGGGTTGAGTTGCGATGTAGATGGAGTTATTAAGCGCCTTGCAAAAGGGCTCTCCACAACCCCTCGCGCACGAGCTGATGCCGGATCCGAGAAATCCTATTAAAACGTGAAAAATAGGCGAAATTCCACGAGGGATCCGCCAGGGGCTTAGCATCTATCCGAAGCTCATTTTCTCGCCACCCCAATAATCTAAACAACGAGAAGGGTCATCATCTGCGAGATGGGCTCTAAGTGCTGCAACCTTAAATACACCCACCTGCAATGAAGACCTGTAAAATATTATAAGTAAGTAGGTACAATGAATGAATTGGGAAAAAACTAATTTGGGATCAATAATTTATAAATCAACTTGAATGTATAACCATGCATACGTAGCATCGATACCGCTGCGATCCAAGAGGGTGGAGTCATATAAAAACGCTGCAAATTATTATAAAAAGGTTTATTAGTTCTGTATTAGAAAGCCCTTCTACGCAGATCATTGGTCTATAATTATTAAGCCCCGTAGGTAGGTATATAATACGATCAGAACATGCCTCCCAAAATGGTTCACACCTTTACAGTTCCAGGACCCCGCAATTTTACGCTTTACAGTAAATGTTGAAACAAAAAGGTCGATAAGTACGGAAAGGAAATAGGTTCAAAGGCCCCTAAGCTGGTCAAAGCCCCTCTGTACCTCGTAATTGTTTCCGAGGAGTTACAGAGAGCTCCATCGAATTAACAGGACCGTGTGTCGATTAGGGAAGAAATTAGCCTCAGAGTTTCCGAAGCTGATCTGAGTCCCTCCACACTTTGTAATTGAATTCCTGATCGCCAAAAAAAGTTGTATTTCAGGTTTCAGCACAACAATCGATTAAAAAACAAATTAGGCTCAGAGACCCACAGCTGATTAATGTGCAGTGATATTGAATTCTTGATATCACAAAGGATTAGGTACATTTCCAATTGCAGACTCGACGATGTACGGTAACGTTCGGGGAATGTGCGGGTTGGCTGTAGATGGCCATGTACCATTATCATTTTTTATCAATCATTATTTTTCTCACCATTACTTCATTCTGCTCATGGGAAAACGTAAATGACTTGAATCACCTTTTTTTTCGTTTGACGTTTCACGCTACATCTTGATTCACTGTTTTCCGCCATGAAATTTTTCTTGATCATTCAGAGCTTTTAAACACCTTCCTCTTACGGAAACGAGGAAGCTATGTGCCACACCAAACTTGTTTTTATTTTATTCTAATTTTAATTTATTTTTATTTATTTATTTATTTTAAAGCTTTGTGGAGCGCGAATGGTTGATCATAGAGCAACCTAGGCAGTCCCATATACTGAAATTAATTTACATCAATATCGATCAAAAACGCATTTATTGGAAATTCTCTCAGTTATTGGTTCAAATAAAAGTTTGATTAAAAACATACTTACTAGGATTTTGGAATTTTTGTCGCCTATAAAATATTTTAGTGGAAACTATTGTTGGCTACCTGAATATATAACAGATAAGTAGGCAGTGGATGGATTTTTTATTCATTCAGTTTTAAGATTCTTCGTTAGTAGGTATTAGGTATGCCATATATGTTTTTGTAAAATATTACATTCTGATTATGATGCCAATAAGAGGTATCACTGTAATCAATGAATGGTATTAAGGAATCAATGTAAATTATAGCAATATGTAATATGGCTGTATGGGCAATAGGTCATACCTTTCATGACGGAAAATGTTTTTCTCCCTAAAATCAAAACGCATACCCCCTCATTTTCTTAAGTTTGTGCTAAAACTACCGTGTGCTAAAGATTTTTGCCCTACGACAACGTTAACCAGTGCCACAATATCACCAAAGTTGAAATTAAGGGGTTTGGTCTATCGGACCCATTTTTGAAACACTTGGATATTCCCCCCACCCTGTCGGTGTCGTGTCGGTGTGGGTGCCTCGTTGCAGGTTCATATTTGTCCTACTTAATGATATTGAAGTGGGTGAGTATATGGGCTTGTTCGTTCTTGCACTCGCACCCCGATAAGCACATCATACTTTATTATTTGGCTCTTATTCTCAGCTATATCTACAGCTACTAATAAATTTTTCACTCGCCTTCACAAATCATGAATTAATACAAAACACAACCACTTGCGGGAGGGGTCTGAGTGCTGCTATTTGTAATTTGCGCAACAAAATTCGACGTGATGGATAGGCGGTTTTTTAAAAACCGGTTTAAAAATGTTTTAACAGCGGTTTTTTAATAGCAGTTTTGTGCCTATTTTGGTGATTGATTTTTAGCATCTTTTCTGAAATTTGAGCAATTTATTGAGGAGAAAGGTGATGTATAGCAAACACATCCTTTTTTTCGGTAAGCTTAACTTTTGGCGACAAACATTTTTTTTCTCAATCCTAGGGTGAGCTATGCGTCTGTATGACACAGAAATATATATATATATATATATATATATATATATATATATATATATATATATATATATATATATATATATATATATATATAAGGCTAATTTTATCAAACCCAGGAATCATTGAGAAAGTTTTAGAAAATTATATTTTTCAAATTTTTTGTGCTGCTGCAATAGTTTCTAACCATTTTCTTC
This sequence comes from Adelphocoris suturalis, assembly GCA_030762985.1. Lineage (NCBI taxonomy): Eukaryota > Metazoa > Arthropoda > Insecta > Hemiptera > Miridae > Adelphocoris > Adelphocoris suturalis. Next base: position 32,572,045 of record CM061046.1, read on the forward strand.
AATAATCTGCTTAAAACGGCTGTGGATCCTAAATATTTTCCCAATTCTTGTAGGTAGGTCAAAAATAACTCTTAAAATCGAATCTCGCATTCCCAAGAAACTCCTATTTGAAGCTTCTTCATTTTATACATCATCTGCATAACCTATCAATACATGATCTGGACGATAATGATCTGGACGGATCACGAAAATGATCTGGACCTGCGGGGTACATTGAAATGCTTGTAATCAGCGACATACACATCAAACAGCGCTTCCGATGTGTCCATCGACTAGCATACAGTAGGAGCTGCTTGGCTATAGGAATGAAGCAAGAAGACTCACAATTCTAGCATGAGGCTTCGAAAAGTTTCAATTCCCATTCAGTATCAATGTAATGACGCAAGTACCCGAGGTTTAATATGATGCGATGACTAGTAATAGTTCCCAATATATTAAATACATAAATAAAATAACATAGTTTATTTCGCACCTAATAAAAAGATCCATGTTGAGTCCCTTTGACAAGGTGACGAAAACGAACTTTTGGTTCATCACGTTCTTCTTCCATCTCGAGAGGAAATTGAAGTTAAACAAAATGTGAACTGAGTTTATAAAAGATTGGGAGCGCCCCTCGTGATCTTAGTCGTCAACATGGCACTGCAGCGCTCTGCTCTCAGCATCTTTGGTAAATATGTTGACTTCCTACGTACATATCAATGTCATATACCTACACCATTTAATGTTTATATGTGAATATCTTGTATCCGATCAATTGTTTTACAACGGCTGATGGTCCTGCTGACCTCCGGGCCGCTTCCTTCTGTCTATTGGTTTCGAAAATGCATAATCCATTGTTCCGATTCAATACCTATCACAACTCTTTAATTAAACCCATTCTTAACGCACAAGTGCCTACCAACCTTTATGACTCTATCCAAAATTGATTGTCATTTAACCAAAATTTCGTTGTGATATTTACTATTTCTCGTTCTATCTTATATAGATTTCAAAACTTTACGAAAAAAATACCTTTAATATAATTTGGATTTAATATTTTGAATTTCATCCTCATTTCTCTGAAGAAGCCTGGGTTCTTGGGGAGAGGCGTTAGAGAACAATGGAAGGCCATTCAAGGACAGACGGGCCTTTTAATGAAATTTTGAAATAATTTAAACTGTCCGAATAAAGGTAAGCGGCTACAATATAATTATGTTGTTTGCATTTAAAAAACTTCTGCCAAGTCGGGTGTAGCAAATATCTTCTAGGATCCGTAACATGGGTGTATAGATTATGGAATTTGAATAATCTTGAAAGATTCCATAGGGTTTCTATGGTTGAGAAAAATAGTTAATTGAGTTGAAGCGTAAAATATCAATACGGGCAAATTAGGCAATAAGAAATTGAAGTTTGATAAATTAATGTTACATACGTTTGCGCACACGTAGAAGCTACCAGCGGGTCAAGAGCAATGAAGTTCCATGAGCTGGTTCAATGAACTATCTACAGCCTAAACTCTACTATCCCTCCAAATTGTATAAAATCGGATGGAAACTGTAGAAGTACTTGTTACGATGATTCGAGGTTAACGCATGTGCTCATGCTGATGGTACGGTCATGATGAAACTGACACGAGGCTATTAAGTCGTAATTTCCTAATTACTTATCGTCAAAAGTTGAGCGAGATGAGAAAAACATAAAGCCATGAGAAAACGACCCTTGGTGGGTATCACGTTAGCGCATGTGCATAGTTTGTTAAGCATTGATTTGTATACATTGAAATTGATAGTAGATCGTTTATGTACTAACCAGCACATTCCCTGAAATTGTTATCCGAATCGATGAACGCTATGAAAATTAAGCTAGTTACAAGGATATTTATGTGGACGCACGGACATACACTCCAGCATATAGATAGATAAACTCGAAATAAAAGTTGCTCAAAAGTTAGTACAGATTTTTACGAAGTGGAAAATTTTAATCTCTCGAAACTGAACACAACGCTTCCGCTACATATAAGAAGGTAGATTTGGAAGCAAAAACCGTGTGATGACGGACAATTGAAAACGCAGTAAATTATTAAACAAAGGTTAATTATTCCTGTATTGGATCCCTCTTCTACGCAGATCACTGTTCTATAATTATTAAACGCGCCACCCAATGAACATTCATGATATTAGATAAAACATCTACGCTTCATTTGTCCATCTTTGGTGGTAAATTAATAATAAGCTCAACTACTTGAAGACAAAATCCGTTGGAATTGTATCAGCTGATATGCTTTAGGCAGTATGTAATGCGATTGTGGTTTACTATTTTCAACATTGAGCCCTGCCTCTCCCTCGAAATTTGTTAGTTTACGATCCGAAATTTGGATTCAACTTGTTCACGTACCTAACATCACGTTTATTTTTTCTGCATTAGATATCCATTCTATGCAAATCACTGATCCATGTTATTCAACGTGGTCTGCGGCATGATATCAAAAAATAACTGCACACACGAAGCCACATACCAAGAAACGTATGGGTATGTAATATATGATCAGAACATGGCGCATCGTGCCTCTGAGAATGTTTCACACTTTTACAGTTCCAAGACCCCGCAATTTTACGTTTCACAGTAAAGCTGTTTAAAAAAACGAGAAAATGATGCTTGAAGTAATTTACGTTAGAGTTTGCGCAGAATGGAGCAATGATTTAAGAAAAATGAAATTGGTAGGGTAAAATCTACAGCCTAAACCACGAATTTCCAGAAAATGTAATCAAAATCTGATGAAAACTAGACGTTGTTGTCGGAGTAAAAATTCGCGCATGCGCAGGAGCTAATAATGATACAATCAGGTGGATATTAACATGGAATAACTAAACCATTGTCCCTCAAGTATGCACCAAATTTGAGCGGGATTGGACGACTAGGGCGTACAAAAATGATACTTGAAGGAATTTACTTTATTTAGGAGGTAGGGAATTTATAGTGGAACATTTTCAGCCTAATCCACACATTCCCTGAAAATTTCATCAAAATCAGATGAAAGCTGTTGAGATTAGGCTCATTTAAAAAGGAATACATATTTGCGCATGAGCAATAGCTACTAATTATAGGATTATGTTGAAATAGTTAGGGAATGCTCAAAATAACCGCTTTAACACATCCTCCAATTTGAGCGAGATCAAACAACGGGGACGTGAGAAAATGATGGTTGATGAAATGCACGTTTGCGCATACGCCGAGTGAAGTATCGATTTGGGAACAACGAAACTCATAGGAGAAAATCTTCACCCTAACCCGCACACACCGCGAAAATTTAATAAGAATCGATTGAATATTGTGGAAATTAAGCTCACAAATCACCTGATAATTAAAATACTGGCATTATATCTGCTGATATTTACAAGGCAATTTTTATGTATTCCAGTATCGACTTTTGATGGAATTTTGAGCTTGATCGTCTATTCAATAGATCCGATAGCAGCACGTGATTTCTCTATCTTCTTGCGCTTGGGAATTGGAAGGTTTTTTTGGTGTTCAAGCCCTTTGGGAAAGCAAACTACTCAACGTACAGCGTTGCGGGTAGTTTTAATCGATTCTTTGGGATTAAATTATTCATTGACAAGCAAAAAATTATAACTGTTACTTGGAAAGTGTGTGAGATCTTGATTTTTTAAATGTTTAACCCTATAATACTAAAATTGGAACTGCTCTTCTAGGGCCACCAAGACCCTAAATGTGATTTTTAACTCAAGTTGCGGACGGACGGATTTTTTAATTTTTTTAATTCGATTTTTGAAATCTACGCATCTTGAAACGTAAATCCAAAATTTTCAGGGTGTGTTAAAAAAAATGTTTTTTTCTTAGTCGATTACAAAGGTTCATTATTGAAAGTTAGACACCGAAATGAATGATAAAAAGGTTCCTGTCGATATTTCTAATCAGCTGACCGAGCTGAATTCTTTCTTTTTCACTGTAGGGTGTTGAAATTTGACAGGGAGCCTCCTAGGGAGATCGAGAGACGAATGAAACGATGGGCTCTTCCCTGATCAGTTGACTGATCTATATTATCTCATTTACACTGTAGGATGTTGAAATTTGACATCGAGCCTCTCTGGGACATCAAGAGACGAATGAAATGATCGGCTCTTTCTTGATCAGCTGAGCGAGCTGAATTATCTTATTTTCACTATAGGTTGTTGAAATTTGATTGGGAGCCTCTCTGGAACATCAAGAGATGAATGAAATGATGGGCCACTGGATCCACTGAATGAGCTATTTTCTTTCCTTTTCACTGTAGGATGTTGACATTTGATAGGGAGTCTCTGTGGGATATCAGGAGACGAATGAAATCCCGCCACTCTGGGTGCGGTAGTAGTATTATTTTAACTTGAAGAGTCAATCTAATCAGCAGAATGAACTCTAAAGTTGATTTGGCTCCTATTCAACTTAGGATGCTGAACTGTGGAACGGGATCTTTCTGGGTGTGATTGAGTATAATTACAACTTGGAGAATCACTCTAATCTTCTGAGTGAAATCTCTCTACTTTTTCGTCAAATATGGATGGTTTGGGTTCACGCGTAGAGAACATTCGATAACAAATTCATTACACCAAAACGATTTTGTTGGGTTGACCTGAGCAGTTTTTATTCGTAAATACAGGTCTTCAAATGGTATATTCAAAACGCCTTATTGACTGCAGAAATGTTGGTTAGGAATAAAATTAACGTAACTTAATTTATATCAAGTTGGTTATACTGAGGGGACGCTTGGTTGAAAAATTAATTAGGTACAAGGTAAAACTCGATTGCTGAAATTTGAATTGAAGTATTTTTGGGACTGCTGATGGGTAAACATGACAGGGTACGAAGCCACCCTAATTCCTGGGGAGTTCTTGAATTCTCTCGAGCTTTCAGGTGTTCCTGCTCATAAGCTACAATTGAAATATAGGCTGGGTGTAGCAGACTATAGTTACTACTTGAACGATCACACTAATTAGCACAGTGAGCTCTGTACCTAATATTGCTACTATACCACTTGAGATGCTGAAATTCGGAACGGAGCTTCTCTGCGGTAGAGTATAACTACAACTTGACAAACCACTCTAATCAGCAGAGTGAGCTCTGTCGTTTTTGTTTTTAATTCAACTTGAGATGCTGAAATTTCAAATGGGGGTTCTCTGGGTGTGGTAGAGTGAATATAACTAGAGAAACGACGCTGCTCAGCTGAGTACTAATTTTGTTCCTATTCCAGTAAAAACGCTGACCTTTGGAACGGAGCATGTAATTGGAATTTGGGGAACCTCTCCATTTAGCTGAGAGGGCTCTTAAGCTAATTTTGTTTCTATCTTACTTGAGATGCTAAATTTTGGAACGGAGCCTCTCAGGGTGTGGTAGATACAATTTTAGATAGTATTTCCAGGCAGTATTAACACAATTCACTAGAAATGCGAACTAAATCACTCGCGATGAAGTTGTGGAAACCCATTTCAAAACGGAAGTTAGTGAAAAACGTTGACGGTTAGGCCATCATCCGTAACAAACAACAACAACTACACAATAATAACAACAGTAAACAAATTTTATTGTTTGTTACTGATGATGACCTAACCGTCGAAATCGATTTAACATTGTAACTCTTTATTTTTCGTGGAAATAGACAACGTTTTTCACTAACTTCCGTTACACTAGATATGTATGTGATAGTACATACATTAATTGAAACCTTTTTGGGACTGCTGGGTGATAAGGGTGCATGTGGGTAAAATGCCTCGGTAAGAATGACCTAAACGGGTAGTATAACTAGCTACTTAGTATGTATAAATATAAAAAATTGTAAATTTGATTATCATGAGCTAATCGTGATTTCCATTCAAAAAGTGGGTTGATATATAATTTGGTAGGCAATAGGTGTCTCGGACTACCATTTGATTATCATTTTACATATTTACGGGACAAGCCCAGTCGCACATGAAAAACAAAAATATCATGAATCCAATCCAATGACCATGGATTGCAACGTGCTAAAATTCGTCACTCTGTAAACAATTACAAACCAAATTCCTATAACCCTCCACCGTTGTTGCAACGTATATTACGAGTGCATAGCCCATCGCCAAGACTGTTTATTTTAATGGATTCATGTTGATTAATGTTATTGTTTAGTCAGTTACGTTATTGTTTGACCAATTTAGTTCGGCTATAGACTAATTGTAGTACCAAAACTAATGGAATAGGGACATGTTGGTTCAACCGACGGTTCCGAATCCAAAATAATTTGCGTTATTCACGTAGCTTTGAAATATGACAACTCAGTTTTGTCTAACAATACAAAACTTTTACTCACTCTTAAATTTGCTATTAGAATGTGTATTTATGAATAATAATCAGTAAGTAAGTTATTGCTATCGCTCAATATGTAATGAAGAGTTGAAATTCGTAGCCTTTTTTTCACATAACCACTTGCCACACATGCAACTTGTATCCAGGTATGCATGTTACTTATTGTAAATGTGGCAGGTTGAGCAATAAAAAAATCTTTGCCTTCCGTTTTTTTTCACGATTTTCAGCCATTTTTAGTGATTTTTGACCGGTTTTTTGAAATTTGACCAATTTTAAGTGTTCAAGAAGCCAACAAACTCGTCCTTTCATTTGGAACGCTGGCTTTTTTTTAAGGTTGTTCGGAATTTTTATCTCAATCTTAAGGCCTGGAAAGACACACGCACACACACAACTCTAGGATTCGTTTTAGAATTCCACAAAACGAATTTCAATTATGGAAATTATCGAAAATTTGATTTTCAACCATAGTTTTGGAGCTTTGCAATTTCCTCCAAAAATTTGCTAAAACTTTCGTTTTTGGAGGTTCCTTCACGGAAAAGCCCACGCCATGGAGCCATGGACTATATTCGGAATCAGTGTAAAAATCCCTATAAGATGAAGGGAAACGAATTATTTTTTCCACCAAGATCGATCATTTGTCCCACTGTGCGCTCTTTTCTGTGGCAACAAGTTTTTACACCACGAAAGTGATAATGCGTTTTACACTAATGGCAGAATGAGAGGCAACAACCAGCAGAAAATTAAACCATGGCCAATGGATTTAAAAAAATCCTCCAAAATTAAAATTCAAACACGAATTTCCTGAACTAATAGTTTTTACGGTCTGTCTGCGTATCCACTGATCCTTGTAACGATTTTGATAAGTGTACGAGTCAGGCTCTAAATGGTCCTCAAATAATCTAATGGTTCGAGGATTTAGTCGCCGCGAATTCTTTGGTAGTACCTGCAAATCGAAAAAAGTGAAATTCCTCGTTAGAACTATTGCTTCTAAAATTTATTTCGATCTGATATCGAAGGAATTTTTAGGGGTTGAGAGTATTAGCGTCAAAGCGGTTCTTTATGATATCCATTGCTCCCGGATCAAACGTGGACTCTAAGCAGTTTAGTGTAACTTAGTCCACGCGTCAAACGTACCAACTACTGATTAGATTGAATTACCTTGAACTGTTCGAGATGAGATCGAAATGGTGCCCCAAGGACTCCATTTCCATCAATCCAGCCTCAGCGCATTTGCGAACGTAAAATCCATTAGAAATACTCTTTTGATGATCCTACTCTCATGATTATTGCCATTTATATTACGCTTGAACTAATATTCTAACAGTTTTTGTGTGTGTTAGTAAGGATGAAGCTACAGGCTAAAACGACTGGACCGATTTAAATGTATTGTTTTGTAAAATGATTAGTAAGTAGCAAGTTCGAGTAAGCAACAGAATGCAACGCACATGTAGTCTGCTCCGCCCAGTTATCTATAAACCTAGATTCAGGCCAAAATCGGGTAACCTGCTAGTTTAGTAATATTTTATCAGTTTCATCAAAGTGTGCTCTCCATGTTAGCAATTTATACATGGGTGTTTTCTCTATCCTTTTTGTTACATTTTTTCAATTGTCTTTTCAATCATGTTATGGAGATGAGGAAGTGCTACATCAAACTTCGCAGGTAATCCGAGTATACCTAATAATCCAGATCCTGTAATTACATTAGGTTCCCTAAATACTACGACACCAAACGAAAGAAATCGCTAGCACTTCATTAATTGAAACCATACAAAGTATCAAAACTGAGTGATGTGTAGGATTATTAGTGTTCCTAAGTATAACCCACTCAGAGAATCATAAATAATAGAAAATACCATAAAACACCATGGCAGAATCTCCTACCACAAAAACATCATGTAAATGGTTTTGGGGATTTGCAGGGGTCCCAGTGGGCTTGTATGTAACTCCAGAATTACTGTATGGAGGTACATTATGGCTTCAGTCTGGAAAGCTGAATTTAATTTAATTTTGAGGTCAACGTATTATTATATCGCAATTATATGTAGAATACCATAGAGTTCCTAGTATGATAATCACTTGAATCCATTCCGGTGCGCATCTTGACGGAATCGCGAATCAGAATTGTTATTCTGGGGAACGTTGTTACACAATTTTTGAAGATTCAACGGCACTCCTTTCCGGAATAGGAAACCTAATAGAAGGAAGAGTCACGTACAATCGCTTCCTCAGTTGGTTTAGTCAGCAGAATATTCCGACTGTTGTACTTCTAATCACGTTCCGGAACTCAACCTCAACAAAAGCTTTTCATTTTTTCCTTCAAATATGAATTGGTCATCAACCGATCTGGCTCATTCCACAGTGGGAAGAGAGGAGGTTCCAGTAGCCAAACAAGACTGTTTGAGGGAATTTTCGTATTTTCGTTATCATCTTTCAATTTAATTCTGAGATTTGAACACTGTATGCATGCTCAAATATTTATGACAATATTGTTCAGATATACCAATTAATTGCGTGTTTTCAGGCGGCTTTTAGAGAACATTATCGGAATTTGAGCACGAAAATTCCTGACATTTTGATGAAGTTAACGTTTTATGAGTATAAGTATTAACATTTTAATTATTCTCCTATCAATGTGAAACGAAAAAAAAAGTTGTTTGTCGTGAGGCAAATAATTTCCTCGTGAAATGATTGGTATAGGTAGCTGAAATAATTTGCAATAGATTATGGTCAAACCTGCGGAAAGGGTTTGATGAGGTGGGGGAAGGGTGTTTCCACATTAGTATATATCATGGGAAATATTTGATATCGGTTACTGTAAGTACTTGCACATATGCAGATGCCATTTTTAATGCGAATTCTGTGGCTCGACTCAGTAGACACGATTCAAGGATGTGAGAAAAGACCAACGGCAGAGAATGGGGAAAAATTATGGCACCCATCAATTTTCTATATTCATCGACCTTTAAAACAGAAAATTGTATCATTAAAATCAATGTACAGTCGTACACTTTATACAATCCTTCAGTGAAGTAATTTCTTCAGAAAATAACTTTTGCCTATGATGAATATTGTCTGCCACAAGTGGTGAGAATAATATAATAATGATTCATATAACATTATAATGTAAAAGATTAAACAAAAGATGATGTGAATATTATTTTGTTTCTTCTTTATTTTTTTTTTAGTTGTCGTTTCTCTGCAACTAACGGCGCTTGGGCAAATGGTGATGGTGTCACCAATGTTAGCTGGAATGAGACGCCATCCCAGTCAGAGCCCTCCCATCCGAATGGTTCGTCCGATGTATCAACCTGCAGCAATCATATCACGACCGGCGTACGGAGTAGCAGAGTCGACATTGCATACCGAACCTAAGGAACCAATAGATGAACAGCAGTTGCACGTCAGAATCAAGGAATTGGAAATTCAGAAGCAAAATATAGCTCAGAAACAGCTGGATTTGGAAGATAAGATAACCATATTAGATGAACAAATTATTAGTTGTCATAAACAAATAGAAGAAGATCAAGAAGTGCTGAGAAAGCTACAAGAGTTGGAGAGGGTTCATTCAGCCGAACAAATACGATTGGAACGATTAATTCAACAGCAAAGGATGGTGGAATACCAAGCAAGAATAGAGCAAGAGAGGTTGGCAAGACAGAGAGCTGCTGTCGAAGAATGGAATCACGCTCAAAAAGAAAGGCAAAAGGAAATTAATTCTGAGGTGGTAGTTGAAGAGGAAGAGCCAGTAAGTGTCAGTGCAAAGGAAAAACAGAATGCAACACCTTCAAACAAACTTGCAACCCAAAAAGCTGGCCAACTATCAAGCGAAGTCCAGATTCAAAGACCTGATCAACTTAGTCATCCCACGACGCTTCAAGTTCATGAGGATTCTAAGCATCCAGACATTGGACAAATTGCATCGAAAAACAATGGGAAAACTCAAGTTGTGAAGCGAGCCAGTTTGATAGGACCAGTTCCTAGAATAGAAGAATCAGTAAATGGAAATATTACTGCACAACACCAACTCGAACGAAAGTTATAAGACAAACGGCGAATCGGTGTGTGCAATGTGAACTAATACTAGTGGCATGTGAAAACTAAATAAATAAGACTACAAACTACAGTAGTCAACATATTTTGCATTGGGCTATGCCTCGCAATTTAAATTGAAACTTTCACAATTTGAATTAAACCTTTCGCAATATAAATTAAACCTCGGGTTACACTGTATCTTTAGCTTTATTTTCTTAATTTATTTTTATTTTATTTATTTTTTCTGCACAGAATGGTCAACTATTCAAATGTCAATGAAAAACATTAAAACTTGCAAGTCATGGAATGAACAGAATGCTAGGTATGGAGCATATATAAACAGGAACATGGAAGGAAAAAACTAAATTTAAATTCATAGTAATGAAAAAAAAAAAACTTTTTACAACTCATTCGAACGATTTGAAGACAGTTATATAAGACCAGATAGGATTGCGTTGCCAATCTATAAATTTTCATATTTTCATCTATGTAGATTGAATTCGAATTGGGAAAGTTTCAATTGAAATAGAGATAGATTTCATAAAGATTACTTAAATTTTAATCCATTTGGTGAAAAGTTTAGTTCAAAGTGCAAATACTATATTAAAACTAATTCAAATATATATAGTAGGAAGAGAACTCCATTTGGAACTCTGGGTAACACTAATAGTGATGTAAAACATTAAACGTTTAGCCACATTACAATTTGATCATACTTTTTTACCATTTGATGTCATTGAGTACTTATGCTAAACATAAATTTGTGGGGCTCATATTTCATAATGATACGTACTTATAATATTATTATCAAGTTACTCTTTATCTTATTGAATCAACGCAAGGTCATAATGAGTAGATATGTGGGAAGAAAACTGCATCATTTCACTTCATTCATCCATACGTTTGCATGACTAGGTTGAACACCAACGTTATTTTTGATTACCTACATTCAATTTTTCATTAGCTTCCGATTACTTACCCCTTCTGCAGTTCTATTTGTTTTTTTTTTTTTTCTTATGACATCACTTTTCCTTGAATTAACACACAAAAAAATTATCACTCTTGTATGTAAATACTTACTAGTTTTGCAGTAGGTACGTTTCATCGAATAAAATACGCCTGCGTGATCTCTTGAGTTCTATCCCAAACACCGATCAAAAAGTCCTATAATTTCAATGGCATGGACCAAATTAAACTTTTTTTTCCCATACCCTCCGAGCAGAAACGAGAATGGCCATGTACCCCCCACAGATTTTGATGTACCCATCATCCCTTAATTATTAACACATACAAGTACTGAATTAATATTAAAATTCAAAAAACATTTCCAGAGCTCAAGGAATATTGTTAATAAAATTCGATTTCTTATATTTATGAACTGAATTTGTAGAATACAAATTTATAAACACATTCATGATTGTATGAGATTAAATATTTTTAATATGACGAAAGAATGGTAGGTTGGTACGTTAGTCACGACGGAGAGGAGGCCGTAAACATTAGCACATTTAGCTAATAGTAAAAGTCTTTAAACTCGAAAGCAATCTTCAAAAAAATAACTTGAAAATAAAAAGTTTAAAAAAAAAAAAAAAGTTATGTGTCTGAGAGCAGGGTTGAATGAGAAAAAACTACTAATGATCACCCTCATAGAACGCGAGGAATATGTATCAACCTACTGAGAGAAATTCCAGGTTTGAAAATTAAGGAAATGAGTGAAATAATTGGTAAGTAATGAGTTTGAATGAACACGAAGACAAGAGGTTGGGTAGGTACTACCAATGAATTAATTCTATTGGAATTACCTTGAAACACATAGATTGAAATTTATTCACAGAATGTGTGGTTTTCGGTTCATTGTTCGTGGATTGAAAACCTCAACATCTACATCTTAATGTCTTTTTTTCGTCATTAGTATTATTTGTATTACCTAATTTATTTAATTAATTTTTTTTTTTGCGATGCATTGTAGATTTAAAACCCCGCAACACACAGCGCTTCTCAAGTACCCCCTGGACTTTGTCCATGTACCCCCTGGACTTTGTCCATGTACCCCTAGGAGTCATTGTTTAAATTAATTAAGTTCCCACTCAAATTCAATTGTGAAAACTTGACTCTGAATGCTTCGGAATCAATCTTGGCAATCTTGGCATCAATAAATTTTAATCAACCCTAATAGGCATAGCATTTAAGGGCTGAATTATTAAAAAAAAAAAAAAAAAAAAAAAAAAAGAAAAAAAAAAAAAAAAACGTGGTCCCAAAAACGCAGTAATGATTTTGGGTTGTCATTGATATATTTATTGTATCCAAAAGAATCGAATGAAACAACTCAAAACGCTGCACGTTGGTTTGTTCGATCTCCCTCAGGGCCAGAAATTAGAGAGTGAATCATGAGATGGTAATTTGGCCATCATTGAATTAATGACAAAATTGCTTAATTCCACTATTGACCGCTAGAAAGTGTGTTCGTCAAATTGGAACACAAAACTTGCCTTGTGAATTCCGACCGTAGCAGCTGATATAATTCCAATGGAATTCTGAGTTCATGAAATCGAGCTTATTAACTACCTATTGTCATATGGATGGTCTAGTGAAGCAATGGTGTTTAATTTTATCTTATACATTTGTTACCTACTAAAATGACGTTATATTTAGATCAAGGGGACTAGTAAAGTGTAGATACTGAATTAATTGCATCAATTTTCTCTCTGTAGGTGCCTATATCTAAGTAGGCTTACTGAAGACAACCTACAGATCCTCAATTTGATATGTAACTCCTTTGTGATATCTGGAATTCACGAATAAGCGAATACACTTTTTTCTAGTTGATGGTTTAGTGAAGCGTTGTTGTTTTATTTTATCTCATCCATTTTCAGTAGGTACCTACTTAAATATCGTTATACTTAAATCCCTAGAATCTTAGACAGTAGACCTTGTCCTACCACCTACCTTCCGGTTGGGGTCACACAGATAGGAACCCTATCACAACAGTGCTCGCGCAATAGGAGTGGACTTTAACCCTTTATGTCAAACTACAACAATATAGTTGTAGACTATAGGACTTAAAACTTGACTAAGACCTTCCGGTTCAATCCCAGACAGTTTATTATTTTCAGACCTTCGTAATCTACCAGAAAAATTCATTTACATCCCTCCCCTCAAAATTTGTTGGTTTAATTTCAAAATTCGAAGACTCCAAAAATATAATAAAAAAGTCTGTCCATCCGCACTACGCCGCACACTGGGCAAAATGAGCCGTTTTAGTGGACAAAATGAAATTTATACTCATGTGATCACCTTATTGGTATTGAAGTCCAGGAATCGCCTTGTTTTGTTGAGATAGCCGTTTTCTTCTTTGCCGCCGAAAAGGCGATCCTTCGAAATCACGTTTTTCCCCGTTCCGTACGAGTTCAGTTTTTTAAACGGTTGATCGTTCAAAATCTATATTTACGGTAGTTAGAATGTCTCGCATCGTCTTCAGTCACACCTAGACGGTCCCTGAAAACGATGGATGTCAACCAGACTAGTAAATGAATATATTTTAAAAATTTGTATTGATAAGAATTATACGATTTTTATGAATATACCTACCCCCGGGTCTACCGAAGAAATTATTGCGAGGATTCGTTCAAAATTTCAAGTAGTTTTCGAAAATCACATGCATTTTTTTTTTTTTTTTTGCACTTTCCCGCGCTTTTATGAGATTTTTATGGAACAATTCTAAAATTTCCAAACTTGAATTTCTAAAAAACAAAGCTGACAGATATGCAAAATGACAAGTTGGGAGATAATTCAATACCTTTTGGATCAGATTTTATGTTATTTTGCAAAACTAACTGGTGAAGTGCAAAATTAGTGAAGTGCAACATGATAGAATAGGTATTCATGAAATGTGATTCCTCATATATCGAGCGCGTAAAGACTTCACATTTTCATTCACAGACGAACTAGAAATTGGGACTAAAGCTGTATGCATGACCATATGAGTGAATTTTAGTAATTTCAGACATAATATTCAAGTAGGTAATTCTGTTTTTGAAATGTGAGCACTTTGTGTACACAGAAATTGTTTACTATCAAATTTACGCAAAAAATGAAAATTAGATAAAATTCTACTATACCAACTACTTTTAGGGTTTTAAAACTATTTTCAATAGTTTTAAAACATTTTTAGCACATTTTAATGTATAATTTAAATACATTTTTCAACAAAAGTTGTTCACGAATTTCTGAAAGTTCAGATTTATAGAGAAACTGTTTCTGCTTACTTAATCAGCTAAAAAATATATATGCAACAATTTTAAGCAGTCGACTACGTACTTATACATAGTACCTAAGTGAGTGTGATTAACTTACGTCTTTTTGTAGTTAATTTATACCTACTTTCAGATTCTCTTAATTCAAATGATGATCTTCATTTATTACTCTTTTTTCTCCTGATAAGTTATTTTACGCTGTATTTCCGTACAAATTCTTATTTTTGTTTGCATTTAAGATAACTCCTTCATTTCTGTTTTTTACCTTATCATTATAAAACAATTATTTTGTTTAGCGAGTTTTTCCGAGCTGCTTCCTCATTTGGTCTTATTGACTATGTTGGTTGTTTATGATTGACACAGACATTGATGATTCACAACTTTGTTTGAGAAACTCGATTAAATAGAAACTTCAGCATCTAAAATTCGAAAAAAATTTCTGAAAAACTCTTTTCTGAGTTTTTTGTTGCTGAAAACATTTTTCATTTACGCTGTAAGTACTCCTCTATCAGTTTCACAAACAAATTTTCCACTCTGCGTAGATGCGAAAACGTGAAATGTGTGAAGCTTGATTTTCTAGTCCAGCGGTTCCCAACCTGTGGGCCGCGGCCCACAAGTGGGCCGCGGGCAACTTGGTACTGGGCCGTGGATGCTGGTCAAAAATATAAAAATATATTTAAAAAATCATCTGAGTTTCAACAATTAATATCGGAATAGAGATGGAAACAATTAAATTTAAACCATGCTCACTTGAGTGTAAGCAAATTATTCAATTGCATTTTTATAACAAGTGAGTTTACTATAGCATCGTTTTTTAAAACAACTCCATATTTCCGTTCTGGATTAAAGTTCGTGAAAAATATCCGGCAATCGCCAAAATTGCACTGAAGCACTTGATGGGGTTTTCCACTGCATATTTATGTGATTTATGCCTTTTTCAACATTGGTTTTTTTGAAAAATAAGTACAGGAACAAACTGAATGTTGAAAGCGATTTAAGACTAAAACTGTCCAGTTTCAATCCTGACATTGATTCACTCGTGGGAGAAAAACAATGTCAAAAATCCCATTGAGTTTTTTCTTTTTACTTTGACCACTTGTATATAATTGTTTTTCATCATGTAACAACTAAAAGTGAATAAAGTACAGTTATTTTCTTTGCAAATACTTGAGATATTTTTTCCCCTTGTACATATCTTTTACCAATTACTAACATGTTTTATATATATATATATATATATATATATATATATATATATATATATATATATATATATATATATATATAGGCCTCAAAGCTTTATTTTAAAAATAGTTGGGCCTCACAATTAAAAAGGTTGGGAACCGCTGTTCTAGTCTAATAATCGTCTGATCTTGCTCGATTCCGGGGGTTAGTCGGGAAAACACGGTTTAACCATCCCTTATCAATTTCAACTCGATCGAATCAATTTTGCTTTCCATGTGTCTTGAAGATATACCATTTGGAATGGAATATAAACCTACTTACGTGGACAATTTTGGTTTATTATTTCCAATAATCCAAATAATTCCAAATTTTTTATAACCCCCCCTCAAACTTTGTCACTTTACGTTTCAAGGTGCGTAGATTCCAAATTTGAAATGTCCGTCCGCCGTTCGCCGTCCGCCGTTCGCCGTCCGCCGTCCGGGCCATAAAAGGCCTAAGAATTTACTTAAAAAACCCGTTCTTTCGCACATAGACTCCATTTGGGGTCTAGTTGGTCCTAACGTTTAACCATCCCGATCGCTTTACTCGCATAGATGCTATGAGCCAAAAACGGGCGAAAAAGTGTCTTTTTCGAGACTTAAAGTGTTAGACGTATTAGACGCACGCCTGGCACGCTTGGCAGGGGGTCACGGTGAGTGGTGATTGGGGTGAGCGGGGGGTGGAGTGAGAGGAGGCGCCGCGGCACCATGAGGTGGGTACAGCGTTCCTCCGAGGCATGAATATATGTTTTTTTCTAGGTCATATTTGTGTGTTAATACCAATGCTTTTCCTACGCATATTTAATAACATATCTTCTCGACTTTTCATATGCACTTAGATAATGATATTATTAAGGCAATAACTATTTGAATAGATAGGAGCTCAAATCGAGAAATATAAACATGCGTATATAATTATAGAACTATAGGTTGTGGCAACTCGAAATACGACACGCCGAGGAGTCTGGACGGGCCTTATGACGTACGCAAGCCAACTAAAACTACTTACGATCAAACTAAATTGAAAAAATAATAAACCTTTGTGAAATAATTTGCAGCGTTTTAAATCCCGGATTCACTTCGGTATTTTCCATAATCGTCTTTCAAGAAGACAATTTTTTATATTTAGTTTTATGAAAATTGGAAATGGTAGGTCCAGCTTCTTTGGAAATTCAATGAGCAACATCAGTAGATTGTGTATATCAAATCCCTTAAATTCGCTACTTCATTATTCCAACTTATCAAAGGGCGTTTATAAAAGACCGACACTAATTACGAGGTAGAGAGCTACGTTTAGGATGTTGGCGAAAACCCCGATGGTAAAAGAGCAAATGAAATGCAACTGGCCGCAAGCGTAATTCATTTAATTAGAACAAACGAAGTAGCCAATTCAACAAAACCGATCTTAATTTTCCAATAATCGAAGTATTGAAATAGCTTTGATGTGTAACAGGATTGGTTTTGCAATTACCAATGTTAGAAGACCGCTGAGTGCTAGAATGGACCTATGGAAGTCTGAAAAATTTTATGATCTTCTAAAGGAGGCGGTAAGATGTGATCAGCAACTGAGGGGGGCCATCAAAAGCTTTTTGAAAGCAACAATGAGAAAATGGCAAGGATTTTCACTTGACGAGTTGAGAAAGGCAAGCTGCGAGAAGCGACACGATGGGTTACAGATCGAGGTGGAGGAGGAGTTCTAGGCCCTGACTCAATCATAGAGTGGCTAAGAACCGTTCTTGATGTCCTGGCATCCAAGCATCCATCCCAGATGACTCCAGACCATGAGAGTAGTGGTGGACTAGCCCTCAAGATTTTTGTGGGTAAAAGCCGCAAAGGAAATTTCAGCCACGTTAATTCAATACCGTAGGTCTTTCCTACATATCGAGAAGGTGAAAAAGACTGTGACGGATAATGGTCAACAATTCATACATGAAAATTTTAAACGATTCGCTAGGGGAAACGGGAACAAATGGATAATTGCTCTGTATCATCCTCAATGGTCTCGCTGTGCAGCAAATAAGAGAATTAATAAAGTTCTTTGCCCTTATCCCATTTTCTCGGGAGGGTGGAAGAACTGTTTGGAAGCTGCATTGAATCAACATAACCAAGTGTTTTGCTCTGCCTTGGGTGTACAAAAACATTAAAGGCATTAGGCATCAAGTCACTTCTACCAGCTGATGAAAAGTATGGGATCACTGCGGATATGCTGGTAGAGAAAGAGAAGCCATAAAATACCGATTCGACCAAATGCATGTAAAAACAGTAGGTACTAAAATTTATAAAGGGTGACGAGTAGCTTTCAGTGTGAATATAAAGTGAAAACGCCAATCAGTTAAGAGCCCTAGACAATATCAAAAATTCGCTGGATAAATGAATTTTTAAAGACGTTGGTTCACCACGACGAGTATGGAAATAAGAGGACAGCTTCCTGCAGGCATTCAATTCTAAATCATTACAGGAGCAATGATTATCCTATTTGTCAAGACATCATGTGTTCCTAACTCGTCAGTGACCATCAACAATATTATCCAGAAAAAGATGTTGATTTTTAATGTTTTGATAATCCTTCTTGATTGAACAAATGAACAGTGTGGTTTAGTGGTTTGTTGCCCAGTACATTTTCAGCACAATCAATTTCTCAGATTCCTAAAATACTAAATTCCTAAAAATACTCCAAAATCATTTGTATAACATGTGGCTATTGAGTATCTTCAGAACTCGTTATTTAATATTTATAGCACTCTTAGAGCGGAATTGCGCCCGTTTGCGCGCACTAAAAAAATCGAGTGGTGTGTCATTTTCTCATGAAATTTTACTCAGAATACATATTTGCAATAAAAAATAGAGGTCTCTATTTGAAATAACAAAGTTGACATCGTTTGCTCACATGCGCAATGCAAAATTTTTTCATTTTTGAGATTCTTAAAAAAAAACATATAAATTGAAGACAATTTTTTTGACCCGTTATCAACGATTTTAGCAGGAGGGGGGGGGGTACGTTTTGGGGACACCCGGTATACATATTTAAGCACAATATCAGTCAAAATAAGTGTATAGTGCACAAGAGTGTACCTACTTTAATTGCATTAATATTTGCTGAAAAATCAATAAACAACGCTGAAACTCCATAAAATGTTTTGAATAGCAAAATGTTATTTCAATCAAGTTTTCCTGTCACAAAATTGACAATTTCTTTTCACTCAATGTGCTCAAATGCGAAAAAATGTAACAATACAGGTAATTAGATCGTTTAAAAAAGAGACAGGCTGCTTAAATGGAAATTTTTGAAATTTTTAGTGATTTTTAAGCGCATTTATGGGAATGTGACCAATTTTTTGAGCTGAAAAAGTATTGTCCTAAAGACTCATTCTTTCTTTTGGCGTGCCATCTCAACCTCAAGTAGTAGAGTTATCGTTTGGTAAGATATTCAATACATACCTATTTATTTCAAAATTTTTGGAGCCATAGCAAAGCTTCCTTTTCTTAAAAAAAAAATCGATTCTTAAATGCTATTTTTCGAGTTCTAGAATTTCCAGGAATTTGTCTTAGAGCTCAGCTGATCACCAAACATAGCCAGTGTTTGCTCCAAGTTGGTACTTAGTACGAAGCTCCATCTGGAAGGAATAGCCTCAATGCTCATTTGCGTTCTTTTAGACCTCGATTTATCGTCGTCGAAGGCTCTTGAGAGGCAAACGGTAAGCCGCAGATCGTCCCGGAAGCACATATTCGATCCGTTGAATAATATATGTGAGAAATAAGATACAACTAAAACACCATTGCATGTTTCGGACGCAGACTCCTGACGTCGTTCAAATCTTGCCAGAACTTGATGAACCGGAGCCCATACTTAGTAACTGATAGCCTGCAGTGCCTCTGCAACGTTTCATGTACATCCGATTTCCGGAAAAACCACTATTGAAAAAGAGAGCAAAAAACGTCACAAAACAAGGTTATACATTTTTATTCGCTCAACGTAGTCCAGCTAGCTTGAACCTTGAACCAATAAACGAAGAAGAGGTGGGTACCGGGGACATGAGTTTGGATATTACTTGATTTTAACAAGAACAAGAAACGCGTACCTTATATGGCATCACCGCTTCAGATATAAATGAGGCGAGTGTCGTCTTTGTAAGACTATCACTCATTACCTCCTCAGCCAAGTTACGACAGTTGAACGTGACTCCTGCACGGATTTCGCAGACGGATTCTGCCAACGTTAGAAACGTCCTTGAGAGGAATCACTGTATCTAAGTATAAATGAAAAGTCCCAACAATCTTCTACAGTTCAAAAATGAGACTCTTGGCTACCTTCATTTTCATCGGCAAGTTTTCCTAAATAATATCTACTGTATATATCTAGAAATATGACTGCAGGTCAAAAAAACTACTTGGAAGCTGTGATAACTATAATTATATTTTTTTATATATGTATATATCAGAGCTTTGATTTTTAAATCTAAAAATATATCAAAGTATCAAGCAATGGTTAGTTAAGTTTTTTGCTACGTAGATAACCTGAAGTATTTTTTTAAATATATATTTATTTTTAACATGTATAAATAAATATGTTTTTGGGTTCCGGGTCTTGAGAAAATTTCCGTCATATTTTTGAAACGGGACAACCAATCCCCTAGTTACTTTGAATTTTTAATGATTTCCAATAAATAGGTACCGATCCAGCTAATGGTTTACTAGTACTGAACGTGTTAACAAGTAAACCACTATTGGGGTTTTGACTCATTACAGTTACAACAATGTCGTCCATCGAAACCCAAAAACATACACCTATATGCTTCAATCTTTTTCCGTGCTAGCGGAGAAATTTGTTTATAAATTCTTCAAGCATTTCATTTTTCTATGATGAACTCTGTGATATTGTAATTCATAATAATATTTTCTGCTAATATAATCAGTTGGAACCGTCAACTACGATTACGAGCAATTAAAAAAAATCTATCTAAATTGACTGATTTTCAATCAATTGTCTTTAAAAATTACTTACAGATTCATAGCTACATTTTCGATCCATTCATTTTACGAATCTAACATAAATAAAACGCAGACGCTAGTTGGACATCGCTCCAGGAGTTTATTTTATTATTAACAATTAATCTATTAAACATTTATCAGGAAATAGTCATGCAAAAAATATCTTCAACATACCAGAAATTGTATACAAGAAAGTACTAAATTTACTAAACATTTTTGAAAATGCCAATCTTTATAAAATGATTCCCTTTGGTTTTAATTGAAGGAGATGTCAAGAATTCATATAATCACCACCATCTGATGAATGGTTTTCGAGCAATATCTAGGGAAATTTGGTTCCAACAATGGAAAGAACGTTTTTTGCTTCCTCAATACAGAGGTTAAACAAGCTTTGTATTCGTGATTGAATTCCAAAAAATTTGTATCCTCAAAAATCAAAATTTCCACTAGCTTTTTGCGACTCAGAGCTTGCTGATCCATTTCGGTTCCGTGTCTGTCGGTCTGTTTGATGTCTATCGGTCATTCTGTGGTAAATCCTTGTCACGCCCAAAACTATACCAAGTTTCACTCCGATTCCGCTGAAATTCTCATGTATTGTGCGTGTTAGCTCTTGGACGGTCCCCTGTAATTTTCAAAGTCATCGAATCAAAGCAGTCTGAGCGGATGCGCAAACTTGAATTTCTCATAAGGT
Organism: Adelphocoris suturalis; assembly: GCA_030762985.1. Classification (NCBI taxonomy): domain Eukaryota; kingdom Metazoa; phylum Arthropoda; class Insecta; order Hemiptera; family Miridae; genus Adelphocoris; species Adelphocoris suturalis. Next base: position 32,593,545 of record CM061046.1, read on the forward strand.
AGATTTCTTATCATCTGTTGGTCTGGTAACTCGGTAAGTAATTGGGTTTATGTTCTAGAACAATGACCTATAAATTATATTGTGATTGGTAGAGTAACAACTATTGCGCATGCCCGAAACTAACATCGATTCACACAGGCAAAACTCCGAGTCTAACAAAACGAATTGGGGAAATTTTCAGGGACTGTGAGAGATAGCGTTTATTTATTAAAACGTCGATTTCTTTTAATCTATTAGCCCGATTTCATTCACACTCGGGGAGTAGATAGACATTATATATATTAGGAAAATTCCCTATGAATTCTATCGCATTTGGTGGATTAAAAACTATAGCGCATACGCGAAACTTAAATTGATCTACACAGACTAAACTCCGGGACTAATGGACCGATTTTTATGAAATTTTCAAGGATTGTGCGGTTTAGCTCGTAGATGTCCCTGTATATATTTCATTGCCGTTGGGGTAATAGTAGACTGTGCGCATGCTCGAACGAATTTCTTATAACGTTGACTTTTCAATCATTTCGACTCGTACTTTGTTCTTCAACTAATTCTATATGTCGGTCCATGTTACGATGTGTGAGGAAGTGTGTGCTCACCCAACTTGGCAGACGTTCTCGTTTATATTTAAAATTTCGAACTCACATATTTTGAAATGTAATATGTAGAAAAGTGTTGATGACAGTTGCATTTAATCGGGCCCTAGGATTAGTATAGAAAATACTATATCAATGCCCTGCTACCTCGCGAATATCTTGACACATATAATTTGTCTCTTATGTATTGTTGAGTTATATATAATATATCTCCAGGGAGTTAGATTGTAAGTGTAGTGGTTGATAAGGGTGACAACATTTTATGTCTTTCTCAATTTCATATGTCCTGAATATAAGTTCGTCCTACAAGTTTTGATTCTACCTCATTTCAATCACATTACAACAGCAATTAACGATTTCGTTGAACTATCATTACTTTTTCCCATCATGTTCCCAGTTTCTTATACGCACACAATCTATTATAATTTTCCGTTTTTTTGATTTACAGTTGTGCTAAGTTTTGTTCACTGTCAACTGGACCTCAATGGTCTGAATCTATACCATAAACCACCTGATCATCGGAAAGCCATGGCTATTATAAAAAAGTCTCTGATGAAAGGAAAATTCGGCAAGATGTTAGATGATTTTGATGCATCCCGAAAGAATCACGGGGAAAAAATATGATTGATTTAACTATTGTTGTATGAATGTAGTATTAAAATGTGTTTGTTTAAATTGAATTTTCACAATTATGTCCTCATTTTAATAATGAATAAACTGATGTAATACTATTCTCAATAAATCATGCAGCAAGTGCATAACTTTGTGTATCTGCATTATTGCTCTGTGACAATATAAATTGTTCTTCTTATTTCTGTTGGTTCGTACCCCGTAAGGTTCGTTTACTCTTGGGTAGTTATTTACCATGTAAATATCAATAAATTTGTGATAGGAAAAAATCGGTCGTTTATTCAACTATCCATCTATTTAAAGATATTAAAGTGGCGCTGTGTCGTGGATAGGAATTTCGACATTGGGAAAATTAATCAGTTAACTAATTTTAGGATTGAGTAGGTATTTAGGCTCAAACCTGCTGTTCACCAAAATTTCCGTCCGAAGGAAACATATCATCTCTACTCACTCTGTGATTTCAGCAGAACATCAAATTCTGCAAGAGGAAACTGGACGCCAGAAAATAGAATGCCCGAGCGAACCTCTCGGCTCGTAGAATTATTCTAATGGGAATTAAATGGCACGTGCCTTCATCGTAAAAGAGATTGAGCATAGATAAATATGTACCTCAGGCTTTCAAATTGGGGATCCGTGGTGACAGAATGGATTACGAGGAGTTTATGCGGACGTTGCAATCTGGACACGCAAGAAAATTTTTAGAGGATGGCAGATTTCACCTTACTTCAAGGACTTGAAAACTTATCCATGTCTGATGCCTAATTGAATGTGCTTCTGTAAAAAAATGTCCAATATTTATTTATTTCTCAGTTGCATATATACATATATATATATATATATATATATATATATATATATATATATATATATATATATATATATATATATATAGAGAGAGAGAGAGAGAGAGAGAGAGAGAGAGAGAGAGAGAGAGAGAGAGAGAGAGAGAGAGAGAGAGAGAGAGAGAGAGAGAGAGAGAGAGAGAGATAGAAAGAGAGAAAGGTCCAAGGTATGGATTTCTAATTGTTTCACCCAGACATTTCATCCATTTGAAGTTGATTGTGATACCTTAATTTTCGTCACATTTTCAGCCAATCTGTGATTTTGAAGTCTATGTTCCTATAATTTGGTTTTGTGTTTCGGAAAAAAGCTCCGCAAACGATGGACGGACAATTTTTTTTTTTTTTTTTTTTAGGAAACCTCATATTTCAAAACGTAAAAGCAATTTTTGAGGTAGGACTAACAATTTTATCCTTCTTGATCTATTAAAAATATTCATTGCTGAAAAAAAGGAACCCAAAGACAAAGGAAATTCAGGAGACCATTCGTCTTGGGTGAGGTTGGCGAACCGTTTGTTGAAGTTGAAATAACTCAACTTCAAAATATGACGTTATGCCTTATGTTGGCGTGACGAGTGAAACTATGCTGTCATACCTGCTTATACCTACATTTTATGATCCAGCAGGTATCGAACCCCTCTGCATGGTTACTGTTATGTTTTGATAGTGATGTATTTCTGAGTTTTTTTCTTGGTTATGATCATCATTTTATGCAGAATATCATGGGTGATGAGTAGTTTAAAGTCGTTAAGTTTAAATTTGTAACCAGCTCACTGCAAAAAGTGTACCAATATGAAATAAAACGTTTATATGAAATATAAAAGACCACCGTATTTGTACCTTTTATGACATGAAAAGGGAAGAGCTTAGAATTGATGTAGTCAGGTTTATGGGCTGGTTTGGGAGCTACCTAGTGATGTATTATTGGGATCGTCAGATGTTTCGTTACTAAAGTCTATTGGTCACCCAATACTGGTATAACGATCAGCCAAAGACATACACTGATTGATGTATGCTGATTTAATCCGTACTCCAGAACCTTGTAACCGACAGCGTCCGCATTATCGACAATGGTGGTGGTTGTAGCAGTGGCTGGTATGGTTGCTTACTTTGATACCGTCAAAGTATCAGGAACTTACATAGGTAAGTCACCACAGCGGGGAAATACTCAAAAACGCTGCAAATTATTTCACAAAGGTTTATTATTTTTTCAATTGAGTATGATCGTAGTTTTAGTTGGCTAGCGTACGTCATAAGGCCCGTCCAGACTCCTCGGCGTGTCCTACTTCGAGTTGCCACAACCTATACTTCTATAATTACATACGCGTGTTTTTATTTCTCGATTTGAGCTCCTATCTATTCAAATAGTTATTGCCTTAATAATATCATTATCTAAGTACGTACGAAAAGTCGAGAGGATATGTTATTAAATATGCGTAGGAAAAGCTTTGGTATTAACACACAAATATGACCTTGAAAAAAACATATTCATGCCTGGAAGGAACGCCGGCGCCGTACCCACCACAAGGTGCCGCGGCGCCGGCGCCTCCTCTCACTCCACCCCCCCCCCCCCCGGCTCACCTCCCCCCCCTCACCACCCACCGTGACCCCCTGCCAAGCGTGCCAGGCGTGCGCACGTCGAAAAATACACTTTTTCGCCCGTTTTTGGCCCATAGCATCTATGCGAGTAAAGCGATCGGGATGGTTAAACGTTAGGACCAACTAGACCCCAAATGGAGTCTATGTGCGAAAGAACGGGTTTTTTAAGTAAATTCTTAGGCCTTTTATGGCCCGGACGGTGAACGGCGGACGGCGAACGGCGGACGGCGGACGGACATTTCAAATTTGGATTCTACGCACCTTGAAACGTAAAGTGACAAAGTTTGAGGGGGGGTTATACAAATTTTTTGCTACACGATCACATAGGCTTATTATTGGAAATAATAAACCAAAAAGCTTGAATTCTTCAAATAGTGGTTGTTCTTGGGACCGATATCTGGACATCAGTGACTTTTTATCCTGCACAAGTGCTATGTGTAACTGTCATGTGTTGGGATTTCACATTTTGACCTCAGATTCGGATTCAGCGCTCTTGCGACCCCTAGTACCAATTTTCAGCTCAAAATACCGTTTAGTTTGGACGATAAACGGATAGAAATATCACTCGTGACTTAGGTATAGTAGTGCGAAGGAGCCAATACAAAATAACCATGAAAATTCCGCACTTTGGAATTTTACCCAATGCAGAATTTTCATGGTTATTTTTTATTTGCTCACAAGAAAGATCCGAGCGAAAACCTCCCAAAGAGGTGCTATATGGTGGGTATCTGATCAGTAATAGCTCTAATACATTAAATATAAATTGTTATTTGCTTTCCACGACACAGAACAGAAAAACCGAAACAGAATTAGGGTTGTCAGTTGTTTGTCTAACGTGGATTACCAATGGGGCTCTGAGCTAACAAGACCCGCTGCTAGGGGCGGTAGGGCGCGAAAGACCTAAGGAAAATGGATGCATTTCTCCTTATTGATACCTTGCGTCACCCCTATATACTCTACAATTCGTTCCCCTCACCATCAATATTTTCAATAATAGTCAAAAATTATAATTATAAATTCAATAAACAAATTATAAAAATGAAAAAATGACAAACAAACAAAATCCAACAAAACAACAAAAACAAGTTGTACGACTGCCCCTATCGGCAACAAAAGAATAGCAAATCGGTAAGCTCATTGTTTACGTGCTGCGCTCTATCTCGAGCTTTCCATGTTCGGAGCCTCATGATCACACATGCTCATAATGGTATCAAATTCAGTCTCATTAAGAAGAAATTTTCAAGGGTTGTGGATGCTACAATATAGAAACAATTTTATCTCAGTTGGCCCTCCCCAAAGGAATTTATCGAAACATCGATTTTCCGCAATATCTAAAAGTTCGATTTTGAGAAGAATTCAGGGGATATTCAGGGATTAGCCAGTCCCATTCATAACGACTGGTCCACTAATGATTTGAAAACAAGAAATTCTATATCATTAATTGATTTTTCAAGAGGTTTTTGGAACTATGCCGGAAATTTGTTCCTTAGACGTTTTCCAATTTGAATTACAACGTATTGGCTGAATAAACAGTAACGTGTGTCCATATGAACAAATTTTAGTTCTATCTATTCAAAACAATATCTTAGCTTGTTCTTGGCTGTCATACCATACGTAACAGTTACCTAGGTACCTTCATTCCGACAATAATGAAGTGAAACGATACAGCTAACAAGCATGCAAATTACTCAGCACTTACCTGGCTTAGAGGTCTGTGTGACCTAGGTCCCAAGAAAATATCCTTTTCCTACCTAATCAACAAACGCAAGGAGGTCCTTTACAACTGAATATCCAATTGTTATAGCTTTAATGTTGAAAAATCACTTACTATAAAATCTCGGGAAACTTTTTAAATCCACTCACCCGTGATTCATATATTGAGATAAACCGAAAGAATTCAAGAATTGACTCATGACAATTCACATGATGAGAAAGTTAGTAGTTTGAAGTGCATGAATTTAATCAGTGCCCGCAAAAAAGATGAAATAACAATGCGAAAACCCCACAGTGAAATCCTCTTGAAATTATTTTGATGGCGATTTCACATGTTGCTTGCCTGACTGGGAACCATTACGGAGTTGACCAGCGATAAAGGGTTTCTCCCGCTTAATGAAATTGGGGTTCCGCTCGTCCGCAAGGCCATCGGAGATATTCTAATATAATTTGAAACCTCTGCGGAAATTTGAGTCAGATAAAGGATATTCTCGATATAAATCATTAAATTTATGTAGTTTACATTCTGTTTGCTGTTTACCATTGGCGTAGTAAATTAATTTCTTATGGAAGAGCAACAGCAACAGTCAAAGATTATATTTTATAGTTTCAGTATTAACCTATAGTTTCTACTTATGTATATATATATATATATATATATATATATATATATATATATATATATATATATATATATAAACTGATAGGAATAGTGTGTTCCGTCACATAATCTTCGCCTTGAGACTGCTAGACTCCTACTATCAACCTTCATATTAAAATAACTTTGTCATTCATGTTGAAAACACTAAAAATGGGCGATAATAGGTTCCCTGAGAAATGTTTCGAAATGTTGCTGGTGGGTAATAGTGATGGGTCGAATACAAACGCATACTACAACTGGGTTTCTAAACTGGAAGAAACTTTTCTAAATATTGGGGCAGAAGATTTATGGGTAAACATTACGTTTGACTCAAAAATGAATAATTTTTAAGGAATAATCTCAAAATTTGGGAATAATTACGTAAGTCACGATATACAGAGCAGGTATCCATGAGTCGCGCTTCAATCTTTTTTACAGATCCATAGATAATTACCAAGACAGACAATACTGCTTGGGCGCATTTAGTAATAGTATATTACTACATGTAGAATGCCTTATAGCTCAATTTGTAGCTCAATAGCTGACTACATATTATGTCTACTGACTCGTCAAAATCGATTTGAAAGCGAAATCGGTTTGATTAGAATCAACCAAGCAGGTGATAAGAAATTCCAACAGACCATGCCGTCCCAGCGGACTCAGAGCTAACTAATTGTGTAGTCTATCCCCACGCCTTTGTAAATATAAAACAATTAACACTAGATGATTTAGAATTTTCATTGGAGTGAAATCAACGAAACATAATTTTGATGCGGAACTACATTCCGAATATTACGAAAATAATAACATTTAATTCGCATTCGAGATACTCCGGCTCCGGCCTGAACATTGTTTCTTGATTCGATGAGCAGCAATCACGGCAGCTTTTCACTTGAGCCTTAACGCATTGTCTCCTTCAGTCGCGATGGGTGGATGTCCAGTGTCTTCTTCAATTGCGGATTCTCTCTCTTCGTTCGAGATTTCTAGTGGATGAAGCTATGTTATTGATCTTGTAATAAGGCTTCCATTGGGGAGTAGTATCTACTTCAGCCACACGAATAAGACAATCAGACCCCTTGATTAAGGTTTTGATTTTCCCTAATTTCCATAAAACTCGGGGGATCCTGTCGCTGATGAGCACTATTTCTCCTGGTGCTAGGGTGGCGTTGGAAATGTTTCTCCCCTGTCTAAGCCAATGATCATACCTTTCTCTCAAGCTGCGTAAATATTTCCCTCGCCATAATTTCCAAAAATCGTATAGGTAGCTCGGTCCACATCAGATGATTTGGAATTTTGATCGGAATGAAATCAAGGAAACATCATTTTGATGTTAAACTACATTCCAAATATTACCTACGAAAATAATAAAATTTTATTCGCATTCGCGGCAACTGGTTAATGGAATTTAGCAATTGGCTCACTAATTTAAATATGTCACTACCGAAATCATTTTCTTGAAGTTCTAGCCCTTAGGGAGAGCGAGCGGATTGACTTACAGCTTTCCGGGTGATTTCAATCGATTCTTTGAGATAACCGCCAATGGCAACCAAAAAATCATTACTGTCACCTTAAAAATTCCTATACCTCGATTTTATTATTTCAGCTCTTAAATCCTACCCCCAGTTGAATAAAATGCATGTCGAGCTTCTGGGACCAACTAGACTCCAAATGTGATTTTTGATCCGTTTCATAAAATTTGGACCAGTTTTTTCGAAGAAAATCTGTGGATATTATTCTTTTTAATTCGATTTTTGGATTTTACATATCTTGAAATGTAAACAAACTAATTTTTAGGGTGATAATATTTTTTCTTTTTTTTTCCCTTGGTTGATTACAAAGGTTCACTTTTGAAAATAATAAACGAAAATGGATGTTGAGGGTTAAAGCCGGAATTTCACAATTAATTTCCACGAATCATCAGGAATGGTGTGAGTTAGCTCCTAAAATATGTACAGTATAGAATGTATAACATAGTATAGCTCATGCAATAATAAGTCCATGTGACATTTCATCGCCATTGGAATTTAGTCGGTAGGTAGTTTTCTTGCAATGATTTCGTCGTATCTTTGATACATTAAGTGATGGCACTATACTGCCGATCCAACTTTGCAGATTCATTTCACGAAATCCTATTACACTTGATAAGGATTCACACTCTAATAAATGACTTCGTCAATATTTGCTATTCAAATCTGCAGGAAGACGCTCGGATCGGAGTGTATTTAGGTAACAGGGTGTAGCAGATGACTCGAGCGTATCATGGTCTCAGTGCATTTATAATAATTACGTTACCTACTCGTGGTTAGCATATTTTATTTTGTTAGTTTCACATGTTCAGTGAGGAGCAACCTCGTTAATTACGGTTGTGGAGCAGGGCCGCCGAGAGTCGATCCGGGCCCCATGGCTGATTTTCTCAACCCCCCCGAACCTTCTATATGCGTTCCGAGAGGGATTTTTAATCCAAGTGTTTTACAATTGCAAAACGTCATTCAAAAGATGTTGCCTAGATATTTGTTACAAAACAATTGAAATAAAATTAACGCAAAAATTTGTTTCGAATTTCTTACAGGAAGTTTTGTGGTGGAAATTTACTGTCGGTGGTGGGGCTAATGGAAAAAGGGTAATTCGAGGAGTTCTGTTCACCTTAGGAAATTTAAATTGTATAGGGAGCCTCTCTGAGACAAAGAAAGTTAAATGAATACACTGACTTCATCCCGATCAGCCACAAAAAATGTGTGGTATCCCCACGAAAAGAAGGTCCCTATACAAAGGAAGCCAAGCAAAGAAATGTATGATATCATCCGATTTGAACCAAGCCAATATAGTTGGGTTGCCGTCTCATGGTACAGTGCGTTCATTCTCTCGTTCTTTTCGACTGGCTGTGGGTGTGAAACGTTTCTTTTGAAGCCTGACGATTAATTTCATCAAATATATAAAATCACTCACCTACTCTTCACTATTCCGCCTACTTTATAATAATGTCTATAGTATACTTCTAAAAAGTTAATTTTTTCTTGATGTAACGAGTGTGAATAATTAAGCAAAAATTTGTACTGGAACAAATAAATATATGAAAGAAAAAAAGTTAAATTTTAATTAAATTTATCCTAATCGTTGGTAAAATGAAGGGGGGGGGGGAGAGAGAGAGAGAGAGAGAGAGAGAGAGAGAGAGAGAGAGAAGTTCCAATTCAGGTAGTTAGAGCGATCCACAGATTGTTTAGTTTCACACAGTTACTGAAATTTGTTACCAGCTGCCAAATTCGTTATCAATTATACTGATCCCCTCTACAACTAAAATGAGTTCTATAGTAAGAGATTTCAGAAACTTTTTTGAAAACTGATTTTCAGGAAGTAATACTTAATGCGTATCACTCATTTCACATTAAACTGCTTGAGGATTTGGTGAACAGCAGTAGCCTAATTTGAAGAGGAGCAGGGTGGACAAAGCCTCCACCCCCTGTGAATTACAAATAATAAAGACTTGAAATGGATGCAGTAGGTATGTATGAAATGACTAATGATTGTACGCTTCTAACTTCAATACCTGCCTACCACCTTCAATATAGGAGAATATAATTTGCTATACAAAATTATTAAGCGTCGTACTTAGATACACGGAATTTTCATTAGCTACTTAGGTAGAGCTGATCAGCTGAGTGAGATCCGGAGCTAAGTTCTTTGCTACTCAACCTTCGAAGCTGAAATTTTAAGTAGAGCGTATTCCACGTTCCTCCAATGTTTAGTCGTGGCTCAAGGTGAAAGCAAAAGTGGGTCTTTTTTCTTTCAAAAATTTGTTAGAAACTGTAGACTTACTTAGCTAACTTAGAATAATTTGGGAAACATAAAACAAGCGTAAATCGTTGCAAGTGGCAGGATGAAAAGTTTCGTTGATATCGTGTATTCTTAGGACTCTATTATGTGTTTCCGGCGCACACCCTCATCATGGACAACAATTTTTGTATGTATTCCTCTTATGGTAAAGTTTTATGGCTTCGTTATTGGTAATTGGAAATGAGCTCCTTGGTTCATTGGAAATGATCAGCTGATACGATCAGCTGTAGTGTATAATCAGTGTACCCAAGATATGTAGCATTATAATTTATAATATACCTATTCTAAATCAGTCGTTTATACGGGGAAAAAAACTTCATTCCAAGAACACTAAACATCGTAGTATACCTGTACTTCAATTCTTCACTTTGTGTTATAGTTTGTCCAAATAGAGTATATCAATTTAATTATCTCGGCATTAAATAATAATTTATTAGTCAACAATGTTTTTTCATAAGATATTTTTTAAATAATACATAAATATACCTAAGCACATAGCGTTAAGAATTTCTTTTCTCACATACCTACTTAATGTAGTTCGAAGAAGATTATTCATGCCCACAACTTAAGTCGCCTCAGTTTATTCTCTATCTTCTTACTGCTTCTGATATATTATATTCATCGCAATGGAGACTTACCCTGATCTGATCTTTTCAATTACGTTGGCGGCTTCGGGGATCGTGATGAGTCTTTTTTTCCGATTTTATTATCAGTTCTACTCTTATCACTAGGTACTTAATTTTTGCCATGCTCGTCTAGCTTCGATCATTCTAGGGTGTAACAATTTTCTCGTATCAAAGTCCTGATTCGTTTGATCATCTAATGCATCATAAGGGAAGTTCTCAAATTCGGGAAAACATTTTGAGGCAAGAGTTTTCACCCTCATTTTATTACCCGTATAGAGATTTTATCGAGGGTGGATTCGTGTCAGAATTACGAACGAATTTTACATCCAAGTAGCGTTTTAAAATACCGAGGTATAAACCCAGTAGGTAGTGTACAATATTACGTTGGGAGAGAGGACTTTACAGAGCTGCTGGAATTGGAGAGAAGTGATTTTTGGACTCTCAATGGTTCAAAAATCTTGATTAGCTATCTTTCCATCAGTTATTCTCGTGCTGTGGCCCGGAACCGAGCCTTACTCGTTCTCAAGGGCTGATCACGAGTTTGTGTTTCGCAATTTGCTCAAATATTCGTCGTGTTTGACAAAGAGTATGTATAATTATGCATTAATCATTCCTAAAAACTATTTTTTGTCATATTTCATTAGTATAGATGTGTACTGAAAGAACTTGCATGAATAAGGTTTAATCTACGATCATCTCATGAAAATATACACTTATAAATTTACCCGTACCATAAATGGTACGTTGCCCACTTTGCACATGACTTAGAGTTGTTCATTTCATTCCCTTTTTCAGCTAATTGGAGTCATTAATCTATCGTGGACTGACAGCGTAATAGGTGATTGATCAGCTTCTAGCTGACAATGACGAGTTGTTCGAAAGGGAGATCCACATTGCTCCTCCTGAACTAAATTAGGTACTTTACCAATGAACTCTTGGGAGATGAAAATTTCGGCGTTGAGTCCCTGTACAACCTCAGTGGCAGTTGGTCGCTGAAACGGATGTATGATCTCTTAACAATCGTTATTCCTCATCCTTGGGAGGAGAGCCTAGCAGTACTAGTACCCATTCAGTGATAAAACTGTACAAAGACTTTTCTGAGTAGAGAAAAACCACCAAAATTCGTCAATACTGTTCGAATAACCGAACGCAAGAAAAAGCCCAATGCTGCATACCATGTTTGTAATGGGGATCCAGATTTGTCGAGAACTCTTCCGACCCATAACTACACAGGATACACAAATTTATCTCCAGTAGAAATCTTCGAATATTTCATTGATGATGGAGTTATCAAACATATGACGTGTGCTATGCTGTCCAAAAAATTTATCTTCATCCTATTTTTCTCAAGCTATCACTGCTTGTATTCTAAAAGGAAGGTTTTTTGTTTTTGTCAGTTCACTCAGTGTTCAATTCTCTTCCCTTCCATAACAGATAGTTAGTATGGAAATACAAAAATAACAACCTATTACCAGGTAATATTGAATGATTACTAGTTGTGATGATATCATTTTAATTTTCTCAATTTATTTGAGAATAAACAATTTTTCTATTCTAAACTCACTGCATGATACCGACTGAATTACATGTTGAAGGAATACTCAATGTGCAGAGTAGCGGGCAACGTACCATTTATGGTACATCGAAATTTTCCTAAATTTAAATAAGTGAAATATAAAATAATCGTATATCCATCATCTGACGTCAAGTTTTGCTGGAAAACCAGAAGAATTTCAAGGAAAAAAATAAAGGAATCGAGTTACTGTCACTACGGGGTACATTAATTTCTTGTAGTCTTTTCAGAATCTCCAAGAACACTATAGATAATGACATTCGTTGGCTTACTCCTCTTTTTTCGCAGTTCTTTACTTTGATACAATTGTTTCTTTCTCACATCAAACGACTTGATCGTATTATCAAAACCCATAACCTTAGCTCGTATGATTTCCAGGGTGCCGAGAAATCGGTCAACTCTACAGCTCAGCTGGATGAAATTTTCTCTCCATCCCACGATATCAGACTAGCGAACTCCTTGAGTGACTTACGCTGGAATTCAACGACCTCGGAACTCTGTAATATTTGAAGATAGCTTGTCCTAAGCTAGCGGGGAAACACTAATTTCACTAAACATCTCTTTGAAAATTAAATTTCAGAGGAATTTTTTTCACCAATGAGAACTTTATCTTTTATACATTAAAATTTTCTCGCGCGAAGTGTTAAAATGAAACTTACTTAATCATTTATGTTGATACTATAAGTCATAAAATTGGTACTTTTCATTCATAAAATCACAAAGCGGCTAATAAACACATCTGCACTCTAAGTAGATCTTAAATTAAGGATAGTTTCACTCGACACATGGCTTGACCACAAGCTTACACAAAACCTAAATTGTTCTGATACTACGATTCGTGAAAAGCAGGTGGAAATTTCAATTTCGGAGAATGCCAAAATTTTGCTTCCTCACTACCGAAGGTAGCCCGTGCAAGAAGTGGAATTAGTTACATCCAAAATCAAAATTTAAACTTTCTTTTTTTTGTTCGGAGCTTGTTGGTTAATTTTGGTTCCTTGTCTGAGCGTCAGTGCCGATTCATATCCCAAAGTATATTTCACTTGTCTCTGACAATGAAGAATGTATTGGGAGAAAGTGCGGGTTATATCCTAGATGGTCCTTATAATTGGCTTGGGTTTCTGATCAATTGTTGCGAGTTCGCTCGCGGAAACGTAGATATCACAACACGTCGATTTCATATGACCCATCGGTTTAATTTCGTTCAAAATCTTAGGTACTCGGGTATAATACTCATAAATCTCAGGAAAGTGATTTGGATTTTTTCACGATTGGGTGAGTAATTATAATCCGTTCATTACGTTGAGAAAATCACATTGTTGCTGAATCGTAGCTTTGATTGGGAGGAGCGTTCTTTTCGAATGATAAAATTAAACTTTCAAATATAAAATTTAAAATAATTAAACCACTGAATAAAAGGACGTGATTTGTTCCACTCCAAAATCAAACAACATTGTTTCCGCCAAAGTTTATCTCGGAGTTTTGCTTTCATATGAAAAGTATTCCATTTGCTATTTCGAAAAATTGATGTTCCTACACCCTTTTCTTTCGTTATTATTGAAAGCAAAAAAGGCTTACGTTTGAGATTCAATCCTCAATTTGTGATACGGACTGTCACGATATTTCAGAGATTATTCAAGACGCAGAATGACTGTCAACCTTCAGTTATTAAACCCAGAAAAGTAATTGCCAAGGAAAACGAATGGAATGCAAATTAGTAGACATCAAGTTATCCAGTGGAGTTTATAGGTGTTAACTCTTTTGGTAACAACTCAAATAGCTTTTCTCAGAAGAAATGGGTTGGCACAGAATGGCTGTCATTTGCCTCGCTAAATCCGAGAGGATTAAAACTTCTTTCACAGAATGACAAGATCGGAATGGCGTGCCATTTTCACCTCGGCAAACTACTCTCAGTAAATGTAATTTGAATCTTAAAAGTGATAGTGTTTCAGGGTCAAAAGTATTTTAACAATTTGACTGGTTTTCTGCTATTCTTTTATACGAACGAATCAAAAGGTTGGTAACTGTTGAATACTAATAGCTGTAACAGTGAAGTGGAGAACAAGTTTGGGGATTCTAATACTTATATGTCCGAACACTGCCGAATGATGCTGGTGCGGCGCACCTCCATGCTGTCAAATTGCAGAACACGTGAACCTTGTTCGTCTTCAAGGTACCACTGATGTCGATATAAATTATTATTATTTTTAATAGGTACCAGGTTATTCTGGGAGTGGTTACCTAATGTGGAATTTATCGTAATAATTTTACTGAACTATTGCCTTCCTGGAATCGAATTAACTCTTGTTAGCATGAAGTTCATTTTTTTTTTTTTTTTTTTTTTTTTTTTTTAACGCTATAAGCTGTAGAGCGTTCCACCGCTAGGTTTTCGCTTTTCAGATAGTTAGTCACTATTGAATTCGGAAATAAATCAGGAACGTTATCCTAGCTAACCTGAAGCTAATTACAAATTAATTCAAACAAGAGTATGCTTAATTGGCTGATTAAAAACGAATTAAGAAATCGGTAATGTTAAAGAATGTCACGTATGATGAACGAATGTCATCAAAACCCTATTTTCACGAAAATAAAATGAAACCTGACTGAAAAGCTAAAGCTATACCCACCTGCCGCTCTATTAAAAAAAAAAAAAAAAAAAAAAAAAAAAAAAAAAAATCCAAGACCATAGACAATAAACGAGGTATGAAGTATGAAAAGTGACTAAAAAAAATGCGTAACGAAAATCTTTTAGAAATCAAACGCTGAGGAAATCCTTCAAAAATAGTTTTCTCATTTGACTGAAGTTTTACAGACTACCAGAGCCCTACAATCTGGTACACAGCCACTTGGAGACCCTGGCCATGATTGTGAGGAAGTTATATTAGCTGGGTGAGCGATAAAGATCATTTCAGTTAAGTGCTGAGATTCAAAAAGAGATTGGAAGGAAGTCAGATCAGCTGCGTGAGCAGCTAACAGCAGCTGAAAGCTTACTTTTCACCGGTACATTCTTGAACCCTGAAGTATGGTACACATTCTCTTGGGGACCACTGAAAGTGATCGCGAGGTACTCAGATCAGCTCGCTATTTTTTTTTTTTTTTTTTTCGTTGTATTCTTGATAATGAAAGCATGGAATATCTACATGGCTTTTTTTCCTTTATTTAATTTAATGGTTTCTCGTTTTAGATTTTACCTGTCTACGCGTTTGTTATGTAACGAATGACTATTACGTTCGCACAAATCCCGGAAACTTTGGATTTTTTTTCTTCCAAGTTGGTGCTGTGGATACTAATGAATAGACATCACTACGTGATGAAACTAGAAGTAATTATCCAAACATCTATAGTTATTCTCAGGTGCTTCGTACGAGATCGACGACAATATTGCCTCAACATCGTGTCGGATCGGCATCAAAACTTTGGGTACAGCATATTCCGGGTGTCTAAGGAACCTACCTTCCGAATTTCAAGTAGCTATCTCCAAAATCGAGGCCTGTAGTACGACACAAACAGTCAGACAGACACATACACACTCACACACCACAAATACAAACACATATATATCCGAGTCAAGTAGAGACTCATTTCGTTCGTTAATTCATGTGGTATGGTTTTGACTAGGCATAATAATGTTTTGTAATGGTTCGTCGAAATAGCTTTCGTGCTCGGAAATTTGTAGCTATAATAGTGTACGGGTATCTGAATACTCCATCATTCCACGTAGCTCTCGAAAAGCAACAGTTGTACTGTTGTTCCAAAAGTAGAAAATTCTGAGCAATAATTTTTTGAACAACAAGAAGTGTGTTACGATTCTTGAACACCGCCCACAGTAATGATATATCTTGCAATGAACCCGACCTTTACAGCTGCAGAACATCATTAATGAAGCACGAGAGGGTTTACGAAGCGCTATTATTCAGTAGTGCCACATAATTTAAAGAGTCGCGTGGTGGTGACACCAAACGAGCTTGGGAAGGGAGCAATAGATTCAGCTAACATGACCAATTTGCTAAGAGTAGAGCCCAGACTACCAATCAACTGCTCATATTCAACGGCCTTTTGAGATTATGTACGGGATTTTCAGGCACAGGTGTGACGGGGGAATCGGTCGACGCTTCGTTATTTCGGTTTTAACAACATTGAAACATGTGTTTAGTGAAAATGTGGACCAGTTTCATTTAACTCGTCGCTTTGAGCAGTAAACAATGGAACGTAGTAGAATAAATAATCATATTACTACAAATTAAATATGAATTAAATAATGAATTAAATAATCATATCACATAAAATAATCGCAGTGGTCGTTGATTTAGGTTCAAACGGTTCAAAAAATGGGGTACCCACTTTTCTGATCAGCTGAGTGAGTTAAATTCTCACCTGTTCATCCCACGAAGTTGATGTTCGAAATTTATACCTCCTGGGGCACTAAAGTACGAATGAAATGGCAGGCTCTCTTCTCATCAGTTGAGAAAGCCGAATTCTCCCCTTTTCATCCTGGGAATGAGAAATTTGATAGTATGCTTTTGTGGGACTGAATTACGTAAGAGACGACTGAAATGATAAGATATTTCGTGAGTTGCCGGAACAGGAGTCAGGGACGGATTAAAGGGGGGGGGGGGGCGACCGCCCCCCCCCCCCCCCCCCCGGAGAGGCAGAAGAAAAAAAATTTTGCAAGGGAACGTCAGAATAGAATTACGCCGTCGCGCTTGTATGTTGACAAAATACGAGTATAGGTGAAGGAACTTTATACTGTGGGGAAACTGGTATGATAGGTACCGGTTTTACTAATCTGTCACGGCCAATGTACTAATTTGTTCGTTTGAATTTTAGTAGCCCCACAAACTGCGCAGGCAAAAAGGGGGATCAATCTGAGATTTGCGTGGGTAGTGTCAAAATTTTCGTCGGTAAACTCTGAGATTTCCAGAAGTGCTTGAGGGGAAAACCATCAAAGCAGGTTGGCAATGGTGGTGTTGAGTTTTTTGTCGTGCTGTCGTCCATCGTCGCCCTTTTGTCAGTAGAAGAGCAGTAGAAACCAAACTTCATGTTAAATGCGAACTAAAGTTTTTTTTAGTATTTGATTTTAGCTCTGTCAAGAAACGAGCATGGAAGATAACATCTTTCTTCTTTAAAAAACATAAGGTAGCAGGTAAGGAATACAATTTTAATTAATAGGGATATGTTTGTGTTCATCAGTTTATTTGACAAGTTACGGTAGGAACCTACTGTATTTGTCTCTCGGTTACCATTTCTGGTTACGGTAACAATACATAATAAATAGCCATAATATATAATCACCCTACCTACTGTTTCGACGAAGAAAGATACGAATCGTGTTTTATTAACTGATTCTAACCAGTGTTTTTCGATTGAAGTGAATTATTCACTGTTTCACTTTTAGCAGTAATAGACAAAAAATGTTTAACAAGGTAATATTTTATTTGTATTTTCATCTTTAATCAAAAATGTACTTTAATTTCAACGTGAGTGTTTATTAAATGGTTGTATACTTCTAAAGTAAATTGAAAAAATAAAGAGTGTATTACTATTTAATCCTGTGTTTACAATATAAAAGTACTTATAATTTATAAATAATATTACATCACGAGGAAGTTCTCCACACACTGAAGTTCTCCAGTGTTTTATGTTTCATTCCCTGTCTTTTTCGATATAATTTTGCCAAACAAATTATTTCCCAATAATCATTTATTTTTTGTTAATTCTAGTTTTTATTTATTTAATTTTTTTCTTGTGTGTACATGGATGTCTGGTAACTAAGCTAAAACTTGTGCAAATAAAAAATTATGTTTTTCATGTTAATTTTTACATACCTGATACAAAGTGTGGGTCTATAACCTCTAAAACTGCTAGTTTCTCAAGGTCTTTTTTATTAAAATTCCTGGGGGGGGGGGGGGGGGGGTTATCCCGGTAGAGAACCGCCCCCACCCACGAGATTCTATTAATCCGTCACTGAAAGGAGTTTTTATCCAGTCTATAGCTCTCCTCAGAATTGAAATGAACAATCCGTCTCACCAAACAAGTAGGTACAGAACTATCACAAAAGAAAAGATAAGACGGGAGCGCAGCTCTTTTTTTTTTTTGATGAAATTGTGTCTAACGGGTTTAAAAATCGGCGCTTCGTGCCTCGGCGAGGGCTCTACCCCCATGAACCCCCCGGTTGATTCTTTATCCATACTCTATAAGGAATTGCATTTTCTATGTTAATTTTACCTACCTCATTTTATATTAAGAGAAAATTATAAAATAAGAATGCTCGATCCTTCAAATTAAGTGTAAGAGCCAATCAGATGATCCGGGTCCTAAGCATTGTGAAATAGGTGAACTCCATTAGGAATTAAAGCACTCCTATTAAACTACCATCAACTATAACATCTAATAAAAAAGGCATCATATGATGATAGTGACTAACATACATTGCAAAACATCTCAACTTTATACAATGTCCGTAACATTACTGAAAAATGGATAGTTGTACCCCACCCGTAATAATTCGTGAATTGAACGTCAAAAAACCTCGACGAACGAATATTAAGCCATCGCTGCCTGAAACACCCCTCAGTGATGTTCCAATTTCTGGTCAGGTGGTGTCTGCAGAGGACCTTTGGAAGGAATGTCCATCGAATTTTTTCGATGATGCAGAGGACCCATCTACGTGGGCGGGAAAATTTGAGTGTAATTCCACGAAAAAAGTTCATCCTACCAGTTTTTAACTTCCTAGGGTGAAAAGGAGAGAAATTAACTCACTCAGCTGTTCAGGAAAGAGCATATAATTTCAATTGTACCTAACTGACCCTGAGAGTCTCCCTATCAATATTCAACTTCTTAGTGTAAAAGAGAGAGAATTTAGCTCTCTCAGCTGATCAGGAAAGAGCCCATAATTTCAATCGTCTCTTACTGCCCCAGAGAGTCTCCCTATAAAATCTCAACTTCCTAAGATGAACAGGAGACAATTTAGCTCACTCAGCTGATTAGGAATGAACCTATAATTTAGACCGTATCCCAGTGTTCCAGAGAGTCTCCGTATCAAATCTCCCTATCAACTGCTGTTCATAATAAGCGAAGGTTAGTTACAAAGTTTATCGGCATCGCACGTCGATTTTTCGTTATATACTTTCTTGCCGGTTTTTATCCGATTGTTCATCGCAAAAACACATTCTGTGTTCAAAATTAAATTAACAAATAAATTTAGCCCCTACGGGATTGACATAATTTAATGCTGATATTACGCACCGAGCCACTCTAATTCAGGGAGAACAATGTAAACAGTTTCACAAGAGTTTTATTCTAGTTTTGGTTTTCCAATAGGGTAAAAGCACCAATTGTTGACACTAATCCAAATGTTGACACTTCAATTTCAAAATGTAAAAATAAGGTACTGTGCCACTGTATGTACTCGAAATTGGCGTCATTCTGCTGATAAGAATGTAGTTATTAAGGTCGGCCTCCTCCCCTAGTTATAACATCCTATATAAATTATCTGGCTGATATTGAAGCCGATGACAGCTGCAGCAGATACTCCAGCGACGCCAACCTTGTCCCGCATCTTAGTGAGGTAAGTCAACAAATTTAGACTTTTTAAGCGAAATATTGTGAGTAAAAATTACCATTTCACATCGCCTGCTCTATCAATAACATAAGGAAGAATGCGTAAAGCATTAATACCCTAAATTTCAATAGAAAACCATGGTTATGTTCGGTGTCATCATTAGGTCTCACGAAATAGTTTAGTGTCCTAATGTTGACACCTGTGTCAACACTAGGGGAAACAGTTGATTTGGTTGCTAAGGTGATATTTGGATTTGAATAATTTCGTAGTGCATCAGGACGCTTGAATTTTTCAATTCAACGAAGTGGAACCTTAAGTTGACATCGTCTGATCCCAATGTTGACATTCGGTTCCTAAAGTTGACATCAACTTTTTTTTTTTTTACTTGCATAGAAAACGTTATTTTATCAAATGCATTAGGTTGGTAGTTATTGTTGTGGGAGCAGAACTTCTTTGTTTTTAGACCCATACCTACAAGGTACCTATTAGGTAGGAAATTACGTTGGAATTCTTACACTGTGTCTTATCTTTACAGATTGACTGAAACCATGCCTCCCAATAAAAGCCTTCGAGCAACGGGAATCATCTCCTATCGGTCAGCAACGTACAATACAAACTACCTAAGCCCAGATATTACAGGGGCAATCCCGATTAATTTGTGTTCCCAGTTTCTGTATCTGTTCCTCTTTAATTTAATTAGGTAGGTATGGTAAAAATTTACTTACCTTCTTTTCTGAAATGTCACATACCTTCTTGAAATATATTTTAACATGTTCTGAATCACTTTTGTTCATTTATGCCTTGAGTAATAACTTCAGGAAAGCGAAGGGTCGATATTTAAATTGGTGTCAACATTAGGAACTGCTAATGTCAACATATGGAATTTTCGCAGACAAATGTGTCAACATTGGGTGTAAAAAGCCATGTTTGAAAAAATTCGTTTGTGATAATAAAAGAAACTATTTTGGTAAGTCCAATACGTGCAAACTGTTCACAAGAAACTCACAATTCATAATAACTACCTAAAAGTTTTATTTTCTTGAACACTTTTGTAGAACGCAGAATTGAATGATTTGTCTTTCTTATAGTGTCAACAATTGGTGCTTTTACCCTAAATGAAAGATTCCGAAAGGTGTTCTCGAAATCGCAAAAAAATACCTATAGTATGAAGGGAAGGGAAGTAGACAAAACGTCAGTAGTTGAATAAAAACATAGGGAAAGAACCTCATAATCGTGATGAGTGAGTGGATAAGGGATGAGAGGGATCAAATTTCTGAAAATTTGCTGTTTAGAAATGAAAATTTGGAGTCGGTGGTTTTCAATGGCTCCGAGCCTGATTCCCGGATCAATTGAAAATTCTAACAATCTAGATTTGAAAATTATAATGCATGGATCCACCCTGATTATTATCTGAAAGAGCTCAGGTAAATTCTAACCGACCAAAAATACTGATATCTGAAAGAGAGCCTTTATGAGACAGAGTAACCACACATAAAACATGCTGAATCACCCTGATTAATTCTCAATATTTCATTTTCAGTCGTGGTTGTGTTTTGTTTGAAGTTAGGGACTGCCCATTTGTTCACTACGTCACTGTAATTTTTAAATTTCAATTCGGGCAGGAGGAGGGAAAACAATCTAAACAAGTATTTTTTTGCTCTTTTCCAGTCTCCAGGCTTCAATTTCGTGGTTGTTCTTTCATTTGTTGTTATCGTAAAAATGTAGGTATCTGATTATTTTCTACGCTGTATGATTTTGTAATAACGCTTCAGTAAGTAATGAATGGGGTGGGGAAGGGGGGAATCAATGCCAATAAACGTTGGTTTCTTGCTGTCAGTTTAACGGTTTGACCCTAGTAGTCGGGCGATTCGCGTGACGTTCTATTGATGGACCTTTACCTTTATCTGTTTCTCTAGACCTTCTGGTATTTCAATCTGCGTATTTTTCGGCAGAATACAGGGCGAGAGTCGGTAGTGTTTTGCTTGGGCCGCAGTTGTCGACCGATTCTCGTCACATTGTGTTTGGGGGAGGGGGGGGGGGGGGGGGACAATGCTTCCGCTACCCATAGGTACTCTCGCAAGCAAAAAGTACACTAAAGGCAAAACATCAAGTTTATGGAAGTACCTGTTCAATATCATAAATGGTTTTTAGGTATCATTTTATATTACTATGTAATTTGATTCAGAGTGACGAATTACCAAAGTAAAAAATTTCCTGGGATTCGAAGTTTTCTACTTCGAGCACATTTTAAGCGTGACTGCACACGTTTTATTGCGCTCAAAAGTTTGAGTGGTGGGCCATTTTTTCCGTGAAATTTCATGTAGATTTCGAAACAGCAATAGAAAAATTGAGGTTATTATTTGCCAAGCAAAAGTAAGTTAGTCCATTGCACACATTTCTTATCTGGAATCTTGACTATATTAGGCTGTTAACATTTAGAATTTTTTACCTTTCTACATTTACTATAACAAAGTTGAGGAGGTCCTCGTCATCTCAGGCACCCTAACTATTTCTGACAGGCCTAAATTTCACGCGTGGTTATTGGTTCTCAGTCTACTGATGGTATTGGATAACTTTATGAAAAGTTGTGGTATTGGAAATATTGTTTTCTTTTTGATTGAGGTGAATTTTTTTCCCCCAAAAGGATGTCCCTTTGTAATGCATGCTAGACTTAACACCATGTTCTCGAAATTTAGTTAAACTGTATCCGTGCCAGATGCAGTTCATTGGTACTCATTGTTAATTGATTCTATAAATGTTGAATAATATAACCCTTGGTAGGCGATGTTCATTGTATCGCATTCCCTTGGAAAACATCTTTCATATAGTCCACCGTCATAAAAGACTGCACGTGCGGATTCTTGCTGCGGGCCCTCTTTTTTCCTTGGCTGTTATCATCCCTTCTCACCGCAATTTATGCTAAGTGGCGGACGCTCTCACCCATAAAAAGATGAGTAGGGTTTGAGGCTTGAGGTTACCCGAGGTAAGAACTCGGAGCGACCTGCGAAGAGTGTGGTGAAGGGCCCTTTTTCACGTTAGCATAGTCTGAGACATGGAGAGCATTTTGGTCACTAAAACAATGATGTGGCCACAACATTGCGTGATCAATTTTAATCACGATTCAGATTTTATTCCATGATAAGGACTTGTGTTTCTAGGTAGGTATGTGTTGCTAATGTTGTAACTTTCGGATTTTACAAATAATTATACGTTCAAAACGAGTTTTAATACCAAGACATTGTCCATGAAAACACGAACGGATACCTAAAGATCCATCTCCAGCAGCGGCTCACTTATGATTTCCAATCTGACAAGACTTTGGTGCCGAACACAGCTACTCACACGTTTACTGTGTAATTGCTCATCTCTATCACTGGACAATGAATATCTAATATAACCGTGAACTGTATAACCCATCAGGTGATGTAGTTCTTATATATGGTGGAGACAGGCAAGCTAATAAAAAATTAAGAAGATTCAAAATCAACAATACCCGATACTTCGCAGTATAACTATACATCATAACATGCTATCAACTTGGATAAATATGCAACATGCAAGTCGTCTTGAAAGAAAACCTACTGGAGATGTAATAAATTAAATTATATTTTTGGTCATTGTTTGTATTATTATATTTATATGAATAATTATTCTAGTCATCATTGAGTTTTTCACTACATTAGTATCTGAATGTGGGTAATCTCATTTCATTTAATACTCACACATTACTGCACACAGAATTTGATTTCAGGAACTGTAAACGAACATAAATTCTCGCTCAGGTTCAATTGTACTCTTGCAAGAACATTACCTTTATGTCGACTCAATAATACTTACTTACATTTGAATGAAATGTGGAAATAAGTCCCACATTATGAGTGAGAATTCGCAAAATATTGTATTATATTTCTGTTGAATAATTTTCAAATTTTAGCTCTTAGTGTGCGTAAATATCTATATCTATCAGTTTCATGGGACAAAAAACTTCTTTTTTAAAAAATATTTATCCGAGAAATCGTACGCTTGGATTTGACAAGACCATCGGAAGAAATTTCCTTTGGAGGTTTGCGTTAATTTCGACTTAAAATTTTTTTTAAAGAGGTCTTCTTCTTGCAAAGAAAGAGTGAAATTGCAGGAAAACTTGAAATTTTTCTAAATCGATTCCGGAACCGTGTTAACTGATTAATGTCCTGAGAACGGATAATGGTTCTGAATACGTAAATCAC
This sequence comes from Adelphocoris suturalis, assembly GCA_030762985.1. Lineage (NCBI taxonomy): Eukaryota > Metazoa > Arthropoda > Insecta > Hemiptera > Miridae > Adelphocoris > Adelphocoris suturalis. The sequence goes on from CM061046.1 coordinate 32,617,376, forward strand.
GAAGTGAAGAGGATTCTGGATAACAAGAGAATCACACATCAAAGAACTGTTCGGTATACACCACAGCAAAACGGTGAAGCTGAACGAGGGATGAGAACAATAGTGGAGGCAGCTAGAACTCAATTACGCGAGAAAAATGTTAATACCGTTGTCTTTCTACTAAACAGAACTGGCACAAGCTCGAAGCCAAGAACATACATCGCCTTAGAAACTGGTGGCACAACAAAAAACCAACATTTACTCATCTCAGAGTTTTGAATCTGAGGTATTCGTTCATGTTTCCAAACAAAGAAGAAGAAAATGGGATAAGAAGAGTGAAAAGGGGTATTTTGTTAGTTAATCAGTGAAAAGTTATGGAGTTGGGTAAATGGTGAAAGTGTAATCCCAAGTAGAAATGTGCTATTCCTTGAAGACAAGAAACGAGAAACATTTGAAAGAATCAAAAAAGTTTAAGTAATTTAGCATGATCGTATGAGCGAATTTTCCCCCCAATGTCCGTCACCTTGACGTGGTGGGAGGGCTTAGCCACGGCTCGCACTGTCCATTGCACGATAGTATCTCCTAGGAGTATACTGGGCAGTGTGAGCTATTGCACTGGTTACTAAGAACGGACACCCCCCCTCAAGACAAGGTGTGCACGCCGTGCCTAGGGTCTGCATGATGCAGAGGGTAATGTGCATCTCAAACGGCTGCCCCAGGGTACCGGCCGACCCCCTGGGTGTAATTAGGCTTACCCGCGCATGCGGGGCTCTGCGCGGGTGGACGCTTATATCCCTAGCTTCTCGTGGGAACAAAATGAACCACCCAGAAACCATACAAAAAAACCCTTCTGACAGTGATGAGATGGGCGGAGACACCCTTTCCTCATCACTGACAGAAATGACAATCAATGATGCTGGGGCTGCCCAAACCCCGGCACCAATGGATTGTCACAGCGGTGATGGTGGCAGCCCGAAAGGGCAAACCACTAGCACCACGCAGCCAGCCTAGCCGCAGACTCAGTGGTGCACAGAGGAGAAAAGCGGCTAGGCTGAAGGCTCGCGAGCGGGGGGAACCCATCAACCCCCGCAAACCTGAGAAACGTAAGCCTTACGTACCTGTGGCTGGGGTGGCTGTAGCTCGGGGCGGATCCACCAGCTCTGGAGGGGCAGATACACATACGTGTGTTGACAAACCCCCTGGACATGGTGGCCCCACTAACCCTGGGCTCGGCAACCTCCTGGCTACAGGACAGGATGGGGCTGGGGCGGAAACGCCGCGCAAGCGGCAACGTACCCCTCACACAACCCCACCTTCGGCTACAACGCAGAATCCAAAGAAGCCACGGGGGGCTGCCCTTGCTCCACCCAACACCTCCAGCTCTTGCAGGAGGCTGGGTGGGTATAGTGGTGCGCTCACCGCCACCAAGATGGTCGTAGTACATGGTAACCACCCCGTGGAAAGACTATCCGACGTGGAGGCAAATTTGGTCCTTTCTGCAATTGCACAGGCCACACTCGGGGGGCCTCCGGGTCTGGGGCCGCAGTTCACAAAGGGCTACGCCAGCAATGGTGTGGTCCACCTGACCAGTGCCAACGACCGGTCGAAAGACTGGCTGGTGGGGCTGGTTGGGGGGCTGTGTCCCTGGGATGGAGCTCTCCTTCGGGTCGGCCGTGCAAAAGATCTGGTGGAGGGTCGAGAAAAGGTTGGGGTCTGGATCCCCACTGCGTTTCTCGACGCATCCGATGCCAGAAAACTCATTCCTTTGTTTGAGATCCAGAACCCTGGTCTCTCAACAAAGGAGTGGCACCTGTTGACCAGTCGAGTGGAGGGAGATGGACTCGATCTGGTCCTCAGCATTGATGGGGACTCTATGGGCTGGCTGCGGGGGCACAACTTCCAACCCTTCTTCCAGTTCCGTAGGGTCACCGTCAGGCATCTTTCGCCACCTAAATAAATGCTGCAGATTATTCAAATTAATCTGCAGCACAACAAGGTGGCTACAGCAAACTTATGCCAACTGCTTGCAGCTGGCAAGTATGACGTAGCACTCATCCAGGAACCCTGGGTTTCCCGGGGCAGAGTTGCTGGCCTCAACAACGCAGGAGGAAAGCTCATTTACAAGCGCAACTGCGCTGAAAATGTACGCTCCTGCATATTTATCAAAAATGATATAAATTCACTAACCATGTCTGAGTTCTGTTTCAGGGATTTAGTTGCAGTGAAAATCATCCTCGCGGAAGGCAACCATAGGGAGCATATAGTCACTGCCTCAGCGTACTTCCCAGGAGATGCAGATACTTCAAGAGGACCTCCACCAGAAGAAGTGGCTAACCTTATTGAAAAATGCCGCAATGACAACATGCAGCTCCTTTTGGGTGCAGATGCCAACGCCCACCATAGTGCGTGGGGAAGCACTGACATCAACACACGAGGGGACCTGTTATTTGACTACCTGGTAGCCAATGATTTATATTTGGCAAACCGGGGAAACAAACCAACATTTGTAACCTCATCCAGGAAAGAAGTTCTCGATATTACCATCACAACCCCTCTGCTCGAAAGAAAAATTGAAAAATGGTTCGTATCCGACATCCCCTCCTTTTCCGATCACAGGTACATTGTTGTGGTAATCCAAGGTTTGGGTAAAACACGACAAGTACATAGAGATCCTAGGAAAACGAACTGGAAGAACTACAAGGAGGAAGTAGAGGGCAGGTTGAGAGAAATTCGGACCAAAATACACAATAACAATGATATCGAGGCCCTAGCGGAAGAGCTGGAAAGCGCGCTACTCGCCTCATACAACAATCACACCCTGACAACAACTGGGCCCTCGCCAATCCAGGTTTCCTGGTGGAATACGGAACTAGAAGCTGTCAAACGTGAAACTGGCAAACTGTATAACAGAGCCAAAAAGACCGGCTATTGGGATGATTATAAGACCAAATTAGCTGAATATAGGAAACTTATCAGAATAGCAAAAAGGGAAGCATGGAGGAGGTTCTGTGAAGAGGTAGAAAGTGCCTCTGAATGTGCCAGACTCCAGCGAATCCTTGCTAAAGATCCTATAAATCCAATTGGAACACTCGTGAAACCAAATGGAGAATATACCTCAACAGCTGGGGACACCCTGGCACTCATGCTGGAGACCCACTTCCCTGGCTGCTTAGTAACAAATGCTCCAGGTACAGACTCTGACCCACCAGCCCGCACTAATGGCGGGAAATCCTCTCCCTTAGACTGGGAAGTGGCAAAGAGTGTAGTCACCAAAGAGCGAGTGATGTGGGCCATCAACTCATTTGACCCCTATAAATCACCTGGCCCGGACGGCATCATCCCGAAACTTCTACAAGAAGGGGGGGACAATGTCGTTAGGATACTAGGTGCTCTCTTTAGGGCGAGCCTGGCAACAGGCACGATCCCCAGAAGATGGTGTCAAGCAAGGGTCATATTCTTGCCAAAGCCAGGGAAACCTTGGTACAACCAGGCAAAAGCATTTAGACCCATCTGTCTGACATCCTTCAATTTGAAGGCGTTGGAAAAACTTGTAGATAGACACTTGAGGGAAACCTCCTTAACAGAGAGGCCCATTCACCCCAACCAATTTGCCTATCAACAAGGCAAATCCTGTGAAGCCGCATTGCACCACCTAGTCACCAGGGTGGAAACTGTGCTGGCTGACAAGGAATTTGCAATAGGAATATTTTTGGACATAGAGGGGGCATTTGATGCAACCTCAGTAACCTCCATTATAAGGGCTACTCAAAGGCATAACATAAACAACACCATATGCAGGTGGATAAAAACTATGCTTACGAGTAGAACAGTAAATGCTGAGCTCCTTGGGGAATCAGTGGAGGTGTCTGTGGCGAGGGGCTGCCCGCAGGGGGGGGGGGGGGTACTATCCCCACTGTTGTGGAACCTTGTTGTGGACTCTTTACTTGAACGACTCAACACACTCGGCTTTTATGCTCAAGGCTATGCCGACGATGTGGTCATCCTGATTAGGGGACCATTTGTTGGAGTAGTCTCAGATCTGGCTCAGTCAGCTCTGAAAGTGGTGGAAGACTGGTGTGGCACTGAGGGCCTAAATGTAAACCCCAGCAAAACCACACTTGTAACCTTCACCAGGAAAAGAAATTTGAGGGGCCTCTCAGAACCTCTTCTCTTTAATTCAAGGGTGCCCTTCCAACGGGAGGTCAAATATCTGGGTGTATACCTGGATACAAAACTCACCTGGAATAAACACCTAGGATACATTGCAAACAGATGCAAAGGAGCCCTCATGTGCGCTAAGCGTACATGTGGGAAAGTATGGGGGCTACAACCGCGGATGGTCCTGTGGATTTACACCGCCATTGTTAGACCCATAATAACGTACTGTTGCGTTGTATGGTGGCACAAGGCAGGTCAGGTGGGAGCTCGGCAAACTCTCACCAGCATCCAGCGACTGGCCTGTCTAGCCATCACTGGAGCGATGCATGGTACACCCACAGCAACCATGGAGGTTCTACTGGGTCTACCCCCAGTGGATATCTTCATAAAAGGTGAGGCCATGATGGCCTCCCTGAGGCTGAAATGGAATGGCTCTTGGCGGATAACTCCTCACCGAGGTCATACCAACATATTGGAACTGATACAAGAACCACTACTCGACATGGTGGCCGATATCATGCCCAAAACTCTCTCCCAGCCCCATCTCTACACATCAATCATTACAAGAGAGGGGCTATGGGAGAACAAATGCTGCTCCAATGACATCATCTGGTTCACAGATGGGTCAAAAATGGAAGCAGGAACTGGCGCAGGAATACATGGGGCCAAACCCAGGTGGAACACTTCGTTTCCACTCGGGCAACACACCTCTGTATTCCAGGCAGATATTGTGGCAATCGAGGCAGCAGCTGCGGAGAGCCTTAGGAGGGGGCATAAAAATGCCCACGTCCGCATCCTCTCTGAGAGTCAAGCATCGATAAAAGCACTAACGGCTCCAACCATCTCGTCCCGAGTGGTATGGTGCTGCATGCAAACCCTCAACAACCTAGCCAAACACAACCGGGTTCGCCTGGAGTGGGTGCCGGGGCATAGAGGCATTATTGGCAACGAAAAGACTGACGAGCTCGCGAGAAGGGGCTCTCAAACCCCATTCGTAGGGCCTGAGCCAGCAGTCGGTTTACCAAAAACCACCTTCAGAAAAACCATCAACACGTGGGTCAACCAACAAACCGCTAAGAGATGGGTCAATATTGAAGGACACACCCACAGTAAACTCATGGTGGCTGAACTCAACACCAAAATTACTGAGGGGCTACTTAGGAAAAACCGTAGGGAACTAAAAACACTGGTTAGCCTCATAACCGGTTTTGCACCCCTACGATTTCACCTACATCGCATAGGGGTCACACAAAACTCAACCCTCTGCAGATTATGTGAGGAGACTGACGAAACGGCATCCCACATAATCTTCGAGTGCCCTGCACTCACCCATCGCAGAATTGAGCTCTTTGGGGCCCAAACCCCGATGAGCTCCATTCCGAGCGAACAATTAATCAAGAGCCTACCACCCCTCATCAGGGGGCTGAGTCTCTTTGATTAAACAAAAAACTCTCAGGAAAGTACAATAAGCCAACAGGCTTCCGTGCTGGGGGCTCAAAACCCCCGCCCTGAGAGTTTTTCTCTACATCTACATCTACATCATGAGCGAATTTTCGTAATTATCGTATTATATAATATTACATCTGTTTTGAAATTTGAGCTTTTTGATTGCAAAGAAATTGTTAACTATTAATTTTATGACAAAAAACGTATTCTAAATAATAATAATCTGCTAGTCAAAAAGAGATTTAAGAGTTCTAGTTTTTTTGCAGTTTTTGTAGATTTTTTATTAAAATTCAAGTAAGTATATTTTTCAGCATAATTTTGTACATACATTTTCGAATGTTGTGTTTTATAGTTAAGAAATTTTCTTCGACCAATATTCTGCTAAAAAATATGAATGTAACCAATTTTAACAGTTTTTATTCCTTTTTAGTGATTTTTTCAGCACATTTTTGGAAATTTAACCAATTTAATGTGCTCAAAAAATGCTGGCTAACGAACTCATCAATACATTTGAAAAGCTTGATTTTTTGGCGCAAGAAAATGGAATTTTTATCACAACCCAACAATAGTTATCGTCTGGAAGGGCCCGTATATAAATAAATGAATACATATATACAAAGACATGAAAAAGCGCAAACTTCAGAAATCGTTTCAGAATGCCTCAAAACGGATTTCATTAGAAAAATTTTTCAAAAATTTTGATTTTAAATTTTTTTGAGCCATTGCAATAGCTTTATTTTCTACGGCAATTTGCTAAAAGCAGAAGAAGTTGTGACGAAGTTTCATGAAGAGGGTTCAAGACGTGAACAAGATTATGGAAATGTTGAAAGGTGTAATGAACCAAGAATCAAACAATTAGGTAATACTGATAAGGCTGAACAAGAAAGTGATATATCAGGTATAGTCTGATTAATGGATCAACAATTCAACCTCCCAATGAGGTATCCAGGACTTGTTATGGCAGCTGATAACATTCAAGAAGAATTTGAACCAAAAAGTTTTAAAGAAGCAAGAAGCAGATACTTAAGTGGAAAATACCTATGAATGAGGAATAAGAAGCTCAGAATGAAAATCGAACTTGGATTTTAGTAGATCTTCTTAATGATCGAAAACCACTAGGTAACCGCTGGGTGAAAAAAATGAAAAGAAAAGTAGATGGAACTTATAAAGCTTACGTTATAAAGCTCGATTGGTTGTCAAAGGATTTTAACAACATCATGGAGTGGACTATGAGCAAACTTTCAGTCCAGTAGTAAAATATGGTTCTGTGAGACTGATAATGTCAATAGCAGCTTAAAGAAAGCTAAATTTAAAACATTTTGACGTAAATACCGCTATCTGAAGATGTTTTTATGGTTCAGCCAACCGGATTTGAAGATTGAAGCGGAAGGGTGTGCATGCTTCAAAGCAATTTATAGGTATGGGTTGAATCAAGCCCCAAGATGTTGGAACGAAAGGTTGACGAAAACTTTGGTGGATTGCGAACTCGAAGTTACGTAGTAAAGCGGGGTTTACACGACCCGTTCTTTGGCACCCTATCAGTTCTCCCAACCTACTGCTAATTGTTCTGTTTGTGGCATATTGCAGTCATATCAGCCGAATTAGCACAATTTTGCATCCTAGTCTACATTTAAATATAGTATTCAATGGGGAAAAAATCAAAGTTCCTTGTTTATTTTACGTTTTAGACCACCCTGGATAACTTTGGTTTGTGTCTGTCTGTGTCTGGAAATCCTTGTTGCAACCTAAATTCTAAATTTTTCGTCCGATTTTTATTAAATTTTCAGGAAATATGCTGGTAAGCTTTAGATGGGCCCATTTCAGTTCCATCACTCTCAAACATATATTTCACTCAGCGCATGCACAAACGTAAATTACATCAAGCATCAGTTGGTCGGTTTTACGCTTCCTCTTAATTTACTAGAGGATTTACTAAATTTAATAGTATTATTTGTACACGTTTATCATATCCGTCAAAATGTCTTTTTCCGTTTGTTCTGAAGATTCCATCACATAAAATTGAAAACACGAATAGGCAAGGGGCAAACACGTGGACAGTTGGACAGAGCGATTCGCCTGGTGGAGCATTTCACGTCCCGTTCGCCAGGAGAAGCGGTGGGGTCCTGGTCTGTCCCCACCTTTCCTCCTGAAATCGGTTGGAAATCTCTCCCGACCTCCCTGCCTCGTCGCCTCCCCAAAACGTGACCAGCAGCATGGGTTTTCACCATCGGATTTCAGGGCCGACGGTGATCGGGCCTGATTTAGGGTCCCGAAATCCGGTCGTGTAATCCCCGCTTCAAGCGGATCCTTGTGTATTTAATACCAAGGCAACGAAGGAGGAGTCTGTCTATTCGTTGATGACAGACTTATTGTAGCAACTCATAAAGAAGATCTACAAAATGTTGGTAAGACATTTAAGTTCCGAATTTACAATCAAAGTGGCGGGGACTTGAAGTTTTATTTGGGGATGGAAATGTTTTGGAAGAAAGAGGTATTGAGTTATTTACACGCTTCTGTTCAATTGAAAAAACTTCGAGAAATTGGATTGTTCCAGTGATGCAGATTACGCTGGCGATGAGAATGATTGGCGATCAGTTCCAGTCTACTTCATTCTTCTAGGAGGTTGTGCGATTGTGTGGGGTTCATCAAAAGAGAGATGTTTTGCTCTTTCTACGACTGAATCGAGTACATCACATCTTGTATACTGCTGTAAAGAAAATTCTTTGGATGAAGACATGTGGAAAGAACTGACGTACGAAGAAGGAACGTCTCAGCCAACGTTGTTCGTGGACAACCAAAGTGCGATTCCCGAATTTCATCAACGAACCAAGCACGTGGACTTAAGATACTATTTAATTTGGCTGCACTACCAAGAAAATACGTTTGAGTTTGGAAGTGTACCAACAGGTGACCAATTAGTGGACATTTTTACAAAACCACTTGGACGAGAGAGGTTTAGTCGTATTCGGGGTCACATTGGATTATCATACAAGTAGCACTGTGTGGGGGTGTTGTGAGGCGTAGCTACTTTGGCATGATTTTCATTCAGGTGTTTTTTAGAATATACTAGGTCATACGTTGTTCATGTCCATTATAAAATATTATTCTGTGTTGTTCTCATGTAAATAAACAAATTATCTTTCTACAACTTCACCGAAATCTTCTTTCATTCAAATAATCACTGTGCTAAAATCTTTTCAATTAATAATAATGTAGGTAATAAAAACGTAGTTATTGTTTGTTTCCTCACAATTAACCACCTCGTCTGATGTAGTTATAGCATTCTGAAGCCGTAACGACATCGTTAACTTGAAATAAGGAACTCAGATGTCTACGTGACATCGCAATGCACGACTTGTAGTACGGTATCACGTGACAATTTTTGAAAATTCAACGGTTTGAGCCGCACCTCCACTTGATCTAAAACCTGTTTTAACACATGTTTGTGTATGTTAAACCAGATGTTCAGCGTTTAGGGATAAAACTTGAATGATCAATACGGAATAGCAGCTATACTCATGCAATATCAATAACAGACTATAACCCCAAACATTAGTCCTATTAAAGTAAATGATAATTGGAAGCCAGAAATATTGAAACCAATCCGCATCGTTACAACGTCATTCCCCATCTAGGGATAATTCCTCGTTGGTGGCTATTATACAAATGATGTTAGCCCGAATTGTGTCGTAAAATTTTAGTCCCGAGACGGGTTAAAGTTGCTTAGTGCTAAGCACGGCAACGATTTCCGCCCAGCCACTAATATAGTTTGATGACCTAACTTCACACGGTTGTGGTTTTAAAAGCAACTCGGCTCACACATGTGACGACAAACGTGATTTTGCAATACTTTCCAGGACATTTTGGTGATTACATCTCAGTTCTGTGTTTTTTTTTCTTTTTTTTTTCAGACTGATAGCCCATTCATTTATGTACTTTATAAATGAAAACGAACGATTCTGTGGAGTTGAAAGCTTTAAGCTTCCATAACGGCGGAAGGATGTTCTAGAACTGAGTATTATTAAAACCACTTAATGATGTTACGTTATGGTGCAATATGGTTGACATTTTTTAAAGATTTTACCAACATCGGCGTCGATTTTTCGAAGAAAATTCTTGTCCGTGTGAGATTGTAACTTTTAATTCGGTTGCTATGTTTTCATACAAACCGACAATCGATAATCCTCCGACCGATAATCTTCTATGTCTATAAAAATCAAATTATGTTTGTTTATCCTTCATGCGCGACCACAATTAAGAACCAATGTTGATGCTGTTTTTTACAGGTTGCTCTTTGAACACCAGAAAGAAAGATGGGCTATATAGAAATTTCTCCTCACCCCGTTCAGCATTAAAATCACCATTTTATTGAAAAAGAAAAAAACCGCGTTTGCTTCTTGCCTCATTTTAAATGCTTCATTTCAAAAATAATTGATTCACTTCGACGATTTCGTTAGATATCACCATGGTCAGTTTTAGGCGTAAATGACATTCGATAACAAATTCAACGATACCAAAAAGATTTTGGTGGGTTAAGAATTTACTATTCGTAACGATAGATCATCAAAAATTGTTATTAAAAACGCCTTATTAACTGCAGCAATCTTGGTCGGGGAGAGTTTTAACGTAGCTAAGGTTATATTGAGGTTGAAGAAACCGGGGCGCTTTTACCAGTACCAATTCCTTAAAGATAAAATCAATTCCTTAAAAAAAGTTAAATATTCTCTCCTGTTCACCCAAGGGAATTGAAATTTTGAAGGGTGACCCATCTGGGACATCAAGAGACTAATAAAATGATGTGCTCTTTCCTGATCAGCTGAGTTGAATGCAACATGACGAGTTCCAACCAGATCAGCTGACTTAGCTAAATTCTCTCCTTTTCACCCTAGGAATGTTAAATTTGACAGGGAGCCTTTCTAGGACATTAGGAGTCCAATGCAATTACGAGTTCCAACCAGATCAGCTAAGTTCTCTCCTATTTTCCAAGAATTTGAAATTCGATAGGGAGCCTCTCGAGGACATTAAGATACTTATACAATGACTGCTTACAACCAGATCAGCTGACAGCTAAATTGTCTTCTATTCACCTGAGGAATTTGAAATTTGATAGGGAGCCTCTCTTGTACATAGAGAAACGAATAAAATGATGGTCTCTTTCCTTGAACCATCACTTACAGTGACCGATGTATCTTTCAACATCTCCGAAAGGTTGGATAATACATCAACAGAAACTAATTCAAATACTACTTTACTATTTACTATTTTATTATTTATATTCAATGTTTTCTTCGTCTCAATTAAAGAATATCGAACATTTCGACCTTATTTAAAGGTTTTTATTGTGAAACTTAACTCTTAGAACTGTAAAGTGTGAACCCTTCTCAGAAGTGCCATGTTCTGATCATATATTTCATACGGGGTTTAATAATTATAGACCAATGATGATCTGCGTGGAAAAGCTATCTAACATAGAAATAATGAACCGTTGTGTAATAATTAGCAGCGGTTCTTTTGCTCGTCTCACCTGATCCACTTCTACCAATTCTTCTCAGCCAATTTTCATGAAATTTGAGACGAAGGCTACATTTTACCTGAAAAAGTTCGTTTTGGGGTTTTAGACGTTAACACCAAGTAGTTGGGTTGATGTCAAGGAAGGGGGTGAATTTGAAATAGCAATCTCATTCATTTTCCCTCATCTGATTTTGATGTAATTTTGAATTTGATGTGAATTTTGTCCTGAAAAAGTACCTTTTGGAGGTTCGAGCCGCTATGTGTGGGGGGGGTTTAAGGGAGGGGGCAAATATGAAATATCAATTTCGTCCAACCTGCAGCTTCCAATCTTCTCTTCCTAGGCTAACCAAATCGTTGTGTTCTGATATCCCCCCAAAAAGTTGCACCCCTTACAAAAGATGAAATCAAAACTGCATGATATCATCCAATTCGAGTCAAACCAATAGTTGAATCGCCGTCTCCTAGTCCACTGCTTACTACACTCTCACTATTTTTGAGTGCAAACGGAGGTGAGACGCTAGGTACTTGAATTCTGAAAAATGTTGGCTAGGCCCAAATCGGATAATATTTATGTATTTTTGGCTTGGCATATTTAAAACGAAGAGTGTCATTTCGTGGGGTAATAATAATAAGCAACAACAAATAAGCAAGCAATGAAATAACACAATGTTGCAAAAAAATTATATTTGGTTGCTTAGTTTCAATAAAAAACCTTAGTCATCGATCAAGAAAAATTAAATTTTTAACCTTCCTAAAAATTGTTTGGTTCAAGGTTATGTGAATTTCAGAAATTGAAATAAACAAACAAATGATTAAATATAAAGAAAAAATCCGTCCGTCCATCGTACGCCGTCTTCCGAACGCCGTCCGAAGCTTTTATGAAATTTGGCTCGAAAAATAGTGCCACTAATCTCTGCATCACTTTCGGTAAACCCTTAGGGGCGAAAATCAAAAGTAGACACATTTAAAAATTAGGATATCAAAAACTCATGAAATAAATGGCTGGTTACTTTGTACGAAATACCTCAGTAAATCGAATGAAACCACCGGGGTTATTGTCGGTTCGCGCTACATTTCAATTCTAATAATATAAAGATATCAACTAAAATGCCTGGGGCTGCAAGCGTGAGTAGCGACATCTTGAAATTACTGAATCAATCGCTAAATTTTAATAATGACTGATAGAAAGTGAAAGTAGTTGAAAAATTGGAACATTGTAAATTCCGTTATAAACTACGACGATCGTATCAGTTGATATAACTCAAATGTCATTCTGCATTGGCGAAATTGAGTTGAATATACCTAACTCTTGTCATTTATAGATGGACTAGTGAAGCGTAGGTAGGTGTTTTAATTTTCCTCAATAATTTTTCTAAAGGAGAGTGCCAACGTCTACCGATATATCAGTTCTTGGATTCTGATGTTCTATTGTACTTTGATATATATACAACATCTATTGTATATATATATATATATATATATATCAATATATACAACGATATATTGATCTTCCATTGTACTTTATATATTGATATATAAAGTATATATCAATATATACTTTATTAGGTATACTAATCAAGTATACCTACCCAGGTGTTGTGTTTAATCTAATTAACTTCTTCAAGGTACGAATCTACGTCTATGCAGTTATATGTATATTATGACAATGTATCTACCAAAGACCACGTTTAAGGGATATCTGATGCAGAAATATAAACATTTCTGTAATTATTTGCAGCGTTTTTCTATTTCCCTGTACATAGCAAATTCGGGAGAAATTTTTAACGTTTTACTAGTTCTATTATTGTTATACCTCACAATAAAATCCTCCAATACTTCAGTTTCAACATGATGGTCCAGCCAAGTCAAAGTCAGAATAAAACTGACCGATTCACTTGTGGAACATAGTAGATTGATCACTGGGAGAGGTCGATTAATCAAAGGAACCAAAAGGAAAAGGCCGAGTGGGCTCAAAAGTTGTGCTGCCTCTTGTCTTCAGCATCTTGATTAATAATCTCTCTCTCCTCATCTTCAATTATAACTAATGGATCAATCCTGTTTTATTCAATTTACTGATGGGTTTTCACATTAATTAATTCGGTGTATAAAGATCATCTTTGATTACTCTGTCGAATACTTTCAGTAATACACCTCGCAATGAAGCCATGCTCAATTAGATGATGTGTAATTAGTCTGGGGTGGTTGTGATAACAACCTTGATATCGAGTAATGAAATAGTATGATTTACAAACGACCGATCTATATTGAATGGAATGTTGTTATTTCCATTGATGAAGTGCATTGATTGGTATGTTCTTGTTTTTTCCCAGTTAGCGTTTTATTCAATACGTTCCTGAATTAAATGTTTTCATAATAAATGTTTGTTGCTATACTATTTGCAGCTCTGAGGGTTTGTTGAAGCATTTCATCATCAAAGGAACGGATATGTGTAAGGTAGAAAAGCACACAGATACGAGTTGTTGAATATTGTGTACGCACGAAACTTTTTTCTTATGCAAACGAGTTCATGAATGCTGTTAATGGTTATCGCCGTTCCGCTTCGCGTTTCCATAAGTACTTTAACAAACTGGAAAATGTTCCGGTGGTGTGACGGAAATAGTCTATTAAATTTAGAGTGAAAAGTCTCGCAGGCATTTGTAGTTCTGTTAGACCATGAAATCCTTGCTTTTGGAAAGATGTTTCGTCAGTATAAGTAGTTTCGTTGAAAAAACGTGGTTTATTATAGTGGAGATTCGAGTAAATAGCTGACAATGAGGCTGATTCTCTCAATCCAGACCTTAGTTTGACATGTTCCCATTTTGCTTTAAAGATCTTTATACCGCTGAGTTAAATATTGACGAATAAGTAAGCCCCTGATTAGTTAATCGGTCTGTATATCTTTCATTCTCTTGGAGTTATGCGTATTATTGTATACTATCATAGAAACTTGATGGGTTGAAACTAATTGATCGCTACTAGTTGCCTCCCGATCATCATCAGTATCTGATGTTGAAGTTCCGAAAGCCATATGCAAGTTGTTAAGTATCGGTCATTTTTTATGATTAAAAGTTCACCAGCCATTGAAAAGGTATATAAAATATTTAAATCTTAACAGATTCATGAATAAGTAAATTTCGTACCTATAAAATTAACGCACGTAACGAAACTCAAATATCAGTTCATTATGTAGGTATGTATCTTTGCAAATTCGTGACTCATATGTATATAATTATATAAGTCAGTTCTCTTTATACCTGCAGCTTAGTATAACTTTTTATATCTGCAGCAATAAAAGTGATAGTTTATTTTATCAACTCACCGTGAACTACCAACGTGGACTCGAGAGATGCGGACTGAGGAATAGCATCGTCAGTAGTGACTTCACACGTAACTTTTCCCGACAGCCCGAGGCCGAGTCCATCCAGGACGACTTGGGTTCCGTTGGAAAGTCCCACCTGTAAATTTAATTATGAAGCGTAAACTATTGCGAATTATCAATAAATAATAACAAGCCACCATATGCTGTATAATTTATTATCTCATGTATAAAACGGAAGTTAGTGAAAAACGTTGTCTATTTCCACGAAAAATAAAGAGTTACAATGTTAAATCGATTTCGACGGTTAGGCCATCATCAGTAACAAACAATAACAAACAATAAGTTATTGTTTGTTACTGATGATGGCCTAACCGTCGAAATCGATTTAACATTGTAACTCTTTATTTTTCGTGGAAATAGGTAGACAACGTTTTTCACTAACTTCCGTTTTGTAATGGGTTTCCACAACTTCGTCGCGAGTGATTTAGTTCGTATCTCATGTATGTTTACATATCTCACGAATAGGTTTGTTCACTGTACTTGCATAACATGTAGAGCTTTTTAGCTGTTAAGTAGGTTGAATGTGCTTGTAGTTTTTTTGGTTAGTTTTCTATACCATTTATAAACGTAATTAAATTCTTGGTTGATTACTTTACTTTTCACATTTATATAAAAGACTGCACTTGGTCATCTTGTTCTTTGAAGGAAAATTCCCTTATAGTCCAGCCACTATATACATTGGACCTGATATCACCTAGGGTAGGTATAGTTTCGGAGATGTGCGCCATTGAAAATAGGAAATTTTGTCAAAAACTTTTTTTACCCCAAATTGGGCGGGGGGGGTGTTACCCTCATGAAGTAAGTAATACTCAAAGTCAGAAAAGTGATATGATGATAGAAACAATAAAATAAAATCAGGTCAATTAAAATAGGGTTTTGAATTTCTCAAGTCCAGGTGCTCTTGGGATAGGCAGCATAATGTCAAAGCGAAATAGTGTCAACCATCCACAAATTCTTCGGTAGTATAACGTACACAAACGGAAGAGCCTCGTCTTTCGGCAGCCACACGCGTTTATTCTATCCCCTGCACATACACGATAGGCTGAGCAAAAACTGATGTGGGGCAGCTTAATTTATCATCTCCTGAGGCTAAGGCCATGAGAGGTGAGCATCCGCTCCCAGTCTAGAGGGTTGTGTCGAACCCAAACCATTTCTGTACCTTAAAAAGTATCGAAAAGAACAAGCACATGTAGGGTGATGGATGAAGAGAACATAGCATGAGGTTTTCTCTGAATTAATTTACTTTATTAATATCGGAGATTGTACCTTCAATATCCGCAAGGATTAAACGTGAGCGCAATATCCACTGGTAGCAACGGCGAGGTTAAAACTCGTTTTCACTGTGGGGCCACCAAATAGCTCTGATTAACAAGATGCTGTTTTCTGTAGTCCGTGCTGTAGTCTCCTTTACTAGGGGTGCCGGTGTTTCACCAGATTAATTTTCTCTTGTCCAAAAAGCAAGAAAGTTTCATCATTACTACTACGAAAATCAATGATTGATAATCGTCGGGCTCATTCACTCTATACAATTCTGGTTGCAATTCTCGTTACTATAATAAATTTTCACAGCTTCGATCTCTCTGCTCTAGTCTGTCGGTGGAATATTACTATGAGCACATAAATAATGCTAAATTCTCCCTTATAAAAAACAATTTGAAGCCATTTTGATATTTTGTAAATTCTCTTCGAGCTGATAAAACCACTCCAAATGCCATGGAGTTCGATAGTATGATAATCCGCAGGACATTGCTAATGCTTTTGCACGATATTTCTCTGGGGTCTACAATAATATAAGATTAGAGTACATAGTTTAGTCAAAATTTTCAGAGCGATTTCTGTTTAAGTACGATTGTGTTTTCTGAAGACGTGGTCCGTCAGAAGCTGAGACACCTTGACATCAATAAAGGGGCAGGTCCCGATGGAATTCCACCAGTCATTTCCAAGTCATGTAGTGATTCGTTGGCATCATCACTTAAATTTTTGTTCAACCTGTCTCTTGAAATGAGTGAATTTGCCCAAATTCGGAAGTTGGGATACGTGGCACCCATTTTCAAATCCGGGAAAAGAAACGTAATAAACATCTACAGAGCTATATCTAAATTATGAATTATGCCAAAGATTTTTGAATCCCTGGCGGTTGACCATATCACACCGACATTTAAAAATATTATATCCCCTCATCAACATGGTTTTATGAATGGTCACTCTGTTGTTAATAATTTGACGGATTTTTACGTTTATGCGGTTGATGCGTTTGAGCGAGGACAACAAGTTGACACAATTCACACTGATTTTCGTAAAGCGTTTGATCAGGTAAACAATGGGTTGCTTTTAAATAAACTACAAGCAGTGGGAATCTGTGGTCCGTTATTGGAATGGCTGGGATCGTACCTTGTTGATAGGAGGCTTGCCGTGATCGTCAATGGCTGTTGTTTCAGTTCTGTCCTACATCTGGAGAGTGTCCTACATGCGTCTAAGTGCTGAATTATATCATTTACTCGGTCGCAATCTCCCATTTTTACTAACTACGCCATTGATGGTCGCAGTCTTAATAGATGTGTTACAGTTCAGGGTATGGGTGTAACATTTTATTGTGGGCTATCAATGACAGAACTGTTCCATGGTGTCGGGAGCAGTTTGAGTTTTTGATGCGATCCACTGCAAGATTCGAAAATGTTAAGAGTGTCAGACAGTTATTTATTTTGTTGGCTAGGAGTCGGCTCAAGTTTGCTTCATTGATTTGGAATCCTTTTTACATTGTTCATGTAGAGGCAGTTGACAGAGTTCAACAAAAGTTTTTAAAATTTGTTTATTACAAATTTTCCAGTATTTTAGAAGTGGGAGAATTCAGTGATTCTAGGATGCTGGCTTTATTGAATATAAACATACCTGACGACAGAAGAAAAGTTAATTTGAAGTTGATTTCGATTTATTTTTTGATAGTGAGGATGTACTAAAAAGGAAATTGTATATTTTTTAATTATTGACTCGAATGAAGAATGGTCTTGTTTCAATTTTATCTTATTATTCATTAGTTTTGATTAGTGTATTTGCGGTGAACTTTTCTATTAAATTCTAATTATTTATTGCTACACCAGCATTTTTTGTAATAATATATTTTGTAGAATTGGGACTTAATCCCGTTTTGAATAAATAAAATTAAAAAATAAATCACGCGAAGGTGTAAACAAAAAGTAAGAGCCCAGGTGTTGAACTGTAGTTTGGGGAGGCAATGAGTAAGTAGGTCATTTCACCACATTTTCCGTGCCAAATATTTCACGTTGATTATTTTGGATAATTTCAATCTAGTTTATAGAATCTCATCTAACTTCTGTGCAGCCTTTCAGCCAGCAACCCTTAATGAGAACGAACGATCAATTACATTTATAATGATAGATGGTGACAAAGTTGCGGTGCCTAGCTTATCATTTGGATCGATCGCTGCCAGATACATCCATCACGACACAGCTCGAAATCTCTGGTGTTGATCCATATTTGTTAGTGATTCTCAATGGCATTACGCAACATAATCAATTTGAGATATTTTTCTAAAAATGTGGGCGAAGACTCTAATGTGAACTACTACTTAAAGTGCAGTTTAACACCTGTACTCTTACTTTCTGTCTACATCTTCACTGGATTTGATTCAATTTCCTTTTTTCTGGTCAAGGAAAAATCAAGCCCATGACTGGATCCATGAGTAGAGGAGAAGACTGCTGCATTCCTGAACACTAATGCTAACGTCTGAAAGGTAACCGAAGAAGAAAGACAGATTATTGCAGCTCTTTACAGATCTCAGATACAGAACCTTGGTGCGCATGCTATCAGGCCCGATCCTTCAATTAACTTATGTAGTACCACTTCACCGAGAACCTCATCATTTAACTGTCAACTATACTTACTTGTGTAATAATTTTTGATACTTTTTCAGGTGCAGTAGTGGTTGGAGTTAGACAAAACTCTGTTGACTAGGGGCTGGTACTCACCATCTATGGCCTCAGCCCTGGGATGATGGCAAGGGAAGCTGCCGCACATCAGTTGTTGCGCGTCATTTCGTGCTTGTGTAGGGGAGATAGTAGAAACGCTTCTTGCACCAGCATGTGCACATTGCACTGCAACGTATATGTCATGCAACCCAGACCCGGAATTGAGCGTTTCATTCGAAAGCGACAATTTGAGGGTAGTTGACTCCGTTGCGCCGGGACGTTTTTCTACCACAACCTCAGGAGCACTTGATTTAAGGAATTGAACGCCTTTCGATTAACAGGACGTTATTTTATTGTTTTCTATCATCATAAAACATGTTTTTCATACTTCGATTGTCACTTTATGTGGGGGACCCCTCCCCCCCTCAACCCTTTGGGATATCTTAAATAGCTTCAACTTCCAAAATTTGATGATAAAATAATAAATTTTATCTCAATGAAAACGTCTGTACTCTCAAATAAAGTGGTATGGTGTAAAGACGGAGTTTGTAAATTGAGAACTGAAAAAAGTTTTAGGAAAAAAGTTCCAACTTTCCATGGTGCACGTCTCCGGAAACTTAACACTTACAACGAGCGTTTTGGTTTTGAATTTTAGAAAAATTTTCATCTCTTTAAAAAATAACAGAGTTGAAATCTTTGAAAAAGTAGTCCTTCGGTGTCAAAATTGACAAAAACTAAAAAACGGTAGAAAATGTTGGGTTTTTATAGTACGAGTATTTAAAAAACTTGCGTTCGACTTCAGTGGTCAAAAACTTGGATAACGATTGCGGCCAACACCAAAAACAACTCAGCAGAAAATTAACTTAGGTGATGCAAAGTATCCCCCCACCCTTCCGAACGACAAGGTGACTGGACTATAATGCCTAGGAGTAGGCAACTCTCATGTATAGGGGTACTTCGTGAGGAACGAGTATACTCCCTTGATGAAAAGGAGCGTACTCCCCAAATAGAAAAACCGTTACGTTTTTATACAGGGGCTAGTATATTTTGCTCACTGTAACCTTATCGGCTTTCCTGAATAGTTTCAATGGAGAAACTGGAAAGGTTATAGTGCTCAACAACCTATATGTAATAGCGGAGGATAACCGATTCACTTCTGTAGACATTATAGCAGTAATTTTCAAGAGCGGAAGCCGCTGCACTGATGTGAAGCACTGGGTAGAAGGTGAAGCACGACATGCTACACACCTCAATTTTCGGGATTTTGAGATTTTAGAAGAGAGTTGGCTTAGGTTTGAGCAAAATTATAAGTCAAGAGGTTGGGAAGTGAATGATGCTTCCCTCAGGGATGTTAATAATACGAGAATCATACAGCCCTAGGCTTTCCCTCCCAGAGCTCTCGGGAATCCCAGGTTTCCTCCTAGCCTCGTGGCTTGTCTGTTGGCTTATTAATAATGGTTCATCTTTCTATTAATAATGACATTTTACATTTTTCTTTGTCTTGTTTGGTTCAAGTTCTCAACTATTTTCAAACGCCAAATTGTCTACGCATTTAACGCGGAAATCCAGATCGAATGGCCTGTAATTTTGCTATAAACCTTGATTTTAAATAGCTCATGATTGAGATAATACTGGACGGAAGCTTATTTTGAACGTAAAAACGGAGTATAATCTCAATTTCCTATTATTCTGTCTTCAGGGATCTGACTACTGATCAGGGCACACATTTAATGACTGATAATATAATTTTTGGTGCCTCAGAATCTTGGAACTAGGGGTTTTTACCAAGCGTAATATCTGAAGTCAACACACCTTGCTCGTACTAAAATGGGTAATGTTTTCACAGGAAGACTTTTTTCAGATCTTCACTATGTTTTGGTGCCATTTGAGAGTGTGGAATGTTTTTCGAATCAGATAATACTTTGAATACGTAGTGAATACGATCAGGTCAAGATGTTTGATAGGCATTAGATTCGACACTATTATTTCTACTTAATTACTAGTGAAATGAAGGACACGGACATGTTATGTCAATAACTAGTTTGACACCTTAATATTGTGATAACAGTATAACCGTCAGTCAAAAGCTGGACACATGTTATTTTAGTAGAGTAAAATACGAAGTAAATAAAAAGTGAACAAAAGTACACCAGTTCGTATGAACACACAAGAAAAAGTGATTTTTATTGTTTAAATCAAACAATACAATGGGAGTTCGCTTGGAGATTGGTCTTGGTATAACATCGACAACTACTAATATCATTTCTCCAACCCGCCCCCTCAAAATCATATCAAATCTAATATCAATCCTTCAAGACTTCGGATTCTCTTGAGCAGAAAATGAGCTTCTGCTGTGGAACTGCTTTCGTCAAAATGTCAGCTACCATCTCTTCTGTCATCATATAAATAATCTTGACTAAACGTTCTGCCTCACGAAGTGGTTCCTAATATGTTTAGTCCTTGAATGGTAGATGGGGTTTCGGAGGCCCAATTGCGCTCCCTGGCTATCGTTGTAGAGACATATCGGTCTTTTAACAGTTAACCCTAGTTCATTCGAAGACCGTTCAAGATAAATAGCTTCTTTCGTGGATTCACTCAGACTCATGAGGTCAGCTTTAACACTGGACAACGCAACTGTCCTCTGCCTTTTGGATAACGACGAGATCGCTTCTCCACATAGAGAAAACACCTGTAAACGAATGACGGTCCACTCTACAATTTCCCCAGTCTGTATCAGTATACCCAATCAGCGTTTTATACTGTTCAGCAGAAAACGTTAATTCCCAATCCACTGTTCTTTTTAAATATCGGAGTATTCTCTTAGTCGCCTTCCAGTGCATTTCGCGGTGTGATGCATTAAACTGGCTTAACCCTCGGATAGGCGTGGTGTCAAATTGATACAGAACATGGCTTTGAAGGGTTGCAACGCCCGCTATCGCATGCGGAGGGGGGCCCCTTTCCCTCTACCTTCCTAACTTCAATCCGTCTTCAGAATCAGTTGACCTTCACGCGTCAAAGGAGTGAGCTACAGAGGTTACGGCTGCTTTTAATCAAATTGATACCCCGCGACCATCCAGGTAATTTACAGATTACGAGATTGAAAATTTCAATGGCAATGATGAAGATCACCCTCAGGAACAGCCGATGCAACTGCGTGAGAGAGCTTTTCCACAACCCATATCAGGAAAAAAAAAAAAAGAGATGCGACCCCTGTAAAACTTCAAAAAAAGTAGATTGATGACTGAAAATTGCGTACTTTGTGAAAAATGCCTGTGTTCGATCACTTGAAACCTATTTGTAAAGATCGTTACCAAAAAGTAAATTTAGCTCAATAAGAAAATTGGTTAATAAATATTTCGCTTAACATACGTTTGTTACCACAAATTATGTGCCTTACTTAAAATTTTTGTTCTTTTTTCTGGTTGATTATTTCGTTCCTTTGGGTTTACGAGTATAGTTCCTATCTATAGAATGGTCTTTTCCCCATAAAACGTTTGCTGTAAACATTGGTAAAGATTATAGGTACTCATCTGTGAAGAATGTTTCCAAAAAATTGTTTACTAAATAAGGAAATACGTAACAATTATGCCTAGTTCAAATTATTAGGTACCTAATTTTTCAACCTCATTATTTAATTTCTTGAATTTTTCTATAATGTTATAGTACTTTCTCTACCTATCAGCTTGTTTGCTAGTCCAATAAAACAATTGATTTGAACAGTGGTTAACATTATACTATTTCCCTTAACCCATTTCCCCTCCTAACACCCATTGTATCAAAATGATACACCGCGCCTATCGCCGTTTTTTTTTAGACCGCGCTCATCCGAGGGTTAAATAATTCACTGCGAAATTAATGTCCACTCTCGTGCCCAAAGCGACATACATGAAAGATCCAATTAGATTTATTGTTTACATCAAACAATAAAATGGAAGTTCGCTTGGAGATTGGTGTTGGTATAACATCGACGACTACTAATATCATTTCTCCAACATGTTAATGCAAAAAAATTACCAACACAGTTCGTTAAAGAGTGCCACAATAATCTGCCAGAATCAAGCCATCAAGCCATCGCATGGTGGGTCAAAACCATGAAAAACTGTTCAAAACCCGTTTTTGTGAAGTATTTTTCTCGGCCTTCGGAGTAGTGAATACATATGTATATATTTGGTATGAGCTAGTAACAAAATTTCAAGAGCCCATGTAGGCCCAAGACGGGTGTACTAACAAAGACAATCGCTAAACTGGTAAAACCGGAATGAATTCTCAAAACTGGCCGTTACTATATGTATTTTAATACTTTTCAATGTAATTCAAGGAAAATGAACGTGCACAAATATTTCTCATATAAATGTGATGTAAGAAACACGTTTTTTCTTTTTTTTTAATTTTTTAAAAGCCATCTGTAAAAGTAAAGGGTAAATAATTACCGAATTTCAGGATTTCACAGTTTCATTAAGCTCTACAACTTTTGCGCCTCCTAGCAACCCACTAATTCCAACGTGGACTATTTCTTTAAGATGTTAACAAACAAGAGCGACCTAATTTAGCTGCAGAAACTTTCAGGTTTGGACGCTACCCGTGTGGACTTTGATTTTAATGATCTCGGACAACGTAAACACACCCAATCCTCGTTCTGGGAGACAATAGAAACAAAGGAGGGAATTTCGTCATTGCTTCCTTTGGTTTTGAACAAGATTATACTAATCCCAAAACAGTTGTTGTTCGGCATTTGGTATTGTATATCTCTTAGGCCTTGGTGGCAATCGGCAGTCTTGCACGGACTAGAAGATGATGCCGAACATTTACTCATGCTTGATGATGCAGAAATCACAGATGCAGCCGATGATGAAAATCCTGTAGATATCACGGAAGTTGGTTGACAAAATGTAAGTAAATATACATTTTTTAACGGATTTCCTATAAAATCAATCACTTTCGACGTATGAATAAACTCAGGTAGGAAGTTGTCTAAAATACAGTAGTAACTAAGGTATTTTCACTTTATTTCAGATGATCAGAATCATATCAGCAGGGGTTTGCACAACAAAAAACCCAACGAGGTGAATGGTTTCGGACGAATTTCCCCAGCATATAAATATACCTATTAGTTTTATATTATTTTTAAAAAAGCAATATTCTAGGTATTACCTAAATCAGAAGTTCTAAGAAGTAAATTTGCCAATTTTTTTATGACCGATTCCTTTTTTGGTATATTTTTCCGATTAACCATTCATTTCTATTTTATTGAATTTGTTTTACAAAAAAAAAAAAAAAAAAAAAAAAAAAAAAAAAAAAAAAAAAAAAGCCACAGTTCCTTTGAGCCTGACGGCTAAAATTAAAAAACATGAATATGCTTTAGCCGTACACGACTCACTCCTCGTCGATTCTCTGAACCCGACCCCCCATCGGCCTCTGAACTCTGTTTATCATTCAAAACAAAAAAATGTTTTAGCTCCTCGCTCTCACTTTATTATAGAAATGATCACGACCATTGAGCTCTTGTGAGATGATGATCTCCTAATAGAAACTCGCGAGTAAACATTCACTTTATTATAGAAAGAGGCTAAAGAGGCTACAACGAAATTACAGCTTCCTATAGCGTAAAGTATAGAAATTACCTATTAAAATAATTTAACCACCGCTTCACAAATCTAACCGTTCTCGCAATATTCGGATCACCTGCTATGAATCACATATTCGAAACACCAGCTCAATGAAATCATCAGAAATTAACAAGCGGTTGCAATCATGTTCACAATATCAATAATTGAGAATGATCACCTGTGTGTAAACAATTATTCATATAACCATGCTCATAACTCAGCTTGTTGGCCACGCACTTCGCAGTAGTTAATATAGTATGGTTGGATAAATCGAGAGCTTTCGAACGAATGGTCAACGAATTTTGTGGGATGAAAAACGACGAAGTATCATATCCCTAGCAACGACTCGGTTGTAAGCGGAAATCATCACAATTATTGGCGCTACTTTCGTTGCACTCTCGTGGGACATTTTTCGGTAGTTAGGTCACGGCTAAAGCATATTCATGCTAAAAAAAACAAAAAAACACTGAAATGTGTGATAAACCTAGTGACTGGAAACCTGGAATTATTCAATTGACTGAAAATATTTTCAATCGAATTTGTGCACTGCATTTGCCATATTTTTGTGTGTTGTACATAGCTTGAATTTGCTGTAAACTTATTCAGGGTAATTCGATTCGGTGGTTGACCTGATAGTTCAAATCAGTGTACTAAAAACCAATTTTCGTCAACATTTGAAATCGCTAACACGTTTTATCTACATTTTGCCGAATTTTAAACAGTTTTCACGGTTTCGGCCCACTGCGCATCGGTTCATCAGGTGTAATGCTGTGGGCCTGTTGCTGGAAGTGAAATTTACGTCCGTAACATCAAGTTCGAAATGACGGAAAATTTATAATTATTCCATTCCCCATCAAACAGCTCATAAAATTCTTTCCCCCTTTGCTTTCATTTTTTCTCATCAGAGAGCGGATAGGGATTTTCGAGTTTGAAGTAATCTGTTCATCTAATGGAAACAGTGTTCGCTCAGCTCCTGGCCTTGCCTTCATTTCCACGGCCCACAGTTCCAAAACTCGGCGGGAGTTCTGTTCGGGGCTCGGATGCGAGGGCTTAAGCTCCCTTTTGCTATGCGTTTGAATAAATCAAAGAAATGATGCATGGGGTCACGCTTTCTAATGCTGGGCTTTTTATTTTTTCCTTTAGCCAGCCCGCTCTAGTGCTGCTGACGAGGAATTCCCGTTTTCACTCAGCTGTCCAGTTGTTCCCAGTTTCATCAGAATGTGACAAGTGACCCTATAAATTTCAAAACCCGCCGACAACTTGGTTTAGTGACGCTCACTTATCTCCAAATTCCAATCCAGTACTTGGAATGCAGAAAATAAAGTTTATTTCAGAGAGTATTGTACTAGTAGAAGTAACATGGTTATAGTACAAATACATGAATAAACTAATAAGTATTTATGTTTAAGATTAGTTTTGTTCTATGATATAAAGTAACCTTATTTACCGAATCGCTATGATAAATAATTTTGCCGATATTGATATTTTAACCTATAAATCAGTCGTTAAGAACCCGAAGAAACAACAAATTACCTATCTAAAACAAAAAAATTGGATAATATTATTTCTTCATAAAATGGACGACGATTGTGGAACAACCCACATAATCCCTAATTACTAAAATTTGACTGCAATAAAAGTAAGTTATTATTGTCGTTCTTTTTTTTTTTTTAATTAATTTTTGGATTTTACGCATCTTGAAACGTAAACCTACAAATTTTGACAGATGGGGGGGACTGAAATATTTTTTCTTGGTCGATTACAAAGGTTCATAACTGAAAATAATACACCAATGCGGTGATTGCACATTGCAATCTAACAGGAAAATAATGAACTACGTCAAAGAGTTGAAAATTAGAATTTTTTACTCGTTGGAAAAACGCCAGTCTTCTCTTGAAGTATGTATAGCACTGTTAATGGACGTATGCTCCCACTCCATACTATAGAAATATCCACATTAGGTCATTAACAGGAATAAGACGGATTCGATCGTTAAGTCAAGGACTGTATGTGACCGCTTCCGGAATTTACTTTAAAATAACGAAATATATTTTGGAGAGAGATGGCCACACTTCTATCTCGTCAACATTGGTCAATGAAATCATTTCTAGGGATATACTATTGGACTGTATTTATCTTCAGTAAACTATCTTTACCTACCACCTACCATCGAATAAAAACAATCTAGGCCATAAAACTTGTCAGATTTTTCTCGCTTGGGAATGAACGCGCCAAAAGCTAAATCCTAGCAAATGACGAGGTTTTTAGCTAGAAAATTCATTTACAGCGCTTTTCAGGTTGAAAATTTCATTAACGCTTTAAACCTTTCGAAGCTTGCGCTAAAAAGAACACGGAAATTAGAGGCCTCGGGCTTAATTGATATTTTAATTCACGTTGGCTGATCCGGAAGAGCAAGAAAATATGAAAGGTGGGGGCGGGAATGGAATCTCTTTGGAGGAAATTCTCATTGACATCTTTGTCACCATGAAAGGTGGAAAGCTATCCGCTCAAAGAAACTTCAAATTAAAGAGGGATTTTCCCTTAGTCCGCTTTTTCAGGCACTAGCGCTTGAAGGAGGATTTACCAGCACTTGAGGCAGAAGGTAGTGAAATGCACCGTTACTGGGATAATAAATGAAATAAGTTCAAGCTATGGAAAAATTTGAAATGATAATAATAATGTGAAAACCTCATTCTATTTTTCACGGACTGTTTCTACATTTCGATTTCTCACACAAAAGAGACATTTATATTTATATTTGAAATTAATTATAATTCAAAGAGTTGTATCGTGTAAGGTGGGTTCCACGCGGTATTTATTATAAATACCATTCTTTCGAAAGTACATGAATTGGGATCAGTAAAAAACTCTGGTAAGTTGGGTTTGTCACACGCCTTCCTCGTATCCGTAACATGAATGTATATCGTTGAAGTATCTTGAATGATCTTAACTGGCAAACCATTCAATTTCTGAAAATGTTATCGAATTCAAGTGAAAACATGACGCTTGATAGATTTTACGTTAGCACGCGTTGTGAAAACGATTGGATTTTGAGTTAAGAAATTTATAGAGCACCATACTCATCCTTGCTCGCATATTCCAAGACTATTCCATCAAAATTGAATGGAAAGCGGTAATTCTTCTTACAAGGCTTCACATTCGCTCATGCTCAGAGATAATGATGTTACGATGGCCTTGAAATTGATGTTAGATGATTATGTGGTCATTCTCCGACTTCACTCAAAATGTGGGTGCTTGTTGATTAGGACTAAGTATAAGAACGTAAGAAATGTGCCTGGAAAATTTTACGTTTGTACATACGCAGCGTGAAGTGTTTTGAGCAATGAAACTGTTAAAGCACCATCTACAGCTTTATCCGCACATTCAGAGAACATTTCATGCACATCGGATGAAAAATATGGAAATTAGCTTGTTACAAAGATTCGTGGACACATGGACAAACAAAAAAACTGATGTAATGCAGAATGGCGCAAATCGTTCAATGCGAGTGGTAATTTTGATTTTGTAGACATATTTTTTATATCACCTGAAAGTGACTCGCATATGCACTCACTCGTTTTAAGCTCACCAACAGCAGTTCAATAACTTTAAGCATCCCCTTGCAAATACCATTCATGTTTCAGTTTAACCATCGTTCATTGATCCATAATTTAATGATAAGATGATAAGTATTCAATATACTTATATTGAACAGCTGAATCTGGCATAGCCAAAAACGGTTGTGACTGCTGTAACTCCATTGAAAAATCTGGATTGGTACTAGAAACATGACACAAAATTTAGTAGAAGTTGAGATGACAAAAATCGTAGGTGAGATATCGGAATACCGATGACAGCGAGGGCTAGTCAATCCTACAACTAATATAGGTTCTAGCCTTCCAGGTTCTAACAACCATTTTCTAGCCAGATTCTCCCAGAGATCCCCCCATGGGTACTTGAAATGTGGGTTGAATTCATGTGGTTCTTATGAAACTACTTGTGTGTTACTTTCGTGATACTAAACCTCGAAACTCGAAATCGTTATCGGTATTCCTGGTGGCCGTAATATTTTTTACAAACTACAGACAAACCTGCTTACATGGGTACATGAATTGAATGCACATATTTGAGCACAGATCCACAAGTTAGCGGATAGCCAGATAAATATTCTCAAATCTACCTCAAAACCACCATTTACGGTTTCGGTGAAATCAGAACTACCTGCTGGACCTTAATCTGGTGTATTATGAATTAATTCCTATAAATATAAAAATTAAAATTCCTTCATTATTTTGTAATATACCGCATTCTTCCTATCTTGCCATCATAACAGGAGAAAATTAAAAATGAAAGCGAAGCAAAGTTTTGAATGGGAACGTGAAAGGAAAGGGTAGGACATTAATTCATATTCCTTGAGGTTTTCATCCCCAACGTATGTATTTCATCTTCTTTCTTGCGTTCAAACCATTTTCATCAACGTGAGACCTTTGTGACTTTGCTGAACAGGTCTTCATTTCCATCTTACGAGTGAATATTCTTCGTCATTCCAGGGTGCGAACATCGCAAGCCAGAATCATCATCATAATTTATACATACACACACACACACACACACACACACAAATATATATATATATATATATATATATATATATATATATATATATATATATATATATATATTGTGGTGAGATTCTGACTAGTTGTAATTGTACAATTGAGGTAGATAATGACCAGGCTAGTCGATGTTTTTTAAGAGGTCTTTAATTGTCCTGCGACGTTTCGGTCCTGGAACAGGACCCTATTCATGCAGATGAACAACCTATACAGAAAAAATGTCATGAGTTGACATAAGTGTCTATACATCACAGCTTTTATGAGAATAAAGCACATAGTTTTACAATAACATAGCTATTGGTGGTACTTACAATATTGTTCTTCAATATGGTTCTTTGGCCAAAATTCGCTGCATTGAACCAAACTTTGGCAAAAGAAAGATTAAAGAAATGAATAGGGTCCTGTTCCATGACCGAAACTTAATCGACCATTAAAAAATTAATGTTCAAAATTATGGCCAAAATGTACTTAAATTTCATTTATATTTTCCAAAAAATCGGTAAAAACTGCATAAAAGTTAAAAATTCAAAATCTTTTTGTGAACAGCAAGTTAATATTTAGAAAGAGTTTTTTGCTGTGAAATTGGTAACTAACAACTTATTTATTTATTTTATTTATTTATTTATTAACGGGCAAGCCCAATTCACAACAGCATAACAAAAGTTGCAATTCAGTGTATACAAGAATTTTCAAATTTGAGAAATACAACATGAAAAAGAACAATTACCTGAAACAGCGATAATATAACAGTAATAAAATAACATAATAATATAATATAACAGTAATAACGTAACAGTAACTTATGAAGTCAAATAGAGCAATTTGGATATAATGGTCAAAACAAAGCGGGAGAGGAGAGCACTAAAGTTTTCAGAGATGACAGGGGACTATTGAAAAAGTCAAAATCAGGGTACAAATTTAAGAAGTGGTTGGCAGAACGGGGGATGCGGTGCAGTGGTCGATTTCGAAGATAGTTTGTCGGAGAGAAAGGGATGTGGAAAATTTCAGGCTGACGACTTGAGAAACGAGGGATGGAGAGTCGAATCTCCGCCAGCAACGGAGGACAGTCCATACCGCCATTTACGAGCTTGTGGAGAAATGACAGATCAGCCATGCCACGCCGCAATTCCAGGGGTTGGAGTCTGCAGGTCCTGAGGAGTGATGGATAGTCCACGTTTTCAGAAGATATTCCAAGCTTAAATGCAATATACCGCAAGAATTTATTTTGTACTCGCTCAATTTAATATTTGTGGACTGCATAGTAAGGAGACCATACCGTTGAGGCATACTCCAGCTTAGGAAGGACAAGCGCCTTATAAAGCGTAACGATGGCATGAACGTGGTTAAAGTCGCGGGTATGCCTCTTTACAAAGCCAAGCGAGCGCATAGCGCTACTGGCAACCATTTCGATATGCCGCGAGAAAGTGAGCTGACCGTCGCACCTAACTCCCAAATCCAAAGTTTCATTCCCTCTCGCTAGGGGTGCGTTTCCAAGGTTGTACGCAAACTGAAGGGGCGCCACTGAGCGATGAAATGAGACGACAGAACACTTCGACGGGTTCAGAAAAAGGCAGTTCACCACGCACCAATCCTCCAGCTCAGTGATGGACTGCTGAACGATGTCACGGTCTTCAACCGAGGTGACGTAACGGAAAATCTTCAAGTCGTCAGCAAATAGCAGGCAACGCACGGCAGGACCCAAGTGGGCAATAACACTGTTAATAGCCAGCAGGAAACACCAGGGTACAAGATGGCTGCCCTGTGGAACTCCCGAGGAAGCATGAAATGGAGAGGACAGTGCACCTCGAACCCGCACCTTCAGCCATCTATCACATAGATATGACGAGAACCAATCAAGCAGTGGTCCAAAAACCCCCAAGGAGCCAAGCAGGCTCACTAGATGACTATGCGAAACCTTATCAAAGGCTTTGGAGAAATCCGTTGAGACCAGGTCAGTTTGGCAGCCAGTGCGAAAGCCCTCCATAACGTATTCTCGGAATAAGAGTAAATTTGTCACCGTCGAACGTCCACTCATAAAACCATGTTGCTCAACCACAATGAAAGGCCTGAACTTGATCTGGAGCTGCTTTATGACCAGCTTCTCAAGGAGCTTAGGGGTTGTAGATAGAGAGCAAACTGGACGATAGTGCACGATGAGGCCCTTATCACCACTCTTGTGTACAGGAGTGACAAACGAAGACTTCCAGCACTTGGGGAAACAACCTGTCCTAAGAGAAAGGTTAAACAGGAAAGTAAGTGGTTCGGCAAGCCTGGCAGCACACTTCTTCAGCAGGACAGGAGGCACCCCATCAGGGCCCATGCCTTTAGTGATGTCGAGATGCAAAAGTTCACGGAGCACCTCCTCCTCTGAAACCTCCAAAAAACCAATATTCACGACGTCCTGTACCCGGAACTCGAGAGGGCTCAGCACGGATGGCTCGAAGACTGATGAAAAATGACGTGCAAATAACTCAGCGATCTAACTGCAATCAAAGGCAGACTCATCAAGCAAGGACATAGATGCAGGCAAGCAATTTCCACCCTCCTTATAGTTAAAATAATTCCAGAAAACTTTGAGATTTTCGGGTATAGATTGCTGAACCCCATCAACGTAAACTGCATGCAACTCCCGAGAAACATCCTTACAACGACTTCTAAGGGCTGAGAAAACTTCGTAATCGCCATCACTACCAGTCATCTTGAAACGGGCATGAGCTAACAACTTTTGACGGGTGAGTGCAATGAGCTCGCAATCAAACCACTTCGGGAAAGACGAGGAGTGGTTTACCGTCTTAGGCACAAAACTCTGAATAGCACCGTTCATAATGGCGTAAAACTGGGCAACAGCGTCCCCAATCGAATCTACCCTGACCCCACCCCAATCAACCGTCTCGAAAAATTCATTCATTGCGTCGTAATTCCCACTCTTGAAGTTAAATGCGAATTGGATACTTGGGAAAATTTTGTCATGAACATCAGGCGAGCGCAACAAGAAAATGAAGGCGGGGTGGGCGGGATCCAAGGGGAAAATCGGGTCCACAGGAAGAACAGATGTCCCATCACCATCCGAGACGAGAAGAAGATCCAGCGTATTTCCAACATGGTTTCTGAAACGG
Source organism: Adelphocoris suturalis (assembly GCA_030762985.1). Lineage (NCBI taxonomy): Eukaryota > Metazoa > Arthropoda > Insecta > Hemiptera > Miridae > Adelphocoris > Adelphocoris suturalis. The sequence goes on from CM061046.1 coordinate 32,649,113, forward strand.
TTCTTCTGACGCAAGTTATGCAGCATCATTGCTTCAAAAACCAGCTTAGCCTTAGTCGATAGACGACTGCCGAACGCCACTTCATCGGTATACTCCCAAACAACGCCTGGCAAATTGTAGTCACCAACGAGAGCAATGGTACAATCCGGGTAGGCAGCCGACACAGCATCCAGCTCGGAAAAATGAAAATCCAAGACATGCTCGGGCTGGTCGCCAGGCAGATAAATACAACCAATAATAAGCTTTTGATCCGGAAGAACCACGAAGACCTGCTCAGCCTCATCAGAGGAGACCCATCTCAATGATCGATATTTATTCAATACCGCAATCAGCACTCCACCCCCAGGACCATGACATTTCAAACGATTATTTAAAGGTGAACGATCTGAAACTTATTTGCACTTAGTCCTCAATTTTCAACACAATGTAACTTAGAATAGAACGATCATTTACTAAATGAAATTCGTAAAGAGAATTCGCTCATGAGATCATGCAACTTGACTGGAACTTTTTTTTCTACAATTTTCTTTATGAAACTTCAACTTTGTAGGTACGTACCTAGTGCATTTTCTATACTTTACAGTCAACTTAGGTACCTAATTGCTAACTGAGGGAGATGAGTCTCAGGTAAGGATACCAAGCAGATAGCGGTGTCTTGCAGGTAAATGTGACGATAAACTGCCAACGAGAAGTTATCCGAGGCCGCTAGTACGGCCTTTCAATAATTTTAAAGAAAAGCTCTGGGTGGCGGACGGAAGGATTTTTTGACATGAATAAGTCTTTGCTCTGGGTGGTCAACCAAAAATTTTCGTCACGCAAAAGTTTATGTCACAATTTCTAATGATGTTCACGTACAACCCAGCCGTTTCTTGGGGAATGGAACTTTCGCAGTTTTCATCTCACAGAAATCGTTCGCCACTCGTTGGAAAGCGCTTGATTTATGTGATGAATGTTCACATCCCAAGCTACCAATTTCCCCCTTACCTACGTACCTGGCTACATTCCTAAACTCAGTTGATTGGACTATAAACAATTTTAATAAGCCGGTTATAATATTCTTAACGTAAAGCAATAGCCTCATTTACTCCACTCCATAGGAAACATTTTGATCCTCTTGACAACAGTCGACTGTTAACAACAACTCATTGTAGTGGCTTCTCTCCGCAGTTATTTTCAACATTTCTATAAGTAAACCGTTGTTTTGTTGGAATTAGTCGGGATGCGGCCCAGGGAAAATAAATAAAATTAATAAATGTTCACATCTCAAGCTACCGATTTCCCCCTCCTTACGTACCTGGCTACATTCCTAAACTAGGTTGATTGGACTATAAACAATTTTCGTTTGGAGGAAACTAAATAGCGTCTGTATTGGAGAAATAACTTTAATAGTATTTATAGTATGCTTTTTGTGCCTCCAAGAATAATAAAATAAATTCTTTATCCTACATTTCGTCGCCTACAGTGCAAAGTTAAAGGATTTCTTCACAACTCTCGAGGACAACCGTTATAAAATCCCCAATCGAAGACATATCCATGTAACATGGTATCTGCTTGTAAAGCAGATAGTGGAACTCGTTTACGAGTTTTTTTATGCGATTTTCGGATTCGACCTTCGGAAACGTAAAACAACAAATATTCATGGGGAGGTTAAAATTTGTTTTTGCTTGGTCAATTACAATGTCTCATTAGGTATTGAAAATGATAAACCAAAAACGTTAATTTTTTAACTTTTCTACCTATTTCTGGTTACTATGAACGTAATAATCATAGTATGTCATAATAATATAACAAAGTAAGTTGTGAATCGCAAATGTTAGGAATAAATTGTCGCTGTTCATTTGTACCTGTTTTATTAAATGCGTATCAAACCATTTCTTTCCCTGCTTAGAGTTCTCCCATTGTCTATGACTGACCACTCCAATTGATTTGCAGCGAAGAATTCAATTCAATCGAGTGGATGAACCAGAACCCCGGAAAGGCCGGTCCGGATATGAATGTAAGCGCCTGGCAGAGGAGACTTTTCTACGGAGCTGCGATCGAAAAAGAGAACCCCGTAACTGAGTCCATTAGATAATAACCACGGTCCCTTCAGCATTTTAAATTTGGGCCCATTCACTCCTGCATGAAAAGCGGCAAGAAGTTGGGGCTCGGGGAAGTTCTCATGTGTTATTCATAAAATCAACGCGCGGAGTGGAACAAAAATATTTTCGCTTGACTTGAATTCAGACAAAGAAGCGGAAAAAATTATATGGAAGAAAGAGCTGGAACGACCGCGTGCAAATTGAGAGTAAAATTCTAGGGAAAGCGGCTTGTGAAATCGATATACCATGAATACACCTTGGGTAGTAAAAGTGTTAAAACATTTTTGAAGATATGAGTTGAGCAGCCTAGGGTTTCCACAAGTTCAGCTTTGATTCAGGCCAACATCCTATTTCGCAATCATTCTTTATGAAGTTGTTGGAACCCATTTCAATATTAAGAAAATGGAAATTATTGAAAACATCTATTTCTAAGGGAATAACAAGGCACACCAATAAGGCACCTATGTATTCCTTGGAACACATTGGTTCAACTATTGTATTTTGTAGAAGTTGGTTACTCTGCTTTCAGAACACTCATTAATAGAGAATACAGAACCCTATTTATTTATAAACGATTATTTCTAATGGAGTTAAGAAGTATGGCGTCCAAGCGTGAACGAGTAAAACTAACTCTCCTCAAATTCCCATTGAATTGTGGAACGAGAGTTTGAATCGTAAGGAGAACTTTGTTGCTTTATGCTTGAGTACTCTTCTTTGAGTACCTAAAACCATGTTTGCCGATAGGCAGTCAAATACATAGAAAACCACTTATTGTAACATGGACGTAACGTATAGAATAAGGTGATGAAACATATATTACGAGCAATATATGCTACTATGTAGGATAGTACTGCTACGTTGTAAACAGAAGGAACCACCTTTCTGCATCACCGACTCCGCGCTTATCGGGGTTTGCGATCCAAAACGAGAGCGTCTATTGTATCAACAGCTAATCCTCCAATAAGACAAACTATTTCTGAACTTCTCTCTCTCCTCTCTCTCTTTCTTCTCCTCGCACATTCCTCCTTACCAGAGATCAGTTAGCCCAAGGCCAATGTGCGGACGAGTCCATGCTGCTGGCAGGAATTTTTTCTTTGTGCGCGACGTGTTCCACGTGGAATTATTGGCTGACGAAGCTGCATTTGTTCTGGATATATCACATTTGGAGGTATAAAGTATAGTTGTGCTTAAAGAAATAAAATAAAATAAAATAAAAAATAATAATAATAAAGCCAAATACGTTAAATGGCAACGGTTATTAGTCATATTTAGTTGGAGTTTTTAATTTTGGTCCATTATTTTTTGTCAATTTTGATGGATTTACATTGGATTTGTAAGGTGCTTCAACTACTGAAGAGAGTGCCTATTGATGATTCTTTTCTGATTGCTTATCCAGAATGCTGTTCAACCTGTAGGTAGGTCACTCATGCTTAGTTGAATGTGGCTCAAGGCTCAAATCTGAATGATTAAAGAGTATATTTTGGTTAAATTGATTAGCAGAGACTTGTGTGGGGTGCTTATTACACATTTTCTAGATTCTTTACTACCTGAATGTGTATTTGGCTGGGTATAGATGCTATTCACAGATTACGATTGCTTTCAATCTTGAACCAGGAAATATTATACAGGAAGCTCCATACAACTGTGATAATTGGAATTAATTTAATTTTGACGAATGGTTATTATGTTTCTTATTTTTGGCAGTTCAATTTTCCAAGTGGTAGATTGTAACTAGAGGGATTTGGTTGTTTCTCTAGAAGCTTCAGGGCTAAACCTACAGGACTTCATCAAAGTCAAACTGCCACGTCGAAAATTTACCTAGGCGGCAACCTGAGCCACATATTTTTAGGACTTAGGATAGATTAGCATAAAGATTAGTGGATTAGCTTAAGATAAATTAAGTTAGGATTGGGGAAGTAGAATAGGTTGGTGCACCATAGGGCTCCTTTTCCGATATTTTGTCTTTATATTTGGAGACTTATAGATTGCCGGACGTTTATGCTTCTGACTGGACACTAGCATATCCATACCTCACAGAAACATTAGCGCAGAAAGTGTCTAGAAGATTTATTCATTTATTTTATTTCATTTTATTTATTTATTTTATTTTTTGTAATACACTGTATTCTCTCCTTGAACTTAGTGGTTAGATTTACTTGTGTATAACCATTTCCCCTCATATAAGGTGGAGGTATTTAGGAACCCAGTTACGTCCATTTTTATTGAATTAAAGTTACGAACATTTTATTATTTCATTTTTATTTTTTTGGGTAAGGTCACAAAGGGATCGGTTCGTTCGACCTTTTTTTGTTTACCCGCCGATCGAATTTAATTTTAATTTTTGAGCCCACAATAATAAGAGAACTGGCGCCCACTACTACAATAAGCACCTGATTTTAGACAATTCGACTCCTCCCACATTCACTGATCTAGTTTTAGCGATTAACGCGGGAATCTGTGCAAGAAACATTCCCCACAGATAAACCAGCTATAGAATTTGGTAGCAGTACCTACTACAATTCATGTCAAGGAAGTGGAGACTCCTATAATTTTAATTATTTACCTTGGTTGTTCGTAATGCTGATTAAAAAAAAATTCCTGCCACAGATTTAGGTAAAATAAGTTAGACAAAACAGTTGTGTACTGTGTAATAAAGAAAAGTTACAATGGTTTTGCGTTGTACAAAGGGTTATCCTACCTACGACATGCCCCAGAGAATTTTAGTGTACGAGCATGTACCTACTTGACAAATACTGATAGAACAATGATGTGTTTGAATCTTGGATTCAATAAGTTTCTTTTAGGTTTGACAAAAAACATAGTGTGACGAGTTCAGAGGAAGTAGGTGAAAATGTATCTGAAGGAACGTGGTTCCTCGGCAATTGCCTTTAAATCCAGGTAGTCCTCCAACGAATATATTACATACATTATCATCTGACCTGACGTGATGGAAATTCAAACCTCAAAGGTCTTTCGGCTGCTAAATGTTTAAGATTCGACTACGTAGAGATCGCGCAGCCAAAACTCGGTGAGCGATCGAGCGGCTGAATTCAAGATGTTGGCCAACCAAAATGCAAAAAGGGGAGCAACACGAGCTCATTCTGGGGCCGCAAACATGTACCGCGAAGGGTTGAAGGCCGCGATCTGCCCATCACACAGTTTGTTATTCACCCCAAAACACTCCGTTCCGACAGAAGAAAAAAAAACAAGGAAACAATAGCAACTGTCAGCTATCTAGAAACTAGACAGCTTCACCTACCACCTATTTTATCCTATACCTATAGCTACTTGTGGCGTCAACAATAAATGTTTGTGCAAGCAAACAACCTAGAATCAATCCCATAGCATTTATTATCTGAATGACTAGGAGCACAATTTCGGCACAACACCTGACCATTTCATCAATATGTAAGCCGGTTCTAGTGGGAGATGATCTCAAATCAGGGAGTAAAGGGGAAGCTCCAGAAGAGAGAAACTGGAGTGTCTCGCTAAACGTCTCAACGTCTGAAAATTTCATCAATATTGGACTGCGACTTAATACAGTTTTGGGCATGACAAGCAATTGGTGTATTGCAATAAGTGTAGTGAAATTCTCATTTAGGTGGACACAAGTTCATTCGGCTTCTTCCACGAATACAAAGCTTTCTTACTTTCAGTAGCGAAGAAGCCATGTTATAATTTCCTTAAATTTGCCAACTTTCCGAACTCATAATCAATGAAATTATTCAAAAAATTTACACTTTATCCACCTGTACTCAATGGAAATTTCGATTTTTCATACCACCCTTTGATGTACCGTAATTCCTATTGGCATCTGTTGTATGTAAATAAACGTTAAAGCGATCATCAATGAATATCAACTGCAAAAATTGTATGTAAGAAGGTATCGAAAATTTTCAGTCACATTTTAGAGTACTCATGGATTTCCTCAGGCAATAAATTTCTATTCAAGATCATAAATCAAAGTTTCGAACCAACAAAAATATTTTTAAGAAAATTTGGCAGGTACTGGTCACAAATCAATCAGATGGAGCAAAGTGGGCTAAGAGAAAATTATCGAAGCATCCAGAAAACCGATGAAAGCTTCTTCGCTCCTTGATTTGGATCCATCATAAATATGGTGTCTCGCCGATGGGAGATTGCTCATACCATTTTCAACAGCGAAGTTTCGCTCTATGGGCCTCGCAATACCTTCGATTGGCCTCAAAGTTTGATTACCCCCCACCAAGTCCCACCACGCTATCCTGATCCAACTCCTCCCTAGCTTGATTCCCTCGTCCTGCCTACATTCACCTGGCTTCATCCCCAATGATAACTCCCCATCCCTTCGTTTCCGATAAATCATCCGACTTCGCCATTTTTCCTCCCATCAACAGGCGGGCGCTGTTATTGGCGGCAACCACGAAACCCGCTATTTCTTATCGACCCACGCAGGAAACCGTCCCAGGAATTAGGGTATATCAACAGAGCACAGGGAGGTCTCACTCAGGGAATGCTATCACTATCACGGATTCCTCAGATGAAACTTGATACATACAAATTATTGGGTTTAATACGCAGATGTTTTGGATGCTAGTGTACCTACTATTGGGCTGTGGGATACACAGCCATGTACACTAGCGTTATGCAGTGTCTACGATTTGAAATTTTATATAAAAAACCATGCGATTTGACATTGAAACAACATAAACAAATAAATAATTACAGCTTCATTGCAAAACTCTGCAAATTATTACACATAGGTTTATTATTTCTGTGTTAGATAGCCCTTCTACGCAGATATTTGGTCTATTTTGATTTAATAACTAAATTTTACACTTCATAGTACAAATCTTTAAAAAAGGTCGATAGGTAAAGAAAGAATATAGGTTCAGAGGCCCCTCAGCTGATCAGTGCGCCTCTCCACCTCGTAATTGTTTTCGGGGAGTCCCAAAGGAGCTCCATCTAAATAACAGCACCGTGAGTAGATGAGGAGAAATTAGCCTCGGAGGTTCCGAAGCTGATCTTAGTCCCTCCATAGGTTGTAATTGTATTCGAAATCTCCGAAAAGGTGCTACATAAATATCAGGTTTCAGCATCATAACCTTATTAAAAAACAAATTAGGCTCAGAGGCCCACAGCTTATCAGTGCGCACTGGTATTGAATTCTTGATATTACTATGGAGGTCCATTTCAAATTGCAGATCCGTAGGTTGACACCAATGTGCTTGAATATGTATAGAAGAAATGATAGAGGAAAATGAATGCAATTAATCAAAACTTCTACATTTTACTTGTCCCCCTGATCTCAGTATAACGAAATTTTAGTAAGTAGATACCTACTAACTGAGAATAACATAAATGTATAGATCATCGAAATGGTTTAAATACTAATCATTAAAAACGGCGGCGTATGGCGGACGGATGAATTTTTTAAATTCGATTTTTGGATTCTACGCATCTTGAAACGTAAACCAACAAATTTTGAATGGGGGTTAAAAAAAGTTTTTCTTGGTCGACTACAATGAATGGTTCATTCATAATTGAAAATAATAAACCAAAAGAAAGAAAAAAATTGGCATGTTATAATTTCTGTAATACAACCGCCATGTAGAATATACAGGACATAACGCTGTCACCTAAAGAGCGGTGAAACGTGAAGCCGTTGCTTCCCAGGGAATTTAGAAGCTGTAAAGGGGGACTGGGGCATTCGGACCCACATTATTCTGTGGTAAAGAGTGGCCTCGTTCCATCGTTACCAGGTCGGTTTACGGCCAAGGACCCGAAGGTTGCAGTCCCAGGATCCCAGACACCTTCCGTTCACCCCATAAGTCCTCCTTCGTGACCCATTCAAATAAAGAAACCTCTCAATAATAAGCTTATGGAAGTTTTCCCTTTCCTGTTTTTCATTTCTTTCCCTTCACAAATGGTATTGAGTCCGAAACCCTGAATTCAATAAAAGCTTTAAATGGCTCGATAAAGTTAGGATGGAAAGAGGGTTTATTTTTTCTCAGGAAAAAGATTTCTGGGTCGGCAGTTTGTCAAATAGGCCCGAAAATCCTTTTCGCTCAACTCCCCCTCCCCCCATCCTCAATTTTAAGTGAGCCACAGTGCCACAATGTAAAAGCACAAATCAAAAACACATAAATCATGCGTAGAACATTTCACGGAAGACTTAAATATTCGAGGGCTTAAAAAATGTTCATTCATTGTAAGACATTTCGAGAAAACTTTTGGTTTATTATTTCCAATAATAAGCCTATGTGATCATATAGCAAAAAAATTTTATAACCCCCCCCTCAAACTTTGTCACTTTACGTTTCAAGGTGTGTAGAAGCCGAATTTGAAATGTCCGTCCGCCGTTCGCTGTCCGCCGTTCGCCATCCGGGCCATAAAAGGCCTAAGAATTCACTTAAAAACCCGTTCTTTCGCACATTGACTCCATTTCGGGTCTAGTTGGTCCTAACGTTTAACCATCCCGATCGCTTTACTCGCATAGATGCTATAGGCCAAAAACGGGCGAAAAAGTGTCTTTTTCGAGACTTTGAGTGTTAGACTTACGCACGCGCGCACTCCTGGTGGGTGGGAGAGGGTGGGCGGGAGAGAGAGTGAGAGGGAGGGCGAGGAGGAGGGATCGATGGGGAAGGGAGGGCCAGGGAGTGTGGGGGAGGCGGAGGGAAGGGAGGGGAGAGGAGAGGGAAGGGAGGGGAGAGGGAGTGAGAGGGGAGGGATAAAGCGTAAAATTATGGGGTCCTGGAGCTGTAATGCAGTGAACGAGTGAACCAAATATTCGAAGCGCGAAGCCCCGAGTTTCGATAGTAAATATACTATAAGTGAGGCTAAATAATTACGGTCAGTTTTCTACGTAGAAGGTCTGTATGATACAGAAATAATAAACCTTTGTGTAATAATTTGCAACGTTTTTCAAATAATTAGTTGATATTAGATATGGAGACACTCTGGGACACTAAGAGACGATTGAATTGATTGGGTCTTTTCTGATCAGCTGACTGAGCTATTTTAATTGAGACATTTTGACATGGATATTTATCACCTGTCATGGGTCATTCCAATATGTCATTTGAAATATGTATTGAAAATCAAATAGACATATTCATGCCACGATTTTTTTCAGTGCTAGCGGTAAAAATTGTTTTCCTTCTGAAGTTCGTCGCGACCCTTGTTTAGTCGTCCCATTTGTCAGTGCGGTAAGTGATCATTATTTTGTCTCGTTTGGAAGTCATCTCTGACGTTGTTCATTTCTCTTCAGAACCATTATGAGTTGAACAGAATTCAAGAACGTTTCTGATTCTCAGTATAAGCCAGAAGAAGGACATGCCTTAAAATGAAGAAGCCTACTCAAAGAATGATTTTCTACTTTCGAACTAATAATATGAAGAGGATCAAATTTATCCAAATTATCAGTGCGATAGGAATGTGGTATAGAGAGGAAATTTCCATTGCTATACAAGTTTTGGTAGTGTTTTGAATCTGGCAGGTGATGTCTCAATACATATTTTTACGGGTGAAACTCCATCTACATATCTAACTGCGAGTATAATACAACCTCAGATTTTCGCACTGTATTTATCCAATCAACAATTTCGTATATCCAGCTTCTTCTAATTTCAAATTGATTTAACTACAGGCCTACGATAAGGAAAGCGTAATGTGAGTAACTCGTAGGGTTGTTGGAATGATAGATAGGCGCAGAAGGTAGGCAAGTTTGTACTCGGAGACTCTATCCGGCTTTCTCTGCTCCTCCAGTTCCTGCGCTTAACATTTTCATTACCTTAAGTAAACCTGGGAAAACCCCTAACTCATTAGCTTATTCGGAGCTCCATACTAAACTTTGCTACATCAAGTATATAACAAACAGAATTGGAATCACGTAGTTCCAGGCTATCCAGAATGTTTGGAAAGCATTTCATTACACCAAGATCGCATATGCCACCATTTAGGGAAACCGAGGAGTTTTAGCGGAGACTTGCTTATTCACTCACGCTAGTTCTGTTTTCGATTTGGTGTATTAGTTATGTATTGATTTCTACATTGTTTTCTCTTGGGTAAACGTTCCTATTTGCGCATTTACCATTTGGGTACCGTTGCGTTGAATTCCTATGTGCTGTGGACTAATATTAGTAGAGTGAAAACATTAACTACAGATGCAATTGAAAACAGTACAATTTAAATCGATACTACTTATTATATGATAAAACGATACAATTAAAAACTTACGGTACACGCTAATGATATCGGACGAATCATATTGGCGGATAATATGGATGTTTTCAAACACTTTTCCAAGTTTTAGACGAGATTTTTACAACTATCATTTACTTTAAATGAATTCGGATTTGTGTCAGAAGACAAGACAGGCGAATTCAGGGAATTTCACGGAGGAGTATAATTCTTTCAAATTAGAAAACACGCACTCCATTACAAGATTTCTGATTTTTGATCTCGAAACGCGGAATCTGGCCCCTGGAGTTGTTGGTGCCGGAAACAGACTTTCTAACTCCGCAATTGTGGCTAAAGGGGAAGTGCTACGACTCCCGTAACATATAAGCCACTTAATAAACTTACCTACCTTACCTACCTACCTTACTTACCTATTGCTTTACTTACTTACTGCTAAAGTTAACACTAAAACCTAGGAAATTTTCAAAAGTTATGTAGATCCTGTTAAACTACTGGCAGGAGTAAGCAAAATTAGGATGGTTACAAGGGTCACTGTCCTTATCGATTCAGATTATAAACATGATGCCGACTAAATCTGTGACGGTATTAGCAATAAAAAATTAAAATTCGTAATAATTTTTTTTTTTATTAGGAGAAATGTGTAAAGCCATGTAAATACATCCATAACAATCACTGAAACAAGAATGCCAAGCTCTTAAATGGACTCCTAAGGTCTTGACAACCCGTCCAACATCTAATAGTCCAAAACTAATGTACATAAATATATGTTCTCGGTTAATGATATTAACATGTATTTGGTTTTAAAAAACGAACGTCTTCATTTCATCAACATAATTATTTCTGCGGCCAGTGTGAACTGTAATGTCTCTGAACAAACTGGTACATGTCCTTTTTATGAAGAATTCCCAATAATAATAGGCAGTTTCCTTATAATATGTTTTCTTGGATATAGGTACTGTTTTTTTCGGATTTCTAGATTGTTTGGGTTCGGAAAAATAGATTTTAGATTAAACGTTCTGTTTCGGACAGGGAACTAAAATACTGTGAGAAAATTCATAATGCCCATTTCAGAAAATCAAGTCCTCACAGCGTCCTGTGATGTCGATTCAGCAGCAGTTGAGTTCGTGGTTCAAGATCCGACCCCAGATTAGAGAGAGGAGGCAAGACTGAGTTGGCTTGCTGCCAAGTTGTAGGGAGGAGAGTTGTGTCACTTTTGGTTATACCATAATAGTTGGATGACGATTTTCATTCCAAGAAATTGAAGCCCAGTTGCAAGCCCCAAGGTGCCCAGTTCATGCCACTACACGTCTATGGGCAGCTGTTGATTCAAACGGACCGATGGCATGAGCTGTTCATTCCACAGGAACTAAAACTGGGATGGAGAGAAGGAAGCAAAATAACTAAAAACTCAATCATAGAGTTATGACAAAAATGTAGAGGTAGGTAGGTATAAATGCTTGATTAACTGGTAGGTTAACTTGTTTGTTCACGAATCAGATCGTCGGGCGCAATGATACATAGAATGAGATCATAAATATTAAACATAAAACTGAGAGAGGAATGTTCAAGCAATGTCAGTAGTAGGTAATTAATAACATTAAATCTGAGGTACCTATATCCATAAATATGTACTCATACAGATGATTGGTGATTCATGGGTATCAAACTATGAGCGTTATACTCGTATTTTTTTTATTTGAAAGATGAGATTGAGATGATGCCTATTCAGTTTTTTCGCGGGATACGTGTCGTTGATTTTTAATTAAAGTCCGAAGTTTTGATGACATCACCAGTGCACTTAGCTGGATACACGAAGTGTAAGATCCATGAGTCCGTTGAGACAACCTAACAAGTGACCTTGATGACAATGGTGAGAAACGCTCCACCGCAAGGTGCACCACCGTCGCCGCGCGACAGGAGCAAGTGAGTTAACTGAGCAGAGAAACATTCCTGCTGTATAAACGACCATTCTGTTTACATTACAACAGCGAGCAACCGAGTTCCATTATATTTTCTATTCAATTCCGTTCTTTTTCGTACTAAAATGAGTCAAGTTGAAAGTACTTAGTTTATTTCAGTGCACGAGTGCAACTAAATTTCTATCAGCGTCTACTCTATCAACAACTTCAATCAGCCATATTGAATGGTACCTCAGCAGCATCAAACGAGTTTTCTTCTCTGAGGATTGAGGATCAGGGGGAACGCAAAAGAGATGTTTCATCCCATCTTTATTTCTAGCATTATAACATTCCCGCATAAAGCACAGTTGTCTACTCATAATAAGAGAAAACAGAAATAATAATAATGTAAGACGGCGAATTGAAGCTACTCAATTTATATTATTTGAAGTTAGTAACAACAATGATATGACTAATATGATTTATAATCATATGACCGTTTTACACAAAAATATATTCTCTGTTCAAGCTTTGACAAATGTTGCACTCTGCTAAATAAGTTATTCAAATTATTATTTTATATTAGGTAATGAGTTCCGCATCGTACGTCTAAATTTTCTGTTGGTGAGAGAGTTGAGATCATAGTGAAAGAAGTGAAGTGTCTTTCAGTGTACTTGTGAATTGTGAACAAGTGAAAGTGATCAAGAAAAACTCCACCATGAACATTCAGAAAATAGATAGCTTAACAAAAGAAAACTATGACACATGGAAAGTTTTAATGGAGGCATTGTTAGAGAAGAATGATGGGATAGGATATGTAGATGGATCGATTGCTCGACCAGATGAAGTTGGAGATTCCCAGACCGCAGCAGCTAAAGTTTGGGATAAAGCTGACCGAAAAGTACGAGCAGACATTATCCTCGCAATTTCTCCGCCTGAAATCAAGCAGGTCAAAGATTGTAAAACCTCTCGAGAGCTTTGGTTGAAATTGGAAACCGTTTTCCAGTCAAAGGGTCCTGCCAGAAAGGCATCCCTATTGAAACAACTGATGCTTCACAAAATGATGGAGGGTGATGACGCAAGAAAACATCTTTCAGCATTTTTCGATGCAGTGGATAAGCTCCGAACAATGGATGTGGAAATACATCCAGATTTATTAACGATCATGCTACTGTACAGTCTCCCTGATAGTTTTGATAACTTTCGATGTGCTATAGAGACCCGCGACGATCTACCGACTCCTGACAACCTCAAGGTGAAAATTATTGAGCAATGGGATTCAAGGAATGAGAAAAGTCGAGATCCAAACGCTTTACTAGCTAAGAGAAGATTTAACCCGAACAAATCGCAAATAAAGAAAAATGAGCATTACAAAGTGGAACGGGAAAATGAATTCAGATTTAAATGCAACAAGTGCAAAAAGAAGGGACACAAAGCTTCGCAGTGTTTCCAGAATCAATCAGCTAAGACATCAGATGAAACATACTTCACCTGGCATAATGAAACAGCCATGAATGTTTCAACATCTTCGTGGTGTCTGGACAGCGGTTGCAGTTCGCATATGTGTGCAGAAATAGATAAACTTGAATCATTGGAGAACAGTGAATTTCAACAAGTTAACCTAGCAAACAGCTCCTCCACGTGTATTAATGGAAAAGGGCAAGTTAAAGTGTGTGTGAAAGTAGGTAAAGAGATGAAAGACTTGAAGCTTACAAACACTCTATACGTTCCCGGATTGCGATCGAACCTCATGTCGGTTGATAAAATTACTGATCAAGGTCATCAAGTTATATTCACCAAATCATCAGCTGAAGTTCGAAATAGTGCAGGAAAGCTACTGATGGTCGCCAAGAGGGTAAATGGGCTATATCACACAAGTGAGGTCAAGACGAGCGAACAAGCGAATACGTCTGAAACCAAACCCAGAACAAGACTCGAAATGTGGCACCAGAGGTTCGAGCACCTGAACGAAACTGATCTCAAGGATTTGTACATGAATAGAAAAGTCAAAGGAATGGACATAACTGGAAGTAAAATTCTGCCTGACTGTACAACATGCGTACAGGGGAAGATGGTCCAGAAACCATTTCCAAATCGATCCAGTAGATCAACTGAGTTATTGGAGATCATCCACACAGATCTATGTGGACCAATGAGGATTAGTTCGAATGGGGGGGGGGGGGGGAATATTTCCTAACATTGATTGACGATCATTCCCGGTGGTGCGAAGTTAGATTTTTATCGAAAAAATCTGAAGTCCTGGAAGAGTTCAAAAAATTCAAGAACCAGGTCGAAACGCAGAAAGGAAGGAAGATAAATTTCGTACAGTCAGACAATGGAAAACAATACTGTAATAGAGAATTTGACGATTATTTATCCAAATGTGGAATCATTCGAAGACTCACTGTACCACATACGCCTCAACAGAATGGACTCGCTGAGAGGAAAAATAGAAGCCTCGTTGAAACTGCAAGATGTCTCATGATTCAAGGCAAACTCCCACCCTCATTTTGGGCAGACGCAATATTTTGTGCAAACCACATCCGTAATAGATGTCCTTCTAAAGGAATCGACGGAGAAACGCCTTTCAAATTGTGGCATGGCAAGTCACCAAAGGTACACAACTTCCGCATATTTGGCAACAAAGTTTATTATTTGGACAAAGCACAAAACAAAGAGAAATTTGCTCCGAAAGCAATGCCAGCAATTTTTATTGGCTATTCTGAACAGACAAAGGGCTATAGACTATGGTCTAATGAACTGAAAAGGGTAATTGTGTCAAGAGATGTAAAATTTCTACAAGAATTCGGTGACAATAATGATTCTGATCTTTTCATTCCTAACGACCTTTTCACCCCTAAAAATCTGAAATCAGAAGATGAAGAAAGAAGAAAAATAACAATAACAGTCAATCAAAACCCGAGTATACCTTCAATTTTAATTAATGAAAATCTGAATATATTACGAAACTACAATAATTCAGAAAACGAACCAAATGAAGAAGAATGCGAAATCAATCGAAACGAAAACGAAAATCAACATGATGTCATTTCTGAAAATGTTGAAAGGACTTCACAGTTGAGAACGATTCGGGGGAGGGGCAGACCTCGTTTGGATAGGTCTGGTGAAGGAAGACCACGCAAAATCTATTACCAAGTTCCCGCCCCACCTGACCACTCCAATTCCGAGAATGAGGAAGAATTTCAAGACGCTGTTGATATGTCTGAAATGGTAAGTTTCGCAGATTTGACTCTAAAACAAGCATTTTCCAATTCAGACGCTAATGATTGGAAAGCAGCTGTGAAATTGGAATACTCTTCAGTAATTGAAAATCAAACTTTTAAAATCTTCCCTCGGCCAAAAGACAAGAACGTGATCGGATGTAGAGTCATCTTGACAGAGAAACTGAAGGCAGATGGAACCGTTGAAAGGAAAAAGGCCCGATTGGTAGCAAAAGGCTACAACCAGAAACAAAGTGAAGATTTCAACGAGACCTATGCACCAGTAGTTCGCATGAGCTCAATTCGGATTCTCATGGCTCTGGCAGTTGAGAAAGACCTTGAAATACATCAGCTAGATGTGACGACAGCGTTCTTGAACGGCGTCTTGACAGAACAGAACTATATGGAGATCCCTGAAAACTTCAAAGAAATACTACACGAGATCATTGCTGACAGAAACTCTCACAGTTTTGTCAAGCAAGAGGCCAAAAATATGCTTGAAAGTCTAAAAAGAGGAGATAACGTATGTTTATTGCAAAAATCTCTATACGGCTTGAAACAAGCAGGACGTCAATGGTATTTAAAACTCGATAATAGTGTCAAGAAGTTGGGTCTGAAACCATTGAAAACAGATCCACGTGTATACCATGCACGAAGAGGGGAAGACATCATAGTGCTAGCTATTTATGTAGATGATCTATGGCTGGCATCTGGAAACCCAAGTTTAATCGAGGAGATGAAGAAAATGTTGTTGAAAACATTCAAGATGAAATACCTCGGTAAAATCCATTATGGACTTGGTATCGAGTTTGTCCAAGACCTAAACGAGGGGAAGCTATTCATGTCCCAGAAAAAGTATATACAGGACATTCTCAAGCGTTTTGGCATGGAGGACTCGAAACCAATAGCGACTCCACTCGAAGTTGGGTTAAAGCTGAAGAAACCTCAGACATCAAACGCAGCTGAAATGAAAAGATATCCTTTTCAGAGACTGATCGGCTTGTTAATGTACCTAGCGGTTTGCACTCGACCCGACATTGCATATGCAGTGAATTCACTAAGCCAATTCAATACATGCTACAACCACGAACATTGGCAAGCAGCGAAGCACATCCTGCGATACCTGAAGGGTACACCGAACCATGGGATTTTGTTCCATAAAACGGGCAAACCACTTCAGGGTTATGCTGACGCAGACTGGGCAAGTTGCGCTGAAGATCGGCGATCCTATTCAGGCTACTTTTTCGAATTTGGAGGAGCAGCGATTTCATGGGAAGCCAAGAAGCAGCGGACAGTCGCCTTATCAAGTGTAGAAGCAGAGTATCTAGCTCTGGGAGAAGCAACCAAAGAATCGATCTACCTTCGGAAGTTTCTCAGCGAACTGAATGTACCACCCTCGGAATCAGGGACAACGATCTTCAATGACAACCAGAGTGCACAACAGTTGGCCAAAAATTCCACGTACCACTCGCGTACAAAACACATAGATGTTCGACATCATTTCATCCACGGATATGTTGAAGAGAACATCGTTGAATTCCGGTATTTACCAACGGCAGATATGCCTGCCGATATATTTACAAAAGGGTTACCAAGAAAGAAGCATGAAGAATTTACCAGGCAACTTGGAGTTCAAATTGACACGCAATTCGAAGGGAAGTGTAAGACGGCGAATTGAAGCTACTCAATTTATATTATTTGAAGTTAGTAACAACAATGATATGACTAATATGATTTATAATCATATGACCGTTTTACACAAAAATATATTCTCTGTTCAAGCTTTGACGAATGTTGCACTCTGCTAAATAAGTTATTCAATTTATTATTTTATATTAAATAATAAGCCCAACTCGGAGAAAAAACGCGCAATACCCAATACAAATAGTCGGACAAGATAACAGTTATCACAGGGTTAACAAAGTTATGCAAGGTAACCACCAGGCAAGAAAGTTAGAAGATTGCTCGCGAGAGTGCAACGGGGAAGTAGTTATGGATACTATAATGTCCATTCAAGTTTGTTAACTTTTGAGCTGATCTGTAGGGGGAGAAGCTCAAAATGTGACGTCTCCAGTGCGCAGTAGGTAATTTTAGAAACTAAGAAAACTCACTTTTCCCATCAGTTAAGGACACAAAAAAAGATTCTGGAAAAAATTGTATAAATTCAGACCCATGGGTAACGCTCATTGGAAGTTCCGATGATAATTTCACTAATAAATTAACAATGTTACTATATCATGGAATCGTGGCCGAACACAGTATTTTAAGCCATATTCAAGAAAAAGAATTGAGTACTTACAATGAACTTTACCAGTAATGATAAGGATATCGACCAACTTCCATCAATACCGTAATTACAGGCCATCCGACTTGGTGATGCGAACCGGAAGATTAATCAATCGCTGACCCCGAAACCCACGGATTCCCCTCAGCTTGCAAATCATTTAAACCCCTTGGGCTTAACAGTGAACGATGGCAAATTACCCCCGACCCCCTCTCCACTATTCGAAAACCACAAATATACTGTCCCACGGTCGGTCGCACTGAGCCTAGCGAGCTTCACTCCCCAATGACAAGTGACAGCGTAAGAACCAAATAGGTAATGCTTGAAAAACGCCTTAAATTAATAAAAAATGGATATTATTACAACTGAAAGACATGTAAAGACATGTAAAGGTCCTGCGTAGCGTTATTTTCTGTTCAACACCACTCTAGCCCATTTATCAGCTAGGTAGAATATTATACACTTTTAATGTCTGAACTCACGTCCTGACGCTTGGACGTATCTCAGTAACTTCATGTTGGAGTTATTTTTATTTATTTATCTTTTAAATCGTATTACTGCTTCCGTGTCTACCTATGCCTAGGTAGTGGAAACATCGCTTTCGTTTTCATGAGGTAGATTTTTCTCATCTAAAATCAAAACTTTCACTCCCATGTAACAGTTTAGACAATTTTGAAGTACTTTAGTTTCGCGTCCGCCTGACTGTCTATCCGTGTGCCCGTTAATATTTGCGACACTCAAAACTTCTTTAGTTTTCATTTCAACTTACTACTTACCTACTTACTTACTTCGTCGGACCTCTTCTACCTTGCAGTGTAGAGGCGTTTTTTACAAATGGAAGACCATCCCTTCCTGTCTGTTGCTAGGGCTCTTGCTTGGCTCCACTGTACTCCTCTGGAGTTGAGGTTCTCCCTTATATTTTCCTCCCATCTGCGTCGTGGTCTGCCCCTCGATCGTCTCCCAGAGTAACGAGCCTCCCAGGCCATGCGTGGGTACCTGGTATCCGGCATCCTTACCACATGACCAAACCAGCGGAGCTGCGCATCCATTACTCGTTGGCTCACGGAGGTGACATTTAGGTTATTCCTAATAGTCTGATTCCGAACTCTATCCCTTCTTGTTTTTCCCTCAACTCGGCGCAAGTACCGCATCTCCGCTGCCTGGAGCCTACTGGAGTGCTTGTTGGTGATGGTACACGATTCTGCGCTGTACGTGAGAGTGGGGATGTAGACAGACTTGTACACAGCGATCTTTGTCTTCCTCGAAACTTCCCTCTTACCAATAAAGCTTCTACCCATGGCATGGTAAAGACGCGTAGAAGCCGCCACCCTGCTGCCAATCTCCTGGTCGAGCGTTCCATCCTGGCTAATCGTGGCTCCCAGGTATCTAAAACTTTCCACCTGCTCCAGAGGTTGCCCCTGAAGCATGATGGAATGTGCTATCTGCTTCCGGGATATAACCATGGTTTTCGTTTTTGCCACGCTGATAGTCATGTTTCTTCTCATCATTTCTTCGTTCCAAACGTCCAGATTCCATTGCAGGTTTCCTGGCGTTTTAGCTATCAGAGCAACATCATCCGCAAAGGCCAATTCGGAGAGGTTCACCTGTCTCATCCGCCAGTTCCCCACAGTGAACTTCTTTGTGATTGCCTTGCACTCCTTTATCACGTCGTCCATGAGGATGATGAACAGGTAAGGCGAAAGAATGTCTCCCTGGCGCACTCCAGCAGTTGTCAGGAACTCCTCCGATGTAGCCCCGCAAGTTCGGACCTTATTCCGGCATGTTTGATAGAAGCTTTGGATGGCTTCTATGAGGCTGGCTTCCACACCCCTTTTTTCCAGCACAGACCACAGCTCAGCCCAGGGAACCCTGTCAAACGCTTTTTCCAGATCTAGGTAGCAAATGTGGAACTCCTCATTGCGTTCCAGTACTTTTTCACAGATCTGCCGCAAGGTGAAGATTAGGTCCTGAGTACCACGGCCTCTCCTAAATCCACACTGGCTGTCCTCCAGCTGGGGTTCCACCATGATTTTCAGTCGTGTCTCAAGAATCCTGGAGTATACCTTCCCTGGGAGGCTGAGTAGCGCTATTCCTCGGTGATTGGCACACTCTCTATTGTCTCCTTTCTTGAAGATTGGGACAATAACTGATAGTTCCCAATCGGCGGGTATCTTCTTCTGGTCCCAGGCTAGGTTCACAATCTTCAGGAGAAGCTGCTGACCTGTCTCCCCCATGTATCTCAGCATTTCAGGAGAAATGCCGTCATCGCCGGCTGCTTTCCCCAGTTTAACTTTTGCTATGGCTGTCTGGAGCTCCTCCAGTGTGACGATGGATCCAGGGCTGTTGGAAGCTGTATCTGGATCTGGGGTGGTTGGGTTGGGAGCGCTACCAACTTCGGCCTCGGATGTCAAGAGATCTTCAAAGTATTCCTTCCATCTCTTCATGATTTCCCGCTTTTCAGTTAGTAGATTCCCATCTTTATCCTTAACAAACTTTAGAGGGCACTCCTTTTCCTTTCTCAGAGATTTTAGCACTTTGTAGAAAAGTTTCTGGTTTTCTTGCTTGGAGTCTTCCATAAATTTCCCAAATTCTTCCCAAGCTTTAGCCTTAGCTTCGAGAACTACTCTTTTCAATTCTTCTCTCTTTACCTTATAGGCAGCATAGTCGTCAGTAGTTCTCGTTTGGAGGTAGGCTTTCCATAGCCTTTTCTTCTCCTGCACATGAGCCTTGACCTCAGCGGTCCACCAACGGGTTTGCTTCTTAAGGCTTCCCTGGAGTTTAGAACCGCATACCTCTTCTGCTGCCTGTAGTAAAACAGTTTTGAAATCAGTCCAAACGGCCTCTAAGTCACCAGGATCGACCTCCACCAGATCACCGATCTTCTGGGTAACAAGTTATTCAAACTGCTTTTGGTTGGCAGGTTCCTTCAGTCTGTACGTTTTGATTTTCCTTTGCCTTTCCCTCCTGGGTCTTTTCCTACCTCTGCTCGGTTTTCTTGGTCGCTCCAGCACCAGATCCATAACCAGCAAGTAGTGATCGCTGCCAATTTCAGGGCCTCTCATGACTCTAGCATCCCTTACTTGGGGAGCTGCTTTTGAACTTATAATCATATAATCTATGACAGATTTTTCACCCCTCGCTGGCTCCTCCCTAGTATACGTGTGCCGCTCCTGATGTGGAAATTTCGTGTTGGTTATGATGAGATCGTTTGCCACACACAGATCTAGCAGTCGTACTCCACTATCGTTGAGAGCTGCTTCCCCGTGACATCCAATAGCACCCTGCCAGCGTTGCAGATTGTTTCCAACTCTACCGTTCAGGTCTCCAGCCAAGACTATCAAGTCACCTTTCACGCCGTCAAGCGATCTCTGCAGTAGGTCGTAGAATTCGTCCTTAACCTGGCTGGGTTCGCTGTCGTAAGACATGTAAAGACATGTAAAGGTCCTGCGTAGCGTTATTTTCTGTTCAACACCACTCTAGCCCATTTATCAGCTAGGTAGAATATTATACACTTTTAATGTCTGAACTCACGTCCTGACGCATGGACGTATCTCAGTAACTTCATGTTGGAGTTATTTTTATTTAATTATCTTTTAAATCGTATTACTGCTTCCGTGTCTACCTATGCCTAGGTAGTGGACACATCGCTTTCGTTTTCATGAGGTAGATTTTTCTCATCTAAAATCAAAACTTTCACTCCCATGTAACAGTTTAGACAATTTTGAACAACTTTAGTTTCGCGTCCGCCTGACTGTCTATCCGTGTGCCCGTTAATATTTGCGACACTCAAAACTTCTTTAGTTTTCATTTCAAATCGGATGAAATTATTTGGAAAAGTATGTCAAGCTGTAGATGATCCAAGATGCATAACTTACCAGTTTAGCGTGATATTTTACTGAGTAGAAATGTAATTACAATGATAAATAGTCACACCTCATGCAGTACCTTCAGTCTGATTAAGGCATAAGCTCAAATGGTACCTACGTTGTGCCAGGCTTCACTGGCACTGAAGAACTGTTCTCATTCCTTATCGGGATGCCTACGACTTAGTTTCGTACTAGAAATACTGCGGAATTCGAGACGGGTCGACTTTGCCATTAAATCAATTATAATTGTGTCGATCGAGGTCCCAAGATCATAAAGTTGGCATGTAAGTGTATACTATGACTATCATTACAGCGTGTGTGATTCTGCCCTAATATGATCACTTATTAAGCTATAACTGAGTTAATGGTTAATAAATGAGCAACAAATTTTCACTCACTACTGTTCACAAATTCAAATATCTACAAATAATAGAACTCGTACCTAATAGCTATTTCCGGCTTGAAACTCCCGTTCAGTACCAATATCATTAAAAACGGCCGTGGAAGTTATAGTTTAGTGAATTATAACTAAACATATGCCTTTTGCGCACATGTTTAGTGTATGAAAATTTAATTATAATTATATCTGATGAGAGTAAGTACCTGTTTGGCTTTCAAAATGATTGTCTCTTCTAGGACTTCAACAAGCAATTTATTGAACACTGAGACAGATCCCGCGAGATTCAAGAGGATGCGCTGTGTGTCCGTCGCTTTGGCGCCAGGCGATAATTCTCACGTTCTTGAAAGGCTATGGCTGGCGATAGATGATGATCTGGGAACCGGAAAATTATCTTCTCCGAACGTAGCATATATGCTATTAGTAAGAGTTGTATCTCTTATGGTACAGTCACACCCCTCTCTCTCTGTGAGTGCGGACTTAGGCCCCCATTGCACCTCCGGGGCGTCTAAGTTAATTACATGG
Organism: Adelphocoris suturalis; assembly: GCA_030762985.1. NCBI lineage: Eukaryota > Metazoa > Arthropoda > Insecta > Hemiptera > Miridae > Adelphocoris > Adelphocoris suturalis. The sequence goes on from CM061046.1 coordinate 32,671,566, forward strand.
TAGCAGAGCGTGGTTAGGATTATGTACGGCTAACGCCTAGTAATCCGATCTACTATTTTTGGGGCATTAATGTTTCAGAAGAATCATGGCCCGGGTTTCCAGAAGGAATACCCATTATACTCCCTTGGATACATACTTTCATTGGTTCTTGAAAATTAATTTCTCAATTTTTCCCCTCATATTATTTCTATTTAACATACTTAATTTTCAAGGGCATTGTTCCCAAACCCAGGGCATCGTTCCCTATTTCATGAGTCCCCATAGCAGGCACCTTCCACTGTAAGTCTCCAAAGTTGAGCAAGTTATATTATTCCCGATTGTTCCAATCTTTGATTGGGGGTTAATCACCTAATGAATACTTCAAATGAAGATTCATTGACAATCCATTCTGTTTTAATTTCTCTTTTATTATCCTCAATCGCCAATGCAGCTATTTATTAGTGAGCATCAGTTTTCAACCAGTAAACTATTCCACCTAGTTTACATACTTGCTCTTCAATCAAGTATATTTTTTAAGCGGGGGAGTGTGACAGTTCCCGCGAGATTCAAGAGAATGCGCTGTGTGTTCGTCGCTTCGGCGCCAGGCGTTAATTCTCACGTTCTTGAAAGGCTATGGTTGGCGATAGATGATGATCCGGGAACCGGAAAATTATCTTCTCCGAACGTAGCATATATGCTATTAGTAAGAGTTGTATCTCTTATGGTACTGTCACACCCCTCTCTCTCTATGAGTGCAGACTTAGGCCCCCATTGCACCTCCGGGGCGTCTAAGCTCATTACAACACTTCTTCACATGGTATTTCTTTTCACTATGTAAATTACAATCTTAAAAAAACTACGGACCCAGTACAGTGCCCTCTCTCCTCTCACAATTCAATTGTTCAATTTTCAGTTCTACTTTCACCGAACTCGACTCTACCGAATTCCATTCAACCCCTACAAATTATTTATACTAAGACCCCTTCCTAGAATTCCCGTGAAGCTAATACTCATTTAGAAACCCATCCTGACCTAGATTACATTCTTGCTAGTCCACTCGCCCAATTCAAGAAAAATCATTAAAGTAACTCCTTTTAATTCATCCCCTACGAGATATGTGATATTTGTTTACATTTAAGTTGTTTATGAGTTTCTGGTTATCTAATTATAACATTAATGTTAAATCAATGAATAGGTGATGTCACCAGTAATGAACCACCTTTTGTAAACATTGGGTTTTTGAATCATACACGGACTTGGCCAGGTAATTATCTTCGAGTTTACTGTAGAATTTCTCAGCAATAAAGAGAAAAATTCAGATCAGTACAAAGGTAGTGAGCCACATGTTTTTGAGCGCATTTTCGTAGAATAATGTTTCACAAGGAATTATGAAATAGGAAATTTGGGGGGTCGTCCAACGCTTGAATGGACCAGAGGAATATAATAAAACTAGCAGGAAAACCCGTTATTTAAAATGCAACGGGTGCTAGAATGAGTACACCCTTACAAAAAATGCCGTTTAACTTTTCATCTTCGTAGGTAGAATAAGGGCGGTATTACCGGTCAGAGCCTAACCAGCTGATCTTGATGGCTATGAACCTTGTCATTGTAACCAAGCAGTCCCATAGTGGCTTCATTTAAAATTTCAGGGTATGATTCAGATAGAAGTTAGCTTGAGCGTTTACTTTATTGATTAGGCTGGCTGGCTGTATTATTTATGTCTGCCAAGCATGGACGTATAGAATTACCTGAAGAAAAAATACGAGTCGAAATAATAAGTCAAAGATAAGAAATTAACGTTTGCGCACTATTGTTTTAACGGCAATGAAATTTATAGGGGAATGTTTAGGAGCTAGACCGCACAATCCTTGAAAATTTCATTAAAATCGATCCATTAATCTCGAAGTTTTGTCTCTGTCGATCAATTTTAGTTTTGCGCATGCGCAATAGTTATTACTTCACCAATCGCGATATAATTCGTGGGGAATTCTCCCAGAACATATATCTAACTACTGTCCAAGATTGAACGAAATCGAACTAATAAGATATCGGCATTTTAATGAATTAACATTTGCGTATGCGCAGAGACTACAATTTATGTGACAGCAACGAAAGTTATAGTGGACTCTCACGCTGCTTTGACGATTTTCACTGACGATTCAATGAAGATGTTTGCAACCACTTTATTTTGAATGACTAGCTGATCATTTTGCGACCCATCCCGTCAAATTTGGTTCAGAATTTCTCGAGTAAATGCGCTTTTACGAGGACAAAATATAATGCGCATTTTCTTTTTTTTTCTAAAAAAACGCGCAAAAATATTAAACTTGCCCCATTTTAAAGGACGCGTACGTGCACTAGTGACAGTCTGGCAGGGAGTGTTTATTTATCACCCATTTTGAAACTAGTAAATGACCGAAGAATAAAATTTCAATAAAAATTGTATTTACAAACTTAGAATCGATCTTGGAAAAGGAAATATCTGTAAAAACATTGTTCTACAAAATATTTTCCTTTAGACATGGATATGTCTGAGGTTTAGGAGGTCAGTAAAAAAATGTGTACTATCAAAACGAATTCCAAACGAAATTATTTGGAGACCTCCACTCAAATGATTACATACCAATATTCGTTGCATGGGTATTTTCTAAGGATTTCCGCATAGAACGGAGTCATTCATGGGGAAATGTAACTCCGACGCTTTGTTAATTGCCGTATCAGGGTGGTTCCAAACGTTATAGTTTTATTCCACGCCCTCTAACTAACCAAGCAGGATATTCCCACACATTCTGATGCTGTTATCGTGTTCTAGAGAGGCTCCGTTTCAAATTTCATCATCACTCGGCTAATAGAGAAGAAATTAGCCTCTTACCAAAATCAGCTATGCAGAGTGGTTCTACACGTTGTAATTCTACTCTACATGTCATAGAAGGCCAGTTGCACATTCAAGCATCATAGTTCAATTAGGAAAGCATTCAGCCATTTTCATACCGTCCGGGTATCTACGTTAGTCACCTCAGTGAGGTGTTCAAGGAGTAATCGCGAGACAGAAGACACCCTTTTGCCGTGCCTGTCGGGGTGAAAATGAGAATCTTTATCATGTGGTGCAGCAATGTCCTCGTGCTCATGGTGGCCGCATTTTACGTCACGATGCCAAGTAGATAGCAGGTGCTTTGTCTGTAGCGGTTGGGATGTCGAAAGGGAGAGACGATATCACATGCCGAGTGACCGGGGCAAGACCGGGGCAAGAAGCCAGATATCAATGCGATCAAGCCCGATGGGTCTGCCATAATCATAGATGTCCAGTTTGTCAATGGCAACGTGGACATGGAGCAGACCTGGCGGAGTAAGATAAGTAAATATGATAGGAATGATTATGCGGCAAGCGATATCTGAGCTAAAAGGAGTGGCAACCAATGCCATGACTGTGTCAAGGCACGGTGTGTGGTGGGGAAAAATGCCACGGAGTTACTCGAGTTGGGCATCTCAGCAGGAGTAAAAAACGGAAGTTAGTGAAACACGTTGTCTATTTCCACAAAAAAAAAAAAAAAAAAAAAGAGTTACAATGTTAAATCGATTTCGACGGTTAGGCCATCATCAGTAACAAACAATAACCTTAGGCCTTTTTTGTGTGTAAAGTATTGTAATTTGAACTGTCCAAATGAAGAAACATTCCAATAGCATCAAGGTAATGGCCGCAACCGTGTCATAGCGTGGGATGTTGTGCGGGAAAAGGGCCATAGAGTCAGCAGAGTTCGACATCTCAGGGGGAGTGCTCCGTCGTATCACCACCCCAGTCCTCAGGGGCACTTACTTACCTCAACTGGTGGTCATTTTATAGGGGCACTTCCTTTCATTCCTCTCTTCTTTCTCCTCCTGCAACTCCCTTCATCCCTAGAGCCGGCGTCGGGTAAACCTGGGCGTCCTCCTCACTTTATTTTATTTATTTATTTTAATTTAATGGTGTGCCCCCTCCGCCTTTGAGGGGAGATTTGGTTAAAAAAAGAAGTGTGTGTGTGTGTCTGTCCTGTGTCCGCAAATCCTTGGTAACAAGCTTATTTCCCGTAGTTTTCATCCGATATGGATGACATTTTCAGGAAATGTGCGGGCTAGAGAGTAGATGATCCCCTATCAGTTTCATTGTTGCCAAATCAATACTTGCACTCTGCGCTTGCGCAAACGTAAATTCCATTGTGCTCCATTTTTTCACGCCCTAATCGTCCGATCTCGCTCAAATTTGGATGATAGTGGGGGATGACGATTTGATCATCCCATATCAATTTCAGCATGATTGTATCATTGATAGCTACTGCGCATGCGCCTATGTGAAATCCTTGTAACGACCTTAATTTCCACTGTTTTCATCCGATTCTCATTACATAGTCAATAGTAGCTCGAGAACAACCAAGGTGGAAACATCGAGCTCCGTGAAACGAAAATATTTGTCTCGGGCCGCGAGGTCTTCTAGCGGGACGATGAACTCGGACAGCGGTGGAGTGCTGACGATAGCAGATATAATTTCGCAATTGAAGGCTTCTCTTGCGCAACATCAGACAAATACCAGAGGGATTCAAGATGATGCCATCCAAAATTCATTCAGTGAGTTATACACCATAAATAATACTCTCAGTGGTTATTCATCTGATTGTAATCAACATGTATTGGCAGAAAAGAAAAAAGTCTCAGACCTTCAAGATAAATTAGAAAGAGTAGAACATTAGATGTCTTTTCATACAGACTCAAGTGATCTTGCCAATGAAGTTGGATACGATGAGGTTCGCTCATACGATGTCTCTGGCATAGACTTTAAACCAGTGAAGGTAATTCGAAAGAAAATTGAAAAAATTACTGCATTTCAAAATCAGGTACAAAAATCCCAACCAAAAAAGAACCAAAACCTCCTCCTTTCATGCTAGAAGCACTTAAAGATGCTGAGGGCTTAAAAAATATTAAAACACGGCTAACACAGATCGTACCAAATGCCACCCTCACTCTTCTTGGTGACTAAATAGCTGAAATGATGGATAGGATGAGTTATATATCACAGTCTTGTTTCACTCACCGATTATTCATTGCCAAAGAAATGTGGCTAATAAGTTGTATTACTTATAGAAAGGGGGAAAAAAGTCAATGAATGCACGGTTTAGGTTATAGATGGTCCTGTAGTACCTAATTTCATTGTTTTCAACTCATCAGTTCATTCTGCGCTTGCGCAAACATAAATTACATTGAGTATAATTTTTTTCGTATCTTAATTGACCAACTATGGCATTTCACACTAACTTCTTGATTTACTCTTTTCCGCTATGGAATTTTTCAAGATCATTTAAAACTTATTAGCGACCCATACATTCATGATAGGTAAACGAGGAAGCTATGTGCCACACCCAACTTGGCAGACTTTTTTTATGTATGTATGAACTGTATACTCAAATGCAACATCTGGTTGACTTGATTACCTAACTACCTATTAAATGTTTTTAAAGTTTAATAAATTGTTTTTCAAGAATGATGGATTTTAGTGAATTTTTGTAAAAAATGAACTATTGCGATGGCTCGGAAAATTTTAAAATCAAATTTTTGAAACATTTCTTCATTAGAAACCGTTTTGAAGCATTTTGAAACGAATCCTAGAGTTTAACGCTTTTTCATTTTACGTAGGTGTGTATCTATTTATTTATATATGTGTCATTCATACGAAAACTCTCCTTAGGATTGAGATAAAAATTCCGTTCTTGCACCAAAAAATCAAGCATTCCAAACGAAAGGATGAGTTTGTAGGACAGCACTTTTTGAGCATAGTAAATTGGTTAAAATTTTAAAAATGTACCTACTAGGAAAAAATCACTAAAAATTGCTAAAAATCGTTAAATTTATATTTTTTGGCAGAATATTGCTGAAATAAAATATACTAACCATAAAAATCATGTACAAAATTATGCTGAGACATGCACGTAAAATTCATTAGAATTTGTTAAAAATCTATAAAAACTGCAAAAAAAGTTAAAAATTCAAAACCTATACCTATTTGAATATAAGATTATTATTTAGAATACTTTTTTGCCATAAAATAATCAGTTGAAAATTTTCTTGCACTCAAAAAGCTCAAATTTTTAAACAATTTAACATTATACAATATAATAATTTACGAAAATTCGCTCGTACGATCAAGCTGCATGACCGGAACTTCTTTAGATATTTTTTATTCCCTTTTAAAGTTTGCGAAATACCCGAAATTTACTTGAGATTTATCTTACAGGCGTTGCCCACACCGGCATCTCCTTAAGATGTGGGAAAAGCCCGTCAAAGTACTTTTTCTAGTTCTTTACACGCCACTTTCAAAAATGTTTGAAGAGTAAAACCTAAGGTTGATTGTTAAAATTAGATAGTTTTGAAGCAATCATGCTGGACTTGCACTATTCTATACCCATTGAGGGTAGATATATATAAGCCAGCAAAGGTAAGTTACCTGGAATCCTCCTCACCACTCTCTAAGTAGGTACTGTCGTATTTTTATAAAGATCAAAACGCTGCTCATGTTTACAGAAAGGTTCCTTATTCCTGTATTATCTTTATGGTCCATTTATAGTTATGGTCTGTAGATCAGTCAATGAAATCAGATAGTCTAAGGGAGAACTACACCCTGGGAAAAGAGGGGGATATAAGGGATGCTATCTAACATAAATACTAAAAAGAGCTACCTACCGAACGAAAATTCTTGAAATAGAACGTGTAAAACACCTGCCAACCGTAATAATTCCATAGTAATAAACCAACCCGTTTTATTCGTATGTAACAAAAGTTATGATAAAATTAATTGCTTGACTATCGAATTCATTGAAACTTTATCAGCTGACCAATCTTCGTAGTTTATCAGATTTTTTGTGCTCACACATAATTTCATTAACACTCATGTTGAAATTTTTCCTGTCAATGTTCAAGGCTTCAAGGAGAGCGGCCGAATGAACGTACAGCCATTGCGGGCTCATTCGATGTGCCATCTACAAATATCACACATAAAAACACCATTATTCTTATGTCGAAAATTTTCGAGATCTAAATTTTCAAGTAGTTCGAATCTTAAGTTTTCAGAGTTGATCGAAAGTGATGCTGAGGATTCCGAACCTTTTACACCGGATACCTATGTAAGTATTTACCGAAGTTCCATAAATTTTAGTCCTGAAGTAGGTATGGGCATATAGCAGAAGGCGTACTGTGGCTAGAATCTACAAATATTAAATAAACCAATGAATTTTGATGGCGGAATTGCGTATTTTTTCTGGTCGTTAATAAAGGCCAATCGTTGCAAGTAACAAACCGAAAATATTTAATTAGATGCGTAGGTAACCAAAAATTATATGTACGGGAATGATAACACAACAAAGTTGTTAATTATCAAGATAAATCCCTCCCTCAAACCGAAGTTAAAGAACGAGTATTTCAGAAAGAGGAACGGAAGTTTTTTAGAACTACACCTTATGAATAATGACACAACTCGTTGCGGGTACGGTAGGTACCGAAAGGCTCACAAACCCTTGAAAATGAAACTTCCCCCAACTGACGCGATTAATAATACGAGTTCATGATAAATGCGTGAAAGTTCCTCACGGATTTCCCTTGGGGACTAGCTTCTCATGATTGAATTTGTAGTTGCAAACTTTCAACTTTCACCTTAATTCATGATAATACAAATTTGGTTATTAAATCAAAATTGCATCGGGGTTTCAAGCCATGAAGAAGGATTGGGACCACTGAAGATAGTAAGTGATTCAAGATTAGGCATAGAATAGAATATAACTGAATTGATTTACTTGATACATGAACAGTACAGATACAACATTCAAGATGAGCACAATACAGATGATTTTTTCAACACTGTAGATTTATAATTTATTGCATTGGCCCGTTTTGCTAGGCAATGAGAAAGTTGCCATCGTTTCATGGCATACAATCTTCAAATTCGTAAGGCTTTTTGTGGTCGTTCCAGACGATGATTCTCCTTAAGATTGAGATACAAATTCCTTTCAAGCGCCAAAAAATCATGCTTTCCAAATGAAAGGATTATGGTCAGGCTGTGCAAGTGAGTTTTTGGAGCAACTGCGTCTCTTCGTTTTATTTCGCTATGAGGCCACTGTATTTTAATAAGTTTCTTAGCAAATGATAGAACTTGTGTTTATGATCACCTGATAAAAATTCTAACTTCCTCAGTGAACAATTGGAACCATTTTCCACGAAGCCTCCGTTCGCTATCAGAGTGTGAATCTGAGGGAGGTACTGTTATCAATGGTTTTCTTGTCTAAAACCCTTCCTTTCCTGTATATTCCACTGTTTATCTTTCAGCATTTTGTCTATGTATGAAATGCGCCCTTGATAACTTCAAGGCTACTGAAATTGCTGCAGTAAATTAATAAAACGTTCTTACCCCCTATTTTTTTTTTACGGTGGGGCAAGTGCGTTTTCAAATCAGGGGCAAGTGCGTTTCATTAAAAAGTACATGAAATCACCAAGAAAAATGAAAAAATCAAGGTCTTGTTTCCATCCAGAACCTCTTCCTCAACCCCCAAGCACAACCGCACGCTTCACAAAAACCTACAAAACCTACAAAATCTTCACCTGGAGTCTACAAATTCTCTCTCACGCAAACCTCATTCCCAACCGACAGCGAATCAGAGGACAGCCAGCAAGTGGATGAGTTTATTGACCATTTTATCAACTCAGGAATTCATGTTGAGTGGTGATTATTTGTACATAAATGAGTGACATGATAAATGAATGACAATAGCATCGGTACCAGATAGCCTATCGCTACACGAAGATTCAAGCGAAGAAAACGCCGGTTAATTTATCAAAACACTCCTCCTCTAGGACTCGATGTTTCTTCAACAACGCAGAATGACAATTGTGGTGAAACCTGCATAAAGCTCTTTCAAGAATACAAACCTTTTGAAATCGAGCCTTTTAGGATATCGTAGTACAAAGCACGGAGGTGCTCTGATCATCTGAGGGACTTCCGAGCCTAATTTGATCCTCAATCGTGTAACGGCCCAGAAATATTTGATACCACGGACGGAGTTTGAACTCGTGTCCTTACAACTATGGGGAAATTCCCCCTTAATTGCAACACTCCAACGGAAGGAGCCATGAAGCCGGTGTAATCAAACCTCTTTGACTGTGACAGTTATTTTCCTGGAGCGTAATATTTCCCCGGAGTCACATACCAGCCGCCTCGGCTGGTTTGGGGTCGGATGAAGTGAAACTGCAAGCCGCTGGCTCAGCAGATGCTCGCTGGAAGAAGTCAGCAGTCGATCGAGTTGTCACGATGATATGTTTTGACTCAAGTGAACGAGGAAGTGACAGGTATTACAACAGGGATTGTGATATTTACAGTCTTTGGGCTCGAGAGGGATTTAATTGATTATTGTTTCGCATTATTTCGGGTCCTACCGACTGCTCCACTGTAACAGCCCGAAAATATGTGATACCTCGACAGGGGTTCGAACTCGTGTCTTTACAACTACGGGGAAATTTCCGACTATGAGAGTTATTTTCCTGATAGTTATCTATATTTAAAAAATCGTAAGTATGTCTGTCCATACATTGATTAGAGTCATCAAATTTTGCGTTTCTTTTCTGTTTTATGCTATTTGTAGACGATTGGCACAATTTTCTCTGTCTGTCTGTCTTTCTATCTAACTGTCTGTCTGTCCGTATGTTTGTCTGCTTTTTACGGTTACAGGGGTCATTGGACAACTGATATGAGTAAATGGAAATGTCTGTATCAGTTTAACTTAAATTATAAGCTATTTAAAGTTCTTAAAATTTGAGCCAGAAGGGGTGTTTTAGGGAAGGGGGAGGGGGTGAAATGGGGTATCTTGGACACCATTGAACGAACTGGGGATCTGATTGGGCGAATATGTTTGGATTATTCTAACTTAAATCACTAGCTACTTGAAATTTTTCAAATCTGTCCCATAGGGGTGTTTTAGGAGAGGAGGGGGGAATGGTTATCTTTGTCATCACTGAACAAACCGGGTATCTGAGGTGGGGAACATGTTTGGATTACTCTAACTTGAACCTCAAGCTACTTGAAATTTTTCAAATCTGACCCAAAAGGGGTGTTTTATTAGAGGAGGGTGGGGGGGGGGGGGGATCTTGGATATTACTGAATAAACTGAAGACCTGAGTCTCTAAATATGTTTTGAATACTCGAACTTGAATCACAAAACGGGTATTTTGAGTGAGGGGTGGGTGTGGAATAGGGGTATCTTGAACATCACTGAATAAAATTAGGACCTGATTGATAAAATATGTTTTCATAACACTAAGAAACGATAGCCTACTTAGAAATTCTCAATTCCGACTCATAGGGGTGTTTCTGGGGAGAGGGGTTTGGAAAGGGGTATCTTTGACATTACTGACCAAACTGGGGATCTGATTGGGCGTATGTGTTTAGATTACGTCAACCTCAATCACAGGCTATTAAAATTGTTTCTAGCCTCAACCATAGGGTTGAAAAGGGAAGGGGGAGGGGGTGGTTAAATGGAATAATTTGGACATCATCGAACGAACTGGGGATCTGATGTTCGGACGAATGAAATTGGATTAGTCTGAACGTTCTTTTGGATTACCTATCAAGAATATTTGAAATCTGAAATATGCGGGATGTTTGTGGAGAGGGAGTGGGGGTTGATCTCAATAGTTTGGTCCTACTGGGTAATTTATAAGTAAGTACTTCAAAGTAAGGACTTTTTTGAATCAGATTCATAGGGGTGTCCCAAAATGTGATGGGTGAGGATGGCTTGCGTATATTCAAGTGCACCTGTCCAGCACACGGGTGAACCAGCTGGTTCCTAAAATAACAGAAAGTTTCTTGATTACAATGTAGGATGGTACCTACAGCCAACTTAGATACATGACCTCGGTTTCTAAAAACTTTGAAATTATACGAATAATGTACCTACCTAGGTAATTATACCTGTTATGTTTGGTAATATTCAAAATATCTCAGTATTATGTTAGGTATATGTAGTTAATTAACGTCATTCCTTCATATTTATGAAGCCTTCACTAACGGAGGTCTACTGCATAAAAGAACCAAATTCAGTATTTTCCCTATCATCAATGATTTTTCGGTCGTATTCATTTCTTCGTATCATAGCACATGTCCGGCGTCTAATAACTTTTTCCATTTACCTTTCCAGCGAAATTCCGGTAGTGAGAAAGGAAAAAAAGCCCCTTAAATGATCACAGACATGTTAATTGCAAACAGTCGATGAATCATAACAATCAAGTACACAACGCTGTTCCGTCGCTAGTTAGATTAACCTTTCTGTTTTCATTCTCGTTATCCATACTCTTAGGACTTGAAAATCTGAAAGAACGTTGAAGCGTTGGTGGTTCATGGTCACCAAGGAAGACTTGGCCGGGGGAAGGGTGGTGATCTGGAGCGAAGGGGCCATTTGCGTCTCCCCGGAAGTGTAGATCCCCCACTGAATAGTCTCGATAGTATCGATCCGGCCTCCCAACACATCGATGCATTCAGATGCAGTGATAGGAGTCATTTTAGAGCGCCCTGGCGGCCTCCCTTGGAAGAATTCCCTATTACTGGATAAGTTCCGGGATTGTCCAACTATCATAAGGACTGGCGTGTTCCTCCACTGGTTAGGATCGTGTTTAATTGAAGTGAAGGTCACTAATTCGAATCCCGTGTGGTCAGAATGCTTATTTTTTTATTTTTTTGTACAAACTCCAAAATTTACTTTTAAAACGTCATTCTGACCTGTATGTCCAACTGATCTGTATTTTTATTGAAGAATTGACTACTTGATGTTATGTATTTTTGAGATACAGGCTTGTGACCATCCAGGCTAGCAAATTATACACATCCTTCTGACCTACATGTCCCACTGATCTGTAATTTTACTAAGGGATAGACTACTTGATGTTATGTATTTTTGAAATGCGAGTTCGCGAGCACCCAGGCCACCTAACTATACATTCCCTACAGTCCCTTTGATAAACATGTCCAACTAATCTGAATGTTTACTAATGGATTGACCGGAACTTTTTCAATATTGGCACTCAGAAGGTCGGTAGATTTCAAAATGAGCAAATCGATGTGTTGGGAGGCTGAATCAATACTATTGAGAAAGGCTATTCGATGGCAGAAAAGAAGAGTGGGGGATCCCTACACTTGAGTTTCGCGGAGACGCAAGTATTAGGGACCTGTTACGTGGCGCTTTGCTGATAGAGCGCTCATTATTTAGGACCATGCACGAGGCCTATGGTGTGAAAACGAATTTGAAAATGCTGAAAAAAAGTGGTATATTGTCTATTGTCAATAATTTAGAAGTTAGTCTTGCAATAATATATTCGTTGATATGGGACAGGAAGTCCATCCAACTCAAACAGTTTTTTCAAATGTTCTGATATAATAACTGCTTGTTTAAAATGGAAATCCAATGTTTAAAATAGAAATCGCTTGCCACCCAACGTCATGTTCTAACTTTCTTAAATTGCTATTTTACAGAAATTTTTTATAATAATCGGAATATACCTTTTTTCAATACTAAAAAATTGGTGAAACTTTGGTAGGTCCTGATATACCTAAAAAAATCCCAGATCTAGGTAACTGAGAAAAATTCGCTGCTTAGTAATTATTACCTAGCAGAGTGTATAACGAATATCTGGGGCGTAGTTCACATTCACTAGAACTAGAACAGCCTTGCGCCGCCGTATGTGTCGTGGAGTCTATGAAAAAATCCGAATTCGGATTTGGAAAAAACAGCTAAAAGACGAAACCGTTTCCAATAAATTCCCAAGTTTATCTGAATGATCACGCTGAAAGGGCAGTAGCAGCAACAGTTCACTGGACACCAAAGGAAAGTCTGAATACTGGAGATGGGGGCGAAGGGAAAGAGCTTGGATTAAAAATAATAATAAAAAAAACTCTTCTCAAATTAATCTGCTTTTTTCTTTCACACCACAGCGGGATACCAGGAAAAAAGACCCTAATGCCCGGAAATTCTTTTCCGGCTCATTATTTTCAACAGAAGGTAAAACTGCTCGTATTCATTGGGTTTAATCAAGGCTAACCCCGATCCCGAAGGAAAAGGCTACCCATGGAATTCACTGCCGTTCATCACTCTTACAGCACAAATGGTAGCTCGTTTATCTAGACTGCTCCTCTTGGATTTTGCCCACCATACCCCACTCCGTTTTTAGAACAGGCCGAGTATTAGATACCTAGTTCTTTCTTGTTTACCATTAGATACTGGGCTTTATAATTTAGTCTAGGGAATGTATAATAATGGTATTTTAGACGTAACTTCCAATCGTACATGTTCTCAATCTTGTATTTTTCGGTATTTCAGTTTTCAACCCTCGGAAACTCATTTGCTGTTCATGCACACCAATAACCACCTCATGTCTTTTATGCCCAACCCAAGTAAAATTGCAAATTTTAAAATTATGAAAGGGAATTTGAATAAGATACGCACGCCTTCTGGAAAATAAATACATTTATTTAATCACAGAACAAAAAGTATCAATTTAAAGAAGAGATAAATAATAATTTTCTGGATGACAGTAAACATTCCATTTTCTGTGAAAATCTCAAAAATAAGGGCAGCGTGAATTATAAGTATACCATACATACACTTCCTATTTCATAACTGCTCGGAAATATATATTGTTTGAAAGAAAACTCGGGGAAAGCACCCGACTTAGTTCCCGAGATTTTATAAGTGATCCGTTGGAACTAGTAGGAGACTATGAAGGTTACGCCACCTAATCTCGGACAGATTTGTGGAGATCGTCTGTAGGATTTCGGTCACTGTTGGACGAATGACCCCGGTAAATTAAATACATCATAGGGTGATGTTTCAGAAGGTTTTTTGAACTGCATTTTTAAATTCATACAAAGTTCTTACCCCATGCCTCAAAGGAGCGTTCTCACCAAGAATTCCATAAAAGGTCCTATATCTGAATTGAAACCGCTTGTTCCCTATAGCCACATGAAATGAGAATTAACTAGCTTTCATAAGTCGGTTTCTTGGATGTCACTTACTAGAATAGGCACTTTTACTCGAGCACAAAAAGGTACCTACTTTTAATACATGACTTGGCGTAAGACAGAAAAGAGATTTTTTTTTAATGAGGGGTTCACACTTCAGTAGAATGGAAACAAAGAGAAACGAAAGGAAGAGAGATGGAAGTGACAGGAAGATATCTATTGGCTATACGTGATTGAACAAAGGATGATTGCTGGCCCTTAGAAAGACCTCGCTCCAACCGACAACTCTGCCCAAGGCATACATTGCCTTGCGGCTTGGATGGCCACCGATTCGAGTGAAAACCGTTGTCGCCTAATGACCGAGAATTCCAGATAGGGCTACTCAAGATAGATACAGTACTAACACACATTAATTATCATGAAAATTACATTGAATATTACAAATTACATTGAATATAACAATGTAACGTTCTACTACCATACTACCATTTGCGATTCGTTATTGTTCACTTGATTAAATTTCCCGAAATTGATCACCACCACTTGGCAGATGGTAAATATTTACGGACAATGGAGTATTAATTTCTACTATCTACATATTTCAAAAATGTGAATTGGTACAATGCCATTCTTGAAGCAGAATCATAAAATACTTGACTGGAATAAACTCCTATTTTTTTTTATTAAGGTTTAAGCCGCATCTCAACAAGAAAGGTCAAGCGGCATTGAACAAGGTGTCTAAAGGGACAATGGGAGTGGCACGATTCTAAGGGGAGCCATGTTACCATCCTTGACTAAAATGGAGCGCCATCATGGACTCCTCTTTCAATTCGGAGGGGGTATAAACTCATAATGTTCTCGATTTTATTCAATTTCAAATTATGACAATATCGACTTGTGAATAAATAACTTCTGAAGGATTCATTTCATAACTAGCAAAAGAACTACATAAGTCCTTATATAAATATAAGGAATATAAATATAAGGATCCAATATAATCCTTATATCAAAAGAATACGTAATTGGTAGTGTTCAGATTTAGGCCCCTTAGCTATCTAGTTCATTTGAATTAAGAGAGACGAGCAAGAGGTAATTTCTACCCTTTCAAGTTACCCAAGAGCAAATAATGGAATATTCATTAGTGGGGTTGTTCGTTGGTGTATGTAATTGGTGAAGCTCGTTGGTCAAACAAATCTCCTTTTTGACTCCACCAAGCGTTTGCAATATTTATGAAGATGCTCAGCGTTCTGTCTATTATACATTATTCCGACTGAATGAACAGTGTACATATATAATAGAACAAGAGCTCATGTTGTGCTAATTTGAAAAATTGAATGATGTTGTTGGCCAAACTCTATTCCTTATGTCACAGTAGTGCACTGAAATGCTATCTGCAGACCTCGATAGATATTCGATCTACTAACAGCTCAGTTGTTATCAACAATAAACGATGAATTCCTGTTTTTTAAAAACTGCAGGTTTAAAATGTCTTATATGTGATTTTTAGACTTTTCTAGTAGTGTGGTGTCCGGGGTAGAGTGTTTATTTGAATTTTAATATTGTGCGTGCTCGAGGAGTTGCTTCATGCGAATAGCGATGATCGATTTTATAGCCAAGTATTTCATGACAACTTGATCCTCCTGATGAGCATGTAACACTGAAACAACTGTCCTTCATTCCCCAGTTCTCGGTAAATTAATGCCCTTCAACCATATTGCCCTTTTTCCGTGTTGTGAAGAATTTTGAAGAGGATACACAAATAAATGCCTCCAAACACTGAGAAACTCACACAAAAACTAGATAAAGAGGAGAATCGGCCGGACATGATTTCCCGTGCTCACTCATTTCCCGAGTGCCCCAGTTATATTTCAACCTTGCGTTTGAATTGAAACGTGAAACTAATTATTACTATTCAGTGTCTGGCGCGTGCAATCATGAGTCTAATATATCAAATATAGCGTGAGCCCTGTGGTCTCGAAAAGCTTACAACCCTACTGACGAACAAGGAGATACCAATATAAAATAATTGTTGAGATAATCTTTACAAGTAGCATGCAGCAGAATAGAAACTCTTGATTTACAAGCAGATATTGTTAGGTACCATTTTCTTTTAGCATTGGATTTTCGGATTTGTACTGTTTCCACAAAGCTGAAACACACCTTGTGTTCTTCTAAAACAACTGCAAAGACAGTTTTACTATTTTCCGCCCTGATAGTTTATTTTCAAGGCGAGTGGAGAAGGAAGGGGATGCATCGTGCTCCGTCGTGTCCCCTGTGCCTCATCTACTTCCTGCCGTCTTACCTGAGAGACCGCTCTGTCAAAGCATTCTGATCTTAAAAGGTCTGAAAGGTCCTGGAACGTCTGAGGCTTGTTACCCAATCCCATAGGAGTTCCTTGACAAACCCACTCTTCTTCCACTCCCATTTTCCTTAACCGGATTAGACTCCTCATTCGTAACCATCACATCACTTCCGTGGCTTGTTGTCTGTTGTTGTCATTTCTCTAGGGAGCAGCAACATTGCCTGAGCCTATTCACACATGAAAACCACACCCAGTTGAAAACGGGATGGTTTAACAACCCCCCCGAAAATAACAAGGCACCTCTGACAAGTTAGGTGAGGCTCACAGTTACCTCGTATCGTAACATGGAGAATGGGTAATTAAAATATTTTTAATAGCTACTTGATATTAAATTATGTACTCCATTCAATAATTTATGGAAAATGTAATATAAATCAGTTGAAAATTGAAAATTACATAATGCCATTATGCTTGTTGCAAGAATTTGACATTTGCGCTTGCTCAGTAGCTACTGATTCGATCGTGATGAAACTCAATGAAGTAGGTATTCAAATCGTAGTTTCCTAGACCCTTCCATTTTGAAAGAGTCTGGACGATTAGGGAATGAGGGAAGGACGCTATACAAATTATACGTTTGCGCACGCGCAATGGAAACACCTAATTTTCATTAGTAGAATGAATAAAACATCATCCTCAGCCCAACACATACATTTTCAAAAATTTAATCAACAGAAACTAAGATTGTTGCATGGATTTGTAAACACATATATATTATACGAAGCCAAAGTTGTTAATAAGGGTCTATTTAGAAATGCGAGTGGAAATTTTGACTTTTTTGAAGAAAAAAAGTCATCTCTTGAAACTGAAAACAACGCTTCCGCTACCTTTAAATAGATTCTAAAACGAAAATCGGAGTAGATACCGCACTGGCGTAGAGTAAAACGATCTTAGCTAACGCTCGTAGTGTATAATATTGTGAAGAGTAACTTCTCTTGCACTCGCGAAGGTGGATTTGATAAACGAGCTGGTTTCAGAAAAAAAAGAATAAATAAAATACAAAACATAACGAACAAAACTCTACAACGCTGTTATTATATCACAAAATTTTATTATTTATGTATTTAATAGCACCTCTACGAGATCAATTGTATATAATTTATTATTAAGCCCAGTAACAACGTAGCATAACGTAGCGCTAAATGTAGCATATCATCAAGATTGGCCCTACGCGCCTCCCAAGAGGGTTCGCACCTTTGCAGTTACAGGACCACATAGTTTTAAGCTTTGCAGTAACTGTCAAACAATTTAGAATACATTATGGTCACAATTATAGTTACCCTTTTCTTGATTCATGACTGATGATTTGATAACACTACATCACTTTCATTACCAATTTCCGCTCTTTTCAATGAAAATAAGCGATTTTTGGCACACAATCTCATTCTTCACTCAATTAGGTGCATTGAAAATAATGCAAGTTGTTCGTTTTTATCGAATTATAAACCGTAGACCTGGAGACTGCTCGTAGTGCATTCTGATTGGCCTTTCAGTTTGGCCAACCTAACCGTGCCGTACCAACCGCTTTCAAATTGCATGTGCATATTGAATTTTGAATAGATTACGAATTGAATCACTCACAACGAAGTGGTGCGAACCCATCTCAAGACGGGAGTTAGTGAAGGTTGTTGTGTATTTCCCCGAAAAATAACTACTAATAAAGAGTTATTGTTTGTTTCTGATGAAGATCTAACCGTTGAAATCGATTTAATATTGTAACTCTTCATTTTTTCGGGGCATTAGACAACCTTTTTTCACTAACTTTTGTTTTCGTTCTGAATATAATGATTCAATTTTCCTCGAATTATATTTGGTATTTTTGCAATGTGGAATGGTGTATTTTGTTAATATGATTCAGCTACCTTAGTTTTCAGGTTATAATCAAATGTTGAATAACTGGTGACCAATCTTGTGCTAACCTACGGAAAAACGCTAGTCGCCGCTGTCCGGCCTACTAATTCTTGGTGAAGTCCGTAGATAAATCATCATTACGATATATCAAGTGATTGCGCGTTGAATTGCGGTTGCATATATGTCTACTCCATCTACCTACAGCTACCATGTGCTCGAGGTTGCGGATATTGACTGATATTTATACTTATTCCGCTTTACCCTAGTAAGTCCACCAGCACAAAGGTTAAACGATGTTTTCTACATCTGCAGTGACGATCTATATTCACGCACCGCCCCGCTCGCCTTAGTCTCTGGTGTCTGAGAGACTCTTTGTTTGAAAGAAGTCTGGATCCGATTCTAGCTGGCTGGCCTACCCCGTAAGTTGGATTCTTCTCGCCGCCTTAACATCATCATTACTTATGGTATCACAGCCCCTCATTCTTTTCTGTGTACTTAGTTACTGGGTAGTTAGGGCACTTCGCTCAACACTTGTTTTATTTAAATCGACGCACGTATCTTTATAATTTAACCTGGCTTTATTTTTACATACATCTATACATTTAAATTTACCCCATTGTAATCATTTTATCATAGACGATTTTATTTTAGACGATAACTTGTTGCAAAACTCTTAGGAATCACATTGCGTTGTGCTCCATCATCTAATTTTAAAGGCCAATTGTTATTGTTCTGGAACAATAGTGTTTCAAACGAATCAGTTTTATGTTCCAAATTTGTGAGTGAATGAACTGAGAGAACGTCTATGTTCAACATAGGGTTCTCTCGGTGTGACGAGCTGTCATTATATTGATCAATGTAGTCTACGTTTTTAATATTCGTACGGCATATTGATGGGACATGTATGCATATGGGACTTCTAGGTCGAGGAGAGAAGCGTTTCTGATGCGTTGGCATAACAGCGAAAACGAATTAGGGGGTACGATGTAGAAGATACTTTTGACATGGATATGTCTTTGCCCTGGGGGGGTCAACCAAAAATTTCCGTGACGCAAAATTTGTGTTACAATTTCAGTGTTTTTCACGTACGACCCAGTCGTTGCTAGGGGAATGGAACTTCCGTAGTTTTCATCGCTCAGAAATCGTTCGCCACTTGTTGGAAAGCGCTTGATTTATGTGATAAATGTTCACATCTCAATTCCCCTCTCCTTACGTACCTGGCTACATCCCTAAACTAAGTTGATTGGACTATAAACAATTTTAATAAGTCGGTTACAATATTCTTAACGTAAAGCAATAGCATCATTTACTCCACTCCATAGGAACCATTTTCATCCTCTTGACAACAGTCGACTGTTAACAACAACTCATTGTAGTGGCTTCTCTCCGCAGTTATTTTCAACATTTCTATAAGTAAACCGTTGTTTTGTTGGAATTAGTCGGGATGCGGCCCAGGGATTTGTTTAAAGTTAAAGGATTTGTTTACAACTCTCGAGGACAACCGTTATGAAATTCCCAATCAAAGACATACCCATGTAACATGGTATCTGCTTATAAAGCAGATAGTGGAACTCGTTTACGAGTTGTTTAGTTAGAATAAATAACAACACACTGGAAATTTGACTAGGCTTGGGAATGAGACTTTGTGTCGAAGTTTTTTCCTATTTGCCATCAAAACTCTTGATAGTATATTCATATTTTAGGCGATCTAGTTAGTTATGAAGGCATGAACTCTACAAGAGCTGGATGAGCTTAACACCAATCCACGTGAGAGGTAAAACAAAGCTGGATAGACAAGACCAACTTTAAATATATGAAACCAAAAGTACTACGATATTAAACAAATTGATTTGGGTTTTCGGTTTGCAACTAAAGATAAAGTGCCACACCCTTGCTTTCTCTCTCATTGTATTTACTATGTAATATCGTTAAGAACATCAGTTTTATGGATTTACAGAAACATATTTCAGTAAGTACCAATGAATGTTGAAGATGTACAGGTATGCAGGGGGAAGAGTGTGAAGCCTCGCATCAGATATTTCTTTCCGCTGATAGAAGAGGTATATTTCTCATACACCTGGCCCGGGAGCCCCACTATTCACTTTGGAAGCAGATCGGGGAGTACTTTTTTTTCCTTCCCAGCAGACACATGAGCTCCATTTTCAACAAAGCCAATCTGAAAGCTCCATTTTTTTGCGAGATCACCCCGTAGAAAAAATATAGTTCATGTTTTCTCCTTCCATAGAGTAGGACATAGTAGGAGAAATAAGTATGAAAAGGTGATTCTATACATTGAGCTTTCCATTCAATTACACCGTTTCTGATTCAGTGTTCTATGGTGTTTCCTTTTTAAGTCGAGGTTCCAGTGGGATTGAAACGCGGTAGGATAAAGAGAAGATTTTCGATTTAGTCGGTCCGGTTCCCACCACCGTATTTCCCTTGAGCGTACCCTCGCCGTATTAAATATTTAGGTGGGCCGAGAGCCTCCACCATAGAGCAGAAGCGCTGGATATAGCCTTCGGGAAACTGAACGACGAGGGTATCTTACCACGAAACTCTTCTGTTACTCTGAATAATCATGATTGTCGAATGAAGTAAGTATGTAATAATTTCTGTGGACATCGTCGTCAAATTCCAGTCTGTTGCTAAACACACATCAGCTCTTTGCCCTAGGATATCAGAATAGGTAACTCAATTCATATCTGGTTTAAACACAACAAGTGGCAAAGTGGCAGAATAGCCCTCAAATTAGAAAAAAAAGAAGTGTTTTAACTATGAAGGAATAGGAAAAGTTGTGCGGCTCTCACTAGCAGTAAATTGCTCGAAAAGGTTACGGGTCTGCGTTCTGCTATCAATTATATTTACATCTAAAGCATTCAATAAATTAATCACACTCAGGCTATACAAATTATATGGTTGATATCGGCTTTCGAAATCACAATAACTTTTTCAGCAGTCTTCTGTTGTTATGCTTAGATCAGGAAGACAAGTAAAGTGAAGATGCCCTCTGCAGGCCTATTGGTGACAACCAAACGATATGCAATTCGAAATGTAGCTTCTTTGTGATTGTGGTATCTAGAATTCTATATCAGTGGACGTAGGCACACTGATCAACTGAGAGACCTCTGAGGCTAATTTCTTCCCTAATCGACGTACGGTGCTGAACTTTAGATGGAGCTCCTCTGGGACACCGTGGAAACTATTATGAGTTACGGAAGCATTTTGATCAACTGAGGAGCCTCTGGGGCTAATTTTTGTTCGTTGTCGACCTTCCGTTAAAGGGAAGTTGGGAGAGAACGATTTGAGAAACTCATTTTAATTTCAACAAGATTATATATTCAGTAGCTGCTGAGCATGCACGTCCTTAGCCTAACTTCAACAGTTTTCATCCGATTTTGATGAAATATTCCGCGAGTGTGTGGATCAGAATGTACATCGTCCCCTATCAATTTAATTTTTCCCAAATCAGTACACCACTCAAAGCATGCGCTAACGTAAATTACTTCAAGCCTGATTTTCCGTTTTCCTAAATGACCGATTTTGGCGTTTTACGCTTCATCTTAATATACTATTTTCCGAAATGGAATTTTTCAATGCCATTTATAACATTTCACTGATTTTTATCTTATCTCAATTAAATAAAATCTATATTAAATTTTTAGTTGATAGGTGTACGCACTTAAATGTCGTTATACTTAGATCAGGGGGACTAGATGGGGGTGTAGATGTAATAACTAATTGCACTATTTTTCTCTCTTTAGGTGCAGGCGTATTTTTTCTTAGTAGGCATGTTGATGAAAAAATCTACCCCTCGCTCGACCACCACAAAATTGCGTTACGCAAATCATTTACAATGCTGCGGTACGCTAAGAGGCCCACGAAACTAATTTCTTTCTTAATCAATCTACGGATCAGAAATTTGGAATGAAGCTTTTTTGAGGTACCTAAAATACAATTTCGGTGCACGTAGGCGCACTGGTCAGCTGAAGAACTTCCGAGGCCAATAATTTCTTCTATATTCAACTTATAGCGCTAAAATCTAGAAAGAGCTCCTTTGGGACTCCTCGAAAACAATTCTATATCCTACATTGTTGCACAAACAACTGCAAAAGTCTAAAACCCTTATAAGTGTTTGAACTTTTAATCTAGATATACAAAATTATCAAAATATTTGAATGGGTGTATCACGTGATCCATCACGTAATTTAATAAAAGGCAAAATAATATTTTAACAAAAATTCTAAAGATATTCTACCTATCTTAAATCTTTTTCTGGACTTCTCGTCTTTATTGGCTTGCTCTGCAAGAATACAACCGTTGACGTCCAGCATTTTACTCTCTTACTCTTGCTCGATTGCTCTATTTGATATTGTCTGTTTCCATAAACAAACAAAAAAGAAGTTAGGTAAATATATGTCGGAACGATCCTTGTTCGGATATGTTTACGCAGCAATATGGATAACAAGGTGTTATCCACTCGTCTCTCAAGGACGTTGTTGTCAAAACAAAACGGGGGAATTACAACACTGCGAGCAACTATCGGCGCGACTCGTCGTGTAAAACCCCCAAGCTGTATGTAAAGCATATATCTACTGCAGCTTCATTTTGCGGTTACCTCAGCAATCGATAATTTTTCAGAAAATGTCTAATTTAAGATCAAATGACAAAGATTGTTGATAGTGAATTCTTCACAAGTTGAAATCTGACCTTTTAGGCTGATATTGTTACCAAGGTGTAAAATTAGTGTAGGTTAAACTTGAACTCACGTTGACGTGTATTCCCGGGTAAGGGAAGAGCTTGTGAGGTGGATTTTCCGAAGGCGTGTAGCGATAAAACTCAAAGTTGCCTCTGTACCACTTTACGTAGCATAGTGGAGAGTCTGCGAGATCGTATATGCACGTCATCCTCACTTCACCACCACGGTGAGCAACGCTGGGATATATCTCGAGTCTCAAGCCCTCCAGGCACCGGCAACCTGGAAAGAGATCATCTAATTAATTTGCTAGGACGCAATACATTAAAAAGCAATCCCCTAATATAATATGAATCTGATGCAGGGTTGGCCTCTTACAGGTGAACATCATGTAGAGAATGTAGATATATATATATATGTAAAACCTATTGTATTGTTTGTTTAACCTGAAGATAATATTTGAGATGACGTTAAGATACTTTATAGATACAGTACATGAATTAATAAGAGTTTACATTACTAAGCATTTTCTTATGTATTTTCTTATGTGTACTGCTGCGCTCTAACCATTCAATCATAAGCCGTTCTGAAGGTAAGAGTTCTCTCTCTTTTGTGTGCATAGTACTTGATGATTATGTAAACCATTATCGATTTACACCCATACCTGCTCCAATTGCGATCCCCAGTGCGGTATACCTTCCACCCCTATTGAAGTGTATCTGCGTACAAGGGCTGTCTAATACAGAAATGATAGGCCTTTGTGTAATAATTGGGTTCGTAAAAAAACCTTACGATGGAAAATGGAGTAAAACGCTGTCGAGCGCAATTTTCTGTCCCAATCCATCTTCGAAATGTAATTTTTCAAAGATTAAAAAAAAAAAGTTCCAGTCATGCAGCATGATCTTATGAGCGAATTTTTATAGATTACAGTACCATATTATGCTGCATTGTTTTGACATCTGAGCCCTTTGAGGCCAAAATTTGTTAACCACGGGCAATATGGCAAATAAACTCGTACTAAATAATATTCTACAAATCAAAACAGATATGGGGATTTCAGCGATTTTCCAGTTTTTCAATAAATTTTTCGGCAAATATTATTGAAATTCAAGTACATTGTCGTGGTCCGGTCTCCAGTGTGCGCAGGAACATAAAACCACAGTCCTATCGTGGTCCGGTCCCCAGTGTGCGCTTAGCATAGGTGGCTGGGTTGCCCTTGACTTACGGTCCAAAAGGGAAATTGTGCTGGTGCCAAAATTCCCCCACTTTGGAATATCGTGTCCACACAGTCAAGAGGGGGCTCGACGATGGGCGGAGCCAATTTTCGGCCATGCACATTTTAAGATCTCAGGCCTTTTACCCACTTTCAAGTTTTTAACACAGAATATGTTTTAGCCTTGGCATCTCCAACCAAAAACGAAACGTTTATGTGTAACGAAAATGTGTTGCGTTCATGTGTTGCGTTTTTGTGTAACGAAAATGTATTGCAACAATTTATTGATTATATAGGCTTACAACCGAGTCGTTGCTATGGAAATGGTACCTACTTCTTCATTTTTCATCCCACAAAACTCGTTTACCATTCGTTTGAAAGCTCTCGATTTATCCCACTATATTATGATAACTACTGCGAAGTACGAGGCCAACAAGCTGAGTCATGAGCATGGTACATGAATAATTGTTTACACACAGGTGATCTTTCTCAATAATTGATATTGTGAGCTGGTGGTGAGTCGTTTTGGTTGACTTTTGACGCATAAAAATTGAAAATGTGTAATAATTTTAACTATCTATCAATGTAACAATTAGGTAGTTAAAAGAAAGAGGACAAACAACCTCAGTATCTTCTTCCTTGATTTATAGTACTATTTTACTAAGATTTGAGTTAAAATTCCTATTTCATTTATTATTATTATTATTATTATTATTATTATTATTATATTGTTTATTTGCGTTTCCTTTTTTTAAAAGCCCTACTGGTGACTCGATCGGCTTTATCGAGTTTATCATAACTTTGGTCAGTTATAGATGGCCAGTAACGTATGTGTGGTGATTTATTAAAAATTCATTAATTTTCAGTTGGTAAGTGCCTAGATCTTTGTCGATATACTTATACGTTGATATACCTACTGTTCTAGGTTCATAGATATCAACACTTGTTACGTTCAAAAGGACTAGTACAGTGTATGTATTTTATTTAATTTAAATAAATTTTGTTCAGAAGGTGCCCACGTCTATGCAGTTATATTTTGGTAATGTGCCATAGACTACATTCAATAACATATTATAGATCTGTTTTATAGATCAGTAATCTGCGTTGAAGAGTTACCTAATACTGTAATAATAAACCTCTGTAAAATAATTAGCAGCTGTTTTTCCTTATGACGGGTAATTAAAGCACTATTCCTCATTTCCCAAAAATCATGAAAAGTAGTGCATTGACGACAATGTGCCCCAGTCAGACATAATTGATATGTTAACTGTACAAAATTCTAGGTGAAAATACAATACATGCAAAACTCGATAGTAGCTTGCCCGTTGTGATGAATAATATTACTTTGCAATCCAAGGTACCCAAGAACCAACGGAAGCTCTTCAACTTCTAACAGTAAATGTAGTTCGATCCTTTATGATGTCCAGTAATGATATAATCAGACCAACGTTAGTAACAATATCATGTCTGTTCACTGAATGAGGAACTAGAGCTCCAAAAACAGAACCAATATTCGTGGAAGCAGCGAATAGCTACCTACGATGCAAGCCCTATTTGCTTTCGCTGTGTATACACATCAACGTTTTCCTCAGGTAAGGTTTAATCCTGCACAAACTCCGTCTGAGCCCAAAAAGAAAATATTTGTGTTTAGTTGAATAAATATTCACACCCGCCCATGTATCCAGCCAGATCCAGACCTTGAGAATGTATGCTAACCCATAAGTTTAAACCGCACCACCTGCAAAATCGCAGCCATGAATCGAGTAATACTGCTTTTATGAGGATGATACATGTTTTATTGTACTTATTATATCCTACAACTCAAAAGTGAGCAATTTTCTCAATTATTTCAATAGTGTTGATGATTGTAGAGTGACTTGTCCATTATTGGATCCCCTTGTAAGCATGATAATGGCGCTGACAAATCTGGAGTAGACACATATGAGTAATAAGCCGATCAAGGTAATACCAATGGATGGTGATGCCCGCACACACCAACATACCATACTTCGGATAGTAATGTAGTTGTACAGATTTTGTTTGTTTCCTCCCCTCCCCCCACCCTACTGAAAAATTAAATGCCCGAACATTGTACCACCACTCTCGCCCTGCTCATGATCAATATGGGCCGAGGATCGAAAAAAACCAAAAAAAAAAAAAAAAAAAAAAAAAAAAAAAAAAAGGTAAATTCATCTATTTTCCAAGGCGGACCAAAGTCTAGTAGCCATCATTATTCGAGACTAGTTTGTGCATGTGGGAACGTGAAAATCTATTATATATATATATATAGGTATATGAGATGTTTTCATCAATCACGCAAGTAAAACAAACACAGTATGTTCTGTGCATAAAAACCACTCATCACAACCTCCCTGCCCGTAAAAACGTTTTATATAATCCAATTGGTCATACTAAAGACTTTGTATATAAGTAACAGTACCAATTAGCCTCAAGAAATTCGTGATTTTTTGCGCCAGACTTATTCTAGTTTATTATTTTCCCCAATGAACTTTGTTATCAAGCATGGAAGACAAATTGCGTTTTGCAGCATGATTGTTTGAGATAGTTTTGTAGTAAAATATTTATAATAATTTATTAAAAATTTGAGCCCTTTTTTTGCTCCGCCAAGCCTGTTTTTCCGTAGTTTGCTTTCCGTTCGCACTGTTTGTTCGCGCTACTTGTGAACCCTCTTTAACCGTTCATCTCATCGGCCCTGCATTGTGATCTGTTGCCGGGCCCATGAATCCCACCTACCTTTAGGAACAGGTAGGTTAAAAAAAAAAAAAAATATGAGAAGAAAAATAATCTTCGGAAAAATCTTATATCAGTAACGGATTGAGATAGAAAGGTGCGTTTCGTAGTACTCTACTCTGTTTTCTGTCTATTTTAACCCAATTATATTTATACAGAGTGATTCCCTCAATGGTACTCAGCTTAAAATATGAGATTACATGAAACTAGGCGAAAAATGTAATAGAAAGCCACCAGCCGCACTTTTGTATCTCAACTTGTTACCAAGAAATCATATTTGAAGTTTTTTTGTTTTTTCCTGGAGGAAACTACGCTTTTTTTTTTTTTTTTTTTTTTTTTTTTTTACATGAAGCCCCTTTTGTCAAGTTTTGATCACATTGCAACAAGGGCACATCTCGACATCTGGTTTCATTACATTTAGGTGAGTACTATTTCGAGAAAAAAAGAGTCTGTGCAATGTGAGCGCTTTCATAAATTTACATGGACTTGTTATCAGAATAAGGAGTACTAATAAAACCAACTATAGCAAGTTTTTGGGGTCAATAAATCGAAAACCACCAATTTTGATTTGTGGCCCTACCTATTGCATCACAGGTGCAATATATGAACGCGTAATTAAATAAAAACTCCCCCAAACAACAAATTTATCATAGAAGAAGCTTTAGCAGTGAACTTACTTCTCGAAAAGTTCCGCGGGAATATAAAAGAATTTTGGCCAAAGTGTCTTGTACCGAAAATGCTACCACAAAGTAACATTTTTGGTGAACGGTTGGAATTTATTTTGGCTCACTTTTTATAGGAATACATTCTACAAAATGAAAGTGAAGCGATGAATGAATAGAAAATGATAAGATGCAAACCGAAAATTAAAAGGTAGCTGGTGAATAAAATATAGGTACCTACGTACCTACTATGTTTTCAAATTTTATTAGCCGAGATTTGTTAATGCTTCTTAATTTGTTTACATTTCACTTTTTTTTTCTTTCTAGGTATGTGAGTATTTGAACTTATTGCAATAGCTCAAGTTCTTACGAATTGGCTAATAATGATGCAAAACACAAATTTGAAGAGATGTAGGAGGAACTTCAAATATTTCTCTGTGTACAATAGTAAAAAAACAAAAATTACAAATACCCAATTAGTAGACACGAGAATTTAATGAAGCAGAATAATGTTGCTTGTTTAACTTCATGAACCGTTGCATCTTTTATTATATCATCACCGGCTTTCGGAAAAAGGGAGGTAGGGGATGGAGTAAACCGAGCGTAGAGCAATTAGCGGGAACACAAAGGTGAGAAGAGTGGACCCCATAACAATGGCTGTAAAGGACCCAAGCGGCTAAGAAGCCCTGACATTTCCATTCTTGGTTTCCTCTTTTTCTCTCCGCTCAGTAGGGTGAGACCTCCTTCTCCATCCATCTCCGACGGAGGGTAAAATCTCTTGGGAGTAAAGACGTCAAAAATTATCTTTCACAGATCTTAGCGGGTTAGTAATAGATAACGCCAACTTTGTGTTACCCTGTCGACGACTACGGTTTACGTAT
Source organism: Adelphocoris suturalis (assembly GCA_030762985.1). Taxonomy (NCBI): domain Eukaryota; kingdom Metazoa; phylum Arthropoda; class Insecta; order Hemiptera; family Miridae; genus Adelphocoris; species Adelphocoris suturalis. Next base: position 32,699,969 of record CM061046.1, read on the forward strand.
TTTATTTTGATCGCACAGCAAACAAATCGCTGCAAAATAATACACCAAAGTTTATTTTTTTATTTTTTGTTTTTTAGAATTTAAGCTGCGTCTCAACCGGAAGAGTCATTAGCAGCAATCAAGAAGGGGGTGTCAAAAGGACACTGCAACGGGCACGATTCTAAGGGGAGTCATGCTTACCGTCCTTCACTAAACGGACTGCCATCACGGACTCCACTGGCAGATTGGTGGGGGAGAAATAATAATATTAACGCGCAAAACGAGGCATCGCCGCACTCTGCCTCAAGGGATACAGCGATGACCGCTTTGTAACCCCTACAGCGGATAAAAATACTCCGTAATAAGAACTAAACTACGACTAGATGATCCTTAAAAATACATAAATATTATCGATACATATATGATGATAAATACTATATATATTGGTTAAATGAAGGTATGACTAGATGTACATAAATAAATAAATATATCACAGATCAGAATATCACAGTTCGTTGTAAAGCTCCGTGGCTTTCAGGTACACCTACAGGGACTGGACCTTGTCTGGTCCTCACAGAACATCCACCCACTGAGGGGGTGAATGCTGGACTCTGAGGTCCATGAGGGCTGGGCGATCCTCCAAAAAGTGGCGGATAGACAAATCAACCCCACATCTCCCACACACAACATCACGAGCTACTGGATCTAGCAGGTGTCTGTGAGTAAGACGGGTATGGCCAGTGGCTACCCGATTGACCACTATTCGGTCCCCCCTTGGAAGGTGGGCCACGAAAGGATCAACCGGACAAAGGTCCTGAAGGACTCCACGCAGACCAGTGACCTCGCCCTGCCATTGCTCGAGCCAGATGGAATTGGCTGTATGCTGCTTGCAGGAGATTTGATCCTCAATGCGTATAGGCAGCATTTCGATGGAGTCATCGCCAATGGCTCTCCTTGTTAGGTCATCAGCACTCTCATTGCCGTCAATACCTACATGGCTTCGCACCCACATAAAAGTTATGTTTGTGCCTAATGTGCTTAATGTTGTGACCAAAGTTTATTATTTCATTTTTTGTATTAGATAGCCCTTCTGCGGAGATCACTGGCTGATAAATTATTTATTATTAAACAAAGTAAAGGGCATATATCGAAATTTATCTACATAAACTTTAGCCATCCAAACAGAAAATGATTAAAAAAAAGAATAAATAAACTAATAAATAAATGACGTGACAACTACTTATCACCTTCCAGAAGAAAAAAACATATTGGTAAGTAATGCATGCATTACAGGGAGATCCCTATGAATGGATTGTTCATAATTTTGATGAGAATTAAAATGAGAGACGAAAAGAGTAGGTACCATGATTTCTTGAAAATCCTCCCACCCTCTCCTACCATTAAAACCCTTCACTGATAGTAAATTTGAAACTTCCGAGGTTGCATAACTGGAATAATGTCTGGATCGAACAAAAAATTAAAAAGAGTCACGAAAAGTCTGATGAATATAATAAAAAATCACGATTTATCGTTATTACCCTCTCCATTCACCCCCTTCCATCATGAAATTTGAAACTTCTGTTACATTTCCCAAATCTAGACCAAATACAAAGTTGAATAAAGAAATAATCACGAAAATTTGACGAGAATAGTTAGAACATGCGTCTCCCTCGTGCCATAGTACCCTCCAGTAAATACCCTATGCGAGGTATTCTGTTGATGTGCGTAATGGCACCTTCTTTCAATTCTCATATTTTTACTTCAGTGATTTTCTATTTCTCCCTCATGTCAGCTTCTATTTATAGCCCCTTCATCATTCTTTTTTTCAAACATCGTCCTGATTATTTTAGTTAAAATACCTATCTTGAAGAAAAAGTGACCATTAAAAAGCGTTTTCACTTCCGAATTTCCGATTTGCCATCAATGAGATGAAAAGTATGGCTTACATTTTTAGTCCTGACTCGCTCATCCTGGATTTTTATATGTTTAGTGAGACTTACCAAAAACCACCTTTGCTTCTCAATGTACCCAAGGTTCCAGAAGTGATTTAAGATCTTCTGTTCTGAGGCATCATTGAATATCGTTGTACACACCTGAGTCTGCACTTATTCCTACATGTTTCCTCCTGGGCTCGAGCTCCGATGACCCTTTCCTGGTTATTTTTTCCTATTCAGTACGCTTTTCCGTGGTTCACCAAAATTACCAATCGCCACCATCTCCTCTCTCCCCATCCCCTCACTCTCTTCTACTCTTGCATCCTTGTGAGAACCTCCGCTAGCTTTTTGTAACCTGCTGCAATAGACCAAATTCGAGTGATTCCTTTCTTCTATTTTTTGAAAAACCAATACTGATTAATTCTGAAAAATTCTCCGAGTGATGATAAATCACATTTATTGAAATAAGTCCGTCGTAAATCTTCCAGTTTCCAACCGAGGAGAAATTCTCTCTTCATGATGAGCCTGTATCAATGAATTTTGAACTGGCGTTATTGCTAAAATGTGTTTACTCTTCCGGACATGATTAGTGTTAAAGAAAAAATTCTAGCTTTATTGATTATTTATTATTTATTGACCTGCAATTTTTAGTTCTTTCAATAAAGTGATGAGAGTGAACTCATTGTACCTCTAAACTTTGTAAAGAAACTTGATAATTCTCGAAATCATTCATTAAATATTATTATTATTATTCAAATTGAATTATTTTCTCCATCATGTGGAATGGGAGCTCCAAAAAAAAACCTAGAAAGCATTAATATGATAGTCTCATGGATTGATAATACGTTGTAAAAAATTACATCTCTTTCTGAATGATAAGGGCACAGCCCGAGTTAATTCCAGATCCCCACCAAACCAGAAGTAGTGAGGCGAAAAAGTGTTGCATTAGGATAAAAAGGGTCAATTCTGTTTGTAAAATTAGATTTATCTAGTTGTTCCATTTCATTCTATACGTAAATTCGGTTTTGTTCAAAACCATCATGCTCCATGACGGGGGCATTTTTCAATTCCACCGGGAAGAGGTATTCCACATATCACTGATTCGAATTGAAAAATATTTTTTCCATGCATTTATGAACAGCTGCTGCTCATTAGAGTGTGGTTGGGATAATCAATCATACCCTTACTACACTCTCAATTCGATGGGATCCTTCCTCGGATCTGCATATCAAATCTCTAAATCTCTTTTTGCATATTCATGGAAGTAGGAGCAGGTTTTTCGTCTAAAAGCATTAGTCTCTTTAAAGTCTCAAACTACCTTGGTACCGATTAAGCTGATGTGAGGTATGGATTATATATAATTTTGTTTGCATTTTTGATAATAATATCCGAATTTCGGAAAATGGAATAAAGATCTTACTGAGTGTAACACCACAATAAATATTTGAAAGAATCAGGGGTAGGAACATTTGCGTTCTGAAACACGCAAGTAGGTAAGATAATATATACTTTTATCATTGGTGAAAAATGAAACAAATGAAGGAATAAACAGGAATTTACGAAAATCTCCCTAGAACAGCGACTGCCATCTTTTTGTATTTTAACAACTTCACCTAATTTTTTTTATTGGATACCTACATAATAGCATGCAAGACGCATTAGCAATAACCTGACATCTCAAAAATGTTACGTGGGAATGGAACGAAAGTGCGACCTCAAAGTTGAAAGAGTTTCTAGAGAATGGTAGGTTGTTCATTTTATTTTGTTTCTTCAACTTTTTGTTTTCGATAGGCGAGTGTCTCTCTAATGAAGAGAAGACACATTGTTTGATTAAATTTATACAAATCAATTGATGAAAATCAATAAATTTGATTGATTGGTTATTTCATCATAGGGTTATTTTATTGAAGATGGAACCAGCTGAAAGAAGATTATCTACTCAAATAATATAATCATGAATCAACGCTACAATAATCAGTCTATATTATATATATATACACAATTTATCTTTATGTTTAATACTCCCTGATCTTATCAAATTCCCACTGATATTACATACTAAACATAAAGATAAATTCCGTCGCATTGTATTTTCTAATACAAACAGTTTTCATTTATAAATAGCAACATACTCATCCCTTGCTCATACTTTGGATGGTTGAATCCTCCTAAAGTACGTCGGTAGTATGATGATATAAGTAAATGGCTATGAAATGCGGAAAGGAACCCTACCCATAATTCATAATAGCGACGCTTGTTAAATGCATGAAATGGTTTGGTCCCATAGAATTGGTTCTTGTTTCGCGTAGGTACAAGTTGTGTTGGTTTGAAACCTTCATCCAATTTCTGAGGATTTTCTCTCAGGTTAAAGCCTCACTCAACGTCAATCATCATAATACTACACAGCCTTCGTCTTATTATTCTTCTGGTTTCCTCCCCAACAGGAAGATGGATCCACTCGTAACAATTTCCGTTTTTCTCTTGAGACCATCTGGACGCACTTGAGGCGAAAAATTGCGTTTCTTGTTCCCTCAGTCGCCGTGTCTAGTGAGGGCACTCAACAGAGTTACCCTTCCTGCCTGCTGAAAAGGATAGGACATAAATGTACATATTTTCCGAGCGTGCTTCTTCCTTTTCCTTATATATTATCCCGACACTCCTAACGCATTAACGAAAGAATAATGTGAGGAAAATCAAGTGTGCTCTCTCTCACCGCCACTCTACTTATCATTTATGGAATGTTGACAAATGCCTTGGGTATTCAAACTTCTCTTACCTACTATGCTCCTGGAAAAAGAGCAGATCGCTTTGAGGTTTGATCAATCTTTACACTGTCCGTAAAGGACAGTTATCGAGTCATTTCGTGCGATGTAAGTAAAGGCTACAAATGAATCACTGTCTATAGTTTATTTAATTTAAAGCCAACAACAATTTTTATTTGTTACTATTTTCTGAGATATTTTGTGACATGTCCGAAGATACTTTGGGAAATATCCAAACGATGCGATCCTCTACGAAATGATATTTCATTGTAAATTAAGATAATTATTCGGTGCAGTTATCTGCTACCAACAAAACATCAGCTATTTCTGGAATATGTTAAGAGTTTAGCGCTTATAATTGACGAAACACTTATGTTTTCGAAAAGCCGAACACAATTATTACAGAATTATTTAATAACTTCCGTACGCCTGTTTTCTATACAGTTTTGATTGCCGGCGTCGGGTAAACCTGGGCGTCCTCCCCACTTTGTTTTATTCATTCATTTATTTTTTAAATCCTTCGCCTTTGAAGGGAGTTTTGTTTAAAGAAAATTGTTTTATTGTTACATATAAATGTTTCAGGCTTAAGAAAGTAAATAAATAAAATAAATGAAATTAAAAATAAACCTGGTGATGAGGTGGCGGTAGATTACCGTCGATGAAAAAATAAGTGCCTCCAGATGAAAGGTAATATTATTAACCTGACGATATTTTAATCAATCTATGTTTGTGATGATTCAATGACAGTTGAAGAGAAGTTGAGTAAAGGTTGGCGAAAACAATCTGAATCAACTGAATGGGTCTTCAGTCAACCCATCAGCAATCACTGATCGTAATCATTCGGATGTACCTCAGTCAACGGGAAAATAACTGAGATTGATGAACTGAGATTGAGCCAAACGAAGTGACTCGTGAAAGAGGGCCCAAATCAGCTTCCACTGATTGGGAGGCGATCGAACCTAAGCCTTCTAAAACGAGTCCATGTGAAACACAAAAGGCGGTCAATTGAGTAGGGACCTGTCGCTCAACGGGTTCGAAAGTTTCGACCTAAGGGAATCCCCAAGAGGCTGCACATTTCTGAAACATAAAATAAAATTAGTACAAATCCGCAGCCAACAGGTTTCTTTAACTCTGTGGAGTCCCAGGTGCTCTTAAATTAAGTCGAACGGCTACAATGATATTAGAAATGTTTTTTTGTAATCTTCAACTACTAAAGAGAGGCATTATATCACATTATGGATTAGAGGGAGTGGGGAGAATATGCGAGGGAGGATTTTCAAGCTTTGAGAGAATATGTGACAATTTGAAAAATTTCCAACGAATAGAGACCGGTTTTTATGAAGCGGAAACTGATGAAGTAAAATTCACCTAGCAGCAATTGGTTGCAGTTGGAGAGCATTGTTAAAACTCATAGTTTCCCACGATTTGTTAACATATTGATGCGCATGTTCCCCTTGGTCTAGTGAAGAATGAGGATGTCGGAGGATTTTCTAGCATGGAACATGCTGTAGCCTTGTCCTAACTTCCAGAATTGTGGTGGTATTGAGACAGAGTATCGAAGAACGATATTTAATTCTTGTTACGCAAAATTTTCTCATGCTTTTCACATGCAACCAACCAGTAGTTGTAACTTACTCATTTCCCACCCCACAAAAATCGTTGGAAAGCTCTAGATTTACCAGACATCCCCCTTCTTCAACTCCCTTCTGAGAGGTACTCACACTCCTGACACTTGTACTCGCTTCCCCCGTCATGGAGACTAATCGGAAACGGGCTCATAACACCCACCTGCCCATTAGCACACGAGGGTTCTAGGGAAGGCGCTCGGGGGCACCCCAGTCTGGCACGTCCGTCATAATCTACTTCTTGTTCGGCCTCATCATCCCATCCATCCTCCTCATCCAGTGCTTCGACGCGTTGGATTGGTTCACCAGTGTGCCTGTTGTGAATGAACATTTAGATGCTAGCAATGTCTCAGTGCTCACATCAGGTAGAAGCATCCCATGGATGCCAACGCTGCAATTGATATAGAACCAGAGCGGCTCAGGTAAGCTTCTGAGGATTTGCAGCAAATGGCAGCAGAAGAAGTAGAGGCTGTTCAGCAGTCCTCCCCCAGGACATCCTGTTTTCTCAAGTGTTGAGGCTCGACGTACAGGTATATACCGTATAGATGGTTTGAGAGTGCATACTTACAGGATCTGTTGCAGGGCTTTTGCAGGGCTACTCGGCTTGAAGGAAGAGGTTGACGCCTATATGCTGAGGATCTTCCCACAGGTTTAGAAAGCGACCATGCATGGTGGGGCATCAGAAAGAGGTTCCTCCAACATTAGTTCGTCATGGAGGTCATAGAAAAAAGAGCAGGAAAGCAGGAATACGAGCAGTCCAAAAGTTGTGGAGGAAGCATCAGGTTCGTGTAGCTGCAACGGTACTGGAAGGAGCAGAGAATAAACAGGTTTTGCCCCAACTCCAGGAGTTTTTGGACTATCGAGAGCCACTCGATCTCCCAGCCACAACTCTGGTGATCAAGTGGTTGTACCAGGGATTTCTTGCGCAGCATTATGTCGACGCTGGTGCTTCATAACGAGGCACATATATAAATATGTGCTGTGTCAAAAGTTCCACTACTACTGAACATGGTAGTATTTCCGCCTGATGCTGGAATAATGCACAAAAGACTATTAAGCTATTCTATTCTAAGTTTTTAAGTCTATTAAGCTGCTTCTATTGGAAGACCCCCAAAAGTGGTGGCCCATGCCCAGATAATATTCAACCTAAAAAAGGGGTAAGAGGGCCTGGAGGCTACTGTCAGATATCCATATTGACAGTAGTCTGCCACCAATTCCAAAAGATTCTAGCATCTTACTTCCAATCAGCTGGTGTCATGGGTGATGTCCAGAAAGCATTTCGGCCAGCGGATGGAACAGCATTGAATCAAACAGATCTCTAAACTGTCATTTCCTCGGCCTGTATCAATAGAGGCAGTTCCACCCTGCGGTTCTGGACATCCATAAGGATATTGACACTGTGAGCTATTTTGCCCTGACCAATGAGCGTTATTCACATATTCATTTTATATTTATAAATGAAAATAGATTCAATCCTAAGAAATTTGATACCATCTGCACTCTCCAATGTTGATTAGTTTTCTTTCTATGAGTTTGATGTAACCAGTGTGCGAAAGTTTTAAAACCCATAGAAAGAAAACTACCAATCATAGAAGAGTGAGTTTGATGCCAAACGCCTCAGGATGGAATCTTATTTCATTGAAAAATAGTTAAAATACCTTTTCCGTACCCATTGGTAACGATCATTACTTTTGTGGTTTTGTGGGACCTGAGTTCATTTCATAAAATATATCGCATGTCTGTACCATGATGGAATGACAGTTCTGGAGGTACAAGGGGATATTTCAGGGAATGTTAACATTGAGCACTGGGAACACGGAATGGTTCCTTTGATGCCACTCCTTTAATTTGAAGCCACAACTTACAATAAGGGTCTTATCTCGACCCTTGGGTGAAAGTATGTGCATTGGCTTCTGCTAATGATTTCATCCTGCTCTCTGAAACCTGTGATGGCTTGCGGATCTCCCTCAATGTTTTTTTACCAAGAATCTAGCTGGATGTAATTTTGTGGTCAACCCAGAAAAGTGTGTGTCAGTCTCCAGCATAAAGTGAAGGTGGTGGATGAAGAGTGCTTTGTCGTAGGACAGTCTCCCATCCCCACCTGATCCGTGCTGGAGATAAGGCAGTGCCTTGGAGTTGACTTGATCTCAGTGTGTGGTCTCCATTGCTGCAAGCGCTGTGGTTCTTGGTGGAGCACTAGCCGTCATGGTTCCACTGAGGCCACAATCGAAGCTGTGCCTCTTTTACAAGTACTTACTGGCGAAACTAATTATGGTTTAGTATTTGGCAGGCACACTGAGGGGAAGCAGCTTGAAATGAATCACAAAGTTTTCCCTGATGTGACTAGGCTTCCACCTGGTGCTTCAAGTGGCAATATTCACGCACCAGTCAAGGCTGATGGACTTGGTATTGTATCCCTCCCGACCAGCTCATCTTTATGCTGCCACACATGCTTCGCCTTAGAGGCTTGAGCTGGGAGGTCTCCCGCACTGCTGCAGACCTTGACTTCACGAAGCAGTGGTCGTTGGGGTTATATTGAACAACACCAGTTGCTCCAAAACCCATCTCATCTACTGAGTTCACTGCTGCTCTGTGTGGGTCAGTAGATGGTAAAGAACTCCTACAGTTCTCTGAATACTCCATTTCTACCCAGTATGTTTAATGGGCCTCAGAGGGCAGTGGGGATCGTGACTATCGTCATTTTGATAATGTCTGGGTGGCTGCATTAGCTACCTTAGTGAGAGTTCAATGTGTAGTCGTGGCCCAGTGGACACCCTTTGCCATGCCTATCAAAGTAGAAGTGGTGCAGATGTGTCCCTAGACTCACGATGGCCGCATTCTGCTTCACGATGCAGTTAACAAGCAGATAGCAGGTGCTTTGTCACCCAGCGGTTGAGAATTTGATTGGTAGGGAATGTTTCACATGTTGATTTACTGAGACAATAAGCTGGATACCGTCATCTCTTGCCATAATCCTCGATGTCCAGGTTGTCAGTGGCAGTGTGGACATGGAGCAGACATGGATGCTAAGATATGTATACATGATGGGGATGACCAGTGGCCACAAATTTCCAAGCTTGAAGGAGTGGCGACTGATAACATCAAGGTCACCCGGGCTGTGTTATGGCAGGAGGTGGGGTGCGGGAAAAGTGCCACGGAGTTACTCAAGTTGGTTATCATGGAGGGAGTGCTTCCTCGGTATCACCAACTGCACGTTCTCAGGGGCTCTTACCTTAGCTGGTAAACATTCTGTAGGGGCACTTACTTACATCCCACTTTTCCTCCTCCTCCTTCTACAACTTCTATCATCCCTAGAGAAGGCGTCGGGTAAGCTTGGGCCTCCTCTCCACTTTTGGTTTATTATTTCCAATAATAAGCCTTTGTGATCGTGTAGCAAACAATTTTTATAACCCCCCCCCCCCCCCCTCAAACTTTGTCACTTTACGTTTCAAGGTGCGTAGAATACAAAGTTGAAATGTCCGTCCGCCGTCCGCCGTTCGCCGTCCGGGCCATAAAAGGCCTAAGAATTGACTTAAAAAACCCATTCTTTCGCACATAGACTCCATTAGAGGTCTAGTTGGTCCTAACGTTTAACCATCCCGATCGCTTTACTGGCATAGATGCTATGGGCCAAAAACGGGCGAAAAAGTGTCTTTTTCGAGGCTTTGAGTGTTAGACTTACGCACGCACGCACGCCTGGCACGCTTGGCAGGGGGTCACGGTTGGTGGTGAGGGGGCGTGAGCGGGGGGTGGAGTGAGAGGAGGCGCCGCGGCACCTTGTGATGTCTAGGGTGACCAGGGGCGTAGCAGAGGGGTGTAGGAGAATGGATATTTATTACTTTTACGTGTTATACCCATATAATACACCGCGGCACCATGAGGTGGGTACGGCGTTCCTTTGAGGCATGAATATATGTTTTTTTCTAGGTCATATTTGTGTGTTAATACCAATGCTTTTCCTACGCATATTTAATAACATATCCTCTCGGCTTTTCGTACGCACTTAGATAATGATATCATTGAGGCAATAACTATTTGAATAGATAGGAGCTCAAATCGAGAAATATAAACATGCGTATATAATTATAGAAGTTGTGGGTTGTGGCAACTCGAAATAGGACACGCCGAGGAGTCTGGACGGCCCTTATGACGTACGCAAGCCAACTAAAACTACGATCATACTCATTGAAAAAATAACAAACCTTTGTAAAATAATTTGCAGCGTTTTTATTTATTTTTTCGATTTAATGGTGTGCTCCCTCCGTCTTTTTGGGTTTCTAAAATAAGAAAAATAGAAAAGTGTAGCAACGTTAGGTTGCTGGGGTATGGCATTTAGGGGAGTTTATATCTCTTCGGACCTCTCTCATATATTCAGGCCAAATGGCTCGTGCCAACAGTCCTCCAGTCCATTTTCAACCTATTCCCCCATTACGGAAAATTATAATCGAGATCCTCATTGATGCTATCCTAATCGCCATGAGGCTTTTCCCGGTTCTCCTTCATGTGTCAGGTAGAAGCCACCTTCCAACAATCGTCCCCCTTAACCTCCTGTTCCTTTATGATCTGAAGACAGAAGTGTTGAGGCTTGGAGAGCGGGTTGGCAATATTTAAGGTTACTTCATTAGGCAGCAGTTGTTGTGGTTTGACCGAGCAACACCAACTGATTCGGAACTCAGCTAATCTGCTGAGTATGCTGCTGATTTTTGATTCAGTAGATGTTGATGAACTCCGACAGTGCTTTGAATCCCCCATTTTGCCTCAATGCGTAGAACGGGCTTCAGAGGGCATTGGGGCCCGCAACTACCGCTATTTTCACATCGTCGGGGTGGCTACATCAGTCACCTAGGTGAGATGTTCAAGGAGCAGTCGCAGAACAGTGGGAACCCGGATCTTTAATTTAAGCGCTGTAGTTAGATAAGAAAGAAAAAAGTATACTAAAAGATCCCTCAGCCTATCAGAGTCCATTCATTCATTGCAGTTGTATTGAAGAGTTCTCAATGGAAATCGATTTCTAATTTCAGTACTGTAAGTCCTATCTTCGTAACCGATTTGCGTCACACAATTCTGTATTGGTTGGGCGCAATAATGAGTTTGTGATCAATATGCCTACATGGGCGTTGGAATCTACCCAGAGAAAATGAATGCAACTAAATAAAACATATCCACTTTTCAAGTCCCCCTGATACAGTTTTATGTACTGAAACTGTCTCAGGTACAACCATAAACTGAAAGCAGAATGAGACTAGGCAAATAAATCATCTACCCACATCTTAATCTATAGGTAACAACAAGAGTTATACAAATACCAATCAATGACGAGTAACGTCATGAGAACCTTTTTCTCGAAAACTTATACTGAGGAACCCTTAGTTGAAAAGGACATGATGGAGCGAGATCCGATTTTTTTCACTAGTTCATAGGTATCAGCACATCTTTCATGACTCAATACGAATAGTACCTACCGAAACAGAACCAATAAACTCAAACTTTCAATTCACAATTATTTTCATATACAGAGAGATCCAAAGAGCAATGGCTGAACCAGAAAAAGAAACTTGAGATAAATCGAAAAGGGTTGCAACGACGGCATTTGCCCGAAGTGACTGTGTTTGGAGTGGTATCACGTTGTAGGCATAGAGTGAATGGCCACAGATCGGTCTCCTTCCGCGAAAAAAAGGGACGACAGTCGAGCTATTCGATTGAGACTCGTAGCTAAATAAATTATTGTCCACTCCCTCAGTCCCCATGTCTCCCGTTGGCGGACCATCAGTCTCTTCTTGGGAACTTGCATTACCGCAGTCCAACCTCAGTTTTCTTTCATGAAGGTGAATGAAAAGGGGATCCAAGTTTAGGACGATGCCACCACTTAGTTCTGGAATCGAAAGAGTCTTATTTTCTCGACGAAAATAGGTTCAATTTATCTCTCTCAATTTATCTGCAGATTTCACAGAATTACCAGTTCAAGCGCATTCAAGAATATATGAAGAAACTTGATGGAATCGGAAAAATTAGCCATTTTTGTTCGCACCGTACATATCCATCAACTTGAAAAACTCATAGTTACTTACGTTCATCGCATTCAACGCCATATGAATGTCCGACATGCAATTAACATGCGGTAGAGGAAAGGCTTATTCAAAATTTTTTTTTTTTCAATTTTATCGATACTGAAACAAAAAATTTTGAAAGGGGATTAATCATTATTACCTAAAAATGGTTTAAAACAGTGTTTGTGACACATAGGTACTAGGAACCTGTATTCCTGCGTCGATATCATCTCTACAGAAGTAAAAATATGGAGAAAAAAAACGTCTGCCAATGGCTTTTCTATACAGTTTCTTCGAATTCGCAACGGGGATGAAAGTGGATCATTGAAATGTTTCAGATGATCTGAAAAAGTTTCAGAGCGTAAAATAGTAAATCCAGATGTAGCGTAAAACGTCGAAATTGATTAATTAGTTAACAAGAAAATTATGTTTGACGGAAATTGAATTGACGCATGCACATAGTGAGTTATTGGTTTGAGAACAATGAAAGTAGTGAAGGACCATCCACAGCGGATCATCCGGAATCGGATGTAAACTGTGGAAATTATACTTGCTACATGGAGTTCACATTCGTACACGCGCAGCAACTATTAATGCTGGTATCATATTGAAATTGATATGAATGATAAGAAATTTGAGCTAAATCAGACGACTAAGGCGTGAGGAAATGGTGGTTGATGGAATTTAAGTTTGCGATAGTATTGATTTGAGTGCAATAAAACCAACTTGCACATTTGCTTCGCTGAAACTTTCATCAAAATCGGAGGAAACTGTAGAAATTAGCCTTATTATATAGATTTCATGGATGCATGTGCAGCAGCTCCTAATGATACGAATGGTGAAGCTAATATGGGATGATAAAATTCCAATATCCTCAAATTTACGCGAGACCGGACGACCAAGACGTAAGAAAATAATAGTTGGGTAATTAAGGAATTTACGTTCGCACATGAGCAAAGCGAAGTAAGTACTGTATTGGAAGCAAGGAAACAGAACGGGAATATTTAAACAGTCTACACTCGAAAAATCATCAAAATCGGATGAAAACTGTGGAAATAATATTTTCAAGGATTTCCGAATACCCGATGGACACACACACACACACACACACACACACACACACACACACACACACACACACACACACACACACACACACTCACACACACACACACACACACACACAGACAGACAGACACGGAACAAAAAATAATTTCCAGAGTGGTCAAAAAATAAAATGTGAGTGAAAATGTTGATTTTGGAGGCAAAATGAAAACAATCTCCCGAAAGTGGAAAAAAAAAAAAAATCCTTCCGCTATCTAAAAATAGACTCGGAAGCAATATGAATGTTATTACATTTTCAATTCCGGAAATCGTACATTCTTTATTACGGAAAATTTAGGGAGTTTTGCGAAATTGGATAAAACTTGATTTCGTGAAGACTAAATTCCATTGAAATTATATTAGCTTATGCGATTGTCGTATTTTGTATTACGATTTTCATTATGTTCCAACAGTACCTATCTAATTATTAGCTCCGACTCATGTTTTTTTTTTTTTTCTTCTTCTTTTTTCCCCGGTATTGTTGAAAAAAAAAAAAAAAAAAAAAAAAAAAAAAAAAAAAAAACCAAATTGAACTTAGTGGGATTGTAGGTTGTATAACCTGAACTGATAAAGTTCTGATGACCTCTACAACTATCAGAACATGGAGGGATGGAATTCGATTATTGTCATAGAACAGCCAGGACTGTCAAACAAATATTAACCAGAGGATGAGGTAAATTTTGGACATCAGTGCGGAACCCGCTTAAGATTAAGTGGATCAAGCCAGTGTCAAGACGAAGGAAGGGACAAGCTTCCGGAGCCTGTTCTGAAACACTGTCATATATGGATGGAAAGAACAAGGCTCCGGAGCCCATTTAGAGACATAGTCGTCTCCAATACTTAGGAAAAAACTGGAAAGCTTCTGGATAGGGATTTGGAACACCCGAACTCTTGTCTGACACCGTCGATTGGAGAAGGTTGGTGAGGCGAGGTAAGGTGAAAGAAGACAACTTAGTTGGAATACGATAAAGATGGTCTTCCCCGCAGTTTATAGTGTAGGGTTCTCCATTTCCCAGACTTAATGCTCTTCCCTCTTTGCTTTACTTTCCAGGCTTCTGGTTGCAGGCCGGTTGGTGTTCAATCTGTTTATTTACGGAAAATACAAAATGCTCGGAGGTAGACATCCCCTTTTTGCCGTCTTAATGTCCAGAAACTTCCCCAGGTTAATAAAGAACGGGCCTGTACAGTGAGTAAGCTTAGGTAACTTCAGTTTAAAATGTATTCTGTATTATTTTTCAATATTTCGGATAGATTCAATACTCCTACTCTGAAGGAAGCTGTTATTCCATAAACTAAATAAGGAAATTTACAAATTTCTTCTATATTATAATAAAATCATTTACTTAATTGAAAATAATTGGTTTATTTTTTGCGATCAAAATCGCCAATAATTATTATCTTGTTAAAAATAGTGCCCTCAGAAACCCACTGAGCCGCTGAAAAATCCAAACGACAGTTTACTTATTGTTTATAATAACTTTTTATCTATTCATTTATCTTTTTTTTTTTTCATTTTTTCATCAACTTATATATATATATATATATATATATATATATATATATATATATATCGGCCCTTCGGGCCTCGCAAGGGGCTCCGCCCCTTGATTCGCCCCCCTGGACCCCCTAATCTATACTCGGCGCTTCGCGCCTCGCCGGATCTTTTCTCTTTTCTACTGTGTAGAAAACGAGGATAATTTGCTATGCAATTCGTCTCACGAGAAAAAAAAAAAAAAAATTTTTTCAGGCCTGGCCGGGATTTGAACCCACAACCTTCGTCTCACGAGAAAAAAAAAAAAAATTCAGGCCTGGCCGGGATTCGAACCCACAACCTTCGTCTCACGAGGAAAAAAAAAAAAAATTTTTTTTCAGGCCTGGCCGGGATTCGAACCCACGACCTCTCGCTTCCCATCTCGGGACAAAAAACGTTACACAAAAAAAGTGGACATTTTAAAAAAATTATTGGGGGTCGGCCTAAGAATTGCATAGCAATTAATATATATATATATATATATATATATATATATATATATATATGTGTGTGTGTGTGTGTGTGTGTGTGTGTGTATATATATTTTTTTTTGCTCGATTATTGAGTCAGTCAGGTTTCCCACTTCTTTACGAAATTGAAGACTGCTGTTTTGAATTTTCAGAATGATCCCCCCCCCGAACGGACAACAATTTTAATGTCCAGGTTCTATTAGGATTCGGGTGAATAGAAAAATGTGAACGTTGAAAATACGTGTACGATGAAGATCAAATACTCCATAACACCCTTAATTTGCATGGAATGAAATTGGTGACAACTTGACGTGGAATTTAATTAACTAAAACTTTTTTTTAAGGAACTTAATTTAATTGCAAGTTTGACCTCTAATAAAATGGTTATAAGCAGTATTTTCTGGTCTTTTAAAACTTTGAAATTCAGTATCTTCCTCATTTACCGGTGCTTTTAACTTTTTCTGTTGATTTATCCAAACAAAATTTTATTTTCCAAAACTTTTTTCATCTACCTTAATTGTTTTTTACAACGTTATAGCTGCTAGAACGTAAAATGTGTCGAAAAACGTATACTAAGTTTTTTGAAGATAATTACGTTAAGGAGCAGTTGTAGGTATAGGAACATGTGGTTTACCAGGAACCATCGCTAAATTTCTTATGAAAATATCCAATATAATAATTTTTAACCGACAGAATCGATTTTTCGACCACTGTGCGACGCCAGAGCACACCATTGCCTATTAAATAATTTCTAGTATCGTCATAAAAATCATACGATATGTTGTAAATGAACCATGACAGTAAAGGATTATTACTATTAAGAGAGTGAGCAAATAATACTGATCAAGGTTCTTGTTTTCGATTGTATCTATTTGGTTTCAGTTCCTGTAACCACCAACGCAATACAGCAATACTGGTGTAAATAAATCAAGCACACATATGCAATTATAAATACATACATCATATCCTATAAATATGCAAAATTTGTCAATAAAATAATTTAAGAGAATAAGTTCAGGCATCTATAGTTACAAAAAGTATTTAGGAGATTCAGCATATTTCATCTGTGATTACATAATTAATTTACACCAGCAGTTAAAAATTACGAAGGGAGCGTATATCCGTTTTATTTCCACTGTGTATGTATCTAGTGTAATCCGAAATGAATGGCTTTGAAGTCTAAACTTGCCGGATAAACCTCGCTCTCTTTTCACAACATAAACCAAGATTGACTGCCATCTTAGGTGCCAACGCTGAAATTACTGAAGAAAGTGTTTCTTCCTCCCCACTTCGCCTTTTAGTCTTCACTTCTTGGTCTGGAACCGTTAGAAAGAGCAGGTTTTCAAGGGTGTATTTGCCAAAAACGAGACTACTTTACGGTATTTAGAGAAGGGAGAAGATGGAGAGCAAATCCTTCCCTCTCATAGCAAACTCACCCCTCTCCGCTCTTGGAAACCATCCAAACACTGCAATTAGCCACTCAGACACCTCTTAATATGAGAGAAACACTTCGAGGCGCGGTAGTTTTGAGGGTATTGCGAAACCTCTCCACGTAACACTTGTTGGATCAACTTCGTACGTAGTATGATTGTAAATTACGTTTATTTCGGAAGTTCCATAGTTGCATTAACTAGTGAATGATAAAAGTACAGAGAATAGTAAGGTAATCCAGGCAGCTATGCATTATGTACACTGTACAATGTACAGGCATAACAAGGGAAAAATTATATAAATGTCTCTACTTTGCGTAATATTCAATTCAGCGTGATATAGTGATTTGAACCAATGTAATATCAATAAACTACAAGTTCAAATTTATTTCTTGTTGAAGAAAGTTGAAAAATAACGAGCATAGTGGGCGAATCAGAATGTTTCAGGCATCACTACTTCAAATTGAAAGATTGATATTTTGTGCACGCGAAGAAGCCATATACTGAGCTTTATACGATTAATTTATTCTGTCGTTTCCCCTCGCACAAGCCCTGGTAATTTAATTTGTTGAATTGGAACTTCAACAAAAAATCATGTTTTTTGTTGAAGTCTATCAAAACAGAAGTAACAGTCGAGGGAATAATGACGCGCGTAACGGCAACGGCCATGTCAAAAATTTCACGGTTGCATTCCCAGATCTAACATTAATATTAAAAATATGAAATTTTAAAGGAGCACATACCCTGTTCAATCTCTAACAGCTTGATTCAAATGAAGACCCTCATCCATAACATTACAAATAAATAGTAATAAATTACCTAACACGTTTTCGAGTGCCACATGCATAACAGGGGATTCTCCTCAGCATTACATAGTATTCAGCATGGCGTGAAAATAATGGATGTACATGTTGAAAAATAAATATAGAAAATTAGTCTAGAATATGAAAATATCCTAAAAACGCATATAGTCTAGAATATGAAAAAATCCTAAAAACGCATATTCCTAGAATACGCAAATTAGTCTAGAATATGAAAAAATCCTAAAAACGCATATCCCTCCACCCCCTTTTTGGTTTATTATTTTCAATAAAGAACCTTTGTAATCAAAAAAGAAATAAATTTAAAACCCCTCAAAATTTTTTGGTTAACGTTTCAACATGCGTAGAATCTAAAAATCGAAAAAAAATTCCTCCCGTCAGCCATCCGGGGCTTTTCTCCGAAAAAAATAGACCAAACTATATGAAACTTGTGTTAAAAATCAATTTTGGAGTCTAGATGGTCCTAGAAGTTCGGCATCAATTTTTATCATCACTAAAGGGCTAAAAATTCATATTTTAAAAAAGAGATCTTGAAAACTTTCTAGGTAACAGTAATCATTCTCTGCTTGCCAATGATTATTAAATCCCAAAGAATCGATTAAAACCACCCGCAACGCTGAACGCTGAATAGTTCACTTTCCCGAAGGGCTTGAACATTAAAAAAAAAAAAAAAAAAAACCTTCGAATTTCTATTCTAAGATAGAGAAATCACGAGCTTGCGGATCTATTGAGTAGACTATCAACCTCGAAATTCCATCAAAAATCGCTAAATAGTGATACTGGAATACATAAGAATAGCCTTGTAAATATCAGCTGATATAATGCCAATATTGGAATTATCAGGTGATATAGTTCCAATGGAATATTATTATAACGTTGCGAAATCAAGTTTATTTTTAGTCTGTGCGATGTACCTACTTGTGAAATTTTGGTACCTAAATTCTAAATTTCATCTCTTAAATTGCTCCCAAGTCTACCTAAGTATAGGTAGCGGAAGAATTAATTCCACTTTCGAGAGATTTAAAAGTTGTGGTCTCCACTAAAATCAAACGGCTGTTGTTTTTGTAAAGTGGTCAAATTTCCACTCAAGTTTTACGTTTTAAACTATTTTGAACAACTTTCGTTGCTTGACTTTCTCTCTCTATCTGTTTGTGTGTATGTCTGCAAATCCTCGTAACTAGCCTAATTTCCACAATATTCAACCAGTTCTTATGAAATTTTCATGATATGTGTGCGTTAAGGTGATGATGGTCCCCTACGAATTTCGTTGTTCCAAAATCAATATGTACTACACTCGGCGCTTGCGCAAACGTAAATTCAATCAAGCATAATTTTGTAACACCCCCATTTTCTGATCTCGCTCAAATTTGGAAGATAGGTGGGAGGGGGTAATGTGAACATTCCCTAGCAATTTCAACATAATTGTATTATTAGTAGCTATTGCGCATGTGCGAATATGTATTCATTTTTACACGAGCCTAATTTCAACAGTTTTCATTTGATTTTGAAAACATTTTCAGCGAATATGCAGGATAGTCTGTGATCGGTCCACTATCAATTCCTTGTTTCTCAAGTCATTACTCCATTTTGCGCATGCGCAAACGTGAATTCCTTCAAGCATTGTTTTTTTTTTTACGCCCTAGTCGTCCAATCCGGCTCAAATTTGGTGCTTAGTTGGGGGACAATGGTTTAATTTTTCCGTGTTAATTTCAACATGATTGCATCATCATTAGCTCCTCCGCATGCGCGAAAGTGTACTCCGAAAACAAAGTCTAGTTTTCATCAGATTTTGATTATATTTTCTGGGAATTCGTGGGTTAGACTGTAGATAATACCCTGCCAATTTCATTTATCTCAAATCATTGCTCCATTGTGCGCATGCGCTAAATTAAATTAGTTCAAGCCACATTTTCCCGTTTTTTTTTTAACATCTTTACTGTGAAGCGTAAAATTGCGGGGTCTTGTAACTGTAAATGTGTGAACCCTTCTCAGAGGCACGATGCGCCATGTTCTGATCATAAATTACATATTACATACGGGGTTTAATAATTATAGACCAATGATCTGCGTAGAAGGGCTATGCGACAGAGAAATAATAAACCACTGTGTAATCGTTTGCAGCGTGGTTGTTGGTAAATTACCAAGATTCATTGGAGAGTATTAACAAACAAAACAAAAAACTACGCAAATAGATGGAGTTGATGCCTGAGGAACACACAACAAAAAAGTCTCTGACAGAATAACAATTGTAGGTCATAACTAGGTCAACTTATAACCTCCAAGAAAACTCGTACAAATAGAGAGGATAACTCTAATTGATGGCGAACAACTAAGACCTATTAGCTAAGTCCTTACCACAGCAAAAAGTGAAACTAAGATCCGATTAATCCCCTCTAAGTTTCCAAGTTCAATAATAACTCTTCAGAGGGTTTTTTTTTTCTGGAAAACCAAACTGAGTGAGAAAAAAGGCGGCAATTTAAGAGTAATATCAGCCATCCTTTCCCTCCGAGACATTAACTGGGTGGGAATTAGGACACGGTTGGTTAGGTCTAGCGAGTATCAAACGCATACATCATCGGATTAAATGGTTTCGCACGCTCAGGACTTTTTTGTTTGACCCCTGTTAAATGAATTAAAATTCATTCCTGGTTTCGGTTGACCACGATTCTTCGGGTGTAGGATGCTTGTTGAGGCACTAAATTGAACTACAACATGAAGTCTAATGATGATAATGAATAAATAAACATTTTTGATCATGTACAGCATTTTATGAAGAAAACATGATAATGTATTGAATTATAGGTACATTTCATCAAAGATCATTTTTGAAGGTTTGCTGGTTTTCACTGGAAAATTTCAAGAAAATCATCTTTTCCGCTCATTAAGTAGCTCTAATTAGGAAGGTGCCTTTGATACTAAATTAAATCATTCCGAACGACTATCATTTTTAAACTAAAAAACGTACCTAATTATTTGTATTGAGAACGAAACACTGAAGATGGAAAACAGATATTTTCCTTCAGATAGCTGTAAAAGAAGTATATTCAATATCATTTTTTGAAACAAAACTTTATTCGCAGAAGATTTTGATGTTGGTAACACAATCTAATTAACGTACTTTTTGAATTAATGAACTTACATCATAATACAGCTAAATTCACAAGAACAAACTATCACATTTGACTCTGATTGGTCACTACGTACTGCATGGCAGAAAATATCTGGTGTGTGTATATTGACGTGGCGTCACCGAGTGATGCGACTTGGGATCGTTATCAATAAATCATTTATCTTGCATGTTTCAGTTTCATTATATATTCTGTCTTCCATTTCAAGAATTATCTTTTCGTTTATTATTTTCAATAATGAAACTTTCTAATCGACCCTGAAAAACTCCAATTAACCCCCCCCCCCCCCCCCCCCCTGGAAATTTGTTGATTTACGATATAAGATGCGTAAGATCCAAAAATCGAAAAAAAAAAAATCCGTTCGTCCGCGGTTATTCTCCAAAATTACTAGGCCACACTTCATGCAACTTGTGTAAAATCACCTTTGGGGTCTAGATGATCCCAAAAGGTCAGCCCTAAAGGGTAGCGTTGAAGGGCAAAACATTCACAAATTGAGATATCGAAAACTATCAGGGTAAAAGTAATGATTTTTTGCTTGTCAGTGATAAATACAATCCCAAAGAATCGATTAAAACCATCCGCAACGGTTAAACATTGGACGTTTAACGGTTCGCTTGCCCTAAGGGCTAGAACATCGAAAAAACACCTTCGTATTTCTAAGCGCGAGACGATAAAGAAATCATGCACTGCTAGAGAATCTATTGATCAGCCAATCAATCTCTAAATTCCATCAATGATCGCTAGATAGTGGTACTGGAATACATAAAAATTGCCTTGTCAATATCCGGTGATATAATGATAATAATGGAATTACCAGGTGATATAGTTCCAATGTAATTTATCCTAACGTTGCGAAATCGAGTTTATCAACTGTGCGGATGTACCTGCTAGTGAAGCATTGGTACGTAAACGCTAAATTTCATCTCTTAAAGTGCTCCCAGGTCTACCTATAGGTAGCGGAAGCATTATTTTCATTTTGGAAAAGTTTTAGTCTCTACTAAAATCAAACGGTTGTTGTTTTTTTACAGTGGTAAAATGACCATTCGCATTTGATGTTTTGGACTATTCTGAACAAATTTTTTTCCATAATTGTCAATGTACATGTGTGTGTGTGTATCTGTATGCGTTTGTGTATGTATGTCCGCAAATCCTTGTAACAAGTTTAATGAGATTCATAGAGATTAATTTGAGAATTCCCTAGCAATTTCAACGTTAACAAAATATCCCCTCAATTTTCCTCATTTCTATCAGCAGTTTCATTCGTGGTCGCTCAATATCTACCAATTTGCTGAGTCTTCAGGAGGATGTGTTGGATGCGTTCGAGGAGGTTTTACAGGGGGATGTCGTGGCTGTAGATTCCCTGAAAGGTTTTGACAAGTTTTCCCACCCGCATCTCGTGGTTTTCTTGGGTTCATTGGGGTTTCAAGGCTCTTTTTGAGATGGTAGCTGAGTTACTTGCTGGATCGAAACATTATCGTGGGACTTAAAAATACCTACCCCTTTCCCGCCCTTCATTGCTTCTTCCGAATTCCCCAGGGTTCCCATTCGGGTCCACTGTGTTTTGTTCTGTTTATAAATATGGATGGTACCCACTCGCAGGGTCAGCAGTTTCTTGCTTTTGCGGGTTACCTGCAACTATTCATTCGCTCGTCAACTGATTGCCTTGAATTGCAGGCGGCATTGGATCTGGTGGGGAGTTGTGGACTCAACAGTAGGTCTATGAGTCTCAGTAAATGCTGCTCTTGTTTATATTTCAAAACTCAATCACATATTAGCTTCCCTTGTCACATCAAAGGTCAAGAATTGGACAGACCTGAAGTTTTTCGTGACCTGACCATCCTCTTTCACCATCAGCTGACCTTCAGGGACCATATTAAGCTGGGTTTTCTAAAACGCAACACCAGGAACTTCAATTTGCTACCTGCCATACTGAGCCTGCTTTCCTCGTTGGTCCGGCCTATACTTGAATATGATTCAGTGGTTTGGTCACCTTTTTATGCCTCCCATAATCACCATATAGAAACAGTCCAACATAAATTACTGAGATATGCTGCATACAGGTTGGTAATTCAAATGGACAACATATATAACTCATCCCTATTGATACGCTGAGGCTTGGTCTCTAATGAAAACACGAGGATAGTTGCTGACCGAGCCTTCCTACATAAATTACTGAATGGTAATGTCGACTCTCTTCCTGCTTTCTCACATAATTTTCAAGATATGTATCTCAATTCGCAACCCGGCAAAATCATCTTTTTCACATAGGGTTCTCTCCTACGAACTATCTGATAAACCACCCCCGTGATTAAAAAAAAGTTATAATACAAAATTGTGTATCGTGAACTTTTATGATTATATATCTACTATTAATTATATGTACTCCTATGTATTTATTGCCAGTTTGATTACTTACATAATAAATGTTTTTTGTCCTACATTATTATTGTCTATTTCTTGTATATTGTAATTGGAATTGACCGTTATGTATTAAATAAATGAATAAATTAGTAGCTCCTGCGCATGCGCAAAAGTGCAATCCCAGAAACAAGATTAATTTCTAGTTTTCATCAGATTTTGATGACATTTTATGGAGTGTGCGGGTTAGGCAGTAGATTGTCCTCTAACAATTTCAGTATTCTCAAATTATAACTCGATTCTCCTTGTGCTAACGTAAGCTTCTTCAAGTGTAATTTTTCCGTTTCCTAATTCACCAAATTCGACGTTTTACGTTACCTACTTGACTTACTATATTCCGCTAAGGAGGTTTTTAGGATTATTACAACCATTTCAATGATTTATACGAGTACATTCATGTTATTATTAGTTGATAGATACCTATCTACTTGAATATCGCTAGACTTAGATCAAGAATATTACTCAAGTGAAAATGTTTTTATTAATTGCATTAATTTTCCTTCTGCAGGTGCCTAAATCTCCGAAGGCAAATTGAAGTCAACCTACAGACCTGCAATTTAATATGGACCTCCTTTGTAAAATCAAGAACCCAATATCAGGGCACACTGATCAACTGTGGGGCCTCTGAGCCTAATTTCTTTTTTAATCGATTTATGATGCTAAAACCTGAAATGTAGCTTCTTTTTTGATATCTGGAATACCATTACAAAGTATGGAGGGTCTCAAATAACTTCGGTGCCTTCGAGGCTAATTTCTTTCCTAACCGACTCGCGGCGCTGTTATTTAGATGGAGCTCTTATGACACTCCTCGAAAACAATTACCTACGAGGTCCGGAGGCCCACTGATCAGCTGAGGGGCCTCTAAACCTATATTCTTTCCTTACCTATCGTCTTTTTTTCCCGACATTGACTGTGAAGCTTAAAATTTCGGGGTCTTAGAGCTGTTAAGGAGCGAAACTTTTTGGGAAGGACGATATGTTCCGAACATATATTAAATAAGGGATTTAAAAATTATAGACCAATGATCTGCGTAGGAGGGCTGCGGGGGAGCTGCTAAGATAAGGTTATCTAAGAGAAAGGTCAAGTTGTCGTCTCGTAATTACGATTCCGAAAAAGCTGAGCACGAGTAAAGCTGACTCTTCCTGTTCCGAAAAGCGTTTCCACGTAACGAAAACCCTCTCGTTTCGGAAAGGCCATTTTCGTATACGAGAAAATGAATGCGAGAAGTACAGAAACACTCTATTACGGTGGCTTAGCTTTCGTCGGCCTCGATCATCCTGTTATACCTACTAGTGTTTCGCTAGTGACTTATCTTTTCGCCGACGTAGACTTCTCTATGGACGAGCGATGCGCTCTGCCAAGCACATGGGCAGATTAGCTTTTCACCGGTCGACTGCCAAGTCCTACTATCTGGACGTTTTATCTCCCGATTCTGACCAGCCCACATGTCTGTCCTAATCCTGATTCCAACGTTGTTTTGAACGATTCTCCGTTACACTAATGGGTGTTGCCTTGGTGGCACACTGGTTTTCCGCTTACGGCGGAGCCAGTGATATCTTTAAAAATCGCCGAATGACGACTATTAGAATTTTGTGACGTTGGCATTTCAATTTAATTTCGAAGATTACATTGTACAATCTTCAATTCGATTATGTTTCGATAAAACCTGGTACTATGAAACTCAAAACTAAATTCTATTGTGTGATATCAATATGATTTATTCTGATAAGTGCACTCTGACTAAAAATTGTTGTGGATGACACTCCCTCCGTCCTTCACGCCTGAAGAAGCGTTTTCTTAAAAGTTTTGATGACTTCCCGACTCATATCCCTGTTTCGAGTAAGTACCTTTGTCGCAATGTCGGCTCATGCTACGCCCAATCGCATAGTGAGTGTTTTCCCCAAGCCTTCCTACTCGGTACAGTGGAGCAAGGGGATTTCTCTATGATGAGAGCATATGTTTGTTTTCTTGTATGATTGCAGAATCAAGCTTCCCGGGCCGGGAGGATGGTCAGAATGGCCGGGTCGGTGACGAGCTTTAAGCAGTTCTCAAATCATTAATTAAATCAAATAATGAAATTGAATATTCCATTGAAATTAGATTATTGTACGATTAGATTAGGTTCAGCTCTGACGGCAAACACCTTTAGTGTCGACTATGGACGCTCGAGAAAAACCTGAATGTACCTATATAACATCCAAGTGGTGGGGGCAAAAGCCCTCAAGAAACCCCTTCGAGGCCCAGAGCGCTCTACGGGTGAATCAGTATTCGTTGCGCTTCTGTCCGTAAGACTAGATGATCACTTACAACTCGATACTTCGCCTTTTCAGTACGTCCCTTAGAAGCTAGGTCATACAGGCGAAGCATCTTATTTAAGAGGGACGACCATTTGGAATTGATCCAGAGGGGTGTGGAACAACTCATGCATGAGAAAAAAATAACCACATACGAATCCGTTTCAGACCATTCTAAGACCAAATCCGGAAAAAAAAAAAAAAAAAAAAATATATATATATATATATATATATATATATATATATATATATATATATATATATATATATATATATATATATATATATATATATATATATATATATATATATATATGTGTGTATTTCTGCATGTCTGTGTGTGTGTGTGTGTGTGTGTGTGGGCTAAAATAAATAAGTATGACAGAAATGACCTGCGGCAAGCGATTTCCGAGCTCAAAGGAGTGGCGACCAATAACATCAAGGTAATGGCTGCTACCCTGTCATGGCGTATAGGGTGTGGTGCGGGAAAAGCGCCACGAGGTTACACGAGTTGGGCATCTCGGCAGCAGTACTCCGTGGTATCACCACCCGCGTCCTGAGGGGTTCTTACTTGAACTGGTGGTCATTTTATAGGGACACTCAAATATCTCTAAATCCCTTATCACTATGGGCGGTTCTGAGGCGGAAGATGGAGAAATTTTGGAGGGCACATTCAATTTCATGTCATTTATATATATATATATATATATATATATATATATATATATATATATATATATATATATATATATACACCATTATGATAACTCTTTTAATTCATGCTATCGTAAAAATGTTTGTGTGTGTGTGTCCTTCTAGACGATAACTTTCCTTAAGATTGAAATAAAAATACCGTTCTTGCGCCAAAAAAATCAAGCTTTTCAAACAAAAGGACGAGTTCACATTAAGTTGGTTACATCTAAAAAAAAAAAATAAATAAAAAAATAAATAAATAAATGAACAGATAAAAAAAAAATTAATAAAAATAGCAAAAAACGACTAAAAATTGTTAAATTTATATTTTTTAGCAGAATATTGCTTTTTTCCCATCAAATTGAATATTCGAAAATTGATGTGCAAAATTATGCTGAAAAACATACTTAGCTTCATTAAAATCTGTTAAAAATTCGGTGAAATTCTCAAACAATGTTAAAAATCTAAAATCTGTTTTTGAATGGCAGATTAATATTCAGAACGATTTGTTTGCCATAAAATTGGTGATTAACAATTTCTTTTCACTCAAAGTCCTAAATTTTAAAACAATGTACCATGCATAACATGTTTACGATACTTAACGAAAATTTACTCATTAGATCATGATGCATGAACTTTTTATTTCCAATAAAATGGAGTTCCTGATTTATAGATAGGAAGGAATGATTCCGCGTAGATGTAAAATATAAAAATATTATTGCCACTAGCATCTAAAAGGTCTAAGAAATAAATATACGATCAACATTTATATCTTTCAGCTCCTTTTTGTAAGTTTTTTCTCCCGTTTTTCTTTGCCTGTCATGCACAGGAGCTTCTTTACGTACCCTCGCCTCTCGCACACTGGGTGCTGTTGTGCGGCCATTTATGCGCTGCTATCCCCGTTTGCCCGTTTTATATTAAAATGAGACTCCCGCAGGGCCCGAAAAAAGAGGTGCCCGAACGTTCAAGTCCATTTCTGATAATGCGACCCCGCAACCCTTCCCTATGTGGTGGATGGAGGCGATGCCCATCTCTGAAGGAAGGAAGTTGTGCATAATATATCTTTACTGTGGAGGGAAGCACTTGTATGAGGGTTGTGAAGGAACATGACCGTAATGATGAGCCATATCGGGTCAGTTTATCCCTTTCAATATCCAACTTCCCTAAGCCTCCCCATCCCCAGTCAAGCTTCGTCTTATTTCTGTACTATCTGTTTACAAACCCACTAGGAGTAGGGGTGGAAATACCACATCTACAAAGCTAGCTCACGAGCTAGCTACTATATACGGAGTATATAAAGAAAACGGCAACTGCCCAAGAACGAAGAAGCGAATCCTGTAGCGGTTCATGGGTTAGGGACTAATAGTGTGCTTTATCTTTCCTGTTATTAATTTGTTCAACTATTTATTATTAGAATAGAGTTTTCATCAGCTTAGAGATCAGACAAAATTTAATCAACGACCCATTCTGTGCGAACAAAGCAAATCGTAATGCGGAAACTGGGCAACAGGGGACCTGGACCACGTAGATAATTCGAGCGATGGACATCTGAAAAGTTACTACAGTGGTGCTGCCTACTTCAAGGGAAGGGTGTAATTGAAAATCACTAAAAGCTCTTGAAAACTATATATATGTATATATTGTTTTCTTCTTAGAAGCAGAAAATCTGAGGTTGTGCATGGACATAAGTTATGGTCTGTTAACAGTCAAATTATTCATAGGGAACCATCTCGTCCCAAATCATCATACTTAATCTTTGAAAAGATCTTAGGATTCGGATGAAAAATTATGATTTTATGCGTGGTGGACTGAAACGTAGATTTTCGCCCAAAACGTGACGGTAGTGAGCGGACGGTTGTAAGTGGAAATCAATAGGAAACTCCGCGCTACTTTCTTGTCATATTTGCGTAACGCTTTGAAATGACATTTTTGGAGCGGGGACCCATAGCTAAAGTATGTGCTTGCTAAAAACCGTTCATCCCTGAAAATTGTCAGTCGAAAAGTGTTGAAATCATGCTTGTTACAAGCATGCGAAATGAATACAGTTAACTCTTAACTGATGAAGTTGATAGAGAGCCATCTTCAACAAAGCCTGCATATTCCCAAATATCTGCTATCCAAATAGTTAGATGAGGAAAAAAGCTACCTCGTTTCCGTACTAAACATGAATGTATAGATCAATGAAAAAGTTTTGAATGATGCTGAAAAACTCCATAAATAAAAAGAATAAATCAAGATACAGATTGAAACATAATAATTGGTCGATTAGGAAATAAAAAAATGATACTCGATGTAATCTATGTTTGCGCATGCGCAGAATGAAGTGATAATTTGAGAACAGAAATTGGGACGGGACTGTCAACAGCCTGACCTGCACGTTCCCTGACGATTCCATAAAAATCGGATGAAAAATGTGGAAATCAAGGTCGTTACAAGGATTTCACATTGGCGTATACGCAGTAGCTACTAATGATATAATCATGTTGAAATTTATATGGGGTGATTGAATCGTCCCAACTATCATCCAAATCCGAGAGAGATCGAACGACTAGGGTGTGAAAAATGGAGCATAATGGAGTTTACGTTGACGCATGCTCATAGTGAACTGTTGATTTGGCAACAATGTAACTGATAGGGTACCATGCACTGCCTAACCCGCACAATCTCTGACAATTTCAACAATGAATCGAATAAAAATTGTGAAATTTAAGCTTGTTACCACCATTTTACATTTGCGCATGCGTAGGAGCTAATTCTGTTACGATCGTCTTGAAATTGATATAAAATGCTCGAAATGTCTTCTCCTAACTATCCCCCGAATCGGAGCGAGATCAGACGACTGGGACGTGAAAAAAATTATGCTTGGTTGAATTTACGTTTGCGCATGCGCAGACTGAAGTATTGAGTTGGAAAAATGAAACTGATAGGGTACCGTATACCCCCCAGCCCGCATATTCCCTGAGAATTTCTCCCAAATCGGATGAAAACTGTTGAAATAAAGCCTGTTACAAGAATTTGCGAATACACAACAGACACAGACACGCACATAAACACACCCAGACACACACATACACACACGGAACCAATATTTTTCAGGATGGTCGAAAACGTGAGATGTGAGTGGAAATTTTGAATTAGGAGACAAAATAATTTTTTTCTCCCAAAGAGAAAATAATGCTTCCGCTACCTATAGGTAGAACCAGAAGCAATAAGGAAAAGGATCGCCCGATATTTCACTTCATAATGCTCATAAAAATGTCGCTGCATTTTTCCCCAAAATTAAAACAGCTCGTGAGAACGCAAGGCCCAAATTCATTCTAAAACAACATCATAGCCGTTGTAGTTCATAATACAAAACTCTGAATTTAACGAGCGCAAAACAGTAGTGAATACGGTTTATTATAATGACATTATTATTCTGTATCTACAATTAGCAAGGAATATCTGAAACAGTCACTCATTACGTCTTTCTGTGCGCACCAGACCCAAGAAAATAATACAACCTCCTGCTTGGTTAAATTATTTTGTAAAAATATTTTATAATGATCTGTACCTACCATAGAAGCACTAGTCATTTTTAAATTAATTTTGATTAATATTGCGACAAATAACAGATAAACCGTTGCTGTATTTTCAATATAGAATTTTTGATAATTTCATTATACTTTTACTTATGGATAAAGAAAGAAACTTTTTCTTGGAGTATTCATGGGCGATCATGTAAATTGCGATGATGATGAATGCACTAACAAGCTAACTAACACGGACTAAGGATCTGAATGTACGTACGCATTCAAAAAGTTAAAAATAAAAAAATATGAAAAACTTAGTTCAGTCTAGTTGAAGCAGATGAAGTAAGAACAGTGGAATTAGTTAATGTACAGTTGATCTGTGTTCTAGTACTTAATTTTATTTTTGAAGAATACACTTTTTCATTTTCTTGAACACACACAGAATCAACTTTATTCAATATTCAACATTTGGAACCTAACAACATAACACAAGTTATGTGTAGTGGCCAACTTAAACTTCAATAAGTCTAGGTACAAAGCGATATTTCAATAATCCATGAAAAATCGTTAAAAATTTTGAATTTCAAGGTTTGGCCATTTTTCTTTAAATTTTCAAGTTCAATGTCATTTGTTTGACTGGCATCTATTTTGTCAAAATATAAGACTGTGATAGCTTCCAACCTGGATAAATTATCAGCCACAATGTTTTCTTCACCCTTGATGTATTGAATATCGGTACTGAATTATGATATATACTGTAAGTGTCTCTGTTGTCGTGGTGTAGCTTTTTCATTTCTTTGTTTGAAAGCAAAAACTAATGGTTTTTGATCAGTGTAGATTGTAAAATTTGTACCTTCGAGAAAATGTTTGAAATTTCTAACTGACAAATAGCAAGCCAAAAGTTCTCTGTCGTACGTAGAATTTAATTTTTGTGTATCGTTCAATTTCTTAGAAAAAAGCCGAGGCCATTTCCGTATTTGGTACAAAATTCTTCCACATGAAAGAAGAAATGCGTGATAAATCGAGAGCTTTCCAACAAATGGAGAACGATTTTGGTCCCATAAACACTAAAGAAGTTTTATATCTCCAGCAACGGCTTGGTTGTACGTGAAAATCATAAGAAAGACAAAGCAGCTTGAAATGCTTGCATACGAGTCTGCAACACATTGGGACATTTTTATGTGTGTTTTCTTATTGTATTTACTACTAGGCAGATCTCACCCGTGCATCGCACGGCGAGGCGTACAAATCAATTAAATGGGCCATAAGAGAAACCGCCCACCCGTGGGTACTTAATTGAATTCGCGATCGTGTTGACTCATTGTTCCGACACCCGTGGGTACTTCATTGAATTCGAGCCAGGCTACATCACCTACCCCCCTGCAGACTCGTATGCAAGCTCTAAGAGCCACTCAGCTGATCCGCACCCTGGGCATCGTCACGTAAATGTGCTAATGTACAGCTAAAGAGCTTCAAAAGCTACATACCCTGGGCATCGAAATTACAGCTTCCTAGAGTGTAAAGCATAGAAATTACCTGTTAAAATGATTTAACCACCGCTTCACAAATCAAACCGTTCTCGCAATATTTGGATCACCTGCTATGAATCAAATCATCGAAACACCAGCTCAATGAAATCATCAGAAATTAACAAGCGGTGGCAATCATGTTCACAATATCAATTATTGAGAATGATCACCTGAGTGTACACAATTATTCAAATAACCTTGCTCATAACTCAGCTTGTTGGCCACGCACTTCGCAGTAGTAAACATAATATGGTTGGATAAATCGAGAGCTTTCGAACGAATGGTCAACGAATTTTTTGGGATGAAAAACGACGAAGTACCATTTCCCTAGCAACGACTCGGTTGTAAGCGGAAATCGTCAAAATATTTACGTTACGTTACGTGACAGTTTTTTGTGCAATGTGCCAGGGCAAAGACATGAAAATGTCAAAAACTGTCATCTTAGTCTAATGAGAACTGTAAAAGTAATAGTTGTTAAAAGGAACTCTCATTCGCGCTTGCGTAGCAGCTGCCTACTGATGATAAAACCGTAACTGAAATCTGATGGAAACTGTACAAAATTCTGGGAACTGTAGAGGAACCAAATGCTTTTCCGGCGAGTTATTTCGAGAGAATTCGCGGACACACAGACAAACACCGACACTGTTCGGGATGGCGTATAAAATTTGATGTGTGGTTGTCCTTAGGTGTATAAAATGTGAATGGTAAGTAATTTTAATTTTAGAGAAAACAAAATATCAACACCTGAAAATGGATACAATGCTTTCGCTGCCCTGGTTGATTCCGAAGCAAAATTGTGATGAAATGCAGGACATGCATAATGAATGATATACGGTGTCTAACATTTTAGTGAGAAGTTTGACATATCAATAATTTTAAATCAATATCCTCATATTTTTCGTTACCTATTTTATGTTCCGATGAACCACCAATGATTTCAACTGTTAAACAGGGCTCTGTCATCAAACGTTCAACAGCACATCCAACCCCCCCATCACCAGTGCCATCTAGATCCAATAAATGGATCTAGATGGCAAATAATGGCAAATAATTTGATATATTCTTCTCCATATTTGACCTCCGTAACATCATTTAGGCGTAAACCTGGTCTGTTTGTCCAACTAATCTGTATATTGCTAAAACGATTGATTTGGGATATTTTTTTATTTTCGAGATGCGAGCTTGCGAGCATCCAGATCACCAAACTATAAAAATTAGTCTTATCTATTACGTAGGCCTGTTTCATTATACGGAGGCCGATAATGATTTATATAAGGAGGCAGGTTTATTATACGGAGGCTGGTGAGCGGGGTATGACGGTGCTCCTGAACGCCAAGTCCTCGGTCGAATTAGAACTTTGTTGAAACATAAGTACCATTGTTTTGACAAAAATTGCTTGACTACAAACTGCATTACTAAATAAGTTATAGCATACCAAATGGAATGAGCTATACCTACATTTGGTAAAGAGAAATGAAGTTGAATAGATGTAGGGAAAACCGATTCCACTTTATTTTTCATTACTTCCTTTTATAAGTATAAGCCGACAGACGTTCCAAAGTTGAAACACGAGTTTGTTGAAAAAGAGCATTGTTCGAATAATCAACTGCTCTACAGTACAAATGACATACCAAATGGTGTGAGCTGTAGAATTGGTAACAGGAAATGTAGTCGAATAAAGATAAAGCCACACATAGGGTTCCACGAGGCGACGTTTCATTTCGTATAGGGGTCCAAAGGGTTGCGTTTCCCTCAAGGAAGTTGTGCATATTATATCTTTAGTTATGGGAAGGGACATGACAGTAATGACTTGCCATATAACAGGAACGGCTCCGTATACCCCTTCTCTGCTCCGACGCTCTATTGTACCATTACGCTATGCATTATTGGTCAAGATTTTAGACAATGCTGATATATTGTTAACGACGGTTCCGACCCGCTTCGTAGAATAATAGCAACACCCTATATTAAACTGTTGTCATTCCCTAATGCGTGGATGGGAACTATGCCAGACGGATATAAGGAGATTTGTGCCCCTGCATTTGAAACGCGTTTTCACTTACTAGGCCGAGTAATGTGTCGGTCTAAATAATTCAATGAAACAACTCACCCAGCGGTCTGTTATCAGGAACATTCTTCATTCATTGCACGATTCCAAATCCAACTACTACAGCAGAATGGGAGCACAGGCCTTAAGAAAATGGTTGATTGTACAAATTCGTGAGGGTCTGTGATAGCTTATAGGTAATAAAGGTTCTTTTGTAGTTTGAATGTTCAAGTTCCGACAATCATAAGTGAAGATGCCCTTCTACGACTCCCTGTAATTTCGAGACACCCGTGGTAACTCACCACCTGTAATACTAGTAAGAGAGTGATCGCCTGGATGAAATTACTTGTAGTAACTCGTAATAATTATTTACTTGATTACTTTTCCACCAAACGATTAAAACTGTCACTGATACCGCACTACTTCATAATTATTCTCACAACCACAAATTTCACCAAACCCAAAGTATTTTCTGAAAAATAGCCAATATTCCCTTCCCCACTCGTCCTATTTAATCACTTTGCCGAAACACGATTTATAATTATGCATATTGTTAAGATGTGACGTTCATGGATCTATTTTTGATCTCTTCTCATGGTTCATGGATCTTTGATCTTTTTGATTTTATCCATCCCACTGTTATGTTTTATTGAATCTCTACTTTGTCTTGTCTACGTTGTTCGTCATCTGTTCTGGAGCACTTTCCTTATATATTTATTAATTAATATACATGTAAATATTTATTATATCTTTGTTGATTATTTATTTAAATTTTTTGGCAATCGGATCAACGCTCCAAACACCCTAATTTCCGATGGGGAACTTTTTAACACGTTTTTCAACTACTGTTGTTGGGAGGCCGCCATGATCAATGGCGGTGGTGAAACATGGAGGACACTGTTTTCTACCCTTTTCAAACTACCTGTTGCTCCAAAACGGTATCCATCATCATCCTAGTTCCTACGAAGTTTTTCATCTTGATTTGTCGGTTTTTAACTGCTTTTCCCTTGGAGACGTCCAAAAATCACTGGGAAAGGAATCAGAACGATCAAATATCGATTTTCATCACCAGCAGCTTATCAGCCTCTGTGGTTGTATGTTCTCTCAGGCAGGCTACTAACCAGGATTTTTTATTGGGTGAGCCCTAACCTATTTATATCACTACATATCATTCTTCACCGCTCTTGTATTTACTTCAGTGGCCACACACTTCATCATAACATTGTTTAACCACAAACATGCCTCATCAGGGGCCTGCACAGACTTGTCTTCCACACTCATCACCTCAATATCTTCACCATACTACCTCAATACTTCTATCAATTCTATTAACTTTTTTTAGGTACTAGACCTTAAAAAGACATTATATATCCATACAAACTGTCCCGTGGACATTTCACCTTTTAAGAAATTACCTACTTATCTATTTCGGTGGCCACTTGTAGGTAGGTTGGATCTAGGTATTTCATGGTGATACATTACCACATTGTATAGTTTAGAGCTGGCTGAAGCACAGTTTGAAATTAATATAAATATCTTTAAAATTGCAATCAACACTTGAGTTATAAATTCAGCAACCCAGCTAGCCTATTATGCTATATCATGTCATCATGAGGTATCATGTTTTTTCCCTGGTATAACTAGGGTGGTCCTTCGAGAGAACCTTTTATAACTACCCATGCATCAACTAGGTCATCCTCTTCAATGTAATTTGGGGTAAACAAACATAACTGTCCCATACATCGCCTAAAAACGTAGTGTCCCGTATAAATATTATTTATATTGATAGACTTGATCAACTTTACAACCATCTCATATGATAAAGTTGAATGAACTTGAAACACCAGTATAGTATTCACCTATAAAAGACATACTAACTTAAGTTTTAAATGTCCAGAAAAGACACCAACTACGAAATAATAACTCCCCGAGATGTATGAAATTCAAAATTGTCTCTCAACTATTGAACTGTCTCGGAAATGCGGCTTCACACAACATTTGTGTTCAACATAAATCCGCTGTTAGAAGATAGCTGAACCAAAAGCGTTGATTTTCTCAAACATTTAACAGTTATTTTTCATTTTATTTAGAAATTTGAAGAACATCTACAGGTTAGATTATTTAATATTTATTTATCGTTAACATCATTTAACATTTACCATTTTGATATATTATTTTCAGTAATGTAACGA
Organism: Adelphocoris suturalis; assembly: GCA_030762985.1. Lineage (NCBI taxonomy): Eukaryota > Metazoa > Arthropoda > Insecta > Hemiptera > Miridae > Adelphocoris > Adelphocoris suturalis. Next base: position 32,735,485 of record CM061046.1, read on the forward strand.
TCCTTTGTAATCGACCAAGAAGAAAATAGTCTTAACCCCCCCCCCCCCCCGCCACATTAGTTGGTTATCGTTTCAAGATTCGTAGAATCCAAAAATTGAATAAAAAAATCTGTCCGTCCATCGAACGTCGTCCCGAGCTTTTCTTGGAAACTACTAGACCATAGTTTATGAAATTTGGCTCAAAAATTATGCATCGGCCGGGAACGTACCAGCAACATTGGCATCAGTTTTGATCAACTCAAAGGGTAGTACTTAATTAAGGGATAACATTTTCAAAAATTGAAATCCCGAAAACTTTTAAGGTAGCAGTGATGGTTTTACGCTTGTCAATCACAAATATAATCCCTAAGAATCGATTTAAACTATATGCAACGCCGTAGTTTAAACCGTTCGTTTTCCCTAATGGTTAAAACTTCGAAAAAACCTTCGGGTTTCCAGGCGCGAGAACAGGAAGAAATAATGCGCTGCAGACGGTCTTACAAGCACTCGTAGCACAATGGTGCAACATTTAATTCCGGAGGCGGCGGCGACAGTTCGTATCCCGGCGGAGGAGGCAGTACCTTTTTTAATTCTTTCTTCAAACTAACTTTAAAGATTTTTTTTTCTTCTATTTTAGTAAATTATCTATCACGCATCTTCAGTAGCTAAGTCCAGGCGGGGACTTATCTATATGTAATTTTATAAAGCCAATTTGGTAACGTAATTTCTTTGTGAGCTGTTATTTATTTTCATTGTGACATTGTGGTCGCCTATTGTTTTCTTTTACAGAATTTTATTTTCTTAGCGTCCTTTTTTCCTCGTATGTAGGTGCTATACGAACCTGCGACGGCGGTTGTAAAGAGGTTTTACAATAGACAATTTAAAATTCTATGGGTTTTTTTTAGAAATCTAAACATGAGGATGGTAGACACAGTATAATCTACGTTAAAAAGACAGCTGTGAGATTATTCTTACTATGCGGAGTCAACGTTTTTACCAGCAAGTATCTTAGACATGAAGGAATGAAACGCCACGGAGTTTCTGAGTTTCGTAAACTTTTCTTAACAACCACGAGCAAACTACTATATCCACTTGTATTTTACTACAAACTTGACGTTGGATTGACAACATCTACAGATGAACGTTAGGTGTTCAAGTTGCACGAGAAACTATGTAGGGAAGTTGCCGTTCTGACTCCGGCTGTGGCACCAGTACCTACCCGCAAGGCCTCGTCAAAGTGAGCGCGGCTATCCGCAGACCGCACCCCAATATTGTCCGAGCGAGTGAATCCCATGACGTTCCATACTGATGGGCCTTGGAGTAACCAATACCCGTTCAAGATGCCCATTCACTATGCCAATTTCATAGGAAATGATATAGAAAACTTTTTGAAGGATGAGACGTGTTCTTTAATTCAATACGTCTATCATCAGACGTGGTAATTAAGAATTCAACACGTTATTTTTAATCCATAAAATTTCAGATCATGAAGGGAATCCGAGAAAACTGTAATGACATGGATTGGAAATGAGCAAAACAATGTGGAAACTTAGAGGGGAAAAGCGCGAAACGACGTTTGAAGAACCAAGCAAAAAGATACAGGATATAAAAGACCTCATGCATTTTTTCTTCTTTCTGTTCCCGCTAATCTACTTGGGTCACGCAGTGGAATATTCATTGTCAATGGGGTTTAGTGAGCGTGTAAAGACGTTTATTCTGTACTGTCAGCAGATGAATCACTCACCTAAATTTAAAATATACATGAACTAAATGCTGGTATAATTACCATTTACAGATTTGAACTAAATACAGTTTTATTTTTTATTTAAAATTTAAAAACAAGAAGAAATAATGAAAAGAAAACTGAAAAAATGTGAATTTGGGGGCAGAACTTCGAAGTTGCGATATGTAAACAATAACAAATTCTCATCTCTTCTTTTTAGAAACGGAACCAAGCTAATTTGAAATATTTCTCAAGACAAAATGATTTGAGATTGGTTGTTTTCCTTTGCCTTAGTAGATATACGTACAAGTCGTGCTAAACGGACAAATTAGGAAACAGGGTTTAAGTTTATTTTGTTAAAAGAGCCACACAACCTTAATGGAGAAAAGCCGAAGTTTGTCAATTCAAGAATTCCCAGCATAATGTGTGAATGCTAATGGAAGAAGAGAATAGAGAGTGCGGAAAGGAAATAGTAGAGAAAAGCGAGTAGCAAAAGTTCCATCTATAGATAAATTTATTAAGGGTCGCCACGAGAGCGAGGAAACCATTGGGAGAAGGTTTGAGGTGGTGGTTTATAGAACAGGAAGAGTCATCGGAGTTGACGCATACGGAAGGAATAGAGAGAATTGTTGAAAAAGAAGTTCTGCGCCTCTAACTCGCCTAACAGGGTGTTTGTAACACTCTCGCTTAGGGGGTTCCAACTTCCAAGAGCAGAGTTCCGCTAATGAAAACCCCGTGGTGACAAATCGCCTGTTAAATAATCATTTACCCAAGCACGTTCTCCCCCGCTTAGTCTCCTAAATGGAAGCGCTAACAGAAGCCAAAATTACGGAGTATTTGCCAATCCTAAAGAACTCATCAAGCCAAGCGACTGGATACACACATCTGATGAATGACAAGGAGTGTATAAAATCTAGAGTTAGCTCACCATAAACTCATGGGAACAGAGTGCCTAGTAAACAAAACTACATTTAATATTGTGGACTACTTATAACTTCCTCGCAGAAACTCCACCTTTTTTTTATCATTTAATAATGATTAACAGGACGTTTCCATTTGTTTTCGTCCGTCACGAGCGTCACGTCACGGTGGGGTTTTCTTTTGATTTTCACGTACAACCAATGCGTTACTAGGGAATTGTAACTCGTAGTGTCAAGGAAAGCTGATTTATTACGCTCAGTTATAAACTAATATTGCTAAGTAACCATAATGAACTAATAATGTGTAAAATTAATCATTATTAAATTATCTGACTGTAGAACCATAGGTCTACCGTCCGTTTTTTTCGCAACTAAAGTTATTAGTGTCTTCACGTTAAATTTCAATTTTTCTACCTAGTTGTATGGAAACAGCAGCCATTTTTTTTACAGGTTTCCAACAAGAAGTATGATTTAGCAACTGGGAAACTTAAATTATAAACTTCTTCCAACCTAGATCTTTCAATCAACTTTTTTTATTCCCTAATCGTTGGAACAAATTATGCGAGAAGATTGTTTTAGTGATGAAAATCTCAATCCAGGATTTCATATGAAAATAACGCCATGACAAATGTTATGGCCGGTATCTTTGTAAAATTGTACGCTTAGTCGAAGTACCAGCAGATACAGCTTCTGGTACTATTCTCTCGAGTTACGATATTCAAGAAAAATATCGAATAGTGGTATTCATAATATTCATAGTAGTAATAATTTTCATTCTTACATTATACATTCTAATAACTAATAATCGACAGATTCAAGGAGATTTTAGTGAATTAACATGTAAGGGTTATTCTCTTAAATGTAGGTACTTTGGTAACGTTTTTGTATGTTTTTACCGCAAGAGGCACTGCGGTTTCCATTTATTGTTTGTAGATATTGGAACATAGATTCATACGAAATCAAAACACATGCACCTCCAAAACAAGCCAGCGCAGTATACCTTCCCATCACCAATAACAGAAATAGTAAATATTTTCGTTCTTCCTCGACTTTTATGTGTCTCCGCGTGATTCTCCAAGAATTGGTAACCCCTTACAAAAATAGTGAGTGAGAGCGCTAAGCAGGAGAACAAATAAAGCCTGAGAACACAATTCGAGGAACAGGTGATCTGGATTTATTCCGATATTCGCAACAAACCTGGCTGAGGCGGTTACATCCACGACACATTTCTGTTTTAGTCCCGAACACACGCCTACAGTAAGTTATCATTAGGGGACCACTCATTTCCATAGTTATTTAACATAAGCATGATATTATTGTTATTGTGAGATATACTTAAGTAGATTCATATTTTTGTTTGGATCACTCAAGCGGTGCAAACTCGTTTTCTAATAATAAAAACTGTCACGGAAATCAGATGAATATAGAAAATATATCGCGATTTATCGCTATTACCCTCTCCATCACCCCCTTTGATCATGAAATTTGAAGCTCCTAACATTTTTTCCAAAACAGGAACAAATTAATAAATGAAAATAAAATAACCGCTAAAATGTGACGAGAATAGTTAAAACATCAAGATTTATCGTTATTACCCACTCCTCTCACCTACTTCCATCATGAAATTGAGAACTCCTGACATATTTTCCGAAACTAGATCTAATTCTTAATTGAACAAAAAAGAATTACGAAAATCGGACGAAAATAGTAACAACATCATGACTTATCAGTATCTATTACCCCCTCCATTCACTCCCTCCCATGATGAAATTTAAAACTGCTGATATATATTCCAAAACTCGATCAAATTCTTGATGGAGGTAAATAAGAATCACGAATATTGGTCAAGATTTATACCATTTGCAGAGCTTGAGAGAATCGGTGATTACCCCCTCCACCACCAACCACCACAGCGAATCCGAAGTTTCCAAGTTTTGTTCAAATTGGAATCGAACAAATAAAATCGGTTCAAAAAGTCGGTTGAGAATTGTAGCCTGGGCGGCGTCAACAAAGTTTGTTGAAAAAACCACGTTTTTCTTTCATTACCCCCTCCATTTACCCTCTTCAATCATGAAATCCGAAATTCCGTAGGTTTGTTGCACAACTGCACTTCAATTGGAATGGAACAAAGAAAAAATCTCGAAAATCGGTTGAGAATTGTGGCCTGGGCAGCGTTGACAAAATTTGTCACACACACACACACACACACACACACACACACACACACACACACACACACACACACATACACACACACACACACACACACACACACCTATCTTTTTCACGGATTCGGTGTTAGAATGGTCTGAAACGGATTTGTATGTATTTTTTTTTCTCATGCTTGGGCTGCCCCCCACCCCCTGGATCAATTTCAGTAGGTCATCCCTTCTAAATAAGAAGCATTTCCTGTATGACCTAGCTTCTGAGGGACGTCCTAAAAAGGATTAAGTGGGCCTGGAGGCTACCTTCCGATATCTATATCGTCTGTAGTGTCCCTCCACTTCCAAAAGATTCTGGCATATTTTATCCAAGCAGCTGGTCATAGGTGACGTCCAGATAAATTTCAGGCCAGCGGATGGCACTGCAGAGAACCCAATAGCGGTCATTTCCGTGGCCTGTATTAAAAAACTGCAGCTTCAACTTGCCGTTCTGGACGTTGCAAAGGCCTTTGACACTGCGAGACATTTGACCTGCCTTTTTTGTCTCCGTGCTTAGGGAGCACCTGCTAGTTTAATTGATGGTTCTCAAGGCATGAGCGCACGAGGCCAGATTTCAAGGGATGTTGAGATTGGACCTCCATTGTTATGTTTGGAACTTTAACCTAGTTGTGGATACGGCCTTGATTAAGCTGCCAGCTCAAATAGGGTTTGATCTCGCCCCTGGGGTGCAAGTAGGTGCAATGGAATTTATTGATGATGTCATCCTACTTGCCAAAACCTGTGAGGGCTCGCAGATCACCCACACTGCCTTTGCTGAGTATCCATGTGTGTTTTTCGTGGTTAACATAGATGAGTGTGGGTCATTATCCTTAGTCCAGCCAGCATCAGCTGTGAAGGTGGGATGAGTAGCATTTGTCATAGGACAGTCACCCATCCCTATTCAACCCGTATTAAAGGTTAGGCAGTACATTGGAGTTGACTTCATTGGTTAATAATACTAATAATGTTTTTTATTGCCATAAAACATCATCAATAACAACGATGGAGCAAACGTCATTCCAAGAATAAATAAATAAATGTCTGTGGGGAGTAGGACTATGGGGTTAGGAGGGAGGAAGAAAAAGGGAAAGGCACAAAGCTCTCGAGTGTAGCCAGTCAGGGCCAAAGCGCCCCGACCGGCCCGGACCCACCCACCATGGTGGCTCCCGGGGCCGCCTGCCCATTTCTGAACAGGCAGCCCTAACAAGTGACAAAGGTCACTCTCACCTGGAAAAAACGCCAAGAGGGCCGCCCCCAGGCTGGCTGGAACACCCAGGCCACGCACCAGCAACAACACACTCATCCCACAGTCACACAAATAAATAACATTCACTCCAATACAACATACCCTAAAACCTATTATCACAGACACATAATAGTAAAGAATAACTACAAGCCAGCATAGAGTACTATCGTTAAAAATTCCTCTGCTGCAAGATAAATCTCAATGCTACGATGATAGAAATATAATATAAATAACTTTTTGATGGATTGATGTTTTTTAGGCGTGTACTACATAATAATTGTAATAACAAAGCTAATAAATAGATCTTTGCTATTTGCTGTCATAAAAACAATGAAAAGTTAACAGAAAATAACATTAAACAGAATAGAATGGTCACCTTAAATTGAAAAATTCACTAACTGAATAGAGTTCCTTGTCAATTAAAAATTCTTTGAGGACTTTTCAAATAAATGAAGTACGGTTAATCGGTAGAACATATTTTTGAATGTAGAGGAAAAAATGATTTATAACTATTATGAAGTTGTAGTGGGCGCTGTTTTTGAAAAATTCCAGACGATGGTGGGGGATGTGCAGAATGATGTGGTTGGATCTGGTATGATGCTCATAGTTCAAGGTGTCGTCTTTAAACGCATCTCGATGGTTATATATATTATATATATAACCTGAGGGAAATAAATATATTATTCGTTAAATCACTTCATGGATGTAGCTTCCATTGCTGCAAGCCATATGGACCATGCTAGAGCTCTTGCTCATAACACCAAGGCTCCATTGAACCAAATATGCGCCTCCTTCGCACGTATTTACTGCCAAAGCTAACCTATGGACTAGTCTTTGGTAGGTTACTTCTGGGAGGCTGCTTGAGTTAGATCGTGAAGTTCACCCTGCTGGTGCTCTTGGCTAGGCTTCCCACCTTGTGTTCCAAGTGCCTATATTCATGCATCGGTCATGGCCGGTGGGATCGGTATTGTCCTTCTCTCAGCCAGCATCCCATATTTGGGCTGCCAGCGCCTGCTCGATCTTAAGGGCTTGTGCTGGGAGGTCGCCCGCACTGCTGCTGCCCTGGATTTTGTCAGGCAGCAGTTGTTGTGGAGTGATCGAGTACCTGACACATATAAAAAGTGAGGGTTTTTGCTCGCTTGATGACTTCGCAAACGAGCCTCAGCCTCACTAAAAAATAGAAAGACCCCTCCCCCTCCGATAGAAATTAAGGAAAACCCGATTGGATTAATACTATTGGTTATTCAGAAAGGGCTTACGCCTATCAGGTTTTCAGAAGCCGAAATCTATCGGGTTATGAATTTACTGATAAGGGTTTATCGGGTGTCCCAACTTCTATCGGGTTTCTTCAGAATTCCATATTTGTGGATTTTGAGCAAAGGGATTCCCGATAGACTTTCTATCGGGTAATTTTAAGGAACCACCCCAAAAAAGTCCTTCCTCTTATCGGGCTTTTTGGATATTCTTATCGGGTTTCTAATATTTTTCCTATCGGGAAAATTCATATTTCCATTTGTTTTTTTGTGGGGCATTGTAAATACCCGTTTGATTTCCTATTGGGTTCAACCTTACACCCGTTTGTTTGCTATTGGGAAATAATGTATTCCCGTTTGTTTTCCTATCAGGAATTTTAAATACCCGTTACTGTCTTATCAGGTGTTTCCAATACCTGTTTGATTTCCTATCGGAAATTTTTAATTACTATTGGATGTACATGCCCGTTTGATTTCCTACCGGGTTCAAACTTATACCTGTTAGAACTCTATCGGGAATTTTCGATTTTCAATCGGATCCTTCTCCCACAACCCGGTAGGCTTGTATCGGGTCCTCCTCGCACAACCCGGTAGGCTTGTACTGGTCCCTACAATCCGATACCATCCTACGGGTTGTAGGAGCTAGAACCCATAGGTTTGTATCGGGTCTGGCTCCTACAACCCGATAGAATTGATCAGACTCGATTGGGTAATCGGGTTGTACGAGGTGGACGTGATGGAAGTAGTATCGGGTAATAAAATTAGTGTTTGAGAGTCTGTCCGTCTGTTCCACGCTATAGCCTTGCAATAATTCCATGGTAGTTCGCTTCTTTTCTTGGTAGTTCCCCCTTCTCTTTTCTTGAAACTGGAACCCCTGAGTTTGTACATGTAGGTTATCAGCTTCAAATTTCCACCTCATCCTCTGAGTGTCACAGGCTAATCGCCTTAATCCTTGGAAGGGGTAACTACTCTGTTCCATCACCTCTTTGTCATGTGTTAGCATAGCTGGGTTTCGAACTCCCTTTACTACTGACTGATGTGACTGCCCCTTCTCCTCGCACTGCTTCCACTGGCAAGATGGGTAACAAATAACAAAACTATCAAAAATTTCAACTATTCAACCCTGCACTGCCATTGCGACCTTATATTCACACTTTTACCCTCCTCACGACTGTGATAGGATTCATTTTATGATGCTCCGGGAGTGTAACGAATAAGTACCTACTACTAACTGTGATCTCTTCCCGTTGCTTGTTATTACCACCAGCGAGATTATACATGCAGAATTTCAGCTTCCTGGTCATCCTTTGGGTGTTGTTGGCAAATTGGAAGCGGTGACTACTCTATTTCATCACTTATGTAACATTCTGCAACTTTAGAGCTACCGACGTGATATTTTGCAGGTAAATATACCTACTCTTTAGGGACCCACACTGGGTTTGGTGCCTATCCGATACGATACGGTTCGGCAATATTGTCGACGACGTCAAATATAGCACCTATGAAATATGTGTTGAGTGTGGATTTCAGTAGTTCTTGACGTTTTGAACTAATTGACAATACTTTCAGAGCGATCCCATTCGATGCAATGACAATTATGATCGTAGACTATCGTCGATGATATCGTACGACAAATCTTGAATATATTTATTGTACTTTGTGATGTTTTTCATGGTACTGAAATGAATGGGTTACCAATGTTGATAGCTCTATGCCCCACCTAAAATACTGACAAGTGTATCAAGTTTTGGGCTACAAAACGCTTATATTTACAGTTTTGGTTCCCACAACGTCCAACGGACAAACGTTGTGAGGAACCAAGCTAGCGGACTCGCTAATTTTAAATGTTTTGTGGTAATAGTCAGAAAGGAACAATACGAATCGTCTTTTCATCGTCAATCGGTATTTGTACACATTATTTAACTTCTTTCAATGAGCGGAACTTCTTTCAATGAATGAAGTCATCATCATCACCATCAATGATGAACTGTGCCGGTATTCAAATATAACCAATAGTTCATACAGAAAAGGCAAAGGTTTGAAAGTTAACCAAGAGGAGATCATGTCGAGATGGATGAACGCGTGTGCCAGCAACTCTTGCAGAATAATATATTTGAAGCATCATTAACATGGGAACATCGTCTAATAAAGGTGGAGTCGGCTAACAAGCGTGTACACCTCTCGCGGGAGCGTGGCAGCGAGGTCGAGAACGTGCCGAGCATCGTAATGAAAATTTCACCCAAAACATAGGGCTCAGTTTCGCGATCGTGTAACGGCGTAAGGAATATCCTATGAATTTTCCAAGCTGCAGAGCCTCACACTGGCTGAAGGTTAATAGGATCGACGCGGGTATAGTTATTGGTAACAGGTTGTGCCACGTTATGGTTATAAAGAACCCCTGTAAAGCATACGTCAGTAATGAAATCGGGTTTAGTCAGGTGATGTGGCAAGCTATCTAATTAACCGGCAAATCGACGCCGGATACAAAAAACAATTATTAATTACCTTTCATTGAATAGCTCTCTGATAGACAATAAAAGCAAGGTACATATCAACAGCCTATTTTCCTTTGATTGGTAGAGGTCGTCTGAAGCCACTATACCACAAATTATCTACAGTGGTTTGAAACCAATGTTCGATTACTGCTGTTTCGATGTTTTCTTAACTGACGGAGACACGGGGCAATGGGAGGTGTTAGGATGGGAGTATTTACAGCAGCACCCGAAAAAGTAGAAACTTATTGTTTCCATATTTACTTATAGGAAGCGGAAGCATTGATTTAACTTAAGAGTTGGGAAAACAAAAGCTGAAAAAGTTCCAGTCATAAAACATGATTGTATTAGTGAATTTTCACAAATTATCATGTTAAATTCGAGTTCAATAATTTTCCATCTGCAGGTGGTGCATATATCTATGGAGACATATTGATGACAACCTACGGACCTGCATTTTGAAATTGAGCTTCTTTGTGATATCTACAAATCAATATCAGTGCACTGAATCAGTACGCTAAACAGCTGAGGGGGATCTCGGCCTAATTTGTTTCTTAATCGACTTATAATGCTAAAACCTAAAGTGTAGGTTCTTTTGGAAATCAAGAATAAATTATAAAAAATGGAAGAACCCTGATCAGTTTTGGAACCTCAGAGGCTAATATATGTTACAATCGACTCAAGGTGCTGACATTTAAAAGGAGCTCCTTTGGGACACCTCAAAAACAATTACGAGTTACGAAGGTGCACTGATTAGCTGAGGGCTTCTGCGGATAATTTTTTTTTCTTCTGATATTTTTTCTAAATTTTTCGACATTTACTATTGTAGTGTTGCCTCTATCCCAGGATTGTAAATAACTCTGAGGTTAGGAGAGGGGTTATCACCCCTCTCCAGGACGTCTTGTTTGATCACTTCGCCTTCCTCATCACAACTATAAAGCGTAAAATTGTGAGATTCTGGAGCCGTGAAGATTTGACCCCATTTGCGAGGCACGACACGTCTGATTTGATAATTTTTTTTATAAGGGTTTTAATAATAATCATAGATACTGCGTAGAGAGGCAGAAATAATAAACCTGTGTTTAGTAATTTGCAGCGTATTACAATTAACCCACAGTGAATGCAGCAATCTGGACAGCCCATGCATAAAGTTGTCAGAATCACCTGATTCCTGGCCGGTCAGGACATATGGAGTGGGTGTTGCACGGGTAGCAGAATCATGAAAAAAGCCTCTAGCTCGCTTCGCCAGCATACTATTGATCGAATCAATACTTGTTATCGCATCACTTAAACCTTTCCTATTTTTTCTAAGCCCCGGGCTGTTTCAGGAATCAGAAGTCCTTCCAAATTTGCCCCACGGGTTTATCCTGGCAGCAAATTTATCTCTCCTTGTAGACCACGTGTTGTTTCCGGCCTCGCGCTCGGCCCAGCATCATACGGGTTTTACCGGGATGTTCTCTCTTCCGACGAATTCCATTGGAATCATATCGCGGCCACTTGATAATTTCACAAGGCAAGTTGTATGTATTTTCATCCTTCAAAGACTTTCTTAAGGAGTAAATATTGGAATTTAGCGATCGACTCGCTACTTCAAAGACATCAATCATTACCAGCACAATAGTTCCAGCTAAGTTCTCACGCTTAGAAGTCCGAGGTATTTTCCTTGGAGTTCTAGCTCGTAGGGAGATCGAAATATTTAACTTACATGTTCCGTATGGGTTAATTGTTAATTCCATTGTTTGGATAATCATTACTATCAAGATAACAATCATTACTGTTACCTTGGATGTTTTTGAGATTTTGATTTTTGAATATTTCAGCCATTAAATGCTATACTAAAATTTAGATTTGATAAAATGTATCCCGAGCTTCTAGGATCAATTAGACCCCAACTGTGATTTACAACCCAAGTTTCATAAACTTTGGTCCAGTAGGTTTGGAAAAAAGCTGTAGACGGTAGTCGGAATTTTTTTTATTTTTATTTTTAATTCTATGCATCTTGAAACGTAAACCAATAAATTTTGATGGAAGGGAGAGGGATTCAAAATCTGTTTTCATGGACTATTAGGAAGGTTCATCATTGAAAATAATTAACCAATATAGTGTTAATGCGACTGAGAAATGCAACGCACGAATTGGCTAAGCACTTGTATAGGTACAGTTTGGATACCCACAATAATGATTATGATGAAAAAGTTGTTATGTTTCGAACTGAAGGTGCTCATACAGCAAATAAACATACAGGTTTTGAGAGGAACTTTTGAAAAGTGTTAGAAGTGAAGTACAGATCCAAGGGAGCATCTCAAACGCTGCAAAGATGACTCGCTACGCAGCCTGAGTTGAGTGAATTCGTTAGAGCTCAGGATGCTGGGAAAACGAAACTTAAGGAGGGAGGGGGATGTCCATCAGCCAGGGAGGATCCTATTCATGCCTGCTTTGCTTTTGAATGGCTGAGAACTTTGCTTTTGTTATGCCGACAATCCTTCCGAACAATTAAGGTATACGACCTACCTAAATCCAAGGGATGAGGGAGCTGAGTCGATTTAATTTGACTTCCGCTCATTCATATTCTCCTCCTCGGCTCCATTTAGAGCGGAGTTAAAATTATAAACCCTTTGTTATAAATCCAGACGGGCTGGGACACAGTTCAGAAAAGATTCACGGAAATGCCGAGATTTCCGCAGTCAGTAGTTCACTCACTTTGTCTTGCAGTAAATATATTAAGCCCTAGGTAAAATGTATTTTACCACGCTTGTTGCTAAATATTTATTTACCTATCAAACCCTGGAAAATCCCAATAACGTTTCATCGAAATTCTTCCCTTGGGATGTTGTAGCAGTATTAACTTTTTATTTGAGTTTTCCAGCGTATCCCACTCATATGACATTAAGTTTCTTAACTTCCCAACTATGCTCGAATTTTAGATCATCTTTAGAAAAAGCATTACACTTCCTATTCCGCAGTTGCCGATTCATTTTTGGTTTTTTTATTCTAATTTTTTTCAATAATGGATTTTTTTAATCGACCAAGAAAAAATTGTGTTTATCCCTCCAAAATTGTTTGGTTTACGTTTCAAAATGTGTAGAATCCGAAAAAAAAAAACGTAAAATCCGTCCAGTCGCCGCACAGTGTGGTCGAGATAGACCCCCCCGTATCGAAAATTGCATTCTGTATACTCCGGAGCTTATTGAAGTATATTAATAACAGAAGTCATATGTTTTAGGAAAAAAGTATTACGAAGCATTGGTCATGTTGACGAATTTAAGTTGATGTATGTATACTGACGTATACTACCTAATACTTGCCTGTTTTCTTATCATTATCCAAGTAGAGAAGCAAGGTGGGTTTTAATACAGTTCGATATAAACAAAAACTGTTTAAAAATGGCTAACATTATATTTCTTTGCTGAACATAATATTCAGATTATAATTAGATTATAATATAATATGATCATCCACAAACAATCTCACAAACAAAGTAGTACATTTTGTGCATAATTTACACATTTTCAAGCTACAAATTCATATGTTTCAGTTTATGGTGGAAATGTTTTTGAATTATGCGTAAAGTTCTGGTTTTATGTTAAATTTCAAAATTTCTGTCATTTTAAAGCACACGTTTGGAAGTGGTCTTTTATCTTATGTAAATTTGCTCATTTGGTCACGCTGCATGACTGAGAATTATGTATTATATATTTTCTGCTTTTCATTCTTGTGTTTTTTCTGTATATTTCCATCCTGAATTGAATAAAACCATTCCCAAATCAATATGACGACCCTTTTTCCAGGTATGGATTTTGTTCCGCTTTTTGGCTATTTGACCAAACTTTGCGCCCTCCGAAGCTTTTCTTCGAAACTCGACCAAACATTCTGAACTTCGGATTTTCTTTAGGTATTTTGACAGTACAAATAATTACAAAGTTTTAATAAAAAGGCCTGCCTCTCCTTCATTCAGTTTTTCAATTTTCTCCGTCTTTTCTTAATTCAGATTATTTTCTCCAACCATTCTCCCCAGGGATTGAGGCATCTACAGGGAGGCACTAAAAATTAGATTTAAAATAACAAATTTAAAATTAAATAATATCCAAAAATATTTTTTTTACGTTGTTGTTGAAGAACAAATTTAAAATAGTCTTTTTTGTAAAAATCAAATTAAAGTGGTTTGTTTATTCAAAAAAATTAAAAATATTGATTTTCATAATAACTTTCATACTTCATTTCATGAATTACTGAACCAAGGACAGACAATCTATTTTATCAAAAGTTTATAAACTTCGGCTAAAATATTAGGTATACCTCAGCGGGTGATGTGCCAGTAATAACATTCGGCCAAAAGTTTCGGTATTTAAGGGTTGAAATAATAAAAAATCAAGATCCCGCAAACTTTCGATGTAACAGTAATGTTGTTTTGTGTCTCGTATTATAACTACTTTGACCGAAAAAAAAAAAAAAAATAAAATAAATGAATAAATAGGTTATGAAATAAATTATCGAAACAACTTTTGAATGTGATTCTGAACAGTGTGAATATACTAGGGATCGTCTTAAAACTCCGACAATCGTATCATGCCTATATAATACCAATGACATTTTCGCCTCACAAAGTCGAGTTTATTATAACATTTGTTACCCATAGAAAGAGCTGTGAAGCGTAGATATTTGAGTATTTTATATAACTAATTTTCAGTTGGTGGATCATCTCGTGTTGAATAAAAGAGGAATTGCAAAGTGTACGTGTGTTAGTTAAATTAATTAATTTCTCCTCGGTAGGCGCCTACGCCCATGCGGATATATTTGGAGAATGTATATTGACTTCGTTAAATAATTACAGAGAGGGTTCTACGTAGAAGGGCTATCCAATACAGAAATAATAAACCTTTGAGAGAAATCATGTGCAGTGTTTTACCCTACATTTCGTAGAAAAGGGGGTAGTACAGCCTTTTGCACGGTGGCATTAGGGGGTGGGGATGAATTTTCTTTGCGTTTCAGAGAGTGAACACGTTTACAATAGTCATTCATTTTCAGATTTCTTTATGTACACCTATATATTTATTATTTATATATTTATACATTTTTATTCTAACTGGTTCACTCGTACATAGCACAACTTGAATATACGCAAGCCCCCCCCCCCCCCCCCCACCCACCCCCCCATCACCAATCACATTTTGGGACACCCTTATGGATCTGATTCAAAGAAGTCCTTACTTAAAAGTACTTATTTAAAATAATTACTAATAAATTACCTATAAGTAATCCAGAAATACCTAACCCGAAAGAACGTTCAGACTAATCCAATTTCATTCGCCCGAACATCAGATCACCAGTTCGTTGGGTGATGACCAAATTATTCCATTTAACCACTCCCTCCCCCTCCCTCTTTTACCTTACCACAAACACCTTCCTATCGTTGTGGCTAGAAAAATTTTTAATAGCCTGTGATTGAGGTTGACTTAATCTAAACATATTCGCCCAATCAGATCCCCAGTTTGTTCAGTGATGTCCATGATACCTCATTTCAACCCCCACTTCCCTCCTATAAAAAAAACACCCCATTCGGGTCAGATTTGAAAAATTGCAAGTAGCCCGTGATTTGAGTTAGTGCAACTCCTCGAACATATTTTAGCAATCAGGTCTCCGATTTATTCAGTGATGTCAATGATACCCAATCTCTCTCTCTCTCCTCTCTCTCTCTCTCTCTCTCTCTCTCTCTCTCTCTCTCTCTCTCTGTCCCCCCCCCCCCCTACGCTAATGGTCGGGTTTGAAAATTTCAAATACCTAGTTTGCGATGCAAGTTGAAGTAACCCGAACATATTATTACCCGAAGCGTTGGTGAGTGCACAAAATGTTATATTCATAAATTTTTAATTGGTGGGTACCTACCTGCTTCAATATCGTAATCCCTATAGATTGGAGGGACAAGTCAAATGTAGGTGTATTTATAAATCTGCTGAGGGACCTTTGTGCCTATGTTGTATCCAAGTCGACTTATGGTGCTAAATCAAGAAATGGAGCTCCTTCTGGATATCTAGAGTACAATTACAAAGTATGGAGAGACTCTGATCAGCTTCTGTCCCTCTGAGGCTAATTTTTTTATAATCTACTTTCGGTGCTGTAATTTGAATGTCTTTTGGGACACCCCAAAAGTTCAACGAGACACGTGGCCAAACTGATTGGCTGAGGGGGTCTCTGGGGCTAATTTCATTCGTTTTCGACTTTACATTTTAACACAGAATGTGTTTTAGCCTTGGCATCTCCAACCGAAAACGAAACGTTTATGAAATATGTTGCTACGATTTCTGATGATTTCCGCTTACAACCGAGTCTTTGCTAGGAAAATGGTACAAAGCCATTTTTCATCCCACAAAATTCATTGACCATTCGTTCGAAAGCTCTCGATTTATCTTACGATATTATGTTAACTTTAGCGAAGTGCGTGGCCAACAAGCTGATTTATGAGTATGGTTATTTGAATAATTGTTTACATGCATGTGATCATTCTCAATAGTTGTGAACATGATTGTAACCGCTTGTTGATTTCTGATGATTTCATTGAGATGGTGGTGAGGCGTTGCGCTAGTGATAAATAAATAAAACGACTTGACATAGTAATAATAAGATGCACCGCAAAATCTGAGTCATTGTTATACTTATGCGGGTTTCACGGGTTTATGTGAAACGCGTGAGCTAAAACACATTCCGTGTTTCAATAATTTCATTTGAAGTATGTAAATAGAGGTACCTAACCGGGGGTCCAGAGAGCTTGCCCCCTGGCGAGGCACTGAGCGCCGAGTTTTTCTTTCCTAAATTAATTTGCCCTTTTTTATCAAAATAAACCGTGAAGTAGTGGGGTCCTAGATCTGTAAAGGTTTGAACTCTTTAGTGAGGCCTGTAAAGCCATGTATTGATGATAAACTATGTACGGGGTTTAATAATGTATTACAGACAATTAATTTGAATAGAAGGGCGAATAAGAAATATTAAACCTTTTCGTAATAATTTGCAGTTTTTTCTTCTTTTTTTCACCTGAGCTTTGACGTGCTACATAGGTAAACCCTGAAAAATCATCTCTGGAGTCTGGAGGGATCTCTATATAAGTGTTGTTTTGAGAGAGGATGTGAATATCTTCATAATTTTGGGTCTTGAGAATCAAACGCCTCCTCTTTTATCTTGCAACCGGAGTCAAAACGGAGAAATACGACCAAACTATGTACTCATCACTGTTTTGTAACCGTACTCAAAGATATGTGATTTCCTTACTGAGGATTTTCGCCTTTTTGCTAGTGTCAGCTTTAATTTGAGCTGTGGAATTCGCGTCAGAAATGATGGAAATGTAGAATCTATGATAATTCAAAAGACAATTCATTTTGGCGTATTATTGTTTAAACATCAGTCATCGTTACGAAAACTTTTCACAAACCAAGTGCCATAAGCTCCAAGGAAAACGCTGAAGGTCTGATAATTGAAAGACTTCAAACAAACTTTGAATGAACGACTAATTGAAATGGCGCTGCGAGCATCCTGAAGCGAATGAATCACCACGAGGTTGAGAGCTGTAAATCAACCTGCCACTAAAGGAAATGGATGCGGTACGGTCACCGTCGCCCTACGGGCAATAATTTCCTATTGAGGATGATGAACGCCGACTTTTTTCCTTTCAACTGACTCACTACACCACTTTTCTTTCAGAAATACGTTTGCGTCAACTTTTGAAAAGATTCTTTTCGAAATAAGTCTGTGGGTCTCCAAGTTGCAACTAACTGAAGAGACCACAAAATCAATAGATTACACAGCCCTCTTGTATTTTACGCACTTTTTACACCGTGAGAACATCTTTCATAGTTATGAAGTTCAGAGTAAAACGATGAAAGAACTGGGAGAAGGACGAACTTCAAAAAAGACAGTTTTAAAATAAGTCTTCCGAATAATAATACCTAGTAATAATAGTAATAATTTATTGTTGAATATTCGTGAATCAATGTCAACGACTGTTGAATCTGTAGTTCTTTATCAATCAAGATTCATCCAGTTCCTATTTCCTTGTTGCTTACTCTAACAAATCAATTGAATAAATACATCGAAGTGCAGTTTGAGAGGCTAGTTTCGAAATGTTTTCCCCCTCGTTATACATACTTTATTATACTTACTATTTCAGAAGAGGATAGAACGCTTTTAATGAGAAGAATGGAAACAAAATTGAAGGGAGTAAGTATGAAGTTTTACAATGAGTTCTTTCAAATAGTTTTTTGATTTGTTTTTAAGTGTTTACACTTGATCCACATTGTTCCTTTAGCTGGTAGCAGGCATATCCACCCTCTAAATCAGGTTTCTTAAGGAAAGCATTGTACACGACATGTAGACAGATTAATAAACAGATTGATGAAGTAAAATAACGTCTGTCCCTGGAGTGTGAATTGGCACACCTTGTCCCATTCTTTGGCAATCGTTCGTGAACTTGAATTTCCCGTTACTATCCTGAACTTATCCACACGGGGATTCTCTCAGAGTGGTACGTACAGCTGGTGGTCAACAGCGTACACGAGACGGTCATCAAATGCTTGGGGTAACCGTGCGCTCAACGGTGGGGATTCCGCAGCCAGTTCGGTCTTTCGGTAGTTCGCACTGGTGAGTCATATCCAGGTTGAGTCAGAATGTAGACTGGGTACATTTCCCAGTATTGGGATTTCCCTTTATTTCCCTTGATTTCCCATTTCCCTATATTGGGATTTGATTGGGGGAGGGGCGTACAGACCCGTTTAGGTGGTGCTTGCCGCCCGCAGAACCAATGCTACTTTGCCACTGGAGTTTCTTTCCGATTAGAAGACGATATCATCCTGCCTCCATTCTTAGGGAAAACCCGGAGATCAGAGCTGCATTTTCTAGTTTCCTAATTGACCGATTTCGATCCGATTCGGACAATATTAGGACGAAAACAATTCGACCATTCCATATAAATTTTAAGACGAGTGTATCATAAGTAGCTGTAACGTATGCGCTAATGTGAAAACCTTGTAACAAGCCTGATTTAAACTGTTATCAGATTTTGGTGAATTTTTAGGGAATGTGTGGATTAGGCTTTAGATTAAATCTAGATTCGAATGAGGCTTACAATTTCAGTTTTATTGTTCATAAATCAGTATTCCACTCTGCGTATCTGCAAACATAAAAATTAGGGGGGAAGAAAGAGAGAGAGAGAGAGAGAGAGAGAGAGAGAGGGAGAGAGAGAGAGAATATGTATTCAAACAATAGTCACAGATTAATATTATACAATAATTATATATATATATATTTTCAAACTATACCTATCAACATTTATTTAGCTAATGTTATATATTACATAAAAGTTTTACTTTCTTGTATTTCTTGGCATATAGGTACTTTCCTAATCCAAGCGATCAATCTTAAAACACACGTATAACATTCTAGCCTAATACGTTGTGAATATATTTAAACTTTTTTCCGCATTTTCAGCTCCCGGTCAAATTAGCTAACTAA
Organism: Adelphocoris suturalis; assembly: GCA_030762985.1. NCBI lineage: Eukaryota > Metazoa > Arthropoda > Insecta > Hemiptera > Miridae > Adelphocoris > Adelphocoris suturalis. The sequence continues at coordinate 32,754,794 of CM061046.1, forward strand.
TTATTAATTTAATTATATGGAGCCCTTAGATTTTCTGGTGAAAAATTATAAACTAAACAAATTAAGTACTGGGTACTCCTTGACGTGAGCATCCGAATTACTTTGCGGTCCAATACATTTTAGCGAACTCGGTAGATTGTGGAATGATGATGAACAATCAAGTTTATCAACAATGGATGGGTTTCTATAGAAAAATAGAACAAGTAAGAAAGCATATCAAGTATCTTAATTGTTTCTGTATTGATTGATTCTAACATTTTACTCTACATCTTGGTTTAATATTTCCCACAACCATAGAAACCTGCTTCGAAATTATTCATGTTCAATGAAACCGACACATTTATGTTACAGACACGAGGAAGCTGTGTGCCACTCAACTTGGCGTTTTTTTTTTTTTTTTGTTGTTGTTGTTTTTTTAATCTTTTAAATTGTTACAACTCGCCGGGCAATTTCAAACGAGAAGTATACCGACCTTCTCTACTTTCGACATTTTCTCAATTATATAGCAGCTAAGAGGTATGTACTAGTCCAAGCTTCCACTAAATGGTAAAAACGTGCTTGGGAAATGATGAAGAGTTGTAGAGAGTGGATAGAGACACCCCCGCCCCCTCACTTTTTTTTTTTTTTTTGGCAATTTGATGTTTTTTATCGTGAATAAAACTCCATTTTCAAATCATATTGTAGCTACTTATTACCCATCTTATTATTTATAGCTCGTTAGTACATTATTATAGTAAACAATGAAAAATAACTTAATCGTATTCCTGAATCCTTGTAAAGCACCCTTTCAAAAAATCGAGTTTGATATAAATATATCACCCATAGACGGGCTAGTACGAAAAACTCGTAACAACGGAACGTAGATAGGAGTTCCTATTCATTTTATTGAGTAATTTCCTTTTGGTATGTTTTCGTACTTGTATGTAGATAATATTTTTGTACGATAAGCTACTATTATCTACATGTCAGTGATCTCCGAGGAACGGATTTCCAATAGAGAAATTAATAAACCTCGGTGCAATCATACATGAAACGAATAGACAGTTATCGTAATCCACACTAGCTAATGTATTGTATCAATGTTTAACTACGAGTGAAATAATAGCAATAGTGGGGATACCTATTATGCGATAGCAAATGTATGATAGACATACTTTTAATATGTTAAATGAATCTGGATTCTCTTCTACAATTTTATCATTTAATAATGATTAACAGGACGTTTCCATTTGTTTTCGTCCGTCACGAGCGTCACGTCACGGTGGGGTTTTCTATTGATTTTCACGTACAACCAATGCGTTACTAGGGAAGTGTAACTCCCTTAGTTCTCATAGCAGGAAAATCGTTAGCCACTTTTTGAAATGCTCTCATTTTATCACAGCATCTCATAACCCCTAAGCCTCTGTAGTGTCAAGGAAAGCTGATTTATTACACTCAGTGTGATCATAATGAACTTATATAATGAGTAAAATTAAACATTATTAAATTATCTGACTGTAAAACCGTAGGTCTACCGTCCGTTTTGTTTCAAGGTTTGCCTGGCAGTGACGTTACGATGAGCCCGGAGTGGTGGAATGCCTAGGCAAAGAGCAATCCTACTTACGTATGTCATGTTGCCGCTAGAATATTATTCTTTGCACTCCGCAGAACAGACTCCCTAAAGCTGGTGCTAGTTGGTTCTCCATTATTGAAACTCTTTGCCTCCACAAAGCATCATTCAGGGCCCAAAACTCCCTTTTACGGTCAGAAGCTGTGGGGGCAAATCAAGGAGTCGACGTAGAAACGTAACAAACACGTGGGCCTTGATGAATTTTATCTCTCAGTGTTCGGTATCCATCACACAGAGCAGACGGAGCTTTGATGTTGCTTCTGACGAACGACAAAGCGGCAAAGGGAATATTATGCCATCAGTTCCCTTTTGCGGGCTAGAGAAACCCCTTTCCATGGTTTGAAATGAAGAAGAAGATTGAGTGTATCGGTGTGATACAAAATAAGGTGGATATTTGGGGTAATATTACGAATTGAATTTCTTTGTGTTAAATTCAAGATCAAAGTAACATTGGTAATATCGTTTTATAGATGCTTCACAGTAGGTAGTAGTAAGTCGCACTTCCACCGATAAAAGGTTAAGGTTGAGACTCCACAGTTCGAATCATAGAGCTGACGTCGTGTCAGGGTGAGTCAAGTAAATTATGATCCTCACAAGACACAAACTAGGAGTTTGGTGGCATATGTCTACAGTCAGGTTTGTCAAAACGAGCCATGCGTGACACCCTGAATCAATGTTGCTCGGCTGACACCCAAAATCCTTATTTCGACTGATAGGTGAAGAGGTGATAGGTGGCGGAACCTCAACGGTTTGAGGCTTGTATAATCCTGAATGGTCTACAAATTTAATCAGGCTTACGCATTTGGTTCTATCTCTTTACACCCGGATCACAATTCGTACGGATTTGTATAGAGTGAGGTGTTCAGTTTGCATTCATGTGTGGTGACTGGGCTGCAATCCGAAAATAGTCTGATTAGATTTTGTCATCCTCACGCCTCACGTAATGTAATAGGTACTGATTTCGGAGAGTTTTTGAATAGGTATCTTCCCGAAGCAGTAGCTTAGGAAAACATAGATGAAACAAGTCGAAAATTACTCTGCGCTCCAAGTGTACAGATTCATACATAATAATCATGACCGTAGTTGACCGTACTAAAACAACAATTCCAGGTCATTTTTGCCTGGATAATTATCCAAATTTGCTAATAATAATGAATCAAAATTACTAATTGTCGATAACTTTCATTATTATTTGCAAATTTTCCTAGAGAATGAAGCTATTGTAACAGCACTAACAAATTTAAACTATAATTTTTGAAAATATTCTTCATTGAAATCCGTTTTGAGGCATCGTGACACGCATCTCAGTTGCTTAGGAAAACATAGATGAAACAAGTTGGAAAATTACTCTGCGTTCCAAGTGTACAGATTCATATCCGATAATCATGATCGTAGTTGACCGTAGTAAAGGCAACATAACATGATTGCCGTTTTTTGATTCGTTTTACAATACAGTTAAGATGATAATAATTACGAACAAAAATTACTAATTATTGATCACTTTCATTATTATTTGCAAATTTTCCGAGTGAGTTTAACCGAGTGATTGGTAATCTCTTCATGAAATTTCACGTAGAATTTGAATCTGCAATCGAAAATGGGGGTATTTATTAACTCAATTATTTAATTTATTTTATTTTATTATTTATTATTATATATTAACTTCCAAAAAAGAAGTTAATGTCAATTGTGCATGTTTGCGCTAATACGCAATTTTTTTCATTTTTGAAATTTACAAGTGGAGAAGAATGTATGCTCGAATTTTTACACCAAAAAATGAAGACAATAAATGAGGGGAGCCTATCTCATGGACCACCCTGTAGAGCTTAGTGCTCACTACGTGCTAAGCGCATTTTGTTTCAAGTAGATTAGTGCTTCACAAGGAATGATGAAATAAGAATTTTGGAGGGACGTCCCACGCTTTAACGAAGCAGTGTTACTATTATAATTATAATCATACAGATTTTAATTATTGCTATCAATTAATTTAGACTACGTTCTGAATTTCAGCTTCGTAGGATAAACATCATAGGAATTAGAGTTAAGAGCTCACTCAGCTAATTGGGGTGGTTCGGCAAGTTAAAATCCTGTCCTACTTGAATCACAAAAGTTCCATTCCACATTAATTTCACTTTGTAGGATAAATCGTATAGAAATTGGATTTTTTGAATCACGAAATCAGCTCACGCAGCAGATTATCAAGATGACGAATTTCGCCACCACATTATTTTGAATGACTAGCAGATCATTTTACGAGCCATCCCGTCTAATTAGGTCCTACCGTTCTCGATTTAAAGCGTTTTTACAAGGATACACATATATAAACGGACAAAGTGGATACAATAGCGTTTTTAAAAGAAAATGCGTTAAAAACTAGCGAAGCAGGCAGAGTTCGGCCAAATGGCCCCTTATTCCCGAAATTCGCAGTTTATCGATATCAATAAATAAACTGGAAATTTTGGGGGGGATAAGAGGTACAGAGTTGAACTGGTTTCGTTTATTTCTTCGACGTCTAGCAAGTAAACAAGTAGCTGTAGAGTCGAACCCTAGCTGGTGGTGCACCCAAACGTCAATCGCCCTTGTCACGTCAATGCATCCTTTGAAAATTTTTAATCGCCACTTAACAGCTCTCCAAACAAAGTGATAATAAGTGATTCGCCTTGTAGGTGAATGGGGGATTGAGGTATTTATTTCCTTTAGAATTTGTGAATTTACGCATTATTGAAAAGTCTATCAACTCACCGAAAAGCGGCACCAGGATGCAATTCTGTTTACAGGAGCGCTTTATACACGAGGTTCTATCATTAATGTTAAATCGTTCCACCCTGTGTGTTCCACAGCTACATGAACGATGTACAGCCACAATCAAAATCAAAATGTTGCAGCGCAAATAGCATTTTGGAGGTTTTCTAGCTTATTTAATTTCTCAAATTTTTTTTTTTTTTATCTACACATGGTTTCTCAACTTAAGAGGTTCAAGAATTTTTTACTGAAACTCAGAGAACGCGAATTGTTTATCTTCAATTTTTCATCATACTACATCATATTACTTCCTCCTATTCTCCTCCTGTAACTTTTTCAGACTGCTGTTTCACATAACTTGACTCCTTGAATATTCAAATTATTTTGAGTAGGTAAATGTTTGTTTTGTTTCACGGTTCCAAGAACTTTAGGTTCCTGTATAACTAACCTCAGTTACAACCACTCGACAAGTTGCTACAGATCTCAAGTGAAAATACATGTATTCGGAGCACCTGTACAAACTTTCTCCTACCTACGGGTACGTAAGGGTAAAAAACTAAAACCAATATAAAAGAGGATAAATGTTGCTGAATTGAGATATTCATATCCTACTCTATCGTGAGAATTTGTTGTGCAAAGCGGATGATTGCAAAAATTGGTACATTGTTGAGGCAACCAGTTTTAGCAATTTTCTAAACATATGCTATGAATAATGAGGCAAGGAAAGGAAATGGCGAGTCCAATATTTATAAATTATAACATAATGGTGTAGATCGTAGCCTTGAATGTTTTATCCACTGTTCCGCGAACCGAATAAAACATTATAACAAAGTATTGGCAGGATGATAGGAGTGCTAAATTAAATCCATACACATTACATCCCTCGGATCACTTTCAATTACATTTCGCCTACTCATACCGTCGTACGAAGAATTTTTTTAGTGTTGGCAAGGCACTTTATTCAATAACTACCATAAATCAATGAAAATCACAAACACGTCACATAGAAACGAATTGAGTTAGCGGATGCCAAGAAATCATAAAACACATTGAAGCTGCATGGGGACTTGATAATATTAAACTATTATTTTAGGTACCTACTTATTCCAGCAAAGGATGGGATCGTTATGGTAAGGGCCGATCAGTAATTTTCAAGCAAAATGTCTTTAGGCTACTATCCATCTACTATGCGGGTTATATAAATTTAAAATTACGGCATATTTTGAAGACAGGAAACCAGGAACTGTCTGACAATGTCAGATTTTCACGGATTGCGATCAAGAACATTCAAGGAACAATATTTTCCAAGTACGAACATTCGTCTGTGATGAGGAAAAAGAAACCGGAATTGTGATAGTATCGAGCCGTACGAAGACATGAAAATATCTCCATCTCATTGATGGATACAAAAGGTATCTAGGTAATAAACAAATTGCGTCACTGAGGTGATTTTTAAGTTGAGTGAACAACACTGAAAGCATTAACTATTTTAGAACTGTTCCATGCAGTATGAGCGAATTTTTGTAAATTATCGTATTAAATCATATTTTTCTTTTAAGAACATTTTTTGAATGTCGAATTTAATGTGTCCTGGGCGACAGACTCCTCCTTTCATTTGGAAATCTTGATTTTTTACCGAAAAAACGAAATTGTTATCTCAATCTTTAGGACAGCTATAGTAGGTGGAACGACACATAGGTACACACCAAACATCAAAATATAGGTATGTATAGGTACATCGATAAATTCTTCTTTTTTTTAATCTTTGAAGTAATATTTTGGTATATAGTTTTTTGAGTTTGAGCCGAGTCAATAAAAAATGCTTGTTTCAATTTGCAGCACAGTCTACCAAACTAACTTGAAAATAAAAATAAATAATCTATAATAATTTATGTACGTCATTAAATCCAAGCATTTGTTATTGAATAGACCAAGACTCAAGAACCAACATACCTGAACATATAAATAAATATATATACATATGCATTAGAACGGATTTGAGTAAAGAAAATGTTTGTTTTAAAACTTTTGAAGCCTATACAATAGCTTAATTTCCCACGAAATTCACTAAAAATTCACAATTACTTAGAACTTTTCTACGAATACTCTTTGTAAACAAAAGCAAGTGAAATTTAATTTAAAATCCTAAGTGTTGAGCTGTATATGAAACCAGTAGAAATGAGAACATTAGTCGAATGGGAAACGCAGTGCACTACTTTTGGCAGGTTTCACAAAAAATTCCACCACAATCGCACTATGATTTTGTAATATAGTTTTGCTCGAAAAAAGAATTTACCACAGATATACACAGTGACAGGCAGACAGACAAATACGGAACCTGAACATCCTACAAAGATGTGATATGCAAGTAAAAGTTTCTCATTGTTCCAAACGTGTTTCAACCTGTTGAACAATAGTTGTCCATAGCTTTCCTACCATCTGAGAAGCAAAATGTTCACATTACGTTTTCCAGGTTTAATGAAATTTGCGAAATTTGTCATGTGACCCTGCCCGCGCGGCGACGCGACGGCGTTGAACGCTTCGGTTTGATTTTCAAACAAGTTTGATTTTTATCGCGTTCGCCGCGCGTCAAACGCGATTATATGATGTTTTTCTAACCTCTTTGGACATTTTGAACCTGTTTTCGTACTTTTCCGCACGTTAGCTGATATAAAACGGCCAGTTCTACTTTTGCTACATTTATTATACACCTTTATCGGGAGATGCCCAGTTTCGAAGAAAATTACAATATATATTGTCTAGTGTTCCAAGACAATCGTAAAAAGGTTTGAGTCATGCTCATGTAAGTAAATTTTATTAATTATTCAGAGTATATTTACCTATTGCAATTTTTCTGGAAATCTTTCTTGTAGGTAGTTCCTATTATTCTGCCATACAAATAAACTTTTGGATTCTACCAAATATTTGTTGTTATTCTTTTTTAAAATCATCGTACTTAACAAATTAAAATTCTTGTTGAATGTAAATGGTAAAATTCTTGCTTAATTTTGTTCACGATGTAATCGAAGGTTTTTACTGTCATTCTTGCATTTGATTTAAACTGTTATTCACTTTCCCACAATTTGGATTATAAGTAGGTTTTAGCATACAAAAAAGACCTTTAAATTATCACTGATCTAAATTAATCACTGAAATTGGTGGTAATTGAAAGGTCTTTTTTATATGTATGATAAAACCTCATTATCTAAGATTATCACAAAAAATCTTCAGAAACTCTTCTAAGATTATTGGAGTATAAGCGATGAAATTCACCGAACTCGCTCCGGCTTTCATGTATTTCCTCGGCCGGTCTACTTTTTTTTCTATTATTTACAGCTAAATAATAGGAAAGAGCCGTTTAGCTCGTCAGCAGGCCAAACTTGTTGATCGACGGCATGAATGCAAAATCAAATTGAAAAAATTAACTTGAAAACACAAGTGATGAGAACAGAACAGGTTAACTTGCTAAACTACGAAGCGTTTTTGCGTTTCCACGTAGGACACCTTTTTTTTCCGCCGCGCGGCATGACGCGGCAACGCACTGACGCTCGTCTTTAACGCGCGGCTTGACGCTCGCGGCGGATCCACGTAGGACACTGCCTTATACCAATGCAGACACATTAGAAACGATCGTATCAACCTAATGATTCGTTCAACAATATAGGCAGGTTTTCTGTGTTATACAATACAGAAATAATGAACTTTTGTGTAATAATTTGCAGCGTTTTTTCCGTTCAGAATACATTCATGTTTCAATTGAAGACGTTTTCAGTATCATTCATTAAAACGAGTCTGACATATTTCCTCGAACGTTTTTAATGAGCAGTCAGGGCACATATTCATGTTTTAAATTGAGAACGGTTTCATATTGTTTGCGTATATCATCCACTAAAACAAGTCTGACATATTTTCTCAAACGTTTTTAATGAGCGTTCCAAAAAAAAAAAGAAAAAAAAAAAAAAAAAAAAAAACGGAAAAGTAAAGACCCAAGGTTGTATTTAATTGCTTCGCCGCAGTTAGTGAGAATATTTTTTTTTATTTTTCCATCAAGTATCAGCTCAGTTTTTAGCAGGAATTCAAACTCTATTTCAAAGGTTTTAGTTAGTTGGGGTCTCCAAATTGCAGCTGTTCCCGTTCACACCACCATCATATAAACAACACTTCGACATTATTTATCGATCTCTCCGATATTTCGATCCAACTACCTTCAAATCTAATCTTCCGGATTATTATTCCTCCACTGTTCAAATAATATGACAGTTTAGATTTGGGAGACTCGTAACGAATTGAAGTAATTCTTAAATGGAACGATAAGAAAATCAATGCAAAGACTGTTGAAGCAGCTGAAGTAGTTCACCACCTTTTTCTTTCAAAGAATAACTTGAATTACTGTGATAATTTCGGCTGGGAAATAAGTGGTGGGTTAATCCACCATCAATTTATACCTCTATCCTAGAGTCCTATTGTACTGAAATCAATTTTGATAAATGAAAACTGTACACGACAGTTTTCAAGGGATGATAATAACTTTATAATATACAGTGTTGCGATAGGGAAGCTTTAGTGGATTGATTTTCATAGTGCTGAGCCGGCATGGAACATATTGGAAGAGAACTGGAGATGGTCATGAAGTGAAATAGAAGCAGTAGCCCTGGAAAAGCAGTTCTTGGTAGTGAGGTGAGGTGAGCGGGAACACCGACGGGTTGGGAACTGCTCGCTTTTAGCGGAACTTGGTAATTTCACGTCGCGGTGCATATCTGAGGAAAGAGTTAATCTATTTCTCGAAATATCAATCATAATTTAATTATTAAATTCAAGGTATGGATGTTTTCTAAGGTAAATGGAGGATTATTTGAGTGGAGCACTTGTATCATGGAAAACAAATAAGTATTGAGGGACACGTTTGCCCAGAGCACCCACCCTGATATGGGCGGCAGACGCATGGTTTTAGACTATCTCTCAATCTCTCTCTCTCTCTCTCTCTCTCTCTCTCTCTCTCTCTCTCTCTCTCTCTCTCTCTCTCTCTCTCTCTCTCTCTCTCTCTCTCTCTCTCTCTCTCTCTCTCTCTCTCTCTCTCTCTCTCTCTCTCTCTCTCTCTCTCTCTCTCTCTCTCTCTCTCTCTCTCTCTCTCTCTCTCTCTCTCTCTCTCTCTCTCTCTCTCTCTCTCTCTCTCTCTCTCTCTCTCTCTCTCTATATATATATATATATATATATATATATATATATAGAACTTGAGGTTGAGAATTGACCAAGCTAGTCTTTGTGTAGAGTTGTTTATTTACCTACTAGGTAAATAAACAACTCTACACAAAGACTAGCTTGGTCAATTCTCAACCTCAAGTTCTCATATTTGACTAGTCAGAAACTCACCACAATTGAATATATATATATATACTCGGCGCTTCGCGCCTCGCCGGATCTTTTCTCTTTTCTACTGCGTAGAAAACGAGGATAATTTGCTATGAAAGAAGCAAAAAAGATTGAAAAAAGAGCCTTTTTTCTTAGCCTGAAAAAATTTGTATATAACAAAAATGTTCAAGCCTGGCTGGGATTCGAACCCACGATGCGAAAAAAATTATATAAAAAAATTTGGATATAAAAAAATTTTCAAGCCTGGCTGGGATTCGAACCCACGAACTCGCGCTTCCCGTCACGGATGATAGCAACGGTTGTACGTGAAAATTATGTTTAAAAAAGTTAGGGACATTTAAAAAAAAATTATTGGGGGTCGGCCTAAGAATTGCATAGCAATTTATATATATATATATATATATATATATATATATATATATATATATATATATATATATATATATATATATATATATATATATTATTGTCTAATTCGCAGCAACTTGCCCTCTTATTTGAAGTCCATTTACTTGACTATTATAGTTTCACAATGAGATCTCTTGATACCATGTAATATTAACTGAATGATTGATCAACTAAACTAGAGCAAATAAAGATTCGACCGTACTGATGTGTAGAGTTGAAATACAATAAACCGTTTGAAAAGAGCGCTACCTAGTAGGTACCACCGTACTATGACGGATAACGAGGTGGCTATGTAGGACTACTGTAAATATATATTATCAAATGAGGTGACCCCTTTTCTTAAGCTATAAGTCGAAATTTCACTTTTTGACATTTTACGTCTTTACATTGGCACATAAACGAAAAAAGCTTCAAATAAAAGCAGGAGGTTCCATTACATTTTATAACCTTCCGCCCTGTGTGTCCTATAGCTACATGAACGATAGGTAGTATTAAATCGTAATGTGATATAACGATATTATGGTCTTGCTAATTAGCTACCACTAGTACTCAGCTGTGAAAAAGTTCTTATTCGTTGAAGGTTATTCGTGGCGTAGATTATCGATTTTAGAGAGGAATCGCTCAATAGGTCTAATGACTTGTCAATAATAAAACCATGAATAGTAGAATGCTAAATCAAAGAAATTATTAGTACGGCAGACAATCCAAACATTCGAGGGTATAAAACCACAATGATCCACTCAGATATCATTGAAACAATTTCTTCGCCATGAAATACTTCGCTGTCCTTCTTGTAGCCGCTGTCTTCGCCAGCGCCGTCATGTGCGCTGAGGAGGCTCCTGCCAAGCCTGGCAAGGGAATCAAGGAAGCTCTCCTCGCCAAGGCCAAGGAGGCTAAGGCCAAGATCGACGCGGCCATCAAGGCTGGCAAAGGCAAAGCTGAGGAGGTAGCAAAGCAACTCGGACATAAGAAGGAAGAAGCCATTGCTAAGCTCAACGAATTGAAGGCTCAACTCGAAGCTAAAGCTAGTAAGTACTGCTCTTAATCACAATTTTTGAACTGCAGTTGTAACTTTGACCACACGTAAATTGATAGTTTTGATTTTTTTCTCACTAATTACTGTAGAATATAGAAATATACTGCCTATGGTTTTCTTATGGTCAGAATATACTATATGGTAATGCACTTACGTAACTTTAGCGAAAGCAAAATTACACAATTGCAGTTCTGGGGATTGAATGTTGAAAACCTGTTGTTAAATTAGAGTGGCTACACAATGAATTTTTAATCTCATTAATATTATTAGGAAATTGAATTTCATTAATACTGAAGAAAATAAAAATTTATGTACTATCCATGGTGTGTTGCCGAAATTCGGGAATCAGAAGCTTTAGAAGAGTTGCTGAAGCCTAGTGTCTTTGAGACCTGATTTTAGATACGTAGCTCTCAGAAAGGATTATTAGTTTCATGAGATTACACGACGGACTCTCTTTAAAGTTAAAGTAATTATGCAATTGACGGGTCCAGGGAAAGAACGGATTAGTCACTTCTATTCACGTTTTGAGATAGTAATGCCTGGAAGTAGGTCAGTGGCAAACCTCTCAGATCACGAAGCCTATCGGAAAGAACGAGCTCAGTCATTTGGAAACCGGAGTTCAAAAATACAAGCACTAGGGAAGAATGTTTGAAGTCAGAGAGCGCCCGGGAAAGAAATGTCAAAGTAACGGGAAATATATGACGCATATGATGCTGGGGAACAATGACCAAGGTCATGAACTTGTTTGAAAAAGTATTATCTTACATTTGTTCTCTTTTTGTGAACAATTTTACTACTCTAATTTCTTTCAGTACACTATTCCAAAGCAGAATATCGAGAAAAAACTATTTTTTCTTTCATTTTCTAACCCTAAAATGAATTGTGGTGAATGAATTGTATTGGATGACTAAAATCGTTCTATCCCTGGACTCTTCAATTACTTTGAAATTTTATGCAATACTACTGTTTACTACTGAAGAAATGATCGTATTTATTGAAAACTCAGTTCTTCTCCTTTCGTCATTCACAAACTTCAGAATATTATTCAACTGGGATAAATTTTTATTATTATTATTATTATTTTTTATTATTATTATTTTTTTTTTTTTTTTTTGAAACTTTGCGAACTATTGATTTCTGATCAGATGGATTACATCGGTTAATCTTGAACAAGGTAATTTCAATTTCCTTCCCAACAAATGTTATCTGTAGGCCAACTTTTTCCATCTATTTAATATATTTAGTTTTACGACAAATAAGGAGAATTTTGGTATGTTCTGGTGGATGGAATTGGAAGTTAGTTAATTAGGTAATTATTAGTTTCACAATAGGATGGTTTTATTTGCATATGAACTTTGTCCGTAGGTACAAAAAACTGCAAAACTCTAATTTCGAAAAGTTTCCAACTAATTCATTCTTGACCAACATTTTGTATTGCCTTATTATTAAATATGTGTCAGTAGATACCTAACATTATTTGTTGATTAGATTAGATCGTGAATTCCTAGTTTCAATCGGGAAAATGACTGAGATTTGTCACAACGAGATGTGGTTCCTTCAGTGTATTTTGCTCGATGGATGAAAAAGTAGGGGAGTAATGAGCTGTAGGAGAAGGAAGGGACTGTAGCAGTGGTGGGCTGGTCGGGTTGGGGATGGGCTGTAGGGGGTGGGCTTCATATTCTCACGAGCTTACCTCGTCCACACTTTCATTTCTCGAACTGCGGTCGATCCCAATCTTTCTTCACTCGAGCAGTTTGTCACGATTTTCCTTTAGATTTTCTCTAGTTTCCTGTTTTCAGTTTTTACTTTCGAGTTATTTTCGTTTGCTTTCCGGTTACTTTCGAGTTATTCATTTCATTCATTTGCCTTCAATAAAGGATGCATTTGACCTTCATTTTGAGTTTTTCTCTATTTTCTCCTTGATTTGAGCCGATTTGAGACCTTTAAGATCCAAAAATCCTCTATTAGCAGAGACGAGCTCCCGATCAGGAAACACGAAACTCATGAAGATTGGAGTAGAAATAGAGAATTCATTGAAGTAGTCAGAGGTGGGCCTGAAAATTGAAATATCGGGGTGCGAGAACTGGTTTGTGAATCGTCATTATTTGTGTAAAAATGTAGGCATATACCATGTGCTTTTTTTTCAACATCTCATTTCCTCTGCAGCTGAAAAAAATTGAAAAAATTACAAAGATTGTGGTGAATTACAGAGGAAGTCGTCATCCCTGCCGTCGGTAAGGCCAAACAACAGGCTGCCAAGAAACTGAAGGAAAAAATTGCCAAGGCTATCAAGGATATCGAAGCCGCCAAGGCCAAGCTTGAGAAGCATTCCCAATAAGTTGACCACCATCCTGAATCCCAGACTAGTGAAAATTCATCGGTCTGGAATTCGAATTTATGATGATTCAAAACAATCATACCCAACTATTATCATCCTCACTGGGCACCTGCTATATTCGTAATGCCTTCGTTGTAGTAGTACATATTTACCTAGAACTGAATCAAAAATAAATTCTTGAAATCGAATTGTGTCTTAATTGGTTCACTAATCCTTGATGCATCTGATATAGTACCACACGCTTATCAATCTTAAGTAGCTATTGGCTCATACCGCAGGGCAATACGTGCCTAGTAAGTTTTATTAAATGGAGAAGAGGCCTGCGTCAAGCAATAGGTAGTAGATGTATATATGAAGAAGCATATATAAGTATTTTAAATGTACCTAACTTATTTTTCAAATTTTGATGAGCTCTTAGGGGTACAATTTATTTCATACTGTAGTATAGGTGATTGTCACGAGCATTGTGTCTCAAAATAAGGATGAGATTTTTTTTTAACCTAGAGATTTAATCGAAGCGTTAAAAAAAGCGTTGCGGTCGGTTTTCTGATGATTTCCGCTTACAACCGAGTCGTTGCTAGGGAAATGGTACTTCATCGTTTTTCATCCTACAAAATTTGTTGACCATTCATTCGAAAGCTCTCGATTTATCCAACCATATTATGTTATACTGCGAAGTGCGTGGCCAACAAGCTGAGTTATGAACATGGTTATTTGAAAAATTGTGTACACTCAGGTGATCATTCTCAATAGTTGATATTGCGAACATGATTGCAACCGCTTGTTAATTTTTGATGATTTCATTGAGCTGGTGTTTCGATTATTTGATCCATAGCAGGTGATCCGAATATTGCGAGAACGGTTCGATTTGTGAAGCGGTGGTTAAATCAATTTAATAGTTAATTTCTATACTATACACTCTAGGAAGCTGTAATTTCGTATGTAGCCTCTTTAGGAAATTTACTTGACGATGCCCAGGGTCCGGGTCAGATGAGTGGCTCTAAAAGCTTGAGTACGTGTCTACAACTACCTACTAAAGACATAAAATGTCCCAATGTGTTGCAGACTCGTACGCAAGAGTTTTTTTAATTACACTGCGCTACGAAGAAAAGTGACCTGAAAGTTGCCGGCCTCATTTTGTCATGGATGGGGGTTTTCGAGGGTGCTGAATCCGAATCCGTTGTCCGTTTTCTTTTTTCTTTCTTTTCTTTTGAATGGATGATTTTTTTTTTTTTCTTCAATTTTTTCGACGTTTTCATAGTTTTTTATTACAATATCACTGTGTATTTTCCTGGTCATCACGAACTTTGTCCAAAAAAATTACAATGGTGCTAGATTTGTAGAAAATTGCATGCTGAATCCGTATATGACCCTTTTTGTTCCTTTTTGATCCGTATGTGAGATTTGTTCCTATATTTCAGTTGCATTTTCATATTGTTGACTCCAATGGACCTGTCAAAAATATCGAGGGCAGCCATTTGAAACTCTATTTTTACATTTTTTCAGTAGATTTTTGGGGGATTTTGAGGGTTTGGATCAATGTGATAAAAAATTCGGGTCGTGTTTGGATTCAGCATGAAATTACCTACGAATGTAGCCCCATTTTAATTTTTTTGAACGAAGTTCATGATGACCAGGAAAATACCCGTAAAGTTGTAATAAAAAATCATAAATACGTCGAAGAATCGAAAAAATCGTCAATACGGAAAAAAACGGACAACGGATTTGGATTCAGCACCCTCGAAAACCTCCGTCCATGATAAAATGGGGCAGGGAACTTTCAGGTCACTTTTTTGTAGATCAGTGTTATTAAATATGGCCGCCATTTCTAAATCCAGCAGTTTGATGCTAAACACTATCAATTGAAAGGGTTTTACGATAGTGAAACTTTCAAACAAATCAGTCATGAATTTCGGCCTTGGTTCCCGGAATATTACTCTCTGGATATTTTAAGACTTTTCAACCCAAGAACAAGTGTCAGAAACTGTTTGAATGTCGGGTTATAAAAGATTGAATAAACCAAAAAGGCAGCGTCATTTCCCATGGGAGCCAATAAGTCACTCATCACGTTCAACGTGGACTTCAATTCGTGGAGCGGGGTTTTCAATTCCGCGTGTTTCAATCTCTAGGCTTTGATCGAGCTTGATTGATCAAAAGCATTTGATTACTTTTCTCACCATTGATTTACATATCCACGAAGAAAAATTGAATTAAATGATTATTTATTTCCAACCGAGGATCGCCAAAGTCGAAAGACCTTCAGAATGAAAATTGGAAAGGAATTAAATTGCCTTAGGCTCTCACAGCTACGGAATCATCTGGTAACTCCCATCTGATAACATCATACATATTGATATCTTCATTTTCAAGATTTTAAACTTTTTTCATTTATTCAAAGCCACCATCATTATCATCGTCGATCAATCCGTATTTATCCAAAATGATCATCACCATCACGAGAGTATTTTTTTGTATTTTATAATAGAAATATATTTATGCAATGTTGCATCTAACGTAATCAGTTTAATTGCGGACGATGTCACAAGTCGGTAATGAATAAAACACCCATGCAAAGTGGATCAGAGTTAAATAACAGAAACAAAACAATTGGAATCTGCAGCAGTAATTGGTAGCAGGTGATTGCTGTAATCGTTTGATCTCTCCTGAACAGGATGTATCTACTAGACTAAGGGGGTAGCGAGCAATTATGTCAATAATCCAACGGATTGGAGGCCACAGCGGGCGGGCTACCTCTCTAGATGACTGACTACAAAAGTTGTTCATAGTGGTAGCGTTCATTCTTGATCGATCGATTTACCAAAATCGATTGGAGAACCTTTAGATATGCTGAGGTGGGTCAAACATGATGGATATTCGGGAAAACTACTACTTATGATCACTAACATTAGGTTAGTTTGGGAGCTAAGTATCAATATCAGGGATTAGGCATTGAGAACGGTATCGATAGTTGGGAGTTCGCCTGAAATAATCACCTAGATCGCTAAAACTCCATAGTTCTTCAATGAGTTCACCAAGTCCGCTTAAGAATTTGAATACATTTTTCATGTTCAGACATTAGTTGGAAAATATTCATAATACTTATCCGTCGTTCAAATTAGTGTTGATAGGGGATTATAATTTGCCGGGATTGGATTGGGATTGGCCAACTGGGCAGTTGAGCTGTGCTGGGATGGGGGAGAAAGCTCGAATCCTGTGGAATGCAATGAATCTTCACGAACTCAGACAATTTATTAACTTAATTAATAATTAATAACTTACAAAATCCCTTAGGTAACATTTTGAACTTGTGACTGTCGAACCATAACCTTGTGATCATTAATTATGTCTCTACTACTCCTTTGTTGAAATAGATTTAGCTCATCCGGCATTTGATTGTTGTGTCGATTGATAAACCTAGTGATATGTTTATTCCTACACCGAGATTCGAATACATTTTCAAAAGAGCAAACTTTATGAATTTTGGTTTATTTTGGGAAATCTATAATTGAGACTATTGTCTTTCGTTAAAACTCGAAGATGCAGTACACAAATTTTACCAAATTTAGCATTCTGCTATCAAGAAAATTGTACCACCTGTTAGGAACGTGTCCTATTCTTTTCCAAAGTGGTTCGATAAAGCACTGATATCCTTTACCAAACGGATGAATTTAGTTCATGCACTTTATAAAGAATTTGGTATCTTCGACGGCTATGATTTGTAAAGCAATGTAAAAGTAAGGTCCGTATTTGTTATGATATCTATATAAATAATATTCAGGACAACTTGATGTCCGGCCTGAAGCTTCGGATGGTGTACTGCGGACTGACGGATTTTTTTCTTTCTATTTTTAGATTGCATGCATCTTGCAACGTAAACTGATAATTTTTGAGGCGGTGGGAGTGGGGGTTAATTTTTTTTTTTCGGTCGATTACAAAGGTTCATTATTGGAAATAATAAGCCAACACGTCATGTACGCTGAGAAATAATTATTGTCGATATAACATGAAGTGTCGCATATTATATACCTATTTATTTATTTGATATACAAAGATAAGATACAAAGATACATTGATCACAATGACGCTGTGATTATGGAACTACTCTTCTGCAATTCCACAAACATCCACACGCATTGTTTACGCAGCGTATGCATGCAGGAATTGTAATTGACCTTAGACCAAGACTATCATTGCCAACTCATAGCCCTCAGTATATCATTTGTATAATTTACAGAAACCTCAATTGAAGATGCAACAGCCATTCATCCTAAGCAGGACTAAATAAAACTAACTTTAACTTGGTTGATAAAAAAAGGAATTCCATAATGTAATTCACTATTGAGCAGCATCTAGGTATGAACGATGTGTAAAGTAATCAAATATAAATTCTTGGACAAAGGGTATTTACATAAGTGTTCACATCATTGATAATTAAGTTTCACAAAATGACTGAGGAAATTAGGGAATGAATGGGCGACACCGTGGTAACGGTCAACGCGAGTCAAGCCTACCGTAAAGGAAAAATGAAAAAAAATTTAAATAAAAAAAGAAGACTGATAGCGTTAAACAGATTATCCGTATTGTACGCCAAATTTTGTATCTGTACTGTTCTTACCATGTAAATGAATTAAATTTATTTTCTATCATTCTGACAAATGAAATTAAAAACAAGTGGAAATGAATTAACAAAAGAAGATTAAAATGAAGAAACTATACTAAAACAAGTTCAAGTCATGCAGCATCATCGTACGACCAAATTTTCGTAAATTATCGTACTATAATATGTTGCAATGTTTTGAAAATTGAGGACTATGACTGAAAAGAAATTGATAACTACCACTTTTATGGTGAAAAATCCGTTCTAAATAATAATATGCTATTCAACTAGAGGTTTTGGAAGTTTAGCTTTTTTCAGTTTTTACATATTTCTTAGCATATTTCAATTAAATTTGACAACGTTGGTCAGCATAATTTTATACATACGTTATTCAATGTTCTATTTTATAGTTGATACACTTTATTTGAGCAATATTCTGCCAAAAATAAAAACTCAACGATTTCTAGCCATTTTTTCCTATTTTTAGTGATTTTTTTCAGCACTTTATTGAAATTTGATTAATTTAATGTGCCCAAAAAATGCTGTTCAACGAACTCTTCCATTCGTTTGGAAGCTTGATTTTTTGGCGCAAGAATGTAATTTTAATCTCAATCCTAAGGAGATATATATAATGATTCGCTCCTCTAGTGCGCAAAACAATATTTGAATTGCTTTTTTGAAAGTTTGGCTGACAATCGGTTAACGGAAGGGTTCCAAGTTATTTATATTCAACAAATACTATATTTAAACTTCTCGAGAATTTTATATTATTTGAGTTGCGAAACCTTGAAAACCCTGCATTTATTCAGTGTGTTGCACGTTTTTAAACTCATAATGGAGATTTGACGCTTTACTAATTAGTGATTCAAAATACAGACAAACAGTCAAGATTGGTAGACTGTTTATACAGATGGCAAATAAGTTGCAGTATGCCACTATATAGGTGATGACGGTCAGAATGTCTCTACCAGAGCAAAATGAAATTCTCTCTAGCTCTACTGCTGTCCGCGTTCTGCGTTGGTGCAGTCCTAGGCACAGCCTTCCCAGAGCAGAGCGCCGCTCCAGCTGTATCTACTACCGCAGTTCCTGAACTCGTACCTGCTCCCACAGCACAACCTGAAACGCTAGTTAAGCCCATTGGCAAACCAGGAAAAGGACCAAAGCCCTCAGAGGATGCCACTATCACCAAGGCTAAGGAACTGAAACACAAGCTGGAGAAAGCCCTTAAGGAGAGTAAGGGCAAATTGGAGAAATTCAACAAAGCTCTGGGCGAGAGCAGAGAAGAAGCTATTGCTCAACTGACAAAAGTCAAAGACGAACTCTTTGCCAAATCCAGTAAGTTCTCACAATGTCCATATGTACCTACATGTTTCGGAAAATTTTTAGGTAGCATACATACCGAGAATGCCTTTGACATTGGAAACTTTGATGTAAGTGATTATTTAATATGAAAATTGCAGATACATTGTAAAATAGTGCATGCTCTAAATATGTTGAATAATAATTTATACATTCACAGTTACGCTGAGTGGGCTACCAATCAGAATGGTTATAAATATAGTTGTAATTATATAATTATATCTACAATGAATTCTGTCATGAAGCATATCCGTGTTGTCTGATCCTTCTATCTTTAGCTTAATACTATGCTGCTTTGAATACCTAATACTATTGTTACATTAATTTATTTTCCCCACAGAGGAGGCCTTGAAGAAGGGTGATAAAAAGTTGAGGAAGGCTCTCGTCGCAAACGCCATCATGCTTGAACTACTCAAAAACAGACTGTGGAAGCTCAAGTAACTAGCTAGACGCAAATGGAAGGTCTACATCAATACCCTAACCCTATTGAATACGGAACCAAACCATCAAGTTCAAAAATAAATACATTAATAAATTTAATGAATAAATAAATGAATAATTCTTTTGAATGATTCATCTTATAAAGGTACCTATTGTCTTCTTATAAAGAAGTATCAAAGTTCAAAAAAAAAAAAAAAAATATATATATATATATATATATATACAACTTTTTTTATATATATATATATATATATATATATATATATATATATATATATATATATATATATATATATATATTATATATACTTTTGTAGTATACTTTTTGGGGGACCTAGCCCGAAGTACCACATAGAACCTACAGATGTACTACATTGTCAAAAGGTACTACTCAGCTGCCTCATGACGGTTCTGGGTCAATGAATGGTCATGTCGGCTGTGTGTAGGTTTTTATAGTTTCGAGCTGGTGAGTAAGTAGTTATGCCAACGTGAAATTTAAAAAAGGTGAAGTTGTGTTTGTTGAATTGTCAACACTCTATAATAAGAAAGACAAAGAGCTGCGATTGCTGAGAAATTGTTCAAAATGTTTTCCTCATTGAACGTAATCAACTCCCTCGGTAAATCCAATCAGGAGAAGTTTAATGAGTTGAAAAAAGTATTCTGAACTAGAAATTGGTAAATTATATAGTGTTGTAAAACTGAAAAAAATTCAAACAAAATTTGGTGAGAGACTTATGGTGTTTAGTGATGTGTTCCGTTGCTTTTTACCACCTAGACTTGGATCGATCGATAGTGAAATTCTTGATGATCTAAACAAAAAACCTCATCTAGTATTCAGAAAAAGCATAAATGGTGGAGTAGAATTTGATCAAACCGAGGACTGCGTTGGTTAGAAAACACAACTCCCTCTCGTGTAGGTATCAGAACGCGTAGGTTTAGAGCGGAAAGGAACGCAGAATCAGCAGATTCCTCAGCCGCTGTAACACCAAGATAGTCTCGAAATCGAGCATTGATAGAACTGTTCTCAACCCACACCCCGCTAGCCCATCACCGAATCCACCTCTCCCCTAGTCGTAAGCATAACCTGCAACCATTCGACTCTGTGGAACTTAGGAACATTTTTTTTTAATAAGAAGATAGACAAGAGAAAGGTGCTAATAAGAGTAACGATTATACAAAAATCATGACGCTCTTCAAAATAACTGGCAGACGTTCGAATTTGAGGTTGCGATTAGAACGACCCATTCATCTAGATGAAAATAAGGAATATTTACTAGGTTTGACAGGATTTTATGGTGGAAATTACGTTCTAAATGTTCCCGAACCCATTCAACTTAACTTTCACAACTACGAACCTGAAACTGTTGAGGATGATGATCATCAAACATTATACATAGGTAAAGGGAATCATAAAGTGAATAATGTTGAGAATTTTTTCTTGGACTTCATTAAGACAAATTATAACACTCTTCCTGGATTTGATATTGATAAGGACTCGTATTATCTTCGTATGAATGAAATGACTGGTAAAATTGAAATGAAAATGCCTGCTGACGTAGATTTATCGAGTCTAGGTTATTTGCTGGGGTTCTCTCGATCAAAGTCGTCCGTGCCGAGTTATTTCAAGAAACAAACTTATTACACAGCTGAATCATATCCCAGATTAGATCCTTTCAAAGTGATAGAAATCCATTGCAACCTAGTAAAACCGGCAATCACTAATCTCTACACCAACTCTAATACTCACAAAGAAGAGGACATACTGCACACATTCTGTCCTAAAACAGAACAGATTCGTTTTGGTTCATTAATTACAGAACAACCAAATGAAATCAATTACATTCCCATTAATAAGTGAGTGAGATCCATTAATAAAATAGAATTGGAACTTAAGAACGAGTCAGGGGTCGAACACGATTTTTCAGGAGCAGATATTATTGTATACTTGAAATTAATCGAAAAATGAAGGAACGACTTTATTGTCTCAAATGAAAGAAAAAACTGATAATGTTAATTCATCGATGGTTCAAGCATCGAATGGTTCTTGGAGAAAGATGGCAAAGTGTAAAGTATGCACTAGTCAGAAGAGTCAGTTTTTGAAGAGGGAATGGAAATCAAATCATAATGATATTAGTACGAACCATAAGAATATACTAAACTCAAAGCTGCAATGAAAAAGGTAACATTCGCAGAAGGTAAAAACTTGACGCAGGTCAAGCAGTTGGTTGTCTGGGATTACGCTCACTTGGCCGCCCGTGTCGGCCCTTGGGAAATGTACCATAGAGACTCGGAAAGGTTCAAACGTAGGATTGCCTCCCTTTCCTCTGTAATATCACCCGTTCTTAACCAGAAGCATCGAGAAAAAATTATCAATAATTATTTATTTTTTTTTTTTTTTTATTTTATTTTTTATTTTTTTCAGCTCACAATACATAAGAATATACCAACTAAACTCAAAGCTACAATGAAAAAATCACAAAAGACAAAAAACGAGTACGCTGTTACTCCTTTTGGTTCACGACCTCAGAAGAACAATAACAAATTTCCCGATATCATGAGGGCGATAATAATTGGTTCCAGTAACTGTGGTACAACAACATTGCTTATGAATTTCATATACAAGAATTGAATCGATTACACTTATTTATACATATTTAGCAAATCACTCAACCAACCTCTTTATCAGGAATTGCTGGATCGCTATTGTTCTGTAGAAAATGAAGTAGGTCAGGAAATTTGTTTTTCGTTCGCTAATTGCGAAGATATAATTTCAGTTGACGAGTGTCATCCTATTAGTGGTTTTTGATGATTGTCTTCTCGAGAAACAAATAGAAATTAAAAATTATTTCACAATGGGGCGTCATAAAGATATATCTTGTATTAATTTGGCTCAGTGCTACAACTTGGTTGACAGGCAGGTGATACGCAATAATGTCAATATTGTGTTTATATTTCCGCAGAACAAATATTACTTGAAAAACATATATAACGACTTCGTTGTTGGTGACATGACAATGACCGAATTTTCTAAGCTTTGTGCGCAGTGTTGGGAGAAGGACCACGGATTTATAACAATTGATTTAACCAAGAACAAGAAGTGTGGGAAATACCAATGTCAGTTGAATGAAATAATATTACCACGATAAATGAACGTTCCTCGAACGACCCCTGAACGACCCTCGAACGTCAAAAGAACGCTAAATCACGTTATTTTAACGATAAATTAACGTTCCCAGGACAATAGATCCACTCGTAGAGAAATTCGAGGCTGTATGGAATTCACTTTTATGGGTGCATGTAGTCGGATATAATATCCTAACGTAATCGACTGGTAAACTCACGTGCAATTTCTCTTTTAGCGTACCTAGTACTATAAATTCACTCAGTAGTATAGAATAATAATAAGAGAGAAAGCTCAAGATCGATAAACAAAAATTGATTACCAACGCTAAGGAGGCCGAGAAATTGGATATCCTTAAAAAAGAGTTAATTGCTAAGTTTAAACGCGCACGGAAGAAACATCAAGATAT
The DNA here is from genome assembly GCA_030762985.1 of Adelphocoris suturalis. NCBI lineage: Eukaryota > Metazoa > Arthropoda > Insecta > Hemiptera > Miridae > Adelphocoris > Adelphocoris suturalis. Next base: position 32,778,224 of record CM061046.1, read on the forward strand.
CAACATTTACAGAAAAGAGGAAGATAAACCTATAACAAGTGCTATAGAGAATCTCATTGAAAAGGAGGCAGCTAATGATTATAAACCTATTACAAACGCTATTGAGAATCTAGAAAAAAAATTGAAACTCAGCTTGTACCTTTCCAAAGACCAATAGCTCATTTGAAAAATCAATATGGTGATATTGACCAAGTGGATGACGAGGAAAGTAGTGTAGAAGAATCTAACGAAACTATAAAATTTCCTCCAAATACTCATCACAGTACACCTGTAAAAATTATATCAAATAAACCAAATATTGAGGTTGAACTTCCTACAGCTGAGACTTTAGAAAAACACCCTCAGGTAAATGAGAGTAAAATATACGATACACCCAGTGATAAAGCATCTAAACAAATGGAGTAGGAGAAAATCGCTACAAAGTTTCTACCGAGAGCCAGTGATAAATCATTTGGTCTTTATTATAATGATCAAATAGCATCGTACATGATTGGAAATACACCTGTTGTGTTCGATAATAGTGATATTATAGTAGGGACCCAAAGGTATACGGGCACTTCAAGTCTTTGGCGTTTGTTAACTTATGAGAAGTCTCCATTCGAACAGCACTACAAACCGCAGGATTTAGAAATTTACGAAAAAATACTTATAGATACAGAATTTATGTTCCATGGAAATAACCAAATATCCAAAAAACCAAAGTCTAGCAAAGCTGATAAATGGACGTGTCTAGTTAAGCATATATGGAAAAAATACAACGATGAGAACAAAACCGAACATGTTGGATCAGGGGTGTTAAATTTTAATGAAAACCATATAGAATATAAATATATCGATAATTTGAACGAGCTGATTGTTGGACTTCATTACATATACAGTCAGGAAAAGGCTGGGAACAATAACTTTCATAATGAGAAAGAAGCCATCCTCAGTTTCTTCAATGATCGTCTCGAAGAGAATTTAGATTCTCCGTAAGGTAAAGAATATTTAATACGTTTCGTTTCACGAAATTTCTAAAAGGAGCTCAGGTAGGATCGGGTTTGTTCAATTCAATACTGAAAAAAATTCCTTTCGAGATCCATGCTCCAGGATATAATTTTCTGGGGCCGGGGACTGATTTGGACTCTCGTTTACAGAAGCGACAAGTGGGTGTGAATAAACCCGATGAAGCCGCGAAAGAACATGATATTTCCTATAGAGATAACCCTAAAACCGAGGACAGACACCTTGCTGACAAAGTTTTGGAGGATAAGGCATGGAGCCGATTAAAATCAAATGATTTGAGTGAGAAAGAGGGGCATTAGCGACAGGTACTGCGATGAATCTAAAACAAACATTTTGGATGGGGATTGAACCACAACTTAAATTTTAATAATAATATAATAAGAAGACGATTCGAATACCTATTGGAACAGCAACATGAATAGCTCAATGAATTGTTCATTGACTTCTGGTCAACGAGCCAAGATCCGAGCGGCATACAAACAAGGAAACGGGGTTATCATACAGTTGAGTAAAGAGCAATTGTTACAAAACAATGGTAATGACAGAATTAGTCTAACACAAAAGCAACATAATGAAATTTCTAAATCTCGAGTAAAAGGGAAAGGGTGTCGCTTGGTATTATCAAATAGACAGTTACAAGAAAATTATAAGGGAGGGTATTTACCACTCATTTTTGCAGGATTGGGAGCTCTTAGTTGGTTTTTGGGAGGAGGTGCTGCAGTTGCTAATTCTGTGATTGATTATAAAGATAGGCAGAAACGCTTGGAAGAAACGATCAGACAAAATAAAGCTTTGGAAAACAAGAAAACAGGTGTGTGAATAATACTAGGCAACAACCACCACCAACCGTGAGGTTTCAGGTGGGGTTACCGAAGCTTGTAGTTTTAGTGAGTTTTGAGATACTTCTTGTGATGTGACGTTCGATAATAAATACCTAATTTCTTGAAAGAATTACAGTTGAAATACCTTAAATTTCGTACCTATAGAACACAAATTAACATGGCGCAGTCGAAAATCTGTTGTTGTGTGTAAGTTGTGAAGACTAGAAGTAACGGTCCAAGTACAGTGCAACGTGTGTTCGGGTATACAAAATCGCAATCAATTTGTGGTTTTACCAGCGGGTTTTGGTGTTTTTTGTTGTTGTCGTGTATTGAACTATAGGTACCTACCTAATAATTAACACTTGAACTACATTAAGCAAAAATGGCTCTTGAATTTCGGCCTCCAGGGGAACTAAGGTTGGACGGAGATGTTCATAAAAACTTTAGAACGTTCAAAAGTGAAATCAATATATACTTCACTGCCACCGAAACGTATAAAAAGCCCCATAACGTGCAAGTGGCCAGACTTTTGAACCTAATCGGACCGGAAGCACGCAGAATTTACGAAAACCTATATACGTCAGGAAAAGAAACTGTAAATTCAGTTTTAGAAGCACTAGAGAAAGAATGTGTACCAACTAGAAATGAAGTAATGATTCACTTCAAGTTCTTTAAACGCACTCAAAAAGAAGGTGAATCAATCGACTTGTGGGTCAGAGACTTGAAGGAACTGATCATTGATTGTGATTTTGGTGAAGCAGAAGAAAAAATTTTGAGATCGCAGATAGTCTTGGGTGTCCGCAACAACGAGCTTCAAGAAAAATTGCTTCGCCAAAGTCTTGATTTGAAGAAGGTCATATCCTTTTGCCAGGCGCATGAAGCAGGAGAGAAATATCGTAAGGAAGTATCCAATAACACCCGAGCTATCGAAGAATTATTGGACGTGGATCAAATCAGACGAACATCCAGAGAGGGCAGAGCAGCGCATTTGGGTGGTGGAGGACAATCTAGCTCCCAGCAATCCACGTCGAACATCATTTCCCGGACAACCCGACATCAAGGCTCGAACGAAAAACCTCTAATAAGAAATTGCCGTAACTGCTCCCTGACGCATGAAATTAACCGATGCCCAGCATTTGGTAAAGTATGCAATCATTGTCAAAAACCAAATCATTTCAGATCATGCTGTTTTAAATTAAAGTATAAGAACAAAAATGCACTAGAGCTCTGTACAATGGAAAATTGTGAACTTGAGAATATTGAATCTTTAGTCATTGAATCTATTGCTAGTGAATGTCCAGGTGTTAGACAGGGTTCATGTTACAAAGAAATTATATTGAATAACTTAAGAACTGTAAAGTTCAAGATTGACACAGGTGCAGATATTAATACATTGCCTGTAGGGCTTGCTAAACAACATTTTCCTCACGTTAAAATTAGTGAACCATCGTTCACTTTGAGAACTTATGGAGGGTTTCGTGTAGTACCTTTAGGGCAAATGATTTTGAATTGCTCCTACAAAGATAGAAGCTGTGCAGCGAATTTCGTGCTTGTGGGGGAAGGATGTTCTACACTACTAGGGTTACAAACTTGTAGGGACCTAGGATTAATATATATAGTTGATGAGGTGCATACTATAAAGACCAAAGATGAATTCCTGAATATTAACAAGGATGTAAAACCTCCCAAACTCATTTCACGTGGTGAAGGTGCAAGAATTAGGATGGTCACCCCTGTTTCTTGTGAAAACGGTAAGCATACCTTAACTCATTCTTAAGGGTTTGATGTGGTGCTTTTCAAATTAGGTGAACTTTTTTTTGTGTTTGCATGATCACTAGTTGATAATTAATCAATTGCTGCCACCAGGACATAAAATTCTCATAAATTGTAGAAAATATGAGGCCGGCCAATAACTGGATGACAAAAAGAGTGATTCCTCCAGTCATTGGCCGGGTGGCTAATAACTAGAATGATGCAAATTTTTCCTACCCCAATAATTGGCCAGATGGCCTAAACTGCCAACAGCGCTTATTTAAATGGTGCATGTAGGTCCCATTCAAGTTTTATTGCACGAAAATGTGTTTTCCGATCGTAATGAACAAAAGTGTAGAGAAAGTTGTAAGATACCACGGCTCCCTGAATGGTGACTACCCCTCGTTTCACAACATATTATCCTTCTTAGCTCGGGAGATAGCGCATTCGATGCACATGCTTTGAAATCCCAGGTTCAATTTCGTGGGACTGCACTATCTTTTTTTTTTTTTTTTTTTTTTTTTTTTTTTGCTATGCTTGCGCCTGTACCGGGGTAGGCCATATAGGTTCAGGGGCGGTTAATGTCATGTTGGATTTGTTAACCATTTGGAAAATATGATTAGGGACGTCTAGAGATGGTTAGGGATGGGTGGGTCTAACATAATTCGGCTAGGGCTATAACCAATACTAGGATTTTGAGTATTTATATACTGCATTAGGTGAATGTTTATATTTTGTTCCGTTTTCTCACATTTTTGCATAATTTGTTTCACTATCCTCACTCCCGTTTCTGCTAATGACCTTGTGCATAAAGGGGGATACTGATGGTCAAACTTATTCCATTTTTGCTAAACATTTTTTGAATTTTGCACTACTAAATGGGTTTTTATCCATTATTAATTCATCAGGATCTCCAAAAAGGACAATCAGACGTTCTTGACAAAGCTGAAATAGTTTTTTTCTCTCCGCAAAATTAACAGTTATATATGTATATATACATTAGATGTTTGGTACCCTCAGCAGAACAATCTTACTGTTTTTTGTTTGTTTTTTAGCGAATAGCTACCGTCAAAAAGTGCGTTCGTTAGTCATAGAGTTTGACGTTTTTTTCTTCTTTTCAGTTTTTCTTTAGAGTTTGATGTTCAGTTTTTTGCTTCAGTAGGCACATGTAACCTATGCACCTAGTGACTTTGAAGTTGGGGCTCCATAGAGCAGGGCCAACACCATCACGTGTTTTTGAACCATCAGTGAATATAAGGGTGTGTCCAGCATATCGCTGGATTGCCTCAGTATAGCGACATCTGAGGATGTGTGGGGGTGTATTGCCCTTGACCCCGACTTTCATATGAAGGTCAACACGCATCCCAGACAAGGTCCAGGGAGGGACAGGGGGCACCTCATATTAAACTAAAGGGTATCTCTCTATGCTATCCCACCTTGTGAGCTCCTGAACACGAATACCCAATGGGCGAGTTCGTGTTTGAAGTGTGGAATACGTCTCTTCTGGGGAGGGTATGGTGACCACTTCGTGCAGATTGTGTCCTAGGAAATAGCGCAAGCGTTCTGCATAACGAAAAGCTAGCAGATTTCGCCAAATTATGAGTGGCTGACTATGCCTAAGCACCTGACGGGAGGCTGTCGGGCTAGTACGGAAGGCCCCAGTAGACAAACGTAGACCCTTGTATAATAAAGGTTCCTGCTTACGCAGCAAGGACTTCCTTGCTGAGCCATAAACTGCAGACCCATAATCAATTCGGGATCGCACCATTGCATGGAAAATCCTCAAGAGGACATCCCGCTGTGCACTCCAACTATAGTTGGAAAGGGCCTTGAGCATCTGTTCACCCCGCATGGCAGCTTGGTGCAAATACTCAATATGCTGGGTCCACCGCAGCTGACGGCCAACTATGAGACCGAGGAAACGCTACCTACAGGCACCCTTATTAAGTCCAATGTTACCTATTCCAATGTTTCAAGAACCAATGATACCTATTCAGGTCGGAAAAAACTGCCAAAGTAGGTACCTACCTAGTAAATGTAAAGTATTCTTCGTTGATAATAAAAATGTTAAAAAGGTTAATGAATAAAACATTTTTAAATTAAATGTGAGATGATTAATTTGATTTCTCATAGTTACAGCCACAATCAGTTCTTGTGGAAAATTTACCGATACGGTGGATCAGAAAACAATGAACTTAGGGTGGCCAGTGACTGGTGACAAGGTGGCCAATAATAGGAACTCCCGGCCAATGACTGGTGGAAAACAGATTTTTCAAAACTCATTGAAAAAAATACTTGGTAGATCTTTTATTAGTTTAAAATTGCTATTGTATTACATTGTTTGGATGTTTACCTTCCTAAAACCCTAGGAAAGAAACAAATATCTTCAAAAATAAAGCGGGTAAGGTAATAATCATTGCTAAGTGGCCAATGACTGGTGCCCTTACCCTAGTAACGCTCGAAGAGTACCATTAAAACTAAGAGATAACTTGAAGTTGACATTACAGTCATTACTGGAACAGAAAGTTATTACACAGGTGACTGAACCATCAGAATGGATAAGTAATTTAGTCTTGGTTCAGAAGCCTAATGGTACCCTTCGTATTTGCATGAACCCTGTTGAACTGAACAAATGTCTGGTGCGTGAGCCATTTCCAATACCAACAATCGAGGAAATTGCACCTAAATTGACTGGTAAACAATTTTTCTGTGTGTTTGATATAAAAGATGGGTTTTACCATGTAGCTTTGGATGAATATTCTAGTAAATTGTGTACTTTTTCAACATGTTTTGGAAATTTTCGTTTCTTGAGGTTGCCATTTGGAGTCAACCCAGCACCTGAATTGTTCATGAAACTTAATCTTAAATATTTTGGTGACTTGGAAGGAGTCACAGTTTATTTTGATGACATTTTAGCTGCTGCTGATAGTAAAGAAAAGTTAGCACAGATAGTAGAGCAAATTTTGGCTAGAGCTAGAAAATTTAACATAAAATTCAACCCAACTAAACTGCAATATTTTCAAGAAGAAATAAAATTTATAGGGTTTGTATTTAATAAACATGGAATAGCTTCAGACCCCGATAAAGTAAGAGCTGTGAGTCAATTGACCAAGCCATCTAATAAAACTGAACTACAACAAATTTTGGGATTTGTGAACTATTTGAGGATGTTTATACCAAATTTTTCTGAAATAGTTTCTCCGCTTAGGGATTTATTAAAGAAAGATGTAGAGTTCACTTGGGAAGAGTCCCATAATCGGGCGTTCAACTGCCTGAAAAGCATAATATGTGAAAAAACCATGCTAGCCACATTTGATCCACATAAATCAGTACATATTGAATGTGATGCTTCAAAGGATGCTTTAGGGTTTGCCATGTTTCAGGATACAGTTCCCATATACTATGGGTCTAGGTCGCTGTCTGCCACCGAACAAAATTGGGCTCAAATCGAAAAAGAGTATATGGCTATTCTCTTTGCATGTGATCGTTTACACTATTTCATCTTTGGTCATCCTGATGTCACCATATACACGGATCATTCTCCGTTGGTATCAATCCAAAGCAAACATTTTGAATCCGTTCAAAATACTAGACTTAGAAGAATAAAATTAAAATTGTTGAATTATGATTTTACTCTTAAATACAAACCAGGAAAGAAAATGTACACTGCTGACTTGTTGAGTAGGAATTTAATTGCTACTAGAGTAGAGGAGCCATATGACGAATTAGTTCATGTTCTGACTAAAGGGGAATTGATATTTAGAAATGACAAATTACAACAGTTTCAACAGTCTACAAAGGAAGATTCAGTGTTGAGCAAAATTATTGAATTCTATCAATCAGGGTGGCCAAACAGTGTAAAATCGGATAGCGTAGAGGGAGAGTTGGCACATTTCGTCAAGCTCAAAGGATCCATTACAGTAGAGAATGGTCTCGTATATAATGAGCATCGTCTAGTAGTTCCCCGGGTGCTAAGGCGATACATATTGGAGTTATTGCACGAGACTCATTTGGGCATTAGTAAATCTAAAGAGTGGGCTCGTAATACTGTTTATTGGCCAGGGATAACTGAGCACATAGTAAATTTTGTACAATCGTGCCCCACTTGCCAAAGATTTGGAAAGAATAATGTAAAAGAGCCACTCCTTAATCACGAAATATATATGCTTCCATTTCATAAGGTAGGTGTGGACATCGCTGAGTATGGCAGGAATTCTTACCTTGTAGTCGAGGATTACTATTCTCGTTGGATAGAAGCTGAAAAACTTGTAGACAAATCTGCTAGCTCTGTAATTGATGTTCTCAGAACAGTGTTCTCTAGATGGGGAATTCCAAACATTGTCGTGTCTGACAATGTACCATTTGCAAGCCAGGAGTTTCAGGCATTTGCCAAGGAATGGGGATTCAATCACGTGACAATTAGCCCACATCATTCTAGGAGCAATGGGCTGGCGGAGAAGGGGGTACACATAATCAAAACATTGCTAAGGAAATGCGAGTTTGATGGAGCGGACTTTCAGTTGGCTCTCTTAAATTATAGAAATTCAGTAATTACGGGGTTGGGAGTTTCTCCAGCACAACTGATGCAAAGTAGGCAACTGAAAACCAAGCTCCCTATTCTCAATGAGTCCTTGAAGCCTAAAATTATTGATGCTTCTGATAGTATATTGAAAAATCAAGCACTTCAAAAACGTTATTTTGATGGTTCAGCGAAAAATCGGGCTCAAACTTTCATTGTGGGTGAAAAAGTACTTCTGAGAGAAAATAATATTTGGGTCAAAGCCGAAGTTATACAGGTTAATTCATGCCCTAGATCATTCATTGTTAGGTCGGAAAAAGGAGGGGTCTATAGGAGAAATTCTAGCTTTCTTAGAAAACTAGAGAAGAGAAAGGAACATTACAAGGAAATAGGGAATGGCAACATAGTGAAAACGGAGGAAAGTCATCAAGAAAGAGAAGATAACCCAAAGTGCCAGCCATTGGTTCCGAATCCTGGCACTCGACAGTCTGCCCGTCCTAGGAAACCAAAAGTCTGGTCTGATTATGTGTTGTGATGATTATGTGTTTTTATGATTTTTTATGATTATCTGATTATGTGTTGTGATGATGGAAGGATAGGACTGATTAGCAATAATAATGTAAAAGATTGTCAGTAAATAGTTACATCCTTAATAATTAGAAGTACAGAATTTTAATGTTAGTGATGATGTAAGGAAAGGACTGATTAGAAATAATAATTTAAAAGATTGTCAGTAAATAATTACATCCATAATAATTAAAAGTATAGATTTGGTGTGGATTACTGTTCTGTGTTATGCTGTTGTCTAAACTTTAGTACTAAGTTAAGTTCTCCAAAGTAAATATGCAGGTGCTGTATGTTATATGTATTACATTATATTATATATTAAAAAAAAAAAAAAAAAAAAAAAAAAGGAGCATGTGAATAATACTAGGCAACAACCACCACCAACCGTGAGGTTTCAGGTGGGGTTACCGAAGCTTGTAGTTTTAGTGAGTTTTGAGATACTTCTTGTGATGTGACGTTCGATAATAAATACCTAATTTCTTGAAAGAATTACATTTGAAATACCTTAAATTTCGTACCTATAGAACACAAATTAACACCGGAAATGATAAACACCGTTCTCAATCAAAATCAAAAAATTTAAAAACGAAAAAGCGAACAAAAAAAAGTTTGAAGCATTGAGTAATTTCAACATTAACTATTATGCTTCATTGAGTAAACCAGGGATAAATAATTTGAGAGGAGTGGTCATGCGAGATACATTACCAAAAACTCCTAACATAATCGAGTGCGGAATAATAAATCTTGGTGACTAAAACGAGATGGTCGCATTGGACTTGTTTTTACAAAGACAAAATGGATAAGTTTTATTTTGATTCGTATAGTGATTCTAACCCTCCGAAAGAATTAGTTTCGTATCTCGGTGGAAGTCGTTTATTCTACAATGAAGACCGGATACAAAATTACCACGACCCGCCTATATGTGGGCACTTTTGTAGTTTTGTACTTGTTGGCAACTGAACGAATTCCGTTCAACTCTATACTACAAAAACTGAAAAGAGACAAATATATTTGGGATAGTTGGTTTTAATAGAATTTTTACCAACCTCTGCTTTGTTTTTCAATTTTTTTTTCTTTTACTTATAATAAGAGGGAAAACAACTGAGAGAAAATCTTTGGTAAACGAAACAATGGGTAACGTATTCTCAAAATATATGAAGGATATTACTCGCTCCGAGTACAAACACTATTACCCGAACAGTACTCAAAATTTCAATTCACCAAACAAAAGGACAGAATTTAACATCGATTACGGAGATGGATTTTCCATGTCCATGTACCAATATTTCATCTCTGGTACGTTGAAGAAGGCTGATGGCACTGATTATTCTGCCGATACAAAGGTGAAGTTGGTTGATAACTTAGTTCCATATTTGTTTTCTAGAATCGAGGTGAAAAAGCACAATTACTTGATTAATGAAGTTGAATATCCTGGTGTTACTAGCACTGTCAAGAGTACTGTTTCATACAGTAACTCAGAAATTAAAGCTCTTTCAAATAACGGTTCTACCTCACTATGCAATGCGGAGAAAAATACGTTCTACGTATGTGGGAATCTCTCACATTTAGGTCTAGGGTTTTTTGAAGATATTAAAATGCCTATTTACAAAGGAGGAATCGTCATTTCCTTTATCAGAGATAGAGATGCTAATGTTATTTACCGATGGAAAGTGAGGAAACAAGATGGTACTGTAACTGACCTACCCGCAGAAGGAAAAGTAATCATAAATGAGTTTTTGATTCGAGTACCGCTAATTGAATTTGATCCCCTATGCAAAATCAGGTCGGTGAATGAATTAGCTGATCTAAAAAATATACCGTTCCATTTCAGGAATTGGCAGTGCATCCAAAAACCGAGTATCAACGGAAATACTTTTACATTTGATGTAACTAACATTTTTAGAAACATTCAAAATCCTACTTTCGTGATGGTAGCTTTCCAATCTGAAACGGGTATTCAGTTGCAGGATGCTTCGTTTTTCGGCTCTATGAGTGCAAAAAATATACGGGTAAAGATAAACGAAAACGTTTATCCTAAAGAAATGGAGAACTTTAATATAACGGACGGTAACTACGCTCTTGCTTATGAAATGTATTAAGATTTTAAAAATGTTTATCAAGATGATAATGATATGCTATACGATTGTGTCAACTTTACAAATACAAAATGTGTTTACGTTATTGACACAAGTAAACATACGGATGACATTTCAAACTCAAAATCAAATATTATAATTACGGTGGATTTTTCAGCCAATCCCCCAGAAGGAATAAATGTTTACGTGGTATTGGTATCTCATATAAACTTGAATTACGATATTTAGAATAACAAATTTGCGAGTGTATTTGTTTCTGTTTTGCCCTAACTGAAGCTTGATTTATTGAGCTGGATCATTTTATAGGCGCAAAAAAATAGCCTTCCCGTGCACCTTTAAATCAAAGAAACGCTTGCATATGAGTCTACAACACTTCGGGACATTTTACGTCTTTAGTTGCAGACTCGTATGTGTTGCAGACTCGTATGCACGCTCTAAGAGCCACTCAGCTGATCCGGACCCTTGGTATCGTCAAGAAAATGTCCTAAAAAGGCTACATACGAAATTACAGCTTCCTAGAGTGAAAAGCATAGAAATTAGCATTAAGAGCAACTCATCTAATCCGGACACCGGGCATCGTCAAGTAAATTTCCTAAAGAGGCTACATACGAAATTACAGCTTCCTAGAGTGTATAGTATAGAAATTACCTATTAAATTGATTTAACCACCGCTTCACAAATCAAACCGTTCTCGCAATATTCGGATCACCTGCTATGGATCAAATAATCGAAACACCAGCTCAATGAAATCATCAAAAATTAACAAGCGGTTGCAATCATGTTCGCAATATCAATTATTGAGAATGATCACCTGAGTGTACACAATTATTCAAATAACCATGTTCATAACTCAGCTTGTTGGCCACGCACTTCGCAGTATAACATAATATGGTTGGATAAATCGAGAGCTTCCGAATGAATGGTCAACAAATTTTGTAAGATGAAAAACGATGAAGTACCATTTCCCTAGCAACGACTAGGTTGTAAGCGGAAATCATCAGAACATCAACCGTAACGCTTTTCTTTAACGCTTCGATTGAATCTCTAGTAAAAAAAAAATCTCATCCTTATTTTGATACACAATGCTCGTGACAATCACCTATACTACAGTATGAAATAAATTGTGCCACTATGAGCTCATCAAAATTTGAAAAATAAGTTAGATACATTTAAAATACTTATATATGCTTCTTCATATATATGTACTACCTCCTCTTCATTTAATAAAACTTACTAGGCACGTATAGCCCTGCGGTATGAGTCAATAGCAACTTAAGATTGATAAGCGTGTGGTACTATATCAGATGCATCACAGATTAGTGAACCAATTAAGACACAATTCGATTTCAAGAATTTATTTCGAATTCAGTTCTAGGTAAATATGTACTAATACAACGAAGGCATTTCGAGTATAGCAGGTGCCCAGTAAGGATGATAATAGTTGGGTATGATTGTTTTGAATCATCATAAATTCGAACCATCAGACCAATGAAGTTTCACTAGTCTGGGATTCAGGATGGTGGTCAACTTATTGGGAATGCTTCTCAAGCTTGGCCTTGGCGGCTTCGATATCCTTGATAGCCTTGGCAATTTTTTCCTTCAGTTTCTTGGCAGCCTGTTGTTTGGCCTTACCGACGGCAGGGATGACGACTTCCTCTGTAATTCACCACAAGCTTTGTAATTTTTTCAATTTTTTTCAGAAATAGAGGTAATGAAATGTTGAAATAAAAAAGCACATGGTATATGCCTACATTTTTACACAAATAATGACGATTCACAAACCAGTTCTCGCTTCCCGATATTTCAATTTTCAGGCCCACCTCTGACTACTTCAATGAATTCTCTATTTCTACTCCAATCTTCATGAGCTTCTTGTTTCCTGATCGGGAGTTCGTCTCTGCTAATAGAGGATTTTTGGATCTTAAAGGACTCAAATCAAGGAGAAAATAGAGAAAAACTCAAAATGAAGGTAAATCTAATTAAACTTTGAAAATATTATTTTCAAAGGCATCCTTTATTACGGGCAAATGAATGAAATGAATAACTCGAAAGTAACCGGAAAGCAAACAAAAATAACTCGAAAGCAAGCGAAAATAACTCGAAAGTAAAAACTGAAAACAGGAAACTAGGGAAAATCTAAAGAAAAATCGTGACAAAAAGCTCGAGTGAAGAAAGATTGGGATCGACCGCAGTTCGAGAAATGAAAGTGTGGACGAGGTAAGCTCGTGAGAATATGAAGCCCACCCCCTACAGCCCATCCCACCACTGCTACAGTCCCTTCCTTCTCCTACAGCTCATTACTCCCCTACTTTTTCATCCATCGAGAAAAATACACCGGAGGAAGCACATCTCGTTGTGACAAATCTCAGTCATTTTCCCGATTGAAACTGGGAATTCACGATCTCATACAATCAACAAATAATGTTAGGTATCTACTGACACATATTTAATAATAAGGCAATACAAAATGTTGGTCAAGAATGAATTAGTTGGAAACTTTTCGAAATCAGAGTTTTGCAGTTTTTTTGTACCTACGGACAATGTTCATATGCAAATAAAACCATCCTATTGGGAAACTCATAATTACCTAATTAACTTTAACTTCCGATTCCATCCACCAGAACATACCAAAATTCTCCTTTTTTGTCGTAAAACTAAATATATTAAATAGCTGGAAAAAGTTGGCCTACAGATAACATTTGTTGGGAAGGAAATTGAAATTAACTTGTTCAAGATTAACCGATGTAATCCATCTGATCAGAAACAAATAGTTCGCAAAGTTTTACAAAAAAAAAAAAAAAAAAAATTATCCCAGTTGAATAATATTCTGAAGTTTGTGAATGACGAAAAGAGAAGAACTTAGTTTTCAATAAATACGATAATTTCTTCAGTAGTAAACAGTTGAATGTATTGCATAAAATGTCAAAGTAATTGAAGAGTCCAGGGATAGAACAATTTTAGTCATCCAATACAATTCATTTTAGTGTTAGAAAATGAAAGAAAAATAGCTTTTTCTCGATATTCTGCTTTGGACTAGTGTACTGAAAAAAATTAGAGTAGTAAAATTGTTTACAAAAAGAAAACAAATTTAAGATAATACTTTTTCAAACAAGTTCATGACCTTGGTCATTGTTCCCCAGCATCATATGCGTCATATATTTCCCGTGACTTTGACATTTCTTTCCCGGGCGCTCTCTGACTTCAAACATTCTTCCCTAGTGCCTGTATTTTTGAACTCCGGTTTTCAAATTACTGAGCTCGTTCTTTCCCATAGGCTTCGGGGATCTGAGAGGTTTGCCACTGACCTACTTCTAGGCATTACTAGCTCAAAACGTGAAAAGAAGTGACTAATCCGTTCTTTCCCTGGACCCGTCAATTGCATAATTACTTTTACTTACAAAGAGAGTCCGTCATGTAATCTCATGAAACTAATAATCCTTTCTGAGAGCTACGTATCTAAAATCAGGTCACAAAGACACTAGGCTACAGCAACTCTTCTAAAGCTTCTGATTTCCGAATTTCGGCAGTACATAAATTTTTATTTTCTACAGTATTAATAAAATTCAATTTTCTAATAATATTAATGAGATTCAAAAATTCATTGTGTAGCCACTCTAATTTAACAACTGATTGTCAACATTCAATCCCCAGAACTGCAATTGTGTACGTTTGATTTAGCTAAAGTTACGAAAGTGAATTACCATATTGTATATTCCGACCATAAGAAAACCATTGACAGTATATTTCTATATTCTACAGTAATTAATGAGAAAAAAATCAAAACTATCAATTTACGTGTGGTCAAAGTTACAACTGCAGTTCAAAAATTGTGATTAAGAGCAGTACTTACTAGCTTTAGCTTCGAGTTGAGCCTTCAATTCGTTGAGCTTAGCAATGGCTTCTTCCTTCTTATGTCCGAGTTGCTTCGCTACCTCCTCAGCTTTGCCTTTGCCAGCCTTGATGGCCGCGTCGATCTTGGCCTTCGCCTCCTTTGCCTTGGCGAGGAGAGCTTCCTTGATTCCCTTGCCAGGCTTGGCAGGCGCCTCCTCAGCGCACATGACGGCGCTGGCGAAGACAGCGGCTACAAGAAGGACAGCGAAGTATTTCATGACGAAGAAATTGTTTCGATGCTATCTGAGTGGATCGTTGTGGTTTTATACCCTCGAATGTTTGGATAGTCTGCCGTACTAATAATTTATTTGATTTAGCATTCTCTTATTCATTGTTTTATTATTGACAAGTCATTAGACCTATTGAGCGACTCCTCTCTAAAATCGATAATCTACGCCACGAATAACCTTCAACGAATAAGAACTTTTTCACAGCTGAGTGCTGGTGGTAGCTAATTAGCAAGACCATAATATCGTTATATCACATCACGATTTAATACGACCTATCGTTCATGTAGCTATAGGACACACAGGGCGGATGGTTATAACATGTAATGGAACCTCCTGCAATCAGAATTGCATCCTGTTGCCGCTATTCATTGAGTTGGTAGAGTTTTCAAGACTGCCTAAATTCACAAAATCTAAGGGCCCCCGAGCACTGGCAACTTTTTCGAATCAACTAATTAGTCGCCTTGAGGAAGTTGAAATGAATCACACAGCCTTGAATGCAGCCCCGCGCATGATGAACTTTTTAATCAGAGCAGCTAAAAAATTGCGTCGAGACCTATTCGACGGGTAAGTAAACAATCGCCGGGAGGAATGAGTCACGTTGATTTCTACCTGCCCCCGCCCACCGGCAACTGTTTAGTCGCCCGCAGGACTTCGCGTCGTCTATTTTATTTTCCATAGTTCACTATTTTTTTTTTTTTTTTTTTTTTTTTTTAACTGTGACAATGGATTTGGAAAGTTTATTTCAAGGGTCCAAAAGCAGCCGGCATTATATAATACGCGTTTAAAAGAGTATGCAGATTAGAATTAAAAAAAAAAAAAATTGTGGTTGGATGACATGTGCGAAGAGTTTGTTGAAAACTGGAGTGAACTAGTCGACTTTTTCGATGTGATTTTACGAGTACTTTTCTCAGTTCTTTTCATACGCTTCAAAAGCAATATTGTACTTTTTCTCGTCAAATTTAACTTTGAAAATGATGTAATAAAATTGTAATCTTCCCATGTTTTCTAATTATAGGTAAATTTTTTTTTTTTTTTTAATTTTTAAAGCCATTTATTATCATTTTTACGTAGGTGGTTTACAAAACAAGTGAAGTATTTAATACTTCTAATGGAAAAATAATTTAAAAGTAAAATACCAATGAAGATAATAAACTAAACTTGGCAGTTGCTGATCTCCATAATTTCAGAAATTGTATGGAGATCAAGAGTTTCAGGTTAACAAAATAACAAAATAATTTATAAACAAAAGGTCACATCATTAAATTCAGAGTGTCATAAATAAACATAAATTTACATCTTGTTACATTTAAAAGAAAGAAAAAAGAGCGGAAACAATAAAGAAGAAAACATGATAAGAGCTGTTGAAGTAGAGTAAGTAAGGGAAAGTAAGTAGGCGAATCAGTACGATATTGCTTCATTAGATAATCATTGATAGATTTTTTAAATTTTGTAATTTTTTTGGTAAGTTTGATATTTAGAGGTAGTTTCACGAATAATCTTGGGCCCAAAAAAGAATATTGTTCTTTGAAGAAGTCAAACTTTGGGCAAGGAATTGGTACCATAAAGCCAGAATGAAGTCGAGTTGCACCATGTGAGCGAGAAATAAAAGGTAAAAACCTTTTTCAAATAATGTTGCAACAACTTTGGTAAATAAATAAATCGGGGCGGAAGAATATTAAGTCTTAAAAATAAAGGTTTACTTGGGCTTTGGTATCCAGTTTTGAAAATAAGTCGCAATAAGACTTTATAGCAACCTCTACTGCACCAAAAGTTGATTTATAAGCCCCACCTCAAACAGGAATACAATAAGTCAGAGTAGGTATACCAAACCGTGAAAATTCATTTTCAAATTTAATTTTAAATTTAAATGCTAGTTGTATTTATTTTATAATCTACCTTAGAGTCACGGCCAATCTTTATTAGGTGGTACAGCCTGTCGGAACGACGTAAGTTATAGTGGTCCGAGAGCTACCAATAATTCATCAAACTTTCTCTTCACATCCGGAAGTAATTAAAGAACTTCGGATGTTCTCTCAATTGGCCGAAGAGTTTATGAAACTGCCCATCGAGGAGTCTAGAACTGATGATTGGATGGACCCAAAACGTTCTTCGGCTTCTTCTTCGTCTCAAAATGAGCGCACAAACACATGCAGCTTCGTCGAAATTTATTGTAGAGACTGGCCTGAAAGGCAACTATTTAGTAACCAGTGCGCGGTGGTGGGAACTCCCGGGCAACTAAATAGTTGCCAGCGATTAAAGTTGCCAGTGCGCGGCCGGCCTAAAGGGAATAAATACCTCAATCCCCCACTCAACTACAAGGCACTTTTTCAGATCACGTTGTTTGGAGAACTCAAAGTTACTGTGGCAATTTCTAATTAGCAAAAGATACATCACTATGGGTCCTAAAAAGGGCATCTCACTTATGGGTGCACCATTGGCTAGGGTTCAATTCTGCAGCTACTTTTTTACTTGCTGATAGATCACTTAGATGTCAAAAATATGAAAGAAACCAGATCAACTCTGTACCTCCTGTCCCCAAAATTTCTACTTTATTTATAAATGTCGATAAACTAGGAATTTCAGGGGTCACTCGGCATGTGATATAGTCTCTCCCTTTTGACCTCCCAACCGCTGGATTACAAAGTGCCTGGTATCTGCTTGACGATCGCATCATGACGTAGAATGAGACCGCTGTGAGGACACTGCTACACCACAGGATAGAGATCTCATTTTTACGCCGACAGGCACTGTCTACTGTCCTGAAACTACTCCTCGAACACCTCACTCTACGACAAAGCACTCCTCATCCACCACCTTCACCTTATGTTGGCAGCCCGACGGGACCAAGGGGACCAACCCACACTTAGAAGGGTTGACCTCTAGACCACAACTGGCCAGCTGCTCAGCAAAGGCATTGTGAGTGTGAGGACATCACCCGCAAAGGCCAATGCACCTACTCACACCCCAGGGGCGAGATCAAACCATATTTCATCCGTCAGTTCACCCAAGGCTGTATCCACAACCAGGTTGAAGAGGAGTGGCGATGGAGGATCACCTTGGCGTACCCCGTGCCTAATGACAACATCCCTCAAAATCTCGCTTCCTGCCTCAAAGACCATCACGCCTTCCTGTTACAGACAGGCAACATACACAATTAAATGAGCAGGTGTCCCGACACCACAAAGGCAATCGGTCAGGGCAAATGGTTTACAGTGTCAAAGGCCATAGTGACGTCCAGAGCAGCAAAATGGAGCTGCCGTTTCTTGATGTGGGCAGCGAAATTACAGTTTGGAGAACTGTTAGGTTCTCCACTGTGACATCCCCTGGCCGAAATTCTCTTTCGACATCACCTATGACTCCAGCCACTTGGAAGTGAAATGCCAGTATCTTTTGAAAGTGAGGGAAAACTATGTACCAACGATATCGAAATCGGATGGTAGCCTCGGTACTTTTCCGTTATACCCCCCCCCCCCCCTCCCCCCCAAGTCAATTTGTCTTCAACACGCCCGCCCTCCCGATGTTTCATGTGAGCCAAAGTATACACATCATTCTGACCTACATGTCCAAATAATCGATATTTTTACTAAAGGATTGACTACTTGATGTTATGTAATTTTGAGATGCGAGCTTGCGAGCATCCAGACCACCAACCTATACACAGCATTCTGATCTATTTGTGCGAATTCATATTCATTCTACTTGTGCGAATTCATGTGAAGGCAATCAAACCACAACCACGCCAATTCGTTTCAACAAATTCTCACCGACATTGGCAACTTCTGAAAACAGGGTAATTCCTTTATTCCTTTTTTTTCTTTTTTTCTAGTAATCTAATTTCTTTCCACAGCTTGAAATTGTCACCAATTCTACCTAAATATGTAATCCAAGTAAAAAGTAATGCCTAGAAACGTCGGTCTGCTGGGCGTGATGAAGACAAATTGACATTGGGGGGGAGGGGGGGGGGGTACAACGGAAAAGTACCGTAGCCTCCAGGCCGACTTACTCATTTCTATGGGATTTTCAGGGGTCTTCTCGACAGAGGTGGCTGGGTGAGGATGAGCAGCTTGACATTATTTGGGGCTTTATTCCAGCATTGGGCTGAAACACCATCAGGTCCAGCAAATGTAGAGTTTTTGACATGGCACTTATGTGCCTTGTTGAGCACATAATGCTGGGTAAGGTATCCCTGGTGGAAGCTGGGTGCACCATCGGCTCACCAGGGTTGTAACTGGGAGGACTCAAGAGTGCCTCCTAAAATTTCACAAACTCCTGGAGAGAAGGCACAACTGGTGCATCCCCAGCTCCCTCCAGTACCTCCGCAGCGACACGAGCCGGATGCTCCCTCCATAATCTCTGGACCCATTGGTATTCCCGCCTCCTTGCGTGCTTAGCTGCTCTGCGACTTCAACGGGGCACCAACACAGGAGGATGTCCTCCCTTATGCCTCGCCACGGTCGCATCCCCAACCTGTGGGAGGATCCTCTGTACATAGCTGCAACCGCATCTTCCAAGCCATCACGCTTCCCTACAGCCCGCTTTGCCAGTTCCTGCAGGTAGCCTTCAGTGCCTACCTGCTCCCAGAGCCTCAACACTTCAGTCTTCTGATATTCTAGAAGACTGAAGGTAGTGGGGGAGGATTGCTGATTGGCGGGCTGCTGCCCCACCCCTGTTGGAGATGCGTCCTGGACAAGTCGCTTGTAGTGGGGTCTTAGGCGAAAAGATTGAATGACAGAAATGGTGCACTGGGGAAAACGTGCTTGTAAGAAAACATTAATATTGCATAACCCATTGCACACAGCTTCTGCCTCCTGAGCTGCCATTCACCACAAATTCTCCAAAGCATACCCCCCCCCCCACCCCCCCCCAGCCCTCTCACTATATATCAATTGCAGCGTTGGCCAATACAGGATGCTTTTGCAAGACGTGGCTCTCTCACAGTTGGCACACCGGTGGGCATCTCCAGGGGCATTGGAAGAGGAATAACGATAGGAAGAAGAGGACGAAGAAGATGGTGAGGAAGGCCGACGCCCCTGCCTGGGGCTCCCCCTAGCGCATCTCCTGAGACCCTACGTGCCAATGGGCCGGCAATAGTAATGAGGCTCATTTAGCTGTTCATCCATAAAGGGGGAAGAGTTAGAAAGGGACAGGAGACTCGATGACACAAGCCTCTCCCCTAATCGCCAGTGGGTCATTCTGCCACCCTCTGGTTTGGTTGCACGACGGGGACCTTTGTATGATCTTGACTTAGGTAGGGATATGAAAGAGCTCCGAAGAGATAAAAACACCTACAGTTGTCTTACCATAGCAACACACTTTTTTTTTACAAAAAAATAAATAAATCAATAAAAACTGGGGAGAACGCCCAGGTTTACCCAATGCTGTCTCTAGGGATAAGGGAAGTTGCAGGATGAGGAGGGGTAACAATGGGATGAAAGGAAAAGCCCTAATAAATGACCACCAGTTTAAGTAAGAACCCCTCAGGACGCGGGTGGTGATACATGGAGCACTCCTGATGAGATGCCCAACGTGGGTAACTCTGTGGCGGTTTCCCCGGGCCATGACGCCGTGACCTTGATATTTTTGGTCGCCACTCCTTTTAGCTCAGATACTGCTTGCCGCAGGTCATTTCTGTCATATTAATTTGTTTTAGCCTGCCACGTCTGCTCCACGTTCACGCTGCCTCTGACAACCTGGACATCCATCTGGCTTCACGGCAACAATATCCGGCTTCTTGCCCTGGTCACTCGGTACGTGATATAGTCTCGGTCCCTCAACATCCCAAACGCTAGATGACAAAGCGCCTGCTATCTGCCTTGAAACCGTATCGTGATAGAGAATACGGCGAAATAAGATTCTTATTTTTACCCTAACATGTACGGCAAAGGGTGTCAACTACTTCGTGGGGTCCCAAGACTACTCCGTGAACACCTCACCGGACAGCATGACACACATTAACACACACACACACACACACACACACACACACACACACACACACACACACACACACACACACACACACACACACACACACACACACACACACACACACACACACACACACCACACACAACACACACACACACACACACACACACACACACACACACACACACACACACAACACACACACACACACACACACACACACACACACACACACACACACACACACACACACACACACACACACACACACACAACACACACACACACACACACACACACACACACACACACACACACACACACACACACACACACACACACACACACACACACACACACACACACACACACACACACACACACACACACACACACACACACACACACACACACACACAACACACACACACACACATATATATATATATATATATATATATATATATATATATATATATATATATATATATATATATATATATATACATATATTGAAATTCAGAACTGCTTTTACATTGTCCATTTACTGAAGAATACTGTTTATAGGAAGTGTTTTCCACGATTAGAAAATTACTTTTCTAAGCCAAAAATTATGCCCATTTAACAAATTTAAAATAGCTACTATAATTATTCGCGAGGAAGATCTAAAATATATTTTTCAACAAATCCAATAGCCAATGATATAATAATAATAACCCTTATGTATATCTGTCGGAGAAATATTAAGGTTTCAGAGGAAATTTGTAAGGTAAAACTTTAAAAAATATTTAGGGTAACTAAACTTATGAACAAAAAAGTTTACAATGTGTTACAATTCGTTTTCAATTTAACGAAGACCATGGAATCAGGGTTGTGGTACATCCATCTATTCATTAACATCTCACTGATTATTTTAGGAAATTTTAAACCTTTGGATTTATTTTACTCTCCCAACCACAGGACTTTTTCGAATACCTTCTCAGTTTTAGACCTCATAAAGCTATAGATTTAGAACTCAAGCGAATTAAAAATACTCAATCGTAAATTGAATAGTGAAGTGCTTGTTCCACATATTTATACCAACCAAACGACTGTTTCACTTGTTTCACGTATCTACCATGTGCAGATGATGAAATTTGTACTATCTTGGTTAATCAATTATCATTATGAACATGAATAAACGTTTCTCATGATTGTTGGAGTACGCTGTTTTCCATTCAGACCACAAATATATTGAGTCTGGTAGTTGTATTTATTTATGGTGGCCAAGGATATTGTTGGTAGCTAACTTTGATAAAATTTTAGGTCAAATACGATCAAACGTGAGGAGTGGAAAGAAAGGCTCGTAGCTTTACTGAGGTTTTCTCCCAGATCGATAACGGATGCAGTAGCAGTAACTCACAAAAATGGAATAAGAACGTTTGGAAGGTAGTGGGGGAAAAACAAGTCTTTCTAGCGTGAATCGAATTATTTCCTTGGCATGTGGTCAAAGGAATTCGGCATTTACATATGGAATACGATGCACACAAAGGTGCATGATGATGATACACAAAGGTGTATTATTTGTGAGTTAGATAGCCCTCCTACGCAGATCAATGGTCTATAATTATTAAGCCCCGCCTATAATATGTGATTAGAACATTGCCTCCTAAATTGCCGCAATTTTGTGCTTTACATTAAATGTGAAAAAATAATAATGATAAAAAACAAAAAAATGAACAGGTTGAAGGATAAAAAAAGAAACGTAGGTTTAGAGGCCCCGCAGCTGATCAGTGCGCCTCCGTACCTCGTCCTTGTTTTCAAACAAAGGAGCTCCAGCTAAATAACAGCACCATGAATTTATTAGGAAAGAAATTGGCCTCCGATGCTCCAAAGCTGATCTGAGTCGCTCCATAATTTGTATTTGTATTCCAGACCTCCTAACAGGACCTACATATCAGGTTCCAGCATCATAAGTCGATTAAAAAACAAATTAGGCTCCGAGGCCTCACAGCTGATCAGTGATCACCATTTCAAATTGCAGATCCGTTGGTTGACACCAATATGCCTGCGTAAATATCGGCACCTGCAGAAGGAAAATTAATAAAAAATATCTACATTTTACTTGTTTTCCTGATATCAGTGTAAATATATTTAAGTAAGTACGTACCAATCACCTGAAAATAACATAAACGTATGGTTCATTGAGGTGGTTTTTTCAATCATTAAAAACTCCATAGCGGGATATAGTAAATCAAGATGTAGGTTACGTGAAGCATCGAAATCGATCGTTTTGGTAACGTGAAAATTATATTCGAAGTAAATATACGTGCGCACATGCGCCGAATGTAGTAATAATTCAAGAAAAATAAAATTGGTAGGGGAAAATCTACAGACTAACCCGCACATCCACAGAAAATGTCATCTAAATCTGATGAAAACTAGAAATTAACCTTGTTACATAAGTCATCTGCGTATGTATTTTTGGAAATTTTAAGCCTTGGATATATTATACTATCCCAACCACAGATTTTTTAGATTTAGAACTCAAGCAAAATAAAAATTCTCAATCGTAAATTAAATAAAGAATACCTTGTTTCACTTATAACAACCAAACTACTGTTTCAATTGTTTCGCGTATCTACCATGTGCAGATGATAACATTTCTTCTTCTTCTTCTCTCTTCTTTAATAAAATGAAAAAATTTTTACTATCTGGGTTAATCAATTATCATTATGAACATGAATAAAAGTTTCTCACCATTGTTGGAGTACGCCGTTTTCCTCTTATACCACAAATATGTTGAATCTGGTAGTTGTATTTATTTGTGGTGGCTAAGGATATTGTTGGTCGCTAACTTTGATAAAATTTAAGGTCAAATACGATCAAACGTGAGGAGTAGGAAGAAAGGCACGTTGCTTTACTGATGTTTTCTCCCAGATCGATAACGGATGCAGTAGCAGTAACTCACGAAAATGGAATAAGAACGTTTGGAAGGTAGTGAGGGAAAAACAAGTCTTTCGAGCGTGAATCGAATTATTTCCTTGGCATGTGGTCAAAGAAATTCGGCATTTACATATGGAATACGATGCACAACAATACACAAAGGTGTATTATTTGTGAGTTAGATAGCCCTCCTACGCAGATCAATGGTCTATAATTATTAAGCCCCGCCTATAATATGTGATCAGAACATGGCACATCATGCCTCCTAAATGGCCGCAATTTTGTGCTTTACATTAAATGTGAAAAAATAATAATGATAAAAAACAAAATATAATAAACAGGTTGAAGGATAAAACAAGAAACGTAGGTTTAGAGGCCCCACAGCTTATCAGTGCGCCTCCGTTTCCAAACAAAAGGAGCTCCAGCTAAATGACAGCACCATGAATTTATTAGGAAAGAAATTTGCCTCAGATGCTCCAAAGCTGATCTGAGTCCCTCCATAATTTGTAATTGTATTCCAGACCTCCTAACAGGACCTACATATGAGGTTCCATTCATAAGTCGATTAAAAAACAAATTATGCTCCGAGGCCTCACAGCTGATCAGTGATCACCATTTCAAATTGCAGATCCGTTGGTTAATACCAATAATATGCCTGCGTATATATCGGCACCTGCAGACGGAAGATTAATAAAATATATCTACATTTTACTTAATTTCCTGATATCAGTGTAAATATATTTAAGTAAATACGTACCTACCACCTGAAAATAACATAAACGTATGGATCATTGATGTGGTTTTTTCGATCATTAAAAACTCCATAGCGGGATATAGTAAATCAAGATGTAGGTCACGTGAAGCGTCGAAATCGATCATTTGACTAACGTGAAAATTGTAGTTGAAGTAAATTTAGGCGTAGAGTGTAGTTAAGATTTAAGAAATATAAAATTGGCAGGGAGAAATCTACAGCCTAACCCGCACGTCCACAGAAAATGTCATCTAAACCTGTTGAAAATAGCAACTTACCCTGCTCCTGGGACTACGATTTGGCGAATCCGCAGTAGCTACAAATGATGCAATCATGTTGAAACTAATATGAAATAATCAAACCATCATCCCATAACTATGCACCAATCTTGAGTGAGATTGGACAACTAGGACGTGAAAAAAATTATGCTTGAAGTAATTTACGTTTACACTTGCGCAGAATGAAGTTGTGATTTGGATAGTATGAAAATAATAGGGGACCATTTACTGGAATAGTTTGGTTCTGAGTCGAAATTCGCTAGATGGATGTGACGTTCTTATTATTGATTATCAAGAGGGTTTGTTTATTCGTCAATTTTGTTGTGGAAAAGTTTATTTGGGATCATTGAGGGTTATCCGCAGGATTTATTGCCATACATTTATCTGAGAGGAGAGTAGTTCAATTGCTCTAATGACTTGTCAATAATTAGAGGTAAATATTTGAATAAAATATCAAGGATAATTATCAGTAAGTAAGGCAGACTATTCAAACATTCGGGAGTATAAAACCACAACGATCCACTCAGATAGCATCGAAACAATTTCGTCACCATGAAATACTTCGCTGTCCTTCTTGTAGCCGCCGTCTTCGCCAGCGCCGTCATGTGCGCTGAGGAGGCTCCTGCCAAGCCTGGCAAGGGAATCAAGGATGCTCTCCTCGCCAAGGCCAAGGAGGCTAAGGCCAAGATCGATAAGGCCATCAAGGCTGGCAAAGGCAAAGCTGAGGAGGTAGCGAAGCAACTCGGACAAAAGAAGGAAGAAGCCATGGCTCAGCTCAACGAATTGAAGGCTCAACTCGAAGCTAAAGCTAGTAAGTATTTTGGTCATGATAACGATTTTCAGACTGTAATTCTAACTCTGATATTCCAGCGAATTGACATTATTAGATTACATCCAATGTTGCTCATTGGTATGGCACTTTTCTCGCAGTTTATAGGTATTGACGTACACTGTCCATAGTCAGTTGTGTTCAGAAATAGTAGGGTAATTTAATTCATGTCCCCAATAAATTGTTAGAGGCACAACATTACTGAATTATTTCAAATTCAAGAGATTTAAGGTTGGGAGATAGTTATTAAAATTGAGTTGAAATATATCTTTGTCGATTTATAGTGAATGTTAAGATTGATCAGAAAAACGTTATTTATACATAATTTTTTTTTATTAATTATACTTATTATAACTCCATAATTTATACTTCATAACCTCCTTGTTGTCATCCTTTCTGATAATTTAATATGGTTGACAGAATTATTTTTGATTTTTCCGGCACATACACTCTTTTTCTTTTAAGAGTTAATTTGAAAATATTAAGCCAAGTATAGAAATGTAAAACGCAATCGAACTGAAAAATCAATCCACCTTCAGAGTCCAATAATTGAAATAAGAGCCCCCCAATATTTCAAAATATATCTTAAATTGGGGAATCAAGAATCTTAAGTTTCCGATCATTCGCCAACACACACATGTGCATATAATTTTCCTGAGATTATTCAACCATGAATAATTCATTTTTTATCGTATTTTAGGAATTTATCTCAAACATGTTTATCGGTCTGGAATTAATCTGTAAAAATCTAGGAGATATCAAAACATTTGCATTCGAAGACAGATAGAAGAAATGCAATGTGAGCTTGTGAATAATATTATATTAGTAAATTGTAAAGTAAATACCAACGCTCGTGTATCAATTTACGTTTAAACCACCTGCTCCCCTTTCAATACCATCTATATCACTGAAAATTAACTGAAATTATGTGTGTTACAGAGGAAGTCGTTATCCCTGCCGTCGGTAAAGCCAAACAGCATGCTGCCAAGAAACTGAAGGAACAACTTGCCAAGGCTATCAAGGATATCGAAGCCGCCAAGGCCAAGCTTGAGAAGCTCTCCCAATAAGTTGACTTCACTCTCTCAAGTCCCAGACCAGTGAGCCTTCATTGGTTTGATGGTTCGAATTTCTGACGATTCAAAACAACCTTACTCAATCAATATCATCCGTACTATGCTCTCACTATCCACATACTCACTCCTGTTAAGAGTAAGAAGTAACGAATCCGAAATAAATTCTCGAAATCAATTATTGTTTCGTATTTTCCACCGATCAGTGGTTCCAACTTGTGTGCTTAAATTTATTCAGTTGACTACATGTCTTTACCATTTGAATCTTTTAATGTGTAATATTTGATTAGGTATCCCATATTTGATTTCCGCATGTGCAAATGCACAATCTTTGTAAAAACTACTGTTTCTACAATTTTCATTTGACCTTGATGAAAATTCCTGAACATCCGCGTCAGGCTGAGTCATATCAATTTCACCACTTTACAATAACGTTTTAATCTGAAGGAACGCTGCCACATGTGCGCTGCGCTATATGGTTCGCTGGGTAGATTTAGCTGGTTGTAATTATTTATGGCTTGATATTGATGATAGCTAACGTTAATCAATTTCTAGGTCAAAAACCTTATGTTCAAACGTGAGGAGTAGAAAGAAAGCCACATTATTTTATTGAAGTTTGATATGAAAACTATAGATGCGGTATCTGTAACTTTCGAAAGTTGAATAAACATGGGAGAAAGGTAGTGACGGAAACCGCGTAAATCGAGAATGGATCGGAATATTGACCTTATCAAGGGTCAAGAGAATTCCGCTGCTAAATGTGAGAAAGTTTGCATCTCGATTTAATCTTGCAATTTCGTTTCCATTCTTCTTAAACTTTATATCAACTCTGCACGACACTCCGCTTTACCACTGTAGAAGATAATATAAATTCAGCTGGTCCAAAAATGTATGACAAGGAGCTGCTGGGAATGGGATAGCCTTCAAATAGTCGAGGCAATTATTCTGCTACACCAGGAGGATATACTGAAAACTGAATAGCCCAGATATTATCCTAAGATGCGGCAGTTACAAGTATCGAGAAAGGGGAACTACTTGACAAAAGGACTCGACAGACTTAATATCTAGAATTCACCGACATCTTGCTCCTGCATTCTCACTACCTACCAAGTCATTACAGACCAGATCTGCTGACTCACAGAATGAAACACAGATGAGAAAATAAAATAGTTCATAATGACCTGAAACGCAAAAAGGACGAAGCGTTTATTTTGGTTTTGGAGTACCTTTGACAAATCGGTCAAACTTACGTACCTACCACCTGTACGCATTCAAAATAGTGGGACGCATAATTTCAATGCTGTTAGATAGGTATATCTCTATACTCTGATTTCATTTTCATATTTGGTTTTGAAAACTGGGAGTCGGTTGTCTGCCGACTATCATTGCAAAATGCTTCAAATTATTACACAAAGCTTAAATAATTCTAAACTAGAATTATTATCTTCTGCTCAGAGCATAAGTGAATACGTAAACATAAGGGATCGGCTAGGTCTTGTAACTGGACCAAAAAGAGCTTCTTCAACTGATACATCATTATCATTACATACCTATCATTATCTTCCACGTAATCAATTTTCTCACATACGCTGATAACTTTAACCCTTAACGTCCCATGGTATCCATATGGATATACATTCTCAGCTGAGTTTCCCCGAGATCATTTAATGAAGGATTCGGGCAAAAAACTAGTCCTTGATCCTTCTCATAATATTATAACCTTCTCAATGAAACCCGCCAATAGGTGATAAGTGCTGATAACACCGGTATGACAGTTGTGAAAGTGAACCCCTCTCAAAGATGCTGGCTCCTCCTGAATTGGTAAGTTTGACACTTATTATTTCCCAGAATATTCCGTTTTCAAGGAAACCTAGTTCAAATTCTGTGGAAAAACGTCTGCAGAATCGATTAGAATAATTGTTTTTGCTAGATTCGCTTAGTTTTGGGGGTAAATAAGCGAAAGTAGTGATGTATCTTTTTGGATACCTTGGGATCAGCGTGGATTCCATTTGGATCCCTTGAGAAGCAAGTGTCGGAAAATTCCTTCCAAAGGGGTCCATATGGAACCTTAGGGATTTGAGTGTCGTGCTCATATTGATTTGTATCATTAAAAACTGCTTTTGACGGAGATGATATATAACTAAGATTTCGTTTAGGTTTGTTATTTGGGTTTTTGTTTACTTACACCCAAAATCAATCAAACAGTAATTTTTTTCTGATTCCAGTACTCGTAACGAGGGTTGAAAATCCTAAGCCTTGTCCCAAAGTACAGTTTCGAACCTGACCAGGAGTACTCGGACTCAGATGATGAAGTGGATAATGATACCCTTGAAGAGAGGGTGAATCACTTTTTCACTGTATACAAAAGAACTCGACGTTCCGGAAGAAGACGTTGATGAAGCGCCTGTGTTCGATCTTGCTGAGCCAGTGGAGAAGCAAAGTCTCTTCCCCGAGCTAGAAGATAAGGTTCCGTTTGGTGGGGTGGGCGGCAGGCAGGGCCTGGACGAATCTCTCTCTGCCAATCCAATGTTGGAGACCTCCAGCCAAAACATCCTCGGGTAAAACACTCCTCAGTTGAGAAGGGCAGAGAAAAGGATGGCCGCCCCTACCAAGAATGCTGCCAAGAGAGTTGGGGTTCCCGCTTCCTGAAAACCAGGGCGCGTCACCGTATCCAAGAAGAAAGGCCTCAATGTTCCAGGAGAAGTCGTCGAAGCCGAGCCTGTAGGCTACCTTGCGCAAGAGAACAATATTCTAAATTCCGAGCTACAATATCAATTTGATGGCGAGTGCCAGGGTCTGGACGGATTTCTCTCGGGCAATTCGAGGTTGGAGACCTCCGGCCAAAGCATCCTTGGGTCAAACACTCCTCAGTTGAGAAAGGCAGCGAAAAGGAAGGCCATCCCGAACAGGAATGCAGCAAAGAGAGCTAGGGTTCCAACCCCAACTAAACCCGGTCTTGTCACCGTATCCAAGAATCAATCGGTAACGTTAAATTATAAACTTTGTGATGACAAAAACCCATGGAGTAAGCCTAGATACTGTTTTTGTTTTATGCAGTTTATTTATTGTTCCAAATATATATTGAAGTTCATTTATATGTTCGTTGGTTATGTTGAAAACTCCGACGACCCTGTCCCAAGGTATCCGTTTGGACACAGTCCAGTGACACCTCCGTCCCAAGGTATACATTTGAACACTGTCCTGCGACATTACCATCCCAAGTTATCCAAAAAGATACCGTACATAAATGCATCTGTATTTTCAAAATACGGGAGTACTTGGAGTTTTTACATAAAACTGAGTAAAAAAACCAAAATCATAAATTTTCTGAGAACTGAAAAAGCTGGGACGTCACCTTCTTACCTTCTACCGGAAACCAATCATATGACCTTTATATGCTGCTGAGCATTGTGAGATCTGGTTTGGTTTCGGTAGAAGGTGGCTTGGTTGGATTGAGAGATAGGTTATTTGCAATACACCAATCTGACAGGCAGGTGAGAGTTTTCTGGAAAATGTCTCTGTACAAACCATATCTCAATGCTCAACAGCTTAAAGTCATCTGCGTATGTATTATTGGAAATTTCAAGCTTAAGGTCACATGATTTGTTTCCGGTAGAAGGTGAGAAGGTGACTTCGTTGGATTGAGAGGTAGGTTATTTGCAATACACCAATCTGACAGGCAGGTGAGGTTTTTCTGGAAAATGTCTCTGTCCAAATCAGATCTAACGATCCTCAACAGCTTAAGGTCATCTGCGTATGTTAGAAAATTAATCACGTGGAAGATAATGATAGGTATGTAATGATGATGATGTATCAGTAGCAGAGATTCTTTATGGCCCAGGTACAAGGCCTAGCCGATCCCTTATGTTTACGTATTTACTTATGCTCTGAGCAGAAGATAATAATTCTAGTTTAGAATTATTTAAGCTTTGTGTAATAATTTGCAGCATTTTGCAATGATAGTCGGCAGACAACCGACTCCCAGTTTTCAAAACCAAATATGAAAATGAAATCCGAGTATAGAGATATACCTATCTAACAGCATTGAAATTATGCGTCCCACTATTTTGAATGCGTACATGTGGTAGGTACGTAAGCTTGACCGATTTGTCAAAGGTACTCCAAAACCAAAATAAACGCTTCGTCCTTTTTGCGTTTCAGGTCATTATGAACTATTTTATTTTCTCATCTGTGTTTCATTCTGTGAGTCAGCAGATCTGGTCTGTAATGACTTGGTATGTCGGTGAATTCTAGATATTAAGTCTGTCGAGTCCTTTTGTCAAGTAGTTCCCCTCTCTCGATACTTGTAACTGCCGCATCTTAGGATATCTGGGCTTTTCAGTTTTCAGTATATCCTCCTGGTGTAGCAGAATAATTGCCTCGACTATTTGAAGGCTATTCCATTCCCAGCAGCTCCTTGTCATACATTTTTGGACCAGCTGAATTTATATTATCTTCTACAGTGGTAAAGCGGAGTGTCGTGCAGAGTTGATATAAAGTTTAAGAAGAATGGAAACGAAATTGCAAGATTAAATCGAGATGCAAACTTTCTCACATTTAGCAGCCGAATTCTCTTGACCCTTGGTAAGGTCAATATTCCGATCCATTCTCGATTTACGTGGTTTGCCCTAACTACCTTTATCCCATGTTTATTCCAATGTCGAAAGTTACAGATACTGCATCTATAGTTTTGATATCAAACTTCAATAAAATAATGTGGCTTGCTTTCTACTCCTCACGTTTGAATTTAAGGTTTTTGACCTAGAAACTGATTAACGTTAGCTATCAACAATATCAAGCCATAAATAATTACAACCAGCAGGATCTACACAGCGAACCATATAGCGCAGCGCACATGTGGCTGCGTTCAGATTAATGCGTTATTGTAAAGTGGTGAAATTGATATGACTCAGCTTGACGCAGATGTTCAGAAATTTTCATCAAGTTCAACAATTCATTCAAATGAAAATTGTAGAAACAGTAGTTTTTACAAAGATTGTACATTTGCACATACGGAAAACAAATATGGGATACCTAATCAAATATTACACATTAAAAGATTCAAATGGTAAAAGACATGTGGTCAACTGAATAAATTTAAGCACACAAGTTGGAAACACTGATCGGTGGAAAATACGAAACAATAATTGATTTCGAGAATTTATTTCGGATTCGGTACTCCTTATTCCTAACAGGAGTGAGTATGTGGATAGTGGGAGCACAGTAAGCATGGTATTGATTGAGTAGGGTTGTTTTGAATCGTCACAAATTCGAACCATCAAACCAATGAAGGCTCACTGGTCTGGGACTTGAGAGAGTGAAGTCAACTTATTGGGAGTGCTTCTCAAGCTTGGCCTTGGCGGCTTCGATATCCTTGATAGCCTTGGCAAGTTGTTCCTTCAGTTTCTTGGCAGCATGCTGTTTGGCCTTACCGACGGCAGGGATGTTGACTTCCTCTGTAATTCACATAACTTCAGTCAATTTTCAGTGATATAGATGGCAATAAAAGGGGAGAACAGGTGGTTCAAACGTAAATTGATACACGAGCGTTGGTATTTACTTTACCATTTCCTAATATAATATTATTCACAAGCTCACATTGCATTTCTTCTATCTGTCTTCGAATGCAAATGTTTTGATATCTCCTAGATTTTTACAGATTAATTCCAGTCCGATAAACATGTTTGAGATAAATTCCTAAAATACGATAAAAAATGAATTATTCATGGTTGAATAATCTCAGGAAAATTATATGCACATGTGTGTGTTGGCGAATGATCGGAAACCTAAGATTCTTGATTCTCCAATTTAAGATATATTTTGAAATATTGGGGGGCTCTTATTTCAATTATTGGACTCTGAAGGTGGATTGATTTTTCAGTTCGATTGCGTTTTACATTTACATACTTAGCTTAATATTTTCAAATTAACTCTTAAAAGAAAAAGAGTATATGTGCCGGAAAAATCAAAAATAATTCTGTCAACCATATTAAATTATCAGAAAGGATGACAACAAGGAGGTTATGAAGTATAAATTATGAAGTTATAATAAGTATAAATAATAAAAAAAATTTTGGTATAAATAACGTTTTTCCGATGAATCTTAACATGCACTATAAATCGACAAAGATATATTTCAACTCAATTTTAATAACTATCTCCCAACATTCAATCTCTTGAATTTGAAATAATTCAGTAATTTTGTGCCACTAACAATTTATTGAGAACGTGAATTAAATTACCCTATTATTTCTGAACACAACTGACTATGGACAGTGTACATCAATACCTATAAACTGCGAGAAAAGCGCCATACCAATGAGCAACTTTGGATGTAATATAATAATGTCAATTCGCTGGAATATCAGAGTTAGAATTACAATATGAAAATCGTTATCATGACTAAAATACTTACTAGCTTTAGCTTCGAGTTGAGCCTTCAATTCGTTGAGCTTAGCAATGGCTTCTTCCTTCTTATGTCCGAGTTGCTTCGCTACCTCCTCAGCTTTGCCTTTGCCAGCCTTGATGGCCTTATCGATCTTGGCCTTAGCCTCCTTGGCCTTGGCGAGGAGAGCATCCTTGATTCCCTTGCCAGGCTTGGCAGGAGCCTCCTCAGCGCATATGACGGCGCTGGCGAAAACAGCGGCTACAAGAAGGACAGCGAAGTATTTCATGGTGACGAAATTATTTCGATGCTATCTGAGTGGATCGTTGTGGTTTTATACTCTCGAATGATAATTATCCTTGATATTTTATTCAAATATTTACCTCTAATTATTGACAAGTCATTAGAGCAATTGAACAACTCTCCTCTCAGATAAATGTATGGCAATAAATCCTGCGGATAACCCTCAATGATCCCAAATTTGACGGATAAACAAACCCTCTTGATAATCAATAAGAACGTCACATCCATCTAGCGAATTTCGACTCAGAACCAAACGTATTCCAGTAAATGGTCCCCTATTATTTTCATACTACCCAAATCACAACTTCATCCTGCGCAAGTGCAAACGTTAATTAGTTCAAGCATAATTTTTTTCACGTCCTAGTTGTCCAATCTCGCTCAAGATTGGTGCATAATTGAGGGACGATGGTTTGATTATTTCATATTAGTTTCAACATGATTGCATCATTTGTAGCTACTGCGGATTCGCCAAATCGTAATCCCAGGAGCAAGGTTAGTTGCTAGTTTTCAACAGGTTTAGATGACATTTTCTGTGGACGGTGAATTTTATATTTCTTAAATCTTAACTACACTCTGCGCATGTGCGCACTTGAATTTACTTCAAAAGTAATTTTCACGTTAGTCAAATGATCGATTTCGACGCTTCACCTAACCTACATCTTGATTTATCATATCCCGTTATGGAATTTTTAATGATCGAAAAAACCACCTCAATGATCCTTTGTTTATGTTATTTTCAGGTGGTAGGTACGTACTTACTTAAATATATTTACACTGATATCAGGAAAACAAGTGAAATGTAGATATTTTTTATTAATTTTCCTTCTGCAGGTGCCGATATTTACGCAGGCATATTGGTGTCAACCAACGGATCTGCAATTTGAAATGGTGATCACTGATCAGCTGTGAGGCCTCGGAGCCTAATTTGTTTTTTAATCGACCTATGATGCTGGAACCTGATATGTAGGTCCTGTTAGGAGGTCTGGAATACAATTACAAATTATGGAGGGACTCAGATCAGCTATGGAGCATCTGACGCCAATTTCTTTCCTAATAAAGCGCTGTTATTTAGCTGGAGCTCCTTTATTTGGAAACAAGGACGAGGGACGAAGGCGCACTGATAAGCTACGGGGCTTCTAAACCTACGTTTCTTTTTTTATCCTTCAACCTGTTTATTTTTTATCATTATTATTATTTGACATGGATATGTCTTTGCTCCGGGGGGTCAACCAAAAATTTTCGTGACGCAAAAAATATGTCACAATTTCTAATGACGTTAACGTACAACCAATTCGTTGCTAGGGGAATGGAACTTCCGTAGTTTTCAACGAACAGAAATCGTTCGCCACTCGTTGGAAAGCGCTTGATTTATGTGATAAATGTTCACATCTCAATTTCCCTCTCCTTACGTACCTGGCTACATTCCTAAACTAAGTTGATTGGACTATAAACAATTTTAATAAGCCGGTTACAATATTCTTAACGTAAAGCAATAGCTTCATTTACTCCACTCCATAGGAAACATTATCATCCTCTTGACAACAGTGACTGTAAAGAACAACTCATTGTAGTGGCATCTCTCCACAGTTATTTTCAACATTTCTATAAGTAAACCGGTTTTTTGTTGGAAATAGTCGGGGTGCGGCCCAGGGAAAATAAATTAAATTATTTCATTTATTTATTCATTTGATAACGTTTCGTCCTCTTGCTGAGGACATCTTCAGGTCTTGGTGTGTCCAGGAAAAAATTTAAAAACATCCGAATATAACGGATTTGTCAAATAAAACAGTGGTTCACCAAGTCAACTCAATGTCAAGAAAGCAAGATCTGAAGATATCCTCAGTAAGAGAACGAAACGTTATCAAATAAAACAATAAATGATGTAATTGAATTTATTAATGAAAAATCAGGTTATCATGAACATAAAAATGATAGCGTCTGTTTTGGAGAAATAACTTCAATAGTATGTATAGTATGCTTATCGTGTCTCCAAGAATAATAGAATAAATTCTTTATCCTACATTTCGTCGCCTACAGTCCAAAGTTAAAGGATTTTTTTATAACTCTCGAGGACAACCGTTATGAAATCCCCAATCAAAGACATATCCATGTAACATGGTATCTGCTTGTAAAGCAGAAAGTGGAACTCGTTTACGAGTTTATAAGTAGGTATGTAGTTTCCTCAAGTTATGGGGTTAATCACCTACCTTTCCACGACAGTTATAACACATTTTTCACATTTAATGTAAAGCACAAAATTGCGGCCATTTAAGAGGCATGATGTGCCATGTTCTGATCACATACTATAGGCGGGGCTTAATAATTATAGACCATTGATGTGCGTAGGAGGGCTATCTAACTCACAAATAATACACCTTTGTGTATCATCATCATGCACCTTTGTGTGCATCGTATTCCATATGTAAATGCCGAATTTCTTTGACCACATGCCAAGGAAATAATTCGATTCACGTTCGAAAGACTTGTTTTTCCCTCACTAACTTCCAAACGTTCTTATTCCATTTTCGTGAGTTACTGCTACTGCATCCGTTATAGATCTGGGAGAAAACCTCAGTAAAGCAAAGGGCCTTTCTTTCCACTCCTCACGTTTGATCGTATTTGACCTTAAATTTTATCAAAGTTAGCTACTAACAATATCCTCGGCCACCATAAATAAATACAACCACCAGACTCAACATATTTGTGGTCTCAGTGGAAAACGGCGTACTCCAACAATCATGAGAAACGTTTATTCATGTTCATAATGATAATTGATTAACAAAGATAATACAAATTTCATCATCTGCACATGGTAGATACGTGAAACAAGTGAAACAGTCGTTTGGTTGGTATAAATATGTGGAACAAGCACTTCACTATTCAATTTACGATTGAGTATTTTTAATTAGCTTGAGTTCTAAATCTATAGCTTTATGAGTTCTAAAACTGAGAAGGTATTCGAAAAAATCCTGTGGTTGGGATAGTAAAATAAATCCAAAGGTTTAAAATTTCCTAAAATAATCAGTGAGATGTTAATGGATAGATTAATGTACCACAACCCTGATTCCATGGTCTTCGTTAAATTGAAAACGAATTGTAACACATTGTAAACTTTTTTGTTCATAAGTTTAGTTACCCTTCTTTATAAATAAAAATAAATAACAGTTGTTATTCGTTGAAGGTTATTCGTGGCGTAGATTATCGATTTTAGAGAGGAGTCGCTCAATAGGTCTAATGACTTGTCAATAATAAAACAATGAATAGTAGAATGCTAAATCAATGAAATTATTAGTACGGCAGACTATCCAAACATTCGAGGGTATAAAACCACAACGATCCACTCAGATAGCATCAAAACAATTTCTTCGCCATGAAATACTTCG
This sequence comes from Adelphocoris suturalis, assembly GCA_030762985.1. Classification (NCBI taxonomy): domain Eukaryota; kingdom Metazoa; phylum Arthropoda; class Insecta; order Hemiptera; family Miridae; genus Adelphocoris; species Adelphocoris suturalis. The sequence continues at coordinate 32,814,957 of CM061046.1, forward strand.
CTGTCCTTCTTGTAGCCGCTGTCTTCGCCAGCGCCGTCATGTGCGCTGACGAGGCTCCTGCCAAGCCTGGCAAGGCAATCAAGGAAGCTCTCCTCGCCAAGGCCAAGGAGGCTAAGGCCAAGATCGACGCGGCCATCAAGGCTGGCAAAGGCAAAGCTGAGGAGGTAGCGAAGCAACTCGGACATAAGAAGGAAGAAGCCATTGCAAAACTTAACGAATTGAAGGCTCAACTCGAAGCTAAAGCTAGTAAGTACTGCTCTTAATCACAATTTTTGAACTTCAGTTGTAACTTTGACCACACGTAAATTGATAGTTTTGATTTTTCTCTCATTAATTACTGTAGAATATAGAAATATACTGTCTATGGTTTTCTTATGGTCAGCATATACTATATGGTAATTCACTTTCGTAACTTTAGCTAAAGCAAACTTACACAATTGCAGTTCTGGGGATTGAATGTTGAAAATCTTTTGTTAAATTAGAGTGGCTACACAATGAATTTTTGAATCTCATTAATATTATTAGAAAATTGAATTTTATTAATACTGTAGAAAATAAAAATTTATGTACTATCCATGGTGTATTGCCGAAATTCGGAAATCAGAAGCTTTAGAAGAGTTGCTGTAGCCTACTCTCTTTCTGACCTGATTTTAGATACGTAGCTCTGAGAAAGGATTATTAGTTTCATGAGATTACATGACGGACTCTCTTTGTAAGTAGAAGTAATTATGCAATTGACGGGTCCAGGGAAAGAACGGATTAGTCACTTCTTTTCACGTTTTGAGCTAGTAATGCCTAGAAGCAGGTCAGTGGCAAACCTCTCAGATCCCCGAAGCCTATGGGAAAGAACGAGCTCAGTAATTTGAAAACCGGAGTTCAAAAATACAGGCACTAGGGAAGAATGTTTGAAGTCAGAGAGCGCCCGGGAATGAAATGTCAAAGTCACGGGAAATTATGACGCATGTGATGCTGGGGAACAATGAACAAGGTCATGAACTTGTTTGAAAAAGTATTATCTTAAATTTGTTTTCTTTTTGTAAACAATTTTACTACTCTAATTTCTTTCAGTACTCTATTCCAAAGCAGAATATCGAGAAGAAACTATTTTTTCTTTCATTTTCTAACCCTAAAATGAATTGTGGTGAATGAATTGTATTGGATGACTAGAATCGTTCTATCCCTGGACTCTTCAATTACTTTGACATTTTATGCAATACATTCAACTGTTTACTACTGAAGAAATGATCGTATTTATTGAAAACTCAGTTTTTCTCCTGTCGTCATTCACAAACTTCAGAATATTATTCAACTGGGATATATATATTTTTTTTGTAAAACTTTGCAAAAATTATTTTCTGATCAAATGGATTACATCGGTTAATCTTGAACAAGTTAATTTCAATTTCCTTCCCAACAAATTTTATCTGTAGGCCAACTTTTTCCAGCTATTTAATATAACAAAAAAAGGTAGGCAGGTTTTATATAGCTTTAGTTTTACGACAAGAAAGGGGAATTTTGGTATGTTCCTGTGGATGGAATCGGAAGTTAAAGTTAATTAGGTAATTATTAGTTTCACAGTAGGATGGTTTTATTTGCATATGAACTTTGTCCGTACGTACAAAAATATGCAAAACTCTAATTTCGAAAAGTTTCCAACTAATTCATTCTTGACCAACATTTTGTATTGCCTTATTATTAAATATGTGTCAGTAGATACCTAACATTATTTGTTGATTGTATGAGATCGTGAATTCCCAGTTTCAATCGGGAAAATGACTGAGATTTGTCACAACGAGATGTGGTTCCTTCAGTGTATTATGCTCGATGGATGAAAAAGTAGGGGAGTAATGAGCTGTAGGAGAAGGAAGGGACTGTAGCAGTGGTCGAGTTGGGGATGGGCTGTAAGGGGTGGGCTTCATATTCTCACGAGCTTACCTCGTCCACACTTTCATTTCTCGAACTGCGGTCGATCCCAATCTTTCTTCACTCGAGCTTGTTGTCACGATTTTCCTTTTCATTTTCCCTAGTTTCCTATTTTCAGTTTTTACTTTCGAGTTATTTTCGTTTGCTTTCGGGTTACTTTCGAGTTATTCATTCCATTCATTTGCCTTTAATGAAGGATGCCTTTGAAAATAATATTTTCAAAGTTTAATTTGATTTACCTTCATTTTGAGTTTTTCTCTATTTTCTCCTTGATTTGAGCCGATTTGAGACCTTTAAGATCCAAAAATCCTCTATTAGCAGAGAAGAGCTCTCGATCAGGAAACACGAAACTCATGAAGATTGGAGTAGAAATAGAGAATTCATTGAAGTAGTCAGAGGTGGGCCTGAAAATTGAAATATCGGGGTGCGAGAACTGGTTTGTGAATCGCCATTATTTGTGAAAAATGTAGGCATATACCATGTGCTTTTTTTTCAACATCTCATTTCCTCTGCAGCTGAATAAAAATTGAAAAAATTACATTGTTATTTTTTACATTAATTATTGCTAATTAATGAAATTACATTATTGTGGTGAATTACAGAGGAAGTCGTCATCCCTGCCGTCGGTAAGGCCAAACAACAGGCTGCCAAGAAACTGAAGGAAAAAATTGCCAAGGCTATCAAGGATATCGAAGCCGCCAAGGCCAAGCTTGAGAAGCATTCCCAATAAGTTGACCACCATCCTGAATCCCAGACTAGTGAAACTTCATTGGTCTGATGGTTCGAATTTATGATGATTCAAAACAATCATACCCAACTATTATCATCCTTACTGGGCACCTGCTATACACGTAATGCCTTCGTTGTAGTAGTACATATTTACCTAGAACTGAATCAAAAATAAATTCTTGAAATCGAATTGTGTCTTAATTGGTTCACTAATCTGTGATGCATCTGATATAGTACCACACGCTTATCAATCTTAAGTAGCTATTGACTCATACCGCAGGGCAATACGTGCCTAGTAAGTTTTATTAAATGGAGAAGAGGCCTGCGTCAAGCAATAGGTAGTATATATGAAGAAGCATATCGCACCCATCCTAGAATAAGGGTACAACTGAAAAATTGTCATTTTCGGCAAATCGCATTCAAAGTTTTCTTCCACACCATTGGCTACCCGTTCTTTGGAACACGATGAACATAATTTATCTTTGCGAAACTTGTTTCCTACATTATTACTCTAACGCCCCATGGTGAATAAATAGTTTTTTTGACAGTGGGAAGGGAGTGGGGGGAACGGTTTTGTTGATTTTTTAAGAATTTTTGAGTTGTTCCAACTCAAATACTGAAATCTCACCAGTCAGGATCCAAAATGTTCAGAAAAGAAAGACACAAGTTAAAATTGTCCACACAAAAAGGAAACAACTCAAAACGAAACACAGACTATGTGAACTCATCTGAGTTGTGTCTTTCTTCCTAGGACGTGAATTGGTTACCCCCTTCATAGAAGAAAGACACACACACTCTCTAGCGGAATTAGAGTGCCCTACACATATCTCCACCTTCTACAGACAAACTAGACCGTTTCTACTTCTCAGAACCACAACTAACTCAAAAATCGCGATTTTTGAGTTGTACCCTTATTCTAGGACGGGTGCGATATATAAGTATTTTAAATGTACCTAACTTATTTTTCAAATTTTGATGAGCTCATACTGGTACAATTTATTTCATAAAGGTAGTATGGGTGATTGTCACGAGCATTGTGTCTCAAAATAAGAATGAGAATTTTTTTTTTTTTTAACTAGAGATTTAATCGAAGCGTTAAAAAAAAAGCGTTACGGTTGGTTTTTTGATGATTTTCCCTTATAACCTAGTCGTTGCTAGGGAAATGGTACTTCCTCGTTTTTCCTCCTACAAAATTGGTTGACCATTCATTCGAAAGCTCTCGATTTATCCAACCATATTATGTTATACTGCGAAGTGCGTGGCCAACAAGCTGAGTTATGAACATGGTTATTTGAATAATCGTGTACACTCAGGTGATCATTCTCAATAATTGATATTGCGAACATGATTGCAACCGCTTGTTAATTTTCGATGATTTCATTGAGGTGGTGTTTCGATTATTCGATCCATAGCAGGTGATCCGAATCCGGTGGTTAAATCAATTGAATACATGATTTCCATACTATACACTCTATAAAGCTGTAATTTCGTATGTAGCCTCTTTATGAAATTTACTTCACGATGCCCAGGGTCCGGATCAGATGAGTGGCTATTGAAGCTAATTTCTATGCTTTACACATTAGGAAGCTGTAATTTCGTATGTAGCCTCTTTAGGACATTTACTTGACGATGCCAAGGGTTCGGATCAGCTGAGTGGCTCTTAGAGCTTGCATACGAGTCTGCAACACATACGAGTCTGCAACTAAAGACATAAAACGTCCCAATATGTTGTAGAATCATATGCAAGCGTTTCTTTGATTTAAAGGTGCACGGGAAGGCTATTTTTTTGCGCCTATAAAATTGATTTAACTCGATAAATCAAGCTTCAGTTAGGGCAAAACAGAAACAAACATACTCGCAAATATTTATTATTCGTCATATTTTTCAAGACAACGTACCCAAATCAAATCAAATCTTTGTCTCGGTTAGCCATCTTTGATGCTCTGGAGATAAAATGTCGAGAAACTATCAACAAAATACTGATTCATCTAAGGAACAGTTTGGTGCATTATGAATATACAATTTGTAATAAAACCATATCTGGACATGGAACGTTGCAAATTATCACGCAATGGTGTTTTACTTCAGTATTAGGTATCCCACCTGGTAAAGAGGGTATTGTAATGGATTTGAAACTATGTTTTTTTCCTACAGATAAAGACTTCTGATTCAATAAACTAATGCATTCAAGTGGATCGAATAGAAAATTTATCAGTCTCAAAATACCCTCATCTGATTATTTTTACTACTACATACATTTTTTACAAGGTATTCCAAAGTTCAGTTTCAAATTATCGTAGCACCGTAGGTCGATTAGGAGAGAAATTGAACTCTGAGGTCGCTAAACTGATCAGTTCATCTCCATACCTTGATCCATTATGTTCTGCGTGTTTAAAAAGCGCAAAATTCAAATTGTGTCACCGTAGGTTAATTAAGGAACAAATGAGCCTCAGCAGCCCCTCAGCTGTTCAGAGCTCGTCCATACTTTCCAATTGTATTCTATATAACCTAAAGGAGCTCCATTCATTTTGGCACATATATGACAAATTAATTTTTCCATGATGAAAATGGCTACTATGGAATGCGTATCGATTTGAAACTGCGTTCGTTTATTGCTCATGAAATCCTCTATTACATTAAATTAGGTAATGTAGTTCAGCAGGTCGATTGGAAAATAAATCTGCTTCAAAAACCCCTCGTTCACCTTAATTTCAAACCTCATCACCGTCGGTCAATTGAGAATGAAATTAAAATCTCAGCTGATCAGTGTGCGACTGAACCCGAGTTAGAAAGATGAAAGATACGCGATCGGGGTCTTCATCACCACCACCTCCTCAGAACCCTACTAAGAAAAAGAAAGGCTGGCCAAAGGGCAAGACCAGAAAGCAGCATTGACTCCATCATTGATCTTTCTAAATAAATTATAGACACTTATACCTTTCAACCTGATAACACCATCTCTGAGTGCTTCCTTCAATGGAATGCCAATGGTATATATGGACGACGTGATGAGCTTCGATCCATATTAGGATCATACTCGCCAGTGGCAGTAGCATTACAAGTGATGCACCTGAAACCACTTGATGGGTTCAGTGTGAGTAGCCACTCCACCCTCAGAAAACACGATGTCCACCAGCTTAATGGAGGGCCCATGGTGGCCTCATGATCATGATAAGTAACTATGTGTGACTTATCCTCAGATGTTGTTACTCAGAGGCAATCGAGCGATATGCTAGACACACTCTCTTATTCACTGATGGCTCAAAGACACCTGATGTTGGCCTTGCTCTATGGAGCCCCAACTTCCAAGTCAGTTGATGCTTACCACCTGTTGCCTCAGCGTTCACAGCAGAGCGGAGGGTAGTGACACTAAGTGTTCGACACTGCCAGCTATTTGGATTTGGAAATTGTGTGATCAATGTATATGATTAGGTGACTCATCAAGTACCATCGAGACGAATAGGGACACATATTCATATGATCCGCCAATGCGTGGGTCACTACACCGAGCCACAACATTGGGCACAAACATAACTTTTAGGTGGGTGCCAAGCCATGCGAGTATTCACGGCAATGAGTGTGCTGATGCCCTGCAACAAGAGCCATTGGTGATGACTCCATCAAAACGAGGCCTATGTGCATTGAGGATCAAATCTCTAACTTGCAGTTTATGGCCAATCTCGTCTGGCTCGAGTAATGGCAGGGTGAAGTCTCTGGACTGTGTGGAGTCCTTCAGGACCTTTTTCCGGTTGACTCTTTCATGACCCACTTCCCAAGGAGGGGAAGAATTGTGGCCAATCGGGTGGTCACTGGCCATACATACCCATCTTACTTACGGACACCTGCTAATAGACCCAGTAGCTCGTGATGTTGTGTGTGTGTATGGGAGATGTGGTGATGATTTGTCTATCCGACACTTTTTGGAGGATTGCCCAGCCCTCATGGACCTCAGGGTCCAGCATTCACCCTCCTAGTGGGTGGATGTTCTGTCAGGACGAGACAAAGTCCAGACCATGTAGGTGTACCTGAGAGCCACTGAGCTTTACAACGAACTGTGTATTCTGTTCTGAGATATATTCATTTATTTATGTAAACATAAATGTATGTATCAGTATATGTTTATCAATAGTGTTTATGCGATTGTATACATCATCAAGTCATAGTTTAGTTTTGGTTAAGGAGAATTTTCATCCGCATTAGGGGTTATAAAGTGGTCATCGCTGTATCCCTTGAGGCAGAGTGCGGCGATGCCTCACTTTGCGGGTTATAATAATAATTATTATTATTATTTCACCCCTCCGATTTGACAGTGCAGTCCGTTTCCATGGCGATCCGTTTAGTGACGGAAGGCCACCTTGACTCCCATTAGAATCGTGCATTTTGACATTTTTTCGATTGCCGCTAATAATGAACCTTCTATAATGAACGCTATAATGAACCTTCTAGTCAACACCAAGGTTTACGGCTTATATAAAAAAAAGTATATATATATATATATATATATATATAATGATGTGAATCAACAAGATAGGTACGTATTATACAGTTACAACTAAATTTAAATTTGTAAAATAACTCAGATACTTATACAATAGCAGCAATCTCATCGTCTGACAACACGGGCCAAGCATAGCGTCAGGCAGCACCATCCTTTAAGGCTTCCGAATTAATAATGTATTTAGTGCTATTTTATATTGCAATATTCATGCAAAAAAATTGATGCAAATAAACTATTCTATTCCCTTACGGTCATGCTTCATTTATAGATCCAAAACTTTATGTTGTGGTTTCGAATTTATTCATAGATCGTTATTTGTTAATATAATTTATTGAGTATAGTGTAGAGATTGAATAGTATCTAACCTGATGAATTCAAGAAATGAATATATCCTGGCAACCTACAACCATAAACTCAAGAACGTTGAGACTGCCTGCATTCACTGGGACTTGATGGAGAGCAAAGGTTGACCATTGCGGCCGAAGCTGGGGCAATTTTTTTTTTTTTTTTTTTTCGTGATTTATTTATTGCAACTGAAACATATACATCTCATCTAGCAATATTACATGGGCAATTAATGGTCGGACAGTACGTTCAATAACAAGACTTCACAATTTTAAATTTGAATTGTTCGAACTGATAACTTTAGATTCGATTTTATCACAAAAAGAAAACTATAAGTAAGTAGACATTTCACTATTTTGAATTTTCGTCTCCCTGAAGATGCCCCAGATCCTGGGGAGGAACGTTGGAGTTAGACCGAAAAAAAAAAAAAAAAATTAAGGACAGAATGGCCGTTTTCGTTGAGTCATGTTATAATTTGAACTGTCCAAATAAAGAAACGTTACAAAGTACGTTCAATCCTCAAGAAGGATTATTTAACCATTGGCAAGAACTTCCACATTACGGAAAAGGTGTGGTCTTGTGTTGATAACGTCCAAAAGCAAATCAGTGGGCCCATAATTGTGAAGGTCTATCTAATAGCGAATGGAAATAGACCATTAAAATGGTTGGCAAAGTAGCGCCAGTTCTTGCAGTTCCGGGCAGGAGTCAGGATGGTCGGGCAGCCTCTGTCGAAGATGCATTAGTGAGTTCGAAACCTTTGGTCACGTCCTTGGCAAATGCCCGTTCGGTGAACAATAATTGTGTACGTAACCTCCGCAACCATTTGGTCCACTCCATCATCTCCATCGCTCTGAAGTCGAATGGTTACATAGTCCAAGAGGAAGTACCTACATGAGATTGCTGATGGAAATAGTCACAGAAGAAAATTGATATAATTGCGTGCAAGCCAAGATCCAAGGATGGAGTTACGTAAGAACCTGCATTAAGAATCAAGACGAGCAAGACACAACCCGAAGAGGTGAATAGGGGAAAACAAGCCATTTGCTTGCCCATCATTTCATATCGTAACCGCAAATTTTCCCTTAACAACATTGAAGTCCTTGAACTCATGTTAGGGGAAAGAGGGATACCATCATTTGTTGAGAGGCCCTTAAAGTAAAACGGGCTTAATTAGACCATACTGAGTAATATTGTGCTGTGCACGTTAAAGAGATCAGTAGGTACTTTACGGCATCATTTAAATATCAGTCCTAAAAGTAATAGATCTGCGAAGAAGTGATACATTGTCCCAAGGACGCCCTTAATTGGGAGAGTTTTTCAGTTATGAAATATATATATATATCCAGCCGCTCCGGCTCGCTCCGCTCGCCTCCACGTCCAGCCGGGGGGCAAGCCCCCCGGACCCCCCATTAAATTGCTCGCTTCGCTCGCAAAGTGTGGCATATAGGGGATGTTGCTCGCTTCGCTCGCAAAGTGTGGTATGTAGGGAATGTTGCTCGCTTCGCTCGCAAAGTGTGGCTGTATACATGGAATGTATTACAATTGAAACATGTAGGGGATGTTGCTCGCTTCGCTCGCAAACGGTAGATCTCTAAGGGTAGGTTTAACTTCTGTGGGGGATGCTGCTCGCTTCGCTCGCTTGAGGAAGTTATACTGCCCACCCAACTTGGCAGACGTTAATTAAAATAGAAATTAAAAATTTTGTCTAAAAAATAAAATAAAAATTTAGGGGTGGACTACCCCTAACATTTAGGGGGATGAAAAATAGATGTTGGCCGATTCTCATAGATACCGGATAAGCACAAAAATTTCATCAAAATCGGTCAAGCCGTTTCGGAGGAGTATGGCAACGAAAACTGTGACACGAGAATTTTATATATATATATATATATATATATATATATATATATATATATATATATATATATATATATAATTTGTTTTGAATTATTAATAGATATTTCAAATAAATCTTGTTCACAAGTTAGAAGTTGAAAATTACGACAACTACCACATGCATTACGACAGCTGCCACCCTCCACATACGAAACGATCAATCCCGAGATCGTTATCAATCCGAGGTCATCGAATCAATAACAAAAAAGAAAATCTCGAATCCTATCTGTCAGGCCTACAAAGCAAGCTAAAGTTGAAAGGGGCTACCCAAAGAAATTTGTTAAAGATCGTTTAGTGCCAGCCAACGTACAGTACACAGCAACGCCACAAGCTACTACGGACCGAGTGCCACTAGTCACTACGTTCTTCTTTGGAGCCCAAAAATTAAATAGTATACTTCGTGAGCTACAACCCATTTTGACAGCCAACTCACAGACAAGAGAAATTTTCCAAGAAACACCACGAGTGACGTATCGTCAAGGAAAAAATATTGGTGAAATCTTGTCGCACCGTCACCCTCAACTGACGCAGTCTACAGAGCAACCTGGGTTACATCCTTGCGGCCGACTCAGATGCAAACTTTGCAACCTTGTGATTGAAAGCACAAATTTTACTTCGGCAAACACCACACATTCCTACAAATGTGTAAAGTCAGCAGAGTGCCAATCCAAAATGTGTGTTTACCAATTAATATGCCAGAAATGCACGAACAATCAACAAGCTTTCTACGTTGGCAAAGTATCGCAAATGAATCTGCGGATGAATAACCATCGTGCTTCAGTTACCCATAACCAGCCACTCCCAATCAACGAACATGCAAGATCTCATGATGCATCATTTGATAAATGTTTTGGGGTGAAGGTTTTGAAGAAGATGCCACCAGGTTCTAACGACCGACTTCTCCACCAATCAGAAAAAGCACACAAGTGGGTTTTGAAAGCAAACGTACCTCCCGGCCTAACGGTTGAAATTAACGATTGATATTATCTCCACCTAGCGATGGAAATTATCTACATACATCTCCCTGTCAACAAGCCATCCCATCACCCGAACAATCTATAAATTATTTTTTCATTTTCATTTTCAACTTCTAACTTGTGAACAAGATTTATTCGAAATATCAAAAACATCTTTTTCCTTTCTTCGTTTATCTATTAATAATTCAAAACAAATTATATAGTTCAGTAGAACAGTTTATTTAGTTTATCAAGGAGTATATATATATATATATATATATATATATATATATATATATATATATATATAAATCATCATACACTTTTTTTTTCCTCGAACTTTGAACTTCCTAATAAGACGACATTAGGTACCTTTATAAGATGAATCATTCAAAAGAATTATTCATTTATTTATTCATTAAATTCATTAATGTATTTATTTTTGAACTTGATGGTTTGGTTCCGTATTCAATAGGGTTAGGGTATTGATGTAGACCTTCCATTTGCGTCTAGCTAGTTACTTGAGCTTCCTCAGTCTGATTTTGAGTTGGTCAAGGATGATGGCGTTTCTGACGAGAGCCTTCCTCAACCTTTTATCACCCTTCTTCTTGGCCTCCTCTGTAGGGAAAATAAATTAATGTAACAATAGTATTATTCAAAGCAACATAGTATTAAGCTAAAGATAGAAGGATCAGACAACACGGATATGCTTCATGACAGAATTCATTGTAGATATAGCTATATAATTACAACACTATATTTATAACCATTCTGATTTGTAGCCCACTCAGCGTAACAAGGTATCTGCAATTTTCATATAATATAATCACTTACATCAAAGTTTCCATTGTCAAAGGCATTCTCGGTATGTATGCTACCTAAAAATTTTCCGAAACATGTAGGTAAATATGGAAATTGTGAGAACTTACTGGCTTTGGCTACGAGTTCGTCTTTGACTTTTGTCAGTTGAGCAATAGCTTCTTCTCTGCTCTCGCCAAGAGCTTTGTTGAATTTCTCCAATTTGCCCTTACTCTCCTTAAGGGCTTTCTCCAGCTTGCGTTCCAGTTCCTTAGCCTTGGCGATAGTGGCATCCTTTGGGGGCTTTGGTCCTTTTCCTGGTTTGCCAGTGGGCTTAACTGGAGTTTCAGGTTGTGCTGTGGGAGCAGGTACGGGTTCAGGAGCTGCGGTAGTAGATACAGCAGGAGCGGCGGGAGTTTCAGCAGGAGCGGCGGTAGTTTCAGCAGGAGCGGAGGTAGTTTCAGCTGGAGCGGCGCTCTCCTCTGGGAGGGCTGTGCCTAGGACTGCACCAACGCAGAACGCGGACAGCAGTAGAGCTAGAGAGAATTTCATTTTGCTCTGGTAGAGACATTCTGACCGTCATCACATATATAGTGGCATACTGCAACTTATTTGCCATCTGTATAAACAGTCTACCAATCAATAACGTCTGATGTTTTGACTGTTTGTCTGTATTTTGAATCACTAATTAGTAAAGCGTCAAGTCTCCATTATGAGTTTAAAAACATGCAACACACTGAATAAATGCAGGGTTTTCAAGGTTTTGCAACTCAAATAATATGAAAATTTCGAGAAAGTTTAAATATAGTATTTGTTGAATTTAAATAACTTGGAACCCTTCCGTTAACCGATTGTCAGCCAAACTTTCAAAAAAGCAATTCAAATATTGTTCTGCGCACTAGAGGAGCGAATCATTATATATATATATATATATATATATATATATATATATATATATATATATATATATATATATATATCTGTGTGTGTGTGTGTGTGTGTGTGTGTGTGTGTGTGTGTGTGTGTGTGTGTGTGTGTGTGTGTGTGTGTGTGTGTGTGTGTTTGTGTGTTACCCAAATGATCGATTTCGACGCTTCACCTAACCTACATCTTGATTTACTATATCCCGCTATGGATTTTTTAATGATTGAAAAAACCACCTCAATGATCCATACGTTTTTGTTATTTTCAGATGGTAGGTACGTACTTACTTAAATATCTTTACACTGATATCAGGAAAACAAGTAAAATGTAGCTATATTTTTTATTAATTTTTTATTAATTTAAAGGTGCCGATATTTACGCAGGCATATTGGTGTTAACCAACGGATCTGCAATTTGAAATGGGGCGATTTGAAATGGTGATCCCTGATCAGCTGTGAGGCCTCTGAGCCTAATTTTGTTCTTAAATCGACTTATGATGCTGGAACCTGATATGTATGTCCTTTTAGGAGGTCTGGAATACAATTACAAATTATGGAGGGACTCAGATCAGCTTTGGAGCATCTGAGGCCAATTTCTTTCCTAATAAATTCATGGTGCTGTTATTTAACTGGAGCTCCTTTGTTTGGAAACAAGGACGAGGTACGGAGGCGCACTGATCAGCTGCGGGGCCTCTAAACCTACGTTCCTTTCTTATCCTTCAATCTCTTTAATTTTTCATCTTTTATCATTATCATTTTTTCACATTTGATGTAAAGCACAAAATTGCGGGGTCCTGGAACTGTAGAGGTGTGAACCCATTTAGAAGACATGATGTGCCATGTTCTGATCACATATTATAGGCGGGGCTTAATAATTATAGACCATTGATGTGCGTAGGAGGCCTATCTAACTCACAAATAATACACCTTTGTGTATTTTTGTACATGTAAATTCCGAGTTTCTCTGACCACATGCCAAGGAAATAATTCGATTCACGCTAGAAAGACTTTTTTTCCCTCAGTACCTTCGAAACGTTCTTATTCAATTTTCGTGAGTTACTGCTACTGCATCCGTTATAGATCTGGGAGAAAACCTCAGTAAAGCAACGTGCCTTTCTTTCCACTCCTCACGTTAGATCGTATTTGACCTTAAATGTTATCAAAGTTAATAAATAAAAACAACTACCAGACTCAACATATTTGTGGTCTGAATGGAAAACAGCGTACTCCATCAATCATGAGAAACGTTTATTAATGTTCATAATGATAATCATTGATTAACCAAGATAGGAACACATTTTATCATCTGCACATACGTACATACGTGAAACAAGTGAAACAGTCGTTCGGTTGGTGTAAGTGAAGCAAGCTCTTCACTATTCAATTTACGATTGAGCAATTTTAATTTGCTTGAATTCTAAATCTAAAGCTTCTGAATTTTGGAAGGTACTCGACAAAGTACTGTGGTTGGGATAGTACCATAAATGCAAAAGCCTAAAATTTCTTAAAATACATCAGCGAGATAATAATGAATAGATGGATGCACCACAACCCTGATTCTAAGGTCTTAAGTTAATTTGAAAACGAATTGAAACACATTTTAAACTTTTTTGTTCATAAATTTAATTACCCTAAATATTTTTTAAAGTTTTACCCTTCACATTTTCTTGGAAACCTGAGCATTCCTCAAACAGATATACATAATGGTGATTTTTGTCATCATTCGCTATTGGATTCGTTGAAAATTATATTTTTGATCTTTTTAGCGATTATTTATAGTAGCTATTTCAATTTTGTTAAATGGGCATAATTTTTGGCGGAGAAAAGTCAACTTTTAAATCGTGGGAAAAACTTCCTATAAACAGTATTATTCATTAAATGGACAATGTAAAATTCAGTTCTGAATTATTATATATAAATATATAATTTAAAAATGTGATTATTCTAATATATATTTTAGCTTGCGGGCTAAAATAAATAAATAGGACAGAAATGACCTGCGGCAAGCAATATCATAGGTTTGCTTTCCTCTCCAAGGGCTAAAACTTTAACAGGGAAAAAAATCAACGTGGGATGAATCGCAACAGGTAAAAAAATAGTAAAAATGACCTAATAAACTATGACGATCGTATCAGCTGATGTGATTCCAAAGGGATTCGGATCATTATAACTTTTGTCACCTATAAATGGAGCTGTGAAGCGCAGGTAGGTGGTATATTTTATATAATTTATTTTCAGTTGTCGGGTCAGCTTGTGTTAAATTCAAAATACTAGTAAAAGGTAGGTGTTTTTAATTTAATTTCTCCTCGGTAGTCGTAGCCATGCTTCTGCAGATATATTTAGATAATGAATAATAAACTTCATTTAATTAAAGGGCTTTCTAATACAAAAATAATGAACCTTTGCGTCAATTTGCAGTGTTTTTTCCATAACTATTCATAGTTTTAAAGTGCTTGTAAAATCGGCCTTGTCGACTTATATAGATCGATAGATAAGTACTATATATCGTATATAGTACTCATGAAACACTTACTAGTGTACCCGAATGCGTTATAAATTTTGCTTTCTTTAAATATGTCAAATACCAGTGCCACTATTATCTTCTCTGATTATCAAAATATATTGTTCATTTTTCATCTTGAAATTTTGCATTTATCCGTACTCTGAATGAATAAATAAATCATACAGTTAAAACAATATAGACATAGGTGCACAGTGGGATAATATCATTGAAATAAATTATTTTACCTACAACAAGGCTTCCTTTTTCCAAGTGTGTTTGTAAAAAAAAAAAAAAATATATATATATATATATATATATATATATATATTCTTTTCTTCAATTTGATTGGGTGCTACCCGTATTATGCAAAATAAATAAATTAGTTACTCTGTTAGACTTTAAATGTTCTCCGAGGAACTCCATCGGCTCCGACTCACAGGTACCTATTTTTGATGGGTGCGGAACCACAACATCTATCAGTTATTTCCTGATTTATTTGGAAATAAATAAGAACACCATTCTAGTTGACCGATTTTTCTCAACTTCAGAAGTTCATGGAATGTTTTAAAAATAATAATTTCATACATTATTTTTATGGAAAGCTGTGTCCCATACCCAGCTTTGGTAGACTTTTTGGAATCGACGCAACTTGAGAAGCAAAAGTTCATTAATGCAAATAAAATCGCTTCAAATTTGTCACAGAGAGCTCTTCTATGCAGATCTATGGTCTATGAATATTTAACTATAAGTACATTATCCAAACTCGATACATTGTTCCTCGCAAAAGGGTTTGCCCTTTCACGGCGCCAGAACCCCAATTTCACGTATTTTCCTGAATTTTGAGAAACCAACTCCTTCATGACAATGTCATCTTCCCACCATGTAGAAATGGTCCATGGGCTGTACATTGATTTGAAACTATGTTTCATGCCCATTAATTCCTCTAACACAATAAACTAATGTAGTTCTGAAGGTCAATCAGAAATGACTTTCAGCTGAAAAGTGAACATCCTACCTCGTAACATTGATTTTAAGGTATTTCATAGGCACTCTAATTCAAATTTCAGCACAATAGATCGACTAGGACACAAGTTATAGTCTGAGGTTCCTCAGCAGATCAGTTTCCATCGTAACTTGTAATCCTATGTACGTGCTCCAAAAGCGCTACATTTTAAATTTTAACGCCGTAGGTTGATTAAGGTAGAAATTTGTCATGTAGGCACCTCAAATCATCAGTTCGCCGCCATCCTTGTAATAGTATTCTACATGTTCAAGAAGCGCTTGATTTCAAACTTCATCACCGTAGATTGATTAGGGGAGAAATTTGCTTCAATGGCCTCTCAGCTGATCAGTGGCCTCAGTACCTCATAATTATTCTGGGTGTCACACAGGACCTTAAATTTTTTATCTTAAATTTGAGCATGGTAAGCCGATAAGGAAAAATCCCTTCAGCTGCTTAGAGTCCATCCACACATTGCAATTGCATTCTTGATACCCCGAAGGAGCCCCATTTAAAATTTCTGCACCGCAGGTTGATTAGAAAAGAAATTGGACTCAAGGACCCTCCCATCGTAAGCGATTTCCGTGACGCAATTTCGTTGTGTGGGACAAAACGATGACTGTGGAATCGATAAGCCTGCATAGATATTGTCGCTTTCCGAGAGGAATATAATGAAATTGAATAAAACATACCCACTTTACAAGTCCCACTGATCTAAATCATCTACCTACGCTTCACTAATCCAACCGTAGGTGACACGAGTTATAACAAACTCAATTCAGTGCAGAGATAATTCCATTGGAATAATATCTGCTGATGCGATATTCGTAGCTGATGCGATAGTCGTAGTTTATGAGGTTATTTTTACTATTTTCCGCCAATTATGATTAACTCCCATGTTGTTGTTTTGTACCTGCACTTGTTCTAGCCCTTACGAAGAGCGAACGGTTGATCGCACAGCGATCATTCAGTTCTATGTGATGATATCTATAAAAAGCACCCAAGAAAACATTACTGTTACCTTGAAAGTTTTCGATCTTGAGTTTTCAATATTTCAGCACCAAAATTCTACCGATGCTTTTGGCACAACGCCGGCCAATGCATGATTTTTTAGGAAAATTTCATAAAGTTCGCTGAAGTGGATTGGGTTAAAAGCGTTAGAGGGCGCACAATGGCCCGAAATGCGATTCTGGCTGTCCAAAATATTTTTCCCTTATCGTAATATGAAATTTTACCGTGATATCCCTTGTCGGTATGCCTAAATTGACTCCTTAATTATTTTTCCTTAGAAAACCCAACGTTTTCAACATATATTCGTCAACTACTGTTATCATATAAATACATTCGAAACAATTTTTGTTCCATTATAAAGTAATACAGGAACTCCGTTTGGTGACGGAGGGTGGCCCCCCTTGGAATCGTGCCACTTGCACTGTCTCTTGGCTGACCCTTCTGGTTGAGGTGCGGCTTTAGCCATTAATATATAAATATGTACTACAGAATTAAATTAATTAACAATTATATATAGTATATAGAACTAAATTCTTCGTCGGTTGACCACCAGAAAATCTCAAATTCATA
The DNA here is from genome assembly GCA_030762985.1 of Adelphocoris suturalis. NCBI lineage: Eukaryota > Metazoa > Arthropoda > Insecta > Hemiptera > Miridae > Adelphocoris > Adelphocoris suturalis. Next base: position 32,832,109 of record CM061046.1, read on the forward strand.
AGACTCACTCTATTTCAAACTCTTATTTCAAAAATTTTATATTCGGATATTACCATTTATTTGCAAAATTAGGATAAAAGTTTATATTTAATTTACTTTTATCATGTAGAAAAGGTTTTAGGTGATTTATTTCTGCGTCGATTGATCTGCAATGTTTTGATTTTCCTCCAAAATTTAGTGAGTTTCAGAATCAAGAGTGAACGGTGTTTCAAAATTTGGTTAATTTCTGCACTCTTTCCCACGAATCCATACTCCAATAATCACAATCCCCTCTAAATTGCGTTCAGCACGTATGATAGTTCACAAGGAAATCAATTTGAGCTTAAGTTGGTAGAATCTTGGAAGCATGATACCCTATTCAATTCACTAATCTCCATTTTGTGACGAAATGCAACTTTCCGTCATCCTCTCCCTATGAAATAGGAATGTTTCGGGAATTTTCAGTGAATAGGTACAAAAATCATTAAGCTGAGAAAAAAAAAAGGCCGCGAATTTGCTCAGCTAACTTTTCAGGGTACTTTAGAAGTTAAGATATATATATCAGCCCTTTAATATAACCCTTTAGGGTTGATCGAATGTGATTTGAAATTCCATTTGCGGCCCATAAATCAGATTTTCAAGCCAAATTTCATAAAGTTTGGTCCAGTAGATTAGGGATACATTTGAACTTGTATAGCCTATTGAATATGCCGATAGGTGGTGAGTGATATAGATCATGCCATCTAAATTGTGAATACGATCGTGATAAGACTATAATCAACGCTTTGATTGTTTACCCACACTTCAGATGCATCCAATGGGAACAAAGCCATCTTGTCAAGAGAAGGTTTAAACCATAAAACGCTACTGATTATTTCTCAAAGGCTTATTATTTCTGAATTGGATAGCTCTTCCAAGCAAATAACTGGTCCATAAAAAATTACCTAACGTACTGAGACTATGGTGCATTGTCCTTATATAACTGGACGATGTCACCTACCAAAAGAAAAGAAATGAATCAGCCAATTAATAATGAAAATGAAATATGAATATGAAAAAGTATTAATAATAATAAAAAATCCTGAATGGACTAGAAAGAAAGAATGAATTAAAACGTAAACAACCAAAAAAATTTTAACTTTTTTTTTTTTTTTTTTTTTTTTTTTTTTTTGCTTTTCTGGTCGATTACAGAGTTCATTATTTAAAATAATTAACCAAAATATGTTATCTCCGCTGGGATACGAACCCAAACCAAAATAGCAGCCGCTCCGAAATAGTTTGAGGCTATTTACACTGTGGTACCAACCCCTGTATAACAGATTTATATTATTCGATAAACTTCTGTATATGTAAATTCTCATTATTGGTCTTCGATACCATTTTTTCAAATTTTATCCTTTAGGTTTAACCGAACTGGATACGGATCAAACAAGTTTTTATTTGAGGAGGAGAGGGGGGGGGTGTGTTTTTTGAGGGTTGTTATCTCTTTACAAGGGTTCATTATTGAAAATAATAAACCAAAACTAATACCTACCAGGGAGGGAAATTGTATTTGACAGTTGGAAACAAGTATAGCTCTGAATGAACGTTTGAAATCACTCTCATGATTGGCTGAACTTTGAACGCGTTCTCCAAGGCTAATTAACGCTACAGAAAGGGCTTAAACAGTTGGGCTATATCCACCTTCTATCTAGATTTTGATTCCAATCCATATATAAAAGAAAATACATGGTTTTCAGCTAGGTTTTTGCAGCGCTCAAAGTACTGTTGGCCTGGTATTTTTATTTTATTTATCTATTTATATTTTATAAATTCTTGTTTTCCATGAATTTTGAATGGGTTATCCATACAAAGTTTCTTCAGTGAATATATAAATATATGTTTATGAATATTTTTGATTTATTTATTTTTATTTATAAATATATTAATATTTATGTATATATATGTATATATATATATATACATATCTATATATATGTTTATGAATATTTTCGAATGGAGAATGAATAATTATGAATATAAAAATTATTGAAATAAACAAAATGAAAAGCTCATCACTACACCAGTGTTTGCCACAATAATGGATAAAGTAGTGTTTAATATGGCAGCTGAGCAAACGTTAGTGCATTCTGCGTCGATTTGGGCTAGAATGATGTTATGATCTTGCTAATTATCAAGAGGGTTTTTCAATTAGTCTCTCCAGCTGTGGGAAAGTTCATGTATGGGATCATTGGAGGTTATTCGCGGAATTCAGTGTCGAACAGTTGGGTGGCGAGTATTTCAATGGCTCTAATGACTTGTCAATAATTCAAAAGTAAATATTTAAGTTGCATATCAAGGATAATTATCAGTAGGGCAGACTATTCAAACATTCGGGAGTATAAAACCACAACGATCCACTCAGACATCATCGAAACAATTTCGTCACCATGAAATACTTCGCTGTCCTTCTTGTAGCCGCCGTCTTCGCCAGCGCCGTCATGTGCGCTGAGGAGGCTCCTGCCAAGCCTGGCAAGGGAATCAAGGATGCTCTCCTCGCCAAGGCCAAGGAGGCTAAGGCCAAGATCGACGCGGCCATCAAGGCTGGCAAAGGCAAAGCTGAGGAGGTAGCGAAGCAACTCGGACAAAAGAAGGAAGAAGCCCTTGCTAAGCTCAACGAATTGAAGGCTCAACTCGAAGCTAAAGCTAGTAAGTATTTTCACCTTGGTATCGATTTTGAGATTGTAATTCTAAGTCATATGCCCACATTGATATTTTAACCTACACCCGAATTTGCTCTTTGGTTTGGCATTTTTCTCAAAGTTTATATTATACTAAATTGAAATAGACTGTCCATGGTCAGTTTTGGTAAGGATAAATATAGTAATTCACGTTCGTTATTGTAAAAGACACAAAATTTCACAATTCAACTCAAGGAGATTGAATGATAGAAGTCAGTTACAATGAAGAGTGAAGACATGTGTATTTTTTGTGGCTCAACAGTGTTATGATTTTTCGGGGGAACTTTTATTATTTATACATCATGATCTCTTTCTCGCCGTTCTCCTTAACAATTCAGACTTTTTATTCTCTATTTTCCTATCAGATATGCCTTTTTATGAACCATTCCATTTATTAATGCTAATACCAAGTCACGTTCTGAAATATTAAACGCTATCGATCCGAAGAATTCATTCACTATCAGTGTCAATTCATTTGAAATAATTGCACCTTATTTCAAGGTTGATCCAGAATTAAGAGTAAAACATTTCTCATCATTCTCCATCATCAGCATATAGTTCTCTAATAATAATATTAGTTTTTGGATCTAAACATTTGCATTCGTATACGAATAAAAGTAATTCAATGTGCTCTTGTGAATAACATGACAAGTGAATATCCATTACAAAGAATCATGTGATGAATACCATCTTTTGTGTAACGTTTAAACCACCTACTTTGTTTTCAATATCATCCATATCACTGAAAATTTACTGAAATTATGTGAATTACAGAGGAAGTCGTCATCCCTGCCGTCGGTAAGGCCAAACAGCAGGCTGCCAAGAAACTGAAGGAACAAATTGCCAAGGCTATCAAGGATATCGAAGCCGCCAAGGCCAAGCTTGAGAAGCTCTCCCAATAAGTTGACTTCACCCTCTCAAGTCCCAGACCAGTGAGCCTTCATTGGTCTGATGGTTCGAATTTGTGACGATTCAAAACAACCCTGCTCAATCAATACCATCCTTACTGTGCTCTCACTATCGGCATACTTACTCCTAATAGGAGTAAGGAGTACCGAATCCGAAATAAATTCTCGAAATCAATTATTGTTTCGTATTTTGCACCAATCAGTGTTTCCAACTTGAGTGTTTAAATTTATTCAGTTGACTACATGTCATTTACCATTTGAATTTTTTAATGTGCAATATTTGATTAGGTACCTCATATTTAATTATCGCATGTGCGAATGTAAAATCCTTGTAACAACTACTGTTTCTACAATTTTCATTTGACTTTGATGACAATTTCTGAACATTTGCGTCAGGCTGAGTCATTTCAGTTTCATCGCTTAACAAAAACGTATCAATCTGAACTTTGCCACACGTGCGCTGCGCTAAATGGTTCGCTGTGTATATTCTGCTGGTTGTAATTATTCATGGCTTGATATTGTTGATAGCTAACGTTTACGTTCAAACGTGAGGAGAAGAAAGAAAGCCACAATATTTTAAGTATTGAAGTATGCATTCAAAACTAAGGTAGTAAGGGCAAAATACGTGAATCGAGCATGGATCTGAATATTGACCTTACCCAGGTCTAAGAGTATTCCTCTTTCAAATGTGAGAAAGTTTGTATCTCGATTCAATCTTGCAATTTTGTCTCCATTCTTCTTTTACTTTAATGAATATCAACTCCGCATGACAACATTTTTTCTTTCTAGACACTGCGCTTTACCCCTGTAGAAAGTAATATAAATTCAGCTGGTCCAAAAATGTATGTCAAGGAGGTGCTGGAAATGGAATAGCCTTCAAATAGTCGAGGCAATTATTCTGCTACACCAGAGGATATCCTGAAAGCTGAAAAGCCCAGATATTATCCTAAGATGCGGCAGTTACGAGAATCAAAGGGGAACTACCTGACAAAAGGACTCGACAGACTTAATATTTAGAATTCACCGACATCTGGCTCCTGCATTGTCACTGCCAAGTCACTACTGACCAGATCTGCTGACTCTCAGAATGAAAGACAGATACGAAAAGGAAATAGTTCATTATAACCTGAAACGCGAAAAGGATGAAGCGTATATATTTTTTATGGAGTGACTACGTCAAATCGGTCAAACTCACGTACGTACCACCTGTACGCATTCAAAATAGTTGGACACAAATTTCAATACCGTCAGATACGTTTCTATACGCTGATTACGTTTCGATATTTGGTTCCACAACTGGGAGAAGGCCGGCTATGTTGCTAAATGCCGCAAATTATTACACAAAGCCTAAACTTCTAAACTAGATAGGAACCTCTTCTGCTCAGATCATAAGTAAATACGTAAACGTAAGGAATCTGCTAAGTCCTGTACCTGGTAGGGGCCTGTACCATTGGCAGCAAACGGAGCCTCTGCTAGAGATACATCATCATCATTACACATCATTATCTTCCACGAATCCATTTTCTCACATACGCAGATAAAAACTGTTCAGCATTGCGATCTGATTTGGACCGAGACATTTTCCAGCACAACCTCACCCGCCTGTCAGATCGGTGTATCGAAAATAACATATCTGTCAATCCAAACAAGTCACCTTCTCACCTTCTACCGGAACCAAACCTCCATGACCTACGACTTCACCATCTATGAGGTTACGATGTTCACGTTTAAACTGTGCCAAGGACCCTGGAGTGGTGTTTGATCATGAAATTTTCTTTAGCACTCATATTGAAGCTGTGTGTAATTGGGCATTGTGGGCCCTTGGGTGTCTTCGGGGTACTACCACATGTTTTACTAACATGGATGCAATTTCTCACCTCTGTAAATCCATTTTACGCTCCATCTGTAGTATGGTCCCATCACTACGATGTTCACCTAAACAAGTTAGAAAGGGTACAGCGAAGATTCCTAAGATTCGCGGCGTTAAAGCTCGAATTCCTATATAAGAGTGATATTACTAAACTCACAACTCTGCTGTTTCCAGTAGAATATATTTCAATGACTCGGCCTATAAGACGTGAACTACCTGTACTACAAACCACTGACCAGGATTCCGAGACAGGTCATTTATTCTCAGTGCGAACCCCCAAATTGGTTTCGGTTCATTTTTTCCAATAACAAGCCTTTGTAATCGTATAGCAAAAAAAAAAAAAAAAAAAAATTCTCAAACTTTTTCACTTAGTTTTAAGGTGCGTAGATTCCAAAACTGCAATGTCCGTCCACCGTCCGCCGCCCAGGCCATAAGAGGCCTTCAACTCAATGAAACAAATCCGCTCATTTTCACATGGACTCCACTTGAGGTCTAGTTGGTCCTAGAATTTAGTCAGTCCGATCGCTTCACACGCATCAATTTTATGTGCCAAAAATTGGCCGAAAACGGTTCTTTTTCCTCATATTCTTCCTCATACTTAGGTTTATTTATTTCTATTGATTTTCACGTACAACCAATGCGTGACTAGCAAAGTGTAATTTCCTTAATTATCATACCAGGAAAATCGTTTGCCACTTTTTGGAATGCTTTCATTTTATCACAACGTCTCATCCCTAAGCAATTGACGGGTCAAGGAGAGTTGATTTATTAGGCTAAATTATAAATGAATATTGCTAAGTAACCATAATGAACTAATAATGTGAAAAGAAGACACTGCATGCACATGGTAGGTACACTATTGAGCTGTAGGTACTTGTAAGCAGTAGTAATGAGCTGAGTGAGCTAAAATCCTGCCTGTTCATCCCAGGATGTTGGAATTCGACAGAGAGACTGCCTGGGACATTAGGAATCGATTGAAAAAATTCGCTTATTCTTACTCAGCTGAGTGGTAGTAGCGGCTCTGTAAGAGTATGAGGCTCTATACGCTGTGGTACGAAACCCTGTATGAGAGATTTATATTATTCGACGTATTTCTGTATATGTATATTCTCTTTATTGGTCTTCAATACCAAATTCTATTCTTAGGGCTGATTGAACCGGATGCCAATGTTTCTGGCATATCCTCGGCCAAGAGGCATTTCAAGCCAAATTTCATAAGGATTGGTCCTGTACTTTTGGAGAAAAGCTTCAGACGGCAGACGATATATGGCGGACGGACGGATCCAACAAGTGTTTTTATGGGGGGGAGGGGGGGGGGGGGGGGGGGGATGGGGTTTTACAATGGTTTATTATCGAAAATAATAATAATAAACCAAAACTATAAGCAGGGAGGAAAAATGTCGTTGACAGTTGGGAACAAGTATAGCTCTGAAAGAACATTTGAAATCACTCTCACGAATGGTTGAACTTTGAACACGTTCTCCAAGCCTAATTACCGCTACACAAAGGAGCTAGGTTTTTGCAGAGCTCAAAGTACTGCTGGACTGGTTTTAGTATTTTCATATATTTATTTTATTTTTCTAATTCTTGGTGTCTGTGAATTTTGAATGGTTAACCATACAAAGTTTCATAATTCAATATAATATAGGTACCAAATGAAAAATAAATCAGTTCACCAGCCTTGTTGGTCATAATAATGGTAACAGTAGTGTTTAATAAGTCAGCGAGGTGAATTTCATGAGAGCTGCGTCTTGCTTTTGCGTTGCATTGCTAAACAAGCGTTAGTGGGTTCTGCGTCAATTAGTGCTAGAAGAATGTTATGATCTTGTTAATTATCAAGAGGGTTTTTAATCAGTCTCTCCAGCTGTGGGAAAGTTTATCCATGGGATCATTGAAGGTTATTATTGCAGTTTAATATCGTACAGTTGAGTGGCAATTATTTCAATGGCTCTAATGACTTGTCAATAATTCAAAAGTAAATATTTAAGTTGCAAATCAAGGATAATTATCAGTAAGGCAGACTATTCAAACATTCGGGAGTATAAAACCACAGCGATCCACTCAGACAGCATCGAAACAATTTCGTCACCATGAAATACTTCGCTGTCCTTCTTGTAGCCGCTGTCTTCGCCAGCGCCGTCATGTGCGCTGAGGAGGCTCCTGCCAAGCCTGGCAAAGGAATCAAGGATGCTCTCCTCGCCAAGGCCAAGGAGGCCAAGGCCAAGATCGACGCGGCCATCAAGGCTGGCAAAGGCAAAGCTGAGGAGGTAGCGAAGCAACTCGGACAAAAGAAGGAAGAAGCCCTTGCTAAGCTCAACGAATTGAAGGCTCAACTCGAAGCTAAAGCTAGTAAGTATTTTGGCCTTGGTATCGATTCTGAGATTGTAATTCTGATTCATATGCCCACATTAATATCTTGACCTACACCCAAATTTTCTCTTTGGTTTGGCATTTTTCTCGAAGTTTATATTATACTAAATTGAAATAGACTGTTCATGGGCAGTTTTGGTAAGAATAAATATGGTAATTCACGTTCATTATTGAACGAGACACAAAATTTCACAATTTAAATCAAGGAGAATGAATGATAGAAGTCAGTCACAATGGAGAGTGAAGAAATTTATATTTTCGGCTCTACAGTGTTATGATTTTTTGGAAAAACTCTCAATATTTTAACTTCATGACCTCTTTCTCACTATTTTCCACAATTCAGATTTTTTCTCTTGTTTCCTATCATAGATATGCCTTTTTATGACCCATTTCATTTGGTAATACTAATACTAATACAGTCATGTACTGAAAAATAAAACGCTATCAATCCGAAAAATTGATTCACTATCAGTGTCAATTCATATGAAGTAATCGCACCCATTATTTCAAGAGTGATCCAAAATAAATTGAGAGTAGTAATTTCTGATCGTTCCCCACATCAGCATACAATTTTCCAGAGGTTATTCATCCGGAGATAATTTACTCATTAGCGTATTTCAAGAATTTATCTCAAAAATGTATCTCTATGTCTCTCTCGAATTAATTTGTAAAAATCTTTGAGATATAGTTTTTGGATCCAAACATCTGAATTCGGAGAAAAATAGAAGTAGTTCAATGTGCTCTTGTGAATAACATGACAAGTGAATATCCATTACAAAGATTTATAAAGTGAATACTATATTTTGTGTAACGTTTAAACCACCTGCTTCGTTGTCAATACCATCCATATTACTGAAAATTTACTGAAATTTTTTGAATTACAGAGGAAGTCGTCATCCCTGCCGTTGGTAAGGCCAAACAACAGGCTGCCAAGAAACTGAAGGAACAAATTGCCAAGGCTATCAAGGATATCGAAGCCGCCAAGGCCAAGCTTGAGAAGCTCTCCCAATAAGTTGACTTAACCCTCGCAAGTCCCAGACCAGTGAGCTTTCAGTGGTCTGATGGTTCGAATTTGTGACGATTCAAAACAGCCCTACTCAAATAATATTGTCCTTACTGTGCTCTGACTATCGACATACTTACTCCTGTTAGGAGTAAGCAGTACCGAATCCGAAATAAATTCTCGAAATCAATTTATGTTTCGTATTTTCCAACGATCAGTGTTTCCTACTTTTGTGCTTAAATTCATTCAGCTGACTACTGTAGACTTATAACGCAAATAGGTAAACTTACAGACTTACTTCATTGCATTATATGATGTATTTTTTTCATCTATGAGATTTATTTATTTGTTTTCAATTTCGAATGGTGAATTATAACCAGAAATGTCGTTTAGGGCACTCTACCTATATGTCAAAGCGAATCCTACAAATGCCACGATTTAGATGCGAGTTATGATGACCCTACATCTTTTGATGGACTACGATCATAGCTCCTATTGTGCTAGCTCAAATAACTACACAATACTACTTATATATTATTGTCCATGCTATACACATATCCAAGAGTAACATAGCTGACACCAAATGAATGTGAAAATACACTGCCGTGGACATGGCACAGAAGCTTCCTCGTGGCCTTCACAATATGCCACCTTTAATTTCCAGGAATGACCGGTACACCATGATGATGACGTTAGAGTGCTGGACAAGCAAAAACCAAAAAAACTCACTAAAATCTGTTCGACATTGACGGGCTTATGACTATCACAAGGAAATTACGTTTACTCATGCACGGAGTGCATCTTTGATTCCATCATTGTGAAACTATTGGAGGACCATCTAGGGCTGAATCCACACTATTCCTGAAAATTTAATTGAAATCTATGGATGTTATAGCTGTGGCAAGGAAATATAGAAAGATAAATTCTCGTGCATGCGCTCAGTGTACCGCTGATTCAATTATGATGAATGTGGTATGGAGCCTCAAGGGTTCTTTGCAGCATCATCCCTGAAAATCTGACCAAGATCCCTTCAACATTGACGGACTTATGAGTGTAACAAGAAAATCACGTCCGCGCATGCCCAGAACGTACAGCTGTTTCAACCATGATGAGAATAATAGGGGACCATCTAGGGCTAAACTCACACTATAACTGAAATTTTCATTAAAATCCAATAGAAATTGTGGAAGTTATGGCTGTTGCAAGGAAATGTGGACAGACAAACAGACGGACGGAACCAACTTTGTTTAGGAGGCCATGAAACGCGAAATGCGATTAAATATTTCGATTTTGGAGGGGAAAAAAATGCATTTCGAAAGTGAAAACAAAGCATTCCCTGCCTTCAGAATCGGGAGCAATATCAAAGCTAAAAATTCACAGTTCCTAATAGAGCCCAGCTGCTCTCAGGTCCTGACAGAAAGGCTCACCGCCTTGGAGTCCAAGTTGGGTGTGGAGGTCACAAGGTTCGGCCAAGTCTCCAGATATTGGCGGGTGGACAGATCACTCTCACACCCTAGCAACGACCTAGATTTCTATAGATTACATGAATTTCACCAGTAAGAATTAGTGGTTTTGATTGCGCATGCGCATACGAAAAATCTGTCGTCTTATTTTCCCATAACCTATTTGCCCGAACTTACTCAAATATTGAGGGTTGTTGGAAAACGGCGATTTAGTTACCACTTATGAATTTGACCGGGCAGTGTTTGATTAGGTAACTACCCAAAATCAATTTCCGCACGCACAAATGTGCCATCCTTGTAAAAAGCATTGCTTCTACAGTCTCCATTTGAATTAGATGAAAATTTTCGGACGTGCGGGTTAAGCCGAGTATGGATTTCAAATCAATTCCATCACTATACGCTGGGTAACACACTTTTATCTAGCTACCGTTCCGATCTCCTAACCGTAATTCCACTCCAACTATTTTGACTCAAGACTATCAGCGCTCCTAACATCGTACCGCTGTAATTGGTTTCGGGACAGGAATCAGGAGATGCGTTCATGCATTCTGTTCCGGCTTGGTACTTACAATCAAATTATTGGAACTTGCATCCAGTTGATAACATCATTTAGACTCCTCTTTTTCATTACTATTTCCGCCCGAGGTTTCTATAAACGAATTACTCTCTCCCTCACAATTTTTTATTAGTAAAACTCCTTCCTAACCACCTATATCATTTGCGAATTATCTGAAATAATTTGATGTAATTGTTTGAACCGCTCAACTCAACAAAACAGCCACACAACCTGGAAGTAATTAACCTTCTGTTGTTGGAGTAAAAAAACTAAACCAGGTGTGCTAAAGACCACACGGGAGAAGTGTAAACTTCTATGACGATTTTCCGCTAAATATAATAAATATAAAACATATTATGGAAATGATTTTGGTTGCCGAAAAGATCTTGTAAAGACCAATTTCAAAGTATACAAAATTTTTATACAAACATTATTACACTTTTCTTACACATAAACTAGTCACAACATTGTTTCTATATTTTCTGTTTACATTATTATTTTATTCTTTATGATCGTAAATGTAAATAAATTTAAAACTACGACATAAATGAGTTTAAAAATCGAAATTAGAACAGAGTACCTAAGTAGGTAATTTTCTGTTATGGTGCGCGTCTACAATTACTATAAGAAAGATTAACTTCTCAACCAAGTGACAACAAAACAAGTGGCATTGTTACTATGTCCATTTATAACATAAATAAATATAAAACTATGACATGAATAGAAGAACAAGTACGAAAGAAATGCGTGATAAATCGAGAGCTTTCCAACGAGTAGAACGATTTTGGTCCGGTGAAAAATAAAGAAGTTTCATTTCCCCAGCAACGGCTTGGTTGTACGTGAAAATCAAAAGAAAAATGGTAAGTAGGTATAAGAAATCAGAACGCTTACATACGAGTCTGCAACACATTGGGACACATTGGGTCTTTAGTTGAGGACAAGTTATGTGTTGCAGACTCGTATTCAAGCTCTAAGAGCCACTCAGCTGATCCGGACACTGAGCATCGTCAAGTAAATGTCCTAAAGAGACTACATACGAAATTACAGCTTCCTAGAGTGTAAAACATAGAAATTAGCTTTAAGAGCCACTCATCTGATAAGGACCCTGGGCATCGTCAAGTAAATGTCCTAAAGAGGCTACATACGAAATTACAGCTTCCTCGTAAAGCATAGAAATTACCTATTAAAATGATTTAACCACCGCTTCACAAATCAAACCGTTCTCGCAATATTTGGATCACCTGCTATGAATCAAATCATCGAAACACCAGCTCAATGAAATCATCAGAAATTAACAAGCGGTGGCAATCATGTTCACAATATCAATTATTGAGAATGATCACCTGAGTTTACACAATTATTCAAATAACCTTGCTCATAACTCAGCTTGTTGGCCACGCACTTCGCAGTAGTTAACATAATATGGTTCGATAAATCGAGAGCTTTCGAACGAATGGTAAACGAATTTTGTGGGATGAAAAACGACAAAATACTTTTTCCCTAGCAACAACTCGGTTGTAAGCGGAAATCATCAAAATATTTTCGTGAGCAATTTTCCGTGACGTTTTTTTAGTTTATGTGCCATAGTAAAGACATAAAATGTCAAAAACAGCGTGACGGAAAAAAAACGTGACGGTAAAATCGTATTCACACCCCGCTAAATTTTTCGACGCGGTGCGCCTATAAAAGTTTACACTTCAATAACAATTTAATTAGGAGTGATTCTTAAGTATTTACTAATCAATAATTTAATAAATTTATATAGTTAAAGTAAGGAATGCGATTGAATACAGCTTTGTACTATACCTACCAACGTTGAGTTCTGAAGCTTCACTTTATTCCATTAATTCACTCTTTCATTGTCACTCTATCAGCATGGTAACACGAACACTCTGTCATATTTGTATTTCTAGTTACTTAGTTACTGTTAGCACCATCTTGTCCAAACAACAATCAATGAGGTGATTGATTACCTACCTACGCTTCACAAGCCCAATAGGATACAGAAGTTATGATAAATTCGATTTCGGGAAGTCAGAATTCCATAGGAGTTATACTATCACCTGATTCAATTGTCATTGTTTTCAACGCGATTTTTAATGTATTACTGGTTACGTTCACTCACGTGTTGATGTATTTTTTTCTTGTCGTATGCCCTTTCGGAAAGCATACGAATAAACGCATAGCGACTGGGGTGGTTTCGTTCGATTCTTTGGGCGGATACATGAATGAAACTCAAAAAATCATTACTGTTACGTAGGAAGATTTTAAGATCTCGGTTTTTGAATATTTCAGCCCTTAGGTTCTACCGTTTAGTATTGATCAAACGTGATGCCGATGTTCCTGGCACATCCCTGTCCAACAAATGATTCGTAAGCCAAAATTCTTAATGTTTGGTCTAATACTTAATGAGAAAAGCTTTGGGTGGGAGACGGACGGATGTTTTTTTTAAATAAGTATATATATTTTTTTTAATTCGATTTATGGATTATACCCATCTTGAAACGTTAACGTTAAACATCAAATTTCGAGGGGGAGGGGGGGGGGGTCAAATTTTATTGTTTCTTGGTCGATTACAAAGAAATTGGAAAAAACAAGAAACTAAATGTAACTGAATTGTAACCAAATATTACTAATAAATGAAGTAACTAAAATCACCATCGCCACAAAGGATTGATTTTTTTTTTTTTTTTTTTTTTTTATTCACAGCATCCTAACATCTGTTTGAATTAGTTCCAATCGTTTGGAGAAATATTCGTTGGGATACGCTAATACGTCCCGTACCTCGCAATTGACAACAACTGTTACGATGTCTCTATGCACTGATCCCGTCCCATTTGAATGTAGGGAACGGTTGTGTCAAAGAGTAAAAATGCAACTTGTTAAATCCTAAAGCTGGATCCATCCATAGATTTGCTTACTGGAAGAGTTCTAAGGCTTAGACGTAACTGCGATGATGGTCCTACCTACAGCCTATAAAATAGGTAATTCCTGCACAAGACTATTCCAATGTCGAATCACTAGAGATTCACATTCTGGACAGCAAACCTATAGCAGTATTAGCACCTAAAAGAGACGTAGCAGATCTCGAGACTTGGCTCGTTACCATCGGTGGACCAGAAATGCCACACAGAAGGTAGTCAAAACACGCTTAAAACTAAAAATGTCGGAATAAGAGGTGATCTTGATCCGACCTTCACATAGGATTTCATTGCCACCGGATTTCCTCAAGATGGTGATGAGCGAGTACACGAACAAATCCATAAGGAGCAGTGGTTGTAAGGGGTGGCTCGCCGACCTATGTATCTACTGCCAAGGAAGCTGTAAAAATATCCAAGATGCCAGAGCAATTGAGTAAAGCAATAAGCGTTCAGTTGTCAGAAATGAAAAGCTCGACATTGATACCGATCTAACCGATTTAAAACTACATACGAAATTATTGAACAGAATCCAATACCTCCTACCAATGAATGGAAGTCGTGTTTGGGAGTCCTGAGGCGATGTGACTTGTGGTTTCCTCCCAGACAAAATCTGGGAAGATCCTCCTGGATACCGTTCACAGAGTCAAAGTCTTTGACAAAGTCCAAAAGCACCGTTCATAACCTACAGGTCCAGACAAGCGTTCTAGCTCGCATTATCAACTATGCAGGATCGCAAGTAGGCGCCCAAGTTTTTCGATATCCAAAAAAACTCCAATTGCCGAGGTCCTCTGGAAGGGACTCCCCCGCGAGTCAATTCCCACGGACTTCTACCCCATTTCTGCAGAATGCCTTGCATGTTCGGGGAGATAAAATCACTAACCCCGCGACCAACCGCAACTGATGAGCGCAAAGTATATGTCCCTGTAGCCTCAGGCCCCAATTAATGAACAGCTGAACTACGATTTACTTAGATCTAGAATTACTTGTACTACGTAATTCTATCCATTATACCACGTTAGAAATATTTTATACCATTCCCCCACAAATATTTTTGCTAGTAAAAATCTCTAATTTCTAACTCAAAAACCTAACTGCATCATTTGATCTCTAACGTGTTCCTCAGCTACTCTAAAAACAAACTAAATCAGCAGCTCCCACTAAGGATAACTCAATCACTTCAAAGCTTGCTGTGATTGTGTAGTGAGAGATTACGCATGGCACGTGGCATCACCCTTATTACAAATCTGCTGACAATGAATGGATTGGGGAAACTGACAACGTCGATTAAACCTTAATGTGGCAATGATATACAGCACCCAGGAGTTGCGTTGTCTCAGAAACTCTCGACGGCTCCATAAAAAAATGCAGCTGCAAAATGTATCTGGGAGTGGAACTTGCGTATGGCCCAATTTTTTATTTCAAACAGTCATTCAAATAACTGACTAAAACACTGTCTGTTGTTGTGCTTGTTCTCTCGTCTAAAATGCAACACTCTACCAAAAATTGCAACAGTAGACAGACAATCAGGCAGAGACAACAAACCAGAGGAAAAGACTTGACAGACTTTGATATGTAGATGTAGAATTCACCGGCACATTATTGCTTCAGTATATAGGATACCTTTTTAATGCATATGTTTATGTTAGATGATTGAATTACTCCTGACAAGATCATATCTGCTGACTTAGAGACCAAATGACAAGCAAGGAACGAAAACGGTTCTAAATGATGTGAAACACAAATAGAATGGAGGGTGTACGAGACCTGTACGAATACAAAATAGTGAGAAGAACAATCTCAATACCCTCAGGTACGTATCTGCTAGCGGATTTCATTTCAATACTTGGTTCTGGAAACTGGGAGTTACTGTTTGCCGACTACGACTGTAAAATGCTACAAATTGTTAGACAAAGCTTTATTAATTCTAAATTAGATAGCTCTTATGCTCATATGTTAATACGTTAACATTAGGGATCTGGGACCTGTACCATTGGCCGCAAACGGAGCCTCTGCTAAAGATGCATTATTAACATACAGTTGAAACCTCATAGACGTAGGCAAACATCGGGAAAAAAATCATTGAATTGAAATAAATCACCTACCAACAACGCTTCATTAATCCTATCATATAAGTAAACCAAGTTATGATAAACTCGGCCGTTAAAGCAGACGGTCTCTAATGAACTCCATTACTCCCGACTCTCTGATAGCTTTGACGCATGCACATACACAACATCATCACCACATCATTTAAGAATATTTCAAACATTTTAATTATCTATACATTCTGCTAAGAATATGAAGAAACTGTGTACCACACCAAACCTGGTAGACGTTTTAGGATTCCACGCATCTGAGACACACAAAATTTGATGGGGTTAACTTCTTTCGGGTATGCTCCCGGTGGATTGCCGGAAAAGTTTTCAAAACGTGCAATCATCATCTGAAATGGTCGTAAATAGTGGATGTACTCTCTAAATGTTTACATATTGTTTTGAGTTAATATTGTTACAAGGTATTGTTTGAGTCAGCGACGTACGAACTTAATTTTTTCTTTAGCAGGTACTTAGCGAGTACATAGCAGGTACCATCCCAAAGTTCGAAGTACCTGTTCGACTACAAATAGAAGGGAGCGTCCGCAAGTGTTACATCACCAATTTATAAAAAACATTGAATATAGTATTTCAATTGTATAAGCTTTTATTCTTGGCATTGGGCACTTCCTTGTGTATTTATACATTTTCATGTTTGGTTAGTTGTGTTTAGTCATAGCTATTGTTCCAATGGGTGTAATTAGGTATGATGTGAGTGTAAAATATATGTTTTCCTCAAAGATCAAAATTTATACTTTCTATGTTTTGGCCCTTCCGAACATTTTTGTCTTCGTCTTGTCTATCTGTCTGTATGCTATTAGATGATAGCTATATATGACATTGAAAGACTTTTTGCACTGCAATTATATAGTTTATTGACAAAAAAAAGTGGCAACAAATTTTTCAGAACATAAAAACACATTCTTGTGGGAACCAGGGATTCCATACGACTAAAAGATTACTTCTCCTTCTCACCTTTCTCCATCAACCGTAATGTCAACTTGATCTCTTCGTTATTGAATTTCGACAGGGATTTCGTAATGATGACGTCGGGATTTTCTTTTGTTGTGATGTATTCCAGTTCCACTTCTTTGTCCTCGTCATTTTTATTTCCAAGAAGTACCTTATGTCAACGTACCGGGAGTGGAAGCTGTCGTTGGTTCCTATCGCAAAACTCAATGCTGCCTGATTGTCGCACAAAACTACTGGAACCTTTTGGCCACCTCCATAATCACTCAACATTTGTTTTATACATATGATCTTCACACAAAAGTGGCCAGCAAAACAACCTCTGCTTGCATAGTTGAAAGGGCAACGCAAGTCCTTTTCTTTGATTCCAGAGAATAAGAGTTCTTCCAAATTTTATAACAAACCCACTCGTTGACTTCCTATCATCCTTACATCCAGACCAATCAGAATCCGAACAACCATGCGTGTCCATTCTATGGACATCTATGATAAATTATTTGACAATTGTTCCTTTACGGTATCTTAGTACTCTCTTCGTTGCCTCCACATGCTTCTTTCCCAAGATTTGATGCAAATTGACACAATAAGGAAACGACAGATCCCGAATAAGAACTTCTTTCTTAGACTAGATACATTGATTTTCCTATCAATTTCCTATAGGGAACCGATAGAGCGTTTGGAGGTCAGTCCAACTGACTAAGCTGTGAATTCGGCTTCATAGAAATCCTTGCTGTTCACGATCTTTCATTTTAAAATCATTCAATATTTCTTTGATGTACTTGTTGTGGTTCAGGGATGCGGATCTATGAGTTTTTTTTTTTTTTTTTTTTTTTTTTAATTTCGATTTTCAGTACATAATTCAGTTCACCCATATATTTTATTTCAAACTTCCTGCACAACATTGCTTTCAAACATTTCACTTTTTCTGCAGTGGATATTATCAAAACCAGGTAAGTTAAATAAACCAGAATAATAAAGACTAATGAGTCTTTTTTCTGACTCTAAATGATTTATGCACATGTATATGCAGGTATAGTGCATATGCTTTAATCTTTCACATACCTCTCTCTTGTAGCTTTCTGTTCAATGTTACATACCAAGACCTGCCTGATTGTCGGTGACCATACAAACTCTTTGAAATCAACACAATTACAAAATTCAAAAATCCACTTACAACCATCTGCTGAGTTACCTGGTGGAAGGTTGGTGAATTTCCATACTCCTTCCGGTTCGAACGATGACAACTCCTCATTCATTGCCGTCATTCATAATTCTCAATTAGGAAACGCCATGGCCTGCTAGAAGGAGTTCGGTTCGAAGTTTCCTTTCCGTAAGTAAACAATCTAAAACGCAGCAAGGCAGCAAATCCTGGCTGACCTGGCTTGGTTGTTTCCTAGGCATGAATACCTACAAGAGCATCTAAAACCTAAAACATTTAGGGGCATTAGAGGAGATTACTATTGATCTACCAAAAACTACAAAGGTTCGCTCAAATCATTCTGTGATCTCGATCTGCACAATGAAAAGACAATTGACGACGTATTTCACTTTTATCTAGCTCTTCCTTAATTTTTTTTTTTTTTTTTTTTTTTTTTTTTTTTAACACAGAATGTGTTTTAGCCATGGACTAACTAGGCAAAAAAAAGCTAACGAAATATGGGACGAAATCTATGACGACAACATTCTGATGATTTCCGCTTACAACCGAGTAGTTGATAGGGAAATGGTACTTCATCGTTTTTCATCCCCCGAAATTCGTTGACCATTCGATCGAAAGCTCTCGATTTATCCAACCATAATATGTTAACTACTGCGAAGTGCGTGGCCAACAAGCTGAGTTATGAGCATGGTTATTTGAATAATTGTGTACACTCAGGTGATCATTCTCAATAATTGATATTGTGAACATGATTGCAACCGCTTGTTAATTTCTGATGATTTCATTGAGCTGCTGGTGTTTCGATGATTTGATTCATGGCAGGTGATCCGAATATTGCAAGAACGGTTTGATTTGTGAAGCGGTGGTTAAATAAGATAAGGATCGTGTAACCTGGTGTAACCTATTTAACCGAAGCTGAAATTTGGGAGGGAGGCTCAAGGGAGAATGCTGAAGACGCCTAGGTGATCACTGATCAGCTGAGAGAGCTCCTGAGCCATTTTCTTTCCTATTCAACGCAGGAAGCTGATATTTGAGAGGGAGGGTCAAGGGAGAATGCTGAAGACGCCTGGGTGATCACTGATCAGCTGAGTGAGCTCCTAAGCCATTTTCTTTCCTATTCAAAGCAGGAAGCTGAAATTTGACAGGGATGGTCAAGGGAGAATGCTGAAGACGCCTGGGTGATCACTGATCAGCTAACTGAGCTCCAAAGGCATTTTCTTTACTATTTAACGCAGGAAACTGAAATTTGGGAGGGAGGATCAAGGGAGAATGCTGAAGACGCCATGGTGATCACTAATCAGCTGAGTGAATTCCAAAGCCATGGAATGTGTTTTAGCCATGGACTAACTAGCCAAAAAAGCTAACGAAGTTTCGTAACAAATTCTGGGACGAAATTCGGGACGACAACATGGATACCGATGATGCGGAACTAAGGATCGTGTAACCTGGTGTAACCTATGCGATATTTTGTTATGACGCGGTTTATGAATTAAAAATATTTCAAGTTATTATCTCACTATTGGAAGTTAATCAATCTTCAACCTAAGAATGAAGACGGGTTTATGTGAAACGCGTGAGCTAAAACACGTTCTGTGTTCCGATAATTTCGTCCGAAGTATGTAAATAGATGTAACCGGATGTAATTTATTTTGTATAACTTACTACATTGTGGTGCACTATACACTTGTTTCATAGACATTATACTCTTCGATACAATGAATTGGTACAAGAGAAGTATAAGTCAAAAGCAGTCGACGTAAACTATATAAGCATGAGTTGGGAACACATATAAGAGAAAAACGTAAAACATAAATTGATTTCGAGAATTTATTTCGAATTTGGTGCTGCTTACTCCTAATAGGAGTAAGCATGTGGATAGTGAGAGCACAGTTAGGATGATATTAATTGAGTAATGTTGTTTTGAATCGTCACAAATTCGCACCATCAGATCAATGAAGACTCACTGGTCTGGGACTTTAGAGAGTGAAGTCAACTTATTGGGAGAGCTTCTCAAGCTTGGCCTTGGCGGCTTCGATATCCTTGATAGCCTTGGCAAGTTGTTCCTTCAGTTTCTGGGCAGCCTGTTGTTTGGCCTTACCGACGGCTGGGATGACGACTTCCTCTGTAATTCACATGATTTCAGTTAATTTTCAGTTATATGGATTATATTTATATCACTTTACGATTCTTTGTAATGGACATTCACTGGTCATATTATTCACAAGATCTAATTTACTTTCTCATATTGGTCTATTTATCTTTATTTGCAAATGTGTAGATCCAAAAACTGAGGTCCCAAAGATTTTTTACACATAAATTCCAGACAGATGAAATTCTTTTTGGTAAGATAAAAAATAAATCGTCACGGGTGAATAATCTCTGGAATGTATCCAAATGTTGGGGACAGATCTCAATATTTTTTTATCGAAATTTCATAGCAATGAATTGACACTCAGTGTGAGTCAATTCCTCGGATTGCCAGTGTTTGATAATTTTATGCTGGACGTAGTATTATCAAATGAAATAATTGATCAGAAGGCATTTATGTAAAACAAAAAAAGAAAAGAAAAACGCCAACAGCCATTCCGAATCATAAAGAGGATGACAAGAAAGAAATCATGAAGTATAAATAATAAACGTTCCTCCGAGAAATTTCAACACTGAAAAGCCACAAAAATATATGCATACCGTATTAAGTGACTTCCAGCATTCAATCTCCGGGATTTTCATTCTGTTATTTTGTCTCACTAACAATCACAAACGCGAATTACCACATTTATCCTTACCATCACTGAGTATAGACAGCTACGATTATTTCGTATAATTTTGGTGTAAATGAAGATTATCAATTTGGGAGAATAACTTAGAGTTAGAATTACAGTCTCAAAATCGTTAATAAGGCCAATACTTACTAGCTTTAGCTTCGAGTTGAGCCTTCAATTCGTTGAGCTTAGCAAGGGCTTCTTCCTTCTTTTGTCCGAGTTGCTTCGCTACCTCCTCAGCTTTGCCTTTGCCAGCCTTGATGGCCGCGTCGATCTTGGCCTTAGCCTCCTTGGCCTTGGCGAGGAGAGCATCCTTGATTCCCTTGCCAGGCTTGGCAGGAGCCTCCTCAGCGCACATGACGGCGCTGGCGAAGACGGCGGCTACAAGAAGGACAGCGAAGTATTTCATGGTGACGAAATTGTTTCGATGCTGACTAGGTGAATCGGTTCGGTTTTATACTCCCTCATGTTTGTATTGTCTGCCGTGATGTCAATTAACTATCATTGATATTCCACTCCAATATTTACAGCCGGATTATTGACTAGTCATTAGTGCCATTCAACCCCTTTCCTCTCAAATAACTGCACGACAATAAATCCCGTGAATAACCTCCAATGGTCCCAGACATAATCTTTTCTACAGCTGAAGAGACGAATAAACAAACCCTCTTGAGCAGGACCATACCTTACAATTTCCATCACTTTTCACCTTAGAAAACCAAGACATGTTGTTCTCATTAAAAACTATTCCAACAAGAACTGCGACCAACACAGCTAATGTTGTGATGAATTTTTATTTTCATATTCAATACGGAACCTTTGTGATCGACCATGAAAATTAAATTCAACGTTCATCCAGGCGCGCTCTTTTTTTGTCACACTTGAGGGCGTACCCCAGCAATCAATCGGTCACGAGTTATTTGTGTGATTTCATGGGATTTTGTCAGCACTGACAATTTTTTAAGTTTGGATTTAATTTTTTTTTTTTTTTTTTTTTCAAGAAAGATTTCCCTAAGACACATCAATCAATACTTTGATATAAATATTCATTTTTACTCTCCCAAAATATTTGCTAAAACTTCAACGCAATGAAAACTTGACATAGCTGTCAAAACTGACAATCGCGAGGTCAGAAAAAGTAGTCAATGAATAATTCGATTTTGGAGAGTGTTATGTAAGTAGATTACTTATAAAGGCTCATGGGAATAATAAGAAGATAAATGTCTAAATCGAATTATAGAGATAACTGCAAAGTAATGGTGCCGGCAGAAAAAGGAAGCTTTTTGACATTGAATTTAAAGACGTAAAATGAAATTAACTTGACCTAAAGGGCAATAATGGCAATCACTAACAAAATAATAGGAATTTCATTGTGATTGTGGTAAAAATGAATCCATTTTGTAATTGAAAATAGTTACGAGGAGGTGTATATTAGACTGACAACGAAAAAAACGAAAGTTCGAATTTTCGAGGGGCTCAAAGCTCAGATGATTGCATCAGATGCGAGGAACAACTCCTGAAAATTTCAGTCCGAACCGATAACCCCTTGAGGTCTCCTAAACCCGTTTTTTGATAATTAAATTATCGATTTTAGAACACTAGATGCTTAAGACAAAAAGACGGTTAGGACATGAAAGATCCATGCGTCTGGACACTTTTATATTCTATTCCTATGTTTTCGGTGTCGCGGAACACGATGCCGTCATTATTGCAACCGTAGAAGCTGTACTTCTTTTGATATTCAAGAAATCAGTCCAAATTAGTGATGGGAAAGAAGGCATTTTTTGCCGTTTTTATCTAGTTTTGACTGGGAAAAATTTTTTTTGCGGGTATTTTCTGCTTCTGACTTTGTTTCCTGGCTTGTTCCGAATGTAACAAGACCAGTTTCGTACTATAATATATGTCATTTTGGAAATATCTGCTCAAGAGCCGAGTTAGCTTTTTTAATGGTAACCGCTCTATACTTACCAGTAGCTACGAAATCAAAATTATACGCCCTGAAGCCCTTTTCATCCCATTATTTAATGTTTTTGGGCTCGTAGAACATTATGTGCTAGTAGTGGAGGCGTAGGACTTGTATTTCGGTTAATAATCAAGAGCTAGGTGTCAAAAACCGGTGAATAGAGTAGATTTGAGTGATGTTCAAAAAATCAGTTGACAAAATTAATAAAAATAAGGGATTTTTCACCGGTTTCACCTAGTTTTGATTGGGAAAAACTATTTATGAGTGTCTCCTCTGCCTTGAACTTTGTTCTGTGATTTTTCTGAATGTAACAAGACTAAGTTTGTCCCATAATACATTTTTCTTCTCGAAATATCAGCTCAAGAGCCAAGTCGACTTATTTAATTGACGAAATTGGTCTTGTTACATTCGGAACAAGCCAGGAAACAAGGTCCGAAGCAGAAAAGACCCGTAAACAATTTTTTCCCCAGTCAAAACTAGGTAAAAACGGCAAAAAAATGCCTTTTTTCATCACTTATTTGGATAGATTTCTTGAACATCAAAAGAAATACAGCTTCTGCGCTTGCAATAATAGCGGCATCGTGTTCCACGACATCGAAAACATAGGAATAGAGTATAAAAAGTGTCCAGACGCATGGATCTTTCATGTCCTAACCGTCTTTTTGTCCTAAGCGTCTAGTGTTCTAAAATCGATAATTTAATTATCAAAAAACGGGTTTAGGAGACCTCAAGGGGTTATCGGTTCGGACTGAAATTTTCAGGAGTTGTTCCTCACATCTGATGCAATCATCTGAGCTCTGAGCCCCTCAAAAATTCGAACTTTCGTTTTTTTCGTTGTCAGTCTAGTGTATATGTTAGAAACAAATCTTACATAAAACAATGGGGGCTGGACTGATTCGAATCGTGATCGCAGCGAACCTGGTGGTATGGAGGTAGGTTTGGTCCTATATAAATTAGTTAACGTGCATAGTTGGTGGTATGAATGCTCGCATCTCATAATTACATAACATCAAGTAGCCAATTCCTTAATAAAAATTCAGATTAGTAGGACATACCACCAGGTTCGCTGCGATCGCGATTCGAATCCGGCCTACCCCCATTGTCTAGTTTGATATGCGAATTCGCCAGCATCCAGACCACCATACTATACACAATAACTTCTCTAAATTGGACCGAACCACGAACTACGATCG
Organism: Adelphocoris suturalis; assembly: GCA_030762985.1. NCBI lineage: Eukaryota > Metazoa > Arthropoda > Insecta > Hemiptera > Miridae > Adelphocoris > Adelphocoris suturalis. The sequence continues at coordinate 32,856,038 of CM061046.1, forward strand.
CGATTCGAATCTTGCCTGCTCCCAGCGCCTTGTAGTGAGAACCAACTTTTTAGAAAATAAATAAAAATAGCTTAATACGGCAACCATGGAATCCAAATGACTACGTAACAGACATGAGGCAAGACACCTGGATCTTGCTAGATTATTTCATTTTTTCTCACCCTGGTGGTATAGTACTAGACAATCGTGATAACCTAGCGGTACGGTAGTAGGTTTGGTACAATACAGAGCTGTTGATGTGCATAGTTTGGTGGACTTGATGCTCGGATGCAAAATTACATGACATCAAGTAGTCAAGCGCTTAGTAAAGATTCAGATTATTTGGACATAACGTCAGGTCCGCTGCGATCACGATTCGAATCCGGCCTGTCCTCATTGTCCTGTGTTCTCACTTATTGTGTGTCAATAAGCGATATACCTAATATTGCTGTGTAAAAATTCTAACAAATGTTTCGGCAGAAAAATTCCTGAGAAAATGGCAGAAAATGTAGGGGTGATGGAAGAGGCATTTCGCAATTTGGAGGTAAAATGTTGATTGTTAAATTTAACCAAAATAACTACAAAACATGGTCTTCCATTGTCAAGTTGAAAGTTGTGTAACAGGGTCTCCTTGATTTCATCGAATCCAGGGAAGCGGATTTTAATCAAATTTCAAGAGAGGAGAAACGCAAAGCTTTAACACTGATCGCAAAAACGTTGTAGGATGAAATTTAGCAAGATCTTTTGGAAGTGACTTGCCTAAAGATGTGGCTGAAACTTGCAGCAAGATTTTGGCCAACGAGAATGAGAAGAAAAGTAGGCTTCAAAAATGTTGTCCTCTGCAAAAATGGAAAAGGTTGAAAAAATGGAGTGCTACATCAATCGAAAATTTAATTACGCATTGGAGGCGATTAACTCCAAAACGAGAAGTGGATATTTCGAATTGAAACTATAATCATTACCGTAGATTGAGTCGAAAGGCAAACGCACAGTATTTTATGGGAAAGAGTCTGTAATTATTGTTGGTAAGAGAGATAGTTCAAGAATAAATATTGTAGGAAACTCATAGAAAAGATTAAGTCTAATCTGGCACGAGAAATTTGAGCAAGTGAATTTTCATATATTGGAGAAAATGTCTAATGACGGTCTGGATGAAAAAACAATAGAAATGAACGAGATTTATGTGAAGCATGTATTACTTACAAGGAAAGGTATCAGAAACCCTTTTCCGAAGTTCCAGACATGCAGCATGATCGTATGAGCGAATTTTTGTAAATAACCTATCATATGATATTATGTTGAATTGTTTAAAAAATGCAGAAATTATAGTAAACGATACAAACATTCTTATTAAACGGCTGGGTTGTAGGTGAAACGCTTGCATACGAGTCTGCAACGCATTGGGACATTTTCATGTGTTTACCTATGAATGGTCAACGTCATTTCTGATGGTCATAATCATCGTTGTGGCCACTTGGGACAATTTTTTTCGTGACGATTTTTTTGTTATGTGCTATATGAAAGACATGAAAATGTCAAAATATTGTTAACTACCAATTTTATGGCAACAAAATATTTCTTAATCATTTTCGGAAATTCAAAAAGTATTTTGAATGTCTATTTTTAGGCAAAAATTAATTAAAGTTGAGTACATTTTGTACATTTTCAGCATGCATTTTTAAATATTCTAGTTCATTATTAATAAACCTCTAAAATTTGGCTAACAATTATGAATTTAATGATTTTTATGCCGATTTTAGTGATTTATTGAGCACATTTTTTTAAATTTGACCAATGTAATGTGCTCAAAAACTCATACTTTCGTTTGGAAAGCTTGATTTGTTGGTGCAAAAACGGAACATTCATCAGGATGAGAGAATTGGCTACTTGATGTTATGTAATTATGAGATGCGAGCATTCATACCACCAACTATGAACATCAACTAATTTATATAGGACCGAACCTACCTCCATACCACCAGGTTCGCTGCGATCACGATTCGAATCAGGTCCAGCCCCCATTGTTTTATGTAAGATAGCTCTCTCACATTCAGATTTGTTTCTAACATATACACCTCCTCGTAACTATTTTCAATTACAAAATGGATTCATTTTTACCACAATCACAATGAAATTCCTATTATTTTGATAGTGATTGCCATTATTACCCTTTAGGTCAAGTTAATTTCATTTTACGTCTTTACCTTCAATGTCGAAAAGCTTCCTTTTTCTGCTGGCACCATTACTTTGCTTCTCTATAATTCGATTTAGACATTTATCTTCTTATTATTCCCATGAGCCTTTATAAGTAATCTACTTACATAACACTCTCCGAAATCGAATTATACTTTGACAACTTTTTCTGACCTCGCGATTGTCAGTTTTGACAGCTATATTAGCAAATATTCTGGGAGAGTAAATGAATATTTATATCAAAGTATTGATTGATGTATGTCTTAGAGAAATCTTTCTTGAAAAAAAAAAAAAAAAAAAAAAAAAAAAAAAATTAAATCCAAACTTAAAAAATTGTCAGTGCTGAAAAAATCCCATGAAATCACACAAATAACTTGTGACCGATTGATTGCTGAAGTGCGCCCTCAAGTGTGACAAAAAAGGGCGCCCCTGGATGAGCGTTGAATTTAATTTTTCATGGTCGATTACAAAGGTTTCTTATTGAATATGAAAATAAAAATTCATCACAACATTAGCTGTGTTGGTCGCAATTCTTGTTAGAATAGTTTTTAATGAGAACAACATCTTGTCTTGGTTATCTAAGGTGAAAAGTGATGGAAATTGTTATGGTCCTGCTCAAGAGGGTTTGTTTATTCGTCTCATCAGCTGTAGAAAAGAATATGTCTGTTATCTTTCACTTTCGTGCAGTTATTTGAGAGGAAAGTGGTTGAATGGCACTAATGACTAGTCAATAATCCGACTGTAAATATTTGAGTGGAATATCAATGATAGTTAATTGACATCACGGCAGACTATACAAACATGAGGGAGTATAAAACCGTACCGATTCACCTAGTCAGCATCGAAACAATTTCGTCACCATGAAATACTTCGCTGTCCTTCTTGTAGCCGCCGTCTTCGCCAGCGCCGTCATGTGCGCTGAGGAAGCTCCTGCCAAGCCTGGCAAGGGAATCAAGGATGCTCTCCTCGCCAAGGCCAAAGAGGCTAAGGCCAAGATCGACGCGGCCATCAAGGCTGGCAAAGGCAAAGCTGAGGAGGTAGCGAAGCAACTCGGACAAAAGAAGGAAGAAGCCCTTGCTAAGCTCAACGAATTGAAGGCTCAACTCGAAGCTAAAGCTAGTAAGTATTGGCCTTATTAACGATTTTGAGACTGTAATTCTAACTCTAAGTCATTCTCCCAAATTCATAATCTTCATTTACACCAAAATTAGACGAAATAATCGTAGCTGTCCATAGTCAGTGATGGTAAGAATAAATGTGGTAATTCGCGTTCGTGATTGTTAGTGAGACAAAATTACAGAATGAAAATCCAGGAGATTGAATGCTGGAAGTCACTTAATACGGTATGCATATATTTTTGTGGCTTTTCAGTGTTGAAATTTCTCGGAGGAACGTTTATTATTTATACTTCATGATTTCTTTCTTGTCATCCTCTTTATGATTCGGAATGGCTGTTGGCGTTTTTCTTTCCTTTTTTTGTTTTACATAAATGCCTTCTGATCAATTATTTCATTTGATAATACTAAGTCAAATATACAATTATCAAACACTGGCAATCCGAGGAATTGACTCACACTCAGTGTCAATTCATTGATATGAAATTACGATTAAAAAATATTGAGATCTGTCCCCAACATTTGGATACAATTTTCCAGAGATTATTCACCCGTGACGATTCATTTTTTATCGTATCTAAAAGAATTTCATCCGTCTGGAATTTATGTGTAAACAATTTATGGGACCTCAGTTTTTGGATCTACACATTTCCAAACGAAGATAAATAGACCAATAGAAGAAAATAAGTTAGATCCTGTGAATAATATGACCAGTGAATATCCGTTACAAAGAACCGTAAAGTAATATACATGTCATCCATATAACTGAAAATTAACTAGAATCATGTGAATTACAGAGGAAGTCGTCATCCCAGCTGTCGGTAAGGCCAAACAGCAGGCTGCCCAGAAACTGAAGGAACAACTTGCCAAGGCTATCAAGGATATCGAAGCCGCCAAGGCCAAGCTTGAGAAGCTCTCCCAATAAGTTGACTTCACCCTCTCAACTCCCAGACCAGTGAGTCTTCATTGATCTGATGGTGCGAATTTGTGACGATTCAAAACAACATTACTCAATTAATATCATCCTAACTGTGCTCTCACTATCCACATGCTTACTCCTATTAGGAGTAAGCAGCACCAAATTCGAAATAAATTCTCGAAATCAATTTATGTTTTACGTTTTTCTCTTATATGTGTTCCCAACTCGTGCTTATATTGTTTACGTCGACTGCTTTTGACTTATACTTCTCTTGTACCAATTCATTGTATAGAAGAAGATAATGCCTACGAAACAAGTGTATAGTGTACCACATTGCAGTATAGTTAAAATAACAGTAAATTCAGCATTGCGTGCATACGAAGTAAATAGTAAAAGGAAACGTGATACAGCAGTGGTAGTGAAGTGATGTTCTTCCTACCTGGAATGACTTGGGCCAATGTACTGGGAAAAAATATTAAATTATTTTTAAACATTTATTTACACATATATTTTCAATTAGAGGTCGATCAAGGTTTGGGATCAGCTATATGCATACATTTTGGATTTTTCTAATTAAATTCTGCCACCAGATATGCATGGTATTTCCAAGCATGGACCACGCATTGAGCCACCCCCAACCAATGTTCTCCGCCATCCAGCTAGAACCAATTCGATTTCTTATTTTCAATTATTAAAAAAAATTGATAATCCACACTCTCTCCACTCGCACTCCAAACGATAATCATCAGGAACGCTTGCATACGAGTCTGCAACACATTGGTACATTTCATGTCTTTAGTTGTAGGACTCGTATGTGTTGCAGACTCGTATGCAAGCTCTAACAGCCACTAAGCTGATCCGGACCCTGGGCATCGTCATAGTAGCGTCTTGAAGAGGCTACATACGAAATTACAGCTTCCAAGAGTGTAATGCATTGAAATTAGCTTTAAGAGCCACTCATCTGATCTGGACCCTGGGCATCATCAAGTAAATGTCCTAAAGAGGCTAAATACGAAATTACAGCTTCCTAGAGTGAAAAGCATATAAATTAGCTTTAAGAGCCACTCATCTGATCTGGACCCTGGGCATCATCAAGTAAATGTCCTAAAGAGGCTACATACGAAATTACAGCTTCCTAGAGTGAAAAGCATATAAATTAGCTTTAAGAGCCACTCATCTGATCCGGACCCTGGGCATCGTCAAGTAAATGTCCTAAAGAGGCTAAATACGAAATTACAGCTTCCTTGAGTGTAAAGTATAGAAATTACCTATTAAAATTATTCAACCACCGCTTCACAAATCAAACCGCTCTCAATATTCGGATCACCTGCTATGAATCAAATCATCGAAACACCAGCTCAATGAAATCATCAGAAATTAACAAGCGGTTGCAATCATGTTCACAATATCAATTATTGAGAATGATCACCTGTGTGTAAATAATTATTCATATAACCATGCTCATAACTCAGCTTGTTGGCCACGCACTTCGCAGTAGTTAACATAATATGGTTGGATAAATCGAGAGCTTTCGAACGAATGGTCAACGAATTTTGTGGGATGAAAAACGACGAAGTACCATGATTTCCCTAGCAACGACTCGGTTGTGAGCGGAAATCATCAGAAATCATTGAGCATATTTCGTTACGTAACGTAACGTGACATAACGAAAATTTGGTTGTGTGCCATAGCAAAGACATGAAATGTCAAAAATTGTAATTGACCAAGAAAAAAATTTTAAAAACTTCCTGAAAAGTTTTTGGTTCACGTTTCAAGATGCGGAAATTCCAAAAATCGTATTAAAAAACCAAAAAAAAAAAAAAAAATCCGTCAGTCTGCCGTCCGCCGTCCGTGGTTTTTCTCCGAAAATGATAGACCATAGTATATAAAACTTGTGTTAAAAATCACGATTGGGGTCTAGATGGTTCAAGAAGCTCGGCAGTAACTGTTATCAACCCTAAAGGGTTGTATTAAATGGCTAAACATTCGAAAAATCGAGATCTTGAAAACTTTCTAAATAACAGTGATAAATGTTTGCTTGTCAATGATATTAATCCCACAGATTCGATTGAAACCACCCACATCGCTGAACGTTGGATAGTTCGCTTTCCCTAAGGGCTTGAACCAAAAAAAAAAAAAAAAAAAAAAAAAAAATTCTACGAGCGAGAAGAATTACCGTGCTGCTAGCGGATCTATTGAATAGACGATCAAGCTCAAAATTCCATAAAAAATCGCGAGATAGTGATACTGGAATACATAAAAATCGCTTTGTAAATATCGGCTTATACAGTACCAATATTGGAATTATCAGGTGATATAGTTCCAATGGAATTTATTATAACGTTGCGAAATCGAGTTTATTCACTATTAGGGCTTGGAAAGCCCTAATCTAGTCCGTATAATAGTAGTACCTAACAGGAACCCAGCACATTAAAGAAACGATATAAGTCCTAGGTACCTATTTGCGGCGTTATGTGACCTGGTGCAAAGCTAAGGCGATGTTAATAAATGTAAATGATTAAAAAAGAGAAAATAACGATCAAGATGTAAGTAATGTAATAAAATAAATACCACCAGTTGAGGTGGTCCTCGCCACTCAAGTGATCAGAAAAGACCCCATCACTTCACTCGTCTCTTAATGTCCCAGAGAGTCTCCCTATCAAATTTCAACTTCCTACAGTGAACAGGAAAGAATTTAGCTCACTCAGCTGATCAGAAAAGACCCCATCATTACGTTTCTTATTTACCGACACTTTTGCAACAAACTTGGGGCCGTGCTGATTCGGAATTATATATAAAGACCGTTCGGAATTATATATAAAGATTGTCAGTGCGATGTACCTGCTAGTAATGTATTAGTACCTAAATGCTAAATTTCATCTCTTAAATTGCTCCCAAGTCTACCTATAGGTATCGAAAGGATTGTTTTCACTTTCCAGAGACTTAGAAGTTGAAGTCTTCGCTAAAATCAAACGACTTTTTTTTTTTTTTTTTTTTCTTTTTTTTTAAGAGTCTCCCTATCAAATTTCAACTTCCTACAGTGAACAGGAAAGAATTTAGCTCACTCAGCTGATCAGAAAAGACCCCATCACTACGTTTCTTATTTACCGACACTTTTGCAACAAACTTCTGAACAACTTTCGTTCCGTGTCTTTCTCTCTCAATGTCTGAGTGTGTATCTGTGTGTGCGTGTATGTCCGCGGATCCTTGTAACAAGCTTAATTTCCACAAAATTCAACCGGTTCCTATGAAATGTCCATGGTATGTGCGGGTTAGGGTGAAGATGGTCCCCTATGAGCATCGTTCCCAAATCAATACTTCCCTTGGCGCATGCGCAAACGTAATTTCCATGAACCATCATTTTCTCACTCCACCGCCACCGCTGTCCGATCTCGATCGAATTTGGAGGATAGGTGGAATCGGTTAATTCGAACATTCCCTTGCAATTTCAATATAATACTATCATTAGTAGTAGCTATTGCGCATGCGCGAATATGTATTCCTTTTTAAACGAGTCTAATGTCAACAGTTTTTTTCTGATTTTGATATAATTTTCAAGGAATGTGCGGGTTAGGCTGTATGTAAATGGTCCACTACTAATTCCATACTTCTCAATCTTACAAACGACTCCACAAAACTAGCTTGGACAGCATTTTTTTCATAAACCGGGTTGAAGAGGGCAAGTTCTAATAATATTTATATGCGATTCCATCAGTAGGTACCTGCCCATTCATAGCCCTCTCCAATGCAAGCCTTAGTTCCTCCAGCGTAAAGCAACAATCCATCGCTTCATTTACTATCGGCAAGTGTCCACTGAGCTCTGAAATGCTGTACCCTCAGACATTGGGATCTCACCGATTCTCCTCCACTGACCAGGTTTCATTGGCCGCTACCTACAAGTTCCAAAAATCATATCAGCCTCGTAAGTAGAAGCTTTAGACCCAAGTCTCTGTAATTATCCTTTGACTATTCCTCAAAAACTCTCTTGAGTAGTGGACTCTGCCCCAAATATGCGTTCGTATCATCACGATCGTATCTACGCATTCGCAAACCTGAATCCAGGCATGTAACAGGCATGACTTGTACAGTGCTCATCTGATCTCGTTGACATTTTTAGAGATTAAAAGATTTCTTTTATAAGGCTGAATATTTCAAATATTTCAACGATCAAACATTCAGGCTACGGACTCAAGGAAACTACATGCTACCCTCAACTTGGTATACGTTTTTTCCATATCATTTATTCTTCCCTGTATACGTAGTTTCATTTATTTACTAGAAAGCGAAAAAGTCTGCCATAGAGAAGATGTGCATTTTTAGCGATTCCCTTATGTGCTTTATCCATCAAATTATACAAAGAAGGCTTATATTTCTTTAGTAAACAGCTTTTCTGAATATAAACCAATGGGCTGCCCTGACTTATTGGCTTACATTCATGATCTCTGTAAATGTCATTGAAATGTGAAATCTGGTGTTTACCCGAACCACTAGATATTTTTTATATAACAAATACAGTTCTACGAAAACTGAGAGGGCTAAACAAAATAACGGTGATATAACTATTAAAATGGAAACCGTAGAATGATTAAACGAGTTATTTATTTATTTCAGTTAAAAAACCATTATCATAATTAAAATTTATCATTATAGTGAAACAATACTCAAACTTCCATGGTTTTGCACGTATGATACGGTTTAGTATACAGAGGTAATATGTAATCAAGTGATATACTTACTGAAGGATTTATCAAACACTGTAGCATATACACGTTTTGATAATGATTCCTATGTAGGTCGTGGCTATAGTTATCAGACGGTAACAGAGCAAAATCAATAACTAATTCCAAACGTCAAGGTTCTAGAAAAGAAAAAATGAGTTCTGGTTGTACCCATTAAAGAATTATAGTTATTTACTCGCTGCCTTTAAGAAGGATTTTATAGCAATCGAGGATGTTTCGTGGCCAAAACTCCCCTTTTCATCGTCCCCGTGCGGGTGCGTCTGATTTATTTTACTCCGTGCTCATGTCTACGGGTCCGCTTTCCCTTCTTGTTGTTGGTATAAAATATTTGCTTCTCTCTGCAACGAACACAATCTGAGTCCACTCTAACAGAGTGAAAACAAATATAAGAGAAAACATTTTCCGTTCTGAAAAGTGTCATCTTTCCGGGATTTCATCAAGTAAGAAGTGTGGTGTTACAGACAACCAGTTGGCGGGCTTAACACGCTTTTTGATATAGCACAATGGCCAACATTCACCAAAAATTTGATGTGATCCTAAACTCGATAAAATTTCAAATTAACGGAGGTTATCGCTCACTTTGCTACGTTAACCTATTTAGAAAACCAATACAATAAAGGCATTTCCACCTTAATTTAACTCGAAATATTCCAACAACGTTCTTCGCCTGAAACTGGGGCTATTTCAGAAAGTTTAATAGGTAATAACAATTAAACGTTGATATATTTAAAGTTATTTTCAAAGTAGGTAGAAATACCTACCTATCTATATTTTTAAGAATGTCTTCAGTTTTTTTTTTTTTTTTTTTTTAATCCAAATTCAGTTAACCTCTGAAAAAGACATTGAAAATTTGAGAATAAAGAAAAATTACTTTTATTTGATCCGTGGATTCCAAAGTGATAATTATTACCATTATAACTGAAGTATACATTCTAGATTCGATCATTTCGACTTAGACTGTAATCATGATAGTTTCACAGTTTTTTCAGATTAAATTAACAAATTAACGAATAGATTTAACAGTTACAAGAATATATTAAACGGTTTCATGAATAGATTTGACGATTTTACGAGTAGTCATAATTCCTACAGTGTCCTAATTTCCTTCAGTCAACTCAAACATCAAATCCATCTTTAGTAGCTGAATTTTGCAACGCGGCCTCTTGGGGTGGGTGGAGTATATTATCATAATACAGTAAGCTGCCACTATAATCAGCGGAGTGAGCTCTACAGTTAGTTTTGTTCATATATACCTGAAGATGATGAACTTTTGGTTGGGACCTTTCTGGTAGTGGTAAAGCACTGTTACAACTTGAGGAATTGTAGATGAAGATGTAGATAGAAAAACTCTCAGGGCTGGGGTTTTGAGCCCCCAGCACGGAAGCCTGTTGGCTTATTGTACTTTCCTGAGAGTTTTTTGTTTAATCGAAGAGACTCAGCTCCCTGATGAGGGGTGGGAGGCCTTTGATTAATTGTTCGCTCTGAATAGAGCTCACAGGGGTTTAGCCCCAAAGAGTTCAATTCTGCAATGGGTGAGTGCAGGGCACTTGAAGATTATGTGAAATACCGTTTCATCAGCCTCCGCACATAGTCTGCACAGGGTTGGGCTTTGTGTGACCCCTATGCAATGTAGGTGAAATCGTAGGGGTGCAAAGCCGGTTATAAGGCCAACCATTGTTTTTAGGCCCTAACGGTTTTTAGTAAGTAGCCCTTCAGTAATTTTGGGGTTGGGTTCAGCCACCATAAGTTTACTGTGGGCGTGTCCTTCAATATTGGACCATCTTTTAGTGGTTTGTTGGTTGACTCGCTTGTTGATGGTTCTTCTGAAGGTAGTTTTTGGAAAACCGACTGCTGGCTCAGGCCCTACAAATGGGATTTGGGAGCCCCTTCTAGAGACCTCGTCAGTCTTTTCATTACCAATATTGCCTCTATGCCCCGGCACCCACTCCAGGCGAACCCGGTTATGTTTGGCTAGGTTGTTGAGGGTTCGCATGCAGCACCATACCACTCGAGATGAGATGATGGGAGCCGTTAGTGCTCTTATCGACGCTTGACTGTCAGAGAGGATGCGGACGTGGGCTTTTTATGCCCCCTCCTAAGACTCTCTCAGCTGCTGCCTCGATTGCCACAATTTCTGCCTGGAATACAGAGGTGTGTTGCCCAAGTGGAAACGAGGTGTTCCACCTGGGTTTGGCATCATGTATTCCTGCGACAGTTCCTGCTTCCATTTTTGACCCATCTGTGAACCAGATGATGTCGTTGGAACAGCATTTGTTCTCCCATAGCCCCTCTCTTGTGATGATTGACGTGTAGAGATAGGGTTGGGAGAGAGTTTTGGGCATGATATCGGCCACCATGTCGAGTAGTGGTTCTTGTATCAATTCCAATATACTGGTATGACCCCGGTGAGGAGTTGTCCGCTAGGAGCCATTCCATTTCAGCCTCACGGAGGCCATCATTGTTCCTCACTTGAGGAATTACTTTACACAGCAGAGTGAGCTTTGTAATTTTGTTCCAGTCTTATAATAATCTCTGAACCTTATTTTTTTCTTAATCAGCTTAAGATACTGACCTTTATAACGGGACCTCTGTGGGTATGGTACAGCGTAATTACAACATAAGGGACCATTCTGATCAGCAGAGTGCACTTTTTAGCTAACTTAAGTCATCTCTCTGGGTGTGAAATAATGTTATAACGAAAATAGTGAATCACTGTAATCAAATGCATGAGCTTGTATTGCTTGCTTGCTGTCGCTTGTGTGACTGGCGATCAGCCACAATGTGCTGGAGCAATGAATAGCAGGTAACAGCTGGTATATATATATATATATATATATATATATATATATATATATATATATATATATATATATATATATATATATATATATATATATCAAAACGTTATGCTTCGACAGAGCTCAAATACTGGCATGATATACAGGCCGCTTCAAAGATGGTTTTAACATGAATAGGTATTGTGACTGGACCTATGTTCTCGGGGCTGTCACACTTTTTTCGCATCACGTTATTTCGACATAATTACTTTTCCAGTGATTTCCGCTTACAACAGAGCCGTTCTGAGGGAAATGTATCTTCGTTAGTTAGTGGTTTCGAATTTGAACGAGAAGAAATTGACAGCTTTGTGATTCGACCCCTGTAAATAGGTATTCTGGTGAAAACTCGAAATCCCAGTACATTTGAGGCTTAAACCGGCACCCCGGTACACGAATTGCAAATCCGGTACATGCTTGGCAACACTGCGTAAGTAACTAAGGTTATCAGTTGGTTATTTTGTGGGCACGCTTAGTTGAAAAATTAATTAGGTACCTACAACATAATGATGGCTGAAATTTGAACTGAAGCCTTTTGGGGACTGCTGGGTAACAATTTAAAAGGTACCCGGTAAAAATGACCCGTGGGTGCAGGTCCGTGCAACGCACGGGTAGCCGGCTAGTGATGTATACAATTGTGTTGGAATAAATCCATTATTATACCTTTGCTGAACTGTGTGTAAATAGTTTCTACAGGTTATTGGTTCTAACACACTGGTTTATAGGCCTCATTTTTGGGCTGTTCCCAATGTGTCGGTCAAGTGAAGTTAGAAGATGAAGTTACCGAAAGATTTAAACCATTGACGGAAAAAAATTACGAGAAGATCGAGATGAAAGCCATCTTAACCAAAACGATCTTTGGGATAATGCCCATGGGACAATCAGATCCCAATGACAGTTTCAGGGATTGGTTTTTCTGTTAAATTTATTTGAGAAATTTCAATGATTTATAATTCCATGTTAGGGATACGAAGAAGCTATTTTTCAGACGTTTTTTTATCATGTAACCACTGGCTCGATGGATGAGGTATACTTGGTCAACCGTTTGATGTACTCGTTCAAGTACTTTATTTTCTTGCTTCTCTTTTACACCGTTTTGGTTGAGATACTCCAACATTGTGGACAATAAGAGCATAGGTACGTCGATAACCCTTCAAACACAGAGTTCTATGAGGAATTTGCCCAGTTTCACTCAACCGAAATATGTCAGAGGCAACCGAACAATTGAATCCATACCTATCTATACTTTGGCTCTCGTAGGGTTTACACAAAAGTTTCTTTGTGTGGTGTGGGCTCCTCCATAATTATTATGATGTCTGTGTTGGCATAGCTCTCTCTAAAATATGATATGAGGTAGCATACCTATTTTGCTTCCTCACTACCGAAAGTAGGGAAGCTTTGTGTTCGTGATTAAAGTCGAAAAAATGTGTATCTTCCAAAATTCAAAATTAGCTTAGTTCAAAAGCACACATCGCTTCATTGAATCCGATTCATACTGCTTCACACATTTACAATCAAATCCTAACCTATTCACATTTTAGAGCCGCGTGTTTTGTGTTTTTGAATGGAACCAGGAGTAAACAACGCTAAAAGCTGCTAATTATCACTTGAACAAATACAGCTTCCATCAATAACGTACCAATCACAAATGATTCATTTTCTAGCTCAGGAAAGTAAATACGAGTATCACGTGACATATGAACGTACCTATAAATTATTTAAAACCCAGCCAGTTTGCTATTCACAAACATTGCTCAACTCATAACCCATCTACCAACGCGTTAGTCGCACAGTTTTTCAGGCTGTAGAGCAGTCAAAACTGATTTTCGTGTAGAATAATTTCGGTTTACAGGAATCCTAGTAAATTGAACTGGTTGTTTTCCAGAAAATATTTTAGGGGTAACTTTTATGGAGCCGAAAAACCACGAATTTTTCTTCCTTTTATCATTAGTTTACTTTCTCGAAAAACATGTATTTTTCGGAAAACTATATCATCTTCAATACGCTGCAAATTATTACACAAAGGTTTATTATTTCTGTATTTGATAGCCCTTCAACGCAAACCTCTGGTCTATAGAAAATTAGGTACTTATCAAACTGAGTCTATAGTGGATTGTCGAAATATGTCTGGAAGATATTACCTACATAAAGAAAATAAATGATTAAACTAAAAGAACAAATAACCGCTGGATCCGCTGGAATACAAAGTCTTGATGGGGATATTAGCATCATCAACCTGACGTACAGAGTTCCGAACTATATGTTCCTACATGAACTCTATGATGTTCTGTAATGTAAATCAACTTAGGTGGTCTCATTTGATTTCTTGAACCTGTTCTTCCATAAATCAAACAAAAAATACCCTTCTATTTCGAACGTTTTCGAAATATCAAATTTTCAATATTTCATCCCTTGAATACTAGGTACCCTCTAGTGTTGGTGTACAGTGATGCTGGTGTTACTGGCACATTCCCGGCTGATGTGCGATATTTGAGCCAAATTTCATAAAGTTTGGTCCAGAAGTTTTGGAGAAAAGCTTCGGACAATGTACGGTGGAGGGACGGATTATTATTATTTTTTTGTTTTTTCAATTAATGGAATCTTGAAACGTAAATCAACAAATTTACAAGGGGAGGGGTTACATTTTTTCTCTCATATTATTACAAATGTTGATTATTGAAAATGATAATCCAAAATGAATCGTTAGATTCTTTACAAACTTCATTCCACATAATTATTCTTTGCCCAACACTATGAGGTCCCCGCATCCCAATGAAGATCACTCTTTTTCCCCAATTTTACAAAAAGTTGTAGGTAAATATTGAGGAGTATACGTGGTATTAAACTTTTTTGAAGGTAGGGTAAGCATATATTTAGAGTAACCAATAACGTGGTCAGCTTGCCAAAAGACTTTGGTTTTTCGTATGGTTTGGTATGGCGTGGGTAAGTCAAAATCAAGTTTGCAACCTCGAAAGAAAGGACACTGGTGTTCGGATAACCTCAACATTTTTGGACTTTCCCCAATTTTTATCATATATAAAACTAAAACTGATCACATTTCGTGAATGACTGGCCAATAGTAAATTTAAGGAAAAAAGTTCCAGTCATGCAGCATGATCGTATGAGCGAATTTTCATAAACGGTCGTATTACATTTATGTTAAATTCTGTTGAAATTTGAGCACATTGGGGACAAATAAAAATTTTATTATACATTTTATGGCAAATTAACTTTTTGTCAGTAATATTCCAATAAACAAAAGATTTTGTGGATTTTTACAATTTTTTCAAGTATTCCTATCGATTTTTAGCTTATTTTAATGAAATTTAAGAACATTTTTCAGTACAATTTTGTGCTTAAATTTTTAAATGTCCTAGATCATGTTCGATTAATTTTTTTCGAGTAGCATTCTGCTACAAAATATAAATTTGTTAATTTTTAGCGGTTTTTTTGCCTTTTTTAGTGATTTTTTAAGTACATTTTTTGAAATTTGACTAATTTAATGTGCTCAAAAAGTGTTGTCCAACGAACTCATCCTTTCTTTTGAAATGCTTGATTTTTTAGAAAAAGAACGAAGCTTTTATCTCAATTCTATCGAGAGTTAACGTCTGGAATGACACACACACACACACACACATATATCTAATATATAAAATTCTCGTGTCACAGTTTTTGTTGCCATACTCCTCCGAAACGGCTTGACCGATTTTGATGAAATTTTTTGTGCTTATCCGGTATCTATGAGAATCGGCCAACATCTATTTTTCATCCCCCTAAATGTTAGGGGTAGTCCACCCCTAAATTTTTTTAATTTTATTTTTGACCGATTTTGATGAAATTTTTTGTGCTTATCCGGTATCTATGAGAATCGGCCAACATCTATTTTTCATCCCCCTAAATGTTAGGGGTAGTCCACCCCTAAATTTTTTTAATTTTATTTTTGACCGATTTTGATGAAATTTTTTGTGCTTATCCGGTATCTATGAGAATCGGCCAACATCTATTTTTCATCCTCCTAAATGTTAGGGGTAGTCCACCCCTAAATTTTTTTTTATTTTTTAGACAAAATTTTTAATTTCTATTTTAATTAACGTCTGCCAAGTTGGGTGGGCAGTATACCTTCCTCACGCGAGCGAAGCGAGCAGCATCCCCCACAGAAGTTAAACCTACCCTTAGAGATATACCGTTTGCGAGCGAAGCGAGCAACATCCCCTACATACCACACATGTAATACATTCCATGTATACAGCCACACTTTGCGAGCGAAGCGAGCAACATTCCCTACATACCACACTTTGTGAGCGAAGCGAGCAACATTCCCTATATGCCACACTTTGCGAGCGAAGCGAGCAATTTATTGGGGGGTCCGGGGGGCTTGCCCCCCGGCTGGACGTGGAGGCGAGCGGAGCGAGCCGGAGCGGCTAGTATATATATATATATATATATATATATATATATATATATATATATATATATATATATATATATATATATATATATATACGTGGTATATATATATATATATATATATATATATTTATACAGGGTGTCTCAACTTAAGTAGGCAAGACTTCAGGGATCAATTCTACAAGTAATTTGCAACAAAAAGTGTCTCTTAAAGTGTTATTTTTTAGAGGCTTCGTTTTCGAGTTATTGACGATCTAAGATTTTTTTCGTGTTTTCGACCTTATCTCCTAAAAATGGCTGTGATCCCATCATTCTTTGAGTATTCTCAAACCTGAGGATACCGTTGGAAAGAACGTTAAATTTCCTATCTTTTTGATGCCAAATCATAATTATTCAAGAGAGTTAAGATACCGAAAAAAGAGGTCAAAGTACAAACTTTGTAAAATTCTAAAAATTTGGGTTTTTTCAATCTGATTCCTCCCTCCATAAAAAAATGAACAGTCGTTTGCAAGTACAGTAAAAACTTCAAAATCTTATCAGCTTTCTAACGGTATAGCCAAAAAATTGATAAAAGTAACAGCAAGGAGAAAAAACGGCTATTGAATGCAAAAAAACGTGGTATTTTTCACGAAAATCGATGGATTTAAGGAAAAAACGATCTCCCACAGCTTTGTTATTTAAATGTCGAATTCTACGTAATTTTTCACGCTGAATCGAATGGTGACACTTGCAGACCTCTACGACTAACGAATAAGGGCGAAAGTGCCCTTCTCTGAGTTTCGAGGGTCAAAGGGCTTTTCGCCCTTATTCGTTAGTCGTAGAGGTCTGCAAGTGTCACCATTCGATTCAGCGTGAAAAATTACGTAGAATTTGACATTTAAATCATAAAGTTGTGGGAGATCGTTTTTTCCTGAAATCCATCGATTTTCGTTAAAAATACCACGTTTTTTCGCATTCAAAATCCGTTTTTTCTCCTTTTTGTTACTTTTATAATTTTTTTGGCTATACCGTTAGAAAGCTGATAAGATTTTGAAGTTTTTACTGTACTTGCAAACGACTGTTCATTTTTTTTATGGAGGGAGGAATCAGATTGAAAAAACCCAAATTTTTAGAATTTTACAAAGTTTGTACTTTGACCTCTTTTTTTGGTATCAACTCTCTTGAATAATTATGATTTGGCATCAAAAAGATAGGAAATTTAACGTTCTTTCCAACGGTATCCTCAGGTTTGAGAATACTCAAAGAATGATGGGGTCACAGCCATTTTTAGGAGATAAGGTCGAAAACACGAAAAAAATCTTAGATTGTCAATAACTCGAAAACGAAGCCTCTAAAAAATAACACTTTAAGAGACACTTTTTGTTGAAAATTACTTGTAGAATTGATCCCTGAAGTCTTGCCTACTTAAGTTGAGACACCCTGTATATATATATATATATATATATATATATATATATATATATATATATATATATATATATATATATATATATGTATATATATATATATATATATATATATATATATATATATATATATATATATAAAAGCGTTAAAATCCAGGAATAATTTCAGAATGCCTCAAAACAGATTTCGATGAAGAAAATTTTGGAAAATTTTTATTTTGGAATATTTGGAGCCATTGCAATAGCTTTATTTTCTAAGAAAATTCGCCAAAAAAAATATATATTGCTCTCGCCTCAAAATTTGTAGAATGTGAATTTTTGAAGAAATTTTATGCAGAAATCCGTTTCAGGCTATTCTGAATCATATTCTGAAGTTTAACGCATTTTTTTATGTATGTATATGTATATATGTATGTATGTATATATGTATGTGTCATTCCAGACGATAACTGTCCGTAGAATTGTGCTAGAAACTTCAAACAAATATTAAAATGTTAAGGACACAAAACGAAAGTTCAAGTTCGTTGGCCAGCATGATCGGATTACATCTTCGGGTTGAAATTTTCAAAAATGTAGTCAAAAATTTCAAAACAGCCTGTTTTTTGCGATTTGTTGTGTGAAATAATTTATTCAGCATACTAGCATGTGGTATATTCGGAATCAGCGTAAAATTTCCTATAAGAATATGTATCAAGTTTTTAAAAATTTCAAAGTTGAAAAATCAGTCAAAAATCGAAATAACTTCGCTACACGAGCAATAGCGACTGAAATGTCAAAGATTTCTTTAAAAATTCGCTCATGGGGTCATGCTGCATGACTGGACTTTTTTCGATGAGTTTTGACTTTCCGACGTAAAATGTTATCGATAATACCCATCCCTAAAACGAATAGAGAATCGATTAGTGAATTCAGAAAGCAGTATATTTTCTAAATTGAGGCAATTTTGGACCCGGTTCGTATTCGCCAAGCAAAATTGGGGAAAACCCGAAAATCACATTATCGGGTTTTCTATGGTGCGTAAGCAAAATGTCCACTACGCACTGACTTGGTAGTGCTGATTTTTTGTTCCTAACAGATATTCTGATGATTAATGTGCTAAATAGTGGCTGAACTCATAGAGCTACTCGCATGAGTAAATATATAGATGGACACAAAGAAGGTACATTTGAATATATTGAATGATAAACTAGAATACTTCCTGCTTGAAGGAACTCCTTCATGACGCAATGCAATGTCCTTCAAAGGAGGGCGTAGCATCTGTGTTGGAGAATTGAAATGGAAGAGCAGGTGGTGTTCCCCTGGGTGGTTGTATACATGAACCCAACTCCCTCAATTATAACCCAACATGGATATGCTACGAGCAACTTCACCCCATCACAATGATCATGATGTATAAACAGCTTTTACATTGTTAAAACGAACAAAGAAAACTACGCGGAAATATGTTGAAGATGGTAAGATTCATCCGTATCCCCCTCTCATCAATACTAAATTTGAATTTACTGAGTATAGTTCGGGAGAGACCAACTAGTTCAAGCAAAATTGCGAAATAAGTAATCGAACAAAAAAAAAATCACAAAAATTGGATAAGAACAGTTTGTTGCTGGGGCACCGTCAGAGGGACCCCTTAAAAGTTTAAAGGATAGCACATTTTAAGCATGTGACAGTTCCCGCGAGATCCAAGAGAATGCGCTGTGTGCCCATCGTTTCGGCGCAAGGCGTTAATACTCACGATCTTGAAAGGCTATGGTTGGCGATAGATGATGATCCGGGAACTGGAAAATTATCTGCTCCGAACATAGCACATATGCTATTAGTACGAGTTGTATCTCTTACGGTACTGTCACACCCCTCTCTCTCTATGAGTGTGGATTTAGGCCCCCATTGCACCTTTGGGGTGGCCTAATGGTTGCAGAGCGTAGTTAGTGGTTGGCATCCTCATTATTATGTACGGCTAACCCCTAGTAATCCGATCCACTATTTCCAGAAATAATACCCATTATACTTCATTGGTTCTTGATTATTACTTTCTCAATTTTTCCCCTCATATTATTTCTATTTAACATACTTAATTTTCAAGGGCA
The DNA here is from genome assembly GCA_030762985.1 of Adelphocoris suturalis. Lineage (NCBI taxonomy): Eukaryota > Metazoa > Arthropoda > Insecta > Hemiptera > Miridae > Adelphocoris > Adelphocoris suturalis. The sequence goes on from CM061046.1 coordinate 32,875,714, forward strand.
TTGTTCCCAAACCCAGGGCATCATTCCGAAGTTCATAAGTTCCCATAGTGGGCACCTTCCACTGTAAGTCTCCAAAGTTGAGCAAGTTAATTCCCCAGGGCATAGTTCCCATTTTTGTAAGTCCCCAAAGTGGGCAGCTCCCTACTGTAAGTCTCCTGGTTGAGCAAGTCATATTATTCCCGATTGTTCCAATCTTTGATTGGGGGTTAACCACCTAATGAATACTTCAAATGAAGATTCATAGACAATCCATCCTGTTTTAATTTCTCTTTTATTATCCTCAATCGCCAATGAAGCTATTTATTAGTGAGCATCAGTTCTCAACCAGTAAACTATTCCACCTAGTTTACATACTTGCTCTTCAATCAAGTATGTTTTTTAAGGGGGTGAGTGTGACAGTTCCCGCGAGATCCAAGAGAATGCGCTGTGTGCCCGTCCCTCCGGCGCCAGGCGTTAATTCTCACGTTCTTGAAAGGCTATGGTTGGCGATAGATGATGATCCGGGAACCGGAAAATTATCTTCTCCGAATATAGGTAGCTCATATGCTATTAGTACGAGTTGTATCTGTTATGGTACTGTCACACCCCTCTCTCTCTATGAGTGTGCATTTAGGCCCCCATTGCACCTCTGGGGCGGCCTAAGTTCATTACAAGCATGAAAAATGCTAAAAACACGGAAACGGCCGAAAATTATCAACACTAGTTTATTGCAGATTTTTAGTTGGAAGACATCTGTTTAATTCTTCCCTGTTTTATACAAACATTGCCAAAATTTCATTATTAAAAGGACATTATACTATTGGAACCGTTGCACAAGTCATTATTGAGAGTCCACCGGGGCTTGGTGAATACTTTACAGGAGGAAGGGTGCCGTGGATGCTATAAAGCGGTAGCGGGCCCGCGACACCCGATCAACGAGCAGTTGAGGTGGATGCCGCTTCTACTCATTCCTGTGTTATGTGATCTTAACCCACTGAATGAAGAAGAGCCTCAGTCGGGACCTTCAAAGCGTTTTTAATTCCAGTTTTGTTATTTTTAGTTATATTTTTTAGTTAAAAGTTATATTATGATAAGTGTACTATATTTATGTGTTTGTACCATTTTTGTTTCAAGAATTATTTCAAGTTTCAAGGATTATTGAAAAGTATGAAATTTCCAAGTTTTTAGTTCCAAAACGATGTGTTCTTGTCCGTTTTAAAATTCCAAGTTGCCCGAAAGGTAACGAACTTTGGTGTAACATGAATTTACAACTAAAGTAAAATAAAAGGAAGCGTAGGAAACTATGTTCAAACATTATTATATAAGCTGAGAAAAAAGAAGATTCCACAACTCATAGACTCCCCCCACTCAGTCAGTTGACCGTGCATAGAGACGACAAACAAACGGAGTTTCATTCTTATATAATAGTATAGATGATGTTGACTTCGTAGACTTAAATTCGGAACTGCTATTTTATTGGCAATATATGGAGGTCAATAAGTGTCATTGAGATCAATGAAAACAATAGGATTAACAGCAGACACTGTTACAAGAACATGGTTTACTATAGTGTGGTCATTAACAATCCAGAATCTAGTTCGAAGGTGAGCGAGTGTGGCTCGAGGTCCAACATGCAGGCAGTTCTGATGTACGTACCTGAAAAGAACGGAGGTCAAGGGATCATCTGGATGAATGAACACAGGATGCTGGGATTCTTCCTGTAATGTACTTGCGCAGAGGGACCCTCACCCTAAGTAGTCAGTCAACAGATTTAAATACTGGAAGCTGCTTGACAAGCTTAGGAGCAGTGCGTGGAATCTTGGGGTCTTGTAAAGCGACAAAAATGTCTTTAAATTTGCTTCTTTTGAGCGCGAAGGATTCTGTTGCAAAAGTTTTCGGGTTGTTAGAAGTCTTCTTTACATTTGCTTGGTTCGACAGTTACCACAAAACCGACTGGTCATGAGAACGAACTAAACAGAAACTCCCAATCAGAATCAGACGTGAAACACCTTCACCTTGGACAAACGAATGTCATTAGAACCCTCAACAGAACTCAAGGTCAGGACGTCCTCAACCATATAGGACGATCCTGGCGTAACCAGTGGGACCTTACCACCATTGACTACTTTCGACCACTTTGTTCTCGAGAGCCCTTCTGGATACCAGGCCGGACAAGTTCCCCTCTGGGCAGACCACCAAGCAACCATGGGGATGAAACTATGCACCTTAAACCTACAGTTTTCTACGAACACCCTATACGTGTGCAGGGTCAGCAGTAAGCCATGAAAGTGCGGTTGTACCGTCTGAACTGGCTATATTACGAGGGGGAACAGAGATTCTCATAGTTTTTTTCTAAGAGTTCGGAAGCTAAAATCTCGCCATAGGATGAACTCAGGTGAGACGATGTTGCCCTTTGCTGAAAATAATCGCGATAGTGAAATGGGCGCACATAGTGTATAAATGTACACAACTTCAGCATGAGCCCGCTCGGACGCATCGGCGAATCCTACCAACTATAGTGGTCTGTTCGGGGTTCAGAACGGATAAGCTCTCACTAATAGATTGTGCCGACTGGATTCGGCCAACTTTGACCAATCTCAAACAAGTGCGGTGGGGACACCACATTTTAAAATGCACACTTCCCTTTTGAATGAAACCCCACAACCCCAATCGCTCTGATAACACGACTGCAGATTTCGTACCTGTGTACATCGAACCTTGCACACGTAATTGACAATATGGCCATCCGAAAACTGATTTTTCTAGTTAATACAGTTTCAGGTACCGGCCTACCGTCTTCTTTCTTCTTTCGTCGTTGACAAAGTCTCGTCTCTCTCCCGATCCCCTGGAATTCCTCCCAAACCTGCTTCATTTCCCTCATATCGATAAGTAATATCCCCTTCAGTTATTATTTGGTATCGTTTTCTTAGTGTAAGTAGGAATCGATTCAATAGTATTGATTAAACTATGTTATTCAGAATCCACCGGGTACCCGTTATTACTCTTATTCGGATCAGTTCATATATTAAATACCTATGTTCTACTATCTAGCGGACGGATCTAATAACCAGTGTCAAGCCCTGAGAAGTTCAGTTAAGTGTAATGTTTATTGTATTCAGAAACATATACCTATAACTTAATACATACAATCTTTTTTTTTTCTTTTTTAATTGCACAGTTTTCTACTCAGCGCAATGGTAAACGGTGAGTACGCATGGGGATTCTAGGTAGTGATTGCATAAGGGAGCGTCGCCGCTGGGACCGTTAGAAACCCCTACTGGACTAAGCCACTGGCTAAACCCGTAGGGGGTTTGTAAATACGCGTCCTAAAAGCCCTCACCCAGTTGACTCCTTCAGAATCAATGGTCCCATTCTCCTTCCAATTGCTACATACTTCAATTTACACCTTGATAACAAGAACCGAGTCAATCACTGGTAAGAATCGCAGTTATTAAACTGAACATGATTACACATACAATGGTGAAGGATAAGTATCTAGGTAATACGTGCTTACTGAAATTCATACATGCGATGCATCAATATTCAACACACAATGAACTGATCAGAGGAAGACATAAGTTAATAAACTTAATTTTCCAAAACTACTATTGTAGGAAAACTTGGCACTTGAAAACTACTAACCTTTAAAGTGAAAATTCAGGCGTACAGCAACTGCGGCAATCAGCGGTGAAAGGAATGGGGATAGTATATCAACGGCACTTGTTTACTTTTCCTCTCTCCAAATGGACCTTGGCAGCTACGCTAATCAGTACTCAAACTACCAGCTTTCTTCTTCAAATTGTTGACAGAATTTGAATAATAGTAACCTTTGAACCATCTAGGTTTCATCTCCCCGCTGATTCATGTACCTAAAAACACAAGGTATTGTTTTGGCCTGATAGATAAATATTTGTTGTGTTTTTACTGCATTCTGAATCAAAATTGGGTCCAAGTTTGTCCACACGTTGCAGATTACCTATATGTAAAAGCTCGATTTTTTCTAATTTTTTGTATCGATTCCTTGAAGGCAACAATGAATGAATAGGGTGAATGTACCAGTTATTGGACACTTAGGTGTGAATCGTTCCGACTTTCGTATGCGTGTTACCGGAACGAATAGCAGCTAAAAGAAGGCAGTAAAGTATGGGACTTGACGTACTATGCGGCTCCGGTTTGCAGTAATTTGCAGCCGCAAAACCGCGGGGGGGGGGGGGGGGGGGGGGGGGGGTTGGAGTTTCATGACATACTGTGCGGAAAACCGGAATGCATATGGTTTTGCTGGCCAACGTGTCACCAGACACTCTTGTTTGGGTTCTCCCCTCCAAACAGAGCCGCAGGTAGAGATGCGGCTTTTGAAAACCGGCGATAGTTCGGGACAGGAAAAAGCCGGAAGCGGTCACCGCAGTGCAGTTTTCCTAGCGTGTCACCTCCATAAGAAAATGCTTGCTTGCGGATTCCAGTAACCGGATGCGTTTTGAGTTTTGAGGTTTCCAGCACAGTATGTCATTAGAGTTACTGTCTACTGGCGCAATCGCTGTAGTCACTCCTGCTCGCGCATAAAATGCGAATGTACGATGTTTCGGCGCAGCTGCAATAATCCCAAAAATCCAATGGGTATTTGAAACATAACGTCTTACCGTTGTTGTTGATGAAAAACATAAAGGCTGCCTGAGGTTTTTTTTTTTTTTTTTTCAATACCTTAAGGACTATCAAACACGTGTCACCTACCTAGTTGTTATAATGTCCCAAATCTTTGGGATTTCTCTGCGTGGTGTAGAAAAACCACTGCAGGAATGGAATACTGCATCCATACAAGCTGCGAGTTTTTACGTAAATAATTACGATTCGTTGACATCGACCACCATACCGTGCATTGATCGGTACTAATCAGGGAGTTTGAAATTGATCTTCTTTAGACGGATATTTACCTAATAATTTTCGCAAATTTACTACCAACTATTTCTAAATTTTGTCCACAAATGAAACAATTCGTACAACGTTTAGGTTTAGGGTGGATATTAGCTTTTCATGATTGAACACTTGATCACTGGTACCAAATACTTAAACCACTTCGCTGACCAATTTCGCTAATAAGTAGCGTCTTACTATAATGAAATTTTATTGGACAAAACCATTAAAAACCAACTGAAGAGTAATTTATAGGGAATATGGTAATGGAATACGACCTTAGGTTACCCTGGAGTCTGGTCAATATCCTCATCCAATTCCCCAACAAGTCGTCCCTGAATGGGATGTTGGTTATTCGCTCACCACGATTAATATCCCTTGGGGTTACAACGAAGTCGACAAACATCACGTTACTAATTATCTCGCCAGCAAAACCTCCGGAACCTCAGGCCCATTGAACCTTTAATGTCCACGGCCTGGAAGTGGTTCTCTTTTGCGAAGCCTATCTCCTTCGGCCTTAATTCGATTGAGTGGTTATTGGTGAGACATATTCTAATTTTCAGTTGCTATCCCCCTTGATGAGCTCTAATAAACTATGATCTAATTGTATGTTATATGGTCCATCAGGATCCTTAAGACCGGCCATCATTTATCCTGATTTGGTCATGTTGTGGATGCTCAAAGTGTTTCAATATCGTTAGTTGGGGAGTGATCCCGGAGTAATCCTGCACGGAGAGTGTCCATGATGATCGTCTGCAATAGCATTCGCAAAAAACATTGTTGACCTATAATAGTTAATTAACAATAATACTGCTAACCAAACATCAGTACGATTAACAAAGCATCATGTAAATCGAAAATTTAGAAAGTAGAAATATCAATTTTAATAGGCAGCTATTCTAGAGAGAGAGCTGCCGAGAAGAGATTTGAGCTGTAAGTCAACAGAGAGAGAGAGAGAGAGAGAGAGAGAGAGAGAGAGAGAGAGAGAGAGAGAGAGAGAGAGAGAGAGAGAGAGAGAGAGAGAAAAGAAAGATTTATTCAAAATTATAACATAAAACATAATAATAATAATCCTAACAAAATACAACTGGATAATACAGCTCGTCGGTAGGCAGAGCCTGTTTTGACGAGCCAGAGACGCTGACAAACATCCAGATCGTAAATACCTCAACAAAAAATATAATGCGCTGTCTTCATCCACAAACAAAACATAATTTTAGAAAGCTATCATACATTTGATTGTCAATACAATTGACTCTCTCTTTCTAAATAATATTCAATTTTCTATAAATAAAACTAAACATAAATACTGCTGAGCATGTTTTCAGGTTGTTTGGTCCTACATGAATCAACCAAGTGAAAATAAGCCTCTTGTAAATTGAACGGCTATAATTTTCTGGCTGTTTGAGATCTCTTGGTAAGGAATTGTAAACCAAGTGAACAAGATATTGCGGACTTCTAGATGTAAGAGTTAAATTAATTCTAGGGTTAACTGTATTCCAGAAATATTGAAATCGGGTGGAGTGAGAGTGAGCAGAAGGACTATTCACTATGGAGGGTGTGCGATGGTAGAAGAGAACCAGACATTTAATGAAGAGTTGGCGGATTGTGAAAACCATAGCTTCCTGGAAGAGGAGGGCACTAGGATGCTTTCTTGGTTTGCCAAGCATCACCTTTAGGATGGCCTTCTGCAAAATTTCCAACTTGCGCAAATGGTTCGGAAATGCACCACCCCACACTAGAATTCCATACTGTAGCAACGACTGGACGAGTGACAAGTATACTTGTTTCAAGCGCTCCTTCGACAGTACAGGCTTTACATGGTAAAACAAGTATATAAATTTACAGTTTCTTCAATGGCCCAAATATGTATTTACTTTTCTACAAGAGTGTTCGTATTTTGGCTTTATTGATTTACTATAGAAACTAATATACTCAACTAAATCCACTTCACAGGCAATTATATGTAAGACTATATGACGCAGGTACCATAACTTCCAATGGTATGTTGGGGTTACCTCCAACCCGACGAATCTGACGCTTAGAAATGCGATAAGCTTTTGATATCTCGAAGTTATTTCCAAGCGTTATGCCTATGAGAATCTGTTGTATAAAATACTGAGAACGAAAAGGATTGCTAGATCTTTGTGATTTGACTAAACCTAGGCCAGAAATTGCGAGTTGTTCTTCAGATAAGAAAACAAACGCTGCAAACTAATTCACAATGTTTTATTATGTTTTAGTATTATTATTTCTTCTGCGAAGATCACTGGTTTATATAAGTAAGACATCACTCGTTTGTAAACGGTTTCGAATTACCAGAAACGGTTTTGATGATTGTTTCCCCTTCCAACATCCTTTCTGGAGCGCAAGCTACTAAGTAGTTGTACAATGCTCTGGGTACTTTCCCGTTATAACCCCCCCCCCCCCCCCCAGTCAATTTGTCTTCAACACGCCTGCCCGATGTTTCTAGGCATTACTTCTTACTTAGATTATTTTATGTTATGAATTATTGAGATGCAAGCTTGCGAGCATCCAGGCCGCCAAAGTATACACATCATTCTGACCTACATGTACAACTAATCTGTATTTTTACTAAGGGATTGACTACTTGATGTAATTTAATTTTGAGATGCGAGCTTGCGAGCATCCAGACCACCAACCTATAAACAGCATTCTGATCTATTTGAGCGAATTCATGTGCATTCTACTTGTGCGAATTCATGTGGAGGCAATCAAACCACATCCACGCCAATTTGTTTCAACAAATCCTCACCGACATCGGCAACACCTGAAAACACGGAAATTATTCTTTTCGTTCTTTTTTTTAAAATAATATAATTTCTTCCCACAGCTTGAAATTGTCACCGATTCTACGTAAATATGTAATCTAAGTAAGAAGGAATGCCTAGAAGATCGATAAAAGATTTCACACAACCTAAAGTTCTAGCCACCTCGATTTATCATGATCTACCGAAACAACGACCCAAAAGTGCATGAAATCAGAGGTGTTGGACTTAACGTCAGCTGTCAATTAATTGTAATACGATTGGATCGAAAAAGCTCATGCTCAAGCCTAAAAATATATTCAATGTATTTGTTCATATTATTATATGAGGATTGAACACGTAAATACAACAAAGTCCACAAAGTTCTAATTAATATTATGGAAATAGACTTACCCACTAGACTAACAGTCATTTACCTGCAACAAAGAGAATTACATATCAAAATTCCTCAATATTTACATATTAAAATTCCTCAATATTAAGACTCCTTAATTACTAATTGAAGGAATGAACCCTAATATCATTGTACAGTAAGGATTTTTATTTTGGTATTGTTATGGTAGGTACGTTTTACTATAGAAATCATTGCTAAAGAAAGTACCGCATTACACTAACCGTTCCAATGCACTAGAAATTATTACCCTTGAAAATTGTTGATGTACTCTTGTTTATCAGTATTCCCATACCAAATTTCCGAAACAGGTACGTATTATCGTCAAATAATATTTTCTTTACGTTTTATGTTTCTTATTTTCTCACTTGAATCAAATGGACAAGGTTTTTTTCAGAGGTTCGACAGAGAAAATGAAATGAACATTATGAATGGGAAAGAGTTCTTGGACTGATGCTCTCTGGTTCCCTAAAAAAAACCCAATAATAACTTGAAGAACGGGGAAGACTGGAGAAGATTAAATAAAAGAGCAGTTGAAAGTGGAAGATAGCGGGTGATGTAAATAGAAGAAACTCTACCATTTTATTTATTTTACCTAGGGAACTCTTTATTCGACTGGAAGCTCAACTTCGGCTAAGGTATTATTTGTAAAAATAAGTTGATTTTAGTCCAAAATGTAGCTAGCTGTAACAATGGCCATTAGTATTTTTGGATGTTTGTACTAATATATTTCCAAATTCGTTGTGAGTCAGAGTGGGTGATTACCCTCTTCTAATGATTAGTATAAAAAGCACGGAAAATCGCTTACCAACTTAGATTTGTGCCGTAGACAGATACAGGTTCCTCGCATATTGCAAATCATTTGGTAACCGTATGAGTCTTGGGTTTGGGTAGCCAATTGAAATTGCATATCAAACTGGGTTCCTGGAGGGAATCAGCTCTAAATCCTGCATGGTAATTTCGTCCATACCATTTCGGCTACATGAACCTCAGATTTTAAAAAAGCAAGCCAGTGAAACAATTTTTATTTGCAATTACCAGCTCCTTCTTTTAATTTCTTAAACAATTAGTTAGTGAGGGTTATAATACATTATATAGATACTCGTTATATGAATGTTGATTATCGTTATTTATTACTGTGACCGTTCCACGATCACTGGCGGAGGAAGCTTGTAGTACTCATTAAAGGATAATCCTGCTAACAATAATTCAACCTTGTTACAGCGACATGAACCTCGTTATTATACGACAGGTCTGTACAGCTACTCGTAGCTCTTGCTCTGAGTTTAGGGATTCCCTCTTATTTAATTAAATGTATTAATTGAATCAGTTGAATGGATTAGGAACGTAGGCGCAGGGAACGTTCAGAGTAAACAAGTCAGATGACGGTTGTAGTTGAGCCATTTGAGCTCCTAATCTGCGATGTTGTGGATGAATACCTTGTTCAATTACTAAACTTTCAACGTCTAGTTATTTGAGACTAGAGGAGTAAGCAACATCAGACAGATGTTAGAATTAGGGTAGATTACACCACAGATTTCTCAATCATTACATTGATTATTGAACCACTGTGTGTCGTGATCATAGGTGCTGACGTCGGTTTGCTAGGTATTACTTATTTATTTTTTAATGGCAATGCGTATATTTTGTAGAGCCATGTATCTACTTTGTTCTAGAATAATAAATACAGAGCAATATGAATATTCATTGATACGTATATTATTAATCGATGATAAATACAAGAATGATAACCAATAACTTTGAGCTGGGGGTGATTCGTCTATCCGCCACTTCTTGGAGGATTGCCCAGCCCTCATGGACCTCAGGGTCCAGCATTCACCCCCTCAGTGGGTGGATGTTCCGTCAGGGCCAGACAAGGTCCAGTCCCTGTTGGTATACCTGAAAACCACTGAGCTTTACAACAAACTGTGATATAATGATATGTGATATATTTATTTATTTGTGTACATCTAGTCTTACCTTTATTTAACTAAGATGAATATTATTCATCATTATATATTTATCGATAATATTTATGTATTTGTAAGGATCATCTAGTCGTAGTTTAGTGTTTATTACGCGGTATTTCTAGCCGCTCAAGGGGTTACAAAGCGATCATCGGTATTTCTAGCCGCTCAAGGGGTTACAAAGCGATCATCGCTGTATCCCTTGGGGCAGAGTGCGGCGATGCCTCGTTTTATTATTATTATTCCTCCCCCTCCGATCTGCCAGTGGAGTCCGTTATGGCCATCCGTTTAGTGACGGACAGTCAGCGTGGCTCCCCTTATACATAATAGCATACTCAGCATGCCTCCTTTTGACACCTCTCTTCTTGATTGCCGCTAATGACCCTTCCGGTTGAGACGCGGCTTAAATTCTAGAAAAAAATAACTTTGAGATAAATATTTAAGTAACAATATGTTACAATGTAACAATCAGTTACTATATCTAACGTAGAATATTTATGTACATTATGACCTTGCATTTATGTAGCACAGCTTTTGAATACTTGGTATATTCGGTGGTTCTGACTTGCTATCAAGTTTGCATAGCTGACTAGATCATGAATAAGAGCAGTATAGTTCTTCAGCATTTCTTTCCTCTGCCAGTCATACCTACTTGTTGCAGAAGATCACTGTGTTTTCCAGTGTGTCGCGCAAATAGTGCATTAATGCATGTACATCACTTTGCCCAGCAATAATCGCGAGGTACCAACCACAGACATGTCCGCTCCTCAATCAACTTAAAATTTTTTCAACTTTTTCGTTTTCCTGTGTGCCCTTGAACCAAGGCGTTGCTTTTGTTTTGGGAAACATTTCTTTATATTTTTCGCCAGCTCCGAGCTGTTCAAAAACGTCGTTAAAGGACAAGTTTTTCTCTTTTGAACCAACAGCTGAAGTCCCTGGAAAGTAGCTTCACGTCGCACTCCAGTTCTTCAATAGTTGCTAATTTTGCGTTCATGTCTGCTCCCTCATTACCAATGAGTTCCGTATTCCCCTTTATCCATATAATATTTACAGATAAAGGGGCATCGGGTACATTAGAGCGTTTTCGGCTACCAGAGTTAACTACACATTACAAGGCGTTACTGATAACAGTAAAACTGCTATATGGAATTCAAGCAATTAATCACATACTAGCCAAGCTTTCGAAAGGTCGGCTCTCGAATGGTCAAACTCTAAACTATTTAATATATTATTTATATATTAAATTTTAATCAAAAGATGAAAGCACCAAAGTTGCTGTATAGCTAAACGTTCGCGCTCCACGATACTTCATGGGTTGAGCTACCAAAGTGCTCAATTTTCAAGAAAGGTGCTACAAAAAATGCAGAAATCAGAATTTGGGAACAAAGTAATAAATTGTTGGGAACTGATGTTTTACTATTTATATATATATATATATATATATATATATATATATATTTATATATATATATATATATATATTTTTTTTTTTTTTTTTTTTTTTTTTTTTTTTAGACGAGTTAGAATTTACTACGTTGAATGATCAATATACCTTGAGAAAGCTACAGAAGGTAGGTGTATGGTGCAGCTTTTGGGATTAATATCAACCTCTAATTTGGCTGAATTCGAGTAAAAAGTGAGGAAGGCTCGGTGGGACTTTGATACCTTGGTACGGAGACCCTCAGAGGTGCAGGTGAGGTAAAGCTGTTTCAGCCGAACTGCCGTAGGGGAAGAGTCACAAGGAAGAAGCATAACCAGAGCCCCAGGTGCAGGAGCTTGGGCGTGAGCCATCATTCATGGTAATAAAATCACAGAGCAGAAGAGGAAGAATTGCTTTGGTTTCAACCTAATATTAATACAACTTTTGGTCTATCCACCGCGAAATGGCTACGAATGGGTTGAGGGATGAAGAAGGGTCAAAAGACCACTCCCAACCGTTCGGGAGAACAGCTACTCCACACAGTATTGGTGAGAAAACTCGAGCCAAGGGTGATGAGAAAACTCGATTTCTCAACCACGGGCAAATGAAAACTGGGAGCCGGTGGGAGACAGGTATCATTTTTCCCAAGTCTCGAGAGCCAGGAAACTTGTGAGAGAAAAACAAAAAAAAAACAAAAATCCTGACCAAATAAATAGAAGATAAGTAACTTTTTGATGTCAGATGCCTATAAACTAGCCAGGGAAACACTGGACAGGTCTAAACCAATTCAATGGGAGACAATCGATTTTTCCAAGACCAAAGCTTGATAAACTGTGAGATGATCAACGGAAGCGAAAGCAGGGTTTCTTTCCAGCGAGGTATCGGACCTGTGATTTTTGACTTGACGATCAGCAAAAGTGGAAAAGAAAATTTTCCGAATACGTTGGAAAATTGCACTTGGTGTTTCCCAGGAATGTAAAAGACGTATTCCGGTGGGAGGGCTGGTTTCTCGGGAAAAATCGGCTGCAAGCTTGAAGTGGCGTTTTGTGTCGGGAGAATTCCCCAGTTATATTGTCTGTCGTACTGGGAAACGCCCGGAGAACAGCAGAGTCATGGGGGGGTTTTCCTGCAACCGAAGTAGCAGCGTCGGGTGAAGTAGGCGAGACAGCTAACTCTTCGCCAATTTTCAAATTAGGGTATCGGGATTAGCGATCAAGTCTATTTCAGATCTACCTAAGTGATTTTATTGGAGGCATTTTAAACAGAAAGGCATGGGAGGAGGGGGATAGTTCTCCACTCCTAGTTCAAGGTGAGATAGGAAGGCGCTTGCACATTACACGTTTATTACATAATAGTAGGAAAGCCGGTTGTTTAAATTACAACGGGCGCTAGAATGAGAACATTCTAATAGAAAATTCCGTTTAAATTTTCATCGTCGTAGGTATAATAAGGAATATTAGGGCCAGAGCCTAATCCGCTGATCATGGTGTATATGTACTTTGTTATTGTAACCAAGCTGCCCAATGAGGCTCCATTTCAAATGGCAAAGCATTATTCAGATAAAGGACAGCTTGAGAGTTTACTCAATTGATGAGGCTGGCTGTCATTCTTAACTTGCCTGTATGTATTAAGAACATTTAAATAGCTTCAGCTAATGGAATAATTCTGTCCTTTTATACATTCGTTAATAAAATTAGCATCGCCTCGGCCTATTAAGAGACACATATGCCATTGATGTAAAAGAATGAAATTGCTAAATAAAACTGAACAAAATAGTTATTCATTATATCGCAAAAAGAAGTAATAAGTAAATCAAAATGAATGGTAAAAAGAATGAGAATTATTTGTTGTGCTGAAATTCCAGCTCCATGGCTGGTTTATTGAGGAGTTCCTTCCCTCCCTCGTTCATGACGCTCTGCACCCAAAAATCACCACCAACTTCAGTATTGCCATCGTTTTGTTCAACACTATCCAAATTCTCCAGGGGCTCAGCCCCTTGACCCCGCGGGAGAGATGCCAGACCTCCTTGAGTCTCGGCGAAACATTGGCGGAACGTGGAATACGCTCCAATTCAAATTTCAGCTTCATAGGTTTTTTTTTTTTTTAAGTAATTTGATTTTCCAAAAAAACAAAATTATCACATTTATATACATCGATAGGGTTAAATACAAAAGAAATCATGTTGCTACTACTAAGAAGTTAAGTTAGGCTTAACCATTACATAAGTGGAAAATTATTCCCCAATATGGGCTACTGCCCGTGGTAGGGGAAGAGTCAGTCCCGCCTTCAGAAATCAATATGACTGATAACAGAATTGAAGAAAATTGAACAATACATTAGAAAAAAGAAAGAGAGAGAGAAAATAAAATGTACAAAAATAAGAATAAAATTAAAAAATGAATAAATAAAAATTCTAAATGATGCTATTTTCGTTCTGTATTAAGTTCATTGTAATAGTCCTTTAATAATTTGAATTTAAAACTATTATTATTAGAAGAACTTAACAGTTTAATTCGTAAATCAGAGGAGAAAGTATTAATAATATTTATCGATTGATAAATAAAGAAGTTTTGTGCCAATGTGGTGCGGTACCACGGAATTGATAAAGTGCTGGTTTGAGAATTACAAGTAAAAACATCATGTTCTGGAACTATGGGCTGGTAATTTTTTAAATAAAGTTTAACTGATCTCATTTTAAACGGTAGACCAAACGGTAGGATACATAATTTCTGAAAGATAGGTCCTGTATGAGCAAGATTGTGAGATTTAGAGGCTAATCGAATTAGGGCTTTATGCAGAATTTCAACTCTACCAAATACATTTTTGTATGAACTACCGTACAGCGGGAGGCCATACAGCAGTAGAGACTTTGCAAGCACACAATACATGGTCCTCATTAACTCAAGTGGTAGGTACATCTTAATCTTGTTAAAAACATAAATCAATTTCCTTAATTTGGACGCCAGACTGGATATATGGTTTTCCCATTTCAAATGAGCATTTAGAATTAACCCTAAATATTTGGTCGTGTTTTCTTTCAAGAGAAGGGCAAAACTTGCAAGAAAGATCTTTACAACCTGTCTGATGTAGCAGTAACTCCTCCATTTGCGGGGCATGAGCACTCGTGAGAGAAAAGGGGATAAAGCAGGTTTTTGAGACATTAAGGGTTAAAAGATTCATGTTTAGCCATTCATAAATTTTTGATATGCCTCTTTCTGATTTCTCTCGAGCCTCATCCCATGTATCAGTAGAGAACAGAAGAACAGTATCGTCCGCAAAAATAACTATGTCACCGTCAATATCATCCCTCATGTCCATCAAGTCATTGACATACAACAAAAACAACAACAAAACAGTTCCTTGCGGTACACTAAATCCCTCCAAAAGAGCCCAATCACTCAGAACCCCATTTAAACGTACAACTTGTCGCCGTCTAAACAGATAGCTTTCAACCCATTTTGCCTCAATTCCAGTTACAACAAATGCTTTTTTTTTTTTTTTTTAGTATGTTTTTTGTGCCATCCAAAAACGAATGATAAAGTCTGAAGCCTACCGGATCAGCTGAGTGAGATCCGGAGCTATGGCCAAAGTGGATGGCTAAGGGCAAGACTTGCCTTCTCAATAATACCCGCATCGTCCATGCACATCAGAGGTGCGAGAAAAAAGTGGCGGAGTTGTTACGAGCTCCTACGGTTCATAAATGGGGCGGGGCTGCACCTGGGTCTTGCATGAAACAATCCCCCCAAAACCTCTCAACCAAGTAATTGATTTTTCCTCTATTGATTAATTTATTTTGTTAAAATTTGCATTTTCTGTAGAAATAAACTATCAGGAGGAAAAAAAAGAAGAAACTACAACGATTATTATAGTAGATTCTTCTTTTTCGGTGAGTTGAGTAGTAAGGCGATCAGAATATAAATTTTTGAAGATCTGACTTTGTCAATTATAGCTGAACGGCTCAGCCCACAGACATTTACTGGGTACCTTTGGATTTGCAATAGTAAGCTGATCCGCCTAATCCAAACCCAACCTCATTTGACGTGAAAAGTAGATCTGCATATCAGGGTTTTCCCTATTTACGAACTTGTTTATTTAACTTTGTTAGGGAATTCCGAGCTGACGACGAAGGAGGAGGTTCGGAGGAGTTTACTGTAGACTAAATTTTGACCTGGAACTTTGCGATCATTTTGCGAAAATCCGCATCAAAATCAGTCTTGCAGTTTGGATGTAAATCGACCTTAGACAGAAAGAGAGACTGACATGCTCCTCTCTTTTGTATAGAAGAATTATATTAAAGTCAATACTGAAATTTATTGTAAAAATTGTACTTGAACAGTAGAACACCAGTGGTTGAAAATGACTTCATATTACTTTTGGAGCCCATGCGTAAACATAATTTAAAACTATTTGTAACAACTCCCTTAAAGTTAGCCCCTTATAAAACTAATCAAGATGATATAAGACCGCAAACGTTGAGAGAAAGAGAAGCAAATGAGATGGCAAAAATACGGTAGAGAAAATTAACCATATAACTTGATGGGCAACGTGCAATGTTGAGGTATATACTAATTTAGGTGCAAGGCTAACAACTTTGTTCTAAACAACTTCTCCCTTATAATATTAGTGAAATGGAAAGGAAACTTCTCACCATAGCAACACAGTCCGCATCGGTTGCGACTTGGTGGAGTTCAAGTCTCAACATCGTAAATAGGTTCAGTTTCAAAAGAGTTGTTTCATTCCAGATGTTCATTTTACCAGCTGCTGAAGTCATCATACTATTTGACGAACGAAGTGAGTCTCTCCTTTCACTCGATTTGCATTTGTCTGTATATGTGTACCTGTCATTTCCGCACATTTCACAACATTAGAAGCTATGTATTTGAAATTTAGTAGGCCCTTAGACAACCAAAATATACTGTATAGTTTCTTGTGCTGATCCGACATGATGTGGCGGCAATATTATTGATGACCTGGACGAAGCGCTCCGAAAATACGTGCTTGGTATAGATTTCGATAGTTGAGTTGTAGAAGTGATCAATCCATTGAGACGGCTTTCAGAGCAATCAGATCAGACTCAACAATGATATTATCGTCATCTATCGACGGTGATACTGAACGGCAAATCTAGAATAATACGTTTTTTGGTTCCCAAAACATCATATGTAAAAGCAGATCCAACTTTGTTCAAACTTCGTGAGGAACCTATACAGCGGACCCAATAATGTAGAAAATTAAAAGAAGATAGAACTTAAACAAGAAGACCAAAGCCATATTTTTATTCCAACATGGACGTTTTTTAGGCATTGCGTAATAGCTAGACAACATGAGGAAATTTTGAAACGAATTCGCAATTCGAAGCAGAATACAAAGGGTCATTATTGAAGAAAATAAACAGAAAGTGATACGAAACGTAGCGAATAACTGCACAATGATTAATCAAATCGGCAGATTAAATTAAATTCATCGTTCCAATTTCCGGTCTACGTTCCTCAATTAACTCTGACAGAACAAAAATTAGTCAATTGTTTACGATAACGATCGTTTGTAATTGAAAGCCAAAAACTAATATAATAATCAAGTAGTACATATGTTTGAGACTTATCGCTACTTCACACGCTTAATCATTGGGGCTCTGGACCTGAAGATCTCGAGGTAGAGCGTAGCACAAATGCATATGGCCCATATTCTCGTGACGTCACGCCTGGAGTAGGTTCGCGTTTCAGCCAATGTCTGCCATGATACCGCCCTACGTCAATGAATCGCTACTCAACCAACCTATTTCTCACAAGACGTTTGCCGTCTCACGTCAACATAATTCGTGGTTATAAGGCCATTTTTCAACAGTTTTGTTTTGAAAAAGTATAGTATTGTAGCAATACAAAGTTTTAATTTGACTAAATGTTATAATAATCATGCCTGCCAGCGCAATAATTGATTGTAGATTGCTGTCAACAATACCAATCTAACGTGAACTTGTTTTTATTTGGACTAGGAGCCTACAAACTATAGTAGTTAATCAGTGTCAGAAAACTAAAGAACTTCATTCGTTTAGGCTTTGAGAATAATTAACCTGAAAAATAGTAAAGAAAAGATGATTGAAAATTCCTCAGGTGTCTGTACTGCTGTGTAGGTACCTAGCCATTGCTCAGGTAGCTTCATCAGCGTTTTATTATAAGTTCGTAGTACTATGCTTAACTGAGGAAGCTTTACTTGCTATATTGAATGAATAAAAGGAGAGATTTGTCAAAATAAACAAGGCAGGAAAGGCCAGGCCAGGCTTGGGTTGCTACATCAAGAAACGAAACTACTTAGGTAGGTACGTACGTCCTACCAGATTTGCTGTTGGTTTAAAGTGCCTAAACAAAGTAGGTGGGTCGTTGCTTTGCCGACGAATACAACCGCTGATTAGCAAGTTTGTCAAATATCGAATCAGGGAATATGCAACATGAATTAAAAACCAGCTGCAAGGAAAAAACCTTGAAATGCATTCCTCTGAAGGTAAGATTTCATAAAGACGGCAATGGCAGTGCAGTTATTGCGCGAGTTTTGCAGTTACGCAAATTGTATGGACAAAAAAGGTAATTAGGTAGGTACCTACTTTCGTTTTGATCAATGAAGTACCTACATGAACAAGTAATAATGTACGGAAAGTACGTAGGTATACCTTACCTCTAGTTGGGTACTTACCTTTCCACATGTGATACAACTTACTATTCCCGCCTAACAGAGCTCTCATAATGCATCCTTTCACAAGACCGCTTTCACAGTACTCTAAAGATTTTTAGTTTCAATTGATTCAAAGAAGAGTTCTAAAACTAGATAGGTAATCCACAACATCTTTGCGGCTGATGTCTGGATCATCTAGAACACTTGTATGTCAACTCCCCAACACACATTTCATATGGATCTCTACCCCCCACAGATTAAATCTTGCGTTCGTAGCGTTTGAGGTCAACACCTGATAATAACTTGATGTAATTTGCATACAATTTATCACCTTGCGTATTACAAATAATGAAAATATTGACTCGGAACTAGGTGAGACTATGTTTCGCTGTTGTCCAGGTTCGTTCACAAATGGCGCATTTTCGCATATGTTTACTCGTCACCATGACAACAAGGTGAAATAACTTGATTTCGCCTTGCCTCGATGTAAGGATGCGCTAGTGTCCAAGTCTCGAGAATATCACCCATACTGAATGTACCGTGGGAAACTGGATTTTCTGCGGAATGAAAAGGAAATGTATTCTACCCCCAGTTGGCGGCTCTCATGAACAGATGTATAATTTTAATTCAGTTCAAAATGAATTTTTTGACTCTTTAAACAACTTTGGGAGAGACAAAGACATTATATGCTGTCGTCCTTCGGAACAATCGGATTATTAGAAAGGTCAACAACCCAACTCAGCTTTAGGTATGCTGTAAACAGTGTTTTTTGAGTTCGTTCGAATTCGATTCTCACTTCAACATTTTTGCGCAATTTCATCCTGTTTCATTGTTGAGTTATGAAAAACGGAAGTTAGTGAAAAACGTTGTCTATTCCCACGAAAAATAAAGAGTTACAATGTTAACTATTATGATATTGTAACTCTTTATTTTTAGTGGAAATTGACAACGTTTTTCACTAACTTCCGTTTTGAAATGGGTTTCCACAATTTCGTCGCGAGTGATTTAGTTCGTGTTGAGTTATGATAAGGATAATAATTTTGTTAACCATACCGACTCCAGTGAGACATATTCGAGACAGTTCTTGTTGCCTGACGATGTCCAGTTTGGGGAAGTGTACAGGAACTCCAATTAGCCACTTGCTACTGTAGTACAAAAACAATTTCCAAATAATAATACTTACTTATTACCATTAATCGCACTTATCGTAACATTCCTGCATGAAACCTTCAGGGTGAAAATGGCTCCATTAAACTCCTGTAGTTTTCTTAATGACAAAACCATTTTCCGAACGGATTGCTGCAAAACACTGGGTGAGCACTCGTGATTACATGGGAAAACCGCTCCGCCTCGATTAATACACGTGGAAATGTAGGACCCACCGCAGGATGTGAAAAAAGAAAAAAAAAAAAAAACAGCTTAAAACTTTCAACAGATTTGGTCTTTACTTTAGTCGTCAAGGATATCTATGGATGACGTTCAATACAGTTTATCACATGCAGGGAACTTTTTTTAAAATATTTATAGTGTTTGTTTTTTAAAATAATTTATTTATTACCTATACAATTCTATTTTTCGATCAGTATTTATGAGGATGATAGGCGGGGAATGAATTATAGGGCGAAAACAGTGACACAAGGTATCAACAAGGAGAATCCAGGACAAAAAGTTTCCTATTCGCGTGCCATGTCCATGAGGGGGGGTGGGGGTGGGGAAGAAATGAAGGTTGTGGCCGTCGATGTCAACAGCCCGTAATTCGCACGATGTGACTCATCATCAAGAGTGCAATAAGGCTTGTTACTCTGATCTGTGAATTCTGTCGGTCTGCAGATTATCAATTCAAATGCACCGCTGATCTTTCTTCCTCAACCTCATAATTTCAGCTGCGGGAACTTTTTGTCCCAGGGATTCCAGTTGCGGGAACTTTATGTCCGAGGAACTTTTCGACTGGAAATTATTGCCCGGGAACTTTTTGAACAGTTACCCAACAAGAGGAACGTAATGTCGACTATCGTATTCTTTCATTACATTGCCCTCTAGAGCTACAAACGGTGGAACTAGTTAGTTCCGAGGCCTATTGAGGGAAACATCCTTCAGACAATGCATTTATACATTTATACTTCCGTGAGAAATTCGATAGAGCTTTCAGTCGTTTGAGTCTCCCCCACATACCAAGAGTTATTTAACCAAATTATAATAAATAGATATGAATACTTGAATGTTCTGTAGAGTTCTATTCGGTGGTTTAGACGTTTGAGATACTGATAAATGAGCTACGATATAGATGAATTCAAGGCGAACAGCTAAGCCATTAAGGTGACGTTTTTTTTCTCTCTTCTTCGTCTCTTTACAGATCTTTGTGGGGTAAAATGTGAATGAGCGGGCATGACGAAGGTCAGTGTTCTGTCAACTTGATCAACGAGACGAGAATTTCATTTCCCCCTCCAATTTTCAGCCTTGAAGCGAAGACATCCATAGAAATAAAACTAGGGTTGTGAGACGAGGGATGTCGAAGGCGTCTTGTTGAAAGTGAGAAATGTTGTTGGGAGGAACCCAAAGGCACAGCGGGTGGGCACAAAAGAAGGTCATCACACGTGAAAGAAGGCCCAGAGCTGGCGGGAGGAAAGATAAGGACGGTCTTACAGACTCTGAAAATAGGATTTAGCGTTGTAAGAAAGAGTGTCACTCCTGCCAAACTAGATTGAGCCGAGGTAGCTCCAGGTAGTTGCGAATGAAAAGGGATTTCCTGATTGTTGAAGGGAATGGATGTTTCCAATCCTCTTACCCAAGCCATTTTTTCCTTTAGTTACACAGTAGTTAGGAGATAGCTGGCACATCAATGCTACACAATCACATAAACTGTTGGAGAACTCCAGTAATTTCTTTTCCTCGAGGGCGGACCAATACTGACATCTTTGGCTTATTGAAGCAGATGGTCTCCTTCCCACTTCTATGAACATCTTCTTTTTTATCGAGCAGTCAGTTACAGTAACAGGCATCAGTGTACTATTCGTTTATTGGATTGACATACCCCTGCACCATGCATGCATGCGATTTGTACCGCAGATTTTACATAATTGTGTTTACTTTTCACCAGCGATGTCTTGAAGCGGCGATGGCCTTCGCAAATCCTTCATTACACAGTGAGTGAACCAAATAGGGTGTATGCCTTGAAGGAGTCTTAAGACAATAGCGCGCACGACATGGAATCAAATATCAAAAATCTCGATTCTTTAAATTCAACAATATTTTTCAGTATATCGGTACCTGCTGCGGCGCAGTTCACTTGACAATTACTAGGTACCTACCTAGCAAAGCTTCACTTTTAATTATAGACTATTGTTCTCTAGTTATTTTGATTCAAGTTCGTATGTTGAATTTATTCTGCAGTTTTTGTTTGTTCATCCTCTGGTCACTAATTTGTTCTTCTCTAGAAATATGGCCTTCCTAATCTAAATTACCCAAATATTATAGCGTGGAGCATGCTTTAGACTTGGACTAACTAGCGAAAAACGTTACGCGGATGTGTCACGAAATTTTTTTGACATTAAAAATGTCTTAGTCGACGGGTCAACCGGAAATTTGTTACGGTTAATCCAAGATTATTTTTAATGGAATTTGACTAAACTCCGTTGCAAATACTGTTGCGAGAAGTGGCCCTAAGGACCATACTTAACATAATATTATGAGATTGATTATTACTTAATTTCTAACAAGCAAAGAAGGTACGTTGGTAATTGTACCTAATAAACTGAAACTGTCTAATCTTCTTACTGATTTTGAACCGTTAACCGTCGGACTTACGTGTATGCGATGATATTCCGTCTGTGCCATCCATATTCAGTAAGAGAAAAAGATAAATTCAGCTCGGCTATCTCTCGGAACTTTATTCTGGAGGAGTCTCTCCTTCATTCTTGTTAATATTAGCTCTGTTCCTGAAAACACTACCTACCCAAAGCTATTTATTTCGAATGCCTTTCCACCAACTCACAAACAATAGAACACCCTGCTTCCATAATATAATTCTCTGGGTGAAATGATTTGCAGGGCTTTACCCACCCTGTTGAATTTATCTCCTCATTGTAATTGCAAAATTGTCTAAAGCCTGGGAGCAGCAAGGTGGGAGATAATCCTCCAACGAAACTAATGCTTTCTCGGTGTCCTGCTCGCGTTGGTATAAGGATAGGGCTGAGCAAAACTGAATTCTTGTTTTTTTCTTTTTTCCCCGGTAGAGTATTTTTCTGTAGGCCATACCTACTTCATTTCCTTTGAGAATAATCTATGTTACTACTCTGCATTCAGTTGGTGAATTCTCAAATTAATATACAAACTACAGTCCAGTTACACATAATAATTAAATGGGTAAATATAGTGATGCGTAAAGTGAAAACTTGGCCCTCAGTCTCTAGGGAAGACCAAAGCTATAAGCTATCAGCCAACGACTACTTAATGTATAAAATTAGGCATACAACATGCAACTTGGTTTAATTGGAAAAAAAGTCATGGTATATTCAATCATTTCTCAGCTGATCAGGTTCTCTCACTCAATTATCAAGGACATTCATTTCTAACCACACCATCATTGATTGAATTCAAATAAAATTAGTCTCTCAGTTGACTGCGAGCAAAAATGATACGCCATCGTCCATATAAGGGCAACAAAAGTTATAATAAAGTCGATTTTGTGAGGCGAAATTTCAAAAAAAAAAACTATATCAGCTGATACGATCGTCGTATTTTATATGGCCGTTTTTATTATGTTTCACTATTTGCGATTCACTACTTATTAATGTTCTTTTTTCCTGCCAAGTTGGGGAGAGCGAACGGGTGAACGTACACTGACCTGAAAGGTTTCATTAAATTCTTTAGGGTGATATCTATAAATGATACTCGACAAAATTAGTATTGTTTAGATACCTAGTTTCTGAGATCGCAATTTTTTGTTTATATCAGCCCTCAAGTACTAATCTTCAGAGTTGTACAACATTGGTGCTGAGCTTCTAATACCAATCAGACCCCATATATGAGACTTGCGACCCAAGTTTCATTAACACTGGTTCAGTAGTTCAAGAGAAAAGCTATGGACGGCACGTACGGCAGACGGATGGTTTTTTATTTCATTAATTATTATTATTATATATTTTATGCTCATTTTTTTTCAAATTCTATTACCTATATTGGATCTTACAAATCTTGATTTGCGTTTACCAACAAATTTTGAGTGGGATACGTACGGCAGACGGATGGTTTTTTATTTCATTAATTATTATTATTATTTATTTTATGCTCATTTTTTTTCAAATTCTATTACCTATATTGGATCTTACAAATCTTGATTTGCGTTTACCAACAAATTTAAATGGGATGGACGGGTGAAAAATGATCCGTAAGTGGACATTTTGTAAAATCGGAAAATTTTCGTTTCTCAAACATTCTGCATGGAAACTTTGGAAATGGAAAAAATGGGAAAAAAATTGAAAAAATGGAAACTTTCATGCTGAAAGCCTGAAAGTTACATCACAATCCCAGCTTTCCAATGGTATGCTAAATTTTAACACAGAGAGTGTTTTAGCCTTGGCATCTCCAACCGAAAAGAAAACGTTTATGTGTAACGAAGAATTTTTTTTAACACAGAATGTGTTTTAGCCATGGACTAACTAGCCGAAAATGGAACGCGGGATGGTAACGAAATGTGTGACGGATGATTTTCACGTACAACCGAGTCGTTGCTAGGGATATGGTACTTCGTCGTTTTTCATCCCACGAAATTCGTTGACCATTCGTTCGAAAGCTCTCGATTTATCCAACAATATTATGTTAACTACTGCGAAGTGCGTGTCCAACAAACTGAGTTATGAGCATGGTTATATAAATAATTGTTTACACACAGGTGATCATTCTCAATAATTGATATTGTGAACATGATTGCAACCGCTTGTTAATTTCTGATGATTTCATTGAGCTTGTGTTTCGCTGATTTGATTCATAGCAGGTGATCTGAGTATTACGAAAACGGTTTGATTTGTGAAGCGGAGGTTAAATAATTTGAATAGGTACTTTCAAATAATTTGAATAGGTAATTTCTATACTTTACACTCTAGGAAGCTGTAATTTCGTTTGTAGCCTCTTTAGGACATTTACTTGACGATGCTCAGGGTCCGGATCAGATGTGTGGCTCTTAAAGCTAATTTCTATGCTTTACACTCTAGGAAGCTGTAATTTCGTATGTAGCCTCTTTAGGACATTTACTTGACGATGCTCAGGGTCCGGATCAGATGTGTGGCTCTTAAAGCTAATTTCTATGCTTTACACTCTAGGAAGCTGTAATTTCGTATGTAGCCTCTTCAGGACATTTACTTGACGATGTCCAGGGTCCGGATCAGATGAGTGGCTTTTAAAGCTAATTTCTATACTTTACACTCTAGGAAGCTGTAATTTCGTATGTTGCCTCTTTAGGACATTTACTTGATAAATCGCTCTTGATTTATCACGAATTTATTTCGTATTTTTTTTCGTAGTTTCATAGTGTAACTATATAAATTGATGTTATAAATGAATAGTAAAAAATGAAGCTTGTTTGGTTGTCACTTGGTTGCGCGACAACGCAAACACATTCTGCGTTTCAATAATTTCGTCCGAAGTATGTAAATAGAGGTAACCGGGGGTCCAGGGGGCTTGCCCCCTGACGAGGCGCGGAGCGCCGAGTTTTTTTTTTTTTTTTTTTTTTTTGACATTTTATGTCTTTACGTTGGCACATAAACGAAAAAAGCGTTTACAAAAAGAGTTTAAAAAAAGCGTTATGGTTGGTTTTCTGATGATTTCCGCTTACAACCGAGTCGTTGCCTGAGAAAAGGTACTTTGTAATTTTTCATCCCACAAAATTCGTTGACCATTTTAGTTCGAAAGCTCTCAATTCACCCAACCATATTATGTTAACTATTGCAAAGTGCGTCATGAGCACAGCTATTTGAAGAATTGTTTACACACAGGTTGTGACTATTCTGACACATTAATCGGACACAATTGAACTTCTTTGTCATTCAAGAACTATTATATTTTCCTGTAGAACACAAACAAGAAAGTAAGCTAATTGGTTGTTTTACTAAATATGAAAACTGTTATGGGAACATGGAAACGTCGTCATATTGTGGAGGGTAATTTTCCTATTCATTATTGTCTATTATCACAACAATCTTCCCCGCCAACAACTGTCAAGACCGACTGATTTGAGTAACACTTCAAAACACATAGTCTTGTAAATATGCCGGGCGGCGTCGCTGCCGCTCTGATCTTCGTACTTCAACTTGATCATTGTTAACTTCTCTTTCGATCTGAGTACCCCCATTATCTTCGTCCTCGTCTCTGTCTCTTTCGTTGTGGATTCCAACAGATGGCGGTGATGAGATTTGAATATAATTCGGTTCCTGATCGGCTGCTCGAGATGGTTGGATATGAGGGTCACTTTCTTGTTGCTGAGGAACATACGATTTCTGAAGTTGGTTTATGTGCCGCTTCAACGACCTCCCTTCATCTAGCTGAACCCAATAATGTAATTTCCCAAATTTTATAGTAATAATTCCGAATTTCCACAGAGCATGATTCTGGACAAAAAAGCGAGTCCTGACTCGATCTCCTATCTGCAATTGCCTTGTTTTCGGTTGTATTCGCTGGGAAGATGGTAGCTCATGATTCGGGAACATGGCATCTAATTTTATTCTGATCCGTCGGTTTAGATATAACTCCGCAGGAGATAAACCACAAGACAAGGGCGTTGCACGATAGCGTAACAAAATCTTTTGAATTTTTTGGTGGATAGGAGCCCTTTCATTTTTCATTGTGTTTAATCGCAACTTTAGAGTTTGGACGTTTCGTTCAGCTAGTCCATTCGTCGCTGGATGCCCGGGTGCGATGAATCGTTGTCGAATACCATTGGAATTACAGAATGCCTTGAATTCCTCACTGGTAAATACTGTGGCATTGTCAGATACCAGTATCATGGGATAGCCATGGGAACAAAAAATTTTGTTGAGCAAGTCAAGAGTGTTTTTGGATGTCGGAGGTTCCCGGATTGTTTCAATCTCAGCCCATCGGGATTTCGCATCAACAACAATGAGATAATAGAAATTTTGAAATGGTCCCGCGTAATCCACGTGGATTCTATCCCAGTTGTTTGTAGGTGGATCCCAGAGGTGAAGTGGTACTTTGTTCGGACTGTGCTTTATTTGACTACATTCTTCACATGATTTTACTAATCTCTCTATATCCTTGTCAATATTTCGCCATGTGCAATACCGTCGAGCTAATTGTTTCATTTTTGTTATCCCTATGTGTGTTGAATGGAGATCTCTAAGAACTGCAGGCTGGAGAGTTTTAGGTATGACTATTCGTCCCTCCTTGAATAAAATTTCGTTATCGAGGGTATAATCACTTTCCACTAAAGAATGTTGTATTTGCTTTTTTATGGTGGCCAGATTTTCGTCTTTATCCGTTTCTCGTTTTATGATTTCACATGATAACTCCTCGTTGGAAATGTGAGTAATTAAGGATGTACAAACCAGGTGAACCTCTTCATTCAAGCACATATCAGTGGACAAAAAGTGTTGCGGAATTGGTGCTCGTGATAAGCAATCTACATTTTGATTGTCCTTTCCCTTTTTGAAGACAACTTTGTAGTCGAAGCCAGCCAGAAAAGATGCATATCGAAGTAGTCTTGCTGATGTCATTTTTGGAAATCCTGCCTTTTCGTGAAAAATTCTAGACAATGCCTGATTATCAGTTATGAGCGTGAATTGTTTTCCAATAAGATAATTATAGAAATGGTTGACGCCGAACACAATTGCTAATGCTTCCCTGTCAATTTGTGAGTAATTGTGTTCAGCCTCGGAGAGGGACCGTGATGCAAAAGCAATTGGATGTTCAATGTCTTCAATTTTATGGGAAAGTACTGCTGCGACTCCGTTGGGACTAGCGTCAGTGGCCAATACTAGCGGAATATTCGGGTCAAAAGGCACTATAACCCTATCACTAGCGATTTCATCTTTGAGTTTCATGAACGCAGTTTCACAATCTTTTGTCCATACAAATTTGTTTTCCTTTTTTATCAAATTTCTTAATGGATAGGTCATTGATGAGAGGTGTGGGATGAACCTGGCGTAGTAAGTAAGCATCCCTAAAAACCGCTGAACCTCCTGAGCATTTCGTGGTCGTGGCATATCTGTGATAGCTTTTATTCGTTTCGGTGTCTTTTTAATTTCGTTGTATTGGACGAGATAGCCCAAGTACTCTGTCTTGGTATCATAAAAACTACATTTAGTCTTGTTAACGTGTAGGTCATGTTCTCGCAATCTTTGAAGGCACGTGTAAAGATTTTCTTGACACTCTTCAAGAGTTTCACCGTGGATCAAAATATCGTCGAAATATGATATAGTTTTAGGTAACCCGAACAATATTTTGTCTAGAACTCGGTTGAATTCGAACGGAGCAGTTTTTATACCAAAACTCAACCTATTCATTCTGTAAGTTCCTCGATGGGTAGACATTGATTGAATTATGCTGCTTTCTTCGTCTGTTTTCAAATGTAAATAAGCTTTATAAAGATCAAGGCGACAGAAATATTTGGAATTTCGTAAGGTATTCAAAACTTCGTCAATCTTTCTAATGGGATGGTTCACTTGGACAATTTTATCATTAACTCCGACTTTATAGTCGACACACAATCTAACAGTTCCATCTGCTTTCGGAATAACCACAAGTGGTGATCCCCAGTCACTCGCTTCCGCTTTAGAGATGATCCCTTCTGCTTCAAGAGTATCAAGCTCTTTCTCTACCTTCTCTCGTAAAGCATATGGAACACTGCGAGGTGGGTTGTAAGAAGGTTTGACTCCTTTCCTGAGCTGCAATTTTATAAGGACATTTGGAACACATCCAACTCTTTGTTCAAAAACGTTTGGGAAAATTCTTTCAGCGTCTTGAATTGTTTCTATTTTAAATACTGAGTTTTGCTGGTTTTTTTTCATGTTTTGATCAATTTCGTTAAGGTTAATTTTAAGATGTCTTACCCAGACTCTCCCCAAGAGTGGTGTGAAGCCATTTGGAACAATGTAAAGATCCTCCTTCGACACATTTCCGTTGTATTGAACTCTCACAACAATTTTCCCCAGAGGCAAAAATACATTCTCAGTATAAGACCGGAAAGCAACATTTGTGGGTTCTAATGGGTTTTTCAAATTCAGTTTTTTGAACAACTTCTCTGGCAATAATGTAAAACCTGCCCCCGTGTCTACCTCAAACTGCTGATCTTGGTCTTCTATTTTCACTGTAGTTACGTACTTGGTAGCATCTCTAGACTGATATCCTGAAAAGTTTTGATCATAAATATCTACTATCTGATTTACTCCTAGTTGTTCTAAATACCTAACATCAGCGGAAGCACTATCCTCAGGTTCCACGAGATTGGCGTTCGACTCGGTACCTCGTTTCTCAGCTGGCTGTTTCGATTTCGTTAATGCTTTTATGCACACTTTTTGTATGTGTCCCTTCAAACCACAAGATGAGCAGTGGAGGCGCAAGGGGTCAATACGGCATGATCCAGTGGAGTGATTATCTCTACCACAACGAAGGCAGACATTTGTTAAACCTAATTTGGAGTAGAAAGTGCTATTTGATTTCGAAAATCCCGTTTTTTGAGCATTTCGTTGAGTGGATTTTACGTGGATTTTATTTATATCTTCGGCTAAATTTATTGTCGTACTTGAGGAAGGTGTAGCTTGGGAAAGTTCCCTACTTTCTACTTTAGACGCTTCAAGGGCTATCGATTTATTTACGATATCCTTGAAATCTGTCAACTCTGATTGTAAAATTTGTTCCTTTATCCATGTATCCCTCAAACCCCGGATAAATTGGGCTCTGAGAAACAATTCAGTCACAGAAACAGGTTGCTCACATGTTTCACATTTCTGCTGAAGGTCACAGTCTCCTATGTCTCTCCTAAGTTCAGCTACGTATTCTGAAACTTTTTCATTATCATTTTGAAATTTTGATAGAAAATAATGTTGAGAAACGAGTACATTCTTTTTTGGATCTAAATGTTTCTCTAATTCTCCTATTAGTGAATCGTATTCATAGTCACATGGTTTCTTGGGTGCCATCAAGGCGGCGAGTATGTTATAACTATGTGCTCCAATCGAATTAAGCAAGAGTTGAGCACACTTTTTATTGTCGTTTCTGACTCCCTTCAGATCTAGATAATTCTCAAATCTCTGTTTGTAATATGAAAATTTTTCTATTTTTGGATCATAATTTTCAAACGGAGGTACATGAGAAAATGGTAATGTCGTCACAGGTTTGATATCTTGTGATGTACAAACTTGGGGAGATGTCTCTGTAGCATGTTGGCGTAAGGACATTATGAGGCGTTCATTATTTTGATTCATTGCCTCAATGAGTGCTTGAACCTGGTCAGCATTCATTATGTATGTTTTAATTGTATCAACACACTTACCCAACTTTTCTTCTATCCTCGTCGTCAACTGTTGTGACTATTCTGACACATTAATCGGACACAATTGAACTTCTTTGTCATTCAAGAACTATTATATTTTCCTGTAGAACACAAACAAGAAAGTAAGCTAATTGGTTGTTTTACTAAATATGAAAACTGTTATGGGAACATGGAAACGTCGTCATAATATTGTGGAGGGTAATTTTCCTATTCATTATTGTCTATTATCACAACAACACAGGTAATCATTCTCAATAATTGATACTATGAACATAATTGCAACCGCTTGTTACTTTCTGATGATTTCATTAAGCTGGTGGTGAGTCGTTGCGCTGGTGATAAATAAATAAAACAACTTGTAATGGTAGTGATAAGATACACCGCGAAATCTGAGTCATTCTTATATGCGGGTTTCACGGGTTTATTTGAAAGGCGTGAGTTTAAACACATTCTGTGTTTCAATAATTTAATCCAAAGCATGTGAATAGAGGTAACCGAGGGCCCAGGGGGCTTGCCCCTTAGCGAAGCGCGGAGCGCCGAGTTCTCTAACGTCATTTATTAGGGTTGAAAATGACAGTTTTAGAGCAAAAATAACAACAACTTGACAGAAGTAACCGAGTTTTACTCTTTAGCTTACTAGTTTCACCCCTAAAAATACAAAATTTATCATAGGTACCAAATGAACTCAAATTTGTGAGTTTGAGATTAAAATTTGGTAATAACGGAGTGGGGGAACGGGGATGCAAGTGTTTACGTTTGATTTAGCTTTAAAAAATACGTAGAACCCGACCCCCACCTCGTATTTTAATGGACGGTCATTTTCAAGAAAACCCTCGATTTCAATGAAAAAACTATGTTTTTCAACATTAAAACTGTTTTCTCCCCTAGTTAGTAAAGTAACGGTAAAATTGACTTTAACGTTAAAAAAATGAAATTTTAGCGCAGTTTCTATCGTTCTTATGTCTTGAGGAAATATTGGTTCTTATAGTTCAATTTCCGACTGAAGAAACTCAAGGTTTTCTGAATTAGGTAAAATTTGCCTTTCAGAGGGCAAATCTTAGGTAAGCCTTAAATCATACAAAATTTCAGGTATTTATCCGATAGAAAATTTTCTTTTTAACGGTATCCTCGAATTTGAACTTACTTAGCAAATTGAGAGAGTTATGATCGTTTTAGTGACAAAAGTCGCAAAACGAAAAAAAAAAAAAAAAAAAAAAAAAAAAATCTTAAAAATTGAATTGTTCGAAAACTAAGCGTTTATAAACAAATCTCTATGACGAACTTTTGATCAGAAATAAGCTCTAAAATTACCCGTGGCCGGTATTCCACCATTAACGTTTACACCCTGTATAGCTATCATCTAATAACATGCAGACAGATAGACCAGACGAAGCCAAATTTGAGGAAAACACATTTATTACTTTATATTTAGTTACATTGAAATAATCGCAAGCAAAACAAACATTAAAATGCATTTATACGTAAGGATGTGCCCGATGCCCAGAACGAACGCTTAAAAAACTGAAGTACAATGGGTACTTAATGTTTTTAGAAATTGGTAATAAAACATTTGAGGACGCGCCTTTTATTTTTAATTTTTTGTTATATATATATATATATATATATATATATATATATATAATTTGAAATATCTAAATGAAGAAATGTTGCTTGACGAAATTTGGCTAAAAAAGTGTTCATTCGCTGGGGATGTCCCAGTAACTTCAACATCACTCTTGATCTAAAGGGTAGTATTCAAGGGATGAAATATTATAAATTCGATAGTTTTCTCGAAAACTATCAAAATAAAAGGGTATTTTTGTGTGATGTATGGATAAAGTGGTTGAATAAATAAATGAGACCATCTGCGTTGCTGTGCGTTCATCCGTTCGTTTCCCGTGAGGGGACCGTGTATGTATATTGAGAGCAGGTCTATTTATAAGTGCCTCAAAGGAAGCTAATCTTTCTGTATTCAATCATGGCTCAATGGTAAAGCTTTTAACTTTTGCCCGGGCGGCTGGTATTCGAGTCCCCATAGAGTCAACTAATTCAAATTGCTTCTCATTAAGTAATTTCGGTTTCTATATATATATATATATATATATATATATATATATATATATATATATATAAGTGATGATAGGTTAAAGGATAAATCGCTTTTTAAAAAAGTTGCGATTTATTTATACAGGAAAATTACAGGTGGAGGCTAGGAACACACGGTTACGTGACTGGGTTCAGAGGAAGACTGACGAGTCGCGCTCGGTGTCTCCTATTTATAGCTTCTGGTTCGGCTGATGTGGGTGAAGCCTACATCAGCAGGTTTTATTTCAAGAGAGGCGGTTTATTATTACGTAACGCGTCCCCCCTAGGATGAAATTTTAGGCTGAAAAGGATCTGACTCTATAATTTTGATTGAATTTTAAATTTTCTGAATTGAGCAACCCCACATCAAGTTTACCTAATCCGTGTGTTTTACAATATGATAAGTAAAAATGTAAAAAGTATTTGAATTAAATTGATTCACTTAGTATGAACATGGATTAATTATAAGAATACAATTGATAGTACAATACAATACTACAATACAATATTACAATACAATACTACAATACTACAATAGTAGTACAATACAACGATCAGGATAATAGTACAATACAATGATTGGAATAACAATCATAATTATTTAAATGGACGTTGTACAGCAATTTAGGTATTTAGCTATTAGAGTTTCTGTTGAGGATTTGGTAGTACTTTACTGCGTTTAGGCATATTATTGATCCTACGATGATATACAGGAGTACTGTCCAAATACTGGGGATCGAGTAAGGTTTTAAGCTCCAGTGAGTTATTGGGCGGACGTCTTGTAGGTTGATGTTTTTAAGCTCTAGGTTTTTAAATTGAATTTCCTTAGTCGGTCGTTGTATGTCCGTAAGCGTTATGTGGGCGTCTACAATTAATTGTGGTCGGCCGGCTGTTTCACTATGGGGGGCGAAAAGCGTCTGGTTCTGGTAAGACAAGTGGTGCTTACCCGGTGAGGCTAGGTAAATACCGTGGAGGGTTTTGGTCTCTACTGTGTTGTCTTGGGCTATGCTAATAACATCTCCTTTAGGAAAAAATAGGAGGTAATTGTTTATATCTAGCATGAGCTTGACATGGTTGTTATCGGTAATAAGTTTTACATACTGACATTTAGTGGTGGAACCAGTGAGGAGGAATTCTGTTTCACATTCGGGGTGAAATGGTGAAATTAGAAAGTTTGGGCATAATCGTATATGTCCAGGTGGACATGGTTGGGACAACGGATAGGTTCTAGTACTTGATTTTAAGTGATATTTAAGAGTGGGTACTATGGTCATGTATTCGGAATCAATGAAAGTGGGTATTGATTCTATGCTGTACATCTCATAGTCGTTTGGGTCTACTATGGGTATATCCAGAAAATAGATTATTTCTTCAATGCCTACGTAGCATCGAACTCTGATGTGTGTTTGGATTTCGAACAAATTTTTTCCTTGGAAATCTAAAAATTTATTGCCGTAATATGTGCTTAGTTTTTGAAGTTCGTCAAAAAGTAAGTGTGGTTTAATTATGCTAGGGTGAATTGAACCTGTTCTGCAAGCTGTTAAGGAATTTTCTATATCTTGAATTATATCGGCAATCATATTGAGTACTATTTGATGGTGTTCTAACGTCGCTCTGGTTATCGCTAATGTCGAGTAATTTGGATTTTGATGTTGTAATGAAATCAGTTCCCTTTTTAATTCAACGTTGTTTTGGGCAATGGCTTCAACTATTTTATCAAAATTTTCTTGGACCGCGGTGTTAATTGAAAATTGAGCTTCTAGTTGGGAATGGAAGTCCTTTTGGTTTCGTTGAATTTGTTCCAGGATGGAGTTATACTTTTGTTCGTCTTGTGCATCTAAGTTACCTGTTATGAATTTAACCAATGATCCTAATCCGTTGATTAGTCCACGTTTGTTTCTTTTGGGCGTCCACGGGATGTGAATGTCACTCAGTTTTTGTTCAATTAGTTCGAGGGTTGAGTTTATTGTGTGCATTAGGAGTTGGGTTTGACTGTGATCTAGTGTGGATTGTGTCGATTTTTGCAAGGTTTTTATGTAAGTCTCTTTCATCGATTGTGTTCTAGAAATGAGTTCGGTTAGGTCATAATGGTGTGTGAGTGTGTGGTATCCTTCCACTATTTTTGTCGGTCCCAGACGGCTGGCTAGTAATCCCGGGTTGAGGGTTATGTTTTTGATGGTCTGGTCTGTCGAGTCTGTCTGTCCGAGGAGAAAGACGAGTAATCCATGGACGAGGAAAAAGGTTTTCCTGTAACATTTAGAGTAAGTCCGTTTTTAGGATTTCGTAACAGATCTGTTCTCTTAATGTTTGGGCGTCTAGAGTTTTAGGGAGTTGTTCGTTAATCGTAAGGAGTTTTGCGAACTGGCATAGGAAAACGCCACAATCGTTTCCGTTGTTCTGTTGGGGTGTGTTAGGTGGAGTCGAAAGTTTCCAGTTCTGTGTGTCTAGTGGTGTTCCCCTCTTGTCTAGGTGTTCACTTTCTAAGTAGCGGATTATGTCTTGTAAAATTTCGGTTCCGTCCTTGTTCAAAGAGTCGTAGTAGTTTATTTGTTTTGTTTTTGTTTTAATTCCGATTAATCTCCAGTGGGAGGATTTGAAAATGGGGATCAGGATTATGTCTTTGCTAAATATGTCCGACTTTTTGGTGTATTTTCGAACTCGTTCGTAACCGCCAAATTTGTAGGATACGTATAGGAAGCTGTTGAAAGAGTAGGATTTTGGTAGGTTGTCGTTGCGTCGGCTTCGTTCGTCTATCAGTTCCATGTAAATGTTAATTACTACGTCATTCAGCCAGTTATTGTCTTTTAGGGTTATCAAGTCTTCGCGTGTCACCTTTAGTCCGAATTTACTTGCAAGGATTTCAGTTTTGTCTAGTTTAGGGTCCCATGCGTTTGCTACTGAGTCCGTAAATTTTTTGGGGCGTCGTACGTTTGAGATGTGGATTTTCTCTTGGGTATTGTGATGACGGGGAATTATTAATGCAGTTTTAAGTTCTGGATTTATTGCTTTGACGTGTTCCTGATTGAATTTCGGTCTGGTTTTGGATTGTTTTTGGACCGTTTTTACGTAAATTTCCGGTGGAATTGCGGGAATTTCTTCGCGGCCTTCATTCTTCTTTTCTATGTATTTCTCTTTTGCAGAATGAAGTTTTTCACCTACTTGGGCGTATAGAGCTTTCATTTTTTCCTTGTGGGAAGAAAGATAGCTGTTAGCCACGATTTGATCTATGTTCAAGTCTAGTAAGGTGTCCGGTTTTACGTGTCCGTATAACAGTTCGAAAGGGGTTAACTTGGATATCGAGTGAATTGAGTTATTGTAAGCCAGTACGGCGTATTTGACTTTGGTGTTCATAGTCGATTTTTTATGCTCATTTCTTTCATTCAATATCCTAATGTGTTCTATTAGAGTGGAATGGAAACGTTCGATCAGACCATTGGAGTCTGGGTGTTGGGAAGATGTGAAGTGTATGTTTATGTTGTGTAGTAACAGAAATTCTCTGATTATGGAGTTTTGAAATTCTGGGCCGTTGTCTGCTACGATGGTTTTGGGGATTCCATAATTGGTAAAGTGAGTTAGTAGTGCGTCCACAATGTCTAAGGCGTTCGATGATTTTAAGTTATAAGCTTGTGCATGTCGGGAGAAGGAGTCTATAACGGTTAGAAATTTTGAGCCTTCTAGGGTCATTTTGTCGATATGTATGGTTTCTAAAGGTCGTGAAGCGGTTGGTGTAACATTATATTTGACTTTGATCGGGTTCCGATCGTATTTACATCTTACACAGATGGTGCAGTTGTTGATAAATCTTTGAATGGTTTCCTTCATGTTGGGCCAATAATGAGTTCGCTTCAGGTGGTTGTAGGTTTCTTCAATGCCACGATGGTTGGTTAGGCCTTCGTGATATTTTTTGATTATTTCTGACCTTTTGTTTTCGTCGGTTATGTCCTCTAATTTTTTGGTGTATTTTGTCATTGTTATTTCCGAAAAGGCAAAATTTTTCGTCATGATATTCGTAAACTGTTCATAAATGTCTTCTGTAAAATAAAGTCCGTATTTAATTTTGGGTAGGATGTACTCTTTTACGAATTTTATGGTATCTGATTCTAAGTTATTTTTATTTAAGTAAACGGTGATTCTATTCTTATTTTCAAATATTTTTTCGACTTTGACAGGGTCTTTCATCGGGAGTTTCGTTAAGTTGATTACGACTTGGTGGTTACAATTATTGACTGGTTCGTCTCTAATTGGAATAGCTACGATTGCATGACCTATGGCGTTAGAGTGAATCGTGCTGCTAGGGTTGGATTGGGAATCATTGCATTCGTCGTCAGAGTCAAAATTTACGATTATGGAAGCGGGAGTGTCTACGTCCTTGTCTGTCATTCGGAGGAGGGATTTTGGAGTTAAGGCTTCAAAAAATACGTCGACTGCTTTGTCGGCTTCAATGGGCTCGTTTTCGTTGTTGTTCAGTAGTTCAACACGAGAAAGGGCGTCAACGTTGGAATTCAACGTTCCTTTCTTGTAAACAATGTCGAAGTCGTAAGCTGACAATTTTGTGCGCCATTTGAATAGTTTAGAGCCGGGTTCTTTTATAGAATATAACCATTGCAAGGGTCTGTGGTCGGTGTGAATTTTAAATTTTCTACCGTAGAGGTACGGTCGAAAGTATTGTACGCCCCAAACGACTGCAAGGAGTTCTCTCTCTATTGTGGAGAGGCGTTTCTCGGAATCGCAGAGAGTCCTTGACGCGTAAGCTATCGGCTTATCGTGTCCGTCAACCGTCTGGCTCAGAACTGCTCCAACCGCAATGCCGCTTGCGTCCGTTGTTAAGTGAAATAATTTTGAGAAGTCTGGGTATTGCAGGATGGGTTCGTTAGTCAGTAAATTTTTGCAGGTTTCGAATGATTCCGCGTATTCGGGGTCTTTCGTATCAATTTTGCTTCCTTTCTTTAAGCATTTTGTCATGGGTTTGGTAATTTTCGCGAAATCTTTAATGAATTTTCTGTAATACCCTAGTAGTCCTAAAAATGATTTGATTTCTTTCGTGGTGGTTGGAATGGGATAATTTTGAATGGCTTTGATCTTGTCGGGGTTCGGTTTTACGCCGTTTGGGGTGATTATGTGACCTAAGTATGCAATTTCTTTGCGTAGGAATTCGGTCTTGTCAAGTTGTACCTTGAGGTTTGCTTTGCGCAATCTCTTGAATACTTCCTCAAGACGGGTGATGTGTTCCTGCAAAGAAGTACTGTACACGATGATATCGTCGAGGTAAACACAACAGTACTCATTCGTGATACCACGTAAAACACTATCCATCAGTCGTTGGAATGTGCTTGGCGAGTTTTTGAGGCCAAATGGTAAACGATTGAATTCAAGATGGTAAGTAGGTGTACTGAAGGCTGTTTTTGCAATACTTTCGGGACTCATTTGAATTTGGTGAAATCCGGATTTAAGATCAATCACACTGAAATACTGGCATCTGCCTAATTTATCTAACAATTCCGAAATCTGAGGTAGCGGGTATCGGTCTTCGATTGTTTTTTCGTTGAGTTTTCGATAATCGATCACGATTCGAAATTTAGGTTTGCCACTAGCGTCAGCTTTTTTGGGGACGATCCAAATTGGGGCGTTCCAGGGGCTTTCGCTATGTTGGACAATTCCTTGTTCTAACATATCCTCGATTTGCCGGTCTACTTCTTGTCTATAGATTTCTGGGAATCGATAATTACGGGCATGAACGGGTATTTCATCTGTGGTTCG
Source organism: Adelphocoris suturalis (assembly GCA_030762985.1). Taxonomy (NCBI): domain Eukaryota; kingdom Metazoa; phylum Arthropoda; class Insecta; order Hemiptera; family Miridae; genus Adelphocoris; species Adelphocoris suturalis. Next base: position 32,913,176 of record CM061046.1, read on the forward strand.
GATTACATGTTTAATATTGTGGGTGAAAGATAAGGGTTCATTATCCTGATGGAAAACATCGGAATATTTATTAACTAAATCTGTGATCATTACCTTTTCTTCTTCATTCATGTGATTTAGGCGTAATTTAGATATGTCAAAAGTGAATTTAGAATTTTCATCGAAAATGTTGTTTAGCGATTCTACAGGGATTTCATCTAAAGTTTCTACTTCTATGGGGGAAATTTGGGAAAATTTGCCGGAAGTTGGTTTTGGATTTAAAATTCGCACGTTGGTTTCATAGTCTTCGACGTGAACCAAGCACTCGGGGATTTCCATCTCTCCTATTTTTAAGTAGGGGAGGACAGCATCTCCTTGTTCGAGGTTTTTGACTCTAATCTTGATTTGCTGGATGGATCTAGCATCTATCATGTGGGTTTCCGCATGTTCAGTGCCTAGATATTTCAGCGGGATATTTAGGTACGGGGTGAGCAAGTAGTCCTCGACTAAATCGATTTTTGCTCCTATGGCTTTCAGGTTGTCTATCCCTATCAAGAGGTCGAATTTGTCGTGGAATTTAAATATGTTGAATTTTAAATTTAGATTTTTCTGTCTGAAAGCGTCTCCGCAGGGCACTAGAGTAGTATGGCTGCCTCGCGAAGAACCGTGGGCGGTTCTGACGAAAAATGGCTCTAATTTGCGTTTATTTGGGAAGAAATATTCTGCGATTTCAGGGTTTACATAACTGGTTGTGCTTCCGGTGTCTATTAGAATTTTCAAGTTGAATTTTGGTAGGTCTATATACGGGAGTTCACTAATGGTTTTCTTGTTTAAGTTCATTAAGTCGTATTGGGGAATTCTGGGTCGCTTTCCTCTAAAAAATGGGGGCTATCGAATTCGTTTTCTTCTACTGGTTGGTATACGTCCGTTTCGTAAGTTGTGTCTTCGCAAATTTCGGGGTCGTCAGATTGTATATCGGATACTTCAACGTTGTTGAAGTTTGGATTAGATGTGCGCCAAGACATGGGTGTCGGTTTTCCTGATGGGTTAGGGACGTTTTGTCTCGTGGGCGGTGCATTTGGTTTTTGGTTTGAAGGCTGAGGGCTCGAGTTTGGTTTTGAGGAATTTGCCTGAGGGGCTGATTTTTGGTTCTGGTTATTTGTATTCCGATTGGAATAATTTTGGCTTGAATAACCGTGATTTGGTCTGAAATTTGACGGGTTATTAGGTTTTTGTGAGGTGTTTGGCGATGGTCGTGAAAAATTTTGATGTGGCTTGTTCTGATTATATGACCTGGTTTGCGATGAATTTTGAGAACTTTGAGGGGTCTTAGTTTTGTTGTTGCAAAGCATCTGATAGTCGTTCGTTAGCCATGACAGCGCCGTGTTCAAATCGGCGGGCTGTCTCGTTCTCAAGATGCTGCCAAGGGGTTCTTTTAATTGTAGTAAGAAACAGCGAAGTGCTACTTTCTTATAATTCATGATCAAAATTTCGTGATTTGGGACATCGTGAGTTTGGAGGTAAGCGATTAGGAGATTTATTGTTTTAGTTATTTTATCATGGAATTTGAAGGGTGATTCCCCTTCATTCTGTTTTGACGTGACTAACTCAATTAATAGGGTAACGTCGTCTCTACGATCCGTGTAGGTCTCAATTAGGGCCTGCCTGATTTGTTCGTAGGTTGTGAGATTTGCCGAAAAAATCTGTTCCGAGGCGGGGGATACAATTTTAGCTTTAATTCCGTTGATGATCATTACATTTTGAAAGTCTAGAGGGTCATTGTTGTTGAAAAATTTATTGTGGATTTGTTGGGTAATTTCCAAGAAATGATTTAGTGTTTCAGGGGAACCTTTAAAGGTCGGAATCAGGTCCAAATGTTCCTTTTTCAAAGTGGGTAAGTCATTGTTAGTGGGTCTCTGTTCCCTAGGCGAAATCACCTGGTTTACAAGTAAATTCTGTATTAGGGCGGTCAGTTGGCCTATCTGTTCCGTCTGGTGGTTAATAATTCCTACATAGTCAGTCGGTTGAATTTGAACGTTTTGGGTTCCTGAAGTTCCGTCCATTTCGGGTATCGTTTGAAAATTTCTAGGAAAGAGTGTTAGATCAAGCCAGGGGAAGCTGGCGTGAGGGAATTTTTTGTTGTGTTTTGGAATTTTGATTTATCTTTTCAGACGAAAATTTCGTCTTATAAATCGACTCGAGTGGGTTTCAGTTATTGATTAGTTTGTAGCTGTAATACAAAAATTATAATATACAAATAATATTCATTAATTAATCATGCAAATGAGACAATGAAAAATTAAAATTAGATGTCTTATTTGTAAACTGAAGGTCACGGTCGTAAGAGATCCGAGAGCGTCTTCTTCCAGCCGGGAATTCTTGGTAGAGATTACGGAGGATTTTTAAAGGGCTTGATAAGGCAAGCGGGTGTACGTGCAGATAGCAAGAGCGGTCTGCGTGCGGGTCAGGTGACGAGGTGACAACTTGATATGCCTTCAAGTTGACGATAAAATGTTTTAGTCTTCGCGACTTATTGTTTGAGATACGTTCGTTCTCGAACGATTTGAAAATTAAGGTTGATTCGAAATGTTTCGAATGGGGTTTTGTGACGGTGAAATTTGGGAGAGTGAATGTGCTTTTCACTAGTTGGGAAAAAGAAATATGCTTTTTCTTCTTCCAAATTCGGGGAAAATGTTAATATGTTAATTGATTTGGGTTTACTCACGCTGGAGCCGTCATCTGCCAACGTGAGGAGTCTTCTCTGTTGAAATTTGTCCGCCGGGTCCTGTTGATGCCTTCTGCGTGCCTGTTTGGTACCTTCTTCGTGGGTAGTAGGGTCTGGTGGAGTCCGGGTCCTTTTGATATTCCCTCAAAAAGGTCCTGGTTTCTTCACGTCCTCATAGACTGCGCCAGTGATGATAGGTTAAAGGATAAATCGCTTTTTAAAAAAGTTGCGATTTATTTATACAGGAAAATTACAGGTGGAGGCTAGGAACACACGGTTACGTGACTGGGTTCAGAGGAAGACTGACGAGTCGCGCTCGGTGTCTCCTATTTATAGCTTCTGGTTCGGCTGATGTGGGTGAAGCCTACATCAGCAGGTTTTATTTCAAGAGAGGCGGTTTATTATTACGTAACGTATATATATATATATATATATATATATATATTTATATATATATATATATATATGTGTGTGTGTGTGTGTGTGTGTGTGTATATATATATTTTATTTTTCAATAATGCACAATAGACTCGGTTGGGTATATTTCTTTCGTTTTCGACCTATCGGTTTTTCCGACATTTTTTTTCCAAATGATTAAAAATGTAGGGTGCTGCAGCTGAAAAGGCGTGAACACGTTTGGGAAGCTCGAAGCGCCAAGTTTTGGTGATTTACTATAGTACGGGGTTTGATAATTGTTGTAGGCCGGTGATCTGCGTATAAATGTAATCTTATGCAGGGATAATAAAACCTGTGCGTAATAATTTGCAGCTTTCTGTTCTTTTCTTTTTTTTAAACTGGTGTCCTGAGTATTTTCATTGTAACGTTGGGTATATGAGTTTGACCGATCATCTAGAATCTCGAGGTCTCTTTGAAAAGAATCAGTTGAATAATTTATTCATTAGCACCGGCTGTTCATGCAGCCCCCTGATTTGGTAAAATTGAAGCGAATGCCTCCCAATGCACCATATACTCGTATTCCACTGAAGGCAATGCAATTGTAAACAAATCAGAGAGCAGTAGGGTTCAAAACGTAACTAGCCTGTAACGGGAATGACGGTTGACAGGGTGGACATGCAAAGCCAATTCCGATGCGACGCCCGATCTCTTATGCCTGTCCGAACACAGAGCAACGAAACTAGGAAGCAATCAACCGTAGGCCACTGCATAACAGCATCGCTAATAAGCGGTAAGAGCCCATTCTACAGAACTGTCTACAACTACTTTCATCATCACCGGGGAAGAGTGACGTGAGCGTTAACACAACACTGATAAGATAAAGTAACGTACCCACCTAATAATAGGTGACGCGTATCCCAGGTCATATCAAAACCACCGATGGAAAGCCCTTTTCCAGAATAAATATGGCTAGTAAGAGAAACTTCGTTCAAACACTCATGATCATTCTGCATGTTTCTGCGAAATCACCAATCCCCAGCTCCCATTTGTCTCTATTTATCAATTTATCTAGTTCCACTAGTTAGGCGCTACATCTATTGATTAACATACTGTCCAGATAATCACATGATCCTAAACGGTTTCAGATAGTGGATTTGGTTAATAAGACGTTTAAAATAACCGTAGATTTGTTTAAGACACTGGAAACTGAAACAAAAGAGAATGGACCGATTTAATTTGGAATAACCGTTTTAGTGGACTAAAGTTTCATTCAAAATGCTTCAGCTCAGATTTTTCATGACCCTGGAATCACATTTTTCTCAAAAATTGCAGTTTCTCGGGAACTGGAAATTTTTATGATGAGGAACACAATTTGCGAAAAAGAAATCTATGAAAATCCTCAAACTTTCAAGGATTAGAAGTCGTACGTCATATGTCGTACTGCAAATAATGGTCGGTCGTAATACGGTAGGTACCGGTAGGTATTCTATTATATATATTAATTGCTATGCAATTCTTAGGCCGACCCCCAATAATTTTGGTTTATTATTTCCAATAATAAGCCTATGTGATCGTGTAGCAAACAATTTTTATAACCCCCCCTCAAACTTTGTCACTTTACGTTTCAAGGTGCGTAGAATCCAAATTTGAAATTTCCGTCCGCCGTTCGCCGTCCGCCGTCCGGGCCATAAAAGGCCTAAAAATTGACTTTAAAAACCCGTTCTTTCGCTCATAGACTCCATTTGGGGTCTAGTTGGTCCTAACGTTTAACCATCACAATCGCTTTACTCGCATAGATGCAATGGGCCAAAAACGGGCGAAAAAGTGTCTTTTTCGACGCGCGCACGCCTGGCACGCTTGGCAGGGGGTCACGGTGGGTGGTGAGGGGGGTGAGCGGGGGTGGGGGTGGAGGGAGAGGAGGCGCCGGCGGCGCGGCACCTTGTGGTGGGTACGGCGCCGGCGTTCCTTCGAGGCATGAATATGTTTTTTTCAAGTTCATTTTTGTGTGTTAATACCAAAGCTTTTCCTACGCATATTTAATAACATATCCTCTCGACTTTTCGTACGTACTTAGATAATGATATTATCAAGGCAATAACTATTTGAATAGATAGGAGCTCAAATCGAGAAATATAAACATGCGTATATAATTATAGAAGTGTAGGTTGTGGCAACTCGAAGTAGGACACGCCGAGGAGTCTGGACGGGCCTTATGACTTACGCTAGCCAACTAAAACTACGATCATACTCAATTGAAAAAATAATAAACCTTTGTGAAATAATTTGCAGCGTTTTTATGTAACGTCCGTCACAAAATTAAAGATGATTTTCATGTACAACCGAGTAGTTGATTAGTTGCTATAGATTGTGTCACAATTTAAGTGTTTTTCACGTACAACCCTGCCGTTGTTAGGGGAATGAAACTTCCGCAGTTTTCATCGCACAAAAATCGTTCGCCACTCGTTGGAAAGCGCTTGATTTATGTGATAAATGTTCACATTTCAAGCTACCAATTTCCCTCTCCTTACGTACCTGGCTACATTCCCTAATCCCCCTGGACCCCCCTAATCTATACTCGGCGCTTCGCGCCTCGCCGGATCTTTTCTCTTTTCTACTGCGTTGAAAACGAGGATAATTTGCTATGCAATTCTTAGCCTGAATCAACTTAGTTATGGAATGTAGCCAGGTACGTAAGGGGAGGGAAATTGGTAGCTTGAAATGTGAACATTTATCACATAAATCAAGCGCTTTCCAACGAGTGGCGAACGATTTTTGTGCGATGAAAACTGCGGAAGTTTCATTTTCCTAACAACGGCTGGGTTGTACGTGAAAAACACTGAAATTGTGACACAATCTATAACAACTACTCAACTACTCGGTTGTACGTGAAAATCATCTTTAATTTCGTTACGGACGTCCTATCATTAGAACACACTTACTTGTATGTACGTGGAATCACAGACACGCCAATCACTGTCGATCTTCTGACTTTTATGAAAGTGCTAATTCGGTCTGGGGAAAACAACCATTCATTCAATAGTGCTTCAAACCATTATTCAAATATTTCATCTTTGAGCTCGCTAAATGATAGGTACTGGCAATAAATGTGGAAATTTGATACTGACATGAAAACAGAAAGATCCTGTTCCCAAGCTTTGTGTTCATTTTTGGATAGCGATTTGATGTATAATAAATAATAATTTTATTATTTCAATGAAGATGAATTATTGTGTTAAAAATTTCAATTAATCGAAAGCTTCATTAATTACTCAGCAGATACTTTTTGTTCTGTATTTGTTGAATGCTAATTTAGTTATAGCACATGAATTACAAACAGACTTGTTGCTCTTCAAACGCCTCTTTGATGCTCAAAATATAGTAACTCATCAAACTCGCATCGAGTACATATTGGAAACTTCTACTTTAAAGTTTTTCAACTTCGGGTTATAAAACTAAAGTTGTTTCGCCACTAAAGGATTAACCTGTGGGTGAGATCCTCGCATATTTCATGACTTTGAGAACTTCGTGAGAAAAGCTAAAGGCTAACTTTTTCATCCCTCTGTAGCCCAGCCTGAGTGGTCTCTGTAAAACTGTTATTTGTTACAACTTATAATCCTCCCTATATCTACTTACTTAGGTGAAAGCCTTGTTGATCTCAATGTTAGACAGTTACTTAAAGAGCAGTGGAAGACGATGCCTGTCGAAAAGTTCCTCAACTAAAGATCGTTATAATTCTCTATGTATTTTTTTCTCACTAATTATTAGTTAAATACCACATTTTTTCAAAGAAACTAAAGAAGAATATTCAAAATCAGACAAAATTGATCACTCAAAATGATTTGTTACAAGTGCGTCCTATCAAAGTAATCGATTTTGAAGGTCCACTCTAGCAAGTAAACAAACTATATAATTTACACTATTTCTGATTGAAAATAAATAAAAAGCTCCAAATCGGTTTCGGAACTGTTGACAAAAATGAAAAAGCGAGCTAGCAAACATTATCGGATCATTGTTTTGGCGCAAACAAAAAAAAGTCCAATAGTAATAACAAATTTTATGAAAACTCAACCCCTCGAGCCTCGGGGGGGGGGGGGGGGGGGGGGGGGGCAAGCGCTCCAGATTTTTCCGCTTAGAACATACTACCCAAATAAAATAATAAAGAATAGATCATGCTTCAAACGCTTATTAAACAAGATTATGTAAAGCAGGATTCGGGTCCTCACAGAATATTTTGATCAGCTCATTCAGCTGATTATGATAGAGTCCTTCATTTCATTCGACTCCCGTTTTCACAGAGAGGCTTCCTGTTAAATTTGAATTTCACAGGGTGAATTTTAGTAAATTAAGTTCACTCAACTGATCGAAAAAGTCCATCATTTCAATCATATATTGATGTCCAAGAGAGACTCTCTATCAACTATCAATTTCTTGGGGTTACAATGAGAGAATTTCGCTCACTCAGCAAAGCTTATCATTTCAATAGTCTCTTAGCCCAGAGAGTCACCTTATCAAATTTTGACTTCCTTGAGTGAACAAGAGAGTATTGCGCTCTCCAGCTGATTAGGAAAGAGAATACTTTTAACCGTCTCTAAATGTCCTTGGAAGGCACCCTATTGAATTTCAACTTCCCAGGGATGGCAGGGGCCACCTTCTCAATATAAACTTGCTACTAATTATTAGTATCTACTACTTAATTGTACCCAACCATGCAGTGGTCGGTACTGATCACATTCTGCCGCGAGTATTTCCCACCAGAGACGTTTACACACATTAACCACCATCGTTTTGTACTACTACTAATTTTCATGGTTTAGAAATGAAACAAGCACTAACTATCAGAGTATTGAATAATCAAATTATAGATTAGTACTGCAGAATTATCAACGCCTCTAGACATAAAATTATAAGAATACGAAAAAGAATTATTCAGGCATGATTCGTATTGACTCGACACAAATCTTGCTGAATTTAATGAGGAAGATAATGAGGAAGATAGAAATTCTAATAGCTAAAGGGTATTTGCCCAGAGATGGTTTGCTGGTGAGGGGAGGGCGTTTCGAAAGCCCGGCCGTATCTTCAACACTCGGTGGACGTTCCAGATGGTATAATCCGGTGTGTTCAACAGCTCTTGACCCTTTCGTGAATGTTACCGTAAAACGTCTGCTGAGTTTGGACCAGGGTTGGAACGATTCAAGGCGCCTGACTTCAACTTTGTTTTAAACATCTTTGAAAAAACAGACCAGCTTTCAACATCTTTAAAAGCAGACCTGTTTTCAACAACCGTAAAAAACAGACTTGTTTTAAACACTGTTCAAACGCATTTTAAACGTTTAACACCCCCACTCGAAAAAACAAAACGTGGAAGAAAAAAGAACCAGTTCTCCATGGAAAAAATTATAGGTACCTACCCTGCAATTTTAATCTTATAACTAATTGAATTATATTACGAAACCAGTATGAAGTACCGTACACTGAAGTACACTGCGTAGTGCCAACTTCGGAATTCGTGAAATCGGTATAGAGAAGATTAGTCGAGTCGCCGAGTCCAGAGTTGGCACCAGAAAAACGAAACTAGTCTGATGATATGAGATAATACTTGGAAAACTGAAACCAGAAAATTCGAGAGTATTATTCTCGAAATATCCTGAGTCCCTGGATAGATGAGTGTAGCGGCACATCCCTTATCACTACCCCGTAATATGAGGAACCGTTCATTTGGTTCCTGAAGTTTGAAAAGTGTAGATGACAGATACAGGGCATTAAAAAAAAATATATATATATGTATATATATATATATATATAGTCCTTAAAAAATTCTCTGAGGATAATGAGCCCGATGTTCACTCTCGTCATAAAGTTTTTTTTTTCTCCGTTGGCAGCAGAGGCTTTGATGGAATTGGTTCAAAACAAATACCTGTTTCAAAGAAAAGAATTGCTTTCAGTAGGTACCTATGTCAACATTGTTTATTATTCGTTTACTAGCGGCATAGGCGCTTGAGGCTAGGAATATTTTTAAAAGGAAGAACATGGAAGGAAAGAAAACAACAAGAGGGGGGAAACGGTATTTACTTAACCCCAGTTACGCCTGTTTATGAAGGATTGCGATGAGTTTTCCACTTCGCTCCCGGGCCGCTTGTGCGATTATAAAAAGGTGGGTGGAAAACTGGTAAAATATTACTGAGCTAGAAAAGAAATTATTTTTCGGAGCTGGCAAATGAGGATAACCAATCTATGTTCAAAGGGCATTTGAAAAACAGAATTTAAACTACTGTTAATACAATCTTCGTCCTTTGATTTGTTTTTCCGACAAGGGTAGTGATTAGATAACACGACTATTATGTGAAACGTGCAAAATTAAATGTCGACAAGACATTTTACCGTATTTTATCTTGAATCAAGTATAGAATTAATATAATAAGATATCAAATACTAATTAATTCAAGATTTCTTATCAAGGTTCGTTAGAAGGACAGAGAAATACGGAAATCTAGAGGATAAATTGAAGGGCAATAATTATTATGTATTAGAATTATACATTTCATCTATTATTATACTCGTATCTGGCTGGGTAAATATGACAGACATTAGAGGAAGCCTATTCAATGAAAAAGGCTGGTGAGAAGGTATTTCCCAGAGAAGGAATCAGAAAATTCAAAAAACTTAAAATTGTATGGGATTGAGTACTAGAGATATGGTCAACTATAGCAATATGCATGATTAACAAAAATCCAAATAAAAAATTGTGCGAAGCATGACGTAAAGTTTTGTCATTTCCGAAAATAGGCATTCCCCGAAAATCTCTGGTGTATAGAAAATTTATTAAATGGAGTCTGTGGTTCATATACTTTTTTTTTTTTTTTTTTTTTTTTTTTTTTAACATGTTTAATGTTTTAGGGCTGGGGGTCGTTCTGTGAATTCCGACACGACACGCAAATCTGCAACGTTTTTAACATGTATCATGTTTTAGCCCTGGGGTCCTATACTAGCAATTTTTGCGAGTCAATTTTTTTCCGCGCACGAAACATATAGTGTTACAGTGATTTCCGTCTACAACCGAGTCGTTGCTAGGGAAATGGTACTTCGTCGTTTTTCATCCACAAAATTCGTTGACCATTCGTTCGAAAGCTCTCGATTTATCCAACAATATTATGTTAACTACTGCGAAGTGCGTGTCCAACAAACTGAGTTATGAGCATGGTTATATAAATAATTGTTTACACACAGGTGATCATTCTCAATAATTGATATTGTGAACATGATTGCAACCGTTTGTTAATTTCTGATGATTTCAATATCGAGGAGAAAACATGATTCCTACATGGTTGAAATTTTTGGTTCTAGAACAGAAATAATCTTGATGACAGTCTTTTGTTCGATAGGGTATTTTCTGATGATTTCCGCTTACGACCGAGTCGTTGCTAGGGAAATGGTACTTCGTCGTTTTTCATCCCACAAAATTCGTTGACAATTCGTTCAAAAGCTCTCGATTTATCCAACCATATTATGTTAACTACTGCGAAGTGCGTGGCCAACAAGCTGAGTTATGAGCATGGTTATTTGAATAATTGTGTACACTCAGGTGATCACTCTCAATAATTGATATTGTGAACATGATTGCAACCGCTTGTTAATTTCTGATGATTTCATTGAGTTGGTGTTTCGATGATTTGATTCATAGCAGGTGATCCGAATATTGCGAGAACGGTTTGATTTGTGAAGCGGTGGTTAAATAATTTTAATAGGTAATTTCTATACTTTACACTCTAGGAAGCTGTAATTTTGTATGTAGCCTCTTCAGGACATTTACTTGACGATGCCCTGGGTCCGGATCAGATGAGTGGCTCTTAAAGCTATTTTTTATGCTTTACACTCTAGGAAGCTGTAATTTCGTATGTAGCCTCTTTAGGACATTTACTTGGCGATGCCCAGGGTCCGGATCAGATGAGTGGCTCTTAATGCTAATTTCTATGCATTACGCTCTAGGAAGCTGTAACTTCGTGTGTAACCTCTTTGGGACATTTACTTGACGATGCCCAGGGTCCGGATCAGATGAGTGGCTCTTAGAGCTAATTTCTATGCTTTACGCTCTAGGAAGCTGTAATTTCGTATGTAGCCTCTTTAGGACATTTAATTGACGATGCCCAGGGTCCGGATCAGATGAGTGGCTCTTAGAGCTAATTTCTATGCTTTACACTCTAGGAAGCTGTAATTTCATATGTAGCCTCTTTAGGACATTTACTTGACGATGCCCAATGTCCGGATCAGCTGAGCGGCTCTTAGAGCTTGCATACGAGTCTGCAACTAAAGACATAAAATGTCCCAATGTGTTGCAGACTCGTATGCAAGCGTACTTTGGTATGAGTCCCATCGGAAATATCTAATGGTAAAATAAAAATGTATATACATATAATAAACTGTTTTGGTTAATTAGAATCTTTTCTTTTTTCTTGACCTTAAAAAACTATATCTAATTTCTCCCTTGCGGGGGAAAAACATTAAACATGATTTGATGTTTTTCCCTCTCAAGGGAGAAATTATGAAATCGTTGTAGTTATTTGACATGGATATGTCTTTTGGCTGGGGGTCAAGGAATTTTTCGCGACACTTTTTTTCCCGACCGGCACATTTTCTATTGATTTCCACGTACAACCAAGGCGTTACGAGGGAAGAGTAACTTCCATGGTTTTCATAGTAGGAAAATCGTTCACCACTTTTTGGAATGCTCTCATTTTACCACGACATTTCATGACCTCTAAGCCATTGTAGTGTCAAGGAATGCTGATTTATTACTCTAAGTTAAAAACTAATATTGTTTTGTAACCATAATGGAATAATCTTGTGAAAAGAAGGCACTACATGGTTGGTATTCAATTGAGTAGTAGGTACCAACTGGTAAGCAGTAGGTACTATACATATCCATGATCTTTTGTTTTTCCCATCAAGGGAGAAATTAAAATGCTTGATTTACACTTTACAAATAGAATAAAAATTTTGAATGGTTTTTCAGAAAAATTTATTATTATATTATAATAAATTTTTAATTTTTTTTTTTTTTTTTTAAGATGAAATTTGAGTGTAGATGTTCAATTCAGGATTCACGAGTGATAATGACATTTATCTCTTTTATTAAGCGCGAAAACTCGAAGAAAAATGCAACAAGCCAACAGGCTTTCGTACACCCTGAGAGTTTTTCTCTATATCTACATATGTACGATTTTTAGAGAATTTAGTCAGACAGAATAGCATATCTGAAGGATATACCAGTAAATAATCAAACTAACGTTCATAATATTATACGAGTATGTCTCTTGATGTCTTGGCTTCTGGTCAAATGGCAACTTACAGGGGTGAAAAGGAGATAATTTACTTACCCAATTAATTTGATCAGGATAGAGCCCATTATTTCCTTTTTCTTTTGACGTTGTAGAAGATCTTCCTATCGAATTTCTACACCCTAAGATTAACAGAGGAGAATTTAGCACCCTCAGCTGATCTATAAAAAACAGTCATTTCAGTTGTCTCTTGTTTTTCCTCAGAGCCTCCCCATCAAATATCAACTTTCTATCCAAGTGTGAACCAGTGACGGATTAATAGAATTTCGTAGGTGAGAGCAGAGGTCCTCTACCGAGGGGTTTGTAATACCCCTTAGAACCCCCCCCCCTCCCCCCTGCAGACATTTTGTGAAAAAGGACCTGAAAACTAGCAGTTTTAGAGGTTTTAGACCAACACTTTAGACGTAAAAATTAACAAGAAAAACATAATTTTTATTTGTAAAAATATTAGCATGGCTACTAAGAATCCTCTGTAGGTACCTATACTAAAAACGCTGCAAAATATTACACAAAGGTTTATTATATTCAATCTTCTAATTATATCTTCTACGCAGATCATTGGTCTATAATGATTATTAAGCTCCATACATGTCTAGTAAATGATCATGACTTGGCTCATCGGGTTCACACCTATTCAGCTTAGGACCCCACAATTTTGAGGTTTATTAAATTTTTAAATTTTTTCTAAAAATGTCAAAACAACAAAACAAAAAACTTAGTAAAACGCCAGTTTGAAAAGGAAAGAAATTAGCCTCAGAAGCCCTATCAACTATTCAGTGATTATCCGAACCTCGTAATTGTTTTTGAGGTGTCCCAAACGAGCTCCATTAAATTTCAGCAACGTGAGTGGATTAGGAAAGAAATTATCCTCCGTGGTTCCGAAGCTAATCAGAATAACTTGAGAACTGAGAATATTACAGCAATACAAAATAATCAGGTGTTGTAGAAAGAGGAACGCCTGAACTACCGAGAAGTTTCAACGACCCTTTGTTTCGCTGAACCAGAACTTTTTGATCAAACTCTACATGCAAATATCAGAAAGCGTTAAACTCATAGAATTTCAAAACGAATTTCCATTAAAGAAATTTTGGATTCATTATAATAGCTAATAGCTTAATTTTCTCAGAAAATTGGCTAATATGTAGGAAGTCATTAACCTTCTGTTTTTGGAATAGAAATAATAATTTAATTAGGAGTATTTCCAATGTATTCACTAACCAATAATTTAATAAATTAATATAAATGATGTAGGTGATTACCTACCTATGCTTCACAAGTCTGATAGGATACAGAAAATAAACTCAATAAACTCGATTTCGGAAAGTCAGATTTCCATTGGAATTATATCATCAGCTAATACAATTGTCATAGTTTTCAAGGCGATTTTTGAAAATATTATGTTTTACTCGTTACTATTCACTTCCGTGTTGATATATTTTTTTCTTGTAGATGCTTTATCCCTTAGGGAAAGCAAACGAATAAACGCATAGAGACGGGGTGGTTTCGTTCAATTCTTTTAATGGATACCTAAAAATTAATGGAACTCGAAAAATCATTACTACTTCGTAGAAAGATTTCAAGACCTCGATTTTTGAATATTTCAGCCCCTAGGTTCTACCTTTTAGTGTTTATCAAAAGCGATGGCTCATTCCCGGCCGATAAATGACTTTTTCTTAAAGTTTGGTCCAATACTTTTTGAGAAAAGCTTCGAACGGCGTACGGCGGACAGCGGACGTCGTACGGTAGACGGACGGATTTTTGTTCTATTCGATCTTTGGATTTTACGCATCATAAAACGTAACCCAACTCCCCAATTTTTCTAGATCGAATACAAAGGTTCATTATTGAAAATAATATTTAAAAAAAAAAATAAAGTAAAATAATGAATTTAAAAAAAGAAAAGAAAAGGAGAAAAACAAAGAAATAAGATTGACTGAATTAGGTACATTTTATTGGTAAAATTATATCGAAGAATGATGGGAATGAAACATAAAACGCTGGAGTTATAAATCAATACTACATAATAACTTAAATCCTCGTGATGTAAAATTATTTACAAAATACATATTTATGTTGTAAACACAGTATTAAATAATAATATCTTCTTTATTTTTTAAATTTTCTTTATTTAGAAAAAAAAAAACATTTAATGAACATTCACGATTAACTTAAATGAACAAAGTAGATTTTTTATTAAAGATGAAAATACAAATAAAATATTGTTTTGTTACCTTTGTTTGCTAAAAGTAAAACAGTGAATAATTCACTTCACTCGAAAAACTGGTTGCAATCGGTTAAGACACCATTATCCGTTTCTTTCTTCGTCGAAACAGTACTGATCATGTATTCTTATACCGTTACTGAAAGCGAAAGACAAGTGGCAAATACAGTACTGTAACTTGTTGAATAGACTGATAACATATCTCTATTAATAAAAATCGACTATGATAGGGGTGGTTTGAGGGGATGAACATTTTGGTAGGCTGTCGTGGTTTATCAGAGTCCAAGTACTTTCGCCTGTAACAGGCCCAATCAGGGATCTAAAATATAAATAACAATAAGCTGCTCTTAGTCATTAGTCTTAGTACTGTAAAGAGTTGACTAGAGGGACAACTTATAAGGTAGGTGGTAGTTGGGGTACTCATAGGTAAGCAGTTTGGGTTTGTTTTTGGTCCTGGATGATACAAAGATATTGTTGCACCAGAGTGTAACTGGTCTATAATTAATAATATTACAATGTTGTTAACATTATGAGGTAATTGTAGAAATTGCATTAAGTCAGGGATATAGGCTTGGTTAGGTAATGCTAGCCTCTACTCACCAGTACTTGTTGATTGTCCTCTCTTTATAGTCTATAAATGTTTTGATACTTCCCACTACATAATTAATTGTAAGTACAAATTATTGACTGCATCTAACCTTTGCGAATCTCCACCTCCACAGGAACCAAAACCAGGTAATAACTTCATCTCATAGAACAATATCCCTATTCATTATTATGTTTTATAATTAGGGATAATTATCAATTATCCTGTTAATAAAAATGTATTCCTTAAGTGCTGCCTTATCTTTTTTTTAAAAAAGAAATACGTCATCTTCGATGCTCTTTTCATGACGGAGCTGAACTCAAACACAAAAAACAACTTTAGTTCCCATTTTACCTGATTTATTTTCTACTGCTTTTCTACTACTTCTACGAAATGGCGACGACGGACGATAGCACGACGCGGACACCACACCAGCGTTGATGATTTTTCTCTCTAGTGCTTCTGGAAATATCCAAGTTTACCCACAAACATACACTACCCACGTCAATCCCCAATTGATCCCCCGTAGACACCTAGGTACAACGTTCTTAGGCCTACCAAAATTCAAACGCACCGATTAGTAAATTGGCAGCGAAAGATTAGTAATTTATTTCTTCTGCCTTCCGTGTGAACAGGAGAGGATTTCGCTTACGCGATCTCATTTTCGATATTTTTGTGACACAATTTCGGGTCACAAATGCGAAACAAATTCCGGTAAAACACGTTCCAAACTATAAATTATTGTTTTCGACGAACCACGTTAGGCTTGATGATTGGCGATGAAGTGATAGCTCAATGGCGTATGATTCGACCACCAGGCCAAACCAGCCATCGTCTGAACGGTCATGCCAAGCGGAGAGGGTTCATTGTTGCGGTTATAACCCTCGTATAACCTTCCGATTGCTTCTCTTCTCCTCATCCCCTGCACCTAAACTCCCCATTTGTTCGGTCGTGATGGTTCCCGTTCCCTTGCCCACTTCGACGTCAATAAATCGCAAGTGTTTGACAACCGCACTATATTACCCTGGATGTATACTCTCATTCTATCCCCGCGCAGCTTGCTTCACCTGCCCCATCTTCACGTCGTACATTTGATAAATTGAGGTCTTCATTTCGGTACGCTCCCTTACCTTCCAGATATTATTATTCACTTTGAGAGAGAAAATAGGATAGCTGTTAGCTTAGGATGCCAATGTGGCATGTTCTAAGCGCTAGACCTTTTCGAGAGCAAACCGAATGAACTCGAAGTTGGCTGACCAATCCCGATTTCCCCGAAATCCCGCTCTCACTTGACGTACCAATGGTTTTTCCTACTCTTCTTAGTTGTATTTCATATTCTTATTTTTCTTTTTACTAAGTTGTAAGGGTAAGATTTGTTTGCTCTTGATCCCTTAGTTTTAACGAGATTAAAAGGTTCCCGTTTTCGTCTCAATACGCACCGTCAGGCTCGTGATACACTTGACCATAACCAGAGAGTATACTTTCCCTGTCTCCGCACTGTTTTAGGAAGAATGACAAATGATAAGTGGAATGGTTAATAATGATGACAATTTTGATGACAAGCATGATGACAATTTTGAATTGGTCAACACGTATTTATTATGAATATTCCGACATTTGTTCGTTCTTCAAATACACTTGTGTGACCAGGTTATGACATATGTTTGTAAGCGCTAGAGAAACTACCTACAGTCCTTTACACTCCTATATACACGCCTACCTAAGCCTCCAAAATTCACTACTCCGTCTCGCGCAGGTTTATCGGGCACGGCGCGACCGAGGGAAACCGCGTCACGTTTTCTTGAAGTGTCTGGGTTTACTTGAGTGGGTGTCGGAGAGACTGTTTTTGGGCAATAGATGGAAAAGGGGGGTGTTTGCTTACCGTTGGCTGAACGGCTCTCTGTTGATCTTGAATACTCCTCAGCATTTGCGTCTCTTGGCTAGGGAGACTCGCTGATCTTCGGCTGCCGATTCTTCTTGGCGTCATAGGTACTCGGGCGCCGGAGAGTGGAGACCTGCGACCGGTCCGTCTTCCATTGCTCCCCCAACGGACAAAATTCCGCCTCCGGACGAGTACACAATTTCAGAAACAAGGCCTCGAGCTGATGTTTGTCAAACAGTTTTATTCACTCGTCCAGGGCGTGCCTGCTTTTGGTGGGCCCAATCATCGCCCAGCAATTTCCTCCAAGTCGTTCCTTCTAATTCTTCATTCCGTTCATTGGGTACAAGTTTTCGTGACGTAAGTTACAGGGCGGTCAACAATTCTCCTTACCCCTTTCCAGGGTGCGAGTGGGGGAATCTAGCCTCTTTTCAACGTCAAGCCATGTCTCATAATCCGCTGACATCAGCGCAGTCGTGTTTGCGTGAATTGGGTCAGAGAACTGCATATTCAGGACGTCGGCTTATCCTTGTCTCGGTTATTGTCTATTGTCAATTGTAAATTGTCGATTTACGAGTTGACACAAGTTGTTTGCCGATTGTTTTAAGTTTTCATCCAATTCGTTTAATACTTTCAGAAATTGTACAGGTTAACTCAGTTCCATAACAATATAAACTGTAGGTACTAAGTTTGACGACTTCGTAAGATATTTGTATCTAATAGTTTTACATAAAGGTTGGCAGCGGAAGCATTGTTCTCACGATTAAGAACTGAAAAAAATGATTCGGCTTAATCAGATTTCCACTCACACTTACGTTTAAGACCATTCTGAACAACTTAGGTTTCGTGTCAATCTTTCCAAAATCCTTGCAACTAGCATAACTTCCGAAGTTTTCATTCGATTGTCATGAAATTTTCAGGGATTTGAATGGTTTAGAAATGGTTCAGGGTTGAATGGTTTAAACCCCATAGCTACTTCCAAGATCGGACTATGGTTTATGCGCGCAAGACAGTGTCCATAGTTAGAAACCAGGAACGGAGGTGCCCCCAGGGTTCGTGCTGTGGTCATGGCTTCTGGTGCATCATGTATGATTCCTTGCTCAAGTTGGACTATCCTCCGGAAGTTGAGGTGTATGCATACGTAGATGATGTTGTCCTGATAGTTAGCTGTGAAGATGAATTAATGCTTCAGGTAATTGAAAATGAGGCGTTGGCGCAGGTGGAGTATTGGGCGGAGGAGAATAAAATAAAGTTCAATTGTAATCAGTCGCAACTACTTTACATTACAAGAAGGCAGCAAGTGAATCAGCCTTTACGAGTTTTTCTTCTGGGTGACTGTTTGAAGGAAGTTGAGGTACTACGGTATCTGGGGGTATGGTTTGATCGAAAACATTTTTGGGCAAACCATGTGAAGTACTGTGTGGATTGAGCTTGCAATTAGTTCATGCATCATCACGCTCTGTAAAGATCTATTGGGGACTGGACAGTGATGCACTGTCCATCATCTACACGGGAGCAATTTCGCTTCTGCTGACTTATGATGCTCCGGTTTAGGTAAAGGCGGTGTTTTTAAGGTATAATATTCTCATTCTTCGTAGAGTCCCACGCAGGATGGCGATTCACATAATTGAGGGATTTCATACAATTTCATTGGACGCTGCTTTTGTCATGGCCAAAATTATTCCCATTGACATCAAAATAAGGGAAGTTGTCGATAGATTTTTGCTCAAAGGAGCACTGATCTTGTTGGCCCGTGGCTGGAAATGGATGTTAATGTGGAACCATCGGTCTGGGTGCATCCGGTGTGGGCTGTTTCAGTTCCGGTTTTGTATGAGGTCAACCGCGGAACTCATTGGTCAATATACACGGTTGGTAGCAGAAATGTCGAGCATACAGGATGTGCATTCGTGGTATACCAGGGTAGTATCAGGAAGTATCGTTTGGCGGACTGGTGTTCGAACAATCAGACCGAATTCTGGCCCTTGCTGAGGCTTCAAGCTGGCTTGGTGTACAGGTGATCCCGGAAGAAGATAGAAGCGCTATTCTTTTTACACACAGTACAGTTAGTACAGTATCCGTGGATTGTATAGTGAATCTGCATCTGCGTACGAAAACTGTTGAGAAGATTCGACAAACTGATTGGAACTTGAAGGACAAGCACTGGTAGCTAGCTCTACAGTGGGTTCGTGCTCATGAGGGCATATTAGGCAATGAACAGCAGACTGTTTGGCCAAATAAGCTGCCCGTGAACCTGAGGGGAGCGTTAATATTTTACTTAGTTCCAAAAACATTTGTGAAAAAATTTAGTTTGGATGTTTGTTTTAGAGAATGGGAAGAGGAATGGCAGTCTAGCGAGAAAGAAAAGCACACATGGCACTTTTCCCCCAGTACCTATACACGACTGCATACAAATTTGTCACTAAGCTATAAAGTAACTCAAGCTTTTACCGGCCATGACAGGAATGCCGCTTCTCTCTTCCAGTTCGACCAAGATGACAACCCTTTTTGCAAATTTGACGGATTGATAGAACGAACATGGACGAATCTTTTGGAGGACTGCCCAATATTTGAGCCAGAGCGAAGTAGACTCATACGAAAAGTGGTGTTAAGTGGTGAAACGTAGCCAACTGATGCGACAGTTTTAGTGAATAAGTTTCTTGAACCTTCCTTAACTTTTACATTCAGTACCTATCGATTTTGATAAAATGTGAATGATGAAAATCACATATGGTTAGGATTGACACACATAATATTCAATTATTCATGTAATGATTAATGTGGAAATGAATGTTTGCACTGTTAAAAACATGTAGTCATGAAAATGGGAGCATGTTGAATAAAGTCCCTCAGCTCAGGGTGTACTGACTTCTGAGGGAAAACAAAAACAAAAAAACACACACAAACTCACAATTGGGGACCGACTTGCCTTTGATCCTCCTATTTCTTGGAGATTAACTCTTATGTTGTCTGGACATGGAAGAGTACGTGAGTTCCTGCATCGGTTTAACCTCAGTGAATATGCTACTTTCATGTGATCAG
Source organism: Adelphocoris suturalis (assembly GCA_030762985.1). Classification (NCBI taxonomy): domain Eukaryota; kingdom Metazoa; phylum Arthropoda; class Insecta; order Hemiptera; family Miridae; genus Adelphocoris; species Adelphocoris suturalis. Next base: position 32,933,333 of record CM061046.1, read on the forward strand.
GGGATGTACAGGATCGGGACCACCTTTTGTTTCGATGCCGCAAATTCGTGCAGCAGTGTGCAGGTCTGGAGAGGAAGTGCTCCCTGAAATGCGGTAGCTGGCCAATCCCGATGAAGGATCTCGTTTCTGATCACTTGGATGAGATTATGATATTTCTCAACTCCATGAACTTGGACTTATTGCTACAGTGATTGGATTTCATGCCTATTGTGCTATCATTTTAAGAAGTGCAATTTTAGATTGTTTTATTGCATATATTCGTAATTTACATTCATTACTGTAAAAAATACTAATGGGTATAATAATTACTGATGTAGTAGCATGTAAATCGCCTGTAGTCTCCAGGAGAGCAGGCGGAATAAACTACTCTTCCACAGGGGAGAAAAAGAACACTCTTTTTTTCTGTAGAAAAAGAAAAAACAACACACACACACAAATTTCATATAATACATGATATATATATAATTTATATATATATTCATGATATATATATAAGAAAATGTAAATTTTAAAATTTTTGGAGCCATTGCAATAGCTTCATTTTTTATGAAAATTCGCTAAAATCGATAATTCGAAATTGTTCCAAATAAGAGTCAAGTTATTTGTTGTAATTAATATTTATCATTAATAGAACAGCACGGCAGAGATTGGGCTCCGTGTAGGACTCTTGAAATGACCTCAAAGTCATCAGCAACTTCCACATCCACTTTGACAGCTTTTTTTTTTTTCTGTAGTACCAAAAAATCATGTAGTGGTTATTATTGAATACCTATATTATTGAATGCCTCCCAAGACTCGTAGTTGTAATACATGTTCTGCACAAGTTGCTAGGAACAGTGCAGGTTTTTGAGCACCATAAATTATTTTAATGGGTATTTTTCAATGAGATTTCGCAAATAACCCGAAGCTGCAATAAAAAATAGGTGTTGATAAAAAAGTTAGTGTGCATTTGAGTAGGTACTTTTGGCGCGGGCATGAAAATGTAATACTCGTAGATGGATTCTACGCAAAAATTCATACTGAGTTACGATTTGGGAAAAAAAAAAAAAACAGTTAGGTGTCGGTGGTTGTGTATTTGTACACGAAGAATAGTAAAGAACTTACATTCAAATGCACAATATGAAATAGTAAAAATTCACAGTATGTGCCATTCACAAAGTGCCTACAATTTGGCTCCGTGTTTTGCATCGACAAATATGTTGTAATGATATATATATATATATATATATATATATTACATACATATTTGTCGATGCAAAACACGATATATATATATATATAAGTATATACTTATACACACATATATATATATATATATATACTTATATACTTATACACAGACTTACGGCGTCGTTATAAGGTGAGGCGCAGGATTACGGCATCACCTCCAGGTGCTACAAAACGATGCCACAATCCTGTAATTCACTTGACAAACAGGCTTACGGCACCACTTGTCTTGAAGGCGAGGTATAACCAAAACCAATGAAGGGGCTCAAGTGAGTAACGTGAAATGCAGGATTGTGGCACACATACCGTTTTTTTTTTTTTTTTTTTTTTTTTTCCCCTCTCTTTTTTTCTTTCTTTTCAGCCGTACCTCAACCAGAAGGGTCATCAGCGGCATAGCTATTCTCTTATCTTGGGGCTCACCGTGGGTTATGTTTTGAAATTGAAAGATTGGTACAAACGATTATTTTAGAGCCGCACCTCGGGGGTGGAGACAAACCTTCCTCTGGGTTGGGGATTCAAATAAAATTTGTGCATCGGCGATTGATGATATAAAATTGGAGGGTTGGTATAAAAATTTTCTTTAGCGTTGTCTATGAAGAGGGTAGTCCTTGGGGGTGGGTAAAAACACTCCTCGGGGTCGGGGGCTCTAATAAAATCAGTCCGTCAGTGGGTGACATTTTCATAATTCGAGCAGAAGTTGCCAAAATTTAATTTATTGATGCCTAACACGAGGGTGGTCCCTGGAGGTGGGTACAAAGCCCCTCTTAGCTGGAGCTTAAACAAAATTTTGCCATCGCTGGCAAAAGATTTAAAATTGAATGGTTGGTTCAAAAAATTATTTTAGTGATGCTTATCACGAGGGTGTTCCCTCGGGGGTGAGCACAAAGTTTCCACTTGACTGGGGCACCAAATGAAATATGTCCATCGGTTCCAGATGGTTAAAGATTGATCGGAATTCAGAAAAAAAGTTTTTCACTAGTAAAATTTGCTATGAATTCATTTTTCTTTTTCCCAAGGACCTGGGCGGTCAGGGAGGGGGTATATGTGAAGATTATTATATTTCAGCTTTTTAAAATCGAAAAAAAAGTTTTTTACTAGTAAAATTCGTGATGAATTCATTTTTCATGGTCCCGAGGACCTGGGCTGTCCGGGAGGGGGTAAATGTGAAGATTTTTGTATTTCAGCTTTTTAAAATCGGAAAAAGAGTTTTTCACTAGTAAAATTCGCGATGAATTCATTTTTCATGGTCCCGAGGACCTGGGTGGTCAGGGAGGGGGTACATGTGAAGATTGTTATATTTCAGATTTTTAAAATGAGAAAAAAAGTTTTTCACTTGTAAAATTAGTGATGAATTCATTTTTCATGGTCCCGAGGACCTGGGCGGTCAGGGAGGGGGTAAATGTGAAGATTGTTATATTTCAGATTTTTAAAATCGGAAAAAAAGTTTTTCACTAGTGGAAAGTAATGCCCACTTTTACTTTCCCCACATCCTAACAGAGTGGAAAGTAATGCCCACTTTTACTTTCCCAACATCCCAACAGAGTAGAAAGTATTGTCCACTTTTACTTTCCCAACATCCCAACAGAGTGGAAAGTAATGTCCATTTTTACTTTCCCAACATCCCAATAGAGTGGAAAGTAATATCCATTTTTACTTTCCCAACATCAGAGTGGAAAGTAATGTCCACTTTTACTTCCCCAACATCCAACTGAGTGGAAAGTAATGTCCATTTTTACTTTTTCAACATCCCAACAGAGTGTAAAGTTGAAAATTTTAAAATTTGTAAACATGAACTAACATCGATTTTGTCTTTTCTTTTGGTTTTCACGTACAACCAAGCCGTTGCTTGGGAAAAGAAACAGCTGTATTTTTCACCGGACAAAAATCGTTCTCCACTCGTTGGAAAGCTCCCGATTTATCACGCATTTCTTGGGTACTTGTTCTTCTATTCAGGTCGTAGTTTTATATTTATTTATGTTATAAATTTATGTAAACAATGCCGCTTGTTTTGTTGTCACTTGGTTGAGAAGTTAATCTTCGTTATAGTAATTGTAGACGCGCACCATACCCGAAAATTACCTACTTGGGTACCTATCTACTCTGTTCTAATTTCGATTAGTAAAACAAACATTTTAAATTTGTTTATTTATTTTTAATTTATTTATAGTGGGAAGAAAACATGTTCCATGTTTTAGCATTTTTGATGACCGAAGGCTCAAGGCGGAAAGTTACCGGGAGTAAGCCCCCTGGCGGGGTGAAGGAGCGGAGCCCCTTGCGAGGCCCGAGGGCCGATTTTTTTTTTTTTTTTTTTTTTTTCTTAAATTCAAGCCGCGTCTCAAAAGTTCTGGTATTATTCCTTGAATAATGCACTTCCGTTTTTGCTACTTGAGACAATCATTATGCTCAATATTCTGTTTCTACTACGTTTCAAGTAGTGCGTATTCCAAATCTGAATCGCCCTTCGGCCGAGAGGGCCATTTACCTCAGTAGAAAAATCCCAAAACACTTCTTGATACCACAACAATCTAATTCCAAAAACCCTCACTCGCTCTAAATAAAATGCGCTACATCACGGGGATTTATCAAAAAATCATGTAGTGGTTATTATTGAATACCTATATTATTGAATACCTATATTATTGAATGCCTCTCAAGACTCGTAGTTGTAATACATATTCTGCACAAGTTGCTCGGAACAGTGCAGGTTTTTGAGCACCATAAATTCTTTCAATGGGTATTTTTCAATGAAATTTTGCGAATAACCCGAAGCTGCAATAAAAAATAGGTGTTGATAAAAAAGTTAGTGTGCATTTGAGTAGGTACTTTTTGCGCGGGCACGAAAATGTAATACTCGTAGATGGATTCTACGCAAAAATTTATGCTGAGTTACGATTTGGGAAAAAAAACAGTTAGGTGTCGGTGGTTGTGTATTTGTACACGAAGAATAGTAAAGAACTTACATTCAAATGCACAATATGAAATGGTAAAAATTCACAGTAAGTGCCATTCACAAAGTGCGTACCTTTTGGCTCCGTGTTTTGCATCGACAAATATGTTGTAATGATATATATATATATATATATATATATATATATATATATATATATATATATATATATATATATATATATATTGTTTCATTCCAAGATTTATAACTCTCGTTTGAGTCTGTAATGTCACGCCTTCATCATTGAAACCATCATTACCTGTGTCCACTGAATTTAGCGAATATTTAATTCAATCTCACCAGTCAAGTAAAACTAAACTGTTTTCACCATTTATTCGGGATGTGTCAATAAGATGCAAATTAAGCCAACCGAGTAAGCTTGTGGTCTTCACCCCTTTCATTTGAATCAATTAGATATGCCACCATCAAGGAAAGGTAAAAGAGGACCAATCTGCATTGTTAATGTGGCGAATCGAGGGAGAAATAGGTCTCAAGGGATTTTGTCTCAATACCCCTACAATGTTGCGAACTAGATATTGGGCTAATCAAATTAATCCTCTAGAGGTAGGAGGGTCGTAATCATTTTAAACGAAATAAACGAGCCTATGTGGTCTCGATCAATCATTGCTATGTACGTGTACATATTTATTACTAATATTTATACGGTTGTTAGCACAGGAAGTGCCTTGGCATCTCCAACCGAAAACGAAACGTTTATGTATAACGAAAATTTGTTGCAACAATTTCTGATGATTTCCGGTTACAACCGAGTCGTTGCTAGGGAAATGGTACTTCGTCATTTTTCATTCCACAAAATTCGTTGACCAGTAGTTCGAAAGCTCTTGATTTATCCAACCATATTGTGTTAACTAATGCGAAGTGAGCGGCCAACAAGCTGAGTTATGAGCATGGTTATTTGAATAAATGTTTACACACAAGTGATCATTTTCAATAATTGATATTGTGAACATGATTGCAACCGCTTGTTAATTTTTGATGATTTCATTGAGCAGGTGGTGAGTCGTTGCGCTGGTGATAAATAAATAAAACACAAAGTAAAGATTTAAATAAAACAACTAGACATGGTAGTGATAAGATACACCGAAAAATCTGAGTCATTCTCATATGCGGTTTCACGGGTTTATGTGAAACGCGTGAGCTTAAAAACATTCTATGTTTCAATCATTTTATTTAAAGTATGTAAATAGAGGTAATCGGGGGTCCAGGGGGCTTGCCCCCTGGCTAGGCACAGAGCGCCGAGTTATTATAATCTCTTGATATTAACATGTTGAAGTGTGGGCAGGATATATTTCCTACTTCTGTAGTACTGATTGTCAATGGACTACCAACAAATTATGTATACATACTTTATAGAACGTTGATATTCAACGGGAGACAGAATAGAACAATGGTGATGGATGGACATTCTTCTTGCACGCTTACTCAACCATGCATTCTCACTCGAATTTGCAAGTTCCCTCAATGACACTGAATGACTGGAACGTTCTCTACATTGTGAATTACGAGGGGGCTAAGTTGGTTTCACTCACGCTACTGGGTGCAGAAATTCTTTCAAGAGGTTTTAATTCTTACTATTTTCCGCAAAATTGAAAAGCTTTTTATTCTTCAAACAATGAATTGCAATACTTGTGTTAAATCTCTTTCGTAGGACAAAATAACTGGCTTGAAGTGTAACCACCACTTTCATTATTTATGTGTAAGAATCAATGAGATTAATTTCAAAAAAATGTCACAGGAAACTGTCTCGATATGGAAATGTGTGGATCGTAAAGCAGTTGGAAGACAACCGGATAACATTTCCACTTACTCCAAAGCGAAAATCGATTCAATGTTGGGTAGTCTCTCGCAGTCTCTCGCATCATCCCTTACTGAATCGACCTCAGGTAGTTTGAGCGCATCAATTCATAGTTCTATCAAAACGGATACAAATATCGCAATGGAAAACTTCTAAATCAATCGCTGCTAACCCTAATGAATCTATCTACGATCATTAAATCGGAAATGATGATGTTCTAGGAGACTTGCCGGTTCACCGGAGGAGTAGTCTTGTCCCGTCTTCAGCCCAGGTCGGCCTATCCTAGAGGAATTTTCGTTCCATCAATTCCAGCTAGAAAATCGGTAACCAATCAGCACAATTCTATTTTGGACTTCATATTTTTCGAACATGACACGCCTCATGAACTCCAATCTACATACGTAGATACCATTGTTCGTTGTGATCATTACCACCCTGCACTAGTTCTGAATTTGGTCATTCGTCTAAGTAAGAATCTTCCAAACCGTGGTTGTATCTTTTACCATTTTAAACAAGCAGATTTCATACCACTAAATAATTATTTAAGTGAAGTAGACTAGGCCTGTCTACCATTCCTACCAACATACACTAAATCCGTAGTAGCCCATGACACACACCAGATCTTCGCAGACTAGTCATCCACCACTAACTATCATAAGGTGATGGCTCTGCAGGAATTTGTTCAATCCGATTCTTCGAGGATCAGGTCCTCAAGAAACTAATGAACCTTGACTGCAATGGCAGGGGACCTGAGAGCGTTCTGCCTTCTGTATTGCGATTCTGTTGAGAATCTCTGTTGAGAATTGTTCTTCTAGCATTGGAGAAGGGTAGTAAGTTGACGAATCGTGCACTGACCTGGTGAAGTCGTTCGATAAGCTATTAATTCCGCTCCTAATAGCTAGAAAGATAGCAAAAGGTGTATAGGTGGATCGCTGCTTGAATGGATTTCATCATACCTATTATAGAGGAAGCAAGTTATATGTATCGAGAATCATAAGTCACCACCGTTTGAGGTTCTTTCCGAAGTTTCTCAGGGATCACACATCGGACCTTTCTTGTTTATTCACTTTATGGAGAGTCTCCCAAGCCACTTGCTTGATGATGAGTTCCTGCTTTACGCAGATGATCTCAAGATTTTTTGGAGATTTTGTGACCTACCCGATGCCTTAGCGCCCCAACGAGCAGAGGACTCTTATTTTCTTACTCAAACCATATATTCCCAATCTTGTCTCCAAAGCCTGTAAGCAAATGGGATTTTCGCATAAAACAATATGTCGACTCCGTACCATTTCTACCATCAAAATACAATACTGTACCCTGGTTAGAAGCCATTTCGAGTTTGCGTATGTTGTTTGGAACCCTCTCTATGCTACTCATGTTAAGTCTATCAAGAGGATCCAGCATACATTTTCAAAATTTGCCTATACGAAATATAACACAATTGATAAATTATCTGATGGCAGCATGAGTAAAGTACTCAAGTTGGATTCCTTGGAACAAAGGTGGACGCTACAAGATGTGGTTACCCTAAAAAAATCCTAGATTCTATATTTACAAACCTCCGTTCTTCTTGGGTCGTATTCATACCCCTTTTCAGCCTGAGTACCATAGGAACAATTACGAAGGAAATTTTACAATTGCTCGCATACGGAGGATGGTAAATGAATATGCTTCTTCTTTTGACATTTCATTGATTTCATTCTCATTTATAGTTATCATCCCGAGGAATCGAAGGAAACCAATCAGATCGCTCTAAGTTCTTTTCTCCTAAGTTAAGCAGAAAAACAACATAAAAAACAAGAGAGCAAATCAAAACTGGAGGAACATAGTTAAAATTGCCGTATAGACTACGTAGATCGTATGAACCGATATAACTCGTGAGCGTACCTAGGTAGGTTATTTATTTAAGCCCAATAATTTTCAGTTGGTGGGGGTTTCAGTGACCTAAGTCATTATCGATATAAATGAATTAGAGGGACAGGTAAATTGGATATGTGTTATTCAGTTTCATTATTCATCTCGTGGTACCAACATCTACGTAGGCATATTGATGACAAAGTTATTGTTTCGCCCGACTATCACGTAGTTACGACCGATTCAGTTAAAAAGGTGGGATCCGTGATTCTGATTTCTTTCAATCAAACTAAGGAGCTGATATTTGAAATGGAGTTTCTTTAAGATATTTAGGATACATTTACAATGCTTCGATTGGCTCTGATCAGCCGAGGGACTTTATAGACCAATATTTTCCCAAATCGACCTGCGGTGTTTAAATTTAAGATGGAGCTCCTTTGTGACATACAGAAAACTATTTCGAAGCGCGGAGGAGCATTGATCAGCTGAGGGGTCTCTGAGGCTCATTTTTCTCATCTTAGACCTAAGGTGATGAAATTAGAAGTGGAGCTCTTTTGGGACCCGTAGAATACAATTACAAGGAATGGAGTCGAACTGATCAGTTGAGGGTCCTCAGAGGCGAATATCTATCCTAATCGACCAACGGTGCTGGAATCTGAAATAAATCGCCTTTGGAATATCCTGAAAATAATGTTGTCAGGTATGTAGGACCACTTCTCAGCTGAGAGTCTTCTCAGGCTGATCTCTTTCCTATAATTGATATACTGAACTCGAATAATATTTATAGTAATAGAGGATTTTATATGCAAGGATCAACCAAAGTTCCAAATCAATTTAAAGTCCATGCAACTATTTTACGAGGTGGGAAGATGATATTGTCATAAAGGGTTTTGTTTATTATTATTTACTAAAATGCGCAAAATTTAGTGATCTCGTTGCAGTGGAAGGGTGAAACCTATCGCGAATCGCAATGTTAAAATTAAGATAATATTCTACTATGGACTGGGTTTAATGATGATAAACCATTGGTCTGCGTCGAATGGCTACCTTGGAGATATTGCACCAATCATTACTTCTACAGTTTTCATTCGACTTAAATGAAAGTTGCGGCAAATTTTTCGGTTAGGTATTTTCATCTGTAAAAATTTCTAGTATTCACTACGCATGCGCAAACGCAAAACCCAAAAACCGTCATCTTTTTATGATCTTTTTGTTTTATCTTGCTGAAACACGGAGGCTAGTTGGGGAACGCCGATTTGATCTCCCCATCTGAGTTTTATCACGATCGATCATTAGTAGTTCCTACACATGTGCAACATGCACCTCAAAAAATCCATGAAACAACTTCTACAAGAACTTTTACAGTTTTTCATAAGATTTTGATGAACTTCTGAGGGCTCGTACGGTTTTTATTGTACATGGTCCATTGAATTTCATCCCTCCCAAACCACTGGTATGTTATGAGCCGTTCGGGGGATGAGGGGGGGGGGGGGGGAGTTCCTCCTACTTTGAATGGGGAGAATAGTAATAAATTGTATTGATCCAATCCAAACTTACAACCGATAAATCAACAAAGCATTCTTATTCGGTGTTGCGTACAGCGGCGGAATCAGCTTTCTCAACGATCACACTAGAGAGCTGTCGAAGAACATTTTGCTTGAATTATGTATGGGATCCCAGCGTCTTTCTTCAAAATGAAAAACGATAAAGAGCTCAACATGCTTATTGGGAGATTCTGTGAAATATTAACACATGTTTGTTCGACATTCAATGGCGAACCTCTGTAATAAATCACGATTGAGGTTCTACTTGATCGTTGAAGAATAGTACTACAGATAACTACACGATCCCGCTTCTTAAAAAATAAATTAAAAATTACACTAATAAAATGAGAATAATACAATCAGCAAAACATTAAAACATTTTCCTAGTTAGATTGGCAGTGTAGCTTCCTCACGCTTGGTTAAATGGACTTATAGAACTATAGGTCGGCATCATTATTAGAGAATAACTGGGAGTTGCCGAGCCTCCTTCGGAGGGGAAGTTTACCTTCCCTTTCCAGGGAACCCCCTTTAGCTCGGAAGGTGCACGCATAATTAAAAAAACAGCCCTCTCGGCCCATCGACCACGTTGGGGGATCGCGTGGCGAGTATGCGCCGGCACTGTAACTGCCGTAACCGAAACTGTAACAAACTCGACTTCCACGTTTAATCTATACTTATATACATAAGGCAAGTACCTAGTATATTTTACTTCATCTTTTTATTACTATTTGTTAAACATAATTATTGTATGTTGGGTTATTTCTGACCGTATACAAGGAGAGTTCAAAATAGATCCTATGTACATAGGTGCTCGAAGATTCATTAAAAATTATTCGAATGATTGTGAGGTACACACGAGTATAAAAAAAAGAAAAAAATCAATTTTATTGCCTGGAGATTGGACGTGGGCCGTATCAGACAATGATTGGTCCTCCCGACGGGATCTCGCTCCCACATTTATTGATTTGGGGAGGGGGGGGGGGGAACTCCAAGAAATCGTGATATTTTTGTTTTCCTTCCGAGCCTACCTATAGCCCATATCCTCGTGACGTCACACCTGGAGTCAGTTAGTGTTTCAGCCAAGGTCCACCATGACTACACTATATCAGTAAATCGCAACTTAACCAACCTATGATTCACAAGACGTTTGCCGTCTTACGTCGACCTAATTCATGGTTATAAAACCATTGTTCAAAAGTTTTTTTTCTATTCTTTTGCAAAAGTAATGTTGTAGTAAGTAATACAAAGTTTCAATTCAACTAAATACTTGGTCGTAATAATCGTGCCCACAAGCGCTGTTATTGGATGTACTTACTCAACTGTTACATCTTATTTCATTGTTAATGAACATTGATGGTTGTGTAAACTAATAATAATTGAAACTTATTCGGGATAAACTAAAACACTGTAGCACTGGTTATAGATGTTAATATACCCCTAGCATATAAGAAGGGCTGCTCCCAGCTTCCTTCTCCAGGTTTTATTGCCGACATCGGGGGTACAGCACTCCGGGGGCTAAGATACATCTTAACTAAGAGATCATGAATCGCTCAAGTGACAAGGTACACTATCTTCGTGACAGAACAAAGGGGGACTTCATGAATGCGTAAAAAGGTGTGTCCACACCTTCGAATCTCACACCCTTCGACATTTATTAAAGCCAGGAAAATATTATAAAACAGGAGTTCGAATTACTTGTTTTGGTTGGCATTCCTGCCTTTACCGCCCCAAAACCATTTGCAACCTCCTATATCATCTCACCACGTGCTCAGTTGAAGTTGTTTAGTGCAAGTTTTTCTACATCCTATGTACGTGCATCATACTAACTCACAGCTCTGGAGGCTGTCACACTGATACAGTGAGTAGTTAAGTTATCAACATGTGATTATTATGACTTGCCATTGGAGTACAAAGTAACTCATTAAAAAAAAACAGTGTTCAACAATGTGGATCGTATATATAATCTAACTTTTGTGAAGAAATCCTCAAACCCGTGAACTTCATACCCCTGATCATACAATCCTGGAAAGTAGATGATCAGCCGTGTGCCAGCCTCCAGAGGTGTGAGGTCGTATGGTGCACATACACAGGATGTAGAAATAATTTCCCAACAAAACATCAACTTAGCACGTGGTGAGATGATAAGGGTGGTTGCAAATGGTTTTGGAACCAAAACAAGTGATTCGAACTCCTGTTTTATAATATTTTCCTGGCTTTAATAAATGTCAGAAGGTGTGAGGACACACCTTTTTACGCATTCATGAAGCCCCCCCATTGTTCTGTCCCGAAGACAGTGTACCAAGTAACTTGAGCGATTCACACTATGCGACAATGATTCTGTGATAATTACCACATTCGTTATAAGAAATATTATTTTCGGTTTGGAGTTCTATTTATAAAACGATGCTGGAATTATTAATTTTCTCAAATTAATGTGACTGATCTCTCAACACTGGAACATCAAATTTTAAAAATGGCCGTTTTTCAAAAACCAGTCGTTTCTATAATAAGTTTTTTTTATTATCAACTTTTGTTAATGTACCAAAGTCGATGGACAAAAAATTGTTTTTTTAAGCGCTTTTTGTAACCTTATACGACTTACTCAAATTTGCCACTTTTCGTTGAATGACCCTCCCAGAGACGTCCCTATAATGCATGCATTAGGTGCTTACAAATATTTTACCCCTTCCGATCTGCCTGTCGAGTCCCTAATGACATTCCTTTCAGTGAAGGATGATGGGATCTTGCCACTTACAGTGCCCCTTATATTAGGTCATTTTTCACTTTATTGCCAATTGCAGGATTTTATCGTACATCCGCATCAAACATTTTGGCCAGGAGACCCTTTCTGAGACGGTCTTTAGGGAGTATCTCAATGGCAAGTGTTGGGCGTCCCTTTGTTGTTACATTAGAGAGGTCTGGTCTTACCGTCAATTACTGGTTGCAGAATTTAACTATAACCACGAGTCATGAGCCCTGGGGTGAGAAATAATAATAATCAGACTAATGAATACAGTAATGAGTATGTACGGAAACAAAAATAAAGATGACAAAGTTTCCTAGCAAGTTAATTTAAATTGATAAAAAAATCTGATTTGTACTTAACGTAATTATTTTGATGTATTCTGTTGATGTTTCTGACATAATGTGTTGTATTTAAATGAGTTGTGGTGAGTGTGTATTGTATTTAAATGAGTGTAGGATCGTTACGTTTTTTGTTATGCTTCTTTGAATCAAATTGTCTTCTTACCCTTACGAACTCTGTCCCAATCAAATCGAAAGTTTAACCAAACACAATGTGATACCCACTAATAAATAATTTAGTAATACTTACTAATACAGAATCACTTATGTATGGCCTCTCTGGCAGACGGTAATATCATACCATGCCATTCATGCTATTATTGCCAACTTCCAGCACTATTAACATTTTTATTGAATACTATACGTCATAAGAGCAAACTGGAATGTAATAATATTAACAATCACAAGCCATATTATTTGTTGAACAATTTCATAAATAAAGCATCTCTCTCTCTCTCTCTCTCTCTCTCTCTCTCTCTCTCTCTCTCTCTCTCTCTCTCTCTCTCTCTCTCTCTCTCTCTCTCTCTCTCTCTCTCTCTCTCTCTCTCTCTCTCTCTCTCTCTCTCTCTCTCTCTCTCTCTCTCTCTCTCTCTCTCTCTCTCTCTCTCTCTCTCTCTCTCTCTCTCTCTCTCTCTCTCTCTCTCTCTCTCTCTCTCTCTCTCAGTGCCCCTTAGGATATCTTGTTCAATACCGCTAATAACCCTTCTGGTTGAGATGCGGCTTTGATAATAAAAACAAGTATATAAAATAAAAATAACATTAATAGTATGAAATGGCTTTTAATAAATCTCTAAGACCTTTTTAAAAAACCTTTGAAAAATCAAATATGATTTAACGTTCTTCAAATATCCCCATCACTTTCTTCAATCCCATTAGGAACAGTCGTTAGTGCTTGCTACTGATGAGTAAGAATAATCTAGGATTATGATCAGAAGTAATTCATAACTTCAGATTATGTAGCCCTGTATCAGACGCTATTTTAGATATTTTACTAAATACTTATTTATCAAATCTCAACCAACAGTTGCAACTGATTTCGTGCGCTTAAATTTGTACCGGAATAATTCGTTTCTAATTTTAGCGTACCACATTAGTTGGAACTTTCAGAGCTTTGATCTGGGTGGTTGACGTATCAAAACAATACTCGTTCCTAATCTATTTTTTTGTGCTTCGTACTAAGGAGTAGAGAATTATTATTATAATCCAAATTAATGTATCAAAGAAAGAAACTTTTATTTATTTTATTTTTCATCTTATAGAATTTGCGGATTTCGGAATGTGAACCAACGAATTCGGGGTGGTCGATAAAGTTTTCTCTCACCGAACAATTACGACCGTTCTTCTTTTCAAAAACTATTTGAGGTTGTATTTTTGTACATAGAGCATTCTCCATTGTCACATCATTATTTAGACACAGCTAGTAATTTTAAGTAATTCAATCATGTAGGTAAAGTTCCAAAATTGTTTCATTAATGAATGTAAATTAAAACCAGGGAACAGAATCTCACATAAGTTTTTCAAGAAGTGAGAGAAGAATTCAACAAAACCGTGACCCCCAATGTCTTTCAGTGGTGAGGAAAATTAAATAAAACAGTCCCTGGGGGGATTTTAATGTAATATGCCCCAGAATCCACGTAATTGCAACGAGTCCCTTATAATTCTGTTTCAACTTGAATCTTACCAAGGTTTAAATGAAGTCGACCCAAGCTTTCGGTTCAGTGATCAATTTTTGTTCAATTTCACGCATAACTACTTTATCACTACAATTTATTTTTATTTCAAGATAAGAACCAGAGTATTTTCAATTTACCTTACCGTTGAATATAAAAACCAGAAACTCAGTAGTAGGTGCCTTACTTATTTGAACAGTTGAGATGAAAAGCTATTTCCTAAATTGAAACGAAACACTGTTCACTAAAAGCTTGAGAAATCCATCACCGTAATTTGTGAGTTGCAATGTGGTTGTGTTCTTGTAAAGCATACAAATATGAATAAAAGCGAACTATGTTCATTGAATAAAAGAAACCTTGACTGAATTGGTCATTGGCTCAATATCATGACCGTATGACCGAATTTCCAAAGCTCCGCAATCATCGACTGATAAATGTCAATAAATGAATCATTCACAGCAATTTTCAGATCCAGTAGATTACAATCATGAGATCATTTCCAAGAATCTAAAATAACATTATACAGGTTGTTCCGAAAGAACCCCCAACTTTTGCTCAACATTTTTGAGAAATCGAAGTGAAACTTTGAGAGCATTGTCGTTGTAAAATTCAAAAGTTAATGGACTCCTAAGGGGGAAGGGAGTGTTATGTGCTTAGGAGAAAAAAATTCCTCCATTTTTTGCCCAGTGAAACCTTTTTGAAGATTTGTAACGCTGAATATGTGGGTGAAGAATGATGAAATCTCATTCCGTTCTCAGAATGGCACTAAGTTTTCCTCTACTTTTGGAAATGAAGATATCTTGAAAGTAAATTGAAATAAATTTCATCCAAGCTTTACTTCAAGGAAATCCGTTTTAAGGCATTCGGAAACGATTCGTGAAGTTTGGACTTTTTTATAAGTAGTTTCGTAATTTATACACAAAAGTAAAAAAGCGCAAAACTTCAATAATCGTTTCAGAATGCCCTAAAAAGGATACATATGCATGTAGCTATGTGTGTGTGATCCGAGTTCAAAGGAGTGGCGTATTGGACATCAAGGTAATGATCGCGACCGTGTCATGGCGCGGGGTGTCACGGAGTTACTCAAGTTGGGCATCTTGGCGAGAGTGCACCGTGGTATCACCACCCGCATCCTGAGGGGTTCTTAGTTGAACTGGTGATCATTTTATAGAGGCACTTCCTTTCATCCTACTCTCCTTCCTCCTCCTTTAGTTTCCTTTTGATCCTTAGGGCCAGCGTCGGGTAAACCTGGGCGCCCTCCCCATTTTTTCGTATGCTCGTTCTTGGTGGTTGGTGTACCCCCTCTGCCTTCGAGAGGAGTTTTCTGCTTAAAAAAAAAGAAAACATTCATCCCACATGATACCAATTGTGATTAAAAACAGTTTAAGTTGATGTTTTCTAGCGGAATATTACTCAAAAGAAACTAATCAACTTTTGAACTAGAACAGTAAAAATCCTATGCACAAAATTATGCCGAAACCTTCAGCAAATTCTAAATAATATGCTGAAATATTTTTAAAAATATATATGCTGGAAAATGGATGAAAACTCCTAAATGGCTTAAATTCAAAATCATGGTTCAAATGGCATATTATTATTGAGGACAACTGTTTTCCATTCAATTTATAGTGTAAGATTTTTTGTGCTCGAAGTCCACTAATTCTACTGCGTAGCTTCATAACGTTTTGACTGTAGGTTTTTTCAATTTCTTCAAGTAGCAGTTATGTACTTAATAGCAACTGTTGAATTTCGCAAAATAAATTTTATAAACAAATATTGGGCATTCTCCATTACCCCATTGCACCTTTAATTGCAGATCTCAGTTTAGACGAAATTTACAAAACTATAATTCCAAAATTTGTAATAAAGCAATATGGATACAAAAATATGTTGATTACTCAGCGTTAATCTCTATTATCTCTATCTCTATCTCTATTATTAGAATGAAACTCAGTCTTTCTGTCTGTCTGTCTGTGTCGATTTCACGACCGAACGGACAAAGTTCCAAACGGACGGTTTTTTTTTATCGTGACCGAAAAGCTTCTGGTCAGACTATAGGCTGAGTTTGATTCGTTTTCCCCCACTCTCTTGACATTAAAATTCCGTTGTTCACCTAAATTTTGATGTTTGTCGAGCGCTTTTTCCCGTTCTTTTCGACTTCCCCGCTTCCCCTACAACTCTAAACGGCAGTCGAAAATTCCAGAAAAATAACGGTTTCTTTCATACATTTTTGTACAAGGAAGACGACGGCGTGATCGGATTGCGAAAAAATTATCGGGAAATGCGTCAAAAAATGAAAGAGTACGAACCCGTTTTCTCGAAAATTCCGACGAAAAACTTCTTTTTTTTTTTTTTTTTTTTTTTTTTTTTTTTTTTCATTAAAATATACCCTATAAAGAGACGTTTTTCAGGACTGTGTTTGCGGGCGAAATACAGTTTTGATTCCACCGAATCTGAATCCGAAATCGGATATCGAAAAAAGTGACGGGAAGTTGGACAAAATGCGAGGGGAAGGGAGGTGAAGCAATTAAAATGAGAAGTTAATTGAGCCCACCGTATCATGAATCTGCGAGCAGGCCCTTTTTACCTGAGGGGGAATCTCAGGAAGGAAGGAACATTTTCTGTTTGAAAGATATTTCAACAGAATATTAGACGGAGTTTTTCCTACACATGTACAGCCACACCTTGCGAGCGAAGAGAGCAACTTAATGAGTTGGTCTGGGGGTCTAGTTGTAGATGAATCAATCATAGACCCACTACTTTCAAAATTGAGCATGTATTGCAAAACGCTCATGAAATTTACATTTCAATTAGAAAATGGTTACTGCTTACCCCATTTAGACCTCAAAATAATTAAACAACATGATGGCTCCATCATAACATAATATTACCAAAAACCCACTTATTCTGGGTTCATTATACACTACCATTCACACCAACCATATATATTTAAATTTAACACAGCGAGCACTCTTTTATCCCACTGAATAGGTTTCTATAACCCTTTGGAACAATTTTGGAGCAGTTGCCGAACCCAACCGACGATAGGATATAGATTTAAGAACAAAACCTTCGGGTAATTCAATAGGACATCAATTTGAATGAATCACACGTGTTTAAAAAAAACTTGGAAGTCTTTTAATACAGCAGTAACATAAAAAAGTAACGTTACAACCTTTTTGGTTGACTTTTTTTAGTGCCTTGGCTACTCCACAAAACTATCAAACTCATCAGAAGGATTATTTATCAAACACTCCAACAAATAAAAAACATCCAACAATTCCATAATACGAATGATACCTTATCAAACACATGCCCCCACCAATCACCACCCAATCTAACTTTGCATCCCTCAGATACAAAGGTTCCACATCCGAAGTTATAAAGAAAAAACTCAACATGTACAGCCCGACGAAAAGAATAGGTTTTTATAATCAGCCAAACAATAGACATATAGAACCCTTCTCAAAATTTAAAAGTCTAATGAAAGAGTCCAGTAATTCTACGCATAGCAACTGTTGTTAATTATAAGCGAAGTTTGCTACAAAGTTTATCGGTATCGCATGTCATTTTTTCTGTTCTTTTGTCTGTTTTCAACCGGTTGGTGAACAAAAACACGTTCTGTGTTAAAACATAGAATTATATTTTAAAAATAGTATCTAAGTAGTTTATGAGAAGAAACCATTGAAAACGAAAGTGATTGAAAAAGTTAGTAAAGAAACGCTTGCATACGAGTCTGCAACACATTGGGACATTTTACGTCTTTAGTTGAAGACTCGTACGAGTATGTGTTGCAGATTCGTATGCAAGCTTTAAGAGCCACTCAGCTGATCCAGACCCTGGGCATCGTCAAGTAAATGTCCTGAAGAGGCTACATACGAAATTACAGCTTCCTAGAGTGTAAAGCATAGAAATTAGCTTTGAGAGCCACTCATCTGATCCGGACCCTGGGTATCATCAAGTAAATGTCCTAAAGAGGCTACATACGAAATTACAGCTTCCTGGAGTGTAAAGCATAGAAATTCGCTTTAAGAGCCACTCATCTGATCCGGACCCTGGGCATCGTCAAGTAAATGTCCTAAAGAGACTACACACGAAATTACAGCTTCCTAGAGTGCAAAGTATAGAAATTACCTATTAAAATTATTTAACCACTGCTTCACAAATCAAACCGTTCTCGCAATATTCGGATCACCTGCTATGAATCAAATGAAATCGTCAGAAATTAACAAGCGGTTGCAATCATTTTCACAATATCAATTATTGAGAATGATCACCTGTGTGTAAACAATAATTATTTATATAACCATGCTCATAACTCAGATTGTTGGCCACCCACTTCGCATTAGTTAACGTATTATGGTTGGATAAATCGAGAGCTTTCGAACGAATGGTCAACGAATTTTGTGGGATGAAAAACGACGAAGTACCATTTCCCTAGCAACGACTCGGTTGTAAGCGGAAATCATCAAAATTATTTGATAACAAATTTGGTAACGGTTTTCGAGTTATGTGCCAGAGCAATGACATAAAATGTCAAAAAGAATAAATCACGTATATAGTATGCTCAGCAAAGGGTCAAGACTGTCAATCTGTTTACATTGGTGAAACAAAGCAACTACGTATTGAAAAAATTAAAGGCCACTTCAATGACAATACCAATGCTTTAAAAAAGAACAGCCCTAGTCCAGATGAAGACAAACATGCCACTGCATTTTCCAAATATTTAGGTAGCTGTTATCAAGCACATGCCTGAAATAAAAGACTAAGACGTTTGCTGTATTGAACTAAGCTTTAAGGAAATAAAGATTAAAGAAATGACGTATATATTTTTAAAAAAAATGGTAACAATAGCAATAGTAATTTCCAAAAAGATGTTGTTAAAGGGTTATCCACAACCTATCACAAACTTCTCACATAACTCCACTCCCACCACCAACTATTATCTCTCTCTAGCATACCTTTATAATAAATTGTTGTAATTTAATAAATTTTATACCACCTTTACAAATTTCGTACAATAAAATTTGTTCCCATCACTACCTAAATATTAGTTTCCTACCATTATTTCCACCTGCCAACCATCCCACACAGCACCACTACGTTTTTGAAACGTCTGAGAAACGTTTCCGTGAAACTTTCAAAATTGTTCATGAACGTTACATGAAGGATTCATTTAGGTGAGTGAAACATTTGTGTAACGTTCACCAACATACAAATATCTGTCCTTGACACGTTTCTGTGAGGTTTCGCTGTAACGTTTCTAATGAAACCTTTTTGAAATGTTTCAGTAACGTGCTATTTCGACCAAAAACGATTCCAACGCAACCTATCAGAAACCTTTCTTTTGTAACTTGTGTAGAGCGTTTCGTGTTAGTGTTTTACACGTTAATGTTAACGTAGTCGAAACCATTCCGTAATGTTTCAGGAATATTCCCATAAGGCCTCAAAAACGTTACTGGAATGTTTCTCAACAACGTTTCTACAACCGTTTCCCCTGAAACCTTTCAGAAACTAGTTATTAGTAAATTCCATGAAACGTTTCTTACTGATACAATTCGCAATATTAGGTTTTGAATCGTTTCAATGTATTGATTACCATGATTTGATTGAAAAATTGTATGTATTCAATATAGAATGTAGTACAATGTTACAACACATTACAATATAGCAATAATTAGTATACTACTACATACTATATTGTATGCATACAATTTTTCACTCAAATTATGGTACTGGAGCGACCATAGGGGGGCGAGGAGGTTGATTTGAATGGAGGAGAAACCCCAAACCCACTCCACTCAGCTTAAGCAAAACCCCCTCACCCTGTTTTGTTTCGATTATCATAATTGAATTAAAAATTTTACGTATAACTTTTTTCATATAACATTTTATAATACCAATCACGATATTCAAGACCAAACGTGGTGAGGAGTTTGAGCTCGTGATGAGTGGAGAGGGTTTGGAGTGTCTCCTCCATTCAGATCAACATCCTCACCCAACAATGATAGCTACTATTGAAACGTTTCAAAACCTTAATTTTCACACAGTATCAGCACCGGCACCACTGATGTTGCATTGAAAGTATATTGTTAAAATGAAGTAGTATCACTGAACTATATCATAGTTAGCAGATCTTTTCACCCAGCGGTTTTAGGAGCTGGTAGGCGGAATAGGGAACACAATCAGAAAAAATGAAATTTCCTACTTTTTTACCTTTCATTTTATAATTTCTTCTAGGTCTCCTATAAATGAATAATGGCTCCAAAAATCAAGGTGGGTAGTCGCTCGTAATAATAAGAACTTTTCCGAAGGGATTAACCATAAAATGTTGTTGATATTCAAGGAAACAGTTAGGGTAGGCGGAATTTGGGTCACATACCCTATTGTTATTTTTTTTAATTTCATTCATTGCTATTTAATTGTATTCATTCATTTATTTGGATTTTATGCCAATTTTCCCAAGTGCTGCGACGGCCCTGTTTGTTGAGCCCGAGTAACTTTGGTTGAAACGAACATGACCGAATATATTATATGTTTTATGTACCAAGAATTATAATTACTTACCAACAACACAGTTTGGTTTGTAGGAAAACTTGTGTTGTTATCAAAAGAAACTATTAGGATGTTGAGATTGATTTCAAGAAAACGTTACTGTATACAGAGTTTTGGTTTATTCATTTCAAGAAGGAATGAGAAGGTGCTGCAATTGAAAAAAAAGAAAAAAAAAAAAAAAAGTCTGCTATGATCCGGATCAATTGATAAAATTTACTTTCAATCTATCGAGGAAAGCATCCCCGAACGAATCGCAAGGGAAAACTTTCTTGTCGGGTTTCATCGGAGAAAGAACTCGGTTACCGTACGTGAGACTCGTTATCAACGAGCTGAACTCTCAAGAGGTCAAAAATAAAGTTTAGTTAACGTCGTTAGTTTCTGATCAACCTCCACCCGAGCCAAGTCAGATAAAAACTATAATCAACGTGCCCGCCCTCCTAAGGTCTCTAAAGTCTCAAAGGTCCGGATCTCCATGAGGGACAATGACGAAGGAGGGTCGAAAAGGGATGCAATCAGCGGCCTAATGACATTGGATAGGTTTTGCGCTAGTGTGCCAACGACATTTAGCCCAACCTTGAATCGGCGACAGTGATTTATAGGAGCTTAGGGAGGATGAAAGACACTAATATGTAGGCTGCGTTGCGCCGCACTGTAGGGCGAATGTACAGGAAGGAGGTTGTGATTGGTGAGGAGGGGGGGGGGGGGGGGGTGGAAATTTTCTACATATTGTCACAAATATGCATTACTGGCCGTACCCCAATATCATCCAACGTGCATAATTAGCTTGTACGATTCAGAAGACCAGAATCGAATATTGAATACGACCATGCAGCTCGAGGTCGTACAACAGCTATGTTATGATAACATTGGACAATGTGAACGGCTTTATGCAGTCATCAGGCTATTGAGAATTTTCCGAAATCGAGTTTTCGGTATCTCCGGATTCTTTTTCATTAGACTCTCATTAGAATCTCTTACAATCCCTACTCCCTCTCTTTCGTTTAATCAAACGATTTAGGGGAAATGCAAGCGTTAATCACTGTACGGTAGTTTTTGAATCATACCTGGTACGTGCCTTCGTTACGAACTCGAATTGTTAGTTACGCAAATAGCGGTCAATTAACAATGATAGCGTTCATTTTTGCCGTTAACTGCTTATTGCGAAATACATCATTCAAAACAATTAAAAGCAAAAATTATGAAGAGACAAAATGGCGGTTACCTGGTCATTGCCACTTTCCAGTGGAAATGTTTCAACCAAGATATGAGAAACAAATGCAATAAACATGTATCTTCCGGAAACTGGAATACCAGATATTTTTCCGTCTTTGGTCACAAGAATCCAATGAATATAGCTACTGACAACTAGTTAAAAGAGTCAACTAATTAACCTAGTGAAATGCATTCATTAGGTAGGTAATTTTAATTAAGGATTTTAAGTGCTAGAAACAGTCACAGTTTCCAATCAATATGCTAACTCAAACTAATATTTAGATTTCTATGTAGTAACTCCTAAAATTGTGACGAGTCCTGTAAAAAGGTGACTGTGACCTGGATTTATAAAAGGTGAACCCATTTGCGATAAGCGAAGCTCCGAGTTTCGATAATATATAATATCATTTACGGGGTTTAATAGTGTGGACCACTAATACATAAATAATAAACCATTGTGTAACAATTTGCAGCATTTTCTTTCTTCCTCAATTTTTTGT
This sequence comes from Adelphocoris suturalis, assembly GCA_030762985.1. Taxonomy (NCBI): domain Eukaryota; kingdom Metazoa; phylum Arthropoda; class Insecta; order Hemiptera; family Miridae; genus Adelphocoris; species Adelphocoris suturalis. The sequence continues at coordinate 32,955,742 of CM061046.1, forward strand.
TTAGTTAACAAAAGTTTCCCTACATTAGAGTTTAGGTTTCCTTCGTGCTATTAGAAACTGATTAACAATAATTTCAATACATAAATATTCCACTTGTTGAACCATCATAAAATTTTTTTTGTTCTCCTCGTAAAGCTATTGTTATCGTGTGTTTCATTACGGTCACCAACCAATCAATTCTTGAGTATTGCAAAAGCAAAGAAGCTGACCGAAAAATCATGGAATTGGATAAAACTGACTCTTCAGTTTCAAGGAGACACGCCAGTACAAATATCGCGTCTTGCAATACGGATAGCAGCAATATCAGCGTTTCATCAGGTGATGCTTCAAATTGTAATGTTGAGCCAGATCCTTTAGATGAAATTCCTACATTAAAGTCAATCGTTAGAGGCAAGTTAAATGATCCTGAGGACAGAGTTTCTTCTTTGGCTTCATTAAAAACTAGCATACATCCTATCAGTAACTACAATATGCTTGACATCAAAAAACAAACATGTACTTTGACTTCGAATGAGCGATGCGACAGCATGTTGAGTTCAATCCATTCAAAAATACAAAATCCTATCAATGCTCGCAATCACAGATCTTGTAATGTTGAAAATGTCAAATCTAATGATAAGAATATTACTTCTAGAAGTGACACATTTATGGTTTTCAATCGCCGACTTTATTTGCCAAAGGCACATGAACTACCAGTCAAAATGGGATCTCGAGCACTAACAACATTTCGAAGTCAACAGGAAGTAATGATTAATTCTCTGAAGGAACTTCATGCATCATTAAAGAATTTTCCAGCTCAAGATGTGACTGTGAGCCCTCCAAAATATTTACTAGTACAATTGCTTCAACACCAATTACATGGGTTAGCTTGGCTCTTATGGCGTGAGTCCGAAATACCAGCTGGAGGAATAATGGCCGATGATATGGGCCTAGGGAAGACGTTACAAATTATATCATTAATTCTGAAAACTAAGGAAGCCTACAGCAAAGATTTTTCAGATCTTCCAAACGTGAAAATTGGCACTAGTGGTAAACAGAAAATTGGTGGGGGAACATTGGTTATTAGTCCACCTTCCGTATTGGGTCACTGGTCTTGCGAAATCAACAGAAGCGTCAAGAAAGGAGCACTATCAGTTTACATTTATCATGGGCTTTCAAGAACTAGAAACACTCACGAACACACACTCACGAACTATGATGTCGTATTATCGACATACGGCATGGTGCAAAATGAGTTAGATACGGGACCGTTGAAATCGATCATTTGGGACAGGGTGATACTCGATGAAGCTCACGTTATAAGGAACCACAGATCTCGAAATGCAATATCGATATTTGGCTTGAAAGCTAGTAAAAAGTGGGTGTTGAGTGGAACACCTGTCCACAACAAGAGTGAGGATTGCTACGCTTTGATCAAGTTTCTCGATTTGAAGCCATTTAGTGATTTAGCGGTATGGAGGAAATTTGTTGGCAATAATCACGAATCTGGGCTGCAAAGGTTATCTGTCATCAATAAAGCAATTATGTTGAGACGGACGAAGGAGCAAATTAAGAGCTCTGGTCAACTTTGCAGTTTGCGGCGAAAAACTGTTGTAAACATTAGAGTGGAACTCGATCCGGATGAACTGTTGTTATACGAAAACGTCGCTCATATTTCTAAGGCTATCTTAACTCAGTATATTCAAGAGCAAGGTAGAGAAAAACTGGATTTAGCTTACGGGAATACGGTAAATTTAAATAACAATCCTACGACTGGTGAATTAGAGATTTTAAAAAATCATCCCAATCTCGCAAGATTGTGCAGCAATTTTGCCACGATAGAAGGAGTGAAAACCCACGAGATTCTCGTTCTTTTGTTGAGGCTACGCCAGCTTTGCTGTCACCCTTCTTTGATTTGCGGTGCCCCCGGAAAACGGGATGTTCAAGGAAGTTGTGGAAGTGAAGTTTCAGATTATGACCACACAAACAGACCAAAGCGGCCTGACTTATTTGTCGGGCCTAACGAGCATCTACCAAATAGCAATCCTGAGATTTTCGACGAAAGCCATCCTTTGTTCAATGTAGAAAGGATCAGTTCAAAAGTTCGAGCAGTGCTGAGCTATCTTGAAAGAATCGTTACTAGTCGCGAAGAAGATAAAATTATCGTGGTGTCCCAATGGTCTTCTTTTCTCGGTATAATAGAGAAAATCGTATTGAAGAATCTTGGTCTTACTTGTATGAATCTTAACGGAAAGATTCCCATGCGAAAGAGACAAAAAGTTGTTGATTCGTTCAATTCAAGCTCTATGCGTTACCGTATTTTGCTCCTTTCGTTGGCAGCAGGAGGGGTTGGACTAAATCTCATTGGAGGTAACCACCTTTTGTTCGTTGATCTACATTGGAATCCTCAGTTAGAAATACAGGCTTCCGATCGCATTTACAGATTCGGTCAAACTAAAGAAGTTTTCATATACAAATTTATTTGCGAGCAAACCATTGAAGAAAGAATTTTGAAATTACAACAGTCCAAGTTGTTAATAGCTGACGGCATTCTTAACAGCTGCACTGAACTAAGTCATGCTGCGAATAAGCTCACTATAAAAGATTTGAGAATCCTATTTGGTATAGGAGGCAATATAAATGAAACTACCGCCCATGGATAAATAATTGCAGTTTTTAATTAATAGCCAATTTTTCTATTTTACATCTGTATTGTTGAATAAATCGTGAAAAGTTGGTTTTCAAAACAGTATAATTCTACAATAAGATTGATTCTAGAAAGTAAGTAGAGAACTTGATGATTAATGTGCGACGCCGTACGAGTTTCGCGGATTTCTGTAGGGAGGTAGTGATCGCACAGATGACCAATATCACATGATGCGTTTAGTTTGGAACATATGTTTTACTTGTTTTATAGAGATAAAATATAAAAGTCCGAAGGTTAAGGCCTAATTGATTTATCATCATCTCTCACTTATATCTCCATGCTAAGTACGCACTTCAAATAGAAGCCATCAATTTTTAGTTCTGCTTACCAACTTACCGTTTACGTAAGTTCCCTGCAACGCACGGGTAACCGTCTAGTTAATATATATATATATTCCAATGTCTGTTTGCTTGCTTGTACGAGCATCAGGGCCGAACGGCTGCTTCGATTTTCGCGAGGGTGGGCGCGAATCTGCAAGCAAGTTCCGAAATAGAACTTAGACTGTATTGAAATCCTTGAGTAACTCCTTCGTCGAGAACTCGGCTTTCCCCAACGACGTACCCGGATAAACAACTTCGTAATCAGGGAAAAACTGGGCATGAGTTGAACTTTTCACGTCAAATTTCGGTGGGGTGGGTTCAAGCGTGAAGAACTTTCGATAACGAATTCAACGAAACGAGAACAATTTTGATGGGTTGAGCCTGGCAGTTTTTGTTCGTAAGGGCAGATCTTCAAAGATTGATATTCAAAATGGCTTACCAACTGCAGCATTGTTGGTCTGGAATATTTTTAACGCAACTAAAGTTATATTGAGGAGGACGCTTGGTTGAAACTTGAGTGCTGAAATTTGAATTGAAGCCTTTTTGGGACTACTGGGTAGAAAATTACAAGGGGTGCGTATCCAATTTCTGTTGTTTGTTTGTATCACCATCAGGACCGTGCTTGTGGGTCCGTGCAACGCACTGGTAACCGACTAGTTAATTTATAAAATCCAATGTCTGTTGTTTGTTTGTTTGTATCAGCATCAGGACCGTGCTTGTGGGTCCGTGCAACGCACGGATAATCGACTAGTTAATTTATAAAATCAAATGTCTGTTGTTTGTTTGTTCATATCAGCATCAGGACCGTACGGCGGTGCCGATTTTCACGAGGGTGGGCGCAAATTGACGAGGAAGTTTCGGAATACAACTTTGGCTTTATTACATCCTCTACACTTAATCCTTCCGCGTTTCCTAACGATGTCACCTGGGTGAACAACTCCGTAATTAAGGAACAACTTTTCGTGAATGCCAGCATCATTCTAGGCATCGGAGCGCTTGTTGACGTCGGATAAATCTGGCACGCAGAGCTGTGTGGAGGGATCCGGGGTGTGGGGCGTGGGGCACTCATAATGGCGTCATAGCGCCATCCTCCCACCCAAGGCATCTTTACATTTCTCCTCGTTCCTCGAAGCAACCGCCCTCACCCCGGCCTTTTTAGACTTCACTCGTAGTTAATAGGTAACCTGTGATATCGGATTTATACATTTTTCTGAAAGTTCCTCTGCCATCCATCGCACGCAACAACGAGGGGTGTGAACGAACCTCTGAGGTGTTCTGCAGCCGCATCATACTTTCGGTGTTTATAATTCGCTGCATTATGTGATATGGAGGACCAGGTCATGGAAGCGTAAGAGGAGGCGTCTGCGTTTAGAGGGCGGGTATAAAATACGTCGTCCTCTCTTGGTTCCATACTCCACGTATCTGTAATCAGCTATCAATTTCGTGGTTCAGGCTTCGTTTTTATGCATGACCTGTTCAAGACCGACAGAATTGCAGGCCAGGAATGCCAATTTCATGACACTGATCTCGAATCTGGTCATACCCCGTTTGACCAGCCCGTATTTTTTACAATTCAGTACATGACAGACGTTCATTCCTTCACCACACCCATCATAGTGGCTTGGCAATCCCCTTGGCTCATTCCCGTATCTGACGTTCAATCCATCACAGAATTGAGATGGGGTGAGGTCTAGGTAATCCCTCTGTAATGGCACCACTATGAGCCTCTGTGATGAGTTGCTTGCTACGGTCCTTTCGACGGCCCTTCTTTGGGCTGTTGGCAATATCCCGGTGATTCCATCCCTTCGATCCCGGCCGCATTGAGCACTCTCTCTTCCGTTTGAACTTCGCTTATTCGCTCTTCATGGTGGTTTATGTCGAAGTTCCTTCCAGTGGCTAGAGCTTCAGCTGCTTCAGCAGTACCCGAGTGGCCCTCTCCCTGCCTCAATACCTATAACATACTAACATTATGAAAAGAAGTAAGGCACATAATGAGAACACAAGAGGGGCTAAGCACGGATTTGAAGTGCCAAGGCATCATACTGCGTTCTTTGAGAAATCATGTATAATCAGTCAAATTATAAAATGAACATAGTATTATACGATACCAATTTAACACACTTAGCACAAGCACTTAATAGTTCCTTAATGGCAAATAATAATGAAATTACAAATAAAAATAAAATAGAGCAGAATACATTCAATTAGAAGTCTATGAAAAGAAGAGAGTCTATGCTATTACTTGCCCACCGAGTAAAAAGTTCCAAAAACTTGAGCGTACCCGGAGGAGTTCTCAAAATAGTACATACACGGTGTACCTATATAATTGAAATTAACGAACGGACTGTTAACTCCCAAAACAGAATCAGTAACCTTGCTCCAACAAAAGTAGAACAAAATATACTTAACTGAAAAATTTCTTAAAGAAATGAAAACATAACGATAAATGTATCAGGACATACAACTTAGAATAATAGACAACTAAATATCACTCTTCAAACAAGATTTAAAATGAGAAAGCTTGTGGAATAAAAATATATTACCTATTACGCTTAATAAATAATAATTTAGGAGCTCAAACAAAACACACCCTCAATTCCCAACAATCCCATATCCCTAAAATTCATCGGTAGGGACATTTAAGAAAAAGCTGTACGGAATGTTACTGTTACTGAAAGGGTATAATTGAGTTTGAAATGATCTTATATAGAGCAAGATTATAATAAAATTCATTGCCAAGGACATGGCACAGAAGCTTTCTCTTGGAATTCACAGTATGTCACCATTAATTGTCCAAAAATGACCAGTTTATCTTTATCATGAATCATGACTCAATAGTGCTGAGCAATCAAATTGAAAACCTGACTAAAATCTGTTCATCATTGACGAACTTATGACTGTCACAAGAAAATTACATTCACGCTGGCGTTGAGCGTACCGAACATTCAATCCTGATGAAACTGATAGAGAACCATATAGGGCTAAATCCACACTATTCCTGGAAATTTCATTGAAATCCGATCAAAACTGTGGAAGTTTTGGCTGTGGCAAGGAAATATAGACAGACAATTGCTCGCGCATGCGCACAGCGTACCGCTGATTTAATTATTATAAATGCTATAGGGGACCTCAAGGGACCTTCCCCGCATCTTCCCTGAAAATCTGACCAAAAACTTTTCAACATTGACGGACTTGAGTGTAACAAGAAAATCACGTTCGCGCATGCCCAGAGCGTACCGTTGATTCAATCATGGTGAATCTAATATGGGACCATCTAGGGCTTCACCCACACTATTACTGAAAACTTCATTAAAACCCAACCGAAATTGTGGAAGTTATGGCGGTGGCAAGGAACTGTGGACAGACAGACAGACGGACGGACGGACGGACACGAAACCAAATTTGTTCAGGATATCATGGAAAGCGAAATGGGAGTGGGCTTTTGATTATGGAGCACAAACATTTTTTTCGTTTCGAAAGTGAAAACAAAGCTTCCGCTGCCTTGCATATTCGGAAGCAAAATGTGTATATGTAATGTTGAAGTGTTTTGTAGTCAGTAAGGAAAATATTAGGGGAATGCTGTGGTGTTGTGTAATTTGTAATGAATTTAGAAAGTTAATGAAGTAATGTTTCATAAGATTTGATAAGTGGTCTTTAATTTATAAATTAGGTATTTATAGTAAAATTTAATGCGGTTAATAATAATAGAGCTTTGACTGAAGGAAATATGAAATGTGATACTAGTTCTGTGCATTATGGAAGAGGGGGCTAATAGCCCTAATTATTGTACAGATATGTGATAAAATGGTCAATCAATCAACCAATCTCTGAGGCTTTGAAATTAATTAGGGCAGATTTAACGGGGTTCTCCATGGCCAAGTCTCCAGACTCCAGTGGCAACTCTAATAACTCTTGACATTTAATTATTATTGATTGAAAACTTGCAAGTAATCGTTGAAAAGAATTCAAATACGTTTATTCGTAATACATTTTTGAAAAAACTTAGACTAGATTAGATCCTCACGCTGATATCATAAAAATGTTCTTTATGTTCTTTTTAGTACTGCAGACTATTATTTATAACGATTTTTTTTTTTGCCTCAAAATTGGTCGTTATAAATTTTAACACAGAATGGTGCTAAAATTTATGGCATCTCCAACCGAAAACGAAACGTTTTTTGTTAAGGAAAATGTGTTGCAACTGACTATTACCGATCTTCAGAGGGAAAACACTATTCTCGCTAGTGATTTTGACCAATTGAAACGGGAAAATTTACAGTTGACCATAGATTTACGGAGAAACAATGTGATGATACATGGAGTTCCAAATACGACAAACGAAAATCCAGCTCAGTTGATAAGAGAGATTTCAAAAATACTGGATGTTGAATTGAGGGATGAACAAATTGATTTTGTTTATAGACTCCCTGCGAGTGGAGAGAAAAAAAGGACCCCCCTGTCGTATGTCGTTTTGTTAACAGAAGGCAGAAAGATAACATTATGCTTGCCTATAGGATTTACACGAAAACTAAAGGAATTGGAAACGGAATAAAACTTTCAACATTAAATCAAAATTGGAAGGATGGGAAATTTTTCATTGGAGACCACTTTCCCCGAGAACTTACGAATCTATTTCAGCAAGCCAGAAATGTCACTAAAGAAATTGGATTCAAATTTGTCTGGACCAGGGATTATAAAATTTACGTGAAGCAGAACGAAGAAGGAAGACCTGTGCGGATCATTAATGTACAACAGCTGGAGGATCTACGTACTAAGTACTGCATTAAGGAATAATACCAACATTTCTCTTTGGATTAAGAAAACTGGAAGTATGTATATACAAAATGGTTGACCTATTAAATAACATAGAAGAATCTTTATCAGTTAAAACAAACAAATATTGCAACTATGATGAAGCCCATAATTTTATTTCTCAAAAAGGTTTATTAATTTATCATTATAACATACGAAGTATTGAACAAAATTTTGATGTGTTAGTTGCTGAGTTGTCGGTGATGTCAAGACTACCAGATGTAATAATTCTTAGTGAGTGCTGGTTGGGTAAGTTGCAAAACCCGTCCTTTTCTCTCAAAGCGTATGAGGTGTTTTATTCAAAAATCCATTTCAACCAGAATAGTGGAACTGTTGCTTTCATAAGTAATAAAATTAATATACTAAAGGTAGAAGAGCCCATGGTGTTTGGATGTAGTGTATTGAAAATTAAATTAAATTATCTCGGCAAATATTTCACGATTATCGCAATTTATAGATCTCATTTTCATTTGACAGATGAAATATCGAAATTTCTAACTGATTTAGAAAATTTGATAAATGTAGTTGAGAACTGTTTTGTTGTAGGCGATCTTAATTTCAATATCATGAATGTAATCGATGAATCAAACCAAACAGGTCAATATTTAAGCCTCATGGCTAGATGTGGATACCTCTCATACATAAATGATGTCACTAGGCCTCATGGAAATGAATTAACAGGATCATGTATAGATCATATATTTGTTAAACTTAATAAAATGGAAAAAAGTAAGCAACTCGATTCGGGCATTCTGCAAATTCATGTAACTGATCATTACGCTGTTTTTTTATTATGGCAAATACATATGAATAATAATGGTAGAGATAAATTCGGTAATTCGGAAATTAGTAAAATCGATCATGCTAAACTAACAGAGGCATTAACCAAAGAAAAATGGGAACAAGTCATGAATTCCATTGATGTTGATGAATGCGCTGAGGGTTTAATAAATACTATAAAATCACACATAGAAGATTCTTCTACTGTGGTTAAATTTTCAGCAAAGTTTACCCCTTTGAAACCATGGATGACCAAGGCGCTTGTAGTTTCTGTTAGGAAAAAAGAGAAATTGTTTGATCTGAGTAAAAAACAACCTTTTAATAATAAGTTGAAAGCATATGTCTGTAAATATCAAAATAAACTTAAATATATAATAAAAAGTGTAAAAGAAAATTAGCATAGAGACAAACTGAAATCAGTGGAAGGAAATAGTCGTAAAATCTGGGAAGAAGTGAATAAAATAATAGATAACTCTCATTGTAAAAATAATAGGGTAGTACAAATATGCCACAATGGGAAAGTAATTGATGGGGAAAAAGACAGTAAAATATGCGCCAACGTTTTCAATAATTATTTTGCTAATGTAGGAATTAACTTGGCGGGGAAAATCGATGATGAACCATATGCGGTTGAAAAACACTGCTCATCCGATAAAATTACTAAGCAATTTTGTAAATTTAAAAATGTAACAAAAAATGATGTCATTAAATACATAGAGTCTCTGAAAGGACGGTCCTCTCCAGGATGGGATAACATTCCCGCCGAGATTTTGAAAAACAATAAACATCTAATCAGCGACCCTCTAGCCCACATGATAAACCTTAGTTTTCAAACTGGTCGATTCCCAAGTAAACTTAAAATAGCCATTGTAGTGCCAATTCACAAGTCTGGTGATAAGGATTTATGCCAAAATTATAGACCAATTAGCTTGGTAAGTACAATTGCAAAGGTTCTGGAAAAATGTGTTAAAGATCAACTAATGAATTATTTAGAAATTAGTAGCCTTCTATCGAATATCCAATACGGCTTTCGGAAAAACAAAAGTACACAAGATGCTGTATGTAAGTTGAATAATTGGATCATTGATGATATGGATGCAGAGCGCCGTTCAATAGCTGTCTACTTAGATTTAGCCAAAGCTTTTGACACCATTTCACACGTAAGGTTATTTAAAAAAATGGCCGATTTGGGTGTCAGGGACTTGGCTTTGGAGTGGCTCCGAAGCTACTTAACTGAGAGAAACCAAATGGTAAGGGTTAACGATACGTTGAGTGATATGGAATTGCTAAAAAATTATTCAATACCCCAGGGTACAGTTCTGGGTCCATTGTGTTTCATAATATACATGAATGACATAAGTAAGTTGAATATACCTGGGCGAATATTGCTCTTTGCTGACGATACGGTACTTCATGTATCGGGTTCAACGTGGTATGAAGTCTGCAGTAAAGCTTCTGACAGTATGCAAATTTTAGGGGAATGGTTTAAGATTAATAAATTGACGCTTAATGTATCCAAAACCCACTACGTACCATTTGGAGTAGATATGCGAGTTGTTCCAGAGAACTTTAGTATAAAATTTCATGTCAAAAATTGTGATGGTTCTCAATGCACATCCTGTACGGAATTGTCGAGAGTGGAAAATGCCAAATACTTGGGAATTTACTTTGACCAACACCTAAAGTGGCATAAACAAATCTATGAGGTTGCAAAAAAATTGCGCAAGCTGCTCTATGTTTTTGCAAAACTCAAAAACATTCTTAGCCCAATGATGATAAAAATTACATATTTTGCTCTGGTTGAGTCGGTACTCACTTACTGCCTTCCTGCTTGGAGTGGTGCATACCCTACTCCACTAGAGCAAATAAAAGTAGCACAGAAAGCACTTGTAAGAAAAATATCAAAGGCTCAATTCAATGCACACACAGCGCCCCTGTTCAAAAAATTACAAGTACTCCCCTTTGAAATGATAGCAGATACCCAGAGAATTAAACAAGTCATTAGAGATGGTTCATTCTTGCTACCCCAACACACAGCTGATACTAGATCGAAACATCAATTAAACCTAAAGCAACCGAAATTAAGAACTACCCTTGCACAAAATAATTATATATATAAAGGCATTTCCACTTTTAACAAACTTCCAACAAAACTTAAAGAAAAACTACTTGCAACCAATAACAAAACTGTTAATAAAGAATTGAAAAATTATTTTTTAAGCTTCCTGTTATAATATAAAATATTGCTGAGTAAATATAAAATACGAATAAATTAATATAGAAATAAGAGTACAGTAAATTAGGTTTAAATTAATAACTTCGCTATGTGATCAACACCCTATGTATGTTTAATTTAGTTCTCGCTATCCTTATCGGCTAGTACCATGACCATCCCCTACCTGATGATTTCTGATGATTTCCGCTCACAACCGAGTCGTTGCAAAATAAATGGTACCTCGTCATTTTTCATCCCACAAAATTCGTTGACCATTCGTTCGAAATGTCTCGATTTATCCAACCATATTATGTTAACTACTGCAAAGTGCGTGGCCAACAAGCATAGTTATGAGCATGGTTATATGAATAATTATGTACACACAGGTGATCATTCTCAATAATTGATATTGTGAACATGATTGCAACGGCTTGATAATTTCTGATAATTCATGATACATGACTGAATGAAAGCTTATGACGAGGAGTGAGGAGGGGGGCAGTAAAATATGCATTTTTCGTGTGAGGGCTCAAATGAAAGATTATGAGGAGGAGTTTTCAAATATGGCACTGGTGATGAATAAATAAAACAACTTGACACCAAGTGATAAGATACACCGCGAAATCTGAGTCATTCTTATATGGGGCTTCACGGGTTTATGTGAAAGACGTGAGCTGAAACACATTCTGTGTTTCAATAATTTCATTCGGAGTATGTAAATAGATGTAACCGGGGTAGGGCATGAATATCCTCAAGTGACTCATCGCTGTATGATTATAAATGAAATTCACAAGATCGTTTTAGCAAATTTTCTTAGAAAATAAAGCTATTGCAATGGCTCCAAAAATTTTAAAATAAGAATTTTCAAAAATGTTCTTCAACGAAATCTGTTTTGAGGCATTCTGAAATGATTCCTGGATTTTAACGCTGTTTTATATGTGTATATATATATATATATATATATATATATATATATATATATATATATATATATATATATATATATATGTATATATATATATATGTATATATATATATGTATGTGTCATTCCAGACGATAACTCTCGATAGAATTGAGATAAAAATCAAGCATTCCAAAAGAAAGGATGAGTTCGTTGGACAACACTTTTTGAGCACATTAAATTGGTCAAATTTCAAAAAATGTACTCAACAAATCACTAAAAAAGGCAAAAAACCGCTAAAAATTAACAAATTTCTATTTTATAGCAGAATGCTAGTCGAAAAAAATTAATCGAACATGAACTAGGACATTTAAAAATTTAAGCACAAAATTGTACTGAAAAATGTACTTAAATTTCATTAAAATAAGCTAAAAATCGATAGGAACACTTGAAAAAATCGTAAAACTCCACAAAATCGTTTGTTCATTGGAATATTACTGACAAAAAGTTAATTTGCAATAAAATGTATAATAAAATTTTTATTTGACTCCAAAGTGCTCAAATTTCAACAGAATTTAACATAAATGTAATACGACCATTTATGAAAATTCGATCATACGATCATGCTGCATGACTGGTTTTTCTCACTTACACGGTTCGAGACACTTGAGGGCATCTAACATGTAGTTTTTTAAAGACGACCACACAACATTGAGCGGCTCCTATAATATGACAGTTTACGAAAAGTAGCTCATACGATCATGCTGCTGGTCTAGAATGTATTTTTCTTGGTCGAACGAGAGGGTTATTAAAGAAAATAATAAATCAAATCATATATTCATTTCAAAATTGTTGAAGTATAATTTTAGTGACTTACTGAATGTCGACTTAAGAATTATCGGGCTATGAACAACAGGACGTAAGGAACTTTGCTAGAGATTGATAGCAGAATGGGAGGATAACTTAGAAGTGAGAGGTAATTTCAGTTTGGGGCTCGTTGACGCCTAGTTTGAGAGAACGAAGTTTTGACCCTTGATTGCATTATACATTAGCCCGTTTCCTCCACACAATTGTTAAGGGGTGCAATCAAACTCGTCAAATTATAGAACGCAAGCGTTCAAGGTTTCGGTAACGTGGTGGATCAGAACTGATGGATTAAAGCGGATCGCTCGTGCTCTTCCTAACCGCAGCTTCTCCATCAACAGATGGTTACCCTAAATCGGTCTTCGCCCCTTGATTAACAAGTAAGTTCCGACAATGTCGACCTTGGAATAGAAGGGGTTAAGTGCCACGGTTGAATGGCGATGCTGTAGGAACGGCTGAGTTGTCTGGAACTGTAGTTGAAGGATATTAAGCTCATCGTTACCATAGAACGGAATTTAATTAAATCTTATTCACAGCCTCGATAACGTGTTTTAGGCTCACACAATTTCAGCTATCTGAGAAGTATCCAAAGTCCCGCGCGAAAAAACTTTTACTGGGAAAATTGTTAATAGATACATGTAAAAGTATTCACTTTGTTAAATTTCGATTCGGTGGTTGGGGAAAGAGAGGTGCTTCTTTAAGTGAATTTCCCTTCAACTCATGGCTGCTCCAGATTGTTTCGTTTTATTGATTTGTTTTATTTTATTTTAATACTATTTTTTAGGTGACATAGACAAAATTATTTTGGGATTATTATTTGAAACAATGAACCTTTGTGATCGAAAAGTTCTAGTCATACAGCATGGTCGTCTGAGCGAAGGACAGAAATGGGGGGAGGGTTTCCATAGCGGCAATGGAAATCACGGATCAGGTATCAAAGACTGTGGTATGAAAAAAATGGGCTGTGTAATAAAAAAAACCCCCACTGCCAAGGACATCAAGGACATGGCACGAAAGCGTCCTCGCTCACCATTAAACTTCCAGAAATGACCGGTTCACCAAGACCATGACGTTAGAGTGTTGGGAGACCAAAAACCAGAAAACCTGGCAAAAATCTGTTCAACATTCACGGACTTATGACTGGGACAAGAAAATTACGTTCGCGCATGCGCTGAGCGTATCGCTAATTCAATCACGATGAAACTAATAGGGGACCATCCAAGGCTAAATACACACTATTCCTGGAAATTTCATTGAAATTCGATCAAAATTGTGGATGTTATGGCTGCGGCAAGGAAACATGGATAGACAAGCGCTCGCCCATGCGCACAGAGTACCGCTGATTTAATCATGATAAATGCTACAGGGAACTTCAAGGGACCTTCTTCGCATCATCCCTGAAAATCTGAACAAGATCTTTTCAACATTGACGGACTTATGAGTGTAACAAGAAAATCATGTTCGCGCATGCCCAGAACGTACTGCTGATTCAATGTTAATGAGACTGATAGGGGACCATTCAAGGCTAAATACACACTATTCCTGGAAATTTCATTTAAATCCGATCAAAATTGTGGATGTAATGGTTTTGGCAAAGATAAATAGAACGACAAATTCTCGCGCAAACGCAGAGCGTACCTCTGATTCAATCATGATGAAACTGATAGGGAACTATCTAGGGCTAAACCCACACTATTTCTGGATATTTCATTGAAATCCAATTGAAATTGAGGAAGTTATGGCTGTGGCAAGGAAATATAGACAGAAAAACGTTCGCGCATGCCCAGAACGTACCGCTGATTCAATCTTGATGAGACTGATAAGAAACCATTCAAGGCTAAATACACATTATTACTGGAAATTTTATTTAAATCCGATCAAAATTGTGGATGTAATGGTTTTGGGAAAGATAAATAGAACGACAAATTCTCGCGCATACGCAGAGCGTACCTCTGATTCAATCATGATGAAACTGATGGGGAACTATCTAGGGATAAACCCATACTATTTCTGGATATTTCATTGAAATCCAATAGAAATTATGGAAGTTAAAGCTGTTACAATGAAATAATGTAGATAGACAGATAAACGAACAGACGGACGGACAGACACACTCGAAACCAAATTTGTTCAGGAGGCAATGAAAGGCGGCGCAAGTGGACATTTTTATTTTGGAGCAGAAAAATTGTTTTTATTTCGAAAGTGAAAACAAAGTTTCCGCTGCCTTGCAGATTTGTAAGCAAAAAATAAATAATTAAAAACATCACAGTGCACCCCTTCGACGCTAGCACTCCACCGGGAAACTTCTCCGTAACCGTAATTTTCAGTGCTACCTGTCGGTCGGAGGTGTGAGCTCCTCATTCTGTCCGCCCTTAAGAAACTAAAAATTTTCAGAGTCCTGTGCGGTTATATTAACAGATGTGCTATGAGAGCTCTGGTAGACAGAAATGTCACCTTTGGAATGGTAGGTACATACATACCTATGTGGTATACCAACCTACTTTCCTTATATTATTACGTGTTGTTTATGTACCTGCTTCTATGGACAATTACCCTAAAAGGAACCTAATTAAAATGTTTTGTCCCAAGAGTTTGCGTAGCTGCAAAACTCGCATAATAACTGAACTCGGCTGCAGGGCTAAAACCAATCACCGCAGTAGCAGGTATGATCACTGCGACCATTTAGTTGAATTGAAACTTTGTGTTAAATAACTACTGCAATATCGCTTTCGCAAAACAAAACTGATTGAAAAACTGTGATAATTTTCATTAATCTTGCACTACCGTGTTATGGATCTTTTACCTGAATTACCTGTTGCCTGAAAACTACTTCATGTTGGAGATTCCCTTCCAAATTGTCTTCCTAGCTTTACTTAATATTTATGCTTTCCTGTTTCTTAGGCAAACCACTGCATATCCCAACTAACTGTAGTAATATTAAGCGAATTTTTTTAATAAGCTTTATTATTGTGTGTAAAATAACACAGATTGATAATATCCCATTGAGTGATGTATTTCTATGTTTTTAAGTTTAACCACCTTTATTTTATTGGTGAAAAATCATGATTTAGAATTTTCTGAGGATGGACTTTCTGAGGATAGGACTTTCTGCCGATGGAACTTCTTTTATGAATGAAAACTTGGTAGGTATAGAAGTTTATAGAAAAATCAGCAGTGCTCACGAGATTTTTGGTTTAACGATGAACCTATGATATCTGGGGGAAAAAAAGATTCAAACATTCTGATCGCGTTTGAAACATGGCTAAATAGGGGCTGGAGAAACTAAGGACCCATCAGCTCGGCGCCCCGCTGTCCTTCATAGCCTCCTCGTGATCCCTTACAAGAGCTCTCCACTGCTCAATTTGCATACAGATTAGCAACCAGCAGTGAGGGGTGTGGGCTAAAGTCACGAGTGTGATATTAGTTGCCAAGTAAAATGTAGACCGGGCATGTCAGTAAAACCAAGGTGTTCATTGTAGCTATACCCTCAAAATAACAGCTATATAGGCACTAGCTACAATGAAATACAGACTAAAAGGGACTCGGTAAGTGTTTCGATGATATTAAAAAAGAAAACATGAGATTTTCATATAATATTAGAAGGTTTCGGGCTTATTCAATTTTACTGTTAAGCCCAAGTGATAAATTTAGATATATGCATATTTACCGACCGTAGCGCTGCTAGAAACGACGTTGGACAGTCACATTATATGAGATGGAATGGTATTAATGAATTTAGGAGTATGCAGTTAGGCTCTGAGAGCTTTACATAAAATCAAAAATTAGCATGAGACTGAAGCACAAGCTGTCAATCTACAAGGATGCAGGTTGTCTTGGGTCATAGCGGGGGGGGATTAATAATTATAATACTTACCTTTGTTCTCGGTGTCATTAATTCACGTTCAATTCCATTCGGAAACAGGACTACATAAGTACATCTTCAGTCTCGAAAACCGCTCCCTCACCGCATATGACAGTCGCAAACAAACACAGTCTACTAATCGACCCCACCACCTTCGGTCAATTTCTATTATATACAAACCTTACACCAAGCAGCTTGGTCTTATGGCTGTGCCATCCATCTTCCCGCTACTATAAAAGCTACCCCTCCCTTCCCCTCATGCCTCTAAAGAACGGGCCGCCAT
The DNA here is from genome assembly GCA_030762985.1 of Adelphocoris suturalis. Taxonomy (NCBI): domain Eukaryota; kingdom Metazoa; phylum Arthropoda; class Insecta; order Hemiptera; family Miridae; genus Adelphocoris; species Adelphocoris suturalis. Next base: position 32,972,466 of record CM061046.1, read on the forward strand.
GACACTTATCGCTGTCAGCTCGCCATCACCCTCTGGTCCTGGATGAGGATGAGGGGCTAGAACAAGATATGAAGATTTAGTTCATTCAAAGGGAGAACGCATTCCTCGGACACTTTCGAGTCCCATGATGGCTAGATTGTGAGGAATGGTCTGACAATACTAGACTTTTGCGTATTCTCAGTGACACCATCTCCAGTTAGATCATAGATTAGATAATATGTGCTTCATATGAATACATCGAAACACGTTGGGGAGTTACTGATTAAATGATTCTAGAGATGTGATCAGTACAACCAATTGGACAAAACCCTTACAATACCTACTTTCTAAGAAATTTTAGCTTTCGTAATCAAAGCAGACTTTTCTTATGATTTTTGAATGTTTTATTAGTAAGACTCCACTACTGTTTTTAAATAGATTCGTCATGAAGAGCGATCGGCAATCGTAGGAATTCGTGAGTGGAACATGTACCTAAATGATGAAGAAGAAATGTCTGAAATCTATGAATACTGCATAGATGAAGTAGTAAAGGAAGCGGAATACAATGGAAGTGCTCATAGAAAATGACGATTACCGTTATCGAAAGTTGATTATGAAATGGCTGAATGATAACAAATTTAAAACTGAATGAACTGGACACAAACGGATGGCGTAATGCTATAAAATAAAAAAGTTAAATTTGGAGATTAACACTTGGGTGTTGAAGAACAAAACCTAAGATCGAAATATGATTTAGCACTAAAACGCTTTTGAAAAGTGAATTTAAACTGAATTATGATGATTTCCTCCTAAAAGTATGTAAATGATGAAATTGATTGAAGGAATACTTGCTAAGTAGCAAGAGGGTGTGACCAACGACCTGGAATTGCATATGGAAAAACTTTGCTGTGTCTTAAAATTTAGTGCTCTGATATTGCCAGTAGAACATGAAATAGAAGTAGTAGTAGTAATAGGACAAAACTCTGATGCAATTCAAAGTAACTAGTCATATAAAAAGGCTGCAAAGTATTACACAATCGTTTTTAATTTCAATATTAGATAGCCCTTCTACGCAAATCATAGGTCTATAATTATAAAACACCGTAAATAGTACTCATATCATCAAAAATGATCAAACCAACATTCACGCATTAAATAGTAAAGTTGGAGAAAACGCATTAAATTTGGAGGGAAAAAAAATGTCTTAAGAAAACGGTATGTAAAAAAAGAAATTAGTATCTGAGGTCATTAGTCGAAAAAAAAAGGGGGGAAAAGGCTCGGAGGTCTCTCAGCTGATCAGGGACCTCTGCGCTCTGAAATTGTATTTTAGATAACACAAAGGAGCTCAGGAGCTCCTCTACGAATTTCAGATCCAAAGGCTGATTAAGAAAGAAATTAGCTTCACGGGCCTGTTAGCTCAACTCACCTTTGTAAACGATTTGCGTAATGCAATCATTTTTTCATCAACGTGTCGACATATATATAGACACCTACACAGGTAAAATTAATTAAATTGATAAATAAATCTAAACTTTGCTAAGCTCCTGGTTCTCTGTATACCGGCATATATGTAGATGGTACCTAAGTGAAAATTATGAAATAAGATAAAAATCACCTACCAAAGCTACAATTCCTAAATACATCCACGGGGACATTTAACTCGATTTTTAGAAGCCAGAACCCCATTGGAATTAAATCAGCTGATACAATAATCAGATTTCACTTGGTAGGGAAATTTTATATGTTCCGATTTCACAAACTTATTTGCCATTAATTGAAGTTTAACAATTGACTCCATAATCCAAAGATGTTACTACCAGCACATGATTTTTCCAAGTTTTCGTGCTTAAAAGTTCGAGGTCTTAAGGGAGCGACCGGATTAACTTACAGCGTTCTTGGTGCTTTCAATAGATTCTTTGGGATAATAACCATCAACGTCAACCATAAAATCATTACTGTTACCTTGAAAGTTATCAAGATCTCGATTTTTGAGTATTATGTCAGCCCTGGAATGCTACCCTTTAGAGCCGATAAAAATTGATGCAAAGCTCCTAGGGAACAACTAGCCCCAAATGTGATTCTTATCCCAAATTTCATAAACTTTGGTGATGCAGTTTCAGAGAAAAGCGTATTCTAAATGGTGGACGTACGGTTTTTAATATCTATTTATTTATTTAATTTTTGATTTCTATTTTCAGATTCTACGCATCTCGAAACTTGAAACAAGAAACTCTTAGAGGGTTTAAAATTATTAACCAATAAGCCACCGTAGGTGAACCATTACGAAACAGTATCACTTCATCACCGCATCTAGATTCACTCTCTTTAGGTGTTAGATGTATTAGACAATAAATGCGGACAATCCATAGCCTAAACCGCATATTCCCAGAATATTTAATCAAAAGCCGATGAAAACTAGAAATTGGGCTTGTTCCAGGGATTACACTTTCGCACATGCGCTGGACCAACTAATGATACAATCATGTTGGAATTTATATGAGTTTATCGAACCGTCTTTTCCTAACTATCCTCCGAATTTGAGCGAGATCTTACGACGAGGGTGTATGTGAATGATGCTTAATGGAATTTACTTTTGCTCATGCGCGAATGAAGTATTGATTTGGGATGAACGAAATTTATAGGGGAATATGTACACCCCAACTCGCGTATTCTTTGAACATTTAATAAAAATTGGTAACAAATTGTGGAAATTAAGTTTGTTTCAAGGATTTGCGGACACAGGAGAGACACAGAAACACGCAGACAGACACCAAACGAATGTTGTTCAGAATACTCTAAAATGTAAAATGCGAGTGTAAATTCTGATTTAGAACACAACAAACTTTTCATCACTTTTTCACTAATCCTTTTTTTTTTTTCAAAAGCGAAAACAGTTCTCCCGCTTCCTATAGATGGACCCGGAAGTAATTCATGTGATAAAATAAAGCATCTACTAATGCTTCTTAAATCCATCCGCACGGACAATCTCTATTATTTATAAAAAACGTCTTCGCAAAGTCTTAATTCTATTGGAACTAAATCATAGTTCCTTGGAATTGCAAGTTTTATGTGTTCTGGTACTACTCTCAAACGGTCATTAACGGAATTTCGTGATTGGTTCGCTAATTCATAGATTCTCTAGCAGGGTATGATTTATTTATGTTCTTGTGCCTAGAAATCCAAGGGTTTTTTTCTTCTTCGAAGTTCTAGCCTTTATGGAGAGCGAACGGAATGACATACAGTGTTACGGATGGTTTTATTCGATTCTCTGGGCTACTGTTCATCAATGACAACCAATAAACCATTACTGTTACATTGAAAGTTTTCAAGATCTCGATTTTGAATTGGTCAGCCCTTTAATGCTACCCTCCAGGGTTAATAAAAATTGATGATCAAATTTTGAGGGGGGAGGGTAGAAATTTGTTTTTCTTGGTCGGTGAAATAATTCTTCTTGATGAAATTATCCATGTGCTGACCAGTTGTAGTTTGAGATTCATTGGACTGATGTGGCTTGGTGGACGGACTTATTTAGCATACCTAGTGAGTTCGTTCGACATAGTTGCTACTTGAGGCATACTATGGCTAGTCAAAAGTGCGAATAAACCCGATTTCTTCAGGAATATATGCAATATATTAACACATTGTATATGAATATTTAACTTCTGTTCCATTTTTTCAATTTTTCAATCGTAGGTACTCCCTGATATCTATAACAGCTGAGATTAGTTTTGGGTTTTCTCCCCACGAATGGAACGAAGACCATTGATCGTCTTTTGTACGAATAGGTTGATGTTGAAGATTAGAGAAGCGACCTCTTGATTAAAGTGGCGGTAATATTAACCTCTAGTTCCGAAGGGGCAGAAGCATTAACAGGTATAAAGCCCTAATGGAAGCAGGTTATCTCCCAAGTTAACTCGCCATGCCCATCCGCATCCTCCTTTCTCAATCGGGAGCCTAATGAACGGCGAGGAGACAACGATTTCCCTCGGGAGTTTCGAATCCTATTGTATTGAAGATCTTGTGGTACCGGCCGTTCTATGTTACCTGAATGTAGGTAAACATTATAAAATTGAAATATTAGGACCATAACTTCTTATCTGGCGCCCAGGAAGGATAGATGAATCAAATATAATAAATGTTATTCATATCATAGTAGAAATAGACAACAGATCTCCTATCAAAATAAGATCTTTAATGTAGTTACGTATCTAGTCTAGACCTTAATGGTCCGGAAATCTTAAACTACTATTTTTACGGTTTCTACGACTTTCAAAGGATAAGTCAATAGGTTTCCCACCCTCGGAGCCAGGGAAGCCGGCGAGCTAATGGAAGTTCAAATATTTGCTCGAGTTGTAATGGGACGTTACAAACAGTACGGGAATATAAAGGAATTTAATAACAAACTTCTCCCTCGGTTGGGTTTAAGGAGGCTCGACTTAATAACAGCTTGTAATGGCGGGCCATCTTGATCTTAACTTCCTACTTGGAGATCCCCGTAATTGCAATCTCTTCAATCAGAGCTGGTTTCTCGGGAGCCCTTTAAGCTGAAGATAACCGAGATGCGGTCGAACCTTCTCTAAAAGCTATCTGCCTAGAGATGAAAGTCTTTTCTTGAATGTAATGCACTCTAGTCTGTCACAATGAGCTGAAAATGTTAATTAATGTTTCATATATGCAAAAATAGGTATCTTCTTTATGATTATTTAATTGAGTGAACTGTAATAATTTTATTAATTTTCATTAGCAAGACGTCGAGTGAGATTGCGAACCTTTTTGTTCTTTCTCCTAGCTTAAAATGATTTTTCCTGGATTCAATAAGTACATAGTGATTTCTAAATCTCGATTTAAGCGACAATGCACTAGTCATGGTGTGATACTCATGGTAGAATATAATAAATAAATAAATAACAATATACCTACCTAGTTTTTGAAGAGAGTTTTTTGTCCTTATTCTCAATTCCCAGATTGAAAATTACGTTACGGAAGAGTGCGAAGAAAACTTGTCAGGAAATTTATTATGTAACGCATTAAATCAAACAGTGTTTGCTTATACTGCCAATCCATTGAATTGTAACTTGATAGTTTCACATTACGATAATATTTCACTCTTAGTTGGAGAACTCACCATTCATCACATACCTAATCTCCTTGTCTCTGTATTGAACAATTATGATTTGTGTTCTTAGATTTGTTCACTCAACAAATTTACGTTGTTATTCCACCCTCGAATATTTAATACCTACTACATATTTTTGTATGCTACACTAAAGAGGGTTTAAAGAACTCAAGTACATTCCAACTTGAATGAGGATGGCTGTCCTGCGACAGTCCGTATTGACTTGCAATGGAGTAATTTATATTAAGTATTTTTTTTTTTTTTTTTGATTTTTGTCATTTTGTTCGTTTTAGTTACGTCGAATTTTTGTTTTTGTTTTATATGTCGCAAGTTGACATTGTTTGTTTATGTTTAACAATTATGGTTTTAATAAATTATTGTTGAATCGTTAAAATTTATATTAACTAGCAGGAAAGCCGGTTGATTAACATATACAACGGACGCTAAAATCTTACAATAAGGACACCCTGTAGGGCGTAGGTACTCAAGAAAAACTTCGAAATTCAGAGTTTCAAAATTTAGAACTTCGACTCAGTTTGAGTGTTTATGAACCTTTAAGTGCAACCATACAATGGTGGCTTGGTTACCTACCTACTTACTATCTTATTAATTCTCATGAATATAATCATTCTAGAGTTGGAGTTCAGTGCCAATAGTCAATAGTGATAGTTACATTAATTACCTTCCCCAAGTCATCACCTACCTTGGTGACTCCCTTATTCTTTTTTTGTGGTGTTTCTTGAGTTAAAGTGCCGTCACCCGTCAGTAGTGAGTCGCGATGTCAGAAGTTGAAAATGAAAATGATTATCGGTCCACCGACGAGAGCAAGGAATCCCACAAACTTTCAGTCGATTTCGAAAGGAAGAAAAGAGTTAAAGGTGAAAAAATTCGCAAGAAATCGAAAAGCTCGTCTTATATGCAGTCAGTAAGTCGCATGTAGTACACACAGTTTCACAACGACCGTTACCTCCATTTCGGGATGACAAGCCAGATATATGGTTTTATCAAACAGAGGCTCAATTTCGGACGGAGCGAATAAGAAATAATCAAACCGAATTTGATAAGCTTATAGTTGATTTAGACCGCAAGTACCTCAATAATATTATAGATATCAATTAAGATACTACTAGTTAGAGTTGATGATGCAGATATCACGAAATTGTAAAATTTAGCTGTAAAAATCGCCGACATGAGACCGCGTAATGAGCTACCTACATGCTGTTAGAAATTCTGAACCGGCTCATGAACTCCAAAAACCACATGCTACATATGCCCAAATTGACGCGATTTCGCTTTAACTGCCCAAGTTGCAGAGTTGCAGTGATTTTAAAAAAATAATATTATCCCGCAATACAGGATGACAATGTTACTGGAAGTTGAAGTTTTCATATGATTTAGAACAGTAAAATAAATTGCATGAATATAATTTTATCATTTCTGCTCATAAATGTTGCATCCATTCCCCACCTTTAAAGATGTATCATTGCGTTTTTTTTTTTTTTTTTTTTTTTTTTCACACTTCAAACGGAACATATGCCTTTTAAGCACGGGCGTTTCACTTTTTCGTCGCTATTCACCGTCTAACGCAGCCCGTCTAGTTTTTTTCCCAGGAGTTTGTCAGTCTCCTCTGGGCCGTGGTATTGGCACCTTTTCCGTCTCGTTCTTTGGCACTATTTGGTAGCAAGTCCCTTTTTCCTAGAAGTTTCTCTGGCATTGCGGAATAAGTTCCTTTGTGTATGTGTATAGATTTCCCGCCTCACAGGCATGTGTTCCTCTCAGTGCAGTACGTTAAGCATGCTTCTCTGACACATGTTCCCGTGAAAGGGCATATTTTGTTGATAAGGCATTAGTTTGTTCCTTTAAGAGTAAGCATAATGCTCCTGCCTAAAGATCATTTTTGGCTATGAGAATAATTATCAATTTTTTGATGATGACGATATGGATGGGGACCCTATCTGTAATGTCAACCCAGCCGATGTTGTAGACGGTTAAGGCAACACTGAAGTTGAGCCATCTGACGTGGAAAACAGCAGCAGACTTCAAAATCATTCGTCCGAAGAAGACAACCCTCATGAAAAATTATTACATCTGCAGTCAGAGAAAGTTCAAGGAATTCCTAGCACGAGTAGGTATGGCACAGCAGTCTAACAGCTTTTTTTTTTCTTTTTCAAATGAACAGTTTTAGCTGAATTGAAAGTCCAGTCTGTTCCGGCAGAGTCAAAGAGACCAACAGAAATCAAATTATTATCCGATTCAGTTCTCTTGAAGGACCTGTTCGACAGCTTGGAAATGCTCACACACCAAAATAGGTTTGGGATCTTATGTTTCATCATCCCGTGTCTTCATTGATGGCTCTAAAAGATTGGCGGAATTAGCTGGTTCAACCCATACAGTAACTATTTATAGAACTACTATTACTATTACATTATATAAATTAATTTATTTGAACTTCATGCAATACATTACAACAATAGTGTACTTCAAAAATAAAAAAATAACTGTTACAATAATGTTTTTTTCAAACAAAAAAAAAGTCTCAGTTTTCTTCTGTTCTTTTTGAACTGTCTGAGTGGGTGATGCCTCTAAAAGATTGTCGGGGTTAACTGGTCCTACCCATACAGTAACTAGTTATTGAATTGTCTGAGTAACTGATTTACAATTCAAAACAACAAAAATAAAAATTTTAAAAAATTACCAGCCTAAAAGGCAAGTGTTCCTCCTAGAGTGGGTCAAAATTTTTCGAAGTACTGCCTAAAAGGCATATGTTCCATCAACTGTTGAGTTTGGTGTAAGCCTAAAAGACAGGTGTTCCTCCAAGTGCGAATCGAAAATATGTTCCGTCCGAAGTGGTTAATCCATTTCGTACTATTTCTATCCAAGTTTTGTAGTCATGTTGGCTTTTCAATCATTTTATTCAGCCTGTACCCACAATTATATGATTTTGTGAAATCAGCTTTCCTTGACACTACAATGGCTTAGAGAATAAGACATGCTGTGATAAAATTAGAGCATTCCAAAAAGTGGCGAACGATTTTCCTGCTATGAAAGCTAAGGGAGTTACAGTTCGCTAGTAACGCATTAGTTGTACGTAAAAATCAATAGAAATAAAAAATTCAAGTTTCTGCCGAACGAAAATTTGTTTGTAGTCCGATCAAATTAGTTTAGGAATGTAGCCAGGTTCGTAAGGAGGGGAAAATTGGTAGCTTGAGATGTGTACATGTTTCACATAAATCAATTGCTTTACAACGATTGGCGAACGATTTCTGTTCGATGAAAATTGCGGAAGTTACGTTTCCCTTCCCAACGGGTTAGCTGTACGTTAAAATCGACCGAAATAGAAACGTTGCATTCTTTTTGTGTTACATTTTCACAGATAAACCCCCACGCCGTAGACATATCCAAGTCAATAACCATTTCATTTTATAACTCAAACTTTCGCACTCACGTAGGCCAGCCAATAGACATATCCATGTCAAAATGTAGGTATGTTTTTTTAAATACTTAGTATGTACGTTATGATATGCTTTGACTATAAAATAGATTTATTATACTGGAACAAACTAGTATACAAAGAGAACAATTGTCAATGTTTAGTGCACTTAACATAGGTAAACCAATTTGAAGTATTGATAGGCTGAACTCTATTAAAATCTTGCAACGCCGGAAGGCCTTTACAAATTAATAATCTCAATTATTCATTCAATTGGATTTAAATTTTTTATCGTAGCCTTTTCTAAAAATATTATTTTTTGCAAATTTGATCATCTTCCTACAATTTTGAATTTGACAAAGTCCATTAAAGTCCTAATGATCTGCAATGGCCAACCACGCGTTTTTCGTTATCGTCAAGTCATAATTTGAACTTATCTTATTCCCCATCATTCCGTTTCATCGACCAACCGGGACTTAAATTTTTTATCAACCTTGCTTGCTCTAACTTTACCTACGTGCTTATATCCTGCAAGTTATTGCACATTTTGATCTGCCAAAAAAAAAAGTGCTGGTTTTAATCAATCCGAAATCACAGTACCATGCGTTCAACTGATATGAAAATGGACTTGGAATCAAAGGTGACCAGGTGGACTGATTAACGCGAAACAGGTTTCAACTTTGGATTCATTAAATAACTGTGGGCACTGCTTCCTTTGCGAAAGCTTTTTTCAAAGGATTCAGATAAATAATGCCTGAAGGGACACTCAGAGCGTCACATTGGGTTATACGACGAAGATTCAAAGCAATCACAAGATTGCTAGCAGTGTGGAAATGGGGAACTCAGCAAAACGAGATTCTCTGTCAAGATACACTGGAACTAGAGAACCGCTAATGACGAGCTCCAAGAATGAGCTAGGAAGTGAAACCACGGCCGAAACTCGCCTTTTATCAAAATAACTATGATCAAAGAAAGAGCCGACCAACGAACGCTTACTCAACAGTTTGCTCCAAACAAATTTTTTCCTTGTGAACGCAAAATATTTGTCTCTGCTTCTTGTACGATAAAAAACATGTAGCCTCAACTCAAGAAAGAAAAGTCTTTTGAACGTCCTCTTTTAGAGGTACGACTTTGAACCTGGTTGAGAGTATCTGCGTAGCAACAGGGTTACGTGTGGATCGGGAATTCGCAAAACAGGTCGATGAAAGGTGTAAGTTGAAATGAAAGGAATGGATGGCTTGAAAGGAACTCACCAGCCGGTTAAGTAATGGGATGAAACTGAACACAAGGTTTGGTCTGAAGTTAAAAAGAACAAACAACCAGGAATGTTAACAAAAGTTGTGCTTTTTATAAATAAATAAAAAATATAGGAAACATCATTCTGAAATATCAATACTTTCTTCATTCAAGCGAGGCTTTGAATTTATCATTATTGACACAATCGTTCATAATACTGTATAATAAATTTCTGTATAATTATATGTACTTGATGAATAATGAAACAATGAAAGATGAATGAATGACTGAAAGAAAGAAACAATTACCCAGGTTCTAATGCATCTGTCTGTCCGAATTGTTATCCACTCATCGGGCAACACGAGTAACTTGAGACTAACATGTTTGCTGGAGTATATTTTGGCTTAATCCAATTCAGGCTATGCACTTCACGGCCACAGCCTGTTGTTCAAAAAAAATAGTTTGAGTAAATTTCAGTACTTAACTAGTGATTTAATAATAAATTGATTTCTTGAATTCAGGACTGAGTGGGAAATCTGACCTGGAAACGTGATGATTCACAAGTAACGGTTCTACAGACGTAAATATCATGGCATTATGAATTCTGTGATTTCACGATTTTCTATTTATCCAAAATATATGGCTAACCCAGAGGCTATCACTTTGTTACTGCAGAACTTTAGTTGAGCACCTATAAATAAAGTTGAAAAGTTCTTCATTCATTTATAAATATCTAAATCTTACTAAAGTATTATTTTTTTTTTTTTAGTAATTAACCATTGTCATCGACCGATAGAATTTAACCTCTCCTCAAAATTTTTTTGTTAACGTTTCAAGATGCCTAGAATCTAAAACTCTGCAAACGGTAACACATATGTCCATTATTTCTCTGTTAGATAGCCCTTCTACGCATAACAATGGTCTATGATTCATTTTTATTTTACCCCGTTTATACCTAGGATATTTACTATCGAAACTCAAGGCTTCGTGCCACGCAAATGGGTTCCATTACGGCACCAGGTCCTCACAATTTAACGCTTTTTAGTAAAGTTGAAAAGAAAATATCACAAAGTCTTCTCCGCACCGCATGTATATAGATTGCACAGACGTGTATATTTATTTGGAACTATGTTTGTTTTTTGCACATAAAATCATTATTTACAATATATTTATACTTTCCAGTAGGATAATTAGCAAATAATCAGAGGACCCTCAGGTAGGAACCTTTAGTACATAACATTGTTTTTAAGGCGTACCAAAGGGGCTTTATTCGAAAATATTTAAGCCCCGTGGGTCGACCAGTACAGAAATTGGCACTTGAGGTCCCCCAGCTGAAATCCTATACCTTGCAACTGTATTCTACGTGTTCAGAGCGCTCCATTTCAAATTCCATCATGTATGTCAATAAGGAAAAAATAAATAAATAATATTAGTAATAATAAATAAAAAATAGCCTCACAGCTGATCAGTGAGCCTCCATGCCTCGAACCTAATAATTGTCCTTGAGGTGTGCCAACGGAGCTCCATCTTAAATTTCATCACCGTCAGTGGATTAGAATAGAAATTACACTCGGGGGACCACAATAGACCTATGTAGTAATACCATAATTATAATGATATAATAACTGTAATTATAGATCTATGAGTCACATTGCAGGTCGGAACCCCTCCACACTTCAACATTTTATTCTAGATGTAGATTTTTGTAGATAATTTACGTTCCAAGAAGCGTGGAACCCAAAACGCAGAACACTAACTTGTCTATAATAACGGTAGCTATTATACAATATCTAAATATTGTAACTACATAGGCGTAGACGCCTACCGAAGGGACAATTATTAAATTAATGAATACAGCTACACTTAACTAGCCCTTCTGTATTTAACTCGAACTACCTCACCAACTGAAAATTAATTATATAAATCAATTCTTCTACTATCTATTAATAGGTTACAAAAGTGATGGTATACTCGACTATTGTTTTCTTTTTTTTCTTGTTTATGTTTTAGCCCTTAGAGAGAGCAAATGGATGAACGAACAGCGACCATGGTGGTTTCATTCGATTTGAAAAAATTATAATGGTAACCTAAAAAAAATCTATTGATAAATTGAAAGTTAACGAGATCTCAATTTTTTAATATTTCAGTCCTTAGATTATACCCTTCAGAGTTGATTGAACGTGATAGCGATGTAACTGGCACATCTCCGGTCGAAGTGATTTTTTAACCGAATTTCATAGAGTCGGAAGTTTGCTTCGGATGGCGGACGGACGAATGTTTTTATTATTTGTATAACTTATTTTATTAATTTTTCTCATTTGATTATTGGTTTCTAAGCATCTTAAAACGCAAACGAACGTTGGAGGGGGGAGGGGGATTTATAAATCGTTTTTCATGGTCGATTAGAATTGTTCATTATTTGAAATCGAATAAACGAAATCTGTCCGCCGTACGCTGTTCGCCGTCCAAAGTTTTCTCCGTCCAACGATTTTCTCCGAAAGTACTAGACCAAAATTTATACTATTTGAGTCCCATCAGTATTACCAGTATCATTAGTATTACTTTCGATCAACCCTGAAGGGCAGAATTAGATGTTTGAAAATCAAGTTCTCTAACACTTAGGGAATAAGAATAATTTGTTTTTGTTGTTGTCATTATTATATATTATCAGAAAAAATCCAATGAAACCATCCTGTTCGCTTTACGGTACACTCTTCGCACTCCCTAAAAGCTAGAACTTTGGTATGACAAAAAAAAAAAAAATAATAATAATAATAATAATAATAATAATTTAAAAAAATATAAATAAATAATAATAATAATATTGATAATACAATAAATAACAAGATGGGATCAAATCTTAACTGGTGGAACACAGTAAAAATGTTGCAAATGATAATAAAAAGGATTATTATTTCTGAATTAGATATTCACTCCATTTTTAAACTCAGTCCATAGTACATTATCTAAACTAGACGGACTTTTTTTTCTTGTTTTTTTAAAACCCCAGTCGGACAGTATGTCCCAGTGGACACTTAAAATTGTCTATTGGCGAAACTACTTGAGACAATACGCTACAACTGATAATTGATGATTACACTTGAACTATGCCATTTTCATTGTTTTTGCAAATGCTCTGTAAACCAAACTCCATATCCTGGCAGTTACGTATCCTACTAATGATTATTTACGTGACAACTAATGATGGTATAGGCACATTGTTTGCTGTGTATCCGGTTGTGTGCAATCGCGTGTATGTAGCCTGGGACACCAAAAATCCCAAATGGGCATGATCCCACCCCCAAAATTACGTCATTCACGATCCAATTCAAATGACAACTATTTTGATATTTTGGATCGGACTTGAACCCTGCCATAGGGGCAAAACCCATCTTTCCATCACTGGTACACATTGGGACGCCTCGCTCCTACTATTGGGACTCATGGTGATGCCTTGCACCAACCACTGGGACACGTTGGGACAACCTGACCCAACCACTGGGACAAAATTCAGAATTTTGACCTATTGATTTAAAAAAATTGAAATTGTAGATTTTTCATCACAAAAATCTCCTTAAGAGATTTTTTGGCAAATTTTTTTATTTTTCCCTTTTTTTCATTATTGTTAGTGAAAGGATTAAATGTTAATAAACACAACCTTTCATGAGAAAGCCATCTTCCCACCAGTTAGAAGGGTTGGATGAACTTTGTTTTGATTTGAAAGTATGTTTGTGCGTTGCACACAAAATCCTCTATAACAATAGATTATTGAAGTTCATTGGTGTGGTTAGGAAATTATTCAGCTTCAGAAGACCCTCAGCCGATATGTGGTCTTCATACGTCGTATCATTATTATCTAGGTATTCCAAAGGCGCTCTATTTGAATTTTCAGCACCATGGGTCGATTATTACAGAAATAAAATTAGCCATCGGGTCTTTCAGCCGATCAGTTCGCCTCTATCCCTTATGATTCTATTCTGCGTGTTCCAGAAGCGTTCCATATTAAATTTCATCACCATAGACCGATAATGAGAGTCATTAACCACATTGGCAGCGAAGCTGGTCAGTGCGCCTCCGTAGCTCGTAATTGTTTTCAAGGTGTCACAAAAGTGCTCTATCTTAAATTTGAGCAACTATTTCAACTAGGACAATAAATAGCATAAGAAGATTCTATAAAGTTTTTATTTTTTGTTATTTTATTTTTTATTATATTTTATTTTTTCGATTATTCCGTATAGTTACACTTGGAAGGAATAAATTGAGTAGTATCTAGTATGCAACAGCGAGAGAAAAATGTGGGTGCTGTCAGGATTTGAACCTATACATAAATAAATGCGTTGAGCTATGCATACATAATATCGATCGAAAAGTGATCTTACTGCAACCTACGAGTCATATCAATTTAAACCTTCCAACAGTAAACGGAATTTCCTTAAGATGATTGGGTTCGTGCATTGCATCCGATATTGATTCGACTAAAACCAGTTTTTATTTCTTTTTTTTTTATCGGATTTTCAGATTTACCGGCCCACGGTAAAAGTCCGACGCCCGGACAGGAATATCGGATAGGAAACTGGGTCCAAGCAAGGGGGGTGTGGTAGGAATGAAGAAGGAATTATTGAGTGGTAAAAGGGTAAGAGGGGATAGTTTCACATTGAGCGGTTCCGTAGCAGCTCGGTTATCTCCAACCATTGGTCTTCGAGAGTTAGCTCCACACCCAAGAGACAAACCGCCGTTATCACTCTCAACGCTTTGTGTAATCGGGGTTTTTTTCTCCATGTTTTCTTTTTTTACTTCTTTTTCTCTCTGAGTCTCGTCCCGAGCCTCACATTTGCTACCAAAGCATCCACTTCTTCCTTCCGCTACCAAGTGCTTTTTGCCTCGCGTTCCGTTTCCCCAAGGACCTCAACCAATCCAATATACACCGCTATCCGCCTTTCCAACGGCTACGCCTCCTTTGACGTTTTCCTCCAGTCTTTACTGTATATTCTCCGGTTCCTAATTGCCTATCCCTTGAGTCCAAAATTCGTATCGTCTTTGCCAAAAGGCTAAAAAGCAAGAAGAGGACCATGCAAACTTAGCAATTGAATACCTCTATGAGTGAAGCACTGACAACTGAAAGTAACGAAATGTATGTTTGAGCAAAGTTTTGGTTTTCGAAAACAGCAACGGAAAGTGACAAACATTCTTTTGCGCCTTTATGATTTGGAGAGCGAAAAACACAGTATTGTGCGGCATAACCTCATGATAAAATTCTTGCATGGGCTTTCTCAAAATTTTCTCCAATTCTAGAAAATTTTGCAAAAAATGGAGCTATTGCAATGGCTCCTAAAAAATTTCAATTTAAATTTTCGAAAATGTCCTCCACCGAAATTTGTTTTGAAGCATTCTTAAACAAATCTTAGTGTTTCACGCTTAAACATATAAGTATATAAATATAAGTATAGTGTGCCCACTGTGAGAGAGCCTAGTTCCAAGCGTATATATATATATATATTATGCTGTTTGCGGCGAATGGCAGCAGAGGAGGCAGAGACTGTGCGTAATGTGTGTATTCCTTCAAGCACGTGTGTGCCTGAGGCCTCACTATAAGCAGCTTGTCCAGGATGCAATGGCAAATAGCAATGGGGCCTCCCCCGCATCTCCGACAGGCGTGGGACAACAGCCCGCCGTTCAGCAATCCTCCCCCGGGACCTCTGGTCTTCTTGAGGATTTGAAGACTGAAGTGTTGAGGCTCAGGGAGCAGGTAGGCCGTATTGATGGTTATGAGAGTGCCTACCAGCAGGAACCGGCGAGGCGGGCTGTTGAGAGGCCTGTTGGCTTGGAAGACGAGGTCGGGGGCTATGTACAGAGGATCTTCCCACAGGTTGGGGATGTGACCGTGGCGGGGCATCAGGGAGGACATCCTCCTGTTTCGGTGCCCCGTGGAGGTCGCAAAGCAGCTAAGCAAGCAAGGAGGCGGGAATACCAGCGGGTCCAGAAGTTGTGGAGGAAGCATCCGGCTCGTGTAGCTGCGGAGGTACTGGAGGGAGCCTATATATAAGTTATATAAGTATATATATATATATATTTGTGTGTGTGTGTGTTGTGTGATTTTATGTAGTGCGAGAGCGGCCCAGGTATGCTTCTGAGGATTTGCGGTGAATGGCGGCAGAGGAGGCAGAGGCTGTTTGTGAAGGGGTACGAAATATTAATGTTTTCTTACAATCACGTTTTCCCATGTGCACACTTTCTGCCATTCAATCTCTTCACCTGAGGCCCCACTATAAGCAGCTCGTCCAAGATGCAATCCTTGCAAATTGCCGTGGGGCCTCTCCTGCATCTTCAACAGGCGTGGGGTAGCAGCCCGCAATCCTCCCTCGGGACTTCTGGTCTTCGTGAAGACTTGAAGACCGAAGTGTTGAGGCTCGAGGAGCAGGTAGGCCGCATTGAAGGCTATGAGACCGCCTACCTGCAGGATCTGGCGAGAGGGGCTGTTAAGGGATCTGAAGGCTTGGAGGACGAGGTTGCAGCCTATGTACAGAGGATCTTCCCCAGGATTGAGGAAGCGACCATATCGGGGCATCAGAGAGAGATTCCTCCTACACTGCTGCCTCATGGAGGTCGCAGAGCACCAAAACGAGCAAGAAGGCGGGAATATCAGTGGGTCCAGAAGTTGTAGAGGAAGCATCCCGCTCGTGTAGCTGCAGAGGTGCTGGAGGGAGCTGGGGATGAACAAGTTTTACCCCCTCTCTAGGAGTTTGTGGACTATTGGAAGCCACTCTTGAGTGCTCCCACCCACAACCCTGGTGAACCGGTGGTGCCCTCAGCCTCCATCAGTGATTCCTCATGCTGCATTATGTGTACGCCGGTGTTTCATGATGAGGCACATAAGTGATAACCCCATTGATAGGTTGCCCACACGCAATGAGGATTAAATCTCCTACATGCTACATAAATCCAATTCCATCAGATATAAGCAATGACGCAATGAGGACATTGGTCTGTGTGGTATCCTTCAGACTTGTGCCTGATAGGCCTATTTTAAACCCAACTTTCAAGGAAGGACTAAATAGTGGACAATCAGTAGCCACTGGCCATAGCCGTCTCACTTAAAGACACTTGCTTTGAACAAAAGCTCGAGATGTTGTTTCAGGTAGGTGAGGGGGTGATCTGTCCATTTGACACTTCCTGGAGGACTGCCCAGACCTTAAGGACTTTTGGGACCAGCATAGGCCCCCTCAGTTGTGTTGTGGCTGACGAGGTCCAGTGGCTGTTACTGTGCCTAAGACCAGCTGGTAGAATATCTTATCGCTGATACATTTATACGCACCTAGCCGTAGTTTTATTCCATTTTGCTTATTATATTATTGTAATACGTATCTACTCGTGGTTATAAGTCTAATAATTACTCATAATATCGTATACATTTATCCCCCCCCCCCCCACCCCGTTGTAGGGGCAAAGCAAAACAGTGGTTTTTAGTACCTCTTGTAATAGATTTCAGTGATGCTCTTATCTGCGGAATGTTTTCATCCCCCCCCCCCCCCCCCCCCCGGATCTGCCAATGGGGTCCATTTCACGTTGGGACTCCGTTTTGTGATGGAGGACAACATAGCTCCTCTAGGACCGTTCAATGCCGCTAACAATCCTTCTGGTTGATGTGAACCTTAAATCATTAAATAAAAATCTTCAGAAAAATTACTCGCACATATATTGACAAGTGAAAGCATTCTTAATATTACAACCCATCTCTTTTTACAAGATGATTCGAACCTGACTGGCAGGTCGCTATGCCGATTGGTCTATAGACACTGAAACAGCTTGACTCAATGATATCTGGATTTGAAATTTCACCTTTTTTTTTTTAATTGGAAAATGAGTCAAGTTATTGAATGACTCACCTATTGAAGGGCTTTTGAATATTCATGGAATACAGTTAGTTCCTCCATTTCCATGAATAAATCGTTCTGGAAGTTGGAAAACTCAGTTCGATAACACCACGCTTCATCCATTGACTTTTCAACGAGCTTGGGCACGAAGAATGTGAAGGAAAAGCACTGCGGGTTGGCAGAGGTGAAGTCTGATTGATCCGTCCAAAAAAAGAAGTTGCGAGAAAGCCCATGATGGAGGGAGCTTAAAGCGGTGTTGAATGTTGAAGTTCAAGATTGTGAGTTAGGAATAAGCAATTGTTACTCATACTTATATATATATATATATATATATATATATATATATATATATATATATATATATATATATATATATAAATTGATTATTGGTTCTACAGAACTTTATAAATTATCATTTAGGAAAGAAATTTCACAAATAGAAGAACTTTAAATTTATCATTTAGGAAAGAAATTTCACAAATAGAAGAAGAAAATTTAGGTATATATATATATATATATATATATATATATATATATATATATATATGGTATGAAATCTAAAGGTTTATTTCCGCTAGTTGTAATAGTAAAATTATCATTCATTTACGTACGTTTCGGAGAGGAATCCGTCGTCACTAGCAAGTCGAGTACCGGGGGCAAGAGCTTTCGACGCAAAGACAACGTCATCAGGCCGTCGAAACACTACTGAAGTCAGTCAGTCGGTCTGCCACTTTATATAGAGTACAGTTTCGACGGACTGGTGATGATGTCTTTGCATCGAAAGCGCTCGACCTCGGTACTCGATTTGCTCGTGACGACGGATTCCTTCGAAACCGATTAACTTATAGTTAGTGTGTCAACATCTACCTCTAATCTACCTATAGCGACTCTTTCTATATTTTTATTCTATCCAGCCAAATAAAAATTCTGCAGTTGGCACTGGAAACGTTTCATGAAACACTCCTCGACCTAACTGGACAAGAGTAAAGTGTATGTTTTACTACTGCTTCTCTGCTAGTCCCCCTGAAACTAATGAAGAGAACCAAGGCCTTCTAGAACTATGGTGATGTTTGAAATTTCAAAACCTTCGTAGATTTATTTTTCGAGTCTACCTTTTAGAATTTCTAAATTAATTACTCCAGGGCCCAGGGGCGTCACGACTTCAGTTTTTTATTTTAAAAACTATGTGAGTGATATAGTTTAGTAGAATACGGTCTAGTGTCAATTACTCAGACATTTGACTGGGAAAATTACTACATTCTAGATTTCTCTCTTCTTCTCTTAGATTCCTAAAATAAATGATACCTAAAGATTGAAGTAAGGAGCTTGGGGAAGATTTCATTATTCTACGCGACCCTCAAGAAGAAAGGCTTCCGTTTCCTTACTCCAAATTCCTTATATTTACATTAGGTTCATCTGTTCTCTAAAATTTACTTTGATGGTTTTTTATATACTAAAATACTTTGGAATACTAAAAATGTGTAAATCATTCTGGCGTGTTTAAGATCACCATGATTATAGCTTCGTCAATGTTAAATTGTTTAAATATTTAAAGACTTATCACCACAATTAGGTTTATTCAAAATCAGCTTAGGTGTAGCTTGGTAATTCAATGGAAACTTTTTGAATATATTTACAGTTTTAAAGTACACAATTAGGCTTGTTTTGAATCAGCATGAATGTAGCTTCGTCAATATTATTATTTTGCTATTTACATTATGCCTCTCTTCTTGACAAAGGTATAGCCAAGTCTTTATAGATATGAAACTGTCCCTAAACACGCTTTGATGTTCATTTGTCTTCACAGTTCTTTCCCATTTTCCATCTAACTCAACAAAAGTTGTCTTCATCTTTTTCCCAGCTAAATTCAGTTCTATGCTCATGTACATACAACAAGACCCCTCCATTTCACTCTTAAAAAAAGGACACTCTCTGTTCTACTAGTACCGTGTACATTTTTGATTTTTGGGTTGGGTCGTCCAAGATGATTATTGATTTTCTTATGCCAACCTTCCACAGCGTTCATAGTCCTGTTTCGAATAGCATCACGATTCCGCAACTCGATAGACATTTTGTTAATATGCGGCCATTGTAGACGAAGTAGCCACAAAGTGAGTTGATTTTGGGTTTTTAGGAGCCTCTGAGTGAGTTTCAGCCCAGCCGTTTAGGACATCATCAGTTTTCAAGAAGGCGAACGCAGCAGACATTTGAGTGGGCTGTTGGATTTCTTCATTTTCTCTATGTTCACAAGTCAATGCGATTTCTTGTTTTTTTCTCACAGATCTTTCTTTCAAATGAAAAAAGTACCCATGGATTTCAACTAACAAAGATGGAGTGAGTGAACTATGATGGATGGTCAGGAGGGATGTACCTGAGCCATTGTACCTATTGAGTGATTACTCACCTCGAACCAGTGCAAAGTATTCATTTCCTGGAAACGTAAACCTTACCCTGAACTGTCCCCGAAGGGGGCCTTCGAGCGCTTTCTTCACCTATGCCTATCTATTTGTACGCTTCATGCGCTGTACTCTATTTTCGTATAATGCCAGCGAAAACGGAAATATTCAGGTGTTGGCCACAACCAACTGATTAACAGCTTAAATCCTTTCTTGTATTCTGTTCGTTCTACCGATGTTGCGTTCCGAATTTTCCATAGTGTGCCTCAACTTAATACAGCCTACAAGATAGAAAAGGGGACTTTGTGTGGACACCAGGGTGGCAGACAGCATTCGATGATATTTATACAAGGAGCATATTGACCGAACCTCCTGTTTTTGGCCACATGGTTCCTGGTGCTTAATTCGTCCTCGATACTGATGCTTGTGATAGGGCGGTAGGGGCAGTTCTTCCTCCTTGATACGATATGTGATAAGGTTCTTAGAAAAAAAGAGTAGAGATGAAGTTTCCAATCTGGTTAGGGAATATGTAACTTAAGAAGATGAACAATGGAAAGGTATACCTTAGTATGGGGAAATATCTGTAAAAATCGGCTAAATTCGATCACCGAGGAGTTACAAAGTGGGTTTTAAAACTAAAAATAGTCTCAAAACATAACTACGTTCCGTTAAAGACAAAATTAATGTTCGGAATAAAAGTTGGGTTTATAAACTAAAATATTCTTGCGGCTACGAATATTGCGGTGAAACTGGAAGGAAATTCATGGAAAGAATAGAAGATAATCTGGAGGATTTCAGAGAAAATAAAGGTAGGTCTTCATTTAAAAAACATCTTAAGGAATCAAATAAAACTTACAATTTTGATTTGATAGATTGACAGTGTGTAGAATTTCATCATTTTTGTCCGAAGGGAGGTATGTTGGATGTACTTGGAAAATATTCAAAATTATCAAAAGTGACAGATCTGGAAAATGTTTGAATGAGGATATCCCTCAATATATTTCACCACTGATAAATCCATTTCATAAAGCTTGGAATTATCCCTTCAAACTGTTGAAACCTCCCCTCCTTTCACTTCATTAACTATAACCCCCCTTCACTTAACTTGCTCTTAATTGGTTGTACCTCCACCGCCCTTTCCTTTCTCTTGACCAATTGGATTCAATCCCCCTTCGCCTGTGACTGTAGACTGTATAAGCTGTGTCCTTTCTATTGTATGTTTAGTTATTGTTTGTTACTGATGAAAGCCTAACCGTCGAAATCGATTTAACATCGTAACTCTTTATTTTTCGTGGAAATAGACAACTTTTTTTTCACTAAGTTCCGAATTGAAATGGGTTTCCCAACTTAGCCGTGAGTGATGTAGTTCGTGACAATCTTGACATCCTGGGTCATTCCTGTCCAATAGAGGTGCGACGGGAGAGATTTCAATGTTTGATGTCCACCAAAAGTCCCACCTGGTGGGCTTTCCTTGCCACCATCAGCTGAAATATCTTTGGAACCAATGTCTGATACTGCGTTATCCCAGTTTCATTTACCCAGACTCGACAAACAGTCGATCCTTTATGACGGATGCATCAAACATGGCCCACAAGGCTTCCGTTGTTTCACCAATAGAAACAAATTCCTGCCATGAAGAGCGGGCAGTGGCTTCCACCCACATATACACAAGCTTAAGAGAGGGATTTAGCTTCTGTTCCTGCAGTCAATCATCCATTGGTATTTCCACTTGGTTTCCCTTCACCTCTACTCTAGTTATCTTCTGTTCTTGTCGTGCACAGTTCTGGCAATTCGACTCTACACATGGTCACCTTGACAAAAAAATCTGCCATCTAATGAGCCCATCCAGGTCTGTGTTCCACACTGGAATTAAGCGACACAATAGACTCCAACCATCTGGCCAGTTTTCTAACTATGTCCTCAAGATTGCGAAGCCACTACAACAAAACATGGTCAGTTCTTACAATAAACTTATCCCCACACTCTAACTCATAAGACCGGAAACGCCTGAGTGCATGAACAAGGCTCAAACGTTCTTTGCGAGTCTTGCAGTAAATTTTCTCTGCACAGACAAACATCGGCTGTAATAAACCAACACACGTTCCTTACCTTCCTGAATCTGAGAAAGAACTGCCCCTACCTCCCTATCACAATTATCATTAGCGAAGACGAATTGAGCTCCAGGAACAGGAGGTTCGGTCAATATACTCCTTGTATAAATCTCATCAAATGCTGTCTGGCACTCTGGTGTCCACACGGAGTCCCCTTTTCCATTTTGTAGGCTGTATAAAGGAGAGGCACACTGGGGAAAATTCGGAACGAAACATCTGTAGTATGAATAGAATTCAAGAAAGGATTTAAGCTGTGGACGATCAGTAGGTTGTAGCCAACACCTGAATTTTTCGGTTTTCTCTGGCTCTGTTGCTGTACCCATGGATGAAATGTTTTACCTCAAATACGATACATATCTGCAAACAATTGACACTTTTTGGATTTAGCTCAACTTCATTGTTTTGCAAAACTGTGAACACATGTGCGACCATTGTACATGATCATCAATGCTGGAATTGTCCAAGAGCACGTCATCCAAGTAGACCAAGTAGTTTACTCTCACTTGCCATATTTCTGCATAGAACTCGAAATAGGAGACTATAGAGTAGTGATAAGAGGATGAAATTTGGAATTGATCATAAGCATCTATTGATCATAGAATCTATAAGCCTACTGTGTACGATTGACAAAGTGAGGACTACACAGTTCCACTAAGTGAGATCGGGCTCATATCTCTCCTAATAGACCGGGTCTTTGGTATGGAGTTTCTAGAGGCATGCTGTGTACGATTTTCATTGTGAGGGCCCACTGTGACCAGCAGAGTGAGCTCGTCGGGAGGTCATTTCTCTCGTAATAGACCTACGAGGCTGAAATTTGATGTATAGTCACTGTAGGTATGCTGTGCGCGATTTTCAAAGTGAGGAACGATCCAGATCAACTGAGCGAGCTCGGCAGCTCTTTCTCTCGCAATAGACCTAGGAAGCTGAAATTTGGTATGGAGCCTCTATAGGCTTGCTGTGTGCGATCGACCAAGTGAGGCCCCAACATGATCCGCTTAGTAAGCTCGGGAGCTCATTTCTTTCCCAATAGACGGAGGAAGCTGAAATTTGGTATTTAGTAACATAACTTAGAGAGAAAACATGATAAATGATTGTTATTTATTAGTTGAAATAGAAAATTAATGATTCTCTCATTTGAATTTTTAATTTTCGACTTCACTATTGCGAAGAACGCATGGGAATTGGAAGAAGAATGCGAAAAAAAGTTTATTTTGAAAATATTCGAGATTTTGTTTCTTTTTAACAGTATTGCGGGTTTTAACAAGCCTTTTTACGCGCTCCATGTACGTTTTTCGATAGAAAAAAATATGCGGAAGCCAGTGCAGATGGCAGTAGAAGCTGGAATTTACACAGTACGTACTCGAAGTACATTAAAGAAATGGGAATGCTACGTTAGAGCTGTTGGAGCTTTCTGAAAGCTTCTCAACGCACAATTTTATTAAACTTGGGTGCTATATTACTTCTCATCCCGAAACCGTACTTACGAACCAGTTTTTAGGGTCATCTCATCACGATAACTGTAGAATGTATATATCTGTATCTTCTAATTAAAAATACTGAATGAACAGAATTGTGATTTATAAGAAATTTTTACCGATTTTCACTAAATTTCTACTTTGAATGACTATAACGATGGGAAAACTGTCATTCAACAAACGACTATCATATACGGATTCTACAACTAATTTACTATAGAAAAAACGAATGATTATTAAGAAAATGTCTTACTATTGAAAAAAAAAAATGTTCGCCGCGTTTCCCCTATTGTGCAGTGTACGGCAGAGGGGTGATTGTTTTTTAATTTTTAATTTGATTTTTTGAATCTACTTAAAATCTTGAAAGAAAACCAACAAATTTTAGGGGGTTAATTACCTAATTACTGGATTTAATAACTATAAATAAACGATATTTGTTGAAAGGCTTTCTTACAGAAATAATAAACCTTTGTAAAATAATTTGTAGCGTTTCTAAAAATCAGTCCTGTGATTTTCCCTGGTCTCCTGATCTAGGATTAGCTCAACCTAATATACACCATAGTATTTTGTACAAATTCGTTTTCGACAGCATCCATTGATTGGAAAAAAAGCTGAGGATTCAATAAAGCTGATTCACCACATCCAATTCACAGGCTTTATAATAGCAAGGAACAAGGTTTAGCCATCACCTTTCTGGGCAAAAGTGGCACGTTTTTATGTCACGGAAATCTATCACACAAATTTTTTTAATGAGTTTCATAAATATTCACGTACAACCAAGCCGTTAAAGCCGGTTATAAAGCCGACTATTGTTTTAAGTTTCCTACGGGTTTTTCTGAGTAGTCCCTGAGTAAGTTTGGTGTTGGGTTTGGCCACCATGAGTGTGCCGTGGATATGTCCCTCTGTATTGGACCACCTTCTTGTGGTTTGTTGGTCAACCAAATAGATGATGATCCTTCTGAAGGTAGCTTTTGGTACCTGCTAGCTGCAGCTGCTGTCTCAGGCCCTAAAAAAGGGGTTTGGGAGCCCTTTCTTGCGAGCTCATCCAACTTTTCGTTACCAGTAATACCTTTATGCCCCGGCACCCACTCCACCCAAACCCGGTTGTGTTTTGTTAGGGTGTTGAGGGTTTGCATGCAACACCAGACCACTCGCGAGAAGATGATAGGAGCCATTAATGCTTTTATCGAGGTTTGGCTGTCAGAGCGGATACGGACGTGGGCACCTTGGTGCCTCCTCTTAATGTTCTCTGCAGCCGCAATCTCAATTGCCACTATTTCTGCCTGGAATACTGAGGTGTGTTCCCCTAGTGGGAATGAGGCATTCCATCTGGGTTTTGCCCAATGTACTCCTGAACCTGAACCAGTACCTGCTTCCATTTTTGACCCACCTGTGTACCAGATGATGCCGTGGGAGCTCACCCTTAGCAACTATCTTGTTACGATTGCCGTGTACAGGTAGGGTTGGTTGAGAGTGTTGGGCATGACATCGGCCGCCATGTCAAGCAGTGGTTCTTGTATCACTTCCAATATGTTAGTATGACATCGGTGGCAAGTTAAGCCGTTGGTAGGGGGATGGAATTTCCGCAATGTTCATCGTTCCCCATGCGTTGGAAAGCCCTCATTTTACCAATGATAAATAAAATGATTTATGTCGTAGTTTTTTATTCATTTACAAGATATTGGTCCAATAATGCGATGTTATAAATTGTTAGTAAACAATATTATTTGGCGCTTTTGTGCGCTTGTAAGCCTTGTTTTTTGTCACTTGGTTGAGGTGGTAATCTTGATTATAGTTGAGCCGCTTGGTGGCAGGATAAACAAAAATGCGACTCCGATTTATTATTTCCCATATTTTGTATTGCTATTCGTGTTATGCGGACACTCTGGATGATGGTACAAACCTTATGTATAATGTAGACATGAAGTAGATTTGAGTAAACTTCAATTAAAGCTGTTCAAGTTTAAGTAGGTTGCTTCCTATTGAAAATTAATGGTACGGATGGGATTGTTGGCATGTCATTCACACCCCTTGGATTTCGAAGGTTTCGGACCCCCTTCTTCCGCGTGTAACTTATCCCAAACCACCACTAAACCTCTTGAGTGCGTCCTCTCTAGTTTACATACAAATTGGCAGATTACGGGGACTTCCAATGTCGCCCGTCTCCCCGTCTCAGCCCTACAACACGCGTGCGAAACGGTTGGAGTTTCATAAAGGACGTGGCGGAGATGAGAGAATTCAAGTGGTGATCCCGAGCGTAAAATACATTTGGAGGGATGTGCCACGGAGTGAACAGCATTTACGATTAATTCAGTCGTGACTCTCCCTACTTAAGAGAAAGCAGAAGTGACTGAATATTTAGGGCGTGAGATTCACATTACGTGGGAACACATCTTGATGTGATGTGCTCAACATTGCAAGCCATCAGTAATGATATTAGCTCCGAAATTATTCCAATAAACTGCATTGTTTTTCAGAAGTGTTAATCGAGTCTAATATGCTGTTGTATATATATATATATATATATATATATATATATATATATATATATATATATATATATATTTTTTTTTTTTGATGAAGGATGCAAACACTCGCGTGTAATATTATTTTGAGGTATTACAGATTTTGTAAGTTATATTAGTGTAAAATACCTCAAAAAAAAAATATATATATATATATATATATATATATATATATATATATATTTATATTTATTTAGAATATAACTATATGTATATTTATATTTATATTTATTTATTTATTCATACCACCGAACTTCAATTCAGTCTCTCTTCACCTGTGACTATATAAGCTGTGTCCTTTCCAATGTATGTTCAGTTATTGTTTGTTACTGATGATGGCCTAACCGTCGAAATCGATTTAACATTGTAACTCCTTATTTTTCTTGGTATTTTTAACTCCTTAGTATTTTTGGCCAAAACTTCGCGAAGGAAAATGTCCAAAACTACATAGTGATTGGATAAGTCCATGCAAAGTTGTCTTGAATATTTCAGATGTGATAATTCAGATTAAGACCCCCACCGGGAAGATTCGTAATGCCCACACAGACAATGTGGCTCACTACACTAGACTGCCTGAAGGCCCATCGGAGATGGAAGGGGGTAGTGTAATGAACTGCAATGATCATCATAATCGTTGAACACATGGTTTTTAGTTACCAAACTTGTTGATGAATTGTTCAGATAAAAATAATAGAGAGCTATAATCTTAACTTCAAACAAAGTGTGTTTATATTATTATTAGTCAAAAACCAATTAGGTAGTTCAGTGGTGTGAAGTTAACAATGTATATGTAACAGCATATTAGACTTCTGAAAAAATGCAGCTTATTGGAATCATTTCGGAGCTATATTATTACTGATGGCGCAATGTTGCGCACATCTCATCAAGATTTTTGGGTTTTCACTTAAACTTGAACCGCTTTAATTGAAGTTTACTCAAATCTACTTTCATGTCTACATTAAACATAAGTTTTGTACTATCATCTAGAGTAACAAAACAAAAATAAATGAAATGATAGACAGTTCTTATGTCGTACTCGACCGTCTGTTTGTTGTCCGAACGGGAGCCCGAGTCGTCAGCACGAGTGGAAAGTGTGCACGCGCGTCTGAGTCAGCGATAAAAGACCGATTCGGGACCCGACCCAAGTGAGCCGAGACTAACCGCCTCGCGGGGCGTCAGGGGAAATGAGAATTCCGATTTGTTTCCCGACTCAGCTGAATTACCTTTGTTGTAGATAACTTCATTTCACATCAAAACAGTACAGCCGCTTGGCGAGTTTGTTGTTAGTACTTATTAAAGTTTTTGAAGGTGATTAGTATCTAGTGTTATGCTTTAAAATTTGATTTTCCAACTGAATTTTGAGATAGGTCCCATCCAACTCTTGAGCGGAAATCAATTCTCACTTTAGCGTGACTTATTGGGTCACAGCGCCACTCGGTAAGGTTTGCATTTGTTTGCTATCCTATCGCCATCCCGAGATGTCGCCCGACTCGTCACGCTGTACGAGATAAGAACTCTCCCATAATTTGGAGTCGAATTTTAACATGAACATGTTTTTGGGCTGGGGGTCATTCTGAAATTTGGCGACCGAAAACAATGCAACGCTACAACCAATAAACAGATTCGGTAACTATGCAGCAACAATAATGAAGCAGCACTCTTCGGTTGCGTTACAATGGACCCATGCAAAACTTTGTTTTTGGAATGCTCTTACCTTTTCACAGCATCTCATGATCCCTAAGTAGCCATCTCATGATCTCATGAAGCCATTGTAGTGTCAAGGAAAGCTAATTCATTACGCAAAGTTATAAACTAATATTGCTAAGTTACCATAATGAGGTAATAATGTGAAAAGAAGGTACTAGTTACATGGTAGGTATACTATTGAGTAGTAGGTACTTGTAAGCAGCAGGTACTAGACAATGCAAAGACCTCTGATTGTTGGCTCTCTCCTAATCTTACCCTTAGGAAGTTGAGATTTGATAGGGAGACTCCCTGGGAAATTGAAATAATCGGCTCTTTCCTAATCAGCTTAGTGAGCTAAATTCACTCCTGTTCATTCTAAGAAGTTTAGATTTTGATAGGGAGGCTCCCTGGGACGTTCAGAGACGATTGGAATGATTGGCTATCCCCTAATCAGCTGACTGAACTAAAATCCGCCTGTTCATCCTAGGAAGTTGAGATTAGATAGGGAGACTCCCTGGGTCATTAAGAGACGATTGAAATGAGTGGCTCATCCCTAATCAGCTGAGTAGGCTAAATTCTCTCCTGTGAAATTAGATTTAGAGACTCTCTGGGACACTAGAAGACGATTGAAATGACTGGCTCTTTTCTGATCAGTTGACAGCTAATCTAATTGAGACATTTTTAACATGAGACACAAAACACATATGTCACAGGAGTAAAATAAGACATATCCATGTACCGATGTATCTGCATGTAGTGTAGATACCCATTTCCTACCACATTTGTCTGTGAAAGTAGGTACATGAACAGCAAGTAATAATATTCGGAAAGTACGTAGGTATAAGTACCTACCTTCGAGGTGCATACCTTTCCACATGGGATCTCTAATATTCCCGTCAAGCCGAAGTTTCATGGCAAGGCATTTCACTTGACCACTTTCACAGGACTCTGAAGATTTTTAGTTTCTTAATTGATTCAAAGAACAGTTCAGAAAACTAGATAGGTAGGTATAATTCACATCATCTTCGAGGCTGATGTCTGGAACTTCTAACACTTGTTTGTCAACCCCTCAACACAAATTTTATTAGGATCTCAACCTTACAAACAAATCTTGCACTCACAACATTTCTGGTCATTGCCGGAGTACAGCTTGATGATATAGTTCACGTAAAATGTGTTAGGTACCTGACATAATCAAATATACTATAATATAACTATAATATAAATCAAATACTATAATATAACTATAATATAAATCAAATACCTACTGAACTAGGTAAATCCTAATGGCGCTTTTTTGTGTAGCCTGCCACCAAGCGGCACAACTATAACCAATATTACCACCTCAACCAAATGACAAAAAAACAAGGCTTACATGACTAGACGTTCAACAGCACGCCCAACCCCCCACCACCATTGCCATCTAGATTCAATTCTTCTTCATATTCGACCTCCGTAACATCATTTTAGGCGTAAATCTGATCTGTTTGTCCAACTAATCTGTATTTCGCTAAAAGGATTGATGTAGGATATTTTTTTATTTTTGAGATGCGAGCTTGCGAGCATCGAGACCACCTAACTACAAAAATCAGTCTTATCTATTACGTAGGCCTGTTTCATTATACGGAGGCTGATTATTACACGGAGGTCGATTATGGATTATAAGGATGCCGGTTTATTATACGGAGGCCGATTATGGTTTATAAGCAGGCCGGCTTATTATACGGAGGCTGGTGCTGTAAGCTGTATTACGGTGTTCTTGAACGCCAAGTACTTACATGCGGCACAATAATATTATTTACTAACTATTTATAACATCGCAACATAGAAGATTAAAAGGACGAGCATCTCAACTCGGCAAAAATACTGATAATAATATTGCTGAATAACTCGGAGAATAAGGTTTTGTGAGACACAATTATTCTATTGATTACTTCATATTGATGTATCAAACATCGATTATTCATGGTGCGAAGGAATTACACAACATTTTTTAGAATTTAGAGAGATGTGACCCTGGAAAACCTTAGTAAAATTAAGTAAGTAAGTAGTTAATGTAAAGCAGTAAAACCACAGTCCAGAAATCATAACTTCTGCAGCTCTCCTGAAATGGGATGCTTTCATGAACATGCGAGAAATCAATCCAGTCTACTAACAAACTGAGGTGATATATTCCACATTTTGGAGACAGCCGGTTCGGCTCATTTCGGAACGGATCGTTCATTTCAAGTTTCCGACCAGTACCGAAGGAGAAAAATTTTCCTGCAAGTAAGGATGTTGAAGAAGTGATATAATACACATTTTAAAAAGATAGAGTTTTCATCTATATTTCATAATGTGATTTCCCATGTAGATTTACATACATACTGTTTAGTGGTGAAAATTATATTTTAGGTGAGCCAATCATCTATTCAATCATGTATAGAGATGTATAGATGTTCTTGAGATAGGAATTTTTCCCTGTTTTTTATTGATTTGCTTCAGTGTGCGACGTCTGCTGCTTGAAGCTTTTCCCTGAAACTACTGAATTTTTTTAAATGAAACTCGACCTGAAAATCAGCCGGAGATATGCTCGACATTACTTTCAATCAAACCTAAGGGTAAACCAAGGTTTAAAATAATTAGAAATCTCGGAATAAAAATGTATTTATTTTGAAGATTTAGATAGAAATCTATCCGGTGAATTGAATGAGACCACCCGGAGTAAAGTAGGATATACCACTCGCGCTTGCGGAAGGTTTAAGTGTTCGGAGGAACAAAATCGTATAGCGACTTTGGCATGCAGGAGTAGGCTGAACTTTAGCTAATTCTAACCTAAGTTCGATCTTGGGCGGTTTTGTGTTAAGTTAAAACTGTCTATACGCCTGACTATAAGTATAGACCGCAGAAGAGGTTTAAAATACAGAACTAATAAACCTTCGTGGAATAAATCGCATGGTTCTTTTATGAACCAGAAAAACTTGATTCTACAGCAAAATAAATACTTGTTATTGAATATTAACCCTCAGATAGGCGCGGTATCAAATTGATACAGAACATGGCTTTGAAGGGTTGCTACGACCGCTATCGCATGCGGAAGTGGGCCCCTTTCCCTTTACCTTCCTTACTTCAATCCGTCTTCAGAATCTGTTGAACTTCACGCGTCGATGGAGTGAGCTACATATGTTATGGCTGCTTTTAATCAAATTGATACACCGCGCCCATCCAGGTAATTTACAGATTACGAGTTGAAAATGTCAATGGCAGTGATGAAGAACACCTTCAGGAACAGCCGATGCAACTGCGTGAGAGAGCTTTTCCACAACCCACATCAGGGAAAAAACGAAAGAGATGCTACCCCTGTAAAACTTCAAAAAAATAGATTGACGACTGGCAATTGCGTACTTTGTGAAAAATTTCTGTGTTCAGAGCATTTGAAACCTATTTGTAAAGATTGTTACCAAAAAGTAAATTTAGCTCAATCAGAAAATCGGTACCAAAAAATTTTGCCTAACATACGTTTGTTACCACAAATTATGTGCCTTACTTAAAATTTTCGTTCTTTTTTCTAGTTTATTATTTCGTTCCTTTGAGTTTACGAGTATAGTTCCTATCTATAGACTTGTCTTTTTTCCATAAATCGTTTGCTGTAAACGTAGGTAAAGATTTAAACTCATCGGTGAAGAATGTAGCCAAAAAATTGTTTACTAAATAAGGAAATACGTAACAATTATGCCTAGCTCAAATTATTAGTTACCTCATTTTTCTAACTGGATATATACTATAATATAATAGTAATATAATTTACCTAATAAAACTGGATATATGTGAAATAATTTATTACCGAAATGCTCCAGCAACAGAACTGATTAAAAACTATGCAGGAGTACCATACGGCTTAGTAGGAACATAAAAACTACCAAAAGTAAGATTGTGTTGAAAAAAATTCTAATTGTTCATATTAATTATGAACGTGACTATTTTGTCCACCGTTGCCATTAACATGAGGTGAGAAGAATGTCTATGCATGTTGAAATACATATTTGTACGATCACTTGACATTTTAATTTACTCGGTATCGACCGACGGAACTCTCAATCACGGAGAATTTTATGACAGCCTTCGAATTAGATGGAAAGGTTTTCATATCGAAGGGAGACCTAACTCAACATGAATAAAATATCCGGTGGTCCGCAACGCCCCGGTTCCCCAGATATCCCCTGAGCTGCCGAGTCAATATCCCCCCGCTTCGCTGCGCCGCCACAGCTGAACGTCCCCTAGCTGCCCCCGAAACCGCGAGCTTCACTACAGGTGTTATGAGCCCTCAATAAATTCGCAAGTTTGGGAACAGGATGGGTCGCGAGATGGAAATATTGTTTGAAATGAATCGATGGGTAAAAATACGGCGATATTTGAGTGCCCTGAATGAAAACCAAACACTACTCGCCGATTATATCAAAACCGCATTTTCATAAAACGTTGAAGTGACTGGGTAGCTTTTCAAAATGTACAGGCACTCATTGGAGGATGAATCATTCAATGTCTGGATTCAATTCAAAACAACAGGAAAATTTTTTGTGAATGTATGTACTAGTTAGGCATCAAATCCTCTTTCCGCAGTACAAATAGTACAGACGTGGCTCACAAAAAGAATATGATATGAATAAATATACATACCTATTCATTGCTTACTACAGTAAGGATTTGATTGATTGAAGAATTTAAGAATGAGAGCAGCAGAGAGATGTTTTGCCAGGAACTAGACTCCCTCCCCACTAAAACAATCCCCTGTAAATAGTAGTTTGGATTTTGAAAACAACTGTTCTTATAAAAATCCCAGATCAAATAGTTCTGGCTGGGGATCATCCGTAAGTATTTGACGCATGTATAGTAGATTATATGGACGAATTTTCGCACGAACCGGCCCAGCGCCAAAATGTCGAAAAATGAGTTTGTGGAAGAATGGATTCGTCTTGACAAGAACTTTCATAATTCTAGTTCATGAAATTGTCTTGAGAAAAAGTTGGGAAATTTAATCAGCTTTTCAACGGTATGCTCAAAATTAAGATTACATTACAATTTCATGAAGAAATTCAAGTTCCAGCGTGAAAAAAACGTTTGTAGGAGTTAGGATACATTGGAAGTAAAAATTTTCTAAAACTAACGGAATATTTATTTTCTAAATATGAAATAAATTAAATTTAGTATGGAGTAAATTAAAATGTTAAACTTTTACTAAATCATTAGTAGCTTTTGTACTTGAACCAAGTTGAACTTGAAAGAAAAAATAAGGTAAAAATAAAATAAATAATAAAAAATTAAAATAAAAAAATAAATAAAATAAGATAAAATAAATAAATGAAGTTGTTAGAACTGACCCCATTTGTAAAACGCACTATCTCATATGTTTAGTACCGCTGAACTAGTCGATCCAATCTCTTCGTGGTTTGCTTTCATTTCTTCACATTCTTCATTTCTTCAGGATTCTCGAATTCTGGCTATCAGAGATGGTGTCT
This sequence comes from Adelphocoris suturalis, assembly GCA_030762985.1. Classification (NCBI taxonomy): domain Eukaryota; kingdom Metazoa; phylum Arthropoda; class Insecta; order Hemiptera; family Miridae; genus Adelphocoris; species Adelphocoris suturalis. Next base: position 33,005,786 of record CM061046.1, read on the forward strand.
GTCTTGAATGCGCACACGCTGTAAACTTTTGACTCAAGGTTACCACACGCATAAAAATCCAGCGGTGTCCGATCAGGGTTTCTAGCCGGCCAATGTCACAAGCCCTACATCAACGTTTTGTTGCATGTGCACTACTCTTATGTAAAATTAAACGCTAATTCCAAAAATGAGGTTGAATGTTAAGATAAAGTAAGGTAAAATGGAGAAATTGGGTTTTTGCGATAAAACCTTAACAACGACATATGTATTTCTGAAACGGATTGAGAAAGACAGGTGCGGTTGGCGCGGCTTTAAACTACATTTTCAGTCGAGTTAAACTCCATTGAATATTGTCGTCTGCTTGCAATACACCCTGTATATACAACTCAATAGTATTAAGGGATCAGTTTTCCCTGCGGACGTCAAAGACCCCAGTTCAATCGGACAAAGTACACATTAGGCATGTTTCATGATTCGTTGTGGAGATGGGATGCTCCTTTTTTAGTTTATTTATTTATTTATTTTTATTTTTTGTAAATCTCATACGCAGAGAAAGACCAGCGATACTTGACCAGCGTTTGACTTGAGCCAAAACAGAATGAAATCTGAGCATTTCCCTCAAAATAAGCAACCCCCACCACCCTTACTTTTTCCCACAATTTTTGAGATATTGGAGTGAAACTTGAAGAGCGTTTATGAGGTGCCTGGTACTAAGTTTTGAGCAAATGAAACTCTGAAAAAATCCAAAACCTTTTTGACTACCTAGGAGGCTTATTGTGTTCAAGGAAAAGTAATCCTTTGATTCTGAGGTGTGTATTATCTTCATATATATATATATATATATATATATATATATATATATATATATATATATATATATATATATATATATATTTTTTTTTTTTTTTTTCAAGTCTTAGCTCTGACACATGAACTGAAACAAACTAAATCACTTGCGACGATGTTGCGAAAACCCATTTCAAAACGGAAGTTTGTGAAAAAATATTGTCCAGGTATTTTCACGAAAAATAAAGGGTTACAATGTTAATTCGTTTGACGGTTAGGCCATCATCAGTAACACACAATAACTGAACACAAATTAGAACGGACACAGCTTATATAGTCACAGGTGAAGGGATATTGAATCCCATTTCCTTTCGAGAGAAAGGAAAGGAGGGGAGGGGGTGGTACAACCAATTAAGTGCAAGTTAAGTGACGGAGGATTATAGCTAATGAAGTGAAAGGAGGGGAAGAATTACTGGTTTCAACAGTTTGAAGGGATAATTCCTAGCTTTATAGAAATGGACTTGTCAGTGTTGAAATATATTGAGGGAAATCCTCATTTATATGAGGATTCATTCATTTACCAGATCTGTCACTTTTGATCATTTCGAATTTTTCAAGTACATTCAACATTCCTCAACATTCCTCCCTTTGGACAAAAATGAAGAACTTCTACAAACTGTCTATCTGTCAAATCAAAATTGTAATTATGATTGGATTCCTGAAGATGTTTTGCAAATGGAGATCTACCCTTATTTTCCCTGAAATCCTCCTGATACTCTTCTATTCTTTCCCTGAATTTCCTACCAGTTTTGCCGCAATATTCGTAGCCGCAAGAACATTTTAATTTATAAACCCCACTTTTATCCTGAACATTAATTTTGTCTTTAACGGAAACTAGTAATGCTCTAAGACTATTTCTAGTTTTAAAACTCACTTTGTCACCCCTCGATGATAGAATTTTGCCGATTTTATCAGATATTTTCCTATAATAAGGTATACTTATCCATTGTTTTTCTTCTAAAGTTACACCTTCCCTAACCAGATTGGAAACTTACTCTTTTCCCTAAGAACCTTGTCCCATATGGTATCAACGAGATCTCCTTCGTAGCCATTACTAGCCGTTTTGCTTTTGATAATGGGTTTTTCTTTTGTTAAATTTCGTTCACTCATAGGAATAGATAGTGCTCGCTTGATCATACTATGGAAAGCTGCATGCTTATGAACTACACTGTGATTGCAGTACTATGGATCGTTAACGCTATATATATTATATCCTTTCTATAAATAGAAAAATCATGCTTCTCGTTTACCAAAGAGATGGAGAGATCAAGAAAATTCAGTTTATTCCCGCCAAATTCGAGGGTGAATTTGAAAGAGGGATCTAATTTATTGATTTTTTCTTTCGTGAAAAGTATTTAGTTGTCTTTCTGTGCTCTTCCATAGAATGATGATATCATCGACATACATATACCAATAGAGAAGATTCTTTGTGTTACAAGTTGTAAATATTTGTTGCTCAAGATAATCCATGTATATAATATGTGCAAGCAGAGGAGATAACGGAGAACCCATGTCAACCCCAGGCTGTGTATAACATTGTCCCTCAAGTAAAAATTAATTCTGATCATACAGACAGACATCAAATTAAACAATTAATCTTTTTCTAAAATATTAAGTTTAGAGCCGTGAATCAGCCTGCATACCACTACTTTGCAGCTAGCTACATCGATATTGGTGAATAGACTAACCACGTCAAAAGATGTGAGTTTAGCATTTGGAGGCATCTGAATGTCCTTAATTTTGGAGACCAAATCATAAGAATTTAGAAGTGTATGTTGAGGCCGAAAGTTGATTTTGTTTCCAAATGAAAGCCAATTTGTAAGCAGGAGCACCAATCATCATCATCAGCGCTCCTTCCTTATGCATTTTAGGGAGACAAGATAAACTGGGCGCATTAGGGTTCATTTCTACAAAACTTGGAATGTACATATTTTTTAGTAAGCTATCTTCTGATTGATTATCGACTTTTCGAACTAATTTTTGAAATGTTGAAGTTGGTTCAGATCGGAGATTTGATCGATTATTATCTTCTAGAAATGTCACTGTTTTCGGAATTTAATCTTGCTTATTTAAAATGGCAGTTGTATTACCTTTATCTACTTTGATGGCATCAATATTTCTCTGGGCAAACTTCTTTTTCAGACCAGCTGCAACAGTCTTCCCGGGCAGTGGTCCTAGAGATCTTGATGACGACTGGATCTCTTCAGCACGAAGCGTCTTGGTGGCTGATGATCCATTCGAAGCCTCGACGGAAAATGCTAAATCCCGAATCGCTGGAGTTCCAAGGGAGAACCTCCCGCGCCTCCTTTCACTTCATTAGCTATAATCCTCCTTCACTTAACTTGCACTTAATTGGTTGTACCTCCAGCCCCCTTTCCTTTCTCTCAACCAATGGGATTCAATATCCCTTCACTTGTGTCTATATAACTGGTTTACTTTCTAATGTGTGTTCAGTTATCGTTTGTTACTGTTCGTCTAACGATCAAAATCGATTTAGCATTGTAACTCTTTATTTTTCGTGGGAATAGACAAAGTTTTTTCACTATCTTCCGTTTTGACATGAACTGAAAATTGCTCACGAAAACATATTATGAAGGAATGCTCACGGATATTTCCAATGATTTTCGCTTAAGCCAAATCATTGCTACGGAATTGTATCTTTGCCATTTTTCGTCGTACAAAAGTCGTTCGCCAGCCGTTGGAAAGTTCTCAATATTTATGCTAACATTTTACGTTGCCTCAGCCGCTCCGTAAACAATAACAGCTGGACTACACGTTGTTATTAATGAATTATAAACAATCTCTGAGGTATAATGATATGATTTGGGACCAGGATGCCCTTCTTGGCCCACTAGATGAATATGATAAACAGAACATGAAAATGTCTTACGGTCTTTCTTATGCAAGTTGTGTTTGTTTCGCGTCCTTATCACATTTTGGAAATTTTGCATTTTCGTATGTAAATCTAGAAATTGGTAAGTTTGAACTACAATTGCATTTGGCATTACACATCCCAAAGCTCTTCGGATGAGTGATTTCTTTTGATTTTCACATACAACCAATGCAACAATAGGGAAATGTAACTCCCTTAGTTTTTATTGCAGGATTCTTTCTTTTGTTTACCCTAATACTGCGACTAGGATCAGTGTTTGGTACATGTGCATTTCAAATGAAACTAAACCATTCGGTGTTTCATGAAAATATACTGGCCATATTTCCAGTATGGCTTCAACGATAATACGTACCTACACAGTCTCACAGTCTTCCATAACATTCGATTTACTTATATGAGTAAAAACCAGTTTAGTGAGCGGTTCAACAAAGCGACCAACTATCGTCTGCTCAACGACGGCTGGCATCTCAATATCAGGGGCTCACATTTTGAAGGAAAAGGACTAATTTCGTTGTATGGGTTCGGTGTTGCTGACTATGAAAGAACCCCTAAAACAGTATTCTGAACCTTATAAATAGTAGACGTTGGAAGCCACTTAGCCCTAATGGTTATGACTACAGCGCTGTTAGCTCCCCACCCTGCCGTCCACAGTTTGCCGCTTTTCTACTTATCTTCGGGAGAGTGAGCGCAAATGTTCAATAGCCTGAAAGAGTTGGGGGGGTGGCTTCTCCCGCAGGATTTAAGGCGAAACCTTACTCCCGACTCCGTTTCCCTCTACCACGTCAAACATGGGCTACCTAAACGGCTCGATTTCGTATCGGCGGTAAATATTATGATAAATGGCAAATCAAGCGAGAGGATCGCGGTACAGAATGTATTTTAAACACTCCATGTACCCATTTACCTGGAATTCTTTTTAACATGGATATGTTTTTGGGATGGGGGTCATTCTAAAATTTGCGTAACGACACCAAAATTTGTGACGACCCGACACTTTAGATTATTATTAACTCGAAAAGTGAAGGCTAGGTAGAATTTCTATTGATTTTTCACGTACAATCAATGAGTTACTAGGGAAGGTTAACTCCCATAGTTTTCATAATAGGGAAGTCGTTCGCCACTTTTTGGAATGCTCTCATTTTATCACAACATCTCATGACCTCTACGCCATCGTAGTGTCAAGGAGTGATGATTTATTACTCTAAGTTATAAACTAATATTGTTTTGTTACCATAATGGAATAATCTTGTGAAAAGAAGGCACTAAATGGTTGGTATACAATTGAGTAGTAGGTACCTACTGGTAAGCAGAAGGTACTAGACATATCCATGATATTTTGTTTTTCCCATCAATTTCTCTAGTCTTTCAAGATATTTTGGAATGCCATCAAGCCTTTTACGTACGGAGTTTGGCTCTTATCGAAAGGAAGGGATACAAATGGACCCTCATGACACGTCTGTTATGATAAATCCAGAGTGTTATTTTCCGCTTGTTGTATTAGTAAGATTATCATTTACATACCTTTCGGAGGATTCCGTTGTCACTAGCAAGTCGAGTACCGGGGGCGAGCGCTTTCGATGTAAAGTATCATCATCAGGACGTCGAAACTGTATTTAAAGTGGTAGACCGACTGGCTGACTTCAGTACTTTTTTGACGTCCTGATGATGATGTCTTTACATAGAAAGCACTCGTCCCAAGTACTCAACTCGCTAGTGACAAACGCATTCCTCCGTCTGTTGACAAGGGAAACGACATTCAATTTCCCCTTATAATAGGAAAGTTTTAACAACAAACTAACGATAAAATCGGTTCGTAAATAAATTGAATTTTGAAATTTTATGAAAACATTTAAGCCATTTTTAAAATAATAAAAATAAAAAAATTCTCAAAACATTCCTCAATCTTCGAGGTGCAATAATGTGATTTGGTAGTAAACAGGTAAGATAAGTCGTTCATAGACTTTGGAAAGAACAGAGGAGACATCTCATCCCGAATGAGCTGTTTGGTTTTCGCTAGCCCCATTCATGCCCACTCCAGCTACAGCTGTAGGATATGTAGGTATACAAATGTCATCATAAACGTTTTCCATAAACGACAATCGTGTTGATCAGAGCAGGCTTTCGACAGACCTTGGAACGAAGGACTGCTCTTGAAACTAAAGCCTCATATTCCTCATAATCTATACTCGATAGTTCGCCTCTGCCTGAAGGACTGATCATTCGTGGTCACGATTTAGAATGAGCACTCCTCTAGAAAAATTACAATAGGTTCAAACTTCGATACCTACAATCCTGGGGTGAAAAGGGGGTCAGGTTGACTGGGTCGGCCACCTGAGGAAGGCCCTCAAGGTCCACACTTTACATGGTGAAACTATTGAAGTGGGCAAGCCATATAAATATTTGGGTCCCTGTATTCAGGTCTGTGGCTGATCCCGAGCCTCAATCTAGATGAACACTTTGAGTAAAAGCGTCGAGCCACCCTATTTGGCCTTTTTAGTAATAGGAGGAAAATTTTTGATAACGACATTCAGTTCGATTCTACACTTACGGTTTTCAATGCTACTGTTTGTCTTAGTTATGGTTGTCTTAGGATATGAGGCCGTATGGAATTACGGTCAAGGTGGAGAGGCTGAGAGGGTTATTAGGTCCTTCACTATGATCTCTCTGCGTCTCCCTGCGTGTACCCCAACTTATATGGTCCATTTGATGACCGGAGTCAGTACTCTCTTCTCGAGCTAGTTCTGCTTGCTGATTGCTTATTTGCTGATTACATCATGAAAGTATTAAAAATACAGCCAGATCGTCTGGCCTATCAGGTGGTTATCGAAACTATAGAAAGGTACAAATAATATTTGTATTGAGAAGTTATTTAATTTGTACTAGGTTAATAAATTGTAATATAGTAAACATTTCCTAACTATTATAGAATAGTTGAAACACCTACGGATCATGGGGTGTCATGTTGGCACCATGGGAAATTCTAAATCTGCGGAGCAGTGAATATGCGATAGCTGCTTTTTGTGTACCTTGTGTCAACAAAATATTAATTATTCAATTATAAATTATGTAAAAAGAGAGTTGAAGTTAACAGGAGGTGCGATGAAGTATAGAAAGATTGTGTAAAAGGTATGCTGTGGATGGAGAGGAGTGATGCATATTCGGAGATGACAACAGGTGCGTTTGGGTTTGGCAGCTCATAAGTGCTGATTTAATTCCCGTTTTCCAAACAATTATTGAAATATGAAACAAATACGAGGTGAACGGAGTAATGTTTGAACAGTTGCAGTACACAGCCTAAGAAACTCTGGTGGCTAATTTGACCTTTGCCTGTCGTTTCCCTACATAGTGGATATTTCATTTCAATGACTTAATTTTTTTCCTTGCAGTTTCGATTTTTGAGTTTCGGCCAGGTTTTTCTCGATTTCGACCACTGTGCAACGGCAAAGGAATAGACTTTAATAGTGGTGGCTAAAAGATCTGGACTTTTGACCTATGAAGTACTAGTGGAAAATTGCGGAACCATATTGACCAAATGAGGAAGAAGACCTAAAGGCGGAGGAAAAAAGATGTCGAATATTGACTAAGTACATAAATTATGATAACAAGTTGTTTACTCACAGTGTTTGTACAATTCGTTCTCACGTAATTCCGTTGCTATATTCAATAAAAGTTCGGTTTATGACTTTAATTTGACATAAAAGGTGGTAAATTAATTTATCAATATAACCCTTAAACTCGTTACAACGATTCACTAATAATATGATTGCCATAAAAATTATGTGGGATGATTAAACCATCTTTCTTCAACTATTCTCCAAATATGAGCGGGATCGAGTGACTAGTGCGTTAGGAAATTATGCTTGGTGGATTTTACGTTTGCGCATGCACAGATTGAAATATCGCTGTGTGCTTAATGAAACTGATAGAGAACCATTAGCCTCAACCCTTAATTCCCAGAAAATCCCTTCAACATCGGATAAAAACTGTGGAATATAATATTCTCACAATGATTTGTGGTCATACGGACAGACATAAACACAGACAGACACGAATGAAAAGTTCATTTTTTTCCCTTTTTTCTCCACTGAAAGACAATGCTCGGGCGAAAAACAAAATGCTTCCTGTACCTTGAGGTGGACTTGGAAGCAATACAAATATGGGAGCTTCACTTGAAAACCGGAAGCTCTAGGCACTTAGTGTTATTCAGAATATAAATAGAGGACCCCTTTTCAAACTTCGCACTTCAATATTTTATTTTTCCCCTTGAATGATTTAGAAATTCAAATGAATTACCTAATGGAAGCAGCTCACCAATTTAGTATATTACTCATGATTGTCTTATTTGAAGAGTAGAACAAGGACTGTCAAAAGGTGGCCGTTCACATTGAAATTTTAATGGTCGGGTAACACTTTTCAAGCGTAAAAGAACGTTCATTACGGAAGTGAAATGAAGAGACGAAGTAGTTCAAAGCAAGCCGAAAGTTTCTAAGTAATACTTCCAGGTCAGGCAGATTGAGTGTCTAGTTACCAAAGAGTTTTCTAATTGTGCTGAAGGCTGAAAGGTGAGGATAATTTTGATTACTTTCCTGTTTTCTCCCCTCTTCTCCCCCAACTCTAGATTGCTCTTACAACGTAAGATATTTTCAAATGAAATAATAATGATTTATTCCACTCGAAGGTGGTTAAACGAGGCGAGGAAAATTATACTTAATTAGATATCATATTCCGGAAGTGATTAAAATATTGATGAGAACATTCATTAATAGTACGTAATTAGTTATATTAACATCACCTTAATGAAATTCAGTGAACTATATTAGGTTTTGTCAAAACATATCATTGACATTCCTCAATAAGTGTCCATAAGAATTTAGATTAGCTTCTTTTTTCGGTTTTCCCAATTATTTAGATATTTTAATTCCGAGCTTCAGAAAACGTTAGTTAATATTTCTTCTTTTCTTCAAGAAGTTTAATTATTTATATATTTATTAATTTAATTTTAGATTATAAGTATCATTTATACAATTTAAATGTTCAATATTTACGTTATTTATATTTTATATTATTTAGATATTTTATTTTTGTATTTATCAATTTATAATGAGTCAGTTAACTGACTTATATTATGACTATTCTTCTCAGAAACATATCTCGGTACTCTGCACAAAATGTAAATACACCAATGTAAATACAACAATGATAGCTTCCAACAGAGATTGTCTACTGTCCTCGGTGTTGAGAGAGGGAAACGATGCTAGTTGACAAGAGAGAGTGGTTGTACAGTATGAACAAAATAAAATGTCTACGGAGACTCATTTTGCTTGCTATTCCTTGATCAATACAAATCCACCATGAGTCTTGAATTTACTCTTCGCTAAGGATTATCAATGGCAGACTTACCTATCAAAGATCTGGTTGGGATGGATAGCTCTATGTCCTAGACCCAAAAGGGGAGCGCATATAGACGTTGAGATTTCTGGTTGGTTTCATCCGATTCTAGATGATTATTAAAACCATATCAATGACCTATACATTTTTGTTAAGTATTTTCAGTTGGTAGGCTACTTACTTAATTGCCGTTATACCGAGATCAGGGGGACTAGTGAAATGTAGATGTTTTAATTAATTGGATTAATTTTCCCTCTACAGGTGACCACGCAGGCATATTGGTGTTAGCCAACGGATCTGCAATTTGAAATGGATCTCCTTTGTAATATCAAGAATTTAATATCAGTGCACCCTGATAAGCTGTGGGGCCTCCGAGCCTAAATTGTTTTTAATCGGCTTATGATACTGAAACCTGAAATGCAGCTCCTTTTTGGAGATCTGGAATACAAATTAAAAGTATGGAGGGACTCAGATCAGCTTCGAAACCTTTGAGGCTAATTTCTTTCCAAATTGACTCTTGGTGCTGTTATTTAGATGGAGCTCCTTTGATACTCCTCGGAAACAATTACGAGGAATGGAGGCACACTGATCTGTGGAGCGGCCTCTGAACCTATTGGTACTCTTTCCTTACCTATCGACCTTTTTTTAACATTTACTGTGAAGAGTAAAATTGCGGGGTCTAAGAGTTGTAAAGGTGTTAACCCTTTTGGGAGGTACCTACGATGCGCCATGTTCTGATCATATATTACATATTGGGTTTTATAATTATTGACCAATAATCTGCGTAGAAGGACTATCTGGCACAGAAATAATAAACCATTGTGCTACAATTTGCAGCGTTTTTATTGTAAATAAAGTTGTCATCAGAATATCAGTTTTCTGATGTTGGATGTTTCTGGTTTCTTGAGTTGGATATACTATATGAAATCAATTACGTAGACTTTTTGGTGATGGATGTCGAAAATGCAAACTAAAAAACAGTGGTTGATTAAGTAGGTACCTAATAAAAAAATAGGATTTCCAGGTTATAGATACTTTCCTGGGAGGCCGGTAGAGCGCTCTGAAAATCCCTCGTCCCGGTTGGAAAGATTGGCAAGTCCATCAAAAACAGCTGTGATAGACACGTCTTTTACTCAACAATGGCACAATGACCACGGAAATCTCATAGCAACTTATGATAAGGCATTAAGTAGAAACAACTTTGCTCTTGCTCCTTTATCGTTCGATCTACAAAGAATTCCCACAGTTAAAAGCTTGTTTGTATTCATGAATGCGAGGGTTCGTTTAAAGTGATCAGAACGGGAGAAACAGGATCCCGTCCAGACAATAAATGGGGAAAAGTTGTCTGCAACCCCTCTTTTTATTTTTCATTTTGTTTTCCACCAACAACCCTTATGGTTTTCAACTCACAATGCTGTATTTATCTCTCACTCTCTCTCACTGTCGGCCACAAGCGTCGTCGGCTTCGCCTCCTTTGACCATTCGTACAACCAGCGCGTTTGACCAGTAGAAAATTCTCCGTCCTATTTCATTAAACCTTTTTGTTCGCAGTTTTACAAGTGAAAAATCAACCCTCCAATTTCTCTGTGCTTTGCAAGGAAAGGAATGTATTTGTTTCCTCACGAGAAAAAGCATGGAAAGCTTTTTTTTTTTTTTTTTTTTTTTTTCAGTGATTTTTTTTTTTTTTTTTTTTTTTAATTAGGTAAATCAATTTACTGTTGAATCAGCCCATTAGTTGGTTGAATATTATTGTGGATTAAGCCAATCCTTTGAATTTTGAAATAAACTTACTTAACTTTATTATTTTCGGTTTATTTTGCTCAAAGCTGAACCTTCATGATTAGTCAATAAAAGTCAATTTACCTCTCCTCCCCATCCCTTCCCCAACCATGCAACGGGATAAACCGAAATAATGGGCCTTCCACCGTCGAAAGCTTCTCTCCCTACCAACTCGATCAACATTTGCCTACGAAATCAGATTAAAGCCCATGTGGGCTGTGTTTGGTCCCAAAATCTCGGGGAAGGGGTGTTGAGGGGGGGTGGATTGAGCACATCTACCTTTCTGACAATATGACGTTGCGTACGTTTCCTTCTAGACTTCTAAAGGATACCAATTAAGCGCCTGCTTCACAGGAACACAGTTAGCCTCGATTGTTTTCCTTTCACCCATAAAGCTATTACTTACTAAATAGAAACTTGGTGAATTGAAATTTATTGGTATTTCAAACACATTTTGTTATGGAATTATTATAACTGAAAATATCAGAAGTCTAGTCAGGGGCGTCGCTAGACAATAACAGTGAGTTGAGAAAAATATCATGGAATTCCCAACTTAACCAAGAGTTTTGCCAGCTCCAAAATAGGAAAATAAAAAGAAGAAAATTGTTTGGTCACTACTTGCTACCCAAGTTAATATCAAATGCTTTTAAGTACATACCTACTACATACACGAAATACTTTGTGAAATGACCATTTTCTTGTGAGTGATACAACAATTTGATCATCATTATTTGTAGTATCAGTTTTAGATTAGGTCAATAATAATTATAGGATCAATAGGTGTTCGAAACTTGGAGAATGTGAAATAACCTGGATTAATCTTCCAGATAAACAGAAAAACACAAAACGATTTGCTCATTAGTAAACCAGATGAAAATCTTTTTGAATTGAAACAATAATTACAATGTATTAAGAAATAATATTACGAAAAAATATACCTATTGAAAAATTCTCTTCTACCCGATCAGTGTTTGAAAAGTTGAGTTTTTATTGGAAGTCAATATATGGAAGCGGATAAGTGACGAAAATTTTTTTGCGTTAGTCTGCATCAGAAATGTAGTCAAATGCCGCCAACCGTATATTTTTATCTCAATCCGTACTGGAGATATGATTTTTTATAGGGTTTTTCAGGAAAACCGTGTTTTTTCATTTTAAACTCATAATTCTCCACTTTGCCTCATTTAATTTCAACTTTTGACCTCATTTTCGAAATCAGCGTTGAATTTCCTATAAGAATAGTGTATTTGGGTTCTTAAAAAGTGCCATTCGAAGACCTTCAATTCAGCTCAAACATAGACAATTTTGAAAAAATAAAATTTCTGAAAATCTTTAAAACTTTACTACTCTTCCAAAAGAAATTCTGGAAACTGGCAAATCTCATGAAAACTGCTTCATCTAATACACTTTCCAACAGTATAGTCAATTTTAGTTTTACTTTGTTATTTAGGGGAGAAAATTCTGTTTTGATGTTGAAGAATGTGGTTTTTTTTCATCAAATCGATGGTTTTCTTGAAAAATGACCCTCCATGAACCTACGAGTATGAGGTCGTTTTCTACGTATTTTTCCACGCTGAATCGAATGGTAACATTTGTAGATCTCTCCAACTTCGGTATAACCGAGATTTACACTTAAACTCACAATTTTCAATTTGTTTGTTACGCTTAAATGTATGTGTGTCATGGGGTAAAACTAGTTAATAATTAAATTGTAAAACTCGATTATAACGTAGCTGGAGAGATCTGCAAGCGTTGCCATTTGATTCAGCGTGAAAAAATACGTAGAAACCGACCCCATACTTGTAGGTTCATAAAGGGTCATTTTTCGAGAAAACCAACGATTTCACTGAAAACCCCACATTTTTTAACATTATAACATGAGTTTCTCCCCTAAATAACAAAGTAAAAGTAAAAATTGACTATACCGTTGGAAAGAGTATTAGATGAAGCAGTTTTCATGAGATTTGCCAGTTTCCAGAATTTCTTTTGGAAGAGTAGTAAAGTTTTAATATTATTTTCAATAATGAACCTTTTTAATCGACCATGAAAAAAATAAATTTTAACCCCCTCTGAAAATTTTTTGGTTTACGTTTCAAGATAAATAGAATCCAAATCTCTGCAAATTATTATACAATGGTTGATTTTTTATGTGTTAGATAGCCCTTCAAGCAGATCAATGGTCAATAATTATTAAACTTCGTATGTAATTTATTATCAGAACAAGGTGCATCATACATCCCATGAATCGACCATGAAAAAAATAAATTTTAACCCCCTCTGAAAATTTTTTGGTTTACGTTTCAAGATAAATAGAATCCAAATCTCTGCAAATTATTATACAATGGTTGATTTTTTATGTGTTAGATAGCCCTTCAAGCAGATCAATGGTCAATAATTATTAAACTTCGTATGTAATTTATTATCAGAACAAGGTGCATCATACATCCCAAAAGGGTTAACACCTTTAAAGCTCCAAGACCCTGCAATTTTAGGCTTCACTGTAAATGTAAAAAAAAGGTCGATCGGTAAGGAAAGAGTATAGGTTCAAAGGCCGCTCTACTGATTAGTGCGCCTCAATACCTCGAAATTGTTTCCAAGGAGTCCCGAAGGAGCTCCATCAAAATAACAGAACCAAGAGCCAATTAGGAAAAAAATTAGCCTCAGAGATTCCGAAGCTGAGTCCCTCCATACTTTGCAATTGTATTCCAGATCTCCAAAAAGGAGTTGCATTTCAGGTTTCAGTACCGTAAGCCAATAACAGACAATGTAAGCTAAAAGGTCCCACAGCTTATCAGTGTGCACTGATTTTAAATTCTTGATATGTGTAAGAGTGCTGAAGGCCTGTTATCCCGAATTTTGCTATACTAATACTCTTGAATGTTATATATTTATGGTCTTCTATATACTATAAGGAATAAGGTGACAAAGTGGGTACACAGATGTAAAGGGATTACTTTGATGGTTTTTCTCACTTTCTCACTATCTCACTAACCTGAGAGGAATTTACCAATAGTTGGTTTTACAGTTTGAATATAAAAAATACCGCAGGATATTTTGGATTGAGGATCAATCAGAGGATTTGCAAGAGAGGATAATCAAATAGGTATCTCCAATACTAAATATTTTCATACAAACGTGATTAAACTGATGAGATATCGTACCTTGATGCGATTGAGTGGGAGAGAGATGGTTCCCGCTTGGGAGCCGTCCCCCCTTCCTTCCCCACATCCGCTCTTCCCCATTTACACCCTATGACTCAGCTCCTAGCTGATGATTGTGACTGGCGCTCGATAGATTGCGTAACAGTGCTATGAGTATACACATGCTACAAAGGATGTCCATTTTAAATTGCAGATCCGTAGGCTGACATCAATATGCTTTCGTGGATATGGGCAACTGCAGAGGGAAAATTAATGGAATTAATCAAAACATCTACATTTAACTAGTCCCCCGTTCTCAGTACACCGATATTTATGTAAGTAGGTACCTACCAACTGAAAATAACATAAATGAAAATAGATCTCTGAAATGGTTTAAATAATCACGAAAACTCCATAGCACATTATACTTAGTCTATCAAGATGTAGATTACGTAAAACTTAGAAGTCTGTCATTTAGGAAACGGAAAAAATTATGCTTGAAGTAATTAAAGTTAGTGCATACGTGGAAAGAAGTAAATATTTGAGAAAAATGAAATTGGTAGTGGACAATGAACAGCCTAAACCGCACATTCCCAGAAAATGTAATAGAAATCTGATAAAATCAAGAAAATATTCTTGTTCCTGGGATTCCTTTTGCGCATGTACAGGAGCTACTGATGATGCAATAATGTTGAAATTGATATGGAATAAACAACAATTGTTCCTCAAGTATGCACTAAACTCAAGCGAGATTGTACGACTAGGGCGTGAAAAAATTATGGTTGATGTAATTTACGTTCGCTCATGCGGAGAATGAAGCAGTGATTTGAAAAGTTCGAAAACAGGATCATTTCAAGCTTAACTCGCACATTGCCTGAAAATTTCATCAGAATCGGATGAAAACTGTTGTAAACAGCCTCGTTAAAAGGAATATACATTCGCGCATGCGCAGTAGTTACTAATGATAGGATTGTGCTGAAATCGATAGAGAATTCTCAAATTAATCTCTTCCACCTATCCTCCGAATTCGAGCGATATCGGACGACGGGGGCGTGAGAAAATAATGTTTGATGGAATTTACGTTTGCGCATGCGCTGAATCACAAGTATTGATTTGTGATCAACGAAATTGATAGAGGATTATCGATTGAATATTATGGAAATTCTTGGAAATCGGAAATATTATGGATAAGAACTTACCTTTATCATACTTGTTAGAATTCTTTGGATCAGTAGGAGTGTAAAACCAGCGAAAACTACGGAAATTATTCAGCGTTTTGTGGTTGATTAAGCACCCATTTATTGTATTTTTTCCATATGCCACCTGTTATTGAACTAAGCAATACAAAAAACCTACGGCTGCATTCAATAATAGGAACCTGAATACCGAGAGAAGAGTATTTTATATATATATGGAAAACACGAAATACCGAGAAAAGACCTTGATTGCCTTCGGTCGTATTTATAGATAACCTGTCGACTCCGTAGAGGGGCAGAATGTGACGTTGGAAAGCTTTCTTATCTGCAGATCAAGCAAGTCGTCTACTTCAGGGGGTGCAAGTCTGATAGATGCCTCTTATAACGAGACTTGACGTGTTGGAAAAATATTGCAAACATATTTTGTTGCAGCGTGGAGAAACGTTGGGATTTGCGAAAATCATATCTTCTTCTTTCAAGGCTCACCACAATCTTCCATCAAGATGGAAACGATGATCACTTTGATTTACACGTGAACGATTTGACAATCAACCCTTTGCACTTCTGATAGATACCTAGTTTATACTAGCATACTCATTTATTAATATTCATCGCCTACATTGTCCCAGAAGCGAGTTTGCTTCAATCTTTCGGTATATTATTTTCAATGGTAAACCCTTGTAATCGACAAAGAAAAAATGTTAACTCCCTCTTGAAATTTATTGGTTTACGTTTCAAGATGCGTAGAATTCAATAACCTAAATCGAAAAAAACAATTATATAAATGAAAGAAAAACATTTGTGCCTCCCCGACGCGACGGAACGAAACCCCCAAAAATGAAAGTCCTTCAGTTAATAACTCCAATCAAAAGTTAAAAAACCAAAAAAGTTTACTCCAAAAAAGTTTAGAATCTAAAATCTCTTTTTGAATCGCAGAATGTTATTAACGATGTATTTTGTGCCATAAAATTGGTAGTGAGGTAAGTTTCCGCCTTATATAAAATCCGCCGTAATATGCATCGAAGTAGATATAATTTGATTTATTTAACATTATGGAATTAATGTGGAATATTGAATGAACCATAGGTATTATCAAGATTTCCGCCGAAACATGGACTGTACAAGAGAATAAATACCCTGCCGTAAGCAAGTGAGCTGTTATGGGGTTATTAATTACCTTCTTTTTTTAGTGTAATTATGCAGATTGGTTGGTAGTCTGTAATGTTCTGTATTGCGACTTTTATTTGTTGAATATTTTGGAGGAATAAAGAAATAATGAACTATATATATATATATATATATATATATATATATATTCTCTCTCTCTCTCTCCAAATTTGAGTGATGATTTGAGTGAGGAATGAGTGTCCAACCCTCAATTAAATTTACATACCTACTATATTACTCTATACAAGCATTTGCTTAAAGCATAATGAAATCGGTAGTTTGAAAATATATCTAGAAGTACACCAAGAGGTAGCTAGTGTTTCACTAGGTCTTTATTGCCGAGTGCTTTTGGAATTCACAACTGCAGTGAATAGAAGGAAGTTCGTATCTGAACAGGAAGGCACCTTCGAGGGTCGCCAAAACAACACTGCAACACTGATAGTCTATGGAAGTTCAGCTGGATGCAAAAGGAGAAAACACGGTAAAATTTGCAGATATCATATCATACAATAGGAACCAACGCAGGAAACAGTATTCTCTTTGTACAAATAACGCCCCAATTAGTACTATGTTCCTAATTTATACAGATGTAGAATACGTTTGTGATAGAAGTTATTATTTTTAGCGAATTCTCGTACAAAATGGAGCTATTGCAATGGATCCAAAAAATTTAAAATCAAAATTTTCTAAAACCCGGTTTGGGACATTCTGAAACGAGTCCTAGAGTTTAATGATTTTTCTTACGTACATATATATATATATATATATATATATATATATATATATATATATATATATATATATATATATATATATATATATATATTATAGGTATATATATTTCGGGAATATTATTTATTTAAGGATAATTTGGTATAATTACCTATTCCATTCTTCATTTGGCGGACAATTAATTATTGAATCATCCAAACTGCTACCCAGGTTGTCATAACCCCATAATTATTTACTTTTCCAATATCTGCGTTGCTTGGAAATTCGATCGTCTTTCGTTCAATATAAAAACGTTCAATCAGAAAATAAAATCACTTTGCTTTTGTGCTAAACCCGAAAGGTGGTGTTTTTCATTATTTTAAATCATAGTGTCACCCCTAGTTATAAACATTAACTATTAATGTTTATAATGTTAATTAATGTTTATAACGTTAATTATTGTTTATAACTAGGGTTGACACTATGATTTAAAATAATGAAAAACGCCACCTTTCGGGTTTAGCACAAAAGCAAAGTGATTTTATTTTCTGATTGAACATAAGTTTTTATATTAAACGAAAGACGATCGAATTTCTAACCAACGCAGATATTGGAAAAGTAAATAATTATGGGGTTATGACAACCTGGGTAGAAGTTAGGATGATTCAATAATGGATTGTCCGCCAAATGAAGAATGGAATTGGTAATTATACCAAATTATCCTTAAATTAACAATGTTCCCGAAATATATATATATATTAATTGCTATGCAATTCCTTTTTTTTTTTTTTAAATTCATTTATTGGTTTTGTAAAAATCGTAAAGATGATTTTCACGTACAACCGAGTAGTTGCTATAGATTGTGTCACAATTTCAGTGTTTTTCACGTACAACCCAGCCGTTGTTAGGGGAATGAAACTTCCGCAGTTTTCATCGCACAAAAATCGTTCGCCACTCGTTGGAAAGCGCTTGATTTATGTGATAAATGTTCACATTTCAAGCTACCAATTTCCCTCTCCTTACGTACCTGGCTACATTCCAAAACTAAGTTGATTCAGGCTAAGAATTGCATAGCAAATAATTATCCTCGTTTTCTACGCAGTAGAAAAGAGAAAAGATCCGGCGAGGCGCGAAGCGCAGAGTATATATATATATATATATATATATATATATAACTAGGCCCTTCGGGCCTCGCAAGGGGCTCCACCCCTTGACCCCGCCAGGGGGCTTCGCCCCCCTGGACCCCCCTAATCTATACTCGGCGCTTCGCGCCTCTCCGGATCTTTTCTCTTTTCTACTGTGTAGAAAACGAGGATAATTTGCTATGCAATTCGTCTCACGAGAAAAAAAAAAAAAAAAAAAATTTCAGGCCTGGCCGGGATTCGAACCCACGACCTCTCGCTTCCCAACTCGGGACAAAAAACGTTACACAACAAAAGTGGACATTTTAAAAAAATTATTGGGGGTCGGCCTAAGAATTGCATAGCAATTAATATATATATATATATATATATATATATATACTAGCCGCTCCGGCTCGCTCCGCTCGCCTCCACGTCCAGCCGGGGGGCAAGCCCCCGGACCCCCCATTAAATTGCTCGCTTCGCTCGCAAAGTGTGGCATATAGGGAATGTTGCTCGCTTCGCTCGCAAAGTGTGGCTGTATACATAGAATGTATTGCAATTGAAACATGTAGGGGATGTTGCTCGCTTCGCTCGCAAACGGTAGATCTCTAAGGGTAGGTTTAACTTCTGTGGGGGATGCTGCTCGCTTCACTCGCTTGAGGAAGTTATACTGCCCATCCAACTTGGCAGACGTTAATTAAAATAGAAATTAAAAATTTTGTCTAAAAAATAAAATAAAAATTAGGGGTGGACTACCCCTAACATTTAGGGGGATGAAAAATAGATGTTGGCCGATTCTCATAGATACCGGATAAGCACAAAAAATTTCATCAAAATCGGTCAAGTCGTTTCGGAGGAGTATGGCAACGAAAACTGTGACACGAGAATTTTATATATATATATATATATATATATATATATATATATATATATATATATATATATATATATATATATATCATTCCAAACTATATCTCTCCACAGGATTGAGATAACGATTCCGTTTTTGCGCCAATGAGTCCAGTATTCTAAATGAAAGGACGAGGTCGTTGGACAACACTTTTTGGACACAATAAATTGAGCAAATTTCAAGAAATGTGCTTAAAAATTGCTAAAAACGGCTGAAAATCACTGAATTTATATTTTTTAGTAATCTTTAAATCAAATAAAGTTTATAAACAACGAACTAGTATAACATTATAAAATTTGTGCAATTACTTATGTGAAAAAATTTCGTTAAATTGCATTATTATTTGCTGAAAAATCGAAGAAAAAAAAAATTCCCCAGAAAAGCTACCTAAAATGTCCAAATCTTTTTTGAATTGCAGTCTATTCATTAGAACGTGTTTTGTTGCCGTAAAATTGGTAGATCGCTATTTCTTTGCACCCAAAGTGCTCAAATTTCAAAACAGTGTTACATAATACTCGCATAATACAATAATTTACGAAAATTTGCTCTTACGAACTAGCTGCACTACTGGATCTTTCTTAATTTGGTTTTGATTGTTCTCATATCAAACTAATTTGGATCTGACGTGATAAACTGTGATTAGAAGTTCTTAGTTTCAAAATTGACGCCTTTTAGTGATGAGCAGAATTCTATCCCCTTCGTGCTAATTATACAGTCCTAGAGTTGTTAGTTATTTTTGAAAACCATGGAACATGCTTTAGCAATCTACTGGCTCTCTATAGTTGATCAGCCTGTCATTTCATATGGGTTTAAGGTCTCAGGAAGGCTTCTTGTGAAAATACAACTTCCTCGTATGAACAGGAGAAAATTTAGCTCAATCTGTTCTCGCGTTTCTCGTACAGATGCTTCCAACCTGTAATGTGTACTGGCTCCCTGTCTTTCTGTTCCACCTCAGGCTAGGAGTGGGGATTTGCCCCCTCTCTTTTTTGAATAAAAGGCAGGCAATCGTCTTGAATAAATAAAATGTACATATGAATTCAACTTCTTAATTTCACCTGATTTCCTATACTACAAGAGTAGTGAACTCTCCAGATTCAGCCAGTCTAGTCAGGGCTAGCTGCCTCCCAACTCTGCCTCCCAACTATGAGTGGAACTTCATGGTAGCGGAAATCCACTCTCTTTTCATCGAGGCCGACTTTCTCAAACACATTAGCCTGCTGGTCGATTTGAACAGCAAGCGGCACATAGACACTTCCTCACAACGATTCGTGAAGGGAACTGTAAACCTAGTATCCTCCTCATAGTCATGCTGTTTTGTTGTCTGCCTAAGTTCTTGAGGCTATTAAGGGACTACAAGACAAAAAGAGTAGCCGAAACTCCAATCGTTCACCACATCAAAACCACCTGACTCCGTAGACTGCCTCCTGCTTTGTTTGAAGAAACTAAGCGGTACCTCTAGGATCTCCTCCAAGATGGCACTAAACAGCCTTCAGACTCTCCATTGTCATGCCCAGTACATGTCGTGATGAAACCCAACTACAGGCCCTTAACTCCTAAACCGTCTTGGACCGTGACAGGACCCCACACGTACAAGACTTCACCAGCTCGCTAGATGGCTCAATCATCTACTCCACTCCCACAAGCTTTCCTACGCTGTAGGGTACACCTGGACGGCAATATTAGAATTGCCGTAATTAACTCCTTCGACATCTTCCAGTTCTCTGGAGTTTGCATTCACGACAACTTCTTTAATACCAATATAAATATTCAAAACTGGGTATATTTAGACAACTCACAAAATGGTCCATTCTGCAACCTTTCGGCGTAACTGTTCCCATATTGTAGGTGTACACTTACCTAAAAAAAAAAAAAAAAAAAAAAAAAATTAGATGTTATTCATAAGCGTGATATCTCTTATAATGTATTACCAGCTTATCCATTTATTACTACCTCATCAGTTTATACCTTTTGTATTTGTTACACTTCAGCTAAGGTGTTAAGAAATGAGAAGGTATCCCTGTTCCTTTGGTGATATCTTTCCTATTCCTTCAGCGATATCTCCTCCAGACGTCCAATTTATGTGGGAACTATATTTTCCTTAAAGGAAGTATTTTATCTATACTGATTGATAATATGTTTAACGAT
Source organism: Adelphocoris suturalis (assembly GCA_030762985.1). Classification (NCBI taxonomy): domain Eukaryota; kingdom Metazoa; phylum Arthropoda; class Insecta; order Hemiptera; family Miridae; genus Adelphocoris; species Adelphocoris suturalis. The sequence goes on from CM061046.1 coordinate 33,027,061, forward strand.
TTCAATGGCAGTTATTTCAAATCACCGATCCTGCCATTAAACTTATATATGAAAGTATTATAAGTATCTCATTACACTAACTTACCTAATACGTTATTATTAATGTATAAATTTACTTTTTTAAATTTAGTGGCTTGATTAGATTTAAATTTATTTTGTGTGGTTGATAAAAGGTACGTTTGCTATATCATGCACGCTAAAGAATATAAGTAAGCCAGTAATCAAGCAGGCAATAAAAAAAAAAAAAAAATAAAATAAACTAAGATTACTGGAAATAATTAAAATATTGTGATGTACAATCAAAATATAGTGCAGCTAGTGTACGAGTTGGTATATAAGAGGTGTCTTTTATTCCTATTCCTTACTATTTAGTCAAGTTAGCAATGAGATTGAATTCAGAGCAGCTTCGAAGATGGATTATGGTATGTGATGATTGATGTGGTGATGATGTACCTTCTTGACAGATGTTGAAATTGACTCAGTTGTTAAATTTCGACTCATTATTCAAGCAATAAGGCAATCAAGATTTTTTACCTTAAGCAGCTGTAACAATCTTGACAAAAATAACATACCATACTTTGTGTGTGGGTACAAAAGCCGACATTTCCTCGTAGTTCCAGTGTGGGGATCGGGAACTTTACAATGTCAAACAAAACAGAAATGAAGAATGTCTATTGGTCTGAAAGTTTTGCGCTCACTATTATAAAATGGAAGGAGATTCCATTCAGAATATGCTACAACCATCCGCACTTTCTTACGATGAGGCGTTTGCTTTTTATTGCTTTCCAGTTTCGGAAATATGTGACACTAGGCAGAGGAGTTACGCCCCGCAGTCTGTAGCCAAATCTTTTAATAATCATAGAATGAACTCTTCATATGGTAGAAGAGAGCGGTTGGTGACAGCTTTCTTAAAATTGCATGTCCTTTCATTTAAACATTTGAAACTAACATGCCAGTATCCCTCATCACTATTGAATCATGAAAATCTTGGATGCCTCGTGATCACTTCCGAAAAATAATCAACTTTAACCCCCCCCAATAATAAAAATTTTCACTCGCGTTTTGTTTAGATTTTCTAAACTTTGGATTCCTGTCTGTCTTCCTCTGTCTGTTTTTCGTGTCCTCGAATCTTCAGATTTTATGTGTGCACTAAGTGCTGGTATTTTAAAATAATATACATATACATGAAGCCCGACATTGCGAAAATTCTACTACAACTGGAAATATTAATAAAATCCGTTGAATTTAGTGGATAAGAGAAACTAGTTTTGTAATATTGGAGGTACGATTATTCTTGACCAGGCTTCTACAGCATTTGTGTAAAAAGAACAAAATACCTATCCCTTTCACTTGTGTAAGCGATACAGTCTACACCAAAAAGTGCTCACTGATAGCGCTCTAGAATTTCAGTGCTCACTAAGCGAAAGATTCCATCAGTTCAATCCGTTTCGAAAGAAGTGAGAAAGCTTTGGAAACCCGGAGGCGATTTTACCAGAGCCAACCCAAAAACACTCTTATAAGGAATCTCTTGCTTATTATTTTGGTCCGCAGCTTTTAACCCTCTCCAAAAGGATCCTCTTTCTCAGACCTCCCTCCCCTATCTTCATCACTCCCTCACTTTCCCACCCATTGCCACCACTCTGTCCGCCATCAATCAACCCCTTTCCACCCATTTCGCAGAAGGGGTTGCCTTGCTCTGCCGTTTCCCCTTACCCGGTGCCCCGCGCTCTTTCTCTTGTCCTTCAAGAAGTCAACCAAGATTAATCCTCATTCCACTCCTAACTTTCTCCCAAGCAATAATTCATGTGGCACCATCTACAATCATTATCAGCAATGATGGTACACAATTAGCCGTCACATTATCTTGGAAGATTTAGAAGGAAAAGACCCCGGCTAAACCGTGATGAATCTGCGGAGGAAATACTTTTAGCAGGCTTTCGGGTTGGAAGGCTTATCTCTGAACCATTTTATTTGAAAGATGATCTCATTTACCTCTTATCTTTTTCGTTTTATAAAAACTAGAGCGAGCCAAAGAAAAATAGTAGTCAGATTCGAAATGTATTCTTAAAACAATCATTATCTATTGGTATGATTTTAACATTTTGCTACCTATAAGAAAATACTGTATTAATTTAATTGTAAAATGACTCAACTAAAGAAGATAATACTGGTCTTCTCTTTGAATATATGATGAAGTGTCGGAGGCCTCTCAGATAAAAATTTGTTAATGATATATAGATATGTAGTAACATAATATTATATAATATAATAAATATTACATACATATATATATATATATATATATATATATATATATATATATATATATATATATATATATATATATATATATGTATATATATATATATATCCTGCGGAAGAATGGCGTCCACCCCCTCAAAAACGCCATACAATCTGGCGGCCTATAAAAAACGGCCTCCGTATATGGACTGGCTGGTGTATGGCACTAGATAGGCGTAAAATTAATTGATTATTGTTAACCATCAATTTGCAGCTGAACGTAATTTTTACAGTTCAGTCATGTATAAGTATAAATTTAGTTCATGGTAATTCTGCTATGAGCGCTCTAGTCAATCCGAATACTTTACCCTGCGCTAGTTTCGATTACCGGGCGCCGATTAATCGTTGTATAGAGTGAAATGCAAAGGACTCCAGATAGTCGGTGAATAGTACGTGCTACTGGATGGAATCTCTATATCCCCACCCCCTCATGGAACACTCGGTAGTTTATTTTATCATACTCGCGAGTGTCTACCTTCCTCAAGCTCAGTTCTGGAAGAGCCACCGCACATCGCTGAGTACGGTTTATGCCAAACCTCTTAGGGTAGAATCTTCTTCCTTTTAAAAATAGTAAAAATTCCTTTTTCGCACTCATTCATCAGCTTTCATATAAAAATAACGAGTATAAAACTAACATGCTGGCATCCCTTATTATGGTCACTCGTAGATTCAGTCCCCCGCTCTTATAAAATAAATATATATATTCTTGCAATGCAAAACTAGTTCTCGAGTTCGAATCAGGTAATGCAAAAATGCTTGCAAATGCAAATAAATAGCTCTCTAAGCTTTTGAAATAATTTGTTCAGAAGTTTTACCTATGACTGAGAAAAGAGAACATTTGTATAATCAATTATAGGGGAAGGGGGGGTTCGATACAGGTAGAGATATATTGGCAGCATGTCTCTACCCATCACCCCTCACAGGTCCAAGACTAAACAAGAGGCCTTGTAAGGAAATTGATCGGCTTACGTCAACAGGAGCCATTGAGAACCTAAAACCCTCTAAAAATCAATGTATATTTAACATTTTCTTGGTTCCAAAAAAGGATGGCTCGAATCGTCTAGTGATTAACTTGAAGTCCCTAAATGCATGCCTTTCATCCTGTCATTTTAAAATCGAGGACCAGAGACTGTTGCTAGATTACTTTCTGCTAATGCTCACATGGGAACATTAGATTTTAACATTACATAGTCCTAATCGCACGTGATACATTTTTTCGTAGCTTCTTTACTTAAATACTCCAGATATCAATTGATTTTTTTTTTCTCCAGACTCCAGTGTCTGAAAATTGCAAATAGTAGTCAGTCCGGTCGCATATCGGTCAAATCATGCTTCTTGCCATGCCGTCCACTACACGGCACTTCTCTGATTACTTTCTAAAATACCAAGACCAATTTTAACACGAGCAGATAAGAAATCGGCGCTTCTTAATTTGTAAAGCTGCCAAGTGTTGCATTCACACTCGTCAGTAATATGTATTAAAAAAATGGTAAATAAAAAATAACATATATTTCCTCGGATATGTAAATGAATAAAGTGTGATATTTTAGCCAGCTCTATCGATTCCTTCATTTTCGAATTTGATTATCTTAGGGCAAAAATGAGTAGATGACTGCGAGAGAAGCTTATGACTTGGCAAAGGAAAAGTTAAGTTGGTATTCATACTATCTGACTTTGAAACTGGGTTTGCAACTGGAGATCTCATAAGTCCTTTGCCTTTAAGGAATTGGAAATTTAGGTATAAAGCAGTATTTGTAAGTTTTATGGTAGCGAGCTTCATGTGGTACATATTTGCATGAGGACTTGACGGCGTTCCGCGTTCTCACATGAAATTCTGTATGAAATGCGTGAACGACACCCGGAGATCGTCAATAAATTTCACTAAGGCCTTAATCCTTTGAACCACCCAGACCGGGAAAACCTATTTCTAAGCCCGAGCGAGGTTTGTATAAATAGCAGAACTTTTCTCTCTCACTTCCTCTTTCATAAAACGTTCCACCCGTGAGCATACCCGAATTCCTAACCGCAAGATTGGATGCTGCTTCCCGCAGTATGTCACAGGTCCTGTCCCCAGCACAGTTCTCACCACCACCCCCTCCCCCGCCCACCACCGAAAGGCAGTTATGAACCTGGGCGCTTTTAGAGATACAACCGCCACGGTTCTGGTAAGATAGGGGATAAAATTAAATCGTGCCGAAGAAAAAATCTATACACCTAAGTAATGTAGTTTACCTTACACATTTTTTATGTAATGTATTACATTAATGTAGGTAGTGTAATTTTCAATGTACATACGTACCTTACACACTTCAGATTTTTATTGAACTTACCATACGTATATTAGACTGAAACTTCGTTTATATATTACTATTTACTTATACGCATGATCCAATTGAGACAAGCATGAATAATTCGGTTAAAGTAATATCATAGGACGCTGGAATTAAATAGCTAATCATTTAATATCTCTTTTGTTTCTCTGAGTGGGCTCCATCCCAGTGACCTCCAAACTAACTTGTCAAGGATGAGACCTCGTGCTCCTTGTGCTTGATCAACACAAACAAGGTTTGCCATCAAACGATGCAAATGTTGGTGTGGCAAACATCCTGGCATCGTCTGAATGCCTTTGAGACATCCGTACGTACAGAGAAGGGACCTCTTGTGAAAATATGCGAAAGCTCTGATATTCGGACGGATTGTATATTAGGCGTCTCCATTGTGCTAGCAAGTACAAGATGTTGACAGTGAAGGAATCTGTATTTTGATCCGTATACCAACAATTTCGGAGGTGAAATATACATTGAAAATTATAGAAAAAAAAGTTCCAGTCATCAAGCACGATCGTAAGAGCAAATTCATGCTAATTATCGTATTAAGTATAGTAGGTATGTTATGTTGTTTTAAAATTTGAGCACTGCGAGTGAAAAGAAAAAAATTTAACTAATTACCTACCAATTTAAGCCAATGTTCATAAAAAATTAAACTATTGCAATGACTCCAAAATTTCTACTTTTACGTTTTAAAACGCATTTTACGTTTTAGACCATTCTGAGCAACTTTGGTTCCGTGTCTGTGTGTGTCCGTCTGTGTCTGTCGTGTGCCCGCAAATCCTTGTAACCCTGCTTTTTTTCCACAGTTCACACCCAATTTAAATGAAATTCTCAGGGAATGTGCGGGCTAGGGTGTAGATGGTCCCCTATCAATTTTATTGTTCCCAACTCAATACTTCACTCTGCTTAAGCGCAAACGTTAATTATTCAACCAAGCATCATTTTCTTACGCCATAGCCGTCCGATCTAGCTCAAATTCGGATAATAGTTGCGGGATGACGATTCCATCATTCCATATCAATTTCAACACATTTGTATGATTAATAGTTACGCACATGCGCAAATGTGAGATCTTTGTAACAAGCATATTTTCTTCAATTTTCATCCGATTTTGACGAAACTTTCAGGGGGTGCTCGGGTTAGGTTGTAGATGGTCCCCTATCAGTTTCATTGTTTCCAAATCAATACTTCACTCTGCGCATGGGCAAACGTAAATTCCATTGTGCTCAATTTTTTCACGCCCTGTCCGATATTGCTCAAAATTGGATGATAGTTGGGGGATGACGATTTGATCATCTCATATCTCATATGGATTGTACCATCAACAGCTACTGCGCATGCGTAAATGTGAAATCTTTGTAATGAGCTTAATTCCACAGCTATCATCCGATTATGATGTCATTATCAGGGATTGCGTGGGTTAGGTTGAAGTTGGTCCCCCATCAGTTTCATTGTTGCCAAATCAATACCTCACACTACGTGTGCGCAGACATAAATTACATTATGCTCCTTTTTTCACACCCTAGTCATGCGATTTCCCTTAAATTTGGATGATAGTTGGGAGAAAACGATTTGACTACTACTGGTCCCATAGGTATTTCATTGTTCACAACTCATCAGTTCATTCTGCGCATTCTGTGTACATTGAGTATCATTTTTTCGTTTCTTAATTGACCGCTATGGACTTTTTTAAGATAATTTAAAACTTATCAATGATCTGTAAGTTCATGTATTTTTATATGCAACATATACAATAAGATTTGAGTTTTTTTTTTTTTTTTTTTTTTTTTTTTTGCCACAGTACGCTCAGCAGTGGGGGAGTACCTATATTTCCACCTGCTCCCTCGTACAATTACAGGAGGTGTTTTGACACAACAATTAAAACAGGTATAAGGTACATCAATTAATGAATAACAAAATAAACATATTATAATATGGAACACATCTTCAATTTTGCTAAAAAATCCAAGGATCAATATTGTTAATAAAATAATAAATCACTGAAATTTTTTTGATCAGCGCACTGAATTCCAACGGCCACACTACCCCAGCTGATAAGAGTTTTCCTCATCAATCTTGCTCGATGGGCTTCAGTGAGGTCGCAAAACAAGATAAGGTGTTCCCATGTCTGCGATCTTTCCTCTGAGCAACTGCAGACATCATCTTCTCTGATAGCAAACCTTTCTAGATATTATGCCTTATTACGGCCATGCCCCGTCAGCGCCTGCGTGAGTTTGTAGGACTGCTTAAAAGTAGCCTTCAGTCGATCTTCAATTGTGGGGAAATTGTTTTTCAGATGGGACCCATTCCTGGAATCACAATATTCTTTTTCCCTTGCATTTTAAAATAAGTTGATGGGAGCAGACCAAAATCTTTCAATAGGCTATCTCTCAATGCAGCACTCTTGTAAGCAGCATCAACTAGCTCTTTATCTGCAGTTCTTATGTGTGCCTGTGTCCATCCCATTTTAACTGTTCAGGAGTCCTGCTTGAGAGATGAAACAATCGCGATGATTCGATCTGTCAGCCAGGAATGAAGTCGGCTTTTTTTAATGTCATCCTGAACCACCATGCTGTCAGTCAGGATATGAACCGATCGTTCATTCATTACTAAGTTATTTTTGCCTTATTTTTTGGAACTTTACCAATTTAATTTGCTCAAAAAGTGATGGCCAATGAACTCATAATTTCACTTTGCAAGAACGGAATTTATATCTCAATCCTAAGGAGAGTTCATATTTTTTATTTTGTATTTTAAAATTCTTCTTTGAGGATCCGAATCCTCATTGTTACAATAATATTTGCTTCTTGAGCTTGAATGCTCTTTGCCTTTCATCTAAAAGCTGCCCTAGAGACGAGAGTTGGCAACGTCACGAGGAAGCAGTATGATTTATAGACTGTATCCACCATTCCTTCTTGATGTGCTTCGTGAAGTGAATAGGGGATGGGGAAAATGAAAGCGTTGAGCCCCAAAACGTTGTTCTCTGTGATATATCGGTCACTTGGGTAAGACATGCACGATGGTTGGCGTCTACTCCTTCCGGTTATTCGAATATTATGGTTGAGAGACTTGAGTGTTGAGTATTCCCAACAACGGAATCTCACTGATCTTTTACCAATGCTAGATTTACGTTACACTTTTTGTAATGAACACATCAGAGAACATCTGCCTTGAATGTTATCACAACGTGTTCGATTTTTGTTAACATTGAATAGCAGTCAGATCGTGACTCATTGAGCAGTCTCGGAGGAAGATGCGACCAGTCCAGATAGATCTAGAGTATATTTGGCAATGATTAGGAGCAAGTTCGAAATATCATTGAGATCGTTGAACATTTTTTAAATTAGTTACAGACACATAGAAAAGTGATATGAGAAATGCTCGTTTGGGATGACAGAATGCAACAGCGCTTTTTCTTGGACAAACAAACAAATGAACGATGAAGGTTGCATTAAACCAGTGTTCGTGCTATTTTATAGCCGCATCTGGCTGATACCAATTAAACTGTTAGGATTTTGTCATGAAAATAAGAAACGAAAGAAAATAAACTTATAAATTGTATATATATATATATATATATATATATATATATATATATATATTAATATATAATATATATATAATATATTTATATATATATTATATATAAAGTTAAATAATATATATATAAATATATATAATATATATAATATATATATATATATATAATAATTTATATTGCCTTTTTAAATTAATTAATATATATATATATTAATTGCTATGCAATTCTTAGGCCGACCCCCAATAATTTTTTTTAAATGTCCACTTTTTTTGTGTAACGTTTTTTGTCCCGAGATGGGAAGCGAGAGGTCGTGGGTTCGAATCCCGGCCAGGCCTGAAATTTTTTTTTTTTTTTTTTTTTTTTTTTTTTCCTCGTGAGACGAAGGTTGTGGGTTCGAATCCCGGCCAGGCCTGAAATTTTTTTTTTTTTTTTTCTCGTGAGACGAAGGTTGTGGGTTCGAATCCCGGCCAGGCCTGAAAATTTTTTTTTTTTTTTTTTCTCGTGAGACGAATTGCATAGCAAATTATCCTCGTTTTCTACACAGTAGAAAAGAGAAAAGATCCGGCGAGGCGCGAAGCGCCGAGTATAGATTAGGGGGGTCCAGGGGGGCGATGCCCCCCTGGCGGGGTCAAGGGGCGGAGCCCCTTGCGAGGCCCGAAGGGCCGAGTATATATATATATATATATATATATATATATATATATATATATATATATATATATATATATATATATATATATATATATATATATATCGTGGTCTCACTGTCTCGTATAGCGGGCGTGTCGGCTACTATACATACTAGTAGGTATATATATTATTAATTAGGTGTATATATATATATATTATCTTAATTAAAAATTAAGTTTGAAAGAGTCTCGCGGAATGCGTTCACGAAGGAAACGGGGTAGGTAGAGCTGTCTCAGAGCTCAGGCGGTTTGGGTGGATGAAATCAGGAATTCCGGTGGGATCTATCAGTCATAGTTAGCACCGTACGGCGGCTACTAATGAACTCCCTAATGACGCGCTAATCCAGACCGCGCGACATGATTGTGACACTATTATCGTGGAACAATAGGAAGTATGACTGATAGCGTGAATCCGTCAGGACAGGACCGACCTGAAAGGAATGTTCCAAAGGGAACAGACAAGATCCTCATCCGGAAGAGACAAGACAGTTTCGGATGATTAATTCCTCCAAAGACGTATTGAGTTGGGGGTGGCAGTAGCTAGTGGTATTGGTTGGCTCAGATGTATTCAGGGAGCCTTGGCTGTCTTCACCTGATGGATACGCCTAATGCACTCAGGTTCCCACAACTCTCTTCTCCCCACCTAAGATTCCTCGTGGAGTACAATCACCCAGGTATCGAGAGGTGAGAGAAATCTGTCCCATTTTCCTGAACTGCTGCTCCAATTGGCTTCCGAACTCCTCTTTTATATTCATGCTCTCGTTTGTTTTAATGCTATAGTCATAATACTTTTTTGTTTCAGACAATAAAGAAGAACTTAAGAATATGTTTAATTAATTATAAATTAATGTACAATGAATAACGAGTTTAATATATAAATTAACATATTTTTTTCCAAATTTCACCACCACATTGCTATTAGCATAAATTTACTAAATAAAGACTCGTTTCTATCCTCTGGTGAATCGCTAAAGTAGCTCGCATAGGTTTCAAAATGGGCTATGTGAACATATTAAAATACTTTCATGAACGGAGGCAGAAATGGATGTTACAATTGGTGGAGGTGAGGGGGGGGGGTCGCCCCAGGGGGGGGGGGGGGGTATGTCCAACTAATCTGTATTTTTACTAAGGGGTCGCCCCAACCGGAGGGGTGAATGGCCTCAAAATTGTTGTATACATTGGAAAACGTATCATTTACAAATAGAATTCCACTTAGAAAACCTCTATTCAACTCCTTCAAATAGAATCCTTCACTTCAAACAAGAATCTGCTGAAATCATAGCTGCATAACGTACTCAGAAGGCCAGAGCAAAGGTAATCATGAAAGGCGTTTCGCCATTCAAGTGTGCTTTGTACATACAAGTTTGTACAACCATGCAAAAAGTACTGACACTAACAGCTTAAGCCCACGCATACTTGAATATATAACGAAGAGGAGTATTTATGAGGCAGATCCTCAAACTCTCTGGTGACGGTAAATTGTTGATGTACTCACGACCTCGGTGGAGGTATACGTATGCGTGGGGGATGTGGCGGAATATTGCTGAGGCATGAAAGCCATGGACCGGTAGATGTGTAATTCGCCGGTGAATTTGGAATTTCATGCGTCTGACGTGGGATGCCATACTGTCTGGACCGCAATAATTGAAATGCTTGATCAAACTAACGAGGCGAGGGGTCTTGCAGAGTGAACAAAATTGATATTTACACATTCATTTTTCTCACGAAGCTCGAATGTAAGAATATTTTATGTCGATATATATTCAAAAATGCGTGTGGTAATTAGAACGATATATCGTTTACTAGGTATATATCTATACTATTATATAAAACACTGCAAATGATTATTACACAAAGAATTACTAGTTCTGTGTAGGTATCCCTTCTAGGCAGATCTTAGTCTTATATGATCAGAACATGGCACACCGTGCCTCCCAAAAGGGTTCACACGTTTACAGTTTAAGGACAAAAAAAAAGTTGATAGGTAAGAAAAGAATTTAGGTTCAGAGGCCCTCAGTACCTCGTAATTGTTTTCGAGGTCCCAAAGAAAATCTAAAGCCTAACCCGCGCATTCCTTTAAAATGTCATCTAAACAAGAGGAAAACTAGAAATTAACCTTGTTCTTAGGATTACACTTTTACGCATGTGCAGGAGCTACTAATGATGCAATCATGATGAAATAGATATGGAATAATTATTAAACCATTGTCCCCCAACTATCTACCAAATTTGAGCGAGGTACACCTACTTGTACCTTCTAGTGAGGCATTGGTACCTAGATGCTAAATTTCATCTCATAAATTGCTCCCAAATCTACTTATAGGTAACGGAAGCATTGTTTTCACTTTTGATAGATGAAAAAGTTTTAGTTTCCAAAAAACCAAACGGTTGTTGTCCTTTTTTTTTTACAGTGGTTAAATTCTCACTCGCATTTTACGTTTTAGACTAACTTTCATTCCGTCTCTCTCTCTCTCTCTCTCTCTCTCTCTCTCTCTCTCTCTCTCTCTCTCTCTCTCTCTCTCTCTCTCTCTCTCTCTCTCTCTCTCTCTCTCTCTCTCTCTCTCTGTACGTGTTTTTGTGCGTGTGTGTGTGTGTGCGTTTGTGTGATGCTTGCGTGTTTTGATGAAATTGTAATTGGAGCTTTTTTGGGACAGCTTGGCAAAACTGCCAAGGTACGAAGCCACCTTACATAGAACCATAAATTAATAATAATAAACAAATAATTATCATAAATTGAACGTCGTGATAGCTAGTATTTGTGAAATAATACTTACTCGCGTATAATCGCACAGCTTAAACTACGTGACCTAGAACCATAATTGTACGTATGCTATATTATGCATCGTTTCTTTACAAATTGAACCCTACTTAGCAGGAATAGCCATATTATCCGAATTACTAGCAAAGCAGTTGCCGCTAACAATTTTGTAGGTACCTATTGCGTAGTTGCCCATATTTTGCAACTTTTAGGAATCGTTGACTGAGAATAACATGAAATGTTTGACAAGAATGTGCGATGTTGTATAGACCTCAAGCTCTTCGAAAATGGAATGATTTCTTGTATTACTTGTGAATTAAAAATTATGTTATTTTTGGGATCAGCCCGAAAGAGGGAAACGGGAAATATTGGATACGGAGGTCAATTATTTCGAAACAAACGTGCTTCATCAGAGTTAATAGCGGTTGGAATTAATCAGGCGCTAATCAATCCTATTATCCAGGCCGAATCCCAGAAATTATTACAGGACAAACATACCAACAGTTTTTCATTTCAATTACTAATTGAGTTTCCGTACGAATTAGAGGCGAACTAGTGCGTAATAATATTATTCCACGATGTGTAGTATGGTGGATTAACTATGTAATCAATTTTTGTTTTGTTTTTCGCTTTTAGCACTTTCAACTTCAACGGGATTAAATCATGCTGACTACTGAAGTGCCTTGCATCGTTCAAGTTCTAGTTTATAGGGAAAGAAAAGTAAAAGCCTCTTGAAAGACCCCATCCGTTTTATTAAATAACCATTAGCAAGAGCGCTTGAATCCTACGAATTTAATTGCGACAGCAAAACACTCTTTTTTCTTCAAACAGAATTTTCTACTAGCTATATTGCTTGGCTCTCAAATTGGTTCCGCCTTTTCCTGCTTAATGAGCTCCCTCTTTTAATACAATATGGTGTAATCGTTTGATATGCCGTTCTGGTACTTTTTTCCTAATTGGTAAAACTGTTTCATAACTCTGCAAGTTCGTGATGGGTCATTCCATTATTGTTTGACCATTTGACATATCTAAAGTGGTCAAAAAAGGAGAATATATATATATATATATATATATATATATATATATATATATATATAGGATGATTTTCGATTGTTAATTTGCTTATAAACTTTGATTTTACCTTTGCAGAAAACCTACCGAATACCTACCTACCTAATTGACGATTTTCAGGCTGTTTGAATTTTTTACAGATTTTTGAAAAGAGCTCAACAGTGGGCAGGAGTTCTACTCGAATTATCTGGAATATTTGGTATATTAGGTAACACTTAGGAAGAAAAATACACACATTGATGTTACTCTTACTTGGTAACTCTCCCGACCACTAACTCTTCTGGATGTTTTGTACTCAGAGCACGCAACAGGTTACAATAGAGTAGAGTTTAGGAAATGGTGCACTGTAAAAAATGGTTATCACAATAATAATAACATATGTTATGGATTTGAAATTTTAGCTACAACAATTTTAAACAAAACACAGGAACATTCTTGATTAGAAATTAAAGGGATTTTTTTTTTTTTTTTTTTTTATTATTTTTTTTACATTTTCTATTTTTTATTTTATTTTTTTTTTTTTTTTTAGTATGAGTTTTTCAAACGTTTAAAATTCATCGAAAAAAGCAACATGCAGCATGACTGATAGAGCAAATTTTCAAAGAAAAGTTGTGGATAACATTAAATTAGGCACTTAAATTCTGATCATTAAGGCCAATCATGTCTTGAATAAAACTTGGGGGACAGCCGTTTGACGAGATCGCAAAGAAAATTTTGGAACACGAAGCCGAACTCATAAATTTGGTAAATTATGGGTATTTTTCAAGTGAAAATCGATGACTTTTCTCGCTTTTAGATGAATCTTAGGGATTTGGGAGTGTTCGCAATCGTCTTAGCGCTGAAAAATACTTTGACTGTGAGACCCCACATGCTCTATTGTGTAAATTCGGTCAGTTATGGGCATTTTAACACAGAATGTATTGCAACAATTTCTGATGATTTCCGCTTACAACCGTGTCGTTGCTTAGTCATTTTTCATCCCACAAAATTCAGTGACCATTCATTCGAAAGCTCTCGATTTATCCAACCAAATTATGTTAACTACTGCGAAGTGCGTGACCAACAAGCTGAGTTATGAGCATGGTTATTTGAATAATTGTTTACACACAGGTGACCGTTCTCAATGATATTGTGAAGATGATTGCAACCGCTTGTTAATTTCTGATGATTTCATTTTTAACTTAAAAATCTATCTTTATCACTTATAATGAATTTTAGATACCTGGGGGTTGTTGCAATTGACTCAGCGCTGAAAAATACTTCGACTGTGACACCCCACATACCCTTTTGTCAAAATACCGATTTTTTATAATTTTTTGGGCAACTAAATTGTAAATTGTAATTGTAAATTTTGGGGCCAACGAACTTGACCTGTCTTTGCCGAGACGGATTTTTCCACTCGAACGAATTTAAATACTCTCAATAAATAAATATATATAAATAAATAAATATATATATATATATATATATATATATATATATTTATTTATATATATATCTCTCCGACTCGTGATCACGGCAAGTCGCCGAAATATTGAGGTACCTACATATTTTCCCTTTTACCAGAAGTTTTTGTGTACCTACCTATATCTTTCTGCTTTCTCTCATATCCAAATTTATATATATATATATATATATATATATATATATATATATATATATATATATATATATATATATATAATTCAATTCAATGAAGTGGCTCTACAAGAGCATGTATAATTAACACAAATTTTAGAAAAAACAAAAAGTTACACCACAAACTATTTTTTATATTTCGGCTTAATTAGCCTTTTTCAAAAAATGAAGAACTACAATAATTTTGTGTGGGAATTTCGACGTTGATGTAATGCAGAGAGACTTTTGCCATGGAGAAGATGGTTGCCCGGTTAACGTCTGATATTTAACCCTGGAGGATCGTACGCGCCCAAAACATTCGAATGTGCCTTTTCCGATTGATGAAGCATTCTTTTATTTTCTCCTGGCCTCATATTTTTTAACACTTTTATGCCAAAACAATCATTGAAAGTTGCATCATGCGTGGCAGCATGGCAGCTCACAGGCAGATCTTGCGTTCTTGTAACCACCGATGCTCTGTGGTTGTTGACACGCAGGTTAAGCTTTTGTTTTGGGCGCGTACGATCCTCCAGGGTTAAATATCAGACGTTAACCGGGCAACCATCTTCTCCATGGCAAAAGTCTCTCTGCATTACATCAACGTCGAAATTCCCACACAAAATTATTGTAGTTCTTCATTTTTTGAAAAAGGCTAATTAAGCCGAAATATAAAAAATAGTTTGTGGTGTAACTTTTTGTTTTTTCTAAAATTTGTGTTAATTATATATATATATATATATATATATATATATATATGTACATACGACCGTTTGACCCTTACAATCGAGGATTGAGTTCTTTGATGTATGAAACGGATTTGTAGGGGTCCCCGACCCTTCAAACCCTTACTAAACACCTTTACTTGACCCGAAGGTTTTGTGTATGCCCAAACGTATGTATCACCTATCGAGCTTCCCCCCTGTTGTCTAATCGTCCGATTTTGTTTTTTAGCCAGATCAAGAAGAAACCCGATGCCAATGCCGCCCTCAGGAACGTGAAAGATAAACTGAAGGAAGCTCAGGACAAGCTCAAGAAAGAGAACCCCAAAATCTCCAAGAACGCCGAGAAACTCGGAGAACATTGAAGTATACCTGTGAAGCGATCTCTTCAGAAATCGAAAAGAGCTACTAAGAATTCAGCAAAAAATGAGGCAAGCAGAAGTTGAGAACGTGTTCATGGGAATCATCTACCAGGGAGTCAAGGCTGCCAAGGAGCTCAAGGTAAATGATTAGGGTGTATCCCGATTCAGGGTAAATCCCTTTTGCTGGTCGACTGGGCGCAGTGTTCAAAACTGAGAGGGTTAATTTAGCGCAACCATTATTGTACCTACCTGTTCCCAAGTTCCTAACCATCCCTTCTCACTATTTCCAAGCTATTCCGTAGTAAATTAGTGATCGGAACGATTTGTGTTACCCCTGCTACTTCATAGCAATAATGCAACATCGGGCTGAATCGACCCTATTGAGAATGAAACCTCGCGCTCAGTCGACCTTATGTGTTAATAACGGGCTTTGTACTAACTGGCGAATCCCAAATGAACAATTAGAAGAAGTTGGTGGATAGTGGTGTTATTCAGAACAGGTTTAGAGGATCAAGGATCTCCTTTACTACACTGTGCTGGTTTCTCGGCGGTCCCTGAATGGGCCGTTATCATGACCATTGCTTTGACAACTTAGGTAATGTTCTCCAAAGTAATCCTGGGGACGCTAGTAGCTTAAGAAGCTACCAATGTTAAGATTCATTGAGATAAAACTGATGGTATTCTGGGTAGTAGTTCACTAGAGTACTGTCTGCGTCGTGGTTTCCGGTATGAAAAGAATTGCATGACCATGGAATCTCCATTAGGTAAATAATTATGCCTTTACGTCCTAAACTTGATGGTTATTGAACCTACCAACACTTCACGCATGCTTATTAAGAGGTTTGTTTAGATAAATCGTAATGAAAAATTGCGTCTTCTGGGACATTAGGAAGTTCATTAGAACAGTGTCGGGATCATGATTTCCAGTATTGTAGAAACTTCAAGACCAGATGACAAAATATTGTGTACCCTGGTATTTGAGTATCACCTTCCACACCTCAGCAAGAGTTCACACGTCTGCTCGGACGTATTTGTAAAGAGCAAATCTTACAGTCAAAGATCTAAGTACTCATCGTAAATGATCAATTAGAAGCTTGTTGGCCAGCACTTTTTGAGAACATTAAATTGGTCATATTTCAAAAAATGTACTCGAAAAATCACTAGAAATGGCTAAAAACGGCTAATAATCGTTTAATATATATTTTTTGGTAGAATATTAATCATATAAAGTTTATCAACTGCGAAGTAGAACATTCTAAAATTCAAGTAAAAAATTATGCTCTAAAATGTACTTGAAATGCATTAAAATGTGCCAAAAAAATCTATAAACACTGCAAAAAAACTAAAAATCCGAAACCTCTATTTGAACTGGAGATTATTGAGAATACCTACGGTTTTAACCATAAAATTAATAGTTAGTAATTTAATTGCTCTCAAAGAGCTCAAATTTCAAAACAATTTAACATTATACAATATGATATTACACGAAAATTCGCTCATACGATCATGCTGCATGACTGCAACTTTTTTGAAGTTTTTATCGATTTTTCAGCACATTTTAATGAAATTTAAGTACGATTCACAACGTAATTTTGTACTCAATTTTTGAATGTTTGATTTTCTAATTAATAAAAGTTATTTGAACAATATTCTGCTAAAAATATAACAGTTTTAGCCATTTTTAGCCATTTTTGTGATTTTTTCTGAAATTTTTCTCAAATTTGACCAACTTAATGTGCTCAAAAAGTGCTAGTCAGCGAACTCATCCTTTTACTTGGAAAGCTTGATTTTTTGACGCGAGGACGGAATTTTTATCTCAATCTTGAGGATTCTGGAATGATATACATATATATATATATATATATATATAGCATTTCCCAATTGAGTTAAACTTTTTCCATTTAGGTTTAGTCCTTTTCCATTCAGGTTTAGTCCTTTTTCATTTTGGTTTAAACCTTTTCCATTTAGGTTTAGACCTTTTCCATTTAGATTTAAACCTTTTCCATTTAGATTAAACCATTTCCACTTAGATTTAAACCTTTTCCATTTGGATTTAAACCTTTTCCATTTGGATTTAAACTCAGGAAATTATCGTGGAGTTAGAGGTAAAAGTACCCAAGTCACAAATTCAACACGTGGGAAAATCAAATGGAGAATATTATGATTATTTAACTGTTGTTATTATTGGTGATCAATATCATCAAACTATGTATCCAACCTAAGAAAATAATCATATTTACCAAACTAACTTTTGAAATTTTAATTTGATTTTTGCACAATATGAATTTACCTCTTCGGTACTTTTACCTCTAACCCGACGTTATTATGCCACAACTTGAAAATTAAATCATGCAAGTGTTTTTTTATGCACAGAAATGTAATATAATATAATAATGAACAAATGTTTTTTGAACACAAGAATTTCTCATGAACGGAAGTTATAAATTAAGTTAAAACTATCCGTTTCCTTTTTTTTTTACTTCTAGCCTAATGAAATTTTAGTAGATAGGCACTTACTTACTATGATGGGGCTAACTACTGACGTTTTGATGGAGTTTAAATCCAAATGGAAAAGGTTTAAATCCAAATGGAAAAGGTTTAAATCTAAGTGGAAATGGTTTAATCTAAATGGAAAAGGTTTAAATCTAAATGGAAAAGGTCTAAACCTAAATGGAAAAGGTTTAAACCAAAATGAAAAAGGACTAAACCTAAATGGAAAAGGACTAAACCTAAATGGAAAAGGACTAAACCTAAATGGAAAAAGTTTAACTCAATTGGGAAATGCTATATATATATATATATATATATATATATATATATATATATATGAAAAATCGTTAAACTCTAGGATTCGTTTAAGAATGCCTCAAAACGGATTTCAATGAAAAAGGTGTGTGTGTTATTCCAGACGATAACTCTCCTTGAGATCGAGATAAGAATTCCGTTTTGCGCCATAGCATTTCCATGGATGATTATACCGAGGATTTATTTTTTTCCAAGAAGGAAGGGTAAAAAAAGTGGGTGGGAAGGAAAAGACGAGCTTCATTGGGTTCGTCGATTGAGAAAACGTAGTTTGGTTGGCCGAAACCGGATAAAGTTTGTACGGTCCATCACTGAGATGGTTCTCGATGGACTTGTTCCTCTACTTGAAACTTGGCGGTAATTATTGGCCCAATCAGAGGCGCATTGATGTGTGATAATTAAGGTCTGTAGACCGTTCAGTGAAGCGCCCTCTGCTCCCTTTCACAGATGATTGGGCGTCCGGACTACCGAAGAACCCTCATCCCTGCCGCAGCCGAAACTCGCCAACTCCTGATGGTAGTTACCTTCAGTTTGTTATTTAGTTAGCAGCCCTCATGAACACCATGGCTGCCCATGAACTTGACAAGGACTCTCTATGATTACAGTGGGTGGCTATGGGTTGCACTTTGAGAGAACAAAGTTCTCATCTTTCGCATCAGTAACTAATGGCTACTTTGTTCCCTTCTATTACAAGCCCTGTAATGTTCTGCCTCAAGCCTCATTACCTACTAAATAAACTCTAAGCACTGGTGTTTCCGGGAAATCTTCGATAAAATCATCCATTAAACTAGGTACACAAAGTAGGTACTATTCTGAAAATCATAAATTCAAAGTGATTTCCTAAATTCATAAAGTAGGTTTGCTCCATTCTCCCCCTACGTGAAATATTACTTCCTTTGATCTCGTAACAATCAAAAGGTTGGTC
This sequence comes from Adelphocoris suturalis, assembly GCA_030762985.1. NCBI lineage: Eukaryota > Metazoa > Arthropoda > Insecta > Hemiptera > Miridae > Adelphocoris > Adelphocoris suturalis. The sequence goes on from CM061046.1 coordinate 33,046,176, forward strand.
GTGAATTTCCACGATCCGTGAAATTTAGAACCTAAACTTGAATTGTATTTTAAGCTTTGATATGAGGAAAGATAGACGCTTATTTACCAAGAGCATTCTCTGAATTGAAATTGAATTAGTTGTCCATTTGGGAATTGGCTAAAAGGCAATATTGTACACACAAGCATGAAGTTATTTATTGAAAATTGAAATTATTCAGTACTTAGTTACATTGAAATAAGCTTCATTATAAAACAAAAAACTGGAAATTACTTCACGAAGGTTTATTTCTGTATTACATATCCCTTGGGCAAATCATTGGTCTATAATTATTGAGCCCCGTAAATATTATATCATCAAAACTTGTCGCTTCACGACTCCCAAAAGGGTTCACACCTTTACAGCTCCAGGACCGCAAAATGTTAAGTTTCATAATAAATGGCGAAAAATTTAGGAAAAATGTAGAGAACAAAAGGAAGGTAGAAAAGGAGAGAAATTTGCCTCAGTGGTCTCACAGGTGATCAGAACCCCCTGCAAATTTTGTATTTATATTCTAGATGTACTGAAAATGCTCTTTTTCAAATTTGTATACCATAAGTCGATTAAGAAACAAATCAGGCTCAGAAATTTCTCAGCGGATCAGTGCACCGACGTGCCCTTTAATCGTATTCTAGGTATCCCGAAGGTGCTAAAATTCAAATTTCTTCCCCGTAGTTTGTTAAGAAAGATATTGGCTCAAGTGGATCCTTTAACGTCAAGCATGAATATAAACGATCTGCGTAATGCAATCGTGTTGGGGATGGCAAAAGACAGACTTTGTCACCAATATGCCTACGTTGATATAGACACCTACAAAGAGAAAATTATTGCAAATAGTTTATACATCCACACTTCACTTGTCCCCCTGATCATTGGTAGTAGTATAATTTGAAAATCGATGGGCAGTACTGTAAAATGTTGATCGATATTCAGCAAGGATGTATGAGGTCATATTCACTGCTTCTAGCTGTTTTTCGAAGTTCCCTTTCGTTTTTGTTCGCTGGCGTTTGTTTGCAGCCCAAGTTTGAATTAACACAAGAATTTTCTATCCCAGTACATTGTATAATAACGACTATTATAGGTTCCAGAGCTCACTCAGCTGATCTGGGGAGCTTCAGACATTACGATCCGTTCCTAGATGCGCTGAAGGTTTCTCTGTTTCAATTATTATCTTCTCAACGAACTAAATCACTCGCGACGAAGTTGTGGAAACACATTTTAAAACGGAAGTTAGTTTAAAAAAAAAAAAAAAGGCTGTCTATTTCCACGAAAAATAAAGAGTTACAATCTTGCGATGTTAAATCGAGAAGTGGAATAGAGGATGAGATTTGAAATGTTGGAGACGAGGTGTTAGTGGCCGGGGATTTCGACACCAATGCGATCGAATGGGGAATGTCTCATCTAGATGGTAGAGGCCGCAGAATTATGGAGATGGTAGCCAAGCTCGGACTAGTTGTTGTCAATAAGGGAAATGTCCCAACTTTTAGGAGAGCTGGATGCAAGGGCACAATCCCAGACATCACCATGGCTTCTGAAAGGTTGGCATCACGTTTGGTGGGCTGGCGATTATTGGAAGACTACTCATCCAGCGACCACCAAGATATTCTGTATGAGATTGGGGGTAACCCACCCAGCTAATGCCAAAAAGCAACCTCCGCTTACACTGGAATGTAGACAGATTAGACAGGGACCTTTTCAAAACCATGATTTACATGAGGAAAAGGGCTCTACGAAGAATCCAACAGAGAGCAACAGGAGGAGCCATTGCTGTGATGTTGGTAACAGCGACAATGCGAGGCCTCTATGCCTAAGAAAATGGGCATGAGGGTCTGTCTAATAGTTGAAACGGGAAATAGCCAATCTGAGAAAGAGCTATTTACGGCACAAAAGGCTTCAAATAAAGACAAAACAGTACAGGCAGGCAAGATGGACCTTAAAAACCGCCATCCTGAAGAGCTAACCCCAGAAATAGAGACCTCAGTGAGGACATTAAGAGCGACCCCTGAGGTTCGAGCTACAAGATTGTACTAACAAAACTCGAGGGGATGGTTGACATGTATAAGCCCACAGAGATCTGGGAAACGATAGTGGACGAACTCTTCCCTACACGCCCCATAGGATATTATGACGCTATCAAGGTTAATGAGGATGTTGTTTACCAGAGACCAGCTGCTACGGGCTGTGAGATCCATGCGAACAAAAAGGCTCCCGGTCCAGACAGGATCCCAGTGGAAATTCTGAAGAAAGTGGCACAATCATAACCGGAGGTATTGTTAGACATGTATAATGAATGCCTAAGAGAGGACATATTCTCAGAGCAGTGGAGTAAGGCCAGAATTGTTCTTATTTCGAAGGGAAAGGGCGACCCCAGTACAGCATCTACCCATAGGCCACTATGTATGCTGGATACATCTGGAAAGCTCTATGAGAAGCCTAAATGCAGTGGCAGAGGCTGAAGGGCTGCCGTCAAGGCAATTTGGCTTCACTGTAGGTCGATTGACTGTGGATGTAGTCAGTGAATTAGTTGCAGCTGCACGATCAACGCAAACAGGGAATCACCGCTTTAGGGAGATATGCATAATGGTAACCCTGGGCGTAAGAAATGCTTTCAACTCGGCCAGATGGAAGGATATCCTAAAAGCCCTGAGGAACTTTCGTGTACTTGCATATCTGTATACCGTTCTCCAGGACTACTTGACAAACCAGTGGCTGTTGTTCGAGACGGGAAAAGGGCAGAAAAGGAAAAGAATAACCGCAGGAGCATTGCAGGGGTCAGTCCTGGGCATAAACCTTTGGAATTTCAATTATGATGGGATCCTGCATATTGAGATGCCCAGCGGTGTCTTTCTGGTAGGATACACAGAGCTGGACCATTTGTCTGGCTGCAGTAACTGTTGCACGTACAGTAGAACAACTCTAATGGAAACTGGACCAGATGATGCGTCGTGTGATAGAGTGGATGGAGTGGTCATGGTCCCTGTCTCTGGCTATACAGAAGACAGAGATTGCACTGCTGACGACCAGACAAATGGAGAGAGCCATCCCAATGAACGTGGATGGACAGATGATTGAGACGTCCAATGGAATACGATACCTGGGAGTAATGCTTGATTCCAAGCTCAGCTTTTAGGCTCAGATTTGCAAAGCGGCAGACTAGGCAGAAACAGTGATCGGGCATTTGAGTAGGCTTATGGCAAACGTAGGAGGCCCTTCTCCGCCCAAACGCAAGCTGCTGATAGGGACAGCCGATGTCATTATGGTGTATGAAGCTAAGGTTTAGGTAGAAGCCCTGAAGTTCCAAAAATATTGAAACAGGATGGAGGCAATCCAAAGAAGAGGAGATATCAAGATATGCAGTGCATACTGGGCAGTTTTTGGTCCCACTGCTCAGGTTATTGTGGAAGTGGTCCCAATTAATCTGCTCATTGAAGAGCAGAACGAAGATCTACCTATGGAAGGGAGAGAACCCAGTACGGAACATCAAGAAAGAGGAAAGAGGAGAAACACTGAGAAAATGGCAGGCTAGATGAAAGCATAAGACCCGAGGCCACTGGACATACCGGTTGATTCCCAGCCTGGACGTCTGGGTGAATAGGAAGCACAGTGAAGTGAATTATTACCTCACCAAGTTCCTCACTGGTCATGGTTACTTCCGTTTATTCCTCGCAAAGATAGGAAACATGGAGGATCAAGGATACAGCTACTGCCGGCAGGGCAATGAAGATACCCATCACACATTTTTTGTGTTCCCAAAGTGGGGAGGTGCTCGCCCAGTCCTGGAGGAGAGAGAAGGAAAGATTGCACCGGAGACCATCGTCAACAAAATGGTAGCCGAGAAGAATAACTGGGACGTGGTAGTAACATACATTTTTATGGTCCTAAAAGCCAAGGAGCAGGATAGATCCTGGGAATAAAGAAGACATAGAGATATGAGGAGCCCGAATGGCGAACTACCCCGAAGTAATACTAAATAAATAAGTGGTTCCCGGGTAATTCTCTATAAGAAGAAGAAAAAAGGAGTGGTGGTTTTTAGTTGGTATGCCCAAAATGGAGAGTGCAACACTGTTGAGGAGCATCGTCACTCTTTCTTGTTCATAAAAAATTTGTCCCACTCAGAAAAAAAACTTCTTTAGCCTCGTATTTTTGTGACAACATTTTGTGACATTTTTTGCTTGTCAGTCTTGCTGAAAGCGTATTCCAAGCTAATATAACACCTACAAATGCTTCACTAGTCCATCTGTAGAGACAATATGTATAATAAACTCGATTTCATTGGAAAGCCAGCTGATTCATTTAACAAGGGCTGAAGGCCTATTGTACTGAAAATTGCTATGCAACCTCTCCTTGCTACGATAATTATACATTTTATGTATAAGTGTATAGATTTCAGGAATAAGGTGACACAATGAGTACACAGATTGAGGTATCGTACGTTGATGTCTGAGCGTCAGGAGGCGATTAAGTGAAAGGATGGACAGCCGCTCTTGGTCTACCTTCGTCTACCGCTCCTGCTCGTTCCCCTTTTTGCCCCCTCCGACTCAGCTAACCGCTGATACCCGCGGGTGACGACCGATAGATCGCGTATGCATCTGTGTATGCAGCTATCAGTCGTTTCTACGATCTTCGGAATTTTCAAGGCAAGTTTTATGTGTTCCGATTTTACAAACACTTACTTTCTAGCGGTCATTATTGGAACATTATTGGCTCACTAATTCAAATATGTGACTACAAACACATGATTTCACTTTGTAAGTTCAAGCCCTGAGGGAGAGCAAACGGATTAACGAATAGCTTTTTGGGTGGTCTCCATATATTCTTTGGGATAATGTATATCAATTGCTACCAAAAAATCATTACCTACCTACTTTTATCTTGAAAGTTTTGAGATCTCGACTTCGCCTCCACGTCCAGCCGGGGGCAAGCCCCCCGGACCCCCCATACTCGCTTCGCTCGCAAAGTGTGGCATGTAGGGAATATTGCTCGCTTCGCTCGCAGACTTTTGGAAATTTCATTCCTTAAATACTACCCTTTAGGGCTGATACAAAGTGATGCCTGGCTTCTAAGATCAAGTACAGCCCAAATATGATTTATAACCTCAGTTTCATAAACTTTGGTCCACTAGTTTCGGAAAAAAGGTCTGGAAGGGGGACGACAGACGGACAGTTGATTTTTATTTATTTTTATATTTTTTCCTTTGACTTCTGGATCCTACGCACCTTGAAACGTAAACGAACATATTTTGAGAGGGTGTTAAACTTATTTTTCTTTGTCGATTGCGAAGGTTTGTTATTGAAAAAAATAATAATAATAATTTATTGTCGTTGTACGAACATTCCATACAACCATAAAGCTTGTTCAGTTAGATCCACTGTCGCCTCACAATCGTGGTTTTTACAGAATCATTTGTCATCCGCCCAATTGAGCGTTCATTAAAATTTAAATTACTTTCGTACGAAATGAAGAGCTGGAATGAAAACCCATACCACTCTCCTTGATACATAAGATTCATGGTTCCCCAAATACAGTTCTTGAATGGGTAGAATTTATTCATGCGGCAGCTGCAGATGGAAAGATAACCTCGGGAAATGTGTGCTTGTTTCCCGAGCATAATCTATTAACGTCCCATACGTCTAAGAATTTACGAGTTCTCCCCTCGTACTCTCGCTTCAACTCAGTCCACGGTAGGAGACAAACCCAGCGATCGTTCGATTACTCGACCAACGGAGGCAGTTATATCTTTCTCTGGACAACTTTTCTAATTTCATTTATAAGATAAGAAAAAGGAAACTGGCAAGAAAGTAGGTAGGGTCTTTTGAAACAGGTTGGACAAGAATACTGGGTTGGGAATTGCGATCCAAATACCTAACATGTTGAGAAAAATGACAAGCCCAAGATTCGTATGCCATTGGACGTAATAGCAGAAGAATGCGTGATGAACAGATGCTCCAAATTATTACACAAAGTGCTAGAAATGTGTCTTCAAAGTAATTTCCTGCATCTCCTTCGCAAAGTTACCGCTTGGGTGCCTTTCTAACGTAATAATTCAGAACTCGAGTCACTATACTCTTCACTCCATAGCATCTAGTCAGTGAGTATTATCTATTTAGGTACTTACCGATCCCATAAATATCATTAATCAAGCGAGACGCTACTCTCGCATTGCCAAGCATTCAATTAACCATTGCAATAGCATTGCCATTGTAACAAGATGCACCGAGATAAGTTACAAAGTAGAATTTTAGCCCCCTTCAGACCTCACCCTGTTGGCTCAAACTTGATTTTCTTTGCATTTCTAAGGAGGGGGATGGCCCCTGAGTCGCCTGATGCCAAATATGTAACGGTAGATCGACTCTATGTAAGCTAAAACGAGGGGTTAAAATACCTGTTTTGGGACATTCTTCTTCATTTATTTTTTCTTGTCTCACCTCGTTTTTTTTTTTTTTTTTTTTTTTTTTTTCCTTCTTTTTTGCCCACCCTTTTCTATCAGTTCTCCTCAGCCAATTTTGATGATATCATTTGAAGCATAGGCTTCATTTGACCTGAAGAAGTGCCTTTTGAGGTTTTGGAACCTCTACGACCAAGTACCAATCAGCTGAGTGAACTCAATTCTCTCCCGTTCACCCTAAGAAGTTGTAACTTGATAGCGAGACTCTGGGACATTATGAGACGAATGAATTTATGGGTTCTATTCTCATCAGCTGAGTTAGCTAAATTATCTCCTATTTACCCTAGGAATGTGAAATTGGATAGAAAGCTACTCTAGAGGGTTAACGGATGAGAAAAAAGTGACTAATGAGGGACTGTTTCAACTGTAGCCGGGCAACACCGAAGAATGGTCATACAGCAAACTTATCAGGGGAAAAAGGACAGCTTACAGAAATAATGGGATAATTGTCTTGCCGTTCGGTTATTTGACTCATTTCGGAAACGCAATGCCACAAATCTGAACTGGGAAAAATTTATTTGGGGATCACACGGTGTCACTGATATAAATAAAAATTATAAAGTGATGGCATGATTGTACCTAAGGAGAGACTTGGTAGTTGGTTTTTCAACCTGTTCACACAAACGAAAGATGATACCATTAGGGAAGAGACTTACCTTTACTACTTCTACCCATTTTAAGAAGATGCGGTTTGCTAAGCTAAGAATTTTAATTTTAGGCATTCTGTTTACCAGTATCTCAACTATAGCTATTATAAAAATTTCAAATGACACGTATTATGATAAAATTTATGCATTGTTTAACTCCAAACTATAAATCAAATTGTTATAGAGACGTAAGAAGATCGAGACAAAATGTACGAATAAATACAATAAAAATATAACCAAAGCACATAAACTCAAAGGGATATACTATAAACAGAATCCATTATAGGTATAATGGATAAGGCATGAAAGGAGAATGTGGGTTTGAGGTTGGTTTCTAGGGCTTTTGCAAACAGTGTATGTACGTGTTACAGTTTCCAGGGGTAAAGCTGCCTAATATGTGAGACAACCGAACGTTAACATAGGCATAATACTCCATTTAGAACAAGAAGGTATATGTTGTATTGTGGAATGCAGTTGTGCATTCCTAATATAATTGAAGCTGGTATTCGCCCCCGGACATGCTCTGGCACGCTTGTTATAACAGTTTCACGACTCATCATACCAACAATAGAAGACATGTTTATCCAAGCTCTCGACCCGCAATTTGCTTTAGTAGAAAGCGTATTTAAATTATCATGGTTGATCACCACCACAATAACTGTTGAACCGCTGGGATATCGAATTACCTAACCATATTAATATTATCGGAGGACCTTACACTGAAAATAATCAAAAACTGGATTTATTATTATGTGCCTACTCTTTGTTTATTATTTTGCTTGGTACATAATTACACATAATTTTTTCCACGACAAAGAAAATTTGTATCGTTGATCTTTAATTATTTATCTATAGTTCTTATATATCTTAATAAACCTATCTATATTCATACTGTAATCGGCATGCAAAAAAACCAATGTTCTTCGAAATGATGATAAATGTATGGCTAAAGTTTTTCAGTATCATTTCCACTGTTTCATTTTAGATGCACACCATCTTAATTCATGAAAATTGCTCCAACAGTCATCGGTTTGCTAACAATATACGCATTGATTCGTCGCAGCGAATTTACAAGGAAAAATGAGCTATTTTGGGGGCTTAAAATTTTTAAATGTGGGGGGAAGAGGCCCTTAAAAATCCGTTTCATACATCGAAGAACGCAATCCTAGATTTTAACGTCGTGATACTGATGAAGTATATATATTTATAGGGTTTATTTCCAGACAATAACTCCCTGTGTAAAAAAATATTTCCAACGCAGAAAAATCCGTTTTGGCAAAAGTCAGGTCGAGTTCGTTGGCCAGCACGATCGCTTTAGAATTTCAAGTCCAAATTCACAATTTAGGGCCAAAAAAAATGTTTTAAAAAATCGTTTTTTAGACAGTAGGGCAAGTGGGATACCACATTTGAAGTATTTTTCAGCGCTGAGTCGATTGCGACCACTCCTAGATCTCTAAGATTCATAAATGTCAATCAAATCTATTTTTAAGTGTAAAATGTCCATAATAGACCAAAATTTTGAGTTTGGCTGCGTGTTTTAAAGTTTTCTTTGCGATCTCGTCACACGGCTGTCCCCTCAGCTTTATTCAGGCCGTAGTACGCCTCAATGATCAGAATTTAGTGTCTAATTTACTGTTATCCACAACTTTTCTTTGAAAATTCGCTCTATTAGTCATGCTGCATTACTGTTTCCTTTCATGCAAATAGAAGAAGGGGAATTTTGTAATTTTAAAAATTTAAAACCTGAATTGCAAAAGGAGGATGGTAAAAACCGTTTTTTGGGATACCCCGTATAATTATTGATCATAGTGGCTTTTTCTTTAATAATCAACCTTTGCACGGGTTGTCATTATATTTGTGATGTGTCCCAGCTCCAGAAATTGTTCGGATCTCTACGTTGTATTTAATAGAATCTTGGACAACTAATTTCATGTTACATGGACGGTAAAGTCTTCATTTTAGTTCCATAAGCTAATAGAAAATTTAGTTTTTAGTCTTATTTTGTACTTCCAAGTTGATCCTGGGCACTGATGAGGTGAGTCGAAAAGGGAATCATCTGATAAGATAATATACACGTAATTAATTGGTATATTGTAATATATTCAAGCGGAAAACTAATTAAAACTTACAATGTGCACATTGCAGGCTCAAAACGTTCTTTGGTTTTGTGAAGCTGGTACCCGTTTTTTATCCTTTATGGAAGAGATGTCTCCCAAATGAAGAACGAAGCGATGGAAAAGTCTAACTATTCAACTCAAAGGAGGAAGATGCGTAGTAATCCTATTTTTCTTTGAATCCTTTGACATTATTTTTATAAGTCAAAAAACAGGGACTTCGTGGAAAGTGGTTGATTCTACCTCTTTTTTCAAAATTATGAGATTCTTCTGGATGAAGGCAGCTCCCAGTTATTTAGAACGAGCATCAGTACTGGAGCTTGGTGATAAATAAACGTAATGGGGGAAACAAGATTGGCGGAATCCTGTAGTAACAGCTGGGCTTAGGGTAGGAGGTGTATTTTTCTGTGGATCGCGCGCCAGACCCTCCGAAAGATATGCGTTCCTTTCTGTTTTTATTGTGGCAGCCCAGAATTACTAGGGAGACCTACCGTATCTTTTATGCACATACAACATTCTCTGGGTCCTTCCCACACGTGCTGATAATGGGAACTCCAGAGAGAACGGAGGCTGGGATGGCAAGAATTAAGAGAGCAAGTCTTTAACAGTAAGGTACCGACTCCACTTTTCACTCGAAATTCACCGTTCACCTTAATTAAAACGGAAAACTTTATGTTTGTAAAAAAGGTCGAAGAACATACAAAAATATATGTAACTCAAGACGAGAAAAAAATTCATTAACACAACCATACTATGCGGTGTGGATAAAGATGATGGATGCGGTAAAGTCCATGTTAGAGACCGCTGGCATAATTCTGCACCCCTTCTCGCTTATTAAAAATGGGGAATCATGTTATCTTCAAACAGCTAGTAGTAATTTCGTATAACACTCTTCTCATATTCGTATTAATTTATTCACGATAGTTTTGTTATTAATAATATTGTTGCTTAATCATATTTATACTCCCCAATTTAAAAATCGCTGGAACTTACTACACAAAGGTTTATTATTTCTGTGTCAGATATAGACCTTCCACGCAGATAATTGGTCTTCAACTAACAATACGTTTGAAGTTTTAGAGACTACAACTATTCAATCTCTCAAAAGTGAAAACAATGCTTCCGCTACCCATAGGTAGACTTAGGAGCAATTTATGAGATGAAGGAATGTATGGCTAGGAACCAATGCTTCACTAGTGGGTACATCGTCACGGACGGTAGTTAATAAACTCGATTTCACAAAGTTATTATGAATTCCATTGGTACTTTAAACCTCATTATTATAATATTGGCATTATATCAGCTGATATTTACAAGGCAATTTCAATGTCTTCCGATCCCAATATCTTGCGACCATTGTTGGAATTCAAATCTTGATTGGCAAATCAATAGATTCGCTAGCAGCGCATGGTCTCGCGCTTCAAAATCCGAAAGTGTTTTTTCGATGTTCTAGCCGTTCAACGTACCGCGTTGTGTATGGTTTCAATCGATTCTTTGGGATTATATTTATCATTTTCAAGCTAAGCAAACATGAACAAATGTAATTTAATTAATTATAAATACATATTTTTCGCCCCTTTAAACGTACCAAGAGCTGAAATCTAGGTATAACAGTAAATACATAAATCACAGGTATAAATAAATCGACATCGATCGAGACACCCACGAATTAAAATTAATGAGATAAAATAAGACACCTAACTAAGATTCACTGATCATTTGCAGGTGACAAAAGTTACGATAAACTCAATAATAAAAATAAATAATAAAATAATAATAATAACTAATAAAATTGAATTAATGACAGACAGGCCTTTTTATTAAAAATTTTCTGATAAACTCAATTTTGCGCAGAGAATTCCATTGATCACATATAACTATGAGGGGTTTAATCATTATATTGACCAATGATCATCGAAGAAGACCTATCTAACGCATAAATAATAAACATTTACGTTGAAAAAAAAAGAACCGTAGCCGCCGCCGCCGCAAAGTGGGTGCTAAAAGGTGGCGGAAATTATCTAAGCTCGATGTTTATATATATATATATATATATCATACCTTTTAGCGTCATCGGCCCCACTGTGCGCCGCCCACAGTATCAGTATCTAATGCCTTAACCACTGCGCTACGGTCACTTGTACGACAATCATTGCAGCGCATCATTTCTTCATATACTCGCGCCTGTAAATCCGAAGGTTTTTTCGAAGTTGCAAGAAGACCTTATAGAAAAGAACGGTTCAACCGAAGGCGTTGCGGATAGTTTTAATCGATTCTTTGGGATTATATTCACATCGACAAGCAAAAAATTATCACCGTCACCTTGAAAGTTTTCGAGATCTCGATTTATGAATAAGCTAGCCCTTAATTATTACTCTTTAGGGTTGATCGAAACTGATGCCTATGCTACTGGCACATCCTCGGCAGATGCATGATTTTTGAGCCTAATTTAATAAACTTTGGTCCAGTAGTTTGGAGAAAGCTCTGGTGCACGGCGTACGGCGAACGTTTTTTTTTTTTTTTTTTTTAAGTTCTATTTTTGGATGCTTCTACGCATTTCGAAACGTAAACCAACAAATTATAGGGGGGGGGGGGGGGATTTAACTTCTTCTTTTCTTGGTCGATTGCAAATGTTCATTATTGAATATTACTGAAAATCTAACGTCGATCGAAATTGCTCAATTTACCTAGTATAATTTAACAAGCTAGTAACAATATCATTCTAACGGCGTAACTAAACTATTGATAATACTATTAGTAAATTCCTCATTTCCTTTCAAGTGCCATGAGGGCCGCCGGCTACCTCACGACACCCAACAATAGGTACCGTGAGGGTCACCGGCTTCCTCGCAATTTTTCATCTGTGTATTCACGGAAGTTTTTTTTTCTTTTCTTTTCGGATCCTCCGGTAATTACTAGGTTCGTTAGGCCCCAAGCAACTGGGGCACAGGAAGGTATACGTTTCGCAACATGTTTTAGGAGCGGTTACCATGGGTGCCAATAAGACCGCCGGCGCCCTAATGGCACACAGAGTAGGTACTCTGTTGACTGTAGGTGCCATGAAGGTCGCCGACGGTCTCAGTAAAATTCATTCATTGAATGCAAAGACCCCAATTTGTCCCATAAGAAAAGCCTACACTTGATATTTCCATTTGGCACCGGGGGAAGTTATGTCCAAAACGGCTTGGCAGTTGAAAGGTTGAATTCACGTTCTTCATCAGTTGATTGGACCAGTTGAGCGTAAATCTCCAATACATTATACAAAATAGGTGCAAAAACTTACTTGGGAATATGCCAATACAGCCAGTTCTTGAGTAGCTTACCGCAGCGAATTGTACCAGTTGAGTACAAACAATTGACAATCGGAATTTGTAATTTTAAGTCCATAATTGTTCAGGAGTCTCGATGCTTGCAAGCTCTTGCATCTCAAAATGAAAACCCATATAGTAAAAGTCGAATAGATAGTTGGACAGAAAGATCAGAATCTTTGATCGAAATCGAAAAACATCTAATTATACCAGCTTACCCGGCAAACGTTGTTCTTCGTACAAAAACAAAATAAAAAATAAAAAATAAAAAAATCAAAAATTAAATAAAAAATAACATACCTAGATTTGTTCTGTTTAGTATTTTACTGACTTTTTTTGAGAATAGTAAAACCCGTATATATTTATCAAGTTTGCGCGCACTGCGTTGTGATACCCTTCTCGCGCATTTGTTGATCAGTCGACCCAAATCAGCTGGATGAGGTGGACTTAGCGTATATTTCATTCAATAAAACATAAATACCTAGTTTCGTTCTGTATGAAGTACAAACGACGATTAAATTATTTGAAAAATACTAAAATTGCAATTAAAGGATGGGAAAGTCACCAAGCAGTATGAAATATACTTTACGATCTACTCTTATATCTACCATATATACATAAACAATTCTATACAAATCGGTCTAGCCGCATCGGAGGAGTGTGACCATAGACACTGTGATTTTTACAGGTTATTACAGATATAGGTAGATATACTTACGTATGTTTGAACTGAAATTTCAAAATCATGGCCTTCTGCAATCAATTTGGCTTTCAATTGGTCGATTCCTATATATATATATATATATATATATATATATATATATATATATATATATATATATATATATATATATCAGATATGGAGCTGTGCACAACTGGTATACTGTCACAAAGGGAACTGCACTTAAATGATTTAGCGGTGTATTTAACTGCACTTAGAATGATGGTGGTGGTTTGGTGGAAGTACTCATCGTCTTCCTTTTGCTCAACTAGAGAAGCCCCGTTGATTGCATGTTCATCGACTACTTTAATCACCTCAATTATTCTGTTTCTTACTCAGTCTAGGTTGGAGAAAAAATAGATTAGGTAGAGTTGTCAGGGCGTTTCTTCCTCCCCTTCAGAAACCCAATGGTAACGTGGTTCTGCGGGTAAATGAGATAGAATCAAAGAAAGAAGGTCAAAGGTCAATTAGAGTTCTTTACCATAGAAGCTAATGATGCGTTCCGAACAATGTCTAGTGAACGAGCCTATTCCGATGAAAAGAAAAATTAAACCACCACATCGTAATCAATCAGTCATCTACAGGAACACCGAAAAAAGCGAACAGTATCAGCAAATAATCCCTATTTCGGTGAGCAGCTCAATGGTGTGATAGGAAAGTACGATTGCCTGATAACGAAGAGCAGAGTAATTTAAGAGGAATTCATGACAGTACTTTGTTGTTTGATAAAAGATGAGGCAATGGAGCTAATAAGTAGCAAAACTGTATCTCAAGATAAACCAGATAGGTAAGGTACAAATCTCTTTGAATTTCAAGTCTTTCCAATTTCAAGCGATCAAATTGTAAAACAGTTTGGAAATCAATATTTGATACTTTGAAATGTGTACATCGGACAAATTTTAATCTAAAACAATAAACGTCTCCAGAGTTTTCGATTAAACGATGTTCATCATTGACGGTACATTCCTTTACAAAACGTGATTTATGCTTCTATCTATGACTGTATACCATAATACTCTAACATATTCCGAACCGATGCAGAAAATGGTTTGGATGGAGTTTCTTCACCAACGCATCAGTTGAATACATATTCCAATGAAATCATGCAATAGGATCTAAAATGCTTCAACAAACCCAAACCTTATCGACACACTATCGGAATATTGCCTTCCGAAACGTTCTTTCGAAGCAAATTAATAAAATGGTTTTTTAAAAATATATATTAAAACCTCTTTTAGTTGCTATTTCAATGAAATTATGACAGTGCAATAATAAACTCTATGAAAACATAGGCTTAAAAGCATTGCAGTTCTGAACAACCTGTAATGAGGAATAAATTTTTCAGGGAAATGAACTATTTTAGTAGCTACGAAATCGTTCCATGAGAGCTTAACAAAATGAATTGATATTATTATTATCACGATATCATGATATACCAATAAAAAAGGCCCAAGTGCAAATGAGAGATGTTTGGAATATGTTTAAAAACACAAACCATAAACACTAAAAAATATTACACAAAGGTTAAATATTTCTATATTAGATAGCTCTTCTACACAATTCATTGGTATACTTATTAAACCCCGTAAATATTATATCATCAAAATATGGTACTTCGCGCTACCCAATAGGGTTCAAACTTTCAAAGTTCCAGAACCCCACAATGTCACGCCTTATAGTAAAGGTCGGAAAAAACCGGTAGGACGAAAAGGAGAGAAATTAGCCTCAGAGGTCTCACAGCTGATCAAAGCCTCTCCAAGCTTTGCAATTATATTCGGGTGTCTCCAAGCTGCTCTATTTCAGGTTTCAACACCACAAGTCTATTAAGAAACAAATTAGGCTCAGGGGTCCCTCAGCGGATCAGTGTACCTACGTGAAATGAAATTCTATTCTAGATAATCAAAAGGATCTCCATTTCAAATTATTTCATCTCCGTAGGTTGATTAAGAAAGAAATTAGTTTTACGGCCCTCTCAGAGAAACGCATCTTGGTAAACGATTTACGCGGTTTCTCGGTGGTTGGCTTTTCTTATAGGAGGAGGCAGATTTTGTCATCAATCTGGCTGCATAGATGTAGACACCTACAAAGGGAAGATTAATGCTATAACTGACACTTCAATAGTACGTCTACACTACTGGTCTCCCTGATTTAATTATAACGAAATTTAAGTATATGTACCAACTAAAAGTTAATGGGATAAAATGAAACACCTACCAACACTTCACTAGTCCATCCATGGAGGCAATAGTTATATCAAACTTGATTTCGCGAAGTCAGATTCCTTTGGAATTATATCAGCCGATAGGATCGTCGAAATTCACAAGGCAAATGTTATGGGTTACCACTTTACCAGCACATACAAATTTTTAGCGATTGACACTAATTCAAAGATGTCACTTATCGCACAAGATTTCACTCTCACAATTCTAGTCCTAGTAGAGTGCGGACAGATTCCAAGAGGTACAGCGTTCCAAGAGGCTTAATTCGATTCGGTGAGATTTCAACAAAAGCTAAAAACGCTGTGAATCATTACTCAAAGATTCATTATTTCTGCGTTAGGTTAAAAATATTAGGATAAAATCTCTGTATTTGGTTTGGATAAAAACACAAATTATCACAAAAGTTTTACTATTTTACGGGGTAAGTAAATGAACATTTCTCGTAGATAAATCAAATCCCATAGATGAAACACGATGTCATGATGTTGACATTCCCCCATAGATGAAATCTTGGGTTTTCCATTCAAATCTTTCAGGAAAACCCAAAATATTTTTAGTAGGTAGGGAATTCACTGATAAATTTAAGCTAATTATTTGCTGGGATGTTGGTTGTACTGAGTTCCAGGTGGTTGCATTCAATGCACTAAAATTTACACCTTCCAATATCTCGCGGAAAAAAATAGTACTTTAAGGTGCCAATTTGATGAAAGTGCTCAAGGATACTGATTTTCACGTTCTAACTTCACTCATACTGGATGAGTTTTGATATTTCAGTATCATCGTCGGTCGATGTAATGATTTTGAGCCAAATATTGCTAGCTCAAACGCCGCTTTCTTTGGTCCACTAGGTTGGGTAAAGAAAATTAAAAATATTTGCTAAAACTTTCCAAAACTCTCTTTGTGTAATCTCCAAATTAAAATTTCTCCCCTATCACGGAAATACATTGAAGCATGTACATGTTTTTGGGCTAGGAATAAACCTGTCCTTTCTAACATAACATGTCTGTACTATGTGACCTGAAAGAGCCAGTTGATGTAGCTGTGATAAGATAAAACCCCGATAGCAGTTACCTTGTCACCACTTTCAATACTAGTAAACCATTACCTATTTGGATCGGTTGTTAGTTGAAAATCATTACAAGTTCAACGTAACGAAGGGAAGTTGTTGATTTGTTGTCCGGTTTCAAAAATGTGACGGCAATTTTCGCAAGACCCTCAGCCCAAATATTTAACTACATGTTAAAATCATGTGATTTTTGTGATCCTGTTTTTGTGTTTGTACAATTATTAATAATTAATGATAGATGACGAGTGGATTATTTAGTTAGAACATATTTAATTAAGGTCGGCACAAAGATCCAGAATAATTTGTTACTGATAAGAACACACGACATCAAGCGGTCATTAACAATCGTTGGCCGTTCACTGTGGGAGAGATTCTCATCAATATTATAAAAGGAACCGGGAGACGAGATACATTCTATACCGACACGACATTCATGATGCAAGGACGAGCCTTACTGAAGCGTGGAAGAATAATGTCATTCTCAGTGCCCAACTAATATGGTACCCTGCACTTACCCGTAATGACTTAATTAGCGGTAGCACTTAGGAGGATTGAGTGTAATTCCAGGGCGTCGAGGCGGAAAGGAGGCAAGGTGGGAATGTACAGACCATCTCTTCTCGTCTTTAGACTTCAGGAAAGACAATCGGAAGGGTTCCTCGATCTGTGGTCTAACGCCGTCCATTTTATCGTCGAGAAGAAACCAGAAATGACTACAAAACTTCGCTCCATCGGCTTAGTTTTTATAGTGAGCATATCATACGTGAGTTGAAGTTTTATTCTTTTTCTCTCCATGAAATTATTACCAATCTCCTACATACAAGTGGGTCCATTTACCATGTGTCTGTTTGAGGTAATATACAATTTTTCAATCCCAAACTCGATTATTGATGGTTTGACAACGACATGTTGTCGTTAAGGTCAACTTTTAAAGCTTTTATAGTAATTTCAGTCGATTCTGTGTAGCAAAACGAAACTATTGAAAACGATACCAAACCCGATTCTTCTTATTGTCGTCAAAGACAAAGATTAAAGCTATTATCGAGGTTTCAGTTGATTCGGTATGACGAAAACTTTAAAAACGGTCAATTTAACGGTGAAGCTACTCCTGTGTTTAGTTTGGTTGTGTGTGACTGAAGATGGCTAAAATTTAGCTGAAAAGCTTTGTGTTTTTGCTTAATGATATAAATATGTGATAATCTAAAGGTGTTTCATTACAATTACCTAAATTATGAAGGATTATCACAAGGAGTCTTCAACAACTCTTCTGTGATTATTGTCATTTATAATCCTGTCCCCCTCTAACTTAACTTATTCAGGTACACCAGCCGGGCAGTACCCGAATAGGATCGACCGAAACCATTTGAAATCGACTGCTATATTGAAAGTCGCTTATTGTAGCTTTATTTTATTTATTTATTTTTCTTAATAGCGTTCAATGAAGTAATTTCTTAATCAACCAAGAAAAAATGTTTTTTTGTACTCCCTCTCTCACAGAATTTGTTGGCGTCGAGTGAAACACTGCTAATTATTACATAACGGCACTGTTGTCCATTATTAAACAAAGTCTATCAAACGACTACAACATATCTCAATGTACTGCATTGCTAGGAGTAGGCGCTACACGAAAAGAAATTAATCAAATAACACACCTACACTTTCACAGTATTTACAAGAGCTTATCCACCAACTGAAAATCATCCATGTAAAGCAAATCTACTACCTACGCTTCAGAAGTCCATCTCCTGGCGAGAAAAAGGCGAATAAAACCCGGTTTCGTGAAGTGAAAATTTTAGGATTATATCAGCTGATACGATTGTCGCAGTTATGATTTGTTCGTATGTTGTTGATATTTTTCAGGGAGAGCAAACGGATGAACGTTTCCCCCGTTTCTTTAGGGATCGCGGCAATAAATGAGACCCCAAAAATACTTTTAGGTAACTACCTTGAAAGTTTTTGAGACCTCGATTTTTCAACATTTTACCCTTAATTACTACACTTTGAGGTTAATCAGATTCGATGCCGATGTTACTAGCAATCCTAGACCGATGTATGAATTTTGAGCTCAACTTTATAAAATTTGGTCCAGTATAATTGCCAATTGTGGAAAAGTGAGGCGGCTGACGGACTGATTTTGGTTTATCATTTAAAAAATTATAACCCTCCCCTGAACATTTATTGGTTTGATTCAAGATGCGTAAAATAAAAAAATCGAATTAAAAAATCCGCCTGTCCGCCGTCCGCTGCCCGCAGCTTTTCTCAGAAATGTTCACTAATTATGCTTAGATTCCATTAACGATTCCTAGATAGTGGGACTGGAAGACATAGAAATTGCCTTGTAAATATCAGCTGACATAATGCGAATAATGAAATTATCAGGTGATATAGTTCCATTGGAATTTATTCTAACGTTGCGAAATCGATTTTATTAACTATTGTCCATGCGAATGCACCTACTTGTGAAGTATCGGTACCTAAATGCTGAATTTCATTAGTAGCTAGTAGGTACTTTCATTAAGCTAGTACTTTTTCACATGGAAAAAGGTACTTGAATGACACATCATTAGGTATGATACTTAATCAATTAAAACGAAATGAAAAACGAATATTAGATAGCAGTTTTTACATATCAATAATTTCCGAAATGTGGCGATCTTGGCAGCCTTGGGTCTTGTGGTTGAACAATATCCTTAACGTACAAGGTTGCTGAATTGCTCGACATTATTAGTACCGAATCTTTGCTTGGACACAGTAACAAAGATTTACGGACACAGACAGAAACGGTACCATAGCTGTTCACAATGGTCTGAAACGCAAAATGCGAGTGGAAATTTTGATTTTAGAAACAACAAATGTTTCTACTCCAAAAATAAAACAGTGCTTCCGCTATCTAGGTAGACTCGGGAACAATAACAGTAGGTGAATAATAAAATAGGAATTGGTAAGCCTTTTAATCTTCATCTTGACCACAATTAGGAAGGTTCTGACGACGACCGATCATCACATAATGTAACCCTCGAAAGACCAATGCAAATTAAAATCTGAGTGACTGGGTCTCCCTCCAGATTGGAGGTTGAATTTCACTCATCGGGGTTGATTGGAAGTGATTCTGTAGTCTCATCAGTCATATCCACGAATAATGTGTAATTCTTGAAATTTTCTCGCCATTACTTTGACATACGGGGAAATTTCAAACTAGTAGTTTCAGGAAATAGTGTCTGAGACGGCGAAACAATAATAAACCAAAATGAAAAACAAATACATAAAAATTACACAAATTAAAAAAGTCTAAAGTCTAAAGTTAAAAAAAATTCTAACGGTTACACCTATCTAACGGCTTTTTCGTCAATAAATATTCTAATCATATCTTGCATTGATTCATTCTAACCAGTAGCGAAGATCTTCTTTCCCTCGAGAAAATAGAACCACAAAACTCAATTAGATTGTTTTCCCGTACTGATGAGAATATCTTTGTCAATGGGGAAAAACAGACGGTGAAGCAATCATTTTCCACTTGTTTGCATTCTACACGTTGCCCGCAATTATATTATTTGCCCAGTGTTGTTTCGTTTCAAGCGTGTACGTATTTGAATCGTTGGTTCACTTTGAATTCTTCAAATATCGCACTACCACGAGGGCCCATCAATCAGGTTGAAAAAGGGCTCATTGACATTAATTTAACGACTACCTACGAATATGTTGGTACATTGTGAACGATTCAAAGAGTGATTTCCAATCATTTCCACTTGCATCGCATGAGAATCCGATCAACAGAATAAATTAACGTAAAACCGTAGGTACTTTCGTGCAAATTACTTTGGGTCTTGATCCCGCTTGACATTTATTTATTACTGAAGAGTGATGAAAGTCTCTATTACTTGACCTGCATTTATCTGTATGAGTGTAGATTTTTCAAAGAAGTTCCATTACAGGTTTCAGCACCACAAGTCAATTAAGAAACAAATTAAGCCCAGAACCAATTCTCCTACTTGCATTGAAATTCGACTCTAGATATCCCAAAAGAGCTCCATTTCAAAATTCCGCCCCGATCAAGGAAGAAATTAGCTTCAGGGGCCGCTTAGCGTAACGCACCCTCGTAAACGATTTGCGTGATGCAATTTCGTGGCGGTGTGGTGAATGGCTGACTTTGTTATCAATATGTCTAATTAGATATAGGAACCTATAGAGGAAAAATTATTGCAAATAATTAATAGATCTACAATTTACTAGTCCCCATGATCTAAGTATAAAGACATTTAAGTAGGTACCTACCGACCGAAGATTCATGAGTTAAAACAAAACAGTTACCAACGCTTCAATAGTCCATCCGAAGGGACAACAGTTACCTGACCGTTACCGTTTTTGAAAAAGTATAAACTAAAATGAGAACTATCACACTGATACTATCGTCAAAATTTTAAGCGATTTTCAAATTTTCGGAGTTCACTTTCTATCGGTAATTAATGGAATTTAGCGATCGACTAACTAATTCAAAGATATCTCTACTCGCGTATGATTTCATTCTCTAAGTTTTGGTTGTTAAGACGAGTGAACGGATTAACGTAGAGCGATCCAGGTGGCTTCATTCGATTCTTTGGGACCCAAAAAAAACTACTGTCACTTCGAAAGTTTTTGGTATCTTGATTTGTGAATATTTCAACCCTTAAATGCAACCTCTTAGGGTTGATATAATCGATGCCGAGTTTCGAGGATTAATTAAATCCCATTATGTGATTTATAACCGAAGTTTCATAAACATTGGTCCAGTAGTTTCGGATAAACGTTCTATGTGTCTTGAAATGTAAACCAACAAATTTGGAGGGGAGATTAAACAACTTTTTCCTGTTCGATTACGAAACTTCATTACTTATTTATTATTTATTGTAAACAGCACGGATGAAGCCCAATCACAACATTAATGAGATATTCAATAATAATAAATTACACGACAAAAAATCAACATATAAAAATTAACCAAAGAGGCCATTAACTGACAAATTTCATCTACGTAAGCACTATACCTACCTACTCTTTTCTAATCTGATGGTACTTCATTTGCCTTTCATCTCTCTCTCTTCTTTTCTTACCCAATAAAATTACCAATCCTTGTAGCGAATTTTTGTAGAAAATGAAACTACTGATACGGCCCCAAAAAATTTAAAATCAAAATTTTCGAAAATTTTCTTCATTGAAATCTGTTTTCAGGCATTCTAAAACGAATTCTAGAGTATAAACTTTGTCATAAATATATATTGAAATATTGGAATATACCCGTAAGTATTTCATATACATTTGCATATACATACCTACATATATATTTCAGAATATGTACATAAAAATGAACATATGTATATATATAGATATATATATTCCGTTCCTGCGCCTTAGTTCGTTGGCCAGAAATTTTTGACCGTATTGAATTGGTCGAACTCCGAAAATGTGGAACAAAAAAATAAGTGAAAATGGCTAAAAACGGCTAACAGTTGATAACTTTGTATTTTTCAACAGACTTTTGGTCAACAAAATTTTATAAACAATGAACCAGGGCATTAAAACTGACGATGTGTACCATTTGTAATGCCAGTGTTTTTTAGTATGAATGATAAAGTAATATTTTTGCGAAAAAGTGAAGAAAACGAATTATTTTTCAAAGCTGAGTTTATTAAGTTGTTGACCAACTATATACTTTGTTTATTAAAGAGTTTTGATGAAAAACGTGTAAGTTGAGTTGTATTCGAGTTCCTTTGTTTTCATAGTAGTGAATCATTCACGAATAGTTGAAAAAACCGCATGATAATCATGAAAAAACATGGGCGGTCAAAACTGACCGCAAGCGTCTGTGTGACTCACGTTGGCGCAAACGCATGAAGGTTAAAGTTGTCGTTAGGGTTAAAAGTAATTTTTTTAGGGACGCTTTCCTCTAACACGCTTCGATTAACACTACAATGACGCTGGCGGAAAGGTGGTAAGGTGGTAAGTTTGAATATTTCACCTGGAATGGAATTTACGTATTTTCTTGGCTTTACCAGAAAGTAATACAGATGGATGAGGTAAATCGAGTGTGTAAATGAGGTTGAAAATATTTGATATTTATACAAATATTTGTTATTTGGAACACAGTATAACAACGCAAGTCGAGAAGGTGTAAAAGCAACGTTCAAGTAGGGTTCTTGTTATAAACACGATTATCAACGACTCCCACAACGACCTCTAAAGCTCTCTGCAACAGGTGGTAATGTTACGTAGTTAGGCCACAATATAATATTACAGGTAACTTGATCGTCAAGACCTAAACCCCAGCTAGGTAACAGACCCGGCACTTTAATTGCTCGGCTTCAAGTACGAACGATTCTCTTATCAAATTATAATAACTCTTCAGTGAGCAGTTAGATGATCTTAACAAACCATAAAATTATTATTCTCAAGACAAAATCTTTGTCAAACTCTCAAAAAAACATTTTTAGTTTGTAGTCATATTATTTCGCGGTCATTGTTATGAAGAAATCCAGTGCTATATATAATGCCTATCAAAGTGTTTTTGTTTGCTACTTTTATGTTTCAGGCGTTCGCTTATCAAGAACTTTTAAAGGAGACTATAAAAAAATGCCAGAATGGAAGAGATGTAACTGATGGTACGAGTTGATAACCGTAATAGTCCGTGTTAATATCCATTTAAGGGGCATTCTGTTCAATTAAATAATGTATTATAATTGATGAATCAATTTACCATTCGTTTCAGACGAGGTTGAGGAATTCACAAAACCACTAGTGCCAAAGAATGAAGAGGAGAGGGTAATATGCCTTGCTTTCAAATAATTGATATACCTTTAATATATTCATATTTTGCATAATTATTAATTTTTACATGAAATTTAAACGTATTATACAAGGTATCCCCGAATATGTCCTCCCCCCCCCCCCACCCACTGCTAAAATCGTTATTAATGGGTCAAAAAAACGAAAAAATTGTCAATCTTAATGTTTATTGTAAGGATCTCAAAAATGACAATATTTCAAATTGAGCACGTGAGCAATTGACATCAACTTCGTTATTTTAAATGGAACCCCATTGTGCTTTTTGGAAATTTGTTAAAAAAAGTGTAATTCTGGTCAATTTGTCGGAGTTTTCTCAAGTTGGTGTTGCAAATATCAATAAATGAACATCATTCGAGGTTTAGCACGAAAAAATACTCCTAAATCATGTATTAAATATGGCAATTGAGTATTTTCAAAAACTCATTTATTCCACTTTTAAAGCGGAATCGCGTATTTTTGGAACAGAATTGCGACCATTTGCGTGTATCGTTTATTGATATTTGCAACACCAACTTGGGAAAATATCGAAAAATTGGCCAATTGGGCCCTTTTTTTACACATTTCCTCAA
This sequence comes from Adelphocoris suturalis, assembly GCA_030762985.1. Lineage (NCBI taxonomy): Eukaryota > Metazoa > Arthropoda > Insecta > Hemiptera > Miridae > Adelphocoris > Adelphocoris suturalis. Next base: position 33,070,096 of record CM061046.1, read on the forward strand.
AGCGTACTAATATGTAGGTTTTTTGGTGTTTTCCCAAGTCGGTGTTGCAAAAATCAATAAATAGAGACATCATTACGAGGTTCAGCACGAAAAAATACTCGAGAATAATGTATTTCATGTGGCCAGGAATCATCTTCAAAAACTCAGTTATTGCTCATTTAGAGTGGAATTTCGCACTTTTGGAGCGGGATTGCGCACATTTGGAACGAAATCGCGCCCGTTTGAGCGCACCTATGAAATCATGTAATAGGCCATTTCATCATAACATTTTACATAGAATTCAAATCTGCAACGAAAAATGGGGGTTCACATTTAAAATAGCGAAGTTGATGTCAATTGTGCACGTTTGCCCAAGAGCGCAATGTGCAATTAGCTCTTTTTTGAAATCCTTACAAAATAAAATTAAGATTGGAAAATTTAGTCGTTTTTTTTTTACCCATTATTAACGGTTTTAGCGGGAGGGGGTGGGGTGAGAGGGGGAACGTTTTTGGGGACACCCTGTATAACGATAAACAAGCTAAAGAAATGAAATGCATACGAACAATTTCACTTTTCACTGCATTTAATGTGTTTTATTTTATGTTCTAGTGTCTGGTTGCATGCGTGTTTAAGGAGTATAAAGTAGTAAGTTACCATTAATAAAAATTGATTTTTCGCCCTGTAAGTTAATCTATGCTGTAAGTTAACCGTCAAAGTATGTAAAGAATTATAACACATTTGTAACACTCGATTTCAAAAATGTAAATAAATACTTTAGTCTCAAAGTAAGTTATGATTGAAACCATGAAGATACTGGTTTCAAGGGTAGTAAGTGGCTGATAATACACGTGGATATAGAAATAGTTCCCAAATCAAGACACAGTTCACTCATCTGGAAAATACGCTAGCGATGATTTTCAGCTTGTCGAGTCCACACAACGTCCCTCGTGAGAAGGTGTGTAGTTTTAAAATAAAAGCAGACATTTTCCGTTCTTTGTAATGACAATCGGATATTAAGCGTCCGGAGCGACTTTCAAATTTCGCCCGGACGCGGGGATGAAAAACCGGACTGTCCAGGCCAAAACCGTACACCTGGCAATTATGCACATCAAACCCTATTAACAGAATATTTTGAACTGATTGTGTCATATTAAACATCTTATTGTTTCAGATCATCGATGGACATTTTGATCCAGTTAACGCTCTCAATGTGGCTAAAGTGGTTTATAAGGACTATCCCGACAAAGTCGAAAGAATCAAAGACGTACTAGACCACTGCGGAGAAGACAGTACGAAAGCCTTTCATTTGTACTCGTTTAAGCCATACACACGTTATTAATATTTACATATCTAATCATCTGACTTTTTTTCAGATGGATAAATTGACAATAATTTATCAATTTATCTAGTTATTTCGGAATGGTCTCATTGTATATAACTAATATATTTCTATATCAATAATAATGAGTTTAAAAATATTGTGATTTAAAAAAAATCATTATTTTTTGCTTGATTTAGATTCAACTTAGTTCAATAAATTTAATAGACCACCTGAAGCATGACTGATTAAAAGACCAACACTGATCACGCTCGACAAGGGCCCAAGTGTTGGAAGAAGAAAAAATCGTCATTACGATTATGATTCGCAAAGTACCTTTGGGATGAGCGATTGTCTGAGGAAGAGAGAGAGAGAGAGAGAGAGAGAGAAGAGAGATTCGAGAGAGAGAAGAGAGAGAGAGCGAGAGAGAGAGAGAGAGAGAGAGAGAGAGAGAGAGAGAGAGAGAGAGAGAGAGAGAGAGAGAGAGAGAGAGAGAGAGAGAGAGAGAGAGAGAGAGAGAGAGAGAGAGAGAGAGAGAGAGAGAGAGAGAGAGAGAGAGAGAGAGAGAGAGAGAGAGAGAGAGAGAGAGAGAGAGAGAGAGAGAGAGAGAGAGAGAGAGAGAGAGAGAGAGAGAGAGAGAGAGAGAGAGAGAGAGAGAGAGAGAGAGAGAGAGAGAGAGAGAGAGAGAGAGAGAGAGAGAGAGAGAGAGAGAGAGAGAGAGAGAGAGAGAGAGAGAGAGAGAGAGAGAGAGAGAGAGAGAGAGAGAGAGAGAGAGAGAGAGGAGTTTGGGAGAGATAGTGAGAGGGATGGATGAGAAGGGGAGAGGAGAGATACGGAAGGGAGAAAAAGGAGGGGGAAAAGCCGAAATAACATGGTTTTTCGACATATTTGGCGACGCTGCCCAAGCTACGATTCTCGACCGATTTTCGTTATTGTTTTTTTGTTATTGAGAATCCGGTATAGTTTTGTAATACATGTCCGGAGATTCAAATGTTAATATGGAAAGGGTTGAATCGAGGGGGTAATAGTGATAAATCCTGAAGTTTACACTATTCTCAACTGTTTTTCTTGATACTTTTTTTTTTTTTTTTATTCTGGTATAGTCCGGGACATATTTCAGTACTTCCCTACCCATCTTGGAAGGTGATTATGACTTATTAAGATTTAAATTTTATTGATTCATGTATGTTAATACATAAACATAACAACCAATAATAACAGGATAATTACTGTAGACCAAATATAGAGAAGTCCCTATAGTGTATGCATTACTTAACAATATGTGTAAGTTAGAAAACGTTTTTTAGTTTAAAAAAAACCGTTGAAAAATCATATTTTGGCAACAAATTGAGCTAATACGGTGCAGTTGACACCATTCTACTCCATTATCGATATAATTCTGCCTGAATATTTCTCCACACTAATATATATATTATATATATATATATATATATATATATATATATATATATATATATATATATATATATATATATATATATAGATAGATTTAATTCGAATATATCAAATCATTGGTTTTTTATCTGTGAAATTTATATCAAATTAAGTTTATTATATAAATAGTTCAGTAGAACAAGAACAATCAAATGCACATATATATTAACGTATATATATAGGATGGCCCACGAGATCCCCTACCTCTTTTATTATTGGGCTTTAGAATTCAAAAAAATATATTAAATTCAAATGGTAAATCCTCTAAATCCTCTTGAATTTCGTCGAAGATCTCAAATCCAAGATCAAAATTCCATTCAAATGATGAACAAGTTGGAATTTCAACACCGATTTTGTTTAAAAGACTCTTCGGTTTTTAATTATTAAATCTCAAATGTGAATCTTTAAGGTTGCTAAAAATGATATGCCGAGGTTTAAAAAGCCAATTTTTGTTAGGTTTTTTTGACCAATTATTTGTGAGCGCTCTGGTCGGCTTACGGGCTATGGTAACCATTTGACCTATATTTTTAATTGGTTATTTATTCATTCTTGTTTTGAATATTTATTATTATTTGAAGAGGAGAGTCATTTTTTTATGTTTTTATTTCTATTTCTTTCCTATGGTCAATTACGAAGATTCACAATGGAAAATAATAAACCAAAATACGCAAATATTCGCTGCCCTATATATGTATATATGCATATTCTAAATATAAATTTCTTAAGCCGCTTTTCCACTGATTGGAACTTCTAGATTTCTGAAAATTATAACCAGTAACACAAGAGCACTAAAAACTCTGGTTTTTATTATAAATTTTAATAGTTTTACTTAGCAGATCGGCTGATAGCTTTTATAGATCATGAGCTTTTGCATTTATTGAGTTTCCTGTATCCATGATTCTATGGATTTTTTCAGTTCCGAGTCACAATGATAACGAATGCGACCTTGCTGGTGATATAATGAAGTGTGAGGTTAAATACCTGAATTCGGTGAGTTCCCAATGTTTCATGAATTAAATAATGATATTTACACGTAAAAAATCCATCCAACAGTATTATTGTTTGGTACCTACTGATTATTACCTATCCGTCGAAATCGATTTAATACTGTAACTATTTATTTTCGTAAAAATAGATAACATTATACTTTTTTAATTAATTAATTTATTATTATTTTACTTTATTTCATTTTATTTTTTACAGATACCTAAGATGACCAGTTTGGAATTTCTCGCCGGATCGATGGCTGCGACTGCAGAGCCCTAAACGAGACTTGTTAAGGTGAATAACAAATAAATGCGCTTGGTAGGAAGTTCCAACACAAGATTCAACTGGCGTGGATGCAATTTGTGTTGTTTGCCACAAAGCATGATAATAATTGCTGTTTTTACTCCCAATTTTTCGTATCTGATGAACGATATGGAAGGTATCATGAATATAGAAATAATTTATACCTTCAAATGTGACTGAGTCTATATTCGTCAAAATACTAATCATAGTTTACATTGTAAATTGTGTAAATTTTGTAAAATTTGTGTAAATTGTATAGTGTGGTCAAGTTGCTGGTGGAAAAAGTAGAAAAAGTTTTGAATACAACATTATTTCGTCTAATTCTACTTCTAAATATTAGGAATCTCGAGAACAGGGGCAACCGTAGAAACGAGTGAGTCTACCCTGAGTTACGATTGATAGTTCAGGAACTAATATATGCGTAGGCGCAGACACATATTTGAACGGTTGATTTTAACTTGGAACATGTTTTTGCCATCATAACCCTACCAAAAATGTGACAAAATTACCGCTACTTGACATTTAGTGCATTACGCTCCTGTTTTCTGATGATTATCGCTTACAACCAAATCGTTGCTACTTTTATTCAGTCATTTATCATCGCACAAAAATCTTTTGACAGTCGTTGGAAAGCTCTCCATTTACCGAACCATATTATGTTAAGCACTGCGCAGTGCGTGGTCAACAATCTGAGGTATGGCCGTGGTTGTCTTTAAATGATAGCAGAGCTTGGTTTCGACCCCCCTCCCCCCTCCCATTCCATAGGCCTAATATGCAAACAACCCAAAATTTATACCCATGAAAATTTAAAAACACACCCCTGCCCTGCCTATTTGGAGCTCCCTCCACTCTGCCCCCCCCCCCCCCCCTCCTACTTTTTGAAAGCCCCTGGAGTGTGATGGATAGGAGTAGTTCCTTCTTCTCGATTCTTGCAAATTTGATATCTAATGGGATATTTAATACTTTGTACTTAGCGTACAGGATATACTCTGGGTGTAGCCTCTCTCTTTTGATGGAGTAACTACTCTCTTTCCATCACCTCTCGTTGTTACATGTATGAATAATTGTATACATGCAGTTGATCCTTCTCAGTTAATTTTATAAACATGATTGCAACCACTATTAGACTAGAAAAAAAAAATTGGAAGTTGAAATTTGATAGGGAGACTCTCTGGGACATTAACAGACGATTGAAATGCTGGGTTCTTTCCTAATCAGCTGAGTGAACTTAATTCTCTCCTGGTCTCCCAAGGAACATGTCACAGGTTCTGTCAAAATTTAGTGCTTAGGACTTTTTTTTTACTTCTTTGAGCTAATTATATTACTTTGTCATCTTTACGACTTGGCGTAATAAGTAAGTAAATATGCTTGATAAGAGTAAGTATACCTACTCATCCGTACTTGGGGTGGTTGAAGAATAAAAAAGGCTTACGATTAATTGTTGTGGAGTTAAGTACATAATGCTGGAGGAACGAATGATTTGGCTAAACGTTTATTAACAGACCATCGAAGTCTGCATATAAACCAGATTATACGAGTGGCAGTTTGAATACGCTTTGATCACGCATTATTTCCCTAATTACCTGTTAAAAACCTATACGCTGTTTACCAGCTGTTCATTAAGTACTTATCGACATCATGTTGCGTCGCACATGACATGATGAAACGTGATTAACGTCCCGTTTCATTGCTTGCATACTTTGCCAATAAATGGCATAAACGGCATATCTGACTAAATGTCTCTACGTTGCAAAGGTAATTCATTTACAAGGGCTTGGTTGCTGATGCGCAGTGATTATGTCATTGATGTTCAGGCACTCGTAAGGTGTTCGAAGGTTTGTGATTTGAGAACTTACTTTGACAGAGGAGTAGCGTAATGCATACCTAATTATGACAGATAGGAAATTTCAAATGCATACCTAATTAAGACAGAAAGGAAATTTCAAATGCATACCTAAGTATGACAGACCTTAAATTCTTATGAAAAAATTACCTGTTTCGAAGAAGTTGTGTCACTTCATTTAGTAATGTTCGAATTCATCGTTGATGAACTTTTTTAAACTAAGTTCTGCTAAAAATAACCATTTAATGTTTTTTTAGCCGATTTTAGCCATTATTAGTGTTTTTAGCACAAATTTGAAACTTGAGCCATCTAATGTGTTCAAAAAGTGCAGGCCCACCTTCCATTCGGAAAGGATGATTTTTTGACGCAAGAACGGAATTTGTATCTCAATTTCAAAGAAAAGCTGTCGTCCGAAATTATATGCATATGAAAGGATAAAGGACTCTAGGATATATATAACGTAGAAAATCGTCAATTGCATTTATGACCATTGAGAGCTTGTCATATTTATAAATTAGCGTAGAGCCTCGCAATGTTTTCTATTCAATTCTTTTTTCATCTCGTTCTATAGGATTGCAACTCTCTTTACCAGTTGTAGGCAGGCCAACTGATATAATATTCATTTCTGTGATTCTGACAAATTGTATGTACCTGCCTTGCATTAATAATATTCCTTTTTTTCATGAGAAGCAAACAAAGTCTGGGGCAGCTGAATCAACGCTCTACGGCATTTCAAAGTTCTCGATGCATCCAATCGTCGCTTGTATAACACAGTGGGTCTTTACTATCAATTTAAATAGGCACCAACATCAATATATATCCTATTCAAATTTCCTGAATGAACCTAATTGTCACTAATCAAGTTATTATGTGCCTCTTACAGCATCAACAAAATCACAAAAATATAAGATTTTTGATCAATATATATTTATTTATACTCCCATTCCACTAATCTAATTCTCTAAAAAAGGAGATTGTTGTTGGAATCTAACGAGACAAAGAGTCCCGCGAGAGGTGGGACCTGTACTAATTGAAGTGGAGAAAAAAAATCCGAAGTTTCAATTCTGCTTTAAATATAGACAAAACAATGAGGTACCTATTCTAGCTCAACTGGTGGAGCGAAACCGAATGAAAACAAGTCGCGTTAACTGTATAATGAGTTATGAATTATAATTTATACAACCTTAATGTTAATAATAATTATCATTAATATTCATATGAATATTAAATTTGAGTCAAAACCGGACTCCTCAGAATCCCAATGTTCTGATCCGTGTTGGGCATAATCTTATCTTCGAATACGAATACGATTGAATTGCAAAATCAATCGTTTATTCTGAGGCAACTGCAATTTATTAAATTCGCAAATTTGAGTACGCGAATAAGAATATTTGTTTTATAAAGGACTAAGAGCCTGCTGCGTTAGTTACAGCGCCAACCCCGTTTAATACATGTTGCTCTGCTATTTCATATTGGGTATGCACCGAAATATCCCAGGCAATGATAGTTCAGATTAACTAGCACACCCTACAAAGCTCAGTTAGTTAATATGTTGAGTGGACTGTATTTTCAATGGATAAATAGGAATGTGCTATGGGAATCAGTGACTAGATTATTGATATTTTGACTATTTATTAATCTAAATGAAGACAGATAAAAAAGTTCACCCAGTTTATTGAGTGAGGTAACTGTGGTATGTGTAGGTAAAGGTTAGTTACATACATCTGAGGGTAATTGGATAGAGTTTTCATACCTATGTGGCCACATTTTTTATGAAAGAAGCGAGAGGTAAGTACATAAATGTGAATTGACTAGAGACATACCTACAACTAGGAAGGCAACCCCTGTTCCCCAAAGTTCAGTTTGTGAAAGGTGAAGGCCAACTCCAGAACGGTAGGTAGGAAAAATGATATTGATATGTAGCCAGAAAGAGCCCAGAAGATAAAGATGTAGGTAAAGATAGGTAACATCTCACTTCAGTCATGTTGAGCTGGTGATCAAGTCGCAGAAAACAAGGTGGTGAAAGGTGCCACCAAAAACCATTGAATTTGTGGTGATACATCCAATTGATGGCGACCCAGATGGTTTTCTGGAAAGTATGCCCTAGTTCCACTGATTTGATGACGAAATTAGGTAAAAATACTTTAAAATCACCGGATGATTCTGGATATAGAACGAGCTCAATAAAATGTGGTCAAAACTGAAAATTGCTGGCTTGAAAGTCTGTTGCTTCTAACTCTTTGTCCTTACAGGGTTGGCTGGTCCATCATACAGAATAATGTTGTAAAACAGATGAAGATCACTTCACAAAACCAGCACTAAATACCACTTTATAAACGTAGAAAGTTATAAATAATATTTTTCTTGATAAGTTTTTCAATTTGGACAAGGTTAATAAATAATAATATTGCGAATATTACCTAACAATTATAGAATGTTTGAAAAATCTACGGATCTATGGGATGTAATGTTGGCGGCATTGGAAAATCTAAATCTAGAGAGAAGTGAATGGCTACGTTTTGTTTACATTGGATCAACATAACATTAATTATTCAATTATAAATGATATGAAAAGGTTAATAGGAGGTGCAATTATGAAAGGTAACGGGACAATAAAGAGGTTGTGGAAAAGGTTTGCTGTGGATGGAAAGGAATTTTGCATATCCGGCAGTGCTGTCAACAGGTGAGTTTGAGTTTGGCAGCTCATAAGTTGCAGATTCAATTTCTGTTTTCCAAACAATATTCGTATTAGCGTAATTGTATTTGCATAAGCCCAGGTACAGGGATACGAATATTTGAATACGATTACGCGAATCGTATTTGACGATCGGATTATGCCGAACACTGGTTCCGACGTTTCTCTGCAGTTAGTTAATGTTAAGAATATGAAAAAGTACCAATCAACGTTCTGGGTCAAAAAGCCAAGTTCATTATTGATACGGGGTATTGATGCCAACAAAATTAACCGCGGCATTTATGAAAAACAGGTAGCGCCATTCCTAGAGAACCTACTGTTCACTGCAGGCTGGTCAAGCAATCCCGGTTACCGTAGGTACTTGGTAAACTCAGTACAGAATTAGCTTATAGAACTAAGGCTGTCTAATCTAAAGTTTTAGGGCTCTTGAGCTGTACAAACTGCCATGGATCTGGGAAACGTCTCGTTGGCCCTGAACGTGCTGCAAATTATTATAAGGTTGATTATTTCTGTATTAGATACCCCCACGCAGATCATTGGTTTATTATTATTATTAGTATTATTATTAAACCCCGATGTGGTAAATGATCAAAACTTGGCGTATCGTGCCTCCCAAAAGTCCCCACAATTTAAAACCACAGCTCTAGGACCCCACAATTTAACGGTTTATACTTACTTAATGTCAAAATTTAAAAAGAAAAAATGTCAAACAACAATAAAAAATAAAAAAGCAGGTCAAAAAAGGAAACAAATTAGCCTCACAGGTCTAGATGGTCTAAATGTTTTGCAAAACAGCTCTGGGGTCTGGACGGCGTACAGACGGTTTTTTTTTCTAGATTTTTTTATTCTACGCATCTCGAAACGTAAACCAATAAATAGGGGGGGGGTGTTAGACATTTCTGTTCTTGGTCGATTACAAAGGCTCACTATTGAAAATATGATAAAACAAAAAGTGGATTCACGTTGGTCTGGTAGTTTTCAAGAAAACCTCAGTACAGCGAACGACGGATAGTTATTTTTAATTCGATTTTTGGATTCCACACATCTTGAAATGTAAACCAACTAATTGATTACAATGTTGAATACAGTAGTTAATTATTGAAAATAGTAAAACAATATACTGTGCGATTGTATTTACAATTATGGCAAAATAGAACCCAAATGTTTTTCAGAGAATATGTAAACTGAACATTTTTATGGTAGAACTTTACATTGATAGGCATTTTTCGCAGTTATATCTACTTTTAGGAAGACTCCTCACCATCATAGAAAACAAGTAGAAGCCTAGATAGAAGGGTTGCTTGGCGATCATAAAATAATTACCCATGGGATTCCCCTACTGTAATAGTCCCTGTACTTAATATAAAGCTGTGTGTAGTCATGCGGGTCCATGATAAAGCCCTTTTGCGTGAGCGTTATCATGTGCCTAGTAAAACTGAAACGCTGGAGAGGTCCGAGCTTATCTCCAAACATCAAGGGTTCCCTCAAGTGAGCTTGATCCTTCCTGTCTAGAAATTGCTGGTTTCGGTTTATTATTTAAATAATAAACCTTTGTAATCGACCAAGAAAAAACCTTTTTATATAGACACCTGCAGAGAGAAACTAATTAATTAAAAGATTTACACTTTACTACTCCTGATCCAAGTATAACAATATGACGAGGATGTGATGGAAATGTAGTAGTTAATCCTTCAAAGGGTTGAACGATTGACCTGTACACGCAGAAGATATCCTGCGAGTTGAATAGCCCGAAAACCAACCCAGATGCAGCACTTGCAAGAATCGAGAAGGGACTACCCATATCCATCACAAAGTATACTATTCTTTATATATAATTCCGAACGGTCTTTGAAATTGTGAAGAACTTCGCGGTCCGATTTTAGTGTTAGACTGCTCATTCGAATCAGCACGGCCCCATGTTTGTTGCAAAAGTGTCGCCGTACGTCTCTATACCCGCCTTGATCGTGTTCTAGGCGGTCCTTATCAACGAGAGTTGTTTATTGGCTGTGGCCGTAACAACAGTTGCCATCAATTCACGGTAAGTAAGAAACGTAGTATAGTTACTAACATCTAGGAGAGTTATTTCTGAACGAAGAAATGGAAACTGAAGAACTTAGCGGACTTTTTATAATTCCGAACGGTTTTTATATATAATTCCGAATCAGCACGGCCCCAAGTTTGTTGCAAAAGTGTCGGTAAGTAACAAACGTAGTGATGGGGTCTTTTCTGATCAGCTGAGTGAGCTAAATTCTTTCCTGTTCACTTTAGGAAGTTGAAATTTGATGGGGAGACTCGCTGGGACATTAAGAGACGAGTGGAGTGATGGGCTGATCAGCTGAGTGAGCTGTTCGTACGAGGTGTTTCCTTTTCGAGAGAAACTTACAATCAAATAGAACCAACCTCTTCAGAGCTGCCTGTTTAAGAACGTTGAGATAATATACAGCTCCTATAGCAAAGAGCTGGAAATGCAAATAACCTCATCTACGAGAATCACTCCATCCCAAAACGATCTCAACCAGGTAACATATTTATATTTATACCAGCATCACTGATCTTCCAAACGTCAACACTGCCAACATTTTAGTAATTTGTGTTGGTTCCGCCGATGTGTGCACAGTGTCGCGCAATGACGAAGAGTTGACACTCTACAAAATCCCGGTTAGGGATAAAACCGGAACCGTCAATCTTATCCAATGGGGGAAACAATTCAATTTCAACTCACTTGACATCGTGGCAGCACTTTTTCGTTTAGTCTCACAGTGACTCAGGACCACCTCAACTGGTGATATTTATTTTATTACATTACTTACATTTTGATCGGTATTTCCTCCTTTTTAATCATTTAATAACATCGCCTTAGCTTTTGCACCCGGTCACATAACGCCGCAAATAGGTAGGACTTATATCGTTACTATAATGTGCTGAGTTCCTGTTAGGTACTACTGTTATACGGACTAGATTAGGGCTTTCCAAGCCCTAACAGGCCTCTAGTATACTATAAACTATATTTAAGTAAGGAGGTACCTACCTGCTGGAAATAACACTAATAAATTAATATATCATTGAAATTGTTTTATTAATCATAACACACTCCATAGTGTAATATAGTTAATCAAGATGAAGATAATTTAATAGATCGAAAGTGGTCATTTAGGGAACAGGAAGTTATGTGCTTGAAGTAATTTACAATAGCGCGTGCGCAGAATGAAGTAATGATTCGAGAAAATGAAATTCGTTGGGGACATTTATAATCTAAACCGCACATCTGGTACAAAATAGAAATTAACCTTGTTTCGGAAATTACATTTTCGCGCATGCGCAGGAGTTACTAATTATGCGATCACGTTGAAATTAATATGAAATAATAGTCAAACCCCAACTATGCACTGAATTTGAGCGAGATCGGACGTTTAGGACGTGAAAAAATTATGCTTAAAGTAATTAGTTTGAGCACGTGCTGAATGAAGTAATGATTGGGGAACTATGAAATTATCAGGGGGCCATTTACAGCCTAATCCCCATATTCCCAGAAAATGTCATCAAAATCGGATTAAAACTGTTAAAATTAGGCTCGTTAAAAAGGAATGCACATCTGCGTATGACTTGAGGGTTACAAATGAAAGATTATGTTGAAATTGCTAAGGAATGCTCAAATCAATCTCTCCCACCTATTTTCCAAGTTTGAGCGAGATCGAACGATGGAGGCGTGAGAAAATGATGGTTGATGGAATATACGCAGGCACTGAGTGGAGTATTGATTTGGTAACAACAAAACTGATAGGGGAACATCGGAACCCGTAACCCACACATTTCATAAAAGTCGGTTGAAAATTGTGGAAATGAAGCTTGTTACAAGGATTTGCGGATATACAACAGACACGCACTTTTTTTTCTTTTTGACATGGATATGTCTTTGCTCTGGGGGGTCAACCAAAAATTTCCGTGACGCAAAATTTGTGTCAAAATTTCAGTGTTTTTCACGTACAACCCAGCCGTTGCTAGGGGAATGGAACTTCCGCAGTTTTCATCGCACAGAAATCGTTCGCCACTCGTTGGAAAGCGCTTGATTTATGTGATAAACGTTCACATCTCAAGCTACCAATTTCCCCCTCCATACGTACCTGGCTACATTCCTAAACTAAGTTGATTACAACGAAATTATGTATTTAACAAAACAAACAAACAATTCAACAAGCCTGGTCCTCGTCATTGTGGTCGTCGGGCATGTTATCTTTCTTCTTATGTTTCTTCTATGTTTCTTCTATGTTTCTTCTTCTACGTTCTTGTTATGTTTCTTCTAGTTCCGTAAGAGGAGTGGAGAAAGAGAAGGAGTAGAGGTAGTCAGGAGTCAACGTAGATATGAGTCCTTTCACGTTAAGGGCATCAGGGCTCCATCTTCTAGCCCTAGACACCGGACTCTCCGTCTCGATCCTCTGATTCTCATGGAGACGGCCTGTATTACTGACATCTGCGTCTTCACTCTAACCCATTGTATCACATGGGAAAGAGGCTTGTCCCACTTGTCAGCAAGAACCGTCGCCATTCTCTTGAGAAAAGCACTGTATTCCTTGTGTAAGGCTCCGTCACAAGACACAACCAGGGGATGGAATGAGCCTCTTAGGTCTTCAGCTGCGGAGTTGTACTTCCTATGCTTGGTATTTGCTGCATTCTGAGAGACTGTTGACCATGTTTGTGAGCTGTAAGAGCAGGCGTCAGCGTTGATAACGCGAGTATCTAAATACGCCGTCCTCTCGGCATCCCACAGACCATGGATCCTCAAGTCAGCAACAAGTCGTGGAGTCCCATCCGCATCTTCTCTCATTACTGGCTCGATCCCGACTGAATTCCACGCCAGCTTAGCCATCCTTGCGCACTGATCGCGGATTTGGTCATGACCCTGCTTGACTAGGCCCCCTTTTTTGCAATTCAGTGCGTGGCAGAGGTTCATGGGCTCACTGCAGCCATCACACAGCCTTGGCAGTCCTTTTGGTTCTCTACCATACCGGACAGCCAGAGCATCCCTGAACTGCATGGGAGAGAGATCTAAATCATCTCTTGCCAAAGGCACGACAGTCAGCCACTGGGATGTGTGGTTCTCGGCAATCCTCTCAACTGTCCTCTTCTGTTTGGGGGGGAGGGAGTGGAACAGCCTTTCTTGTTTGGCTACGGCTGCCGCTGTGTTTAGGGTTCTTTCCTCTGTTCGAACAGTCGCCATGTGCCGCTCATGGTCATCCATGTTCACATTTTCCCCCAATCTAATAGCTTCTGAGAGAACCTGAGTCGCCCTCTTAGAAGCCTTGAAGTTAAGAGGTGCTGACTTCACTGGGTCATCTATCCCCAAACCACCCATCTTCACTGGAAGTTCCAAGATCTCTGACTCAGTATTTGTCACACTGAATTCCAATATAGAGGGGATGAAGTGAAGTTTGATGCTATCTCTTAAGGGTCCATATTCGTCATCACAATCGCCTATCACCCTCTGCACAAAGCTCCATTCCTTGGAGAGAGATTTAGTGAATGCTGTGTATGCAGCTTGGGGGCTCCTTTTGGCTGCATCTGCCATTTTTTCAACACTTGTCACCCACCCCTGGACCTTGTTGTTCACATATTCATTCTTTTTTTCTTGGCTTCCAATCACCCCTCCAAGGAATCGTTGAGAGTAAACGATCTTCAATTCTGAATCTCCAAAAAGGGAATGTGCCTCTTCTTCTAAGCCAGGTTTTATAACCAAGTAGCTCTTGCTTGGTTGAGGAAAGTAACCCCATTTCGGGCCTTCTGTTTGAAGGCTTGTCAACCAACTCTTCAGGTCACTGAGTTTTCCAATACAAGCAGAGTCATCCGCATACCAATTCTGCTGGTATTGCCTGCTTTTCAGTTTGCGGATGAGTGGTAGTGTCCCAACGGCATACACGAGCATTCCAAGAGGATCACCCTGTGTCGTTCCCTCTCTGCTTAAGATCACGCTGCTACTTTGCCTGAAAACTGTCATCGGGTAGCCCCTGTAGGAATTGAAGAGGAACCTTGAGCATCTTGGCCAGAAAATACGGGCATTCCACAGAGCTAATGGCCGGTTAAGAGAGTTGAATGCATTAGAGGCATCAATGAGAAGCATACCTTCAGTTTCTATTTCTTCATATTTTTTTGTCATGCCATGTATTGCGCTCTCTACTCCGGCTTTTGCTCCCGCACATAGTTGTTCAGCCCCACACTCCTCTTTCAAGTCAATTCCGGTGACCAGCACCATGGTCTTAGCACATATCCTGTGAAGGACTTCTCCAACTCCAATTGGCCTCACACCTGGATTTTTGTCTAGGGCAACGCCTCTGCGAGCAAGAAGAGCTGCTATGTTGTCCCATTCAACTATCCCATTGGCTAGACGCCTTACCAGGGATGCAACAGCTTCACGTAGCTGGTGACTATGTGTACCAAATCGCAGGAGCATGTCCCTCCAGGTCTCTGAGTCTGTGCCACTTGGACCTGCACTTCCTTGTAGTGTGTGTGCGATTCTAGAGATGTGGTCAGCAGACACATCTATATCCTCCAATGTGGGCAGCTCGACATCGGTTATAAACGAGTCTGGAGTGGGTGTAATTTGATTTGGATGCAAAGATTCCAATACCTCAAGTACAGTCTGACCATCTGTGAGCTGAGTGCTTGGTTGTAATACACCTTTGCTAGTGACTCTTTCAGTGATCCACCTGGTGGCTTCCCGAAGCTTCCCTTTTGACACAAGCCTCGTGAAAACTCTGATTCTGTGTTCTTCGTCCATCACATGTGTAGGAGTGCCCAGTTGCCGATCACTTCGTTCAGCTTCTCTTACCAGTTCCTCAAACTTACCTTGTTTCCACAAATCTATTCTTCGTGACAATAGACGTTTTATGTCGCTACCTGATCTTATATTTTTCACCCTCTGAAAGCTCGTAGTGCAGAGGACAAAGATTCTTTCTGATCTGTTACTTCCTTCTGCTACAGACCGAATTTCATCAGCCAGGAGAGATGTCATATCACGACCAATCGGACCAGAGGGGATGGAGTATTGTTTCCCTTTTAGTTTTATGCATCGACTCCACCATTTTACCCATATGTTGTCACGACTTCCCACTAAGTCTGTATTCACCATGGGAGCTCCAAAGCCTTGTAAGAAAAAGTTACTTACTCTTGGTTCGTTTATTGTGACGGGAACTCGTGGAGGGTTTGCCACATTATCCTCAGCTGGATGTTGTGAGCTGGCTCGAGTAGACTGCGAATTGTTATGTTGTACAGGTTGTGATGTATTTCTTTGTAGTGGCTGTGAACCTCCACTCTGCAAAGCCTGTACTATATCCCCATGACCCAGATTGATATGGCGGTTCATTCCACGCCTTGTGAATTCATTGGGGCAGTAAGGACAGGTAACTCTGTCTTGTGATGACAACCCACTCATTTGTTGTGTGTAACCTTGGGAGTTGCTTTGGTTTTATACTTACTGTTTCTAAAGAGAGTTTGTTTCCCATGCGACGACCAAACAAGATGGAAATTTCCGAAAAATGTTTAACAATACTGAACTCACTGTTTGGCTTGATATACGGACAACCTGAAGTGATCGGATAAATGTGTTCCAATCCTGATGAACGATCGCCTTACTGCCAATTTAATCGTACTCAATGTTGTTTTACCACTGAAAAGTCTCAATAATCGCGGGAGCTTGAGTCCAACATGTTCACAGTAACACAGTAACAAAAAAATTCTAACATGACAATAATGAGTTGATTGGACTATAAACAATTTTAATAAGCCGGTTACAATATTCTTAACGTAAAGCAATAGCATCATTTACTCCACTCCATAGAAACATTTTCATCCTCTTGACAACAGTCGACTGTTAACAACAACTCATTGTAGTGGCTTCTCTCAACAGTTATTTTCAACATTTTGATAAGTAAACCGTTGTTTTGTTGGAATTAGTTGGGATGCGGCCCAGGGATTTGTTTAAAGTTAAAGGATTTGTTTACAACTCTCGAGGACAACCGTTATGAAATCCCCAATCAAAGACATATCCATGTAACAACATGGTATCTGCTTGTAAAGCAGATAGTGGAACTCGTTTACGAGTTTCTTTTTTACATAACTCCCCTCATAGGCGGAGGGGGCACACCATTAAATTGAAAAATAAACAAATAAATTAAAAAGTGGAGAGGAGGCCCAGGTTTAAAGTTGCAGAAGGATAAGAAGGAAGAGTGGGATAAAAGCAAGTGCCCCTATAAAATTACCATCAGTTGAGGTAAGAGTCTCGCCAATGGTCGTATTATCTGTACCAAGCTATATTTTCTTTTATCACACTTTCAACTACTATCCGCGGAAATCTTTGCTTGGGGTATTTCAACACTTTGGCGGTGTAATCCATTTGTAGCTGCAAAGTGTGAAACACAAGCAGTTTCTTAGCAGCGGGAATTCGTGACAAATGGAGAAGCCTAGACGGGCCGCTACGGGTGTTCCGAGTAAAGTATGGGTTTCATTATTGATAGGTGATTGACCCTAGGAAGTTGAAATTAACTAGGGAGACTCTCTTGGTTATTAAGAGACGATTGAAATGATGGGCTCTTTCATGATCAGCTGAGTGAGCTAAATTCTCTCGCGTTCACTCTAGGAAATTGAAATTTGATAGGGTGACTCTTTGGGACATTAGGAGACTATTGAAATTATGGTCTCTTTGCTAATCAGCTGAGTGAGCTAAATTATATTCTGCTAACCATTGGACGTTGAAATTTGATAGGGGTCATTAAAAGACGATAAACATTATGGGCTCTTCCATGATCAGCTGAGTGAGCCGGTCTCAGCATCCTCTCTTGTTCATATTAGGAAGTTGAAATTTGATAGGGAGACTCTCTTGGTTATTAAGGGACGTTTGAAATGATGGGCTCTTTCATGAACAGCTGAGTGAGCTATGTTCTCTTCTGGTCACTCGAAATTTTATAGGGAGTCTCTCTTGGTCATTGAGAGACAATTGAAATTATGGTCTCTTTCCTGATCAGCTGAGTGAGCTGAATTCTTTCCTGTTCGCCCTACAAAGTTGAAATTTGATAGGACGACTCTTTGGGACGTCCAGCAGCCTATGCACTGACTAACTCATACAGGCGGGTCCGTACAACGCACGGGTAACCTAATATAAAACAAAATACATATAAAACTATAGATGCTGAATTCTGAATGAGGATGAATATCGCCATCTCTATTTGCTTACTAATGTGTAGTGACACAATTTACCAGAAATATAAAATGAGTCAGTTGATAAAGATCAGTTTAAGAGAATAATATGTACTTTGATCTACAACCTTGTAACTTTTTTTTTATATAATGGAGAAGTTGAGGGGATAGGAGAGAGTTGAAGGTATTTTTCTTTTCCTTTGTGTTTGGCAAATTCGTTTGATAGGATTGTTGTTCAAGCGGAGTGGAAATGCTGAGATCGATGTTTTTTGAGGTGGTTGCTCCTAAATAAGGTGTTTGTGTTTCGACAGTTAAAATCCGAGATAGTTTGATGTTTTTTTTTTTTTTTTTTTTTTTTTTGTTTTTTTTAATATAGGTATTTGATTCTTTTGTTTAATGATGTCCGAACAGTTGTTTTAATTTTAGCTATGTGAGAGTAAAGTTTTTTTTTAGTACAACGGATGCTGGTGCATGTTAACTACTTCAGGATTAATTGGAAGGGAGCTATAAAATACCGATGCCCCTCTGACTTTTATCATAGCTTAAAGAGCTTGATCTAGTCTTTAAATCTCCGACTTCATTGATCCTTCTCTCAAGTTGATATTCTTCGCAATTTCGAAACTATGAGGGTAGAATTCATTTCAACTTACTTGGCGAGGATCGTCACAAGGGTGAAGAGCGTGATTTTCTAACGAGCACATAAGTTTAGCATTTTGCTTACCACTCGAGGAACAGCTATAAATATCGCGATCTCAATTTTCTTTTTAGTATTAACACAATTGATTGTAAATATTATATGATGAAGATCTACTTTTAGGACTTGGACAAGTGGGCGATGTGAGTGGACACAGCTACACAGTATTATTGAGTACACGTTAATGTATATCAGTTACATGAATGTATGTATGTAGGTGTGTTTAGGTACCGATATGAGCTCCAATATTTTATTAGGGATACAAGGTTTTTATTTGGTTGGGGGGGGGGGGGGGGTCGGAAATTGTGGAAAATATAGTATCCCATTTATGTCGAGTGGTGAGGGGAACAACTACCCATTTGGAAAAGTTTCAGCCTACCGCCAAATATTTAACAGAATGTATAACCTAGGGTTTCATCGACCACAAAATATCAGTGTCGTATTTACAGGGCGCTTGAAAATGGCGATGTTTCTATTGAGGAAGGGATTTGACACAAAAGGTCAAGGAAGAGGCATCACAGTCTGCCGGGCAAACTACATCAATCAATTCTTCCTGCAAGTCCTTCTGGCGCCTAACGACCCAACTTACAACGCACGTTTTTACAAACAAAGGTTGGCCACGTACAACTTCACCAAATACCAAAAATCCAAAGAGGTGACATGAAGGAGGAATGGTAGCAACGAATTAGCCTCATGCTTGTATCACCTCTTCCAATCCCGACCAGAGGTTTCAAGGGATATTAGCTGTTTCAGTGATCGTTGTATGGGTCAGAATTAAAACCAATTTATAGCAGGTATGTGCTTGAATGCTGTGAAAGAAGTAAATTTGAAGAGCATCGATGTTAAGTTTCTCATCGGGGCACTCAAAAATGAAGTGCGATTCTATCCATTCAGCGATTGAAACAGAATTCGAGCGTATTGGGAAATTTAATTGGCTAAAAGACTTGAAAATGATGAGCGCGAAGCGCTCTAAGAAAGGGAGACAAGCTGTACGTAGTTGTGGATCACGTAGAATTTTATGACTGGAAAACGCACGTTCAGTGAAACTTATAAATATAAGAAAGAAAGACAAAAATAAGGACAATGTACAGTGAAGAAAATGTCTTGGATACTATTTGAGAGCAGCCATCTAAACATCCTTACGTATAAGGAATACTTCGAAGTTGATTGTGCCCCCACTGGCGCAATCAGCCGGTCGTATCAGAAACTTCAGCGGATACCCAAGGACGCCTGGGCGATTTCAACTGAGAAGTGCAAGGACCCTCTAGCAATCAAAAATGAATTTTTATATTTTTAGTCCCCCTTAAAACAGACTGATACTGGATCTTCGGATGAATGATTAATATTGGTGTGATTTATAACAGAAACTTTATTGAATTTTGCTTTGAAAATAATGAAATATTGTGATTTTACCTTTATTTTGTTTGCTAGATAATAGCGGAACCATAGTCACAGTTTGTGCTATTAGTAGGTATCTCGCATTTTGAGCAATTAAATCATAATTACTCTAATTAAATAATTTTATTACCACAAAACCTATCAGTGGATGTTAGAGTTGTATAAACGACATACACTCACAAAAAAGACCATACTAACAATACCAGCTACATTGCGGAAGAATAATGTGTAAGCATCAAGACCTCGATTTTCTCAAAACTATGAATTCGGAGGCAATTTTATTCCTTTTCAACTTGAAATGCAGATATTTGGAACGAAGCCTCTTTGTGTACAATTACAGTTTCTGTTACTCTGTTTGTACTGGCACAACTGATAAGTAATATTATACGAAAGTGATCTAGATTTAGGTCTTAGAAGAGCGAGCGAGCAAGACGGAGCTACTTAATATACTAAGTCATCAAACAATAATACATACGTCCCGTAATTTCCAATCTTTTTTCAATTTTTCCGCTTCCAAGTCGAGAAGTAGTGCAGGTATTTCAACTACCCTTTCAGTGTTTACTGAACGAAGTAGGTATATTTCAAGTCTGAAAAGTTTGAGCTTTGTCCCAAACGAGGCGAGTTCTGTAATGTATTCAGTGCACAATTCCGAACAACATCAGTTCCGTAACTTATTTTCCGCCAGGTTTTCAGGAACTCAATAACTTTCAATCAGCTTGGAACACTAAGGTTTTGTTACGGTTACGTAACAATGATCACAGCTTCGCGTGTTTCCTATAATTTCATAGTGTAGCTTCTATCGCTGTTGTTTTCATAATCATAGAGCTCAAGTTCAAGAAATTTTTTAAACCAATAAATTCTCAGTTAATACATATATAGACTTTTATTTCTAAAAAAAAAATAAAAGGAATAAAGAAAGTCTGCCAAGTTGGGTGTGGCACATAGCTTCCTCGAATGCGGAACATGAATGTATAGATCATCGAAATGTTTTAAATAATCTTACGGTTCAATAGCTGGTTCCTTTAGCTGAGGCGAATGGTAAATGAAGATGGAGTATGTTTTCAGAAACTAGGGCTTGAGAAAATTGTGCGAATCGGAATCGAACTGAAACTTGGTATAGTTTTGGGCGTGGCAAGGATTTACCACAGACAGACACAGTCAGGGAACCAAAATTGATCAGCAAGCTCAGAAACGCAAAAACCAAGTGGAAATTTTGATTTCGGTGGACAAAAATTTTTCGACTTCAATCACGAACACATAGCTTCCCTACCTTAATTAATAAAATTAATATTAATTGAAATTAATAAAATTTTATTTCAGTAGATTCATTATAGTTTTATTAACGAAAATTCGCTGAAATGCCCTGGAAATTACCGTAACTTGTTCGTAAAAGGAGTCTGTTGGATGGGGTCGAACGTTGTCGGAAGACATCCCTTCCGATTTTGAATTTGAATATGTCAGGAATGCATATCAATTCGACCCATTTTGCAAGGATAGTTGAGGAGGGGTAACTTGCGAGCTGATTATCTCTTGAAAACAGCGTTTTCCAGTAAATGTCGTATGCTCTGACTACTGAAACGCCCAAAAATTTGTCATTCAACGAAGAGTCCGTCTATAGACATCAAGAAATGAGACTATGATCGCCGAAAAAATATGAAAAATTTCCGGAAGCTCCTAGGCTACAAGTAACTCGACGCTTAATCGCAGAAAAACTGTCTTTTTACTTAGGTTTGTATGTGATCGATAGGAAAAACTTGGGTAAGGTAATTAGTAGTTTAAAAATTTGAAATTTTGTCTCCCGATATTTCAGTCTATATATATTCAGAATATATGCGCCCCCGTTATTGACGTTCATAAAAGGCCGTTTCACAATGCGTCTATCTACTAAGTAGGTAGGTACAGATTTATCTACTTTTGTAGTTACAAATGCATCACCTAGGTATATACCTATTGTTTAAATAAGTAGTTTAAGTTTACTTACTTTGTCATCTTTACTCCTTTTGGATCGAAAGTCTCGAGTTTTAGTGACGAGATAGATATACTGGCACAGCCCGAATGATGTTAGAGGCGGTAAATTGAAAGAAGTCGCCTATTCGTAGCGCTCCCTCAACTGATAAATCCTTTCATCCCTGTCCATCTTGTGAACAGATACTATTCTATACCTACTTGTAATTGAAATACTCGAAAACACTAGAATGCTACAAATGCTGGTCTAGGTACTATAAAATGAAGTATCAATCAAAAGCAAATACACTAAAACAACGTAATGAGTGACATGAAACAGCGCTTTGCTGTTATCAGTTGATAAGAACATGAATGATGGCGTGTGACTAGAAAGTGGGTGGAGTCAGCTACCGCGGCCGTTTCGGGGGGCTCTCTGAAAATTCAAACTTTAATATTTTTTATAAAATCATAGAAACATAAAAAAAAAAAAAAAATTTCGCCATTCACCCATAAATCCCATCTACTTTTAATTTCTGCAATAAAAAAAAAAAAAAAAAAAAAACAAGTGTGCAATTTTTTCTTTGCCGACATTAGAAGTTCATATTCTGGTAAAGATTCAACATTATTCTGGTGGGAAAGTGCAACATTAATCGAAAGGTTTGAGAATCTTGCATTATAAAGATATCAAAAATAAAGAGATCAATGCAATGATATTTGACTTTGCAGTTTATTCATATTCCTTATATTTTTAGCTCCTGTATAGATCCTTGGAATGCGGGAAATTCTTCCTCACGTTGCCACCTCAATAATATTAAAATTGTCATGAAATTTCGCTAGTGATCGATTCTGGATAATTTCTGTGAATTACAAGACATTCGACTTGATAATTGCTGATGATTAAAGTGAACTCCTCACATGCTGACTTTTTATGATTGGTTCTACCGATTGATCAAGTTTTGATGAATTTTCAGAAATTATATGAATTAGGATCCAGATGGACTTGAATTGATTTCATCAATTTGAGATCAATCGTGACTCCTGCACATGCGAATTACCCATGTGTAATGTGATTTCCATGAATTATTTTTTGATTACTGAAATTTAGAGACTGTGGGGGGCGTACTTACCTGTTCCAAAAATATGTAGGTACTTACTATTAGTAGTTGGGTAGGTGGGTATGTAGGTTTGTAGGTTCTATTAGTTACTCTTGCTAACGGTTATGGATAAGGGAAGTACATACAATTTAACGGTCGGTTAAGGAGAGTACGCAGGCTTCTCAGCCAAATGAACCGGGAGACCCATCACTGATACAAGTGGACAACCTTAAAATTAATTAATGTACCTTATTGTTACATTAATCATTAGAAATATTGTCACTGGGAATAGCTGTGGCTCTGGAAACAAAATATGGCAAACAAATTATGTTTGAAAAATGAAAAAATATACTTAGACCGGTAAGTAGTGAGCCTCATGTTAAGCGCATTTTCTTTTAAGAAGATTAATAAGTGTTTCTCAAGGAATAGCGAAAAGCAAATTTCGGAGGGACGTCCAACGGTTGAACGGATCAGTGTTAATATTATTACAATAATAATACAGATAATAATTATTGAAA
The DNA here is from genome assembly GCA_030762985.1 of Adelphocoris suturalis. Taxonomy (NCBI): domain Eukaryota; kingdom Metazoa; phylum Arthropoda; class Insecta; order Hemiptera; family Miridae; genus Adelphocoris; species Adelphocoris suturalis. The sequence goes on from CM061046.1 coordinate 33,093,507, forward strand.
TCCAAATTATTATTATTCCTTTACATTGTTCCTTTTCTTGATCTAAATTTCAGCTTTCTAGGATAATTTTTGGAAGTTAAAATTTTATCCTACATGTCTTAGAGAGGTCCCGTTAATGTCAGCTTCTTAGGATAAATAGCATAAAAATTAGTTTTAAGAGCTAATTAGGGTGGTTCGGCTTAAAATCCTATCCTACTTGGGTCACAAAGGCTCCTTTCCGAATTTCAGCGTCGTAGGATAAATTGCATAGAAATTGGATTTTTCGAATCACAAAATCAGCTCATGCTGTTGATTATCAATGAAGATATTTGCAACTATTTTAATTTAAATGGCTAGCTGATCATTGAGCAACCCATTCCATCAAATACGGTCCAGCGATTCTCGAGTTAAAGCGCTTTTACGAGGCTGCACAAACTTACATACATAAACGGAAAAAGAGAATACAATATCGCTTTTAGCATGAATATGCTTAAGCCGGGACCTAACTGCCGAAAAATGTTATAATGAGATTGGAACGAAAGTAGCGCGATACCGATAAACATCCATTGCTAGGGAGTGATGTCCACTAGCAACCTGGTATAATACACACTCATATTAATTAATAAGACGAGAAAATTCAATAATGCAAATGCTTGAGGTTCTAGGCTAAAGCATATTTTTTTATTATTATAATTAAAGAATATGTGCTAAAAATTAAGTCCGAGCTCAGTGGACTTCGTTGAAGAAACCATGTGACTTTAATGTTTAATGTTTGGAAGGAAATCTATATCCAATACTTCGTCCGTTATAACATACGCCAGTTTCATACTGATTGAAGAGGACAAGGAAGCGGGGGATTCCACTCTTCACATTATTATAGGATAGTTTCCTAGGAAATCACATGTGAATTATACAGACCCTGTTCCGTGTACTTAGCAGTTGATAATTGAATAATAGCAGGTTGCTCTACTGGAAACTGCTACTTTTCCACTACTTGTCATTCATAGAAGGCTAAAACGGGGGAACCGAAGTGACGTCCGTTAAACACGCGTTATGAGATATAGGTATAAATAGGGTTTCACTAGTTGCCAACTGCAGTTCAACAAGAATTCAGTGATAGCAACGAAAAAAACAATGTCGCTCAAAATCCAATTCTTCGTGTTTGCTGCTATCTGCGCTGCATGTGTGAGTACAGAGTATCCAGTCCTATCGCGTATTAGACTAAATTACGAGTATATTGATACATCAGGTCATCTTATTTCATTCATTGGTAGAGTTTTTATCGTCTAGTTACTATCATGACTCGCTGAACGAATTTTTTCTCCAACGTTTGAATTTGAGCACTAGCGCACAGAACTGTTCAAGTTCAATTTATTGTCAAGCAATATTTTTGAATAAAGTTCTTCAATAAAAACTAACGTGAGTAAGGATTTTGCCGCTTTCGGCATACTTTTGGTGGTTTTGAGCCCATTTTGTGGAGATTCAGCACATTTTTGTGCAAAAAAAAAAAAAAAAAAAAAAACTTAATGTCGAATTGAAGAGAAACCCATTTTCCAAGAGATTCTATCAAATGTTTATGGTACCTATACCGCCTCAGAATCCTTGAATTAACTGCTTCTATGTTAATGTGATACATGGCGTTCCATACATAACTAAAACTCACCTATGAGGAGTGCATGCCATAGTTGGTGGGGCCAGAGGTGAGCTGGTTGGCTACCAGTGACCATCCCTCACACCCAATACTGTCTTTAATGTGGAAGAATTTGCGTATATACCGTTTTGTAATTTCACTAGCCTTAGGAATGCCATGTTTCGGCAGCTACAATTACAATTTGATTTGACAACAAGCCACTCACCTATTTGACATCCAGCCATCTTCCAAACATGGAAGATGGGTGGTGCCGTATTACCAACTAGCCTACGTGTTCCTTATCTTTTCGAATATTCATTGCAGACTGAACCAAGATATTAGTTTACTGTTTTCATTAATAAATTCTCGTAATTGATTTAAAAAACTCTAACGCAGTTTGCGTAAGTAGAACCAACTATTTGAATAGAGATAGGTAAACTATAAGTAGGTGAAAAGCATTTAGAACACTTTTATTTCTCCGAATTTCATTCGTACCTTGATGTTCTAGAGAGGTTTCCTACCAAATTTTGTTGTAATCAGACAGACGAAATAACTTTTAGTACGATCAGCTGATCAGAGTGAAGCCTGTAAGGTCATTCGTCTCTTGTTGTCCCAGAAAGGCTTCCTATACATTTTCAACGTCCTACGGTGAACAGGAGAGGTTTTTGAATAGGACGGGAATAGGTTGTGCTTTGAGCACAATTTTGCCATCAATATGATCGATATTACGGCTCCTGGCCAGCGGATCCTCTTCAAAGGCAGCGAGGCACACGTTCCGACATGGTTATACAACAAATCAAAATTCGGTCCAAATCGGACCAGCGGTTTCAGAGGAGTAGTGTGCACTTTTTTTTTTTTTTTTTTTTTTTTTTTTTTTTTTTTTTTTTTTTTTTTTTTTTTTTTTTTTTTTTTCCCGCCGACGGCTTTTCTACGAAAAGTTGAGTAAAATAGAAAGCATGAATCATTTTGAACTGCATTTTGGATTCTATAAATGAAATAATTAATTTATTGATTCTTTAACTAACTAAGTAACTGTTATATTATGAAAGTAGAACTAATATTTAGTAGTCTCTCCTCTCAAAATCTATTCGTATATTAAAGTACCGTTATTTATTGTGGATTTGATTAAGAAAATACCCGTGGCAAGTTTACTAAATGCCAGAAGAATAGTTGTGTGAAGCCACTTACCGGGTGATTTTAATACCATCAGACTGATTTCATTAATATGTGTCAGTCTCAGTTAATAGTAAAATAAATCTTATAATCTCTACAGGTATGCGCTTACCAAGAACAATTGAAACAGACTATTCGAGATTGCCAAGATGGAAAAGAAGTAACGGATGGTCAGTATCTATATTTTCTTAGTGCAGTTTCTTAACTAGGTATCAAGCAAAATAGTACACATAATTTTGAGAAGCATTATTTCAATAAGTGAACAATGCCTCGTTTAAAATTGCTGTTCATTTTCAGATGAACTCGAAGAATTCACTAAGCCACTTATTCCTAAAAATAGGGAAGAGAAAGTAAGTACTTACTAAAATTTTGTATTAACCCATTTATAACATTCAATGAGGAACTTCTTTATAACAACCGATTTGTATGTTCATCTGATTTCAGTGCATAATGGCTTGCGTGATGAGAACGTACAATATAGTGAGTAAATGGTTTAAATACATAATATATTATGTAGAGATTCTTTACATGATTTGATCATCACCTCCGACCAAGTTGTTAATAAATATCACTGATGACATTTTACTGTAATGCACTGCGTAATGTAATTCAAAACCTTGAGACATAATACAATTTCAGGGTGTGGTAATAATTAGTTCACTATTTCGTCTCATGAACTTAATTTTGGTCATGCTGATCTATTTCCTTTCTTCAAACTGTAGTTACATTAAACTTTTATTGGTTACAGATTAGCAACGGCCATTACGATCCAAAAATTGCCTTCGGGATCCTCAAAGGAATTCTCAAGGACCACCCGGAGAAACTCAATAAAATCAAGGAAGTGATGGATCACTGCGGTGAAGACGGTAAACAAGAAGCTCGCAAATATTATTATAGCTCATGTTTCATTATTGATCGGAGCACGTGAAATTTCCCCAACCTAGATAGCTCTTTTTAGATGGATAATTTTAGCTGTGATAACGCTCTAAAATCTTTGTTCCAGTTCCCAGTCACATGGACGATGAATGCGATTTGGCCGGGGAGATTATGCAGTGCGAAGTCAAGTATCAAAAGGCTGTAAGTATCTACCGACGATAAAGATCAATGTTGGTGTACAAGTTCAATTCCTACTTGTTAATTTATAGAATAGAAATTATTTATATCGGTCTTACCTTAATAAAACACACCGACTAAGATCCTACACGTACTCCATCAAATGAAATACTTCCGTTTTTATTTATTTAATTTATTCATCCTTTAATTCAACAGAAACATTAGAACAGAAGCAAAGTATAAATCACAATCAAAACTTCAAAAATCATTGAAAGAATTATTTTTTTACTGTATGTAGTGTTAAACCAGGGGATGTACTATTTAGATATACACAATTTCACGGTTGCTGCATTAACTAGAGATTAGACAAATGAATCGAGACACCACTGCCGAAACAGTTCATTCATACTTCTGTTTTTTGAAATATATCTACTGGTACTTGATTGCGATTCCATGTTACGATAACAGATATATACCTACCGGAAATAAATACAAAAAATGTGAATAAAATTTGATGTTTTTAGAAGTGAAAGAGAGATTTTTTCGAAATTTATTCATTTATTTATGATGGAGCATGACACAGGTTTTATCATTTTTGTTACAGATGGGTATGGCATGAAGAATCTAAGAAAAACCTTATCCCGGCAAGGACACATTCCTAGTTCTATACGGAAAAAACTGAAAAATGGATGCTGATATTTTATTATTATTTTTTGATTTTCATTTTATCTATTGAATGTATAAATGTGAGCATATGAATTAAAATAGAATAAACTTAATGAAATGTAAATGTGAAGTTTTATTTCACTTCTTCCATAATAAATACTATGTGTCGAATTGAGCACCAGAGCAATTTTGGAAAGAAAGTCGGATAAAATATGGTAGATAATGGGAGCTATGTATTTGTATTAGAACCAGGTCACTAGAAAGTCAAGCCGAATGATGGTTGATTAGTTATTTAGCAATTTTTGTTTAAAAATAATATTTCAGAGTCAGCTGACGACGAACGTCACACAACATGAAAATTGCTCAAATTCCACAAGTTGAATTTAGTAAGGGCTTTTTTGTAAGGCTACAAAATTAATAGTTATTGTTTTCGGGATGATCGAGAATTGACACATTTGATTCTGCGTAATATAAAACCATTGTCAATGATGCCGAAAACCTTCTTTTGGTTATAAATACAGCAGGCCAAAATCTATCCAGCGTAATCTTACTACAGAGGTGTTTAATTTTTGTGAAGCTTGGTTAGTAGATGTATTATTTACGTCAATCTTGTTGCAAAAATCTATAAATTAAATATCTTTACGACCCAACTAAATGCCAAATATTTCCCAAGCGAAAAGCGAGTAAGATGATCACCATTTGTTTTAAGCTCTCGATGCAATGCGCTTCCGCAAAGATACAAACCTATTGCTCGAGGCTTCACAGTCTGGAGAATGGCTTCTTCAGTTTAATCACCTCTTCCGTTGGAAATACGAAGAGCTATATTTCCCTCACCGAGACGCCAAGCACCTTGTAGTCTATATTTAGCTAAATAAGATCAAAATGAACATCGGAGTCCACTCAGCTGATTAGAGTGGTTTATCAAGTTGTAATATATTACAGCTCACCAGAACTAGAGAAACCCCGTTATAAAATCTCAGCGTCTCAGGTTGGACAGAAACTAAATTAGCTAGAGTGCTCAATCTACTGAGTAGATTTCTCAAGCTGTAGTTATACTCTACCTCACCTAGAGAGATCCCGTTACAAAGTTCAGCATCATAATAGGAACCAAATCAGCTTCGGAACTCACTCAGCTGCATAGAATGTTTTCTTGTGTTGCATACACTAACACAACAAGAGGGGCTTCGTTTCAAAGGTCAGCGTCCCAAGTTGAATAGGAACGAAATCCGTTATTTAGGTAGGTTTACAAGATATCTGTGTCCATCACTTCTCTCACTCATCCAATCTCGTAACTTCATGTTTTGTTCAATTTTTGAAATAATCTGTATTCAATACAGGCAGATAAATATAGCTGCAGAATTGTTATATTACGTCCAATGTAACCATGCAGCACACGGATGCATCCTACGGCAGATATGCAAATATTATGCTTGCAACTAGCTGTGCAGGTGTATTACCACAGAAAAACCGTATTTTTCTAGTGGAATCTGTTCGATTCAAAGGACAGAAATCGATTAGGTGTTATTGGATTAGTGGCGTTAAACTCTTCTCAGCAAACGGTACCTTATTTCAATGAAGAGTTCTACCGCCAAAGTGAAATTCCTTATTTAGGTACAGAGTTGTTTGCCGCTCAACGCTGTCGGCTGACTAAACTTTATTCTCTTCTTTGGAGCCCCCCCCCCCCCCCCCCCCCCCCCCCCCCGGACAAAATGAGAAAAATGAAAAATAGCAGCTCCCGTAATCAGCCTGATTGTAGGTTTTGGAATGTCTGGTCTCGACGTTCTGATTTCCTTGAAAATGGGAAGTTAACTTTTGAAAGTTCCATCACAACCTGTTGGATGTTTCGTAATTTCATACTCAATTCTCCCATAGATTATTGTAAAAATAGGTGTAGATATTGTTTTATAGTATCCGGAGATACCAAAACCTCATTTTCCTCGAAAAAATGCACTTGATCACTTTTACCACCAACCCCACGATACGTGAGTTGAAGTTTTATTAATTTTCTCTCCGTGAAATATTGAGAAAAGATATATCCATGACCTTTTGATTCTCACATATGGGCAAAAATTACGTTTATATATAAATTTCTTAATAAGCACGGATTTTACACAACTATTTATATGGAACCATCCTCCCGTTATCAAGTTGTCAATGCATGGCCATAGAAATACATAAGCAAACATTATAAGTTATTGTAATTTCAAAACCATAATAAACATTGAGAAGACAAACCGATCCGCAAATACACCACACCAAAATGGTTAGACGCGCGAGCAAAACTTTACACAAAGGACCACTGACTGATGAAGAGGTGGCTGACAGAATATACAAGCAAATCCAAATTATTGATGACGAAGCCAACAAAGAAATAAATATGATGTCTGTTCAATCGCCGGAAAGCAGAGAAGTGTTATCAAAAGAAGTGAGAAAAGGCATTGGAAGGACTAAAATTGTATAAAATTTGCCACAAAAGGCATGGTCATTTACGGGGGAAAGCGATCACATTCCATCAGTGGTCTAATTTTCCACTGCAAAACGTACCGCGTAATTATTTTTGATTACTATCTACTGGTTTTTCGTAACACTAAACATTTCATCGAAGCCTGAAAGGGTTGAACCATACAGTCATTTGTGCCATTATATAAAATCACCACTACAAATCATTTAAGCTCACACTTCTGAGTTCTTGACTGAATTCCTGCAATTTAACGTTATATAAACAAGCCTTTTATGGTGCAAGTATAGCCTATACTTAATTACATAAAAATTCTAAAACTATTTCATATCCAATTTTCAGCAAGGGTGTGAACTTACCATATGAATATAAGTGTCAATAGGCACAATGGGCAGTAACCCATAAAACTTGAAACTGAAAAAACATACCACTGCCCTGCCTATTTGGAGTCCCCTTGGCACTCTTCCACCCCTTAAGCTCTGCCCCCCTGCACCCCTCCCCTCTTGCTTCTTGAAAGCCCCGGAAGTGTGATGGGTAGGGGTAGGTAGTTCCTCCTCGATTCTTGAATACGCTGCACCTGGGGATATGCCTGACGATTTGTACTACCAACAGAAATACCTCTGAATGTAGCAGGTTAATCGCCTCTTACCTTTGAAGGAGGAACTCTCCCTTTCCATCACTTCTCGTTGTTACAATGTTCATTGGTGTACAAAGTCTTTTTCGTACATTTACATAGACTCTATTGTAACTTCAGTGAGAGAAAAAAAATGTAATCTATTATTACTACTTGTGTATTTTTCCTTCTTTTCTAAAATCCATTATTTGAACTCTTTAAGTTGAATTGTATGTCGTTTCGTTCAAAATCAGCTACAGTGGTTATCTCTCCCACCACCACAAATTTGCTGACTGACGTCTCAAGATACGTACTGAGATTCCAAAAAACCGGGATGTTATTATGTATGATTTAGTGAGATCCATATAACCTACGAAAATCAATCCAGCTGATATAATTACAATTAAATAGTTTTAGAATATGATTTAGTTTTTTAACTACTAATTTATAAACACCACAGTTTTAGGTGCTCGAGAGTCAATCTTGACTGACTCTTGAAAACCTTAAACTGTGCTACAAATTATTATTTTTAGGGCTAACCATCAGATACACAAGCTAAACCTGGTAGCTATTTTATTTTATTTATTTATTTTTTTTTTTTTTCATTAAATTTGTTTTTGGTAAGTACAGAAATCTATGTTGTTAAACAGATAAAAGTGTATCATATTACATAATTTCGGGTATTGAGGAGATCAGTAAACAGCTAAGCCTAGACTAAGTATTATGCTAAGTATTGAATTACATTCGGATCATTGGCGGTTTCTATGCGCATGCGCAATCATTTATTGGTATCTGAATAAAAAAGAGAAGTGGTAAGAGACAAATAATTGCAACAAATCATTCGCTCAATCTTTGATTTTTATGAAATGTCCGGGATAGTAGCGACAAGGACAAGCGACTTAATCTTGTTAGTCACGCAGATGGGTTATCTTTCACGGAAATATAGCTTTTTCCAATTAAAATTAGCATTTTCCAAATTGAATAAACATTTTCCAAATTTAATGAAACATTTTAAAAATTGAATGAAACATTTTACAAATAGAAATAATCATATTTCTATCATTCTATTCATATAAACATAACGTATAACGGCAGCTCACGCTCGATTATGTATCTTCCACCTTACTCCCCTATGCTCAATCCGGCGGAACATGCCTTCTCTAAAATAAAAGCCGTAGTTCGGGGCATCCTCAGCGAAGTAAGAGACCACTCATTGGATGAAGCAATCACAAGAGGTGTTGCTGCAATCACATCTTCAGATTGCAGCAACTACGTTATGAACAGTTTCCTCCTCCCGCCAAAGGCTGCTGCAGGTCTCCCTCTTCACTGATTATGGACCGTTATGTTTGTTTATATGTCCCGTGATGCTAAGTACCCAGTTTTGTAATCGATTGTTCGTTAATTTTTCTTCGTTTCATATTTAATGTTTCATTTCTATTAAAATTTCATATTTGATATTTCTATCTGTAAAATGTTTATTTCTATTTGTAAAGTGTTTATTTCTATTTGTAAAATGTTTCATTCCATTTGGACAATGTTTCATTCAATTTGGAAAATGTTTCATTCTATTGGGACAATATTTCATTCAATTTAAAATATGTTTATTCAATTTGGAAAATGTTTCATTCTATTTGGACAATATTTCATTCAGTTTAAAATATGTTTATTCAATTTGGAAAATGTTTATTTCAATTTGGAAGAGCTATAATAAATCTCCAAATTCGCAGCAAATACTTATATGTTTTTAGATTGCTGCGGAACCTAAAGAACTGATCGATGAATGGGTCGAAAAATTACGAGCTTATACGGAAAGGCACACTCTAATTCACTCCGCGAGGCTTAGACGAATAGCAAAACTCCGCGTCCTAGATGCATTTGGTGATATCCGGGAAGTTATCAAAAGTGAAGCTCGCGAAAGGATAAAAGAGAAAATGACAGGCAACAGTAAGGAGTGCGACGAACTCTTAGGAAGAATGTTGTACCAAGGACTTGTAAGACTGATGGAACATACAGTTTTGGTTCACACGACCAGAGCTGATATAAAGAAAGTTGAAAAACATTATGCCTGGGCTTCAAAAAAGTACTATGATGAAACAAATGTTAGAGTGAAACTAGTGACGAGTAAACATCCGTTGAAGTCATCTTACTATGGAAGGATAGTTCTTTCAGACAAGAAGTCCACTATGTTCGTAGACGTTAACCTTCACAGAAGTGTGGATAGGGTTGCCGACGAAGTGTTTACTCAACTAGCTGCCATCCACGGTAAATACAAGAACCCGATGGTTCTGGAAATGAAAGCATTAAGAGTTCACGGTTTTGAGATCATGCCAAGAGGACCGGGAATAACCAGCACTCGATTGGATATTATTATAAGTACTATGCACGGTGACCCACGTACACAAGTTCCTATGTTTTGTGTGAGAGAAGAATCGAGGAAACAAGTAAGTTTCACGTTCCATTCCTTCAACTTCAAGTTCTGTCTTTTGAACATATAAAACAATGAACCCTCTTCATTCACTCCGACAAATTCCGAAGCGTACAGGGTTAACAAAGAACAGACATCAAAACTACCAGTATTTACCGGGTTGTGCGATCGTCAAATTAATGTTAATTCCAGAGCTCATTACCGACAAAAGTCACTTTTCCCGACATTTTAGGACGTCCCCCAGAAGTTAGGTCATACATGCAAGGCTTGTGTGTGTGTGTGTGTGTGTGTGTGTGTGTGTGTGTGTGTGTGTGTGTGTATGTGTATATGTGTGCGTGTGTGTGTGTGTGTGTGTGTGTGTGTGTGTGTGTGTGTGTGTGTGTCTGAAAAAATTTGTGATGCTGCACAAACCACAATTCTCAACCGATTTTCGAGATTTTTTCTTTATTCGAACAAAATTTTAATCTGGTTGTACAAAAAATCTAGGAAATTTTGAATTTTATGACGGAGGGGAGAAATGGAGGGGGTAAAGCCGCAAAACATGGTTGTCTACGATGAACTTTCTCGACTCTGCCCAAGCTACAATTGTCAACCTATTTTCGCCATTCTTATTTTGTTCGTTCCTAATTCTAGTCTAGTTCTGTGAAGAACCTAGAGAATGCCCGATTTGAGGTTTAGATTTGTATTTGCCCTTTATCTCTTCTTCTTCGTCTTCTTCTTCGATTAAGAATTCAGTAGGAATAGTTATGGAATTCTTCACAGGGTTTTCAAATTTCATTATGAAAAAGGGTGAATAAAGAAGATATTACTGGTAAATCGTGATTTTTACACTATTTTCATCTGATTTTCTTTATTATTATTTATTTGTTTATTTTTGTTCGGTTAAGAATAGTTCTGAAATACATCTCAGGAGGTTCAACTTGTATAATGGAATGGGGTGAATGGGGGGGGGTAGTAGAAGTAAATTTTTGTTTTCATGGGGGGAAGTGAAACCTACTATCCATGCTTTTCTCAAACGATTATTTTGCTTCGAGTATGTTCCACGAAGTATTTGATCTCTTGGTAGAACCACTTAAAATTTCATTATAAGAATGGATAGGGGGGAGGGGTGCAATATAGACATATCGTCATATATATTCAACCAATTCGTGAAAGCAGTTCATAATTTATTATGGTTTTGAGTGTGAAGGGGAGGGGATAGTTCCACGTAACACATTCGCTATGCTCGCCAAAATCATATACAACCTATGCGTAGGGACGTCCCGGTAATGCATTCATTATCAATATTTTGAACGTTCCAATAATAATTTTTGCAATTCTAACTTTACCTTTTGCCTCTAAAAGGCACCCGTGGGGCGATACATTTGACTACACTGTTGAGCAGAGCGTGGGATTTCTAGAGCATAGCAGTGAATCTTTTCAAAGTGTAGTTATGTGCTAGGGGGGAGGGGGGGGGGGATTTGAGAGATATTACGAAAAACCCATCTGTTCTTTTACTTTCTTTCATATTTTTTCGGGTGGGTAGAACGGTTGTCGCCAATTACAATCAGACCTCCAGTATAAATGACAGACGATATGAAAAAAAACAATTTCTACAAAAATTTAAATTTCTCCCTGAATAGGTATTTATTTTTCCAATTACCAACGGAGGAAATTGAGAATGAAATGAATAAATTGAATACCTATTAATAAATAATACCTAGTCCGAGGAACAGATAAATATACTTAATCCCGTAAAGGGAGGATTAATATGACTGCGAGATGATTTGAGGTAAACTGAGAGCGTTCCAACGAGTGGTGAACGATTTTCTTGGGTCGAAAATCAACGGAGCTACATTACCTACACGATCAACAGAGCGGTTATACTTAAAGATACGAGGTGTTTTATTTGTTTATACTAAGTGTATAGGTGGATGAGAATTTATCTTATGTAAATTTATTGATTTAGTTGAAAAATTAGAAACTAAATAGTGAACAAAGAATAGGGTTTTAGTAAGCAATGAACACAGCAAGCTACGGTACATTTTGATGAATACGTGTACGAACTCACGAACATTTTGTTTACACACAATGCCAGCGAAGGAAAATTAAAATTATAACGAATAAGCAACGGAAAACTAAGTGATATCGTACCAAAAATCGATGCCACCTGTGTACATATTCCAATAGGTCTTAACCATTCGTAAAAGTTGATGCCGGCTGGCATCAACCTTCCAACCCAACTCCTACTCTGCTATTGATACGATGTCCATGTTACATGTGTCACGGTTAGGTATGATAAATCTTCACGTCTTGATTGTTCCGATAAATCTCACGAAGTATCATAAGAAGAAAACCAGGCTTTATGCGCGTAAATTGCCTGTTGACCTAGCTTCATTTTTTTAATGTGTCCTTCCTAAAGTAGGATAATTGAAAACGATTGTAACTCAGCAGGCTTCAACCTTAGGTATTCTCTTGATATGAACTTCACAGGCATAATTCGAGAGTTTCTAAGGAATGTGAAGTGGGGAAGGGTGGAATTACTGTCGATTTTCTGTTACAACCAATAAGTGGAAATCGAGTATCTTTTTTCTCTCGTCGTAATGTTGGTAAATAACCAATTCCAGCTTCATCCTTCTATTAGGAAAGAAATGGGCTTCCAAGCTCACAGCTGATAAGAGTGGGTCTTCACTTGGTCAATCGTACACAGCAGGCCTACAGAGGCTCAATACCAAATTTCAGCCTCCTAAATCTAGTGGGAAGGAAATGAGCTCCCGAGCTACCTCAGCTGATCTGAGTGGTTCCTCACTTTGTCAATCGTACACAGCATGCCTATATAGGCTCCATACCATATGTCTGCCTCCTAGGCCTGCTAGATGAGAAATGAGCTCCGTAGTTCACTCAGCTGATCTGTGGGGTCCTCACTTTATCAATCGTTCACAGCAGGGCTATAGATGTCCAATACCTATTGCTCCTATTGCAACTCTATAGCCTCCAATAACTTCTATTTCAACTTCAAAAACTGCTGCTTTTAGACTGTATGCCATCAACTTCAATGCAAAGAAGTATCTGACGTCAAAAGTGGATTTACCTGTTGTGATATAGAAAGATATAAGGAGAATCTGTTTACCATCAATGGTGATTTCAATTGCACAAATATCTTCAACACCATCATATGCTGTAGATGACGCATCACAGTCATTTCTTCTTTATTAAATTTCAATGATAAATTGGCTCAAATCAATGTTTTAGCTACATACGACGAATAGCATAGAAATTAGGAACCTCAGCAGATTATAGTGGTTCCTGATCAGAGGTCTATGCATCGACTAGTACCTACTGCTTACAAGTAGTAGTAGTAAAGTAAAAAACAACCATTGCAGGTTGGGGCTGTTAGTCCGACTGCCTCAGGCGTCGCGGACTTCATCAGCTGTCCTCCAAATGGAGGATCAGAATTCGTTCTGATGATTTCGCTTAAAGCTAATCATTGCCACGCCCCCTTCTAGGTCAGTCAAGATGTACATCCGTGCTTGCAAAAGGTCCAGTCGTTAAGAATTTTTTATATGTTGTGAGGAACTACACCAATAGTAGGAAACCAGATTTGCAATTTCCAAAGACTTGTGCGACTGACGTTATAGCGTTACTCCGTGGAGAGGGGTTCGCCATACAAAAGCGCGAAAATTACTTGGACGTCTGACCCTTAACTGTACGGCTAACTGCTTACAAGTACTTACCTACTAATCAACGGTGCCTACCATGGAGTGCCTTCGTTTTGCATAACTACCTAGTTCATTATGGTTACTTAGCGATATTAGTTTATGACTTAGCGTAATAAATCAGCTTTCCTTGACACTTAGGGATCGTGAGATGTTGTGATAAAATGAGAGCATTCTAAAAAGTGGTGAACGATTTTCCTGCTTTCAAAACTAAGGGAGTTACACTTCCCAAGCAACGCATTGGTTGTACGTGAAAATCAATAGTTCCGTTACACTTGCGTTACACTTTTTCGGGCTGAAATAAACGTTACACAGTTTTTTAAATACCCCACGCTAAAAGACATATTCATGTCAAAAACAAAGAGGACACTCACATACTGCATAATGCTTTCCGTTCAAGTTCTGCCACATGTAATGAGGAAATTCTTGAATAATGTTTTGCTTCATAATTTTCCTCCAACTCCTCGGGGAATTAGAAAATTGCAAATTACTCTTACGATCTCTTATTAAACATAATTTCATTCAGTCGGGATATTATTTTATATTTATTATTATTTATTATCACTATTATTTATTTTTGTTGGCTATCATTATTTTATCCAGATTCAAACAGATTCATCTGCTGTCCCTCAACCGACTCGAACGAACCGAAGGAAAGTAACGATTCCCTTCATTTCAACACCCCAGCCCGGTATCATGGCAAATCAAGCAGAACCAATTATGTCTGTCGTTCCAGCAAAGTACATGTTCAGGCAACAAGAGGATACTAGTGACGAAACGTCTCGAACTTCAAGAGATCTTTACAACCTTGAAAGTGGAGTATCTTCCATAGAGTTGACAGCGGACACAGCAACAACTATGGTGAGTAAACCTTACGTGACTAGGGAGAGGGGCGGGTACGGCAGTTCAAGGATTATCTACCCCATCAAATGTGATAGTCTTGGATTGATTTGGACATGCCCCAAATATTCGCTCGAAAATTCGCTCGAAATTTCGGTTCAATACCTCTACTTATTAAATACCAGGAGGGAGAATGAATCAATTTCAGTCTAGAAGTTCAATTTTGTTTCAATGAGTTTGTATAGTGGATCTCGAAACGGTTTGTACGAGATTATCCTGCAGATTACGGTGAGCCAAGATAGAGAATGTAGTCGTTCACTTAGAAAAAGACAAGGTAATATGGATGTTACAAACGGCTATTGGTCCAATGGTGTACCCAACTTCGACTTTTACGAGTATATTGCTCTGAATACCTACTATAGTCCAACGAGTGCGATTGTCACATGTGAAGCCAACATGATTTTTTGGTATTTTGTGGTCTGATTCACGTGGTGGTGTCAGACCTCTTATTAAATTTGTGATTGACTCAAAATTTCATTAAATTCATAATAAGTTCATATTGACGTTTTTAATTAATTTTTGACGTATCGTTCGATTGAATCACCACGATTTCGAAACTAGAAGAAAAGAAAATAAGTTCAATTTATTATTATTTATTATTATTTCCTTATTGTATAGCTCTTCTACGCTGAACACCTGTCAGTAACTATTAAACAAATTATTAGGTAGGTGTCTAAATATATTTGCATCGGTATAGGCGCCTACTGAAGAGAAATTAATGAAATTAAATAACACACCTACAGTTTCGTTGTAAGTACTTATTCAACACGAGCTCACCCACCAACTGGAAATTAATTACATAAAATTATTAAAGTCCTGCAGAGGATTCCTGTCAAATTTCACAATCTTAGGGTGAAAAGGAGATGATTTATTTAATTCAGCTTATCAGGGTAGAGCCCGTCATTTCATTCGTCTCGTAATGTCTCAGAGAGTCTCTATCAGATTTCAACTTCCTAGAGTGAACAGGAGAGAAATTAGCACACGCAGCTTATCCGGAAAGAGCCCTTGAGTTTATTCGTAGGTACCTTGATGTTTCAGAGTGTTTTGCTATCAAATTCCAACTTCCTAGGGTGAAAAGGAGAGAATTTAATATTTACTCCCACCTTAAAACCCCTCACATCTTAGTCGAAGCGGCTCCAAAACTCAAAAAGGCACTTTTTCAGTTCAAATGTTGGCTATATTCCAAATTTAATCAATATTGGCTGAGGAGAACCAGTAGAATTGGGTGCACAAAAAATAAAGTGACGAGAAAAAATAAAATATAGAAAGCTCAAGAACACGAATTTTACGCCTCGTTTTTAGCGTATTTAGAACCGATATAACGTTACATTATAATAGTAGGTATGAGGTTTGGGTGGACAGGGTGAGGTTGGGAGGGCTGGAGTTCTTGTTCTTGTGCAATGGTTTTTTTTTTTTTTTTTTTTTTTTTTTGTTTTTTTGAGGGCTTGGCATTTTGAGACTAGTGTCTCGCCGAGACCAGTGTCGTACTGATGATCATCTCCTAGAATAATGCTCATCAAAGGATAAGCATTTCATTTTTCAATAAATTGGGCCAAGGATTTTTATCCCCAGCAGTTACTCACACTCTCAGCTGGATCTCCAAAACCTCCCAACTGTCAAATCAATAATCTATGATTTACATCATAGATCGAGTTGTTAGAACCAGGGGGATACCTATGTACCTACATTAGGAAAAAATAATAAAATAGATAAATAGTACTAAATACCTAAATAAAATGAAATGAAAAAAGATAACTTGCCAACATTCAACTGAATCGTACCTTATATCCGAACTTTCTTAATTCGTATCTTGAAATTTGTACTTCCTAATTCCCCTTCTACCAAATTCTTCACTTTCCACTTCTATTTTCTAATCCCTTAACTTGTGAAATTGTCAACACATCAAAATTTGTTTGGTCGAAATTATTTGCAGGTAGGTAGAAGAAAATGCATACCTATGATATTTCGACCTATGATATTTCAATTGGCTATTGAGCCAGTTCCCAACTTCCAAGCCCAGTGAGCCAATTCCTTCTACTGTTCCGTTTCACAATTTCTCCGCTTCTCTCATTCCTACTATTTTTTCAACCCATCTCTCCAATTTTCCATCTAGAAAAATATCCAACTGGCCAACTTTTAAAGGTGAACAAATTTGGGAAATTTTCGACTCCCTGATTTGTTTGGTTGGAAGTTGTTGTACGACTTTTCAACTGACTAAAATCCCAACTTCCCAATGTTTGAACTTCTAACTTTCTATTCACCAATTTCTCAACTTTCCACATTTATTTTCTAACACTTCGATTTCCATTCGGCTTTGCCAGTTTTCCAACTTGGAAAATTTCTGAATCGCCATTTTTTGAGTCCCCGATTTCCAAACCTCTGATTTTACGAAGTGTGGATTTCGTCACTGCTCATTCATCCATCTGGCAATTTTTCGGTATTCTCGATGGCTACGTACTAAATATATTTCAGCGACTTTACTTACACAGTTTCGAAATCTAACAATTTCAGATATTTGTGAGAAAATTTACAGTTAGAACATTTTTTCGCGGCTTGGAATATTTAGGCTAAGAGAGAAAAAATTATAGGTACAAAAAATACCAACTTGTTACTTAATTTGCGAAGTGGAAAAATTAAAACACGCACGTTTTACTAAAAATTAATCAATTTATAATCAAATTTCAAAAGACAAAATCAGCAATACCATTTGTTCTTGTTTTGTATTATCTTTGTTTTTCGGATAAATGCTATCTTGACTGGCTGTTTTGTATATTATCGAAATCAAGACTTTTTCTGTTGATAGAACAGAGATTACACACACCACCAAGAACTACAATAACTACGAATATATAAAGTCTAACTGTATACAACTCGTCACCTATAATGCTGGTGATTCTTTCAATAATATGATTCTGGGGTCTTTTGAATAAAATTACAGCTGACAGGTTGAAATGAATAATATCAGACAAAGAGGCAGTTTTCGGCCTTTTTGGTGTATGTTTTAGGTAAATTCAGTCCTAATTTTAAGTATCATTCGGTCACTCATGATCCTGAAACGTCATGTCATGTAACCATCACTGCCAGTTTATTCTTACCCAGTCGTCTTTACCCACCTTTACATTCTCTCATACCTATAACCTCCTCCCCCCTCCTCCCCAGAATCTCTTTCCCTTTTTTCCAAATAAGAAAGAACTTTCATACTTCTTCATTTAGTGAATGGGCTGAAGTACAGCTGAAAACTCTTAATTCCTTCATCAAGCTTTCGAAAGTTTTATTTACTTCATCAGGAATTGGGAGAGATTTAACGGGTGAATAACGCCACACAAAAGTCAGCGCCACAGGAAAATCCGGAAAAACTCGAAAGTTATTTTGATTATTTATCCAGTAATTTTTATAATGAGGATATCCGTTAAAATCAAGATATTGATGAAGATAATGTTAAACATACTTACTTACAAAAAAAAATTAATTAGTTTGGCATTTTTAGACCGAGGAGTTGAGAATTATGAGTCCCAGCAGTTGGGAAATTTTGAGCTTCGCCACCCTACCCCTCCACCCCTTCCCCCCAACATTTTGTTGGTGCGACGGCACTGGTTACAACAGATGAAGTTTTTAATCAGTTTATTGATCCATGTTCTCCATTTTGATTCAGCTTAGTGCTATATTTCTAATCGAACTAACGCAACTGATCTGCGTTCAAGTATGAATTAGTCCTGTAGCTCTATTATGGACACAGCTTGTCCGAAAATCATTAATATCGACGATAATATTTATAACACAAAGATACCAATCACTTTCTTCAATAGTTATGAGCAAACCTACTTCCATTTCATGAACATAATTTCTTTCTATTTGAGAATATCAACCTGAAAACAAAAGAGAACAAAGAACAAAGTGTTGTGAAATAATTTCAAGTTCATGATGAATAATACATGGGAGTATGAAATTCTATACAGCATACACTGTACGTCAAATTGAGGAGTTCAACATTACTCACTTCACAAAAATTGGACCCAGTAGTTTATAAAGAGATAGGTAGGTACCTACGATTTTAATGCACCTACACAAACAACTCGCGGAATGATTATAGTATAAATAAATAAAATAGATGTAGGTTTCATTGATGTGGAAAGTTAGCACTTTTTTTCTAGCGTTTTTTAGGTATTTTTTTAGTTTTAGTGATTCCTGTTACCTTTTTCAGGTTGGGCAATCAGCTATATGGAAAAATATGCCTACTAAAGCAAAAGCTATGGTACAAAACCAAGGTGCTACTAGAGTATCGCGAACAGCGGCACGAGGATCCCCGAAAAATGATCCCGCTCCCGCATCTGAGAGCCGCAAGTCAGCTGTTGAACAGAAGCCGGCACAGGCAAATTCCAAATCCTCATCCAATAGCCCGCAAGTGAGTTTTAAGCCAAGCGAAGATTCCTCGATAGGACCCAACAGTCTGGAAAGTGGAACGTTTTCATCACGGCAGTCATCTAAAGAAAGATAGACACCGACCTGACTGATTTCGCCAATCATAATACCTATTAAAACTTGAATGCAAATATCAACGCATTCGAAAAGGATGAATGACATTTTATGTGAAATTCTTGTAACTCGCAGTTGAACGCATCACTGTGATTGGAGTATTTCGTCTTCTATTCTGTTTTCAATATTTACTCAGATAAATGTTTTCTAATACTCATCGACCAATAGACAAAGAATTTCATGAGCGCTGAAAAACGTGGTTAGATTTCAAAGTTCAGTCAACTGTTGTACTGTAGCAACGCCAGTTTGTATCAGTACTCAACAACGCTGGCCGTTTTGAACATCGAGTGCACGCGGAAGAAGCTATGAGAAATCGTCAGACATCGGGGAGTTGTGAATATACGCCGTGTACATGCCTAACCGACGAACACCAACCAACCGCTCAGCAGGCCCTGATTTTCTGTTATTGAGCTTGGGGCTCTACACTAATGTTAGACTTAATTACGTACTTATGAACTTAATGATGTATTCAATTATGTATTTACTTACATAGACGCCTGAATTAACATTCGTTCGCCAATGAGCGTTTATATCTCTCTTATTTATAAGAATGAAACTCCGTCTGTTTGTCGGTCCGTCGTGTCTATGCACGGCCAAACGGCTGAGTGGCGGGAGTCTACGAGTGGCGGGATCTTCTTGGATTTCTCCAGAATAGTGGAATAAGCGATTTTAAAATTTTTTAATCCCACCCGAACCATGGGCTGAATGGCGGGAGGGGGGTGGAACACTTTTTAATGCACCTTTTTTGCCCGAGCGCTCGATCTTCTTATCCGCTGTCACATTAAAATTTGATCAGCAACACTCCGTATGCCAGCAACAGACGTTTTACGTTTTAGGACCCGTAGAACACGATGGTACCGTCAAAATCGCTGAAAGATGCTGTCTTCCCGGAGAAATAAGCAAAAATGCGGAAAATGACGAAAAAAATGCGTTCCCCGCTATGGGTTTTTCCGTCTAATTGAGTAAATTTCGACGGTTCTTGCTCGGGTTAGTTCTTGTGCCAAAAAATTAAGCTTTCCTAATGCAAGGATGAGTTTGTTAGCCAGTACTATTTGAATGCTTTAAATTGGTCTTATTTCAAAATATGAGCTTAAAAAAATCACTGAAATTAAGGGGAAAAGGCTAAAAATTGTTCAATTTGTGTATTTTTATTTTTTATTTTTTAGAACATTCAAAAATGAATGTGCAAAATTATGCTGAAAATGTAGGTACACAAATCGCATAGATATTGTGCCAAAAAATCGATAAAAACTTCTAAAAAAGCAAAAAATCCAAAATCCATTTACGAATAGTCGATTAACATTTTGATCAAGTTTCATTTCCGTATTTTAATAGTTAACTATTTCTTTACACTCATGAAGCCAAAAAGTTAGAACAATTTGACATTAGACAAAACGATAATATACGAAAATTCGCTCATACGAAAATGCTGCATGAATGGAACTTTTTTCTTTTTTGCGTCATGCTGGGAATGGGAGGGGTGCTTTGACGTCACCAGTGTGCGAAACTTTAGAAAATCATGGAGATAAAACTACTTGTAGTAGGAGGTTGGTGCCAGAATCCTTAGAATAGAATTTTCTTTCATTTAAAAATAGTTAACGTACATTTTTCACACTCATGAGTATCGCTCATTCCTTGCAAACAATCCTGTCAGCTGTGTACAATTTTTAATGAACTGGTTCATAAATATGTAAATCTTCGGACAAATGTGAAATTCACTTCGTCTTCTCCCGTTGTAGTTATTAGTCAGTTAAACCTTATACCAATTTTCATAGGTCACAGGGACCAACGCGCCTAAGTCACCTGGATCCAATCCCTTGGTTCGTTATGCATTTTACCTTCAACGAAATATGCCAAATTTACGTTCCAATGACCAACATTGTCCCCCTTTTTGCCGTTGTAGGCTTTTGGTGGAAAAGTGTGTACTCTCCTTATATCAACAAGAGGCCCGGGCAGCTCGCACTCCCTGAGTTTTTATGCTCTGAAGAGCATGTACCTACCAATCAATAGGATCAATAGGACCCTCTACAGTTGACTATACTAGGCCGATTCGGCTTATTAATCGCTTCATAGTGTAACGGGGGCGTTTTTTTTTTTTTTTTTTTTTTTTTTACGATTCGATAAATTTAATGGTTTATTAATACATAAAGAGCTATTTTATTCGACCAAGAGAACTCCTTAATCCAGGCAAAATAAGTTTTTGGGTTCTCATCACCTGATTGAAATGTTTTGGAATCGAATAAACGCTCTTCAACCTTATGATTAAAATTAAAATTGTTGGGGGCTATGGAAATTTTGTTGAAGATAGTACTCTCAAAATTATATCGTATTTGAATTGCCAGGAAGTAATGCGTATTTACAAAACGGAACTCAATGCGACCTACAGATCAGATTAGCTATGATATATGTAGAAATAATTAATCATTAGGGAAAAAACTTGCAACATTTTGCATATTTTTCCTCTCTAAATGTCCCGAAGTACGAGTACATCTTGTTTTAGGTTAAAGTTGACCTATTGCATAGGTAAATAAACATGACGTGTAGGCAACATGTATCACTTCCGACAATTTCTGGAAACAAACTTTAATAGAAGCATCCCTCCTTCATAGAAGCATTGGAAAAAAAGTAGAGATGAGGGATGAGAAGCGGGTGCCGCTTCATTCTTAGGCAGGTAGAAAATATCCAAAATACCTCAGAATTATATTGGATTTTGGTATGTTTTAATGCTTTCTTATTGAAAAAACATTAGACAGTAGGTACAGTTTACTCGCTCGAACAGAGAAATGTTGTTTAATATCCTATTCTTTAACCACACCTGCTTCTCTATATACCTACTACACCGGTACATAATTCAATACTGGAAAATTTGATGAATTCCTAGCTTTGTCGACTAGGGTGTTTTTTTTTTTTTTTTTTTTTTTTTTTAGTTAAGAGGAGAATTTTGACTAAACTACCTTAAAGAAACGTACTTTTGCTTCAAAATCGAGGTCCGCAGGAACCTGAAATAGAGTTTTCAGATCGGAGAAATACCAATATACCGACCCGATGTTCTTTCGTAACAGTTCTCATGTAACTTTATTAAAAAAGTTCAGTGAGGAACGAGGGAAGTCTCTGTAACCGAGCAGTGAACAGCGAGGGTGGGTGGATGGAAAGAAACAATATTTTCTAGTTAAAGACGGGGAATTCGCCGTTCAGAAGGGTTTGTTATGGTACAGAAAGAGAAGGGGAGCTCTAGAAAGACGAGTTAAGTCTCCTGGATGCCTTTGTTCCACCCCCACCCTCTGCCCCTGGTGGATGTTTTATGGAACTGAAGTGGCCCCTAATTTCTGTTGGGGGGTTTACTGTCCGGGGGGTTTTAGTGGCCTCTTTTTGCCAGCACAGCCTGCCCCGTTCCCTGTTCTTCTCAGCTTCGCTAGTTATCCTGCGACGATGGCCCGTTCAGTTTGAGTGATGGACCAAAGGAAGGGGTTAAATGGGAAGTGACACGGTTTAGTCATGGAGCTTTTTCACAGTAAATCCTAATAACATCCTTTTTATATAATGACAAATTGAACCCTCTACCTATGAAAAGATATTTTTTCCCGTGTTCCAGACTTGAAAAGAACAATGTCAAGGTGGAGCATTAAAGGTTCGGCTCAATGGCTTATCGTGTATTAGAATCATACCGTAAAATATTTTCCCATGATAGTATCCTATTTCATTACAATATATAGCAGCAAAAAGAGTACCTAAAGATAATTTAATAATAATGTTGCATTTTTTATGTACCTCCTTCATTCACGTGCAATATCAGGTTATATGGAAAAACCTGTAAGCTCAAACGACATCACGGATAGATAATATTTTAAATTCGCTCTGTCTTAAGTGCTCCAACTAGCGAAGTCTTCGCATAATGATTTTCGGATAAACGTATATTTATCTCGCGACCAATGAATTAAATTCTTGTCCAATGGTAGTATGAGTGCTCCACCGTGTAGTTTAAACTCAAACATCATCATTTAATTCCTTCTTCATTAGGAGGAAAACTTCAGCATTCAGCAAAATCTGGGAGCCCAACGTGTTTTTTCAAAATGATCAACGAATTCTGATGTCGCTTTCGGGGCAAATACAAATCTTCTGAACCTCCCCCAGCAATAACAGCATTTTTTTATTTTGCTCTTCTGTCCTTTTCTAAGAAGGATCATTAGCGATAATCTGTATGGTCCGGCTAATCTAATTTTTGGTATTTGTCACATAGGTTCAGTTCTGTAGAGTGTTTGGTTGCATTGGTGGTTTCAATATTATTTTCTCGTTGCCTATTATTGCCTAGTTTTCTAAAATTTATTGAGTTTTGCAGTTTTATCACTACCGTGAAGGTAAACAATCAATTAAAGATTGTACTCGTACGTTAATTAATTGGATGTGCTACACAAAACATGAAACATCCAATACAATTACGAAAACGTTGAGGAGACTGAAGACGAACTGCATTCAAGACGTTTCGGCACAGTACTCAGCAGTATACAAGATGGCGTTGCCAGTACACGAATTTCATGTTTTTTTGTTGTTTTTCTTATTTTTTTATTTATTTTTCATTTTATATTTTAATGGTTTAAGCCGTACCTCAACCAAAAGGGTCATTAGTGGCAACGGACAAGGTGTCTGCAAGTAGCACGATTCTAAAGGGAGCCATGCATTCCTCCCTTACCAAACGGAGTGATATTATGGACTCCACTGGCAAATCGGAGGGGGGGAAACGAGGGGTACAGTGATGACCACTGTTTAGCCCCTAAGGCGGATACAAAAGCCCCAATATAAAATTATACAACTTAGACTAGGTCAATAATAGGCTAATAACTAAATAAATTTTACTATATATAATCAGCAAAGTGAAATAAAACTACGACTAGATTTTATATAAATATATCGGAGATCAGATATCACAATTCGTTTTTCATGCTGTTGATGGATATCTAGAATATATTATGATAAGGTTGTAAATTAAAATCATCGAATTTTGAAAGAAAGCGTTTCAGAAAATGCTGCTGGAGTCGACTAATATGTTCTGCAGAATGAGCTCTGATACTAATTCATTTACTATTCAACCTGATGATGCTGATATAGCATCTTTTGAACTTTGTATAACAATGAAAAGGGAATTAGATAACAGTACGAGCTATGAGACTAATTCTATTTACCTCACTGATCATTCTTATATTCTACAGTATTCAGAATGGTTGATTAGAATGATTAACAATAATTACGTGCTTGGGAGAAGCTTTCAACTTATTTTTGACTTATTTTGGGGAATGGAGGGGGCAATAACAATAAATCATGATGTTTTAACTATTCTCGTCTGATTTTTTTTTTTTTTTTTTTTTTTTTTTTTTTTCCCTAGTGAATGAATTTGGTCTAGTCTTGAAAAATATGTCAGTCAGGAGTTTCAAATTTCATGGTAGAAGTTTTATTATGGAAATTTACTGTCAGTGAACGGGTATAATGGGTGGAAGGGGATAGGGTAATTTCAAGAAGTCTTGATATTTTTGCTTTTTCTATTATTTTAACTCACTCTAATACAGTTAGCTCATATGTACAGTCCATTCACGGGGACGTGCTTCCATGCATTACTTACCAATATGTTTAAATCTCGTGAGAGATATTGACTGGAATAGCACTCAAAACATTGCTGAGATGTAGTCCGAAATGGGTTAAGATCCAGAAACCATATTTAGGTACCTCAAAATAGATTTCCACGAAGAAAATTTCGGATAATTGTATGTTTCAAAATATTCCTACTTGAAATTTTTCTTTAGAAAAAGAAAAAAATTAGCCATTATTGCCGTAATGGAATATTAGATTGGAATATGTTTTATAATTATTATCACGGTTACAGTATGTATTATTATCATTTTCGCCCTATGAAGTGAAGGTATTACGACTGAGCTTCAGATCTGTCAGATCTCGGAAAATTTTCTAGACATGAAGGATAACTTGAGTCTGCCAGATGAACGTCTGCGACAGACCTGTATCAGCAATATTTGACCAAACCAACGAGCACATGAGATCGAGCGACAGACGTCGGGTCCGAAAATTCGGCCAATAAATTTTTACGTTAAGGGGCGACGAAGAGTTTCATATGTCATTCCAGATCTGGCGTATGGGATCTGTCACAGATATTTAATCATTTATGGCTAACTAAATATAACAGAGACCAGGCGGCGGGTTTCTGAGTGCTGCGTGTTGTTTCTGGAGCGCGCACTGCTCAACACAATTCCTTACAGCATACAATCCCACGGCTGACTGACCTCATTCTTCCGTTGACAGTGTTTAATTATGTTCACTTTCCGCTGATTCAAAGCTCCTTCATTGTCGTCAAGGATTGGATTTTTGGTTTTTGTGATGGATATATATGAGACATGAAAAATCACGTAAAATTTGTGTCCCACAATTCACACTTTCCTTATAGAAATGTATGTCGTTTCAAAACTATAATAATGATTAAGCCCTGATTATTACAGATATTTTTCATTACCTGATATCCAATATGCATTACTACCTGACCAATGTTTGCGTTTATGTTCGCTTTTATTTTATTTTTTTCCATATACATCGTGGGTGAGGTCCAAAACCTTCGCGACATTCGGCTTAGAGTCGACTTGCATGTTAAAAGTCATGGAAGAAAAAAGAAACTTGAGTTTATATGGAGGGCATGTGGTCTCTTGGGGGCGTGGAGAACCTTTGCTTGGTGCTTTGCCAAACCCCTTGCAATTCCTAGCACGTGAGGAAGAAGGAAGTCCTTTAGTTAGGTTAGAGAGAAAGAGAGAAAGGAAGGACGAAAAAAAAAAAAAAAAAAAAATGGTAACTTGCTGGGAATTCGTACGTTTCAATAAAGAAAGTTAACTCACTCTTTATCCACTATAAAAAAAAAAAAAAAAAAAAAAAAAACGCAGCCGATCATCACAGAATTGTTCCGTACATGCAGTAAATAGCCATTTAGCGAATTTTCATAGAAAATGAAACTATTGCAATGGCTCCAAAAATTTTTAAATCCAAACTTTCGAAAATGTTCTCCATTGAAATCCGTTTTGAGATTCTGAAACAAATCCTATAGTATAACGCTTTTATATATATATATATATATATATATATATATATATATATATATATATATATCTGGGTGTGTCCTTCCATACGATAACTCCCCTTAGGATTGAGATAAATGTTCCGTTCTTGCGGCAAAAAATCAAGCTTTCCAAACGAAAGGATGAGTTTCTTGGCCTCAATTTTTTGTACACATTATTTAGGTCAAATTTTAAAATTTTTGCTTTTATTTTTTAGCATAATTTCAGTCAAAAGAAGTTTATCAATGATGAACCAGAACATTAAATGTTGAAAAAACATACTTAATAATTTATGTTGAAAAATATACTTAAATTTCATTAATATTTGCCAAAAAATAGACAGAACTGCAAAAAAGCTAAAAATCCAAAATCTTTCCTGAATCGCAGAATATTTTTTAGAACGAGTCTTTTGCCGTAAAATTGGTAGCTATAACAATTTCTTTTTACTCAAAGTGCTCAAAGTTTCAACACATTTTAACATAACATAGTATACCTAATACCTAATTTACAAAAAATCGCTCATACGATCATGCTGAATGACTCGAACTTTTGTTGTGATCTGTATTGTTTGAAGGGGATTTCACGTTGTGAATGTAATGGAGTATGTATAGAAGTGTTTTAAAATGCGTTTTAGGCAGCGCAAGACAACAGACGAAAAGAAATCTCCATCGCAAAAGACTTGCTGATCTGCTTATTTGCTGTTTTCCCGAAAGGTGTGCTAAGTCGCGTCTCGCGTCCGTGTGTTAACTTGGAGCTAATAATTTACTTGCCTGGTGAACTAAATTGCAATGACATCATACTGGAAGTATTAAGAAAATTACCCACCTATTTTATAGGCACAGCAACTTATTGAAAAACGCTACAAATCACTACACAACGGTTTATCATTCCTGTCATAACCTTTCTACGCAGAACACTTGTTTACGCTTCACTAGTTCATCTATAGGTAGGTGACAAAAGTTGAAATAAGGAGTTAAGAAAGGAGTGAGAATTGTTATCGAGGAGTGAGAATTTCACTGGAGTTATATCAGATGATACGGTCATCGTAGTTCATTAGGCGATTTTAACGATGTTCCACCAGTCCCATTTACACCTTTTTTTACGATATATATCCTGTGAGGCGTTAGAAAAATTAATTATGAGAGGGATTTAAGTACCTTCGTAATTATTAGAGATGGTTAGAGATGGCTTGATATTTAGCTAGGATTAGCTGGATGGTAAAATCGTACTGCAACGGTCGTCGAATTCGAGCACAGGAACGAGAATGGCCGCCAAACGAGATTCGCCGCTTGGCTTGGTGGCAGACGCAGTCCTGCCACCACACCGGATTCTGTCGGATGGATTTCATGGAGTGCTGATGGAGATTGTAATTCCAACACTCCCCTCCAAGCTTCCATCCAGGCACTTCTCCGTATTCAGGCGTATCTCCGGGTTTAGTAATGATTGTGAGAATTGAGGGAGTGAATGAGAAGAAACCTTCTCATTCAATTCGATCTGCAACAGTACAATTCACATACACACATTCCGATTAGTGCTGGAATAACATCAAATTCCTAAATTTAATAAATCTAGACTTGTTTAGTGACTTCGTCAGTGTGACCGCAATTTGATCATCAGTAGATATCCACCGGATTTTGATGTTCCCTTTACGGTGCTCCTGTCGTACGTAAAGATAGGATAGCCTAACCAAATGTTTCAGAGTAGACGAATCATCTACTTCCGCTAAGCGGATTGCCGGTTTAGAATCCTCATGGATTGTCGGTATTATTTTGATCCCCGCTAACTCTGAACACATTGTACGTATTGAGGCTAATTCTCTGCACGCCGTACTCATTGCAACGAATTCGCTCTCTGCTGAGGAGAGAGCTATGTGATTCTGACGCTTAGTTCTCCAAGCTACCGGATTACCGAAAAGGTAGATGATGTAACCAGTCGTGGAGAAACCCCCTTCGGCCGAGAGTCCTAGAGATGCATCCACGTAACAATCTATTCCATCCCCCTTATCGGAGAACATAAGTCCAAAGTCTTTCGTACCTCTTAAATATCTCATTATCCGTATTACTGCTTGCCAGTCCTCCATCGTAAAATTTGACTGTCGTCTACTCAGAATATTAGTAGCGTATGAAATATCTGGTCTGACTCCCCCTTGTATGTACAATAATGATCCAATAGCTTGTCGGTAAGGAATCGAATTCAAGTTACCGGGTTGTTTCAATTTTTCATTGACTCCATTCCTATCAACAATCATTGGCGTAGACACCGTTCTATCACTATGAGGGTCAAATTTCTTCAACATCGATTCTATGTGAGACCTCTGTGTAAGACCGATAGTTTTGTTCCTCCGGTTTCGTATGATTTCTAATCCTAGGAATTTTCTTGGTTCTCCCAGATCAGTTATCGAAAATTCCTTTTCTAATATAGATTTTACTTGTTTGCGTTTTTTATTACTATTTGTTGCTAGTAAAATATCATCGACATATAACAACATTATAGCAATTTGATCTCCGGATTTCCAAACAAACAGGCAGGGTTGGAAAGGATAGGGTTTAAAATCCATTCTTTCCACAGCCTCCTGGAATCTTATGAACCATCTCCTTGGAGACACTTTAAGACCGTAAAGAGCTCTGTGTACTTCACATACACTATGACTCTTTATATCATCACCGGTTTGTAAGTATTCTGCATACCCATCGGGAATTTCTATATATACGAGTTTGTCTAAGGAACCGTTTAGAAAAGCCGTTTTTACATCGTACTGAGCAATATCTAAATCGAATTTGGCTGCAAGTATTAATAAAAATTTGACATCTGGTAATCTTGCTACTGGAGCGTAGATTTCAGATATATCATACTTATTATTATCGGCAAAGCCTTTTACTACAAGTCTGCTCCTATATCTTATTGAACCGTCTGCCTCCGTTTTCTTTTTGTGAACCCACCTAGTTTTCATTACCCTCACACCTTTCGGTACCGTATTTCGAGGAATGATTTTCCAGGTGTTGCAATTTTCCAAAGACTGAAACTCCGTTTCAATTGCTTCTAACCAAGCATCTGCGTCTGGCGAAGCCAGTGCTTGTGAATAGGTAATTGGGTCCTCCCCTAATTCGTCTGCAGAATTTTGTAGGAAACACGCCAGATTTTCTGCATTATCGAATTCTTCGTAAAATTCGCATTCATCATTTTCGTGAATTAAAACCGGGTTTGATGTCTTGTCTGTTTCTCGTCCGGATTCAACAGAGACATCTTGCACTTGTTCAAAGCCGGATTTAAATGAATTTTCTAATGAAAATTCAACTTGATCAAGTGGCGATTTAGCAATTGACTTGTCTCTCAAATAATCCGCGTAAGTCCTACTTTCTACAAAATTTACATGTTTCGATCTCACTACCGTTTTATTTTGGAAATGCAGTAAATTGTAACCTGTTTCACCGCATTCTAATAAGAAACCCAAACTAGCTCTAGGAGCGAACTTTGACGTGCTTTGGGTGTCTAAAATATAACATTCGCAGCCAAACCGTTTTATGAATTTTAGTGACGGAAGCCGTTTTAGTGCCAGTTCAAACGGGGTTTTGAATTCCAACGATTTGTTGGGCGTCCTATTGTGTATATGCACGACATGTCTCATGGCATATGCCCAAAACTGAGTAGGAATTCCTGATGAAATCAAGTTAACCCGGATTTTCTCCTCTAATTCTAAATTGAATCTTTCAGCCGTACCATTCAATTGAGGAGTATATGGTTCACAAACCGTCAAGGATATATTTTCCCTATGTAACAAAAATTTCATTTCTTCCGTTCTAAATTCTAAACCTCCGTCCGTCCGTATTTCTGACACCTTAGTGGTTTCCCCCGTCAATCTTCCAATTTCTTTTAGACATGAGAGCAAAGCCATATTGACTCCCATTTTACTTCCGAGTTCGTAAGCAAATGCATATCTACTCGCGTCATCCGTAAATATGACAATATATTTGGCCTGAGACCTAAATGCTCCTGGTTTTAAAGGTCCCATTAAATCAGAGTGCAGTCTCTGAAATGGTATTTCGGCCCTATGTCTGACTTCCGAACATGGCTTTCTTTTTGCTTTCGCCATCTTACAGTCAGGACAATCGAGAATGTTTACACCGAATTTTACATTTTTTAATTCAGGGAGAACTTTACCAGCTATTTCGAGATATTTCTTTGAGGCATGGTTAAGCCTGTAATGCCATGCCAATCCTATGTCATTCCGTAATTGTAAAGTTTCAGCCGGGTTTTCTCCGTGTTCAGTGTCAGTTCTCCCCTCTAAACTAGTATCCGAAATTTTGATGGATTTTTCACCGGGTTGATCAGTGATTCTCCCCCGTAAACAAGTATCTGTAATTTCGTCAAAATTCGTATCTTGTTTACGTTTAATTCCCTTTAGTTGTTTCTCCGGATTAGTCATTAACGATCCACCGTGACCTAATTTCAACAATTTCCGTTTTTCCTCCGTACTAAGTTTTGACAAGGGGAGAGAGAAATTGAGCCACCAAAACCGTCCATCAAATGAACCCGTTTTAAGTGTTTCATTCGAAATTGGATCACTTATTATCACTCCCTTATCCGTCAATAAGGCCGATAAATCTTTCGCTATTTGTTTTCTAATAGAAAATAAATTTTCTATTAAGTCTTGTGCGTACAATACTCCTTTTAAAACACCGAATTTCCGTTTTTCTTCGTTGTAATATATAATATCTCCGGATTGTTTTATTATCAAGTCTGCGTCCCTAGCATTGTTGGCACATGAAATCCGTGTTGGTGTGATCAAGTCCGTTATCGTCGTAAATACATTTATATCATTAACAATATGCTCAGTAGCACCAGTATCCAAAATGAATTTTAACGTAAAGTTTTTACCGTCTATTAGGGACGCCAGAGACACCTCCGATCCCCAGGAGTGTAATGCAGCTGGCTTTTCGATTGTCTGAGCCCTTGGAGTCGCAATTGCCGCCACCGAACTGTCTGACTCCACATCCGCAAATTGCACCCTGGGAGGAGTTGCGCCTCGCTTACTACGAGCCACAGCCTTTGTCAACCGGTTTTGCGCCGTCGTCAACCGGTTTTGCGCTGGCGTGTGACTCCGTTTTTGAGAGTTGTTACGACCAGTCCCCGGCCTCGAGTTATCCCTAGTAGCTGAGAGAGCTCGTTCTCTTCGTTTAATTACGGGGATGGGGTCACTCGTTCGACTGTTTCTGCGGGCCATCTTCGTACTCGCAGTCTGTGGACGCCGACATTCAATGGACAGATGTCCAAACCGTCCACAGTTATAGCACATCTTGCTATCGTTTCGACATTTTGCCTTTGTGTGTCCTAATATGCCACACTGATAGCAGACCAATTTCGCCTTTTTGACCCCACTTCCCCCTCCGGATTGGGTCGAATTTTTCCGCCGTTTGCTGAAGGACGGCCCCCTGCTAAGGAAGGCTTTTCCTACAGCCTGCTCTCTCCTACTATTTTCCGACATCATATCATACATTGCGAACATCCGATCAAAGATGTCCCGAACCCTCATTTTAGAGTTCTCCTGGAGTGCATCTTCAGCTATCCTGGGGCATGCTTCCGAGATAGCATTAATTAAATTTCTCCGGATTGACCTATCTGTCAGCTCAGCCTCAGGGAACCTCCGAATACCCTCCACAAGACCCTCAAATCGATTTTGAAACTCGAGTACTGTTTCCAGCGCCGGGTTAAATCGAGTATTCATAAATTCGATTTGCATTGCATGTTCCTTCGCCTGAGTAGGCGGATCGACCCGACCGCCTTCTCAATCATGCTCAATGCAATTGATGGCTCGTTCACATCTTTGATCATCGATTGCAAACCGTGATCAATATTGGAAATTATGTACGAGAGTACGATACACTTCAACTGATGAAGCTCTCTCTCCGTGTAGTTTACTGCCGGTTTTATGTTGGGATCGACGAGAAATTGATAGTCGCCACTCGCCAAATCCAACATTACCCTTCGTTTCCACACGGCGATCGACCCTTCCTTCAGTGGATTGCCTCCGTACTTTAAATTCGTAATTGGCCTTGCGGCCACTCCGGGTTCTTTGTGGATCTTACAGGCACAAGTGCCCACCGAGTCAGATCCACTCGCCGTTGTGTTTACAACCGGATTATCTAGGGGAACCTCAAGTGTGCGAGGAGCATCCTCAGATCTACCAGAGCCCTGCTCTTCCACCACCATCTCTGACCTCGATGTTGGAGGTGGACCCATGGTCATCGAAGCCAGAGCCGCGAATTTCAGAACAGACTCCTCCGCAAACTGTTTGATCTGATTTTGCATCATCTCATACCTTTGAGCGTACTCAGTCTCAAGCCGAGCCCTGATCGCAACTTCCCTCCTCTCGACTTCCTCGTTAATAAATCTCTTGATCTCTTCCGTGTTCATTGTTCTCTGTAATTAGACCAAGAGACGAGTTACTCCGAATTCACGACCTTCGTTTTATAAACACATCCCTAATCCTAGTATCATCCGGATTTATGTACTCCGTTCTACAAACACATCTCTAAACTTCGTATCATCCGGATTTATGTACTCCGTTCTAAAAACACATCTCATTTCCGGATTTATTTAAGCCTTAGTGGAATCACTCATAACGTTCTATCAACATGGTGTTAGGATTTGAATGCGCCTCGATTGCCAAGCATTAATTGGAGTGCGGTCTTGGGGTTATCACATATGCCCCGCTACCTGTCTGTCGATTTCGCTTCCTTAGAGGAGGTACTGTCCCTCCGAGACATGCGCGCTGTGCGTAGGTAACAGAGCCTTCGACCATCTAATCTCCCAGCGACACGCTTACAAGAAGACTATCCTGCTGCAAATCCGCTCACCACTGCCGTACTATTAAATCGTATTTCATTCTCGAACTGTAGATCGTAAATTAATAATTCGCTCATTCACACAAAGTTCTAGCTGACTTTCGTACTTCGTCATTCTTATGAGTGTTTCCACCTTATTTCAGCCTTGGCTTGTCATGTTGGGGTGTGCATAGCGTATTAAAACCGTATAAATCGTATTCATATTAGGTACAATTCGCAAGCAACAATGAATTTATTTTGCAGCCGAATAAACATCCATGCTCCGTTCAGCTCAACTGAATTTTCATCGATCTTTTGACTTTACAAGATATTATAACGTTCGTTTGCAAGAATTATCAATACAAACATTCAACACAACGAAGGAGAAAAAGGAAACAGTCCACCACTGCGACCAGAATTAATATAAACTTAATTATAAGTAGGATTACTACTATGCTTAAATTATGTTAACACTAGTAAAAACTAGATATATTAGTGATCACAGTAAGTAGTACTGATATCTCCAATTCCTCGTCCGATTCATGTTTCTTGTTTCTAAGTTACATACTCAACTTTTCGTATTAGTTCAATCAATAGAATAAAATATCGAAATCAAATCGTAATGTTGAGTAACTACATTTTCGAATCGTAGTCGGAGCTAACGGAAACCATGGTAACCTTCATTGCCGCAATTCAGCCAAACTGACGTTCGAATTCTAACGAAAAACAAAAAATCCGTAGACATGGTAATCTACCAACAAAACTTCGTGTGTCCTCCGTATTTCAACCAACGTAGTTGGCACCACTGACTGTCAAACATTGAAATCTCCAACACATCAATCTGGCATCGTATTTTCGTAATTTTACTCTGAGTGTGGACAACACCGTCATAATTCTACATTAGTTTAAAACTTAGAATAAACTTATAAATAAACTTATCCACACTCGAGAGTTTCCACCATGATGTATTATTGGAGGGCCAATGGTTTCAGCTTCGAATTCATCTCGCCATGTCACAGTATGCAAGATGGCGCCGTACTGAAAATCGAGAAATTCCGTAATTTACTTCGAAAATAATTTTTCTCGTTTCGAACATCCGTACTCATCGTAATATTTATTCAAAACCGTTATTCCGTACTTTGGGATTTTACACAGCCCTATTTTCATGCTCGAGCCTTACTGAATTCCGTAATTCACGAAAAAGTCAACCCAAAAATTTCGATTATGTCAAGTTCAATAACTTCATAACCTCGTTTAAAATCGTATTTCCGTTTTATGTGACTTCTCCGGATTATGACTTTTTCATCGTAAATTTCTGAAATTCCATATCCAGAGAAAATAACTGTTCGATTACCCTCAGTAATAAGTCACAAATTACTGATTCCGAAAAACGAGAATTTAACCTATGGACAGCCCAACAAGTGAGCAAACCCCAATTGCTCCGCCAATGTATACATGTGAGGCGTTAGAAAAATTAATTATGAGAGGGATTTAAGTACCTTCGTAATTATTAGAGATGGTTAGAGATGGCTTGATATTTAGTTAGGATTAGCTGGATGGTAAAATCGTACTGCA
The DNA here is from genome assembly GCA_030762985.1 of Adelphocoris suturalis. Classification (NCBI taxonomy): domain Eukaryota; kingdom Metazoa; phylum Arthropoda; class Insecta; order Hemiptera; family Miridae; genus Adelphocoris; species Adelphocoris suturalis. The sequence continues at coordinate 33,128,128 of CM061046.1, forward strand.
ACGGTCGTCGAATTCGAGCACAGGAACGAGAATGGCCGCCAAACGAGATTCGCCGCTTGGCTTGGTGGCAGACGCAGTCCTGCCACCACACCGGATTCTGTCGGATGGATTTCATGGAGTGCTGATGGAGATTGTAATTCCAACATATCCTATACTCCTTTCAAATATCTGGCACTTAGGGAGAGGAAACGTATGAACGTACAGGGATCTGGGTGGTTTGAATGGATTATTTTGGATAACCACGAAGAAAGAAGAAATAATAACAAAGAAAATAATTTTACCCTCCCCCACCCCCCTCTCAAAACTTGTTGATTACCAACTTTTCAATATTCTTTAATCCCAAAAAAATGAATAAGAGCTTTCCTCCAAACTACAGGAAGACATTCAGTTCATGAAACCTAGATAAAAATCAAGTATGAGATTTGGGGAGGGTCCTAAAGTTTCGATATCACTAGAGGAATCGAAAATGCACCTGATTCATATTTCTCTGGTCGGAAAGATGGATGTCAACGAAATTTTGAATAATAATACGACAGATAATTCGTAACCTTGACAAAAAACGTTGTATAAACTACTACGATCGAATCAGCTGATCATCATCATAGATATCCACTTTTGCCAATGGGCTGAGCACTGAAACAATCTGTAAAGTATAATGTTATACCAATGAGTCTTAATGAAATCATCAAAATGTCTCCCATCTATGTTGCTATAGTATAATAACCTGGGTACCTTATTACGCAGTAATGATGGATAAGTAAGATAAGATATGGATGATGTTTATTGATATCATAGACGAATTAGTGAATCGAGGATACGTAGTTTATTTCATTTCTATTCAGCCTTCCTGCCGGTAGGTTGGTGGTTCTTAGGAATGGTGTGTATCTACCATCAGAGTTGTGTAATAGGTACTCTTTACTTTTTTTCTAATGCAATTATAACTTGTTCACCCACTTTAGTGATCCCATATGACTGTGATTCCATGTTGCTTTTATATGGGAGAGAGCCGCACAGCCCTAAATGAACAGTTGTTTTGTGTTGGAATTTTTCATTTTGACCCAAAATCGGATTCTGTTCCTTTCAGCTCAATATTCAAAATGGTTCCTTACAAGAAGAGGATATAAATTAACTGAATTGAGCCCCCCCCCCCCTCCCCTCAGACATCGCTTAAGGGGGGGGGGGGGGTTCGTTCCCCTACCACCGCTGTATCGGGCACAACCAATCATCCGATACCCTTCATCTAGCTTTTTTCTAGAAAGCTCTCGGCAAGATCTTTCAGCTTAGCGGTATTGTTTGTTTCTTGCAGCGGTTTTGAATTTTGAGCAAGTTTTGCAGTAGTCGTGCTTATGTACCACCTAGTTATGTGTCCGCAAATGTCATCTGATTTTGAAGGACAACTGGGTATAGAGCGGGTTAGTTAGTCATTTTTATTAGGCCCTTAATTACAGTAATCCGGGTCAATTGCAGCCTTTGGACACGCACAAATATGGGATTTAAGCTACATACTACTGGCTACATAATAGGGTATTTGGTTTGTATGTCATTAACTGCTATTTCCTATGGAAAGATAAGAATTGCGATAAGAGATAAATTCTTGCAACCCGTAGGTACTTACTACTCACTCAGTCTAAACCATATTTGTGCAGCATTTTTTGGTTAAGGTTAACGCAATGATGGAAATCAACCATATAAGCCCATTTATCTCCATAGAAGCTCTATTAAATTCAGAAATAATATTCTTTGTGGAATAAATTTGCAACGTTTTTGTTATTTGATTAATTAGTAGTTAGAATGTTCAGAATGATGTTACTTGTCCGATACATCATTATATACCTCTCATTCAGAATAATACATTTAATTAATAGATTATCTATAATAAACTAAAATTTTAGTAAAACTTTATTTTTTATATTTAGGTAAACACCTATTGAAATACAGGTTGGATTGAAGCCAAAGTAAGATCAATCAATACCAAGAGATCGTATTGATTGATCTGAGTCTTGGTCTATTCATAAGAGAGAGACAGTTCGGGTATAGACAGAAACCGGGTGGCACCATTTTCCTCTTTTGAACATCCTCGTTTAGTAAAGTTTCCGTCAGCACCCTTCAGAAACACAAACACAAACTTCTCTGTGGGCACAACGTTCAACTTAAATTCATCCTCAATGCTACTCATTTGCCTTCAAATTCTTTGAACACTCAGCGCAGGTCTATTATCATTTCTACGGGTCTAAAGTCAAACATTCGTTAACCAACGACGTTGTATTGTTACATCATCTCTTGGCAACGTGATACCGTGAATATCAAATACTGCGGTCTGTGAAACGCAACGACGCGCACATTACGCGCATGCACGCTGTTGTGTTTCTGCATTTGTGTTTGATTAATTATTACATAGCCCTTCTACACAGATCATTGGTCTACAATTATTAAACCCGTACGTAGTGAATCACCGAAACATGACGCTCGCGTCTCCCATTAGGACTTTTACCCCCCATTCAGGAGTATTACAATTGAAGCATGTAGGGGATTTTGCTAGCTTCACTCGAAAACGGTAGATCCCTAAGGGTATGTTAACGTGTGTAGGGGATGTTGCTTGTGTACGGAATTGAAACCCCCTAGTCGTGGAATTTCGTTTGAGCCCACACGGACTTTCCAGTTTGTCTACCCCCACCCCTCACAACTACCCCTTACTGAGCAGGGGTTGCGCAATTTTGATGTGGCCTATATTTTAAGCCGGAATTGGCCTGTCATATTAAAAAAAGAATCGCGCAAATCGGTCAATCCGTTCAAAAGATATGGAGATACATAATACATACGGACACTTTAAAGACTAGCCGCTCCGCTCTTAACGACGTTTTTATGCCACAAAAAACTGACACTTTTTTTTTTTTTTTTTTTTTTTTTTTTAAGATTCATGTTTAACCACCCCGTTGGTTAACCCAGTTGGTGAAAGGGAAATTGAACTTCCGCAGTGCTCATCGTACAGAAATCGTTCACTATTCGTTGGAAAGGTGTCATTTTACTGAAGATTAGTAAGATATTTATGTCGCAGTTTTAAATTGACTTACAAGATAATTAATCCAATAATGCGGTATTATGAAAAATGGTTATTAAACAGTATTATTGTGCCGCTTGTAAGCCTTGTTTTGTTGTCACTTGGTTGAGGTGGTAATCATGGTTACAGCTGTGCCGCTTGGTCGCAGGCTAATTAGTTTGGCAACATCATAACTATAAGAAAATGAAATAGGTACTTCCTTTTAAGGTAGTAGTGAGTTATCTTTAAGGTGTGAGATAACTTTAAGCGCTATAAAGACACTCTCTCGAACGATCAAGTTTGTCCCCCACCCCGGCAACTACTTGGAACCGTTCCCTACAAGAAGAACTGTGAGTTCTTCAATTCCGTTCAGTGTTTAGTGGACATGTAGGTCAGAATGAAGTGTATAGTTTGGTGGTCTCATAACACGATCACATAACAGTTTAGAAACGTAAATGTGACTTTTCATTTGTGACTCATGAGCTGCTCCGAGTTGAACGGAATTGAAGAACTCACAGTTCTTCTTGTAGGGAACGGTTCCAAGTAGTTGCCAGGGTGGGGGACAAACTTGATCGTTCGAGAGGGTCTCGTGCTATAAAGTTCTGTGAATACTCAATTTACATATCAGTCTTACTCCAGCCGTCCACCGACGATGTTGTGTTCTGGACCAGATTGCCCTCCTTCTACGTCTTCGGGTGTAAGTATCTACTCATCATTGCACTAATACGTCTAGCGGGAACAACAGAAATGCGACCCCGAATTAGCTCATTTGGCTTAATGCGGAAAGCAACCGGGGGGTCCAAGGGGGCAAAGTTGTTTAGTCCATCATGTTTCGTGTCTGTATAACATTGGATAAGATTTTAAAGTTTAAACAAAACAGTTTTTTTTTTTTTTTTTTTTTTTTTTTTGTTTTTTTTTTTTTTTAATCCATGATCTAACTACTTGAACACGTTATGGTAGTCGGGTCATTCTCATTTCATTTGCCGCTTTCATGTCCCCGACGACGAATTCTCACAATTCTTGACCAACACCAGCGATTTTGGGGGAGAAAAGGGTAGTATAAGTTGGGAGATCAATGAAGAAATAATTTGACTGCCCAAAATCCCCTTTAACCAATACACAGTGTCAACGAAAAACCTTGAAATCCTGGAAACTCATGAGTGTCACTGTCCCCTCCTACCTAACATGTAAGTAGAAGTTAGGTAGTTAGGAAACAATGGCAATCTAGAACTGGCCAGGGTTACTAGCTGCAGTAGGTTGGTTCCTCATTATTTAGAGTAAGGTTTTACATTTTTAAGATTTTTCCCAACCCGTGAAAAACTAGTTTTCCAGTCAGTCTCCCATATCTCATCTCAATGGGACCTCAGGAGTGTTATCATTTTTGCGATCAAGAAAGCCGATGGAAAATGGCGGGAAACAGTCAGATGTGAAGGTTATATTGTCCAGTAGAAGATGTGAGACTGCAGTGGAATGCTTGGAGTTGCAGCAGTTTTTACAGCGAAACAAGCCTATAAACATGGGGAGTATTTTTATTTTCAATCATGAGTGTTACACTAATTACGAGTGTTTTTAGTGCTTAAACAAAATAATCCGATATCAAGAACCATACTGCTTGGTGACAGGTTTCAAACAGTAGCCATCCCCGAGTTTTGCCACTTCATCATCCAGTGTGACGCCATTTTTACTGGCAATTCTCATGGGTGTTACCTCTCAGGAGTGTTACCAAGGATGGGTAAAAAATATATAAAATACAACATCAATGAAAAACTCACTTTTCATCTATAGAAGACAAAGCTGCAATGTACAATGAGTAGTATTTGCCGATCTAACCTCATTTTCGAGCACATTCATATTTCACGTCTTTGAGGTTCTCAAACGACCCAAAGCGGCAAATGAAATGAGAATGACCGATAAACATCAATCTTCAAAAAGAAGATACCGATTCACCGATTCCGTCGATGGGACCTCAAGATTTTTGGACCTGCCGACAGAATTTTTTTTTTTTTTTTTTTTTTTAGATTCCAAAGATTAAAGTCACTAACTTCTATGTCTAAACCTCTATGACTATAATATATCTCTACAGACTCCAACTCTTTCACAAGAAACTACTGTTTTAGGTAGCTTAGTTTATTGGATGGCCAACGAACTAGTTTCGCAACAGCTCTTTTGTGGAAAACCCTGCTGTCACGTGGAAAGATGGAGTTTTATGGAGACCGCTTAGTAATGACGTGAGGTTAGGTTGAAACCGGTAGGAAGAGGATAGTGTCATTCACCAAGAAGTATATATTTATTCCTGGTTGATGAATCTCGTGGTAATACGAATGGAAGTATCTGGAATAAATGACTCAGGATTGAGGGAAGCCCTTCCTTTTTCATGATCCAATTTCCGATATCTAAATGGAAGAATATTCAGGAGGGTTTATAGCTTCCTCTATCGAATGACCTCCATTCGTTTAATGAAGGCTTTTAAATCAAGAAGGATGGGAATACTGGTACCCAAAACCACCAATGCAGTGGGGCTCTCCCAGACAACAGACCAATGTATCTCCCCATCTTATTCTAAACATTCACCTTTTAAGAATTCGAGTGTTCACTAACTCAAAATCCAAATCGAATATCAGAACCTCATAAGCGGGTTTTAGTTATTTATTATTGTACACTATTTTACTTTTTTATCTCACCTAGTATTTAAATAAATGAATAAATAAATAAATATATATATATATTTTTTTAATTTGAGAGTTTTTATTCACAATGATTTTTAATGCTTAAATTCATAATGATACTCCATTTATTTAATAAGTGTTATTCTAACCAGGAACAAATTTTAGAATTTCAAATCATCAGTTAGCACTTTTTATCAACATTTGAAAAAAATTGTGTGTACAAAGTCTCTAACGTTCAGGTTAATGGCTGAACACGTATTCCAAGTTACAGTATGCCATACAAATTGAATAACCTAACACCAGCATGGAGATATTTTGTGCGATACTAATTATAGTAATTTATTCGCCCGACCATCACAAAATTATGTTACGCAAATAGGGTGACGAATTGCATCTTGCGTCGTCATATGAGAGACCTCTGAGGCCAGTTTCTTTCCTAATCTACTCACTGTAATACGTTAACTGTAATAAACGATTTCACGAGTAACAAACGAACATAGGTTGAAAGAAGGTACACTCTCTATGTAACCCTTCAAAATGGTGTAAAGATGCCTTTGTCATTAATTGTTTATTCATTAAGAATACTTAAAATTTCAAATTGCAGAGCACCTTAAATACTCGTAGCGCCGAGTAAATTATATATACTGCAAATAAATACGTAGGTCATATGTATATTTTCTTCCTCAAGGTTTCTGTGAATTTCCTTTACTCTCTGTAATTTATTTATTACCCTTCTTTATATATATATATATATATATATATATATATATATATATATATATATATATATATATATATATATATAAAGATAAATATTCTTGATCGGTCTTGGGAAAAAAATATAGATATATTTCGTTCTATTTGTAGAACCTATATATATATATATATACAATATTGTATATAGAGACGTATCTTATATAGATACATTGATACTTATAATATATATATTTTTCCCCATATAATACATATATATATAATATATATATATATATATATATATATATATATATATATATATATATATATATATATATATATATTGTGTGTACAGTAATTATGGGACAAACTCACGGAATCGATTCTAAAGCTCATTTCTGATCGTGAGTTTCTATTACAGATTTTTTTAAATACTTTGTTTTCGAGTTATCAATGATTAAGATTTTTTTTCGTGTTTAATACCTTATGACATTGAAACGGCCACCACTCCCTTCAGAATCACTGTACACTCAAAACTAAAAAAATCACTGGAAAGAGCGTAAAATTTCATATATCCCTGATAAAAAATAAAGTTTTTAAATTAAGTTTTAAATGGACAAAAAAATGCCAAAATACAAAATTAGAATGTTTTTCGGCAAGCGACCTCTGGAAAGACTTTCTCAAACTGTCAGCTTTCGAACGGCCTAGTCAGTTTTACTTTTACTTTGTTTATTGGAGGTGAAAAGCATGTTTGTATGCTGAAAATCATGATTTTCTAAATGAAACCAAGGGTTTTCGTGAAAAATTACACTTTAAGAAAATTTGAGTGTGAGACAGGTTTCTACGTATTTTTTCACGATGATCGAATGGTAACACTTGCGGATCTTCCCAAATCCGTTATGTATACAGAGGTTTACACTTTCACTCACGAATTTTTAGTTCATTTGTGATGCTCAATTTTATGTGTTTTTAAGTGTAAAACTAGTTATTTAAAGTGTAAAACTCTATTATAACGGAGTTGGGGGAGAAAGGCAAGAGTTATTTTCAATTCAGCGTGAATAGGGGCCCAAACTTGAATTTTTTGGAGGCTCATTTTTCACGAAAACCCTCGATTTCATGGAGAGAAAAAAAAAGAAAGAAAAACTTTCGATCAGAAATGAGCTCTAAAATCGATTCCCTCAATTTTTCCTATAATTACTGTACACACCCCGTATATAGGTACGTATAAGTTACTAACACATTTTATTTTGAAGAATAAAATTAATGGCACCGTCCACACTGTACGTGCCTACATACGATCATTTTCCCTGAGAAGTTAGGAATGAAAAATGGACGTCAACACGAGTGTGAAAGATTTCATAAGAGAAAATAGTCAAATCTCCTAATGATCTCCAGGGAAACAGCACAACTAGTTAGCTCAAGAAGTTACTTGAATTAAAGTGACTTCATGAAAAGCATGTATTGTCGTGTTACTCGTGTCACTCATTGTAGTGTCAGTCAGAGTTACCGGTTACTTACTGCGGTTACAGATATCACACGGTGCATGTGAACCATGATCAGCTGATCTGGTTACAATCGACAGCTGACAAATCGAAAGACGTGAGCAGGAGACCGCTTAATTGACAACGCAAGATCGAGTCTTAGCACGTCCTCGTTACCACGTCTTCAACACTACGCCCGTAAATGTATAAACCCGATGACGGTTACTGTGATAAGCGTGTTCAGTCCATATTTGTGTACTATACATATTAATTAGGTGCTTTATTCAAAATATGAATTTAATATACAATCATAATAAATTATACTAATTTTATTTATATTCATCTTATTTTCACTCGAAGCAGTCCAATCATCGAGTGCGCAAAAACAATTTAGTCAACGAAACGGAGGATAAAGGGTTGCCGAAAAACGGATAAAATCGTTTCATTCCAATCATATCTACCTTTTTCAAGATGCAAACATTAAACTACTAAGATACCAACATGTATTATTTTATTGATTTTCCCCACAAAATGCACAAAATCTCTTATACCAACCTCTGTATCTATATTTAACAATATTACTACAAATAAAGTTGAGCGAGAACTTACTTGAACGATCGCCGGTGTTGATGTGTCTTCAAGACAAACCTGGAACGCATTGTCGGGCTAGTCTCTGCTGAATAAACTAGCGAGATAATATAATTATAAGCCTACAAAGTCTAATACTTCTCGCTGAATTTCATTGCACAAATAAAACGCCGGAAGAACGGGCGACGGACTGATTCGATTTTTGTAATCTACGAACATTGAAACGTAACCAACAAATTTTGAGAGAGGTGGATACAAAAATTTCTTGCCGATTACAAAGGTTCACTCTACAAATATCACTACGAATTGAAAACAAAATGAAACAACACGATGGTGGATAATGGAAACTGGGATTAGGTTGAAGGAAAACTGAATCGGAGAAATACAAGATGTCGGAATCAGCGTCAGGTTAAAACATTTGATAAGAGAATACTTAGAGATGACGCGTGAAACACTGAGCTTGCACCGTAGTAACAGCCAGCGTGTTAGCGCCATTTTGATTTTCCCTAGATTCACGTACGCCGCATTAGAACACCGTTGTAACTAGGAACTCTCACAGTGAAGTTTCGTAACCCAACTACCGACTGTAGTGCATGGAGTTAGAGTCAGGAGGTGCAGGGGTCGCGAGAAGACCCAGCATTTAGGGACCCTCATTCAAACCCGATATCTTTGTACGTACTGATATGAAGTTGTATAATGATAATAATATCAGAGGGAAGTTTGGATACTGGAAGAGCTACCTACATAATTATTATGAAGGGATACATATAGTAATTTCCTATGTAAGACATCAAAATCATGTATAAACACGCGTAATCTCAGTTAAGTAGGTGAACGTGATTTTACGGTACCCGTCATATCACACAAGGCTCTCTTCACATCAAGTGTAATTTTGTAGGAGGAACAAGCTGTAAGTGATTGCCTCAACTCAGCTCCTAAGTACGGCAAGGGAAACGCTCCCGCAGGCATCCTCCCGGCGAGGCTGATATATACGCCAACCATGGAGTAGTGATACATGGCCTTACATAAAGCAGGCTAACGTTATTTCTCTCAGCGGTGAATGGGTGAAGTGGAGGGAGGGGTCCAAGTTCTTGAAGACGACGAAGAAGTGGAGCCCGAGCAAGCGGTGAAGGGTAGCGAAAGACAAATCCTAGCCCATACCTCTTGTCACGTACAAGCCAACTGACCCCCTAGGGAGCCCGCTACGCCCCCTTCAACGCATCCTCTTTCTTGCTACGCAAACTCGGAATATTACCATGATGGAATAACCTCTCGTAGACAACTTTAGAAGATTGAAGATTACTAAATGCTCATATCCGTTTGAAAATACAGTTCGTTCAATACAAACACAATTAAATTATAAATTAACTTCCTCCAGGAACAAATTAAATGAATAATCATGCAAATGATTACACACACACAGGTTGATTACTTCTGTATTTGATAGCCCATAGGCTATCTATGTTAAATTTCTTCTCTACTACGCGGGGGACCAAACCCCAGTCTCCCGCGTAACTGGCTACATCTTGTGTGACATCTTGGTGATGTGCTGTCGCGTGAAGTCCGAAAGATTTGCATGAACCCCTTGTAGGGAACGAACCGATGAAAGTGCAGCATCACGAGCGGACCCATTTTATTCATACCAATAATAGCTATAAATAATAGCCAAGAATAAGAAAGATTTTAAAATATTGATTTCATTTTTATTATTATCATTTCTTATTTTGTTTTATTTTATTTTATTTTATTTTGTTTTATTTTATTTTATTTTATTTTGTTTTATTTTATTTTATTTTGTTTTATTTTATTTTATTTTGTTTTATTTTATTTTATTTTATTTTATTTCATTTTATTTTATTTTGTGTTATTTTATTTTTTTATTTTTTTACCTATTTATTTTATTTTATTTTATTTTATTTTATTTTTTTTTTTTTTTTTACATTTTCCCCTAAAATACTAATTAACTGACAAACTGGGGTTGATTGATAATTTTAGCGAGATTACACGTACATCCCTGGTTAACGAATGACCATGATGGTGCCTTCGCTTGATGATTTTTGAGCCATAAAAGTTTCAGAGAAAAGCTTCGGAAGGCAGTAGAATGGATTTTTCGGTTCTTCGATTTTTTGAACCTACGGATGTCTTGCAACGTATTCAGATCACTACTCTGAACTACTACTGTAGACACAAAAGTAAAGCGATGCCAATTATTACACAATGAGTTATTATTTCTGTGTTGGATAGACCTTCCACGCAGATCATTGGTCTATAATTATTAAACCCCTTATGTAAAATATGATCAGAACATGGCGCATCGGGTCTTTGAGAAGGGTTCACACTTTTACAGTTCCAAGATCCCGCAACTTTACACTTCACAGTAAAGATGTTTAAAAAAACCGAAAAATGATGCTTGAAGTAATTTACGTTAGTGCATTAGTGCGAACAATCTACAGCATGACCTAAAAATTCCCGGAAAATGTAATCCAAATCCGATGAAAACTATGTGGTTAATAGGTACGTAGCATCAATAAGTCGATCCTACGACAACCCATAATTCGAACTTTTGTATGCGTAAAATCAGGCGCAAAGGAGTACCCCAATGGTCTGAAAATTTTGCGTTTACTATTTTTAAAGAATGAAGATTTCATCCTAAACATTTTGACAGCATTTGCGCTGTCCTACTATGAGTGGTTCGCTTTTTCTGTTTTTCAAAGTTTCGGTGAAAAGTGACGTCTCACTAGGCAGGGGGTCCCACCCAGGCGGGAACGGTGCCATAACGCAGTTTGTTGCCAAAACTTTGAAAAATCATGGAAAGGAAACTATTTGTCTTAGAAGAGAGAGATTAGTGGCTGTACTCTTAGAATCTATTTCCGTTCATGACAAAAAGTGAAACAAACAAGCGGAAATTCCTCAACACGCGCAAAAATGTTCCAATTGTGGAATATCGAGTTTTTGAATATATTCAATTCCAATGTGTTCGATTCACGCTGAATACTGTTGTGATTTTCATTTATTGATATTCAGAATACCTACTCGGTGTTTTCTATTATATGGTATTCTATTATTCAGAACACCTACTTGCTATTAACATAGATATGTTTTTGGGCTGGGGGTCATTCTAAAATTTGCCTAACGAAACCGAAATTTGTGACGTCCCGGCACTTCAGACTATTATTAATTCGAAAAGTGAAGGCTAGGTAGAAACCAATGAGGTACTACCGTGATGAAGTACCTAATTCCACCTTCCTCAACAACCGACTTAGACTTCTGTTTTAGCATGGAACGAAGGTAGCGCGAGAGTTTTTACTTTCCCAACATCCCAACAGAGTGGAAAGTAATGTCCACTTTTACTTTCCCAACATCCCAACAGAGTGCAAAGTAAAGTCCATTTTTACATTCCCAACATCCCAACAGAGTGCAAAGTAATGTCCATTTTTACGTTCCCAACATCCCAACAGAGTGTAAAGTAATGTTTACAACTTTGACATATCCATGATCTATTGTTTTTTCCCTCAAGGGAGAAATTTATATATGTTGTGGTTTTTTAATTTTATTATCATTTCTTCCGTCACCCCACCCGCTCGATGATAAAGCACCTGCTATCTCCTTGGTAACCGCATCAAGAAATAGAATGCCGCCACTGTGATGCTGTACCGAATGATACAGGTTCTCATTTTACTCCGACAGGCTCGGCAAAGGGTTTCTTGCTGCTCTGTGAGTACCTCACCAAAGTGGTAAAAGTAGCCACCTGGACGGCAAGAAAATGGTGATAGTCGCAGGCCCCAATGCTTTCTGAAGCCCGTTCTACTCACGGGGGAGAAATGGGGGGTTAAGAGCACTGTCGGAGTTGTCGTAGTTGTCAGTTTCTTGATACAGACCAGCGAAATGACAGTTTGGAGAACTGTTAGGTTCTTCGCTGTGCCATTTGCTGACAGAAATACTCTCTGGACGTCACCTATGACACAAGCGACTTGGGAGCGATATGCCATAATGTTTTGAAAGTGGTGGACGACTACTGACGTTGCAGAGATTGGGCGGTAGCCACGAGGATTACATACCCCCTTTGGGGGGGGGGGGGGGGACGAAAATTTCCCGGGCACAGGCCAATCCATTCGGGGGATGATCAGCTTAATAGTCTTTGGTGCTTTGTTCCAGCGTCAGAGGAAAATACCATCAGGTCCAGCAAAAGTCCAGCGTCATAACGACAAGGAAAATACCATCAGGTCCAGCAAAAGTGGGGGAAAATCATTTTGAGGACACATATTGGACCTTTCCAAAAGCTTTTTTGATGCCTGCGCCATAATAAAACTGTTCAGTACGCTTAATAACGCCATTTTATTCCCAAGTGTTTTGCTTGTGACGATTTTGCCACGTCTGCAGAACCTTCACATTTTGTCGCCCGTGATTAAGCTCTTTAGATCAGTACGCTTTCCTTTTATAACGCTGCACAAGTAATCCATGGTGGAAGCTGGGGGAACCACCAGTTCACCAAGTTTGTGGCTGGGAGCACTCAAGAGTGGCTCCCGAAAGTACACGTACTCCTAGAGACGGGGTAAAACTTGTTTCCTTGGGGAAAATCATGCGAGCTCCTTGGTACTTTAAGACAAATAAGACAGCAATATTGGACCTTTCCAAAAGCTTTTTTGATGCCTATCTGATACGAAGATATAAGACCATAATAAAACTGTTGGCTTAATAACGCCTTTACGATTATGAAGTGGGTAAGCCACGTCTGCAGAACCATTTTGTCGCGCGTGATTAAGCTCTTTAGATCAGTACGGGAAATCTTTCCTTTTAATCTCTAAAGGCAAAGAGAGCCATTCGAAGATAAACGCCCCCAGATTAGGGTACCGGAACGTGGAAAGTAAACAAGCGAAAAGAAACGGAGGACGAGAAGGCGGGTAGAACTAAGAAAAGGGTTGGCCCTAAGGGCATTGAGGTGATGAAGAGACGAGGGCGTACTTGGCTCTTTTTATGAACACCTTGAATAAAAATCTTCCTTTTTCTTCTCGGAGGCTTGATGGAATAACAGCCATCTAAAAACACTGAACGTGAGCGATAGAATGAGTGAAAGTAAGAAATAAAAGCTCAGGAAAGCCGGACGTGTCTATGCAAAGTTCTAGAAAAGTTTGAAACCCCGGGCCAGCGCGGCGCGAGAAGAAAAGTTTGTAATATAAACGGATTGATGTCACCACGTTAAACGACGATAAGGGAGCACCCAACAAAGTTGAGACTTCTGAATAAAATTTATGTTATCGGGTCGGTTTTTTATGAACTTTCTAGTAAGCATACAAATAAAACGATGGAATGCAAACGTTGTCTGGATTGAAACCACAGGCTCTGGAATCATAAATCGCTGGAAAATGGGTTGTTTCCGTTACAATAAAAGGAACATATTGATAAAACTCAATTAATTTAAATTAAACTTTTCTGGCACATTCAGGATATAGCTGCTTTTCTTATATTTATACGAGTATATCAACGTTGGATATTGCTGAACCAACAAGTGTATTTGTGTGTATGGGTGTTTGAAAACGGAAGTTAGTGAAAAACGTTGTCTATTTCCACGAAAAATTCCGTTTTGAAATCGGTTTCCACAACTTCGTCGCGAGTGATTTAGTTCGTATGGGTGTTTGAGTGTATATGACCGCAAATCCTAGCAACAAGCCTAATTTCCACAATATTCAACCGATTCTCATGAAATTTTCATGTAATGTGCGGGTTAGGTTGAAGATGGTCCCCTAAGAGTTTCGTTGTTCCCAAATCAAGTCTTCGCTCGGAGCATGCGCAACCGTAAATTCCATCAACCAGCATTTTCTCACGCCCCCGTTGTCCGATCTCGCTCAAATTTGAAGGATAGGTGGAAGAGGTTAATTTGAGAAATCCCCAGCAATTTCAACATAATGCTATCATTAGTGACTACTGCACATGCGCGAATATATATATTTTTTTAAACGAGCCTAATTTCAACAGTTTTTATTGGATTTTGATGAAACTTTCAGGGAATGTGGAGGTTAGGCTGCAAGTAGTCTACTATTACTTCTATCCTTCTCAAAGCATTCATTCCTACTGCACTTCTATCCTCCTTCATTTTGCGCATTCGCAAACGTAAATTCCATTTTTTGACGCACTAGTCGTCCAATCCTGCTCAAATTTGTGCATAGTGGGGAGGGCAATGGTTTAATTATTCCTTGTTAATTTCAACATGATTGCAACATTATTAGCTCATGTGCATGCACGAAAGTGTACTCCCAGGAAAAAGGTCTAGTTTTCATCAGATTTTGATTACATTTTCTGGAAATTTGTGGGTTAGGCTGTAGATTTTTCCCTGCCAATTTCAATTTTCTCAAACCATTACTCCATTCTGCGCATGCGCTAACGTAAATTACTTCAACCAACATTTTCCCGTTTTTTAAAAATATCTTTACTGCAAAGTGTAAAATTGCGGGGTCTTGGAACTGTAATAATGTGCACCCACCCTTCTCTGAGGCACAATGCGCCATGTTCTGGTCATATATTACGTATGGGGTTTAATAATTATAGACCAATGATCTGCGTTGAAGGCTATCTAACACAGAAAGAATAAACCATTGAATAATAATTTGCAGCGGTTTTTTTCTTTCTTTCTGAAACCTAGGGAGCCAAAACGACATGTAGGTGATATGAAGTGCTCACCCAGTATATACCATTTCGACATGTAAGGGGTAAGAAGCGCTCACCATGTATATGTCATTTCGACGTGTAGGTGGTAAGAAGCGCTCACCCAGTATATGCCATTTTGACGTGTAGGTGGAAAGAAAGGCCACTCGCTTAAGTACAAGTCGTTTTGACAATTGGGTGGTAAAAAAATATCTACGTTTCATGAATTATTATTTCAAATTTCGTCAGATTTACATTTTTCAAAAATGGCTTAGGGAAAGGAAATAGTAATACTCACTGACGAGGAGATTTTAAAAGTACTTAGATTAGTTCCATCGCCTGAAGTAGAAGCAGATGAACGATTGACAACGACAGTGACACTGGAAAAGATTTCATTGAATATCCCGACCTATTCTACCTCTCTTAAGAAGACCCCAATTTGACTTTGTTTCAATGATCGAGCTATAGTACCAAAGACGAGAAGCCACAAGGCCCCCAGCCACCATAGACACCATGGGTCTCTCGGTACCATGAGAGTAAAATGGAAACAATATCAGCATTTTGGTTTAGGTTGATGGGAAAATGTAAAGGATGTTACGACTCAGGTTCCTACCTGGCTATTGGTGAACATCTAGTCGGCTTCAAGGACATTGTCCCTTCAGCGTGTACCCTGGTAGAGAAAAAATAAGGAATGAAAATCTTTAGCATGGGACAACGGCACAAAATCATATACTTGGAAAAAGGTTCCTCAGCCAGTGACGTAACACAGACTGAATACACCGTACTACAGTTGACTGATTCTATAAAAATTCTATGTTAGCTATGGTTAGTGTCAGAACCTACAAGAATTTATTTTACGTATGTGATTCCAGAAATGAAATTTTTTCCCTCTCAAATTATAAGAAGAAAAATTTGTATTGTCATTTTGAGAGAAGAATTTAATTTTTTCGGTTCATCATTATTTTATTTATTTTTTGCTGTGGTAAGGTTCGACGAAAATACCATAAAAGCTATAATTTGTGTATTTCATTAGAGAAAAATGAGGGTATAAGAAGTTAATATGAATCAAGTTCTGTTGTTTTGATGTAAGAATTATCTATTGGTCACTTGATTTCCCTTAGAATTTAAGTGGAAACTGAGATTTTCCAGGTAAGTACGACGTCTTGACGTGTGGGTGATAGTGAGCAATCGGATTTGAACGATGTTAATCTAGGGTTATTCGATCAGTGACATGACTTCATTCAATACAGTTCTATTATTTGATTTAAAGTGGTGTCATGACAAGGCCTTAACTTGAAGAAGGGAAGGATTGACACAACAACAATATATATATATATATATATATATATATATATATATATATATATATATATATATATATGTATATATATATATATATATATATATATATATATATATATATATATATATATATGTGTATATATATATATATATATATATATATATTTAATCAATATGAAAGGTAAAGCTGGAGCAGTTTTTGAAGTGGGGATACTTTGTACATCTGTGATAAATCTATCAAGCCATCAATTCATGTTGTATGAATAAAACAATAAAATAGATAGATAGTAGAGAGTACATGAAATCCAAGGACTGGGTAGCGGTGAGAAAGTTTGAACAAAAGATGAAGCTAAAACAAGACACAAAACATTGCGTTTCCACACTGTTGGTGATTACTCTCTCGGAAAAACTAAGGTACAGACTGACGTATGGTTCATTCTACTTCCCCACTAATAAATGAATGTACACACTCCTCCCGCACAATTAATCTAGACAACGTAAAACGTCAACACCGGGTCTCTTCATCACTGTGGAACAAGGCTGGGGATAGCAGCGCTTTGGCTTGGTTAGAGGAACAACGTGCCAGGAAATCCTATTAAACGGGTCGGTGTTAGCAGAAGCCTTCATGACACGATGAAAAACAAACTTGGAATTCTGTACAACACGTAATTTTGATAGCGCTTCAGGTATCACGAATTTTGGTACCTGAAATCAGGAGTGTGGATAACTATATGTAAAAAAAGAAAGGAAAAATATAAAAGGGGAAATAAACAACATCCTCCGTGCTAACGAATGACTCTTGAGGACCCTTAATGCGAAAAAGTTCAAGTCATGCAGCATCATGAGCTAATAAGCAATTTTTGGAGTTTAGCCTGATTTTTATGTTGGAGTTTTGCCTGTTGTTTTTTGTTGTTGTTAGCCTGAAATTTTAGTTCAAAACTGTGGGTGCACGAAAACTTACAACTAATAATTTTAGGGCAAGAAATGTATTCTAAATAATAATCTCCTACTCAAGTAGAGGTTTTGAATTTTTACCTTTTTTCAGTTTTTATCGATTTTTTAGCAAATTTTAATGAATTTTAAGTACATTTTTCATCATAATTTTGTACATACATTTTTAGATGTCATATTTTATAGTTAATAAACTTTATTTGAGCAATATTCCACCAAACAAACATAAATTTAACGATTTTTAGAAATTTTTAGTGATTTTTTGCAGTACATTTTTTGAAATTTGACCAATTTAATGTGCACTAGACTATTTTCATCTCAATCCTAAGGATAGTTGTCGTCTGGAATGACACAAATATTCGGTAAAGAAATTTTTTCAACAAGTTTTATTTTAAAATTTTTTGAGCCATTGCAATAGTTCATTTTTTACAAAAATTCGCTAAAAGCAATTTAAGGACAGAAAGGCCTTTTTTTGTAAAGTCTTATAATGCTTGTTACACTTTCACATTCACGTATGCGCAGCAGCTACTAATGATTCAATCGTGTTTAAATTTATAAAATGAAGTTTTATTTACTGTTTTCAAAAATAAAACAAAAGATAATTATGTTGTATTACAATAAAAAATGTAAATGAGTTATAATGAATTGGTGAATTTAGTAAATGAGTTCATAGATTAACCGCCAGTGACAATCTTCAGTGAGAAGGATAATTGGTTAATAATGAACTGCAACATAATTTCCTTCATACAGCTTGGCCAGATCTCCTCTTGAATAGCCACTCTTCAGAGATTGGCAACCCTTATAATACGATAAGTAAATTTACTATGGGCGACGAATTTGAATTTGAAATGACTCTCAAGTACCCCGGGAGAAGCCATCCTTCAGAACTGTAATTATTCAGAATTTTGGAGACACGGCGGAGCTCTTGTGCTGTTCAAATACCCCCCCGTCCACCACTTCCTCAAGCCTAAATGGAAGGTGTTAGACACATAATGGAGCAACGTGCAACAACAGGTACCTACCTATTGGGGAAGTGAAGCCCTCTTGTAACGCGACGAAGCTCCTTTTGCCTAACCCCCAGCCGTTGCCCCGCTAAACTTCGCTTTACATATTAACCAGCCCCCTCCTCGAGTTCAGCTTCAGGTTTTCTCCCTCCATAATTGAGTTTTCTTGCGGTAAATAAGAAAGGCGTCCAAACTAAGTATAAAGAAGGATCCTCTAAGCTGCAACTTATCAATTATTCACTTGAGCTCTACGGTTTGTGAATGCAGGAGCGTCAGAAGCCTCACAATCACCTTGTTCACCCACTTCAACACCTGCTCTTGACACCTTCCAATATCTAGACACATTTGACATCCCTGGATCACTCTCGTCCCATAGAACTAAAAATCGTTTTTTTATCGTTTACACACACCATTTCTGCTTGGATTGTAGGATTGTTTAGTTAGTTTTTAAATATGAATACTTGAACAAATCATGTTCGTTACACTGGGATAACAACATTTTTCTAACAAAGCACACATTATATTTTATAATATGAGCGGTAAGAACTTTACATGAGCAAATGAAACTGTAACACTTCAGCAAATCAAATAAATATTATACACTTCAATATCCTAGACAAATGTTACTTTGTCAACCCACCGAGTGCGTGCGTGCGTGTGTGTGTGTGTGTGTGTGTGTGTAATTAGATAACGTTCTTTACCGACTTCCGTTTTCTCTATTAAAGTAGGTCCGCAACTTCGACGCGAATGATTTATCTAGTTCCCAACTCTTCCTTGGAAACTTTTTCTTAAAGTGTAATGATGTCTTGACAAGTGCGGATCTGTTAATGAATTCGTACACTGATCAGGTACGAACTATTAGAGTGAGCGACCGTTGATGCTCTAAAACTGATGAGATTGATTTCAGTGGGGTAATTAATTGAAGCAGGTACCGTGTCATCACCTTAGCGAGTATACAGTTGTGGTAGTTCTGGTTAGGTACCTTCAATGCATATCTATATTAATAAAATCATAAGTATTTCTGTCTGCACATTGATTAGAATCATGAAATTCTCCATTTCTTTCCAATTTCATGCTATTTGTAGACGATTGGTACCATTTTCTCAATTTTTCTCAGTCTGTCAATCTGTCTATCTGTCCGTATGTTTGTCCGATTTTCACGGTTACAGGGGTCATTGGACAAGAGTTTTGAGTGGAAGGAAATGTTTGTATCAGTCCAACTTGAAATATAGGCTATTTGAAGTTTTTAAAATTTGACTCAGATGGGGTCTTTAAGGGGAGGGGGTGAAATGGGGTATCTTGGACACCAATGACGAACTGGGGATCTGATTGGGCGAATATGTTTGGAGAATTCTAATTTGAATCACAAACTACTTGAATTTTTTAAAACTGAACCATAACGGGTATTTTGAGGGATGATTGGGGGTGGAATGGGGGTATCTTGAACATCACTGAATAAACTGAGGACCTTATTGATAAAATATGTTTGGATGACATTAAAAAACCACAGCCTACTTAGAAATTTTCAATTCCGACCCATAGGGGTGTTGTAGAGGAAGGGGGTTAGGAAAGGGGTATCTTTGAAATCACTGAACAAACTGGGGACCTGATTGGGCGAATATGTTTAGACTACGTCAACCTCAATCACAGGCTATTAAAATTTTTTCTAGCCTGCGTATATTCAAGTCAACCTGTGCAACGCACGGGTGAACCAGCTAGTCTATATTAAGCATAACAAATCTCCCAAGCTGGATGCGGCACATAGCTTCCTCGTGTCAATAACATGAATGTTTCGAAATAATCATGAAAGACTCTTTGGAGGGTTTATTTGGCGGTAGAACAATGTCTTCCAATCAGGCAATAAGAAAGTTATGCTCGATACATGTGACGTTTGCGCTTACGCAAAAAATACCAGTGATTCGGAAGCAATGGTGACTACCTACAGTATAAAATATTTCATCGTTGAAAATATCTCCTAAATCAGATGGAAACGGTAAATTCCTTGTTTGTTACAAAGATTCGAAGTTCTCGCATGCGCAGCAGTTGTGATGAAACTCATGCGATGTTATCAAATCGTAATTTCCCGGCTACATTCCTACTTTGAACGAGATCGGACAAATAGGCCATCACAAATTTCGATTGATTTTAGGTTGGCGCATGCGCAGTGAATAGGTACTGTAAATTTCAGAGTGATGAAATTCGTAGGGGATATCCCACATTGATATGGGGTGAATAAATCAATCCTCTTTTTTTTTAACTAGCCTCCAAATCGGAACGAAATCGGGCGACTAGAACTTGAGAAAAGGATATTGATAGGGGACTATTTACAGCCTAAAAATCCCTGAAAATTTCATAAAAATCAGATGCAAACAGTAGAACTATGGGTGTTGCAAGGATTTGAGGACACACAGACAGACACGCTGACACAGACAGCCACGGATCCAAAGCTGTTTAGAACAGAATGGTATAAAACGTAGATAATGCTATTGAAAATTTTGATTTTGGAGAAGAAAAAACTGTAATATTCCAAGAGTGAAAACATGCTTCTGCTACCTATAGGTTGACTTGGAAGCAACATTATTTAACCCACTTTTTTTATATAATGCGTTCATCACTAAAATTATTTACTGATTCATCATAATAAATTTGGCGATTAATTACTTTAGAAAGTCATGACCCTGTTTTTTCTTGTGAATGTGTACATTACCGTAAATCAATGTCAAATTGTATTTTGCATTACAGATCCTGATTTTGCACCTGAGTTGAATGTTTCAGACTACGATTAGATAATGAGATTGAAGTAGTTTTTTATCCAGGGGATAATGCGATCATACCTGCAACATCCAAAGATTATCAAGGTTCAGTTTCAAGGCTAATCTTACCATAGGGGCCTCAATTCGGGTTGGTTCCGAGGAAACTATTCTAATCCATCACCCTCCCACGACTTAATGAAATGAAGTGGGAGATCGGGCCACAAGACAGAGGAGAGAGCATGGTTATATAGGGTAGGGCACGGGGTGAATTAGAACCGGGCATTTGTGGTGACAAGGGAAGGAGGTGGGTACTAAAGACGAACAGTGCCCCGTAACCACACTGAGCTACCATCTGACGTGATTTTGAAATGAAGTAGTTTATCTCAGCGAGAGGCCTGTGGATAGTAACTCCAGTTCAGAGTCACTGAATGACTTGTTTTTCTGTAACTAGACACTCTTACTTTAGGGATTATTCTGTCTACCAGTACTGATGTGAGTGACGTTGATGTGGAATAGTTTACTTATTTTCCCATCTTTCTCACAGGGGCGAGGGATATTCAGAGCGCTCTGCCCCCCCCCCCCCCCCCCCAGAAAAGTTGCCATAACCGGGAAATCATCAAAAATGACAGTTCTCAAGCGAAACAGTTGTGTTTACCTTAGGCCTGACCAAGAAAAATGAACCTAATACTTACTGGAATAGCCTAAAATTAAATATGACAATGTCATTACGTACAGAAACTACACGGCTCAACCCACTAAAATCGTTTTGGAATCGTTGAATTAGATATCGAAAGTTCTTTACGCCTGGACCCACCCCGTCAATATTTTTAACGTGAAGAGGTTGTCGCATGTCTGATTTTTTCTTAATTACAAAAGTGCTTACCCGGGCAACGTCATTAGAGATAGCCAAGTTCTGGAGGATTGTATTATAGGTTATGTGTTAACCAGGGACTCTAAGAATGTCCATGTACAATTTTAGCTTAATGGGTCTGGGATTTTTTACATGATTGAGTAAAACACACACACACACCATTAGATTTTTAAAAAATAGTAAGATAAGATATATAGGGATAGGGAGGATAACCTTTGTATTTTACGAGACCGAATTAGATTTCCAATCCGTCTACAACAAAAGCATGTTGTACTTCAGGCCGTAACGTAAAATTTACTACTTCAAATAATGGATTTCCTTAAAAATAAAGATATTCAAATGTAGTTTAAACTACCTAAGCACATTTATTTCGGCTCATGAGGTCTAAACTCCATCTTTATCAACTAGTAGATCTTTTGAAAGCTTTCTCATCCACCTTTAATTCATTGAATAACGAAACTCCTTTTGTAACGCGATCAACGGATCACCCACCAAAGTAAAAGATGGGGCACCTACCAATAAACGGGTGAGAAAGAGACGGGAAGTAAAGCGGCAGCAATTGCTGGTAATAAAAATAAAAAACGTGAATTGAGGCGAAACGTGAATGTGCGGTGAGGTCATTGTGCAACAGTAAAGAAAGAATAATAGGTCGAAAAGAAAAGACCCAAAAGGGGTTTCAACGCATAAATTCGGTTCTGGCTGCAATTATTCCTAGAGAAACGGGAAGCAGAATTGGATTTTCGGTAAAAGATTGAACTGGGAAAAAGAGGCAAGTGGGTCGTAAGAAGTACCCAGAATCCTCGATTAGGACTACAGTTTTCTGCCAAAGGAGATGGCCTGGGGTCTTTCTCAAATAAACGGATCTTACAAAGGTCGCTCGAGGGTGGCATGGATCCATATTCGCCAGTTGTGGCTCCAACGGAGTAACGTCTGGAGTTGATTAAGGTTTTTTTTCGTCTGTTTTCCCCCCAAATGGAAAGAGACTTGTATTTTCTTTCCAATTCTCATTTCATATGCGCCCCAGATCTGGAGGTCGTGAGCTAGCAATAGCTTTTGACCGTCCCTTCCCCAGTTTTCTCCGGGAATATAAAATATGCAAAGTGCCTTCAGAAGAAAGAAGTGAAGGGTGAACCGAATAAACAGGTCGTGTCGGTAGGCAAGTGACGGGGAGGAAGTGTCGGTTGATGAAAACTTTAGATTGGAAACGGGTGATATCATCCACCGTCCCAAGTGGAAAAACAAAATGAAAAGGTCCAGAAAGTTGTTGGAATATTGGTGTGATCTTGTCCTCTTAGATATTTCCGCCGTATTCCCGTTCGTTATCGTTGAATTTGAATGTATCATTGATTACAATGTATAACGCTACAAATCATTACACAGAGGTTTATTATTTCAGTATAGTATAGCTCTTCTACGCAGAACACCTGTCTATATTATTAAACGAATCATTAGGTAGTTAGGTATCTAATGCTAATGTGTCAGCAAAGGTGTAGACGCCTCTAAAGAGAAATTAATAAAATTAAATGAAACATCTAATCTTTCCTAGCAGGAGCATGATGCAGTGCCGTGAATGGGGCTCCAAACATGAGAAGCTTGAGTTAGAGCGGTGTGTGGGTGTGTGTGTGTCTGTGTCTGTCTGTGTGTTTCTCTATTATAATATTTATATAATAATTCATTTATTAATAATATTGTACTCATTTTTGAGCAGTATGGATGAGATTGTGGTGCGGGGAACAAATTGTAGAACAAGAAGAAGTGACGCAAGAGGAAAGTCATGTCAACCACCGTGTTCCTTAGGTACTTCGCCCTTTAGCGCTCCTAGCGGCGGACCTTGTTAGTTCGGAGCCCCATTGGAAAAACCGCGGCGGCGGAGCGTATGCCACTTGTTTGCTGCAATGCAAGCCAAACACTATCTAGCAGTCATTGATGAAACTTGTTAGTTCCCCCAAAAAATCTTACGGTCGCTGCTCAATTATAACTTGTAGTGAGAGAGCAGAAAATCTTACGGCTTTCCGGTGATTACATTCAATTTTTTGGGAAAATATATGTAAATGACAACCGAAAAAACATTACTAATACCTTGAAAGTTTTAGAGATCTTGGTGATTTTTCAATATTTGAGCCCTTGATTACCACCCGTTAGGATTGATCAAAATTAATGCTGATGTTACAGGCTCCCCCAGCCGATGTACAATTTTTCAGCCAAATTTCATAAACTTTGGTCCAGTGGTTTTGGAGAGACTAGAAATAAAATTGTTTATTTCATTATTGAAATAATGTATATACCTACACAGGATGCAAGAACGCGACAAAGCTGTGGCGATGCTGGCCGTGGAACAGGAGTATGTTCACCTCACAGAATATTTGTTACCTAAGTCAAAAGGAAACTAGAAAACTTTTTTTGTCTCTGAAAATGTTTCATCATTGAATGAATAAATCGACTTATATTATAGTAAAAAGTTATTGAGGATATCAGTTCATAGATTCTAATTAATTTTATTTTGTTGAGTAAGTGACATCCGTTAAGTTCAATATACATGTTTCTTTGGTCACATTCCTCAAATTACTCCTATGTCCACATCATCAGTTTTTCTTGATCCATCGTTTCTCGATCCGATCGCGAGACACCTTTGATCTCGGAGAATAACAGAGCTAATTCAATGAACACATCATGTCCAATTCTATGTAACTGAACATACGACTACGTACATTGAAGGCTTCAACATGACTCGATGAGAGTATTTTGGTTTATCATGTTCAATAATAAGCCTTTCTAAAACTTGATGGTTTACGTTTGTTACGTAGATTCCAAAGATCGAATAACAAAAATATATAAAAAACACTGCAAATTATTTAACAGTGGTCTATTATTTCCGTATTGTATAGCTCTTCCACGCAGAGCATCTGTATATATTATTAAACTAATCATTAGGTCTGTCTGCAAATCTGCAATCTGTCTGCATAGGTGTAGTCGTGTAAGGAAAGTTTAGGTGTAGACTTACTGAAGAGAAATTCAAAAGATTAAACTATTGCCGTGAATTGGCAAAACTGCGGCAGCCGAGCTAATGCCGGGTAATGCAGTTCACTTGCTGCAACCCTAACATTATCTAGCGGCCATTGATGAAACTTAGTTCCCCCAAAAAATCATAGGGCCACTGCTCCATTATAGCTTGTAGTGAGAGAAAGGAAACTGGTATGGATTTCCGGACGATTTCATTCAATTTGTATGGAAAATTTATGTAAATTACAACCAAAAAACCATCACTGTTACCTTGAAAGTTTTCGAGATCTCGATTTTTTAACACTTCAGAAATTGATTTGAAAAACCACTTCTAATCAGTGTTTATCACTATTTACCCCAATCTTCCCCATTTTCCGGAAGGTAGGTATTTATTCCTAGTCAATAGAAAAGATTTCTTCAAAAATGACTAAAGCATAATAAAAAATCTTTTTGACAGTATTTTCAATCGTGAATACTACCAATTGCTAAATAAAAATATCATATTATTTACTAGGAGGATAGGAAATCGAATTTCGCAGCTACGCTGGCCCAAAGTCTTGCATCCAAAGTGATATTACTATAGCTTTTTTGAGTCCTCTACCTATCACATACAACTCTATCTCACGAACGAGCTTACATCATAAATAAAATACCTAAATGTTGGGAACAAAAAAATAAACTACGTGGAAATTTAACTTAAATGAGAAGACAGATGTATTTTGAAACGAAATCTCGTGCGAATTGTAATCATTACTAGCTGGTTCACCCGTGCGTTGCACAGGTTGACTTGAACATTTTCCCCCAACATTATTACCCAAGTTAAAGTAATTCTGATAGATTCACCCACTCAGATCCCCAGTTGGTTCAGTGACGTTCAAAACGCTTCAACATCCTCCCCCCCCCCCCCTCCCCTCCCCTCACCACTGGGGCAGATTTCCAAAATTTGAAAAAAGTAGTCTTTGACTTGAATAAGAGTAATCCAAACATATTCGACAATCAAATTCCCAGGTCATTCAGTGATTACAAAGATACCCCATTCCCCCCCCCCCCCCTAAAACACCCCCTATGGGACAGATTTGAAATTTTAAACCTTTCAAGCCTTATCTGGACTTCCACAAATCATTTAAGACCAAAATTAGCCAAATCGGTCCAGCCGTTCTCGAGTTTTAGCGAGACTAACGAACAGCAATTGATTTTTATATAATCATGGATTACGTCCTGCAACGCCGTTCAACCCGTAAACAGACTGACGAGCGCGTTGGATGGCTCACGGGCGCGGGAAGAGCGTGCGATTGAAATTGTGGTTGAGGGAAACCGAATCGGGGTCCTGTGGGTCCTGACCGACCCAACGTGGTCGGATTCGAAACATAGTTCAGGGGCGGCCCAAGTCAAAACCGGTCAGTTCCTGTCGCAGTGTCGCGGCTCTCTTGAAAGCGACAGGATGGATTCGGACCGACTCACAAGTCAAGAGTGGTCGCAGTGTCGGTTGAGGTACAGGTTAAATTCTATAATGAAATAGGTAAATAAAAATTGGGTTTAGGAATTTTAACGAACTTATTGGATGTTAACCTAATTTTTAATTACGTAACTTTCTAATTAGATAAATACTAAATTATATTAAAATAAATTAACTAGTTGACCTTCACGTGTTCACAGAGTTATTATCGTTGTCACTAACTTGAATAAACGGGAACAGCAAAAAATATCTCACGAGTAATGAAATGAAAACAGTATAGACGTAATTTCTATAAGAGGTATGTTCCATAAAATGTTCGTCAATGACTGACAATTAAATTACAATGTTTGCCGTAAATGTTTGCTGGAGATGCAAGATAATAACATTAATGTCCGCTTGATTACATTATAGTGCCTGGATCGTGTATGCGTCCATGAGTTTTTAGGTGAAAAGTAGTCACCCGTCAAGACGAATTGAGAATTAGTGAATTAACCATTTTGTGTTTTCCAAATATTTGTACAAAGAATCGAATACCAGTAGGGGTTTTTAACCAGAGATTTGAACAAATAAAAGAGAAGAAGAATCCGAGTTTTAAATTAATCTTGAGTTTGGTATTGTTTTATAGACGCTCCATAGGGATTCAACAGTGTTTCAAACACAATTCAAGAATCATGGTGTAATGAAGTACGCAAGATTAGAACCTGATTCAGGCTTATATGACTGGACTATATGAGTTTGAATGAACATTTGAAAAATTAAGAGAGACTGCGTCCTTAATAACACCTGTACAAGCGATATTAATAATTATCACATTCACCCCCTCAGAGAGAGGTCATATAATCCTCAAGATCTAAGCAGGTGCGCGGCGTTCTCTTTGAGGTACACGTTCACAAACCGGAGTGGGCGGTATGGATTCATTTTCTACATACCCTGGCGAACTGGATTCAGGAGGATCATCTCTGTTTATGGGAGATTGTGGGGTGGTTTCCTCTAGTTACGAGTTCATGGGTTCGTGTGAAAGAAGTTGTGGTGTTGTTTGGCTAAATAATTGTTCTGAAACTGTCCCTGGTTTAGCACAGGGAGCTAGATGTCGAAGAGACACTGATGTTTCCCGACCATCTGAGAGACGTACAAAGGAATATTCAGGATTTGCTTCTAGAAGTTTTACTTCTTCCACCTGTGGTTCATATTTTGACTGGCGATTAAATTTTCTCATCAGGACGGGACCTGGCGTAAGTAGCCAAAAGACAACCGCTGATCCGTGATGTGACCGCCACTGATGGACAAACATCCGTTCATGGGGTGTTGCGTTGTTTGAAGTGCACAGTAAGGAAAGAATGCAATGGAGAGTGGTCTCAAGCACGAGGTGCCACTGCGTTGACTTCATATTACGACTTTGAAAGGCTAGCTGCACGGTTTTCCATAGAATACAACTGTACCGTTCTGTTTGTCCGCTTCCCCGAGGGTTGTATGGCGTGGTTCTGCTAGTATACACTCCATTTGCTGTTAGGCATTATTTGTTAGATCTTGCGATATCAACGCTGACCCTCGATCGGAATGAATAAATGAATGCGGGAGTTCCGAATACGTGAGAGTGATAGGAGGTGTTTTTTCACTGTAGATGACGAAACGTCACTACATGGGAAGGCGAAAGTGAAGCGAGAGAATTCGTCGGCAACAGTCAGGATGTGAACTAAATCACTCGCGACGAAGTTGTGGAAACCCATTTCAAAATGGAAGTTAGTGAAAAACGTTGTCTATTTCCACGAAAAATAAAGAGTTACAATGATATATCTCCAAATGCTAAACTCGCATCTTTTGATGTGGTTAGTCTGTTCACCAATATTGATGTAGCTAGCTGCAAAGATGTGGTGTGCAGGCTGATTCACGGCTCTAAACTTAATATTTTTGAAAAAGATGAATTGTTTAATTTGATGTCTGTCTGTATGGATCAGAATTACTTTTTATTCGAGGGTCAATGTTATACACAGCCAGGGGTTGAAAAATAATCTTCTCTATTGGTATAGATATGTCAATGATATTGTCATCTTATGGAAGGGCACAGAAAGAGAACTAAATTCTTTTCACAAAAAATCAATAAATTAGATCCCTTTATCAAATTTACTCTTGAAGTCGGCGGAAATGAACTCAATTTTTTAGATCTTTCCATCTCTTTGGTAAACGAAAAGCATGATTTTTCAATTTATAGAAAAGATACATACAGCGATATAACTATCCATAGTACTTCAAATCACCCTTTAGTCCATTAGCATGCAGCCTTCCATACTATGATCAACCGAGCACTATCTATCCCAATAAGTGAAAAAAATTTATCAAAAGAACAATCCATTATCAAAAGCATAGCGGCTAGTAACGGATATGGAAGAGATCTCGTTGATACAATATGGGATAAGGTTCTCAGGAAAAAGAGTAGGGAAAAAGTTTCCGATCTGGCTAGGGAAGATGTAAATTTAGACGAAAAGCAATGGATAAGTATACCTTATTATGGGAAAATTTCGGATAAAATCGGCCAAATTCTATCATCGAGAGGTTACAAAGTTGGTTTTAGAACTAAAAATAGTCCTAAAGCATTACTAGGATCCGTTAAGGACAAAATCAATATTCAGGATAAAAGTGGGGTTTATAAATTAAAATGTTCTTGTGGCTTCGAATATTGCGTTCAAGCAGGAAGGAAATTCAGGGAAAAAATAGACGAGCATCAGGAGGATTTCAGGGAATATAAGGGTAAGTCTACTTTTGCGAAACAGCTTAAGGAATGCAATCCTAGTTACAATTTTGATTTGACAGATAGACAGTTCGTGGAATTTCTTCATTTTTGTCCAAAGGGAGGTATGTTGAATGTACTTGAAAAATTCGAAATTATCAAAAGTGACAGATCTGGTAAATGTTTAAATGAGGATATACCTCAATATATTTCATCACTGATAGGTCCATTTATATAATGCTTGGAATTATCCCTTCACACTGTTGAAACCATATTTAGTTATTTTTCCCCCTTTCACTTCATCTAATTAGTTATAATCCCCCGTTACTGTGTTTGCACTTGATTGGTTGTACCCGGCACTGCCCCTTTCCTTTCTCTTGACCAATGGGATTCAATCTCCCTTCACCTGTTACTATAAAAGCTGTGTCCTTTCTAATGTGTATTCAGTTATTGTTTGTTACTGATGATGACCAGACCGTCGAAATCGATTTAATATTGTAACTCTTCATTTTTCGTGGAAATAGACAACGTTTTTCACTAACTTCCGTTTTTTTTTTTAATTTTTATTATTATTATTATTATTTTTTTTTAGTCAGGATGTATTTGTACGGCGTTAGCGATGGCAAAGGTCCCTTAAAATCAATGTTCAGTTGTTCGAAAGAAGCCGTTGCTTTAATGTGATGGCTCTCATGACGAACAAAACGTGATTTTTGAAAGGGAGATTTTTAGCTCTTACCGAGCTCTTGAGCTCTTGGTTATACCGGGGTGACAGACGGAGTTGTGAATCTCTGCAAGTGATGTTGGAGAAATGGAAGAACAAATTCTCGAAAGTGCGTTTGCAGCCACGTTTTCCTTTCCTGGTGCCAACTCGAGGCGCTTCTTTTTTCATTTATTTATTTATTTATTTTTTTTTTTTTATAGCGACTTTTGAATCGAAAATGAAGGAAACCGCTTGTTAACCCGTAAGGAGTCGGAAATGCTTCCCCATGAGAAAATTACGCCACTCCCTTAGAGCTTCAACAACGGCATAAGCCTCCTTTTCGAAAGAGGAATGACTCTTTTCTGAGTCTGATAACGTTTGAGAGAAGGGTGAGCGACAGGGTGACTGCAATGGGTGCATCGCTCCAATGGCGTTCTGTGATGCATCAGTCTCAACTATAAGAATTTTTTCTTGATTCAAGCGGATGACTAGCTACAATAGGCCATTGCGGCCTCAGTGGCTTTAAAAAAAAAAAAAAAAAAAAAAAAAAAAAAAAAAAAAAAAAAAAAAAAAAAGCTGACGACTGCAGCTTTAGTTACTAGGTGGTTCAGTTGTTGGAACGCGTTTTGTGCTTGAGGACTGAGCAAGAATGTTCTCAATCTGAGTAGAGGCTGTCGGATCTCCGAGTACAGGAATAATGTGCGAAGAAGTACAGTGCCCTTTGTAAGGCAGTGTTTTCAGGAATTGGTAAATTTAAAAGTGGCTTCATGCGATTTCGATCTGGTCGAATGGTGTTATTTTCAATTTCGTAGCCTAGAATGTGGATGTTGCGGAGGGAATAGTGAGACTTTTCCTTGTTAATAGTCAACCCATTTTTGGCAACTGCTAACATGAATTTGTTAGGGTTATTAGCGTCATGCTCCTCTTGTGTTGCTCCATAGATTGTTACGTCGTCCAAATATGCAAATGTTCCCTCCAGATGTTCTTAGCGTATGATGTCGTTGATGACTCGTTGAAACCCAGTGAATCCGTTTGTAACACCAAATGGTATCCTACAAAATTAATACTAGTGGTCACAGGCTTCGAAAGCAGTATAAAGTTTGTCTTGTTCAGAAATAGGTATTTGGTGATAGGCACGCTTAAGGTCGACTGCGATGAAATATGAGTATTATGCTATTTTCCTTAGTGTATCTATATTCGGATCTGGACAGAAATCAGGGAACGTGAATCGACTAATAATTCTCGAATAATCAATACACATTTGCTTCTTTCGGGGTTCACCATCGACTATAATAAGCTGAGCCCACCATGGTGAATGACTAGGCTCAATAACACCCTCGGCTAGTAGATGCTGGAATTCTTGTTCGATGAAAGGTTCATCACATTCAGGGCGTCTTCTGGTCTTGATAGCTATCGGCTTGCAGTGTTCAGTCAAGTTGGTGAACAGTTTAGTTGGAGGAACGGCAGCTGCGGTTACTGAGCATATCGAGAGAGGAGCTTTTTGACGGCCGAAAGTGATATTCACTTGCGAATGTATCCTAAAGATGTCATGTCCTATCAACACGTCTGAACACAGATTAAGAAAACCAGAAGTTCCAAAGTGACTAAACAACATTTATTAACAGATGCATGGAATGTTGTAGAGGCCATCGACACCGAGCTATGAGCAGGTTCAGGTTGGAGCTTGTGAGTGAGTACGAACACGAGGTTCACGTAGCTATAGGAAATAAGGCAGTCAGACTTTATTCCATTGACTTTGGCTGTTACTGTAGCTTGTTCGTAGTACTTAGCTTAGCATGGCCAACTCGAGAGTCACTACTTGAGATTTGGCATCATCCAACGTCAGGGTTTTCTACAAGTCTTTGCCTCATATTAGCGTTGAACAGCCCTCTGATAAATGCGTCTCGAATATATTGCGCATTATGCTCGTCTGCAGTGACAGCTGTAAAATCAATGTCTCGACTCATTTCATGAAGTGCTACAAAATATTGATCAACAGTTTCATTAACCTTTGCTTCCAAATCGCAAGCTGGTGGCGATCAAATATGGCGCTCTTTGGTTTGACGAAGAGTGCTTTTAGAATGTTAATAGCGTCAATGTAAGTTGAACAGTTGGTGTGCATATAGAGGCTAGGCGACAAGTGATTGATTAGGACTGAAAGCCTTACTTCTTCGTTATCATCTTCCTTTCCACTGGCGGCGGCCATGTAATTTTGCAAAGTCTAGTACCAGTACATTCACTAATGGGCTGAGTCTGAATCGTTTGGATCGGCTTACGATTCGTCGTGGCGAAGAAGCTTTTTCATTTTAGGTTTTTTTTAAATTAGATGTTGATGAATTATACAAGATTAGAACCTGATTTAGGCTTTAATTCACAGAGAACTGGACTATATATGAGTTTGAAACGTTTGAAAAACTAAGAGAAACTACGTCCTTAACAGCACCTGTACAAGCGATAGTAATAATTACCCCACATGGCCATTAGGTCGAGAAGGAGAAGGGTTTGCGGAGGAAAAGGTATTTTGAGCGAACAAAGAAAAGGAAAAACGAGAGAGTAGTCTGCGCTAACACGTAAAGTCACTTTGTCCATAAAGCTGCCACCGATCCGAAAGCCAACGAAACAGAATTGAATTCGTTTTTGTTTAGCGCTTCACGATGGTGGAGCAAATATATTTTTTCTCCTTTTATTAATATTTGCCATTGATAGTGAGAATGGTGGAAGGAAGAATGGGTGGAATGAATCTTGCTACAATAAACGTTGAAGCATACAGTAAACGAAAGCCCTTCTATAGATTTTCAGCAATTCATGCGTGCGTCGATTTTATGAATAATTGTACAGTTCTATTGGACAGGTTTATTGATATGAATGCCGCAACGCACAAACAGTTGAAACCCCTACTAATGGATTTGAACGTGGAAAATTGTTTTTCATTTACAACTGCCGGTGTATGGCATATATGAGTTATTCGTGAGTCAAAATTAAGGCAGTTATCAACGTTCCCTAGAATCAAGGACGCAATATGAAACCTGGGAATTAACACAATGATATACCTCAAAACATAGAAAAAACCATAAATCAATACTATAAATTGTAAAAACATAAACAGTTATATTGAAATCGCGCATACTGAAGTTAACCGTACCATTCCATGAACTGTGCAGACGTTCCTAGCACGCACAAAAAAAAAAAAAAAAAAAGTCTGCCCGATTGGGTTTGGCGAATAGCTTCCTCGTATACGTAACATGAATGTGCCTACCTATAGATTTAAATAACGTTAAAATGTTGCATAGTGGGTATTGCCTATGGTTGAGTGGTAGTTGATTGGTCAATTAGGAAACGAGAAGCTGATGTTTGATGCAATTTACGTTTGCGAATGCGCAGGATGAAGTATTGATTTGAGAAAAATTAAACTGGAATGAAATATCTACAAACTACTCTCATCTCAAAATATTTCATCAATATCGGGCTGTGGTAATTAGACTTGCTACTAGGATTTCACATTAACGCATGCGCAACAGATAGTAGTTATACATTCATGCGGAAATTGATGTGAAATAGCTAAATCAACATCCCCCAACTATCTCCAAAAGATAAGCCATTGAAAGATATAGTATGAACCTCTCCCTGACTCTGTAAAAATCCCAGGGTAGGGGTCGGAGTCCCCCCGCATTGCTAGAGGTCACTGCTTCCCCAAAATAATTCTCCGTCCAACAAGGCCCCCTTTTAGGTGTTCATTGACTAAACTAATAGTACAACTTGATGCTGTATATCATAGATGATGTCATCACCGAAAAATCTAGCTATCTAGAAATCTAGCTATTTCCCGAAACTATGGAAGTCAAGTAAGATCATACCTATATTGAAGCGAGATGGTAAGTTGAAACCTGATGGTTTTCGTCTAATATCCATGCTTTCAGTTCCCACTGCAATTTTAGATTTTATTCTTTCGAGGCGATTGAGATACCACATTACTCCTTTGATGTCAAACTAACAACACGGCTTCATTTCCGGTAGATCGATCGTCACTAATCTGGCCGAATACACGTCTTTTATATCAGGCAACCTTGACAAGAGATGTCAGGTTGACTCAATATACACAGATTTTAGCAAAGCTTTTGACAGAATCGACTATGATCTTCTGATGGAGAAGGTTGAGGGTTTTGGTTTCTCTAATGCACTCGTGAGAGGGCCGTTCGCAATTCGTCTCATGGGAAGGTCGTCTGTCTGATACCTACCTTGTTGGTTGTGGAGTGCCTCAGGGTTCGAATTTTGGCCCCCTTCTCTTCCTAGTCTTCATAAACGACATCGTTGATTGTGTGAAAAATTCTCATATTCTAATCTACGCCGACGGCATTAAGATTGTTGCTCGTATAACAGATCGTTCATCACAATTTGGATTACAAGATGATTTGGAGCGTATTTTGGCTTGGAGTATCAAATACAATCTGCCGGTCAACGCAATTAAATGTCAAACAATCTCATTCGCGCGTAATCAAAATCCACTAATTTTCACTATAATATTGATGGTCTTCTCCTGAATAGAGTTATGGAGCTCCGTGACCTGGGTGTCTTAATTGATAGTCAACTTATCTTTCGGAGCCATTTACAGCTAGCAACGTCCAAAGCTACCAGAATGCTTGGTATGGTGATCAGGAATTGTCGGCAGCTCAAGAATGTTAACATCATGAAGCTTTTGTTTCTCACCCTCGTTCGGCCGCATTTGGAGGTTGGGTCGGAGATCTGGTCACCATCCCACTCCAAGTACATCAATTCGCTTGAATCTATTCTAAAGCGTTTCCTGAAATATCTCGATTACCGTTTATCTCATGTATATAACCTAAGAGCTAATTATTCAGACCTATGTAAGAGATTCGATGTACTTCCTCTGTCTGTGCGCCATAATGGCTAGATTTATCTTTCTTATACAAAGTCTTCTCCGGTGCTATAAATTGCCCTGAACTGTTAGCCAATTTTTCTATTAGAGTACCGTCTTTTCATTCTAGACAGAGCAGCCTTTTCCATGTTCCATTTGGGCGTACTGCAGCTCATTCAGCAATGTTGAGTCATAGATCCGTTTTGTCATACAATTTAGTTGAGAGTTTAAACCCGAAAATCGATATATTTCACAGCTCTTTTGGCGAGTTCAAATCTTTATGCTGCTCTACCTTGTTGGACCAATGGCTCAAATGTTTGTAGCCCAATATATTTATTTTTTTTAACTTTTATCTTTTTTCTATTTTTATTATTATTGTTAAAACTTTGTTATTGTACAATTGTCTGACGTGTGCCATATTGTAACTAGGCTTGCCTGTTTTAGGCCTCGAATAAAGCTTTATTCTATTCTATGCTATTCTATTCTGTCACAATATCCGCTAAATTTTGAATCTGCTATATCGATAATTTTCAAAGATCAATTGATCATCTCATGGACCGTTCGTTACTTCAACTAATTACTCCAAGTCTCGTTGAATGAATTGCATTGCGATGGATTTTGGTCACCATGACTTTTTCCATTACTCGATGACGATATGCTCCCCTTTCCATCGATTTCCTACTAAATCTACCTATACTTTACTGCACATGTTGGATCTGGTAACAGAACCTGGGCTTCCCTAGCCAGCAGCCGCATCGGTGCGGTAACATCCACTTGTTATTTTGCGATGGAATCCATTGATCTGATATTTTTATGTCTGAGTCGCATTAGATTCGCAAAATCACTGAGCGAAATCCATTGTTAATTTTGTGGAAAGTAGTTCAACACTAATCATTTTGATATGTATTATTTATATCAGATTTTGAGTGTGTGTGTGTCTGTGTCTAAAAGTTTTGTGTATGCTTTTGCACATCATAATATTTATTGGTACATGTGCTACTTATTATGTCGATATGTGTATTGGTATATTTTCTAATTAATCACACGTTTCTAATGTATTGATAAAACTAGGATATTATGAGCTATAGATATTCTATAGATATGTTTGCTATGGCGGTATTACAATATGAGTTTACATACTAGGATGATGTGGTCAATCTATAATAAAAAAACACTCATTAGTTGACGGACATCTACGGTCCTCCAAGCGTCCTTTCACCCGGGCAATATCAGACCTTCCCGCCGGAAGATTGAGTGGCCAGGCTAATCTCGGTTCCAGGGGACATCCGTCTTCCACTGTCCAACCACGTCACTGATTAACTTTTCATTGCGAATTAGCCGTTGTGTAAAGGGTGTCGTTGGCCGACAAAAAATAAAAATCTGAAAAGCCGGAAATCTCTTTCTAGGGCAGTTCAATGTTTGTATAAGGACCAAAAGTTTTCAACAACGATTGACCACAGGACTGCCACACAGTGCCAATTTAGGTGAATAAAAGTCGGAGGAATCCAAAAAATCTCATATACTATACAGGATTGATGGATATTATACCTCCCAAATATTTCGAAAGATATCCAATGGTTTTTATGTATTCATTTTTTATTACTTTTATTTTATTTCTAGTTTTCATAAAAAAGGTTTTATTTTACCGATTTTTTTTTAAAGGAAATGAAGTTATTGTAATAGCTTCAAAAAAATTTGAATCCATTTTTTTTTTTTTTTTTTTTTTTTTTCTTTTTTTTTTTTTTTTTTTTTTTTTTTTTTTCATAGCAATCCTTTTGGAGGCATTCTGAAACGATTCTTGGATTTGAGCGCTTTTTTATATAAATATGTTCACACAAGTTTTAGAAAAACAAGTACGTAAGGCACAAAACTAATTTTTATATCTCGGCTTATTATGCTTTTTTCAAGACTTCAAGGAAGGATGGATTTTGTGAATTTTGATGCTGGAACAGGAATATACTTGCCAAGAAAAAAAAAGTTCCCAAGTTAACGCCTACTAATGCCTGCTACTGGCCAGGATGATCATAGGAGCGCATAGTTGTTGGTGGTGGGGTTGCTGGGGTAGGGTAACTGTGGGTGTTTTTCTCTTCGGAGCACTTTCATATCCCTACCCAAGTCAAAGTCATACGTCCCCATCGTGCAACCCGAGCACCCTCTGGGTGTACAGAGGGTAGCAGAATGACCATCTGGCGATTTGGGGGAGGCTCATGTCAAAGGGTCTCCCGTCCCTTCTATTTATGTGTCTCCCCCGTTATGAATACGAACGAAAATGAGCCTCATAACCCCTACTGGCCCATTTGCACTCGGGGTCCTAGGGTAGGCGCTCGGGGGCGCCCAAGGCTGGGGCATCGGTCATCCTCCACCTCATCTACATCATCATCATCCTACGCTTCGCCCACTTTCACTGCCCCAGTTGATGCCCAACAGTGTGCCACTGTGAGAGAGCCTCCAATTCCAAGCATGACCTCAGTGCCCACGTCTGGCAGAAGTATCCTGTACAGGCCAACGCTGCAATTGATATAGAGAGAGAGATATATAGAAGCAGTGCATAATGGGGTGTGCAATATTAATGTTTTTTTACAAGCATATTTTCCCATGCGCATGCTTTCTGCCCGATGGGTCTGCTACAATCCTGGATGTCCAAGTTGTCAGTGGCAGCATGGAGCGGCCCTGGCGGGCTAAGATAAATAAGTATGACAGAAATGACCTGCAGCAAGCGATTTCTGAGCTAGAAGGAGTGGCAGCTAGCACCATCAAGGTCATGGCCGCGACCGTCATGGCGTGGGGTGTGGTGTAGGAAAAGTGCCACGAAGTAACTCGAGTTGGGCGTCTCGACAGGAGTGCTCCATGGTATCACCAACCGCGTCCTGAGGGGATCTTACTTGAACTGGTGGTCATTTTATAGGGGCACCTCCTTTCATCCCATTCTTCCTCCTCATCCTTCTGCAACTTCCCCCATCCCTAGAACCGGCGTCGGGTAAATCTGGGCGCCCTCCCCACTTTTTAAAATGTATTTGTTCATTTTTCTATTTGATGGTAACCCCCTCCGCCTTTGACAGGAGTTTTGTAAAAATATAAAAAAAGTGTTTGTGTGCGTGCGTTTTGTGCGTGTATGCATACGTGCGTGTGTGTATGTGTGTGAGCGCGCTCGCGATAACTCTCCTTAGGATTGATGTAAAATATCTGCTCTTTGGCCAATAACCAATAAATCAAGCGTTCCAAATGAAAGGATGAGTTCGTTAGACACCACTTTCTGAGCACATTAAATGAGTGACATTTGTCATTTCTAAAAGTGTGCTGAAAATCCCTATAAATGGCGGAAAATGACTAAAAACTGTAAAATTTATTACTCAATATGAGAGAATCAACTAAGAACATTAAAAATGTATGCACAAAATAATGCTGAAAAATATACTTAAGGTTCATTATTATATAAATATGTATATAAAAACAGACAAAACTGAAAATCCAAAATTTTTTTGAATAGCAAACGGTTTTATAGATACAGAATACACATACAGAACATTGTCAATATGAAAATTTGATTCATCGATTTGAAAAAATAACTTTTACCAACGGTTATGACCTACCAACCATCCCTTTTTTACGTATATTTACTCGCCCTGGGTTTTGGGGGTGAGACGAGATACAAGTCCCAGTTAATGGCGGTGTCCGAAATTTTAATTTATTAAATTGAATTATTAAGGTCTAGGCGTTAATAGTCCGCCCATGAAGTCATTCGTGCACCTTTGCGTCATTCGTTCAATTGATTTCTTTTTTAATTGATATTAATATTATTAGAGCATATTAAGCGCTGCTGCAGGTCACATTTGGTTGAGTTTCCATAAAGGAACAAACACGCATATAAATTTTACCACAATGAAATTTTGACAACTTTCCGTAAACGGTATTTTTTCTCCACCTAGTTATGCTGCGCATTTCTTGACGGAAATGCTTCTACACGTCCAAACCGCAGTAGGCTGCAAAAAAGTGATATATTTTCTTGAACTACAAGATTTTACGGACTAAATGCCATCAAAAATAATCTGGGGAGAGCTTGGGATAAGTGTTTTCACTTCCACCAAATCTGAAATTGTGTTTATTAATATTTACTAGAATTATAAAAATTAAAATATCTATTTATCCACAGCTATTCAAATATCAACGTCTCACTATTATTACGCTTGATAACAATATTTTCAAATCTGAAACAACAGAAAAGCATTTTTTTTTTTTTTTTTTTTTTTTTTTTTTTTGTGTGTGTTAGGCTAAAGCATTCTTAGTGTAACCGAATAAACCACTCTGAAGCTCTGATCACAGAAATTATGAAGGATAACGCTGCACTTGTGCAAAACTGTTTATGCATATCTTTCTGTGGTCAAAAACACCTTCCGTCGAAGATAATGCGGTTTCTAGACCCCACCACTATCAAGATGTGGAAAGGAACAGAAATAAAAATAAAATAAAATGTTGACTTTCGTCCACATAGATAGGCTAAAGTTACTACCGTGCAGCGTACGGAGGACGGACGAATTGTTGTTTTTATTAATAATAATTTAAAACGAAATTAATAATAATTAATTTTAATAATAATTTAAATTATTAATAATAATTTAATATTTTAAAAAATAATTTTAAAAAACTAAATCTTCCAATTTTGAGCGAATTCGCTTTGTTCAGTCGTTATAAAAAATTCTAGTTCTGCAGCATGATCAAATGAGCAAATATTCATGATTTCCAGAATCTTCATTTACATCTTGCATATATGTTTCTAGAATCTCCATTCATAATTTATATATATGTATTTATAAATAACTTATATATTTGAATCTCTCGTAGGTATATATCTTGCTTTATTTGGTGATTCTACATTTTCCTCACACCCCTGAAAACAGGACAAATAATTCCAAATTTTAGGATAATTAGCTCATGAGAAGAGAGCACATTCACATTCCGTTCAGTTTCCTGTTAACATTTCGAACCGTTAGAAGTGCGTGGTGAAACTCTAGGGAAGATATCATTTAAAAGCAACTACTCTGCCTCCGATTCTCGAACAGGAGAGCGACCTCCAGTTTGTCTTCATTAGGAAACTGAGCTTGCGGAAGCCAGAGGTAGGCGGAAAGGGAAATAAATCCTTCAGGTGAATTCGCGGATCCCAGCCGCACGGACTTTTCTTTTAGTGGAGTTGGGAAGGCTCTTCCGAAGTCCGGGAAAACTTTCTTAGCCCAGGAATTTCATTCCATTTTTAGAGTGATGAAATAAGAAATGAATAACTTCATAATCTTCCTATCTTTATATAAAGTAGTCGAATTAAATAAATGAATAACGCAAACGTGACTCACGTACTACCGTAACTATAGACGTAATTATAGACAGGTGTTTTGAGTGGAAGAGCTATCCAGCATAGAAATTCTAAATCTTTGTGTAATAATTTGCACCGTGTTTGATCCATAATTCGTAAACTTAGGGGTCCAGTAGCTTCGGAGAATAGATCCAAACGGTGCACAGCAGTGCCAGGGGGGGCGAAACCCAAGAGTATGACCTTCAATCTTGATGTTTAGGACATTTTTCTACACCTAAATACTCCTGCACTACGAATCGATATAGTTTTTTCGAATTAATTTTCATTTAGTACCTGCCCAGATAAAGAAAACTCCATACAATATAAGCAATTAATGGAAATCCGTCAGTTAACAGCTATTTTTTCCAATGGATTTCGCCATAGTTGAAAGTTGTCCATAAGGTCCCAGATAAGGTCTAAGATGTCTTAATGAGTGCTGAAGGAAGGATATTTGTGACCAATTTATTAAAATAAGCAGAAGGAGGATGTGCGTACTGTCATACTCATGTAATCTGTAGTTAGCACAAAATATCACGTTCTATATGGACTTTTTTATTGTTTTACGAGGAACCTTGCATGGTATAAAACCAATCTACTGGTGACCAAGTTCTAACAGGTTTCAGATCCAGGTACGTTCCGATGTGGTCACAGCATATACAATGATAGTTGAGTGGAAACAAACTAAGCTCTCTACGAAGCTGCGTTTATAATTACGGTGTACATAAAACTCGATTCTATTATCCGTAGTTCCTGCCACCGTACATGATTCTGTCCGTTCAATAGATTGAAGGTCCTTCGCATCTTAGTTATTAAATGAGGGGGTTAAAACATCTTGGGAAAGTTAAAAACATTAACATGAAAACATCTTGGGAAAGTTAAAAATATTAAGAAAATTGTGATTTTCGAGGTTTCCTACCCGCAATCTCTCTTTAATTTATTCTCGTTTTAGCTTCGAATTTGGTGTTTGATTTTCAAGGTTACTTTCTGAACCAAATAATATTTTTGCTGTGGTTTTTCTAGTTACTAAGAACGTTAATTTGGGTTACCTGTTTCGATGTTTCTTTCTACGTTCCTTGAATAATATATTAATATGTTATTAAAATGCAATCACAGATATTAAACTTAAAAAATAATAATAGTGAAATTGTATGATGAAATATAGATTTTTCTTGTTCATGATATTAACAGTTGTCAGCCTTGGGAATGATCTCGATCGATTCAGCGTCATAAATTACATGGGAACGATACCCCACACGCCTATATTCAAGAAATATTTTTAAAAACCATTATTTTCAATAATGAACCTTTGTAGTTAAATCCATTTACCCGGAGAATCATGGATGTGAGAAAATAATGACCCCAAAAGTAGAAGAAAACTTCCATGCTGAATAATGGGCAAGCTAATTGTGTTTCTTGCATATGAATCTGATTAGAAATGAAACTGATTCTAAATTGCAACGTTTTATTGAGTGTGGAACATCTGAACTAATTACCTAAGCCCGGACTGGATGAGAACCCTTATTGACCAGTTCTGAATTACAGTCGAATCTTTCCTTAATGGCCATTCAATAATCCGTAGCTTACCTATCTGATAGCCGGTCATTATGCCGTAACTCTAATAAACGAATCAACAA
Organism: Adelphocoris suturalis; assembly: GCA_030762985.1. Taxonomy (NCBI): domain Eukaryota; kingdom Metazoa; phylum Arthropoda; class Insecta; order Hemiptera; family Miridae; genus Adelphocoris; species Adelphocoris suturalis. The sequence continues at coordinate 33,169,845 of CM061046.1, forward strand.
AGATTAAAATGACTAATTGACTAATAGCTGGACTTGATATCCATAGCTATCTACCCAAGTTAAGTGCCGGATCTGAAGTACCGTAGCTGAATAGTCTAAATAAGAAAACTAACTAAAGAATGATGACATTGAATGATTAACTAAGGAGGAATCGCTGGATCAAAGATACCTTATCGTAACAAGAGAAAATATTAATTAACTTGCAGAGTGACTAAAGTTGTTTTAGAAAGAAGATTAATTGGCTTGAAAGCTAAAGCGACATGAAGCTCCTGACCTGACTGCTGCTATATTTTTATTCCATGTCCCCCACAAGGATCTTCTCTTTCCACGATATGTACTTCCCTCTTTACTAGGTCGGGTGTCGGAGTCGTATCTTGTTTATTGGAGGAAACTAAAAGTTTTTACAAGTTGGGCTTGACATTAAATGCTCTCCGGTCCACCCTAAGAAGGTGAATTTTTTTAAGGAGCCTCTTTGTGGCAACATGAGATGAATGAAACAACGGGATCCTTCTTAATAAACTGAATGGGCTGAATTCTGACCTGTTCATCCTTGGAATTTGAAATTTGATAGATACAACAAAAGACGACAGGCTCTAACCTGATCATGATCAGATATTGAGAGTGTTGTGTGGTTGAGAGAGATGTTGATGGCTGTTGTGTGTTACTAGTTTTTGAATTTAGCCGAAGCTCTGAGTTAAACCAAGGATGGGTACCAGTGACATACGAAGCACATGTCAAGCTAACATTATTAATTTAGCTAACTATGAGTACCATGATTATGTAAATATGAACCAATAAAACTTTATCCTTGCAACGATCGGGTGATCTAGTGCTAGTGTTATCATTATAATTTAAACAAACGATGTTTAATCAATAATGAATTGACTTTGTATGGACTTTCCTTCTTCGTACAACTAAGAACTAGTAATAAAAGGAAGTTATTGTAATGATTATGTTTTAATAAGAAAGAAAAAAAGGATAACCCTTGCCGCGGTCGATAAATTTTTCAAGATTCCAGTAGAGTGAAATAAGTTCAGAAGGCACTAAAAATCCGATTTCTCCTCCGATTCAGCAGTTTAGCCGTTAAACGGGAGACCTGCCATCCCAACAACTTTATCAAACTTTGAAGACAGGTTAACAACCGAAGGGAGAAATTGTAGGAGATGTTCACTAATTGTTCGAACAAAAGAAGAGCTAGCGAAAAGAAGAGGTGATCGAAAGTAGGGTTGCGGAAGCGAAACGGTATCATAAGAAATGGCAGTGAGGAGGAGGAATTGAGGGGGTCGAAGTGTTTTCTTCTTTTAATGAGATTGGACGGGAGAAGGGGAAATCGGGTTGAGGAAATAGTTTTTCTACCTTCAGCTCACCCAGCCAGGGACCCACAGTTTTCCTGCTCAACCCACGACTTCCCAGCTCACTATGAAAACGGCGGAGGACCGTAGTAACATCGTTATCATCCCTTGACCTGACGCCATCCAACTTCGCCCTTCTGCCCACTATTCATGACTTTAAGAGCCTGTTTAACTACTTGATATGCTGATTCTCAGAAAGAGGAACTTGGTTCGTTAGCGCCTCTTCGTGAAACGGTTGATTCCGACCCGTAAAAACTGCTATTGTTTACTTATAAGGTACGAGAAGAAAAAACAATTTTTTTTCTTATTTTGAATACCAACTGTTATCCCCCCCCCCCCTCCCCGTGGCTTCAATTTCCATTTACGCTCTCTATTCTGTATCAGGCTTTGGCAAAGCTTTCCTTACGTTTCATTCCCTGAGTAAGTTAAATAGTAAATGAGAAACTGGAATAATGATGATTAAAACCTTTCGACTGCTCATTCAAGAAAACCAATTTCATTCAATTATATATTCACGATGAGACAGTTGTTTTTAACTTCATCATCTACTTAACTATTCAATATCTATTCCACCAGAACTGTAATTGAGTGAAATTGAGTGTAATATTCCTTGTCCACTCTGAATATATAGCAATGAAGTAATATACGTATTTTTACAGGTTGCGCTGTTCTGAATTAGAAAAATTTATGTACGTTTATTATTACACTGTTCTGTATTAGAAAAATTTATTAGAAACATGTGTTTAAACGGCTGGAACATTAACAATGTTATGTTTTTCCTAATTCCCAATATCAAACTCTCGAATTTCGCAAAAAAACTCGCAACTCTGTATAAGGAAAGTTACCGTTGACACTTACATAATATAGGTATATGCATTAGAACATGGGTACATAGGGTTACATAAATTTGAAAAAATATACATGTGTCATGCATATGTGTGTAAAATAACACATAAGTGTATATAAAAATATACATGTGGTTATATATATATATATATATATATATATATATATATATATATATATCCGAAAAAGAGTAAACTTCAAGAATTTTTCATAATGCCTGAAAACGATTTTCATGAAGTCATTGCAATTTTAATTTTCAAGTCAATCCTTAATTTCAATTTGTGACAAGAGAAATATTTAAAACTACAATATACATACTAATTGAGTATCACTATTGAAATTTCAGTCCTTGAGTCACATACCCGTCCAGGGAGTAGTTACCGTTCAATGATTCAAGATCGATTGTTAGGTGACATTTACGCAACTAGCGCAATTTATTACAACAATACGCAATTAGCGCTCTCTATGAAGGAAAGATTAGTACAACTTTCATTCTTTACATAGGTAAATGGTATAAATGCACAGAAGAATTGAAGAAAAGAAATCCCGCCGTCCATGGGAAAAAGTAGGTTTGTTAGAAAGGCAACAAACCGACCACCCAATTCATGTTTATATGTGTTTTCAAAAACTATGTGATTTGGAACTATGTTTAAACCCTCTATTACTATAAATTAATCCAGTTCAGTATTAGGTTAATTAGAAAGGAAATCAGCCTCAGAAGACTCAACTGGTTTTTGCCATAAAATTAATAGTTAACAATTGAATTGCACTCAAATGATTCAATTTATTTACCTAAATATAACAGGGCGATTCATGAAAATTCGCTCATACGGTCATGCTGCATTACTGGAACTTTGTGTTGATAGTTCAATATTCCGTTTATTTATTGTAGAGGTATTCTATAACATGTTCTCATATTTATTCATATATTTAGCGTAACTAAGTATGAGTATTTTAGTTGTTTTAAAAATTTACAACTCCATTTTCACAGGCGTCTATTTCAGGGTCACATTCTTACAGTGAAAGCCGTTTTTTATTGTAATTTCATATTTCATAGTGTACTTCACCTGAATGTATACGTATACTAATTGCATACCTATGTGATTTCAAGAAGCTCCACTAAAACAAGAATTTGGTAAGTGGTTCAGTTTATAATTTCGTAATTGTATTTTATATTTACTAATGTTCATCACATCTTGCAGTTTGTAGGTTACTTATGTCATTTTCTACAAGAATGGACAAAAACAAGCATAAAATTATTGGATGATCGAGTATAAGTGAGGAAGGGATGGGATGGGAGAATTCACTCGTTTTCGATTGTATGGAATGTGTGGTTTCTATTAACTTAAAAAAAATAACGCTTCTAATAAAGATTGGATTTTTTTTAAAGTAACCCGCCGTGTCCCACTCAGGTGCATTTCATTTCTTATCGGTATTCATATTAAATTAAAAATGTTATTAGAATAATTCTGAACCTGTAATTTCGTTATTATTGTACAATTGTCATTATATTGTGCGAGTAGCCCTGGTAGCAAAGAGAGATTCGTTTGTTCACAGCAAATGCATACTCTCTAAGACATCTGTTGTTACTTTCCACACTCTGTTTTACTCTGCTACTGGATATGTTGAGTCAGTTTTTAAACACCCAAACTTGAAAAAAAAAGTTAACTGAATTTAATTTTTAACTAGTAAAATTATAAATAAGTCTAAGGATTTCCTAGCGGAATTTTGGTTCTGAAACTCTTCTCTATGCAAGTAGCAAGAAATTAAAATAGCGCAATAAAAATGGTCTTCAAGTGGAAGTTTTGTATTTTTTGCTTGCCCAGCATCACATAATTCATCATATTAAGCTGCCAGATAGCCTTGAAATTTCGTCCTAGAGTCTTACAATTCACCAACATTTTCCGGAGGAGGGCCCCCGGACCCCCCACTGCCCAAAATTGAATACTCAGGATCGACACCAGACAAACGTTTTACGAGTATAACTACTGCTCTACCCAGTGAATGTAAACAAGTTTGGGATTAAACTTTAATTTTAAGGTCTAACATACGCCTATGTACTATTTAAATACTTCAAAACCACCTCCGTGGGTTTTAAATTTCAAAATTTCTCCGGGGGGAGGACCCTCGGACACCCCTCTGTCTGGGAGATATACACCCCAGTGACCCCACCCCGAATCGCAATCTAGATCCGCCCCTGATTACAAGACACGGAGGTCAACTTATTAGCTAAGTGTTCCCTGATGAGGCTGATTTCTATATTCTAATCTTTATCGTGACTTTTGTCGTAAATCGTTTTGTTTCTGAACATTTATTCGAAAGGTTATAATTATTGGAGAGTTCATTAGCACATTCGTCCATTTAGCGCGTTCATACTGCGTTTGAAATTATAGACCATTGATCTCCGTAAAAGGGCTATCTGCTAAAGAAATAATACAGATTTGAGTTATAATTTGCCGAGGTTTTTTCCCTTTATTTAGTAGGTCCCCAGTAAACCTAATTATAAATTAATGCCAGGGAGTTTTTTAAACCCAAGAGCGCTGAGTAAAACTCAGTTTTCGTCATCGTTATTCTACTGCAAAGTTCATGAAGAATGGCGGAAAACCCTGTTGTATGTTTCCATTATTTCGCTCTTTCATCACTAATCCCATCCTCAGCCCCTATACAAAGAATTTCATAACCACCTTTCAATCTATTTTAATTTCCTTCATAGGATTAAACGCCTTTTGAGGATACCCGATTTCCTGCTCTTACGTAGGAATATTATGAAGTGAGCCTAATAAATGAATCCTCAAACTTGGGAGGATCATAGAAGGGATCCGTTGTTGAAAGGGCCTTGCGGTTGCTGAAACGTGTCAAGCGATTTCCGATGAAAACCTCCCGTTAACGGAACCTCACCTTCCCTTGTCCTTTCGCTTTACCTAATGCTGTAGTAAGGAAGTGGCGAAAGTTCGCACCCTTACTACACAAAGCCCCTTCCAAGGACCCGTCTTACCCTTCTCTGCATAAGTCGCTTCTAACTCGGCGGGTGTCAAAGCAAGAGAAAAGCAAGGCTACTTAAAACGACCCTCTCCCTTTACTTCTTTTTCAGATTTCTCTTTCTTCCTCTTTACATTTAAGAGATTTTTTCCCCATTTCTTCTCAAAGGAGGTTTCGTTCTCTTTCATTTTTATTTTATTTTTTTTGCGTTTTGGAAAGGGGCCCGATTACTCGATTAGTTGTATTTTATCATTAAAGTACTAAAAACTGAGATCGTCGAGTACTAATATTTTGCAAACTTTTCTTATGCTCTCAAATAAAAGCCTTTGACTTTATCACGCTCCGGCTATTGAATATCACAGAAAAGTACAAAGGCCTTTCTTGGTAAAATTCCGAAATTATCGGAAGTAGATCAAATAACCTACATATTTTTCCTAGACATCGATATTGGAGGGCGTTGAAACATCAGAGAAGAACATTATTGCACTATACTTGTGCAGCAGAAAGAGCAGTCACGTACTTGAACTGTTACCTTTCTCTTTCTGCCAATAGGTAGCAACATGTTGGTCGGGAAACAAACCCTACCGACATACGTTGATTTTACGTTGAAAGTTGATGGATTTCAAATGCTTTGGAACTACATTTTTTTATTCCGATTAAGGATGAAGAATAAAAACAGTCCAAATACGAAGTAGAAATCTCAATTGTTAACATTTTGGATAGAAGACCCCCTATGATCATGGCTCATTATGGGATCTATGCACAACTCATACTCATTCGCTTCTAAATTTTGTAGAGAACATGATTGTGATAAAGAGAAATAATTTGTAATATTGATCCAGAAAATTCTAGATTTTTCAGAAAAACTTTCTGTTTTTCATACACTCGGCCCTCAACTTTCGCGACCCAGCATTCGTGGATTCATCATTCGCGGGAGCGCCAATAGATTCATTTTCAACATCCGCGGGTTGCAGTACCAACATCCGCAGGTCGGCACCAGTTGCAAAGGTACTTTTTAAAGGACGGATCAATGTTAATGTTCGAGTTGAAATCAACAGGGTCACGCTAAATCACGGCTCAGTCAGTTCCTATTTACATATCACTCGAAATTGCACCACAAACCTCTCCTAAACGTAAACGGTCGAAAAAAGTGCTGTGAATTACCGACAACAGGGAGAAGCTGTTGAGGGGAGCACCCAATGCCACCAGCAACTTCAGTTAGCTGCGTTACCCTAACGAAACCTGCCGCATCAATTACGGGAAGACGCTAAGCAAACAAAATCACATCCTATTTCAAACAATAACCGGCTGACCCGGTGGACTTTGTCTCGTCTAACATATTATTCGTACTGTCATGGTTACAAATAACAAAAAGGTATTTCATTAAAATTTATTATCTAATTGATAGACAGTTTCCTTAATTAAGAAAATCGGCCTGGAAATCCACCTGTCAAATAATTAATGATAAATGGCTTGATTATCTGTTAAGCAGAATGTTACACGATAATTTTATAGAAGATTGCTCATGGCTTGCTTTGGACCTGATAATATGTAGCTACGGACCTGATAATATGTAGCTATGTTGCTTTGGACCTGATGTATTACGTAGCTACTCCTCAACTCATCATCAGGGCACCATGAAAAATTTGTAACCTTCCGAAAAGATAACAGTCACGTCAATTGCCTAGAAGTTATTTTTCAACTTGATAACGTTGAGAGGGCTGTGGAATCGAGGGCTGAAGAATTGTCTATCTATACTTACTGGCCAATAAGTCCTGAGTAGCTACAGGGACAAGCATGTGCAAGGTACAGCACCTTACCTTACGAACAATAGTAACAATAATGTGCCGTAAAAAATTCTCATTTTTTATGAAACTGAAACTTTAGAATTTGAATGACATGGGTAAGTTAATGCAAAGGAGAAATCAATGTAAGCTGGTCAATAATGTGTGAGCTTATCAGTGGTTATAAACCACTTGAGAAAACCTTGCCTGAAAAATTGTGATTGATGCGCGAGCTAAGTACCATCATCCTGTTGAATTTGACGTTGAGTGATACCTCGATCCGCTCCCTTCAGCCTCCCGTCGGACGAATATAATGACGTGAATCCAACCGTGTAGCGTGAAATGAGTAATCTCTCAGAAAAAAATGACGGAAGAATCCGTACAAAGTTTAAGACGATTTACATACCTAATGTGCGAAAATGCATTAGCGCAGATTGGCACAAAATTCAAAAACAAAAAGTACAAGAAGCTTCGCTCTCCTACAAATTTTTCAACCACAAATTATGACTACCCCCCCCCCCCTCCCTTTTTTTCCCACTGTATAATAATAAAAATCATATCAACAACGTTGGCGACAATCCCTGTGAATGAATTCAATTTTTTTTATAGAATTTGTGGCAAATAAAGCAAAATTTATCAGTTTTATGCTATTAAGTACATCAAGACTCTACAAAAAGCGTTTCTGTCATTAAATTGTTTTTTTTTTTTTTTTTTTTTTAATTGAACGTTGGAGTTTAATTTTTTTTTAACCAATTTAAGGACAAAAAGCTCTTTTTTGTAAAGTCTTGGTATAATTTGAACTGTCCGAATAAAGAATCATTAGGTACAGCATTCAACCAATTCGTTCGGTGTGATTACTGCACTATCCCAAATTGTTGAAACCAAGTTGTTTGAAGTTAAACTTGTTACGAAAGCTTCTCCTTAATTTAAATTTTATTTAAAAAATGACTGATTCCGTGATCTAACGAAATGTTACAAACGTTTTCAACGTATAACGGGTATAAACATGTCTTCATGAATTTTAATATCCTCGCTATCCCTGCGGCCTATATCTCGAATGTTTGATTTTTGTTCATGATCACATGAGTTTGATTTTACTTCGACCTCACATCGGTATCCTACTCGGAATATGCACGACCTTCATATTCCCATCAGTAGGTTAAATGCAACACGAAATGGTTCTAGGTAGTGGGGTGTTAAGTTCTACAATGCATTCCTTGTAAAAGTTCGTGATTAAGATAGGAAGGGTTTCAAGCAATTTGTTACTAAACTTTTATGAAGTCTTGCTCCCATTAGTTTTAAGATTTTTTTTTTTTTTTTTTTTTTTTTTTTTTTTTTTTTTTTTATCCGACTAAATGTTTTCATTGATGATCTTGTGTGTTTAAATTTACTGGTATTTTCTTTATAGTATTTATATATTCGTTGTTGTGTAAATTTTTTTTATACCTACTCAGTTTCGGGTTCTGCTCCATCTCTACTTTCACACAATCTGGTGGCTGCACTAGCCACCCTAATGAGGTGTTCAAGGGGCAGTCACGGGACAGTTTACCCTTTGCCGTTCCTGTCAGGGTAAAAATTAGAACATGTACCCTATGGTGCAGCAGTGTCCTCAGACTCGCGGTGGCCGCATTCTATGTCATGATGTGGTAGCCAAGTAGATCGCAGGCACTTTGTCATCCAGCGGTTGGGATGTCGAAAGAGAGAGACTATATCACATGCCGATTGACCAGGGCAACAAAAGGAATATCGTTGCTGTCAAGACCGATGGGTCTGCTAAAATCCTGTATGTCCAAGTTATCAGCGACAGCGTGGACATGGAGTAGACCTGGCTGGCTAAGACAAATAAGCATGACAGGAATGACCTACGGCAAGCAACTATTTTGCTAAAGAGTGGCGACCAATAACATCAAGGTCATGACAGTGAACATGACAGTCATGGCCCAGGGTGTAGAGCGAGAAAATTGCCTTGGAATTACTCGAGCTGGCCATCTCCTCGGAAGTGCTCCATGGTATCACAACCGGCGTCCTGATTCTTACTTGAACTGGTGGTCATTTTATGGGAGCACTTCTTTCACCCTACTCTCCCTCCTTCCCCTCCTACAGTTTCCTTGTTCTCCACTTCTTTCACTAATTAATTTTTTTTTTTTTTTTTTTTTTTTTTTCAAGTTAATGGTGCGCACCCTCCACCTTTGAGAGGTTTTCCAGAAAATTTTGAGTACATAGAAGCACAGCACATGAGAACAGTTTGCTACTCTCAACATGTCCCCCCTTTCGACCGATATCTTGGTTTACTTTGAGTCGATGGGTATCCAAAATTCTACAAAAGGGAGGAGTATATATTTCTAAATTTTCGGCTTATTCCACATGTCATGCGACAGTATCAGCTGCCGCTAGATGGGGGTATCCCTTCCAGCCATCTTTCGATCTACAGGATGGACGACCGATTCAGCTATGTATACAATAGACCCCTGACAATTCAGGGAGAATTTGTTTCTGCCGTTCTTCAACGGACACCTCATGCAGAAGAAACATAGAGCTGAATACCTCAGATTTTCATACACCCCCCCCCCCCCCCCCCCCCCCAGTCACATCACCTTTACAAGTGGCAAAATTGAGTAGTCTTCACTACACACCTATGCAAGTGGCTAAATTGTGTAGTCTTCACTACACACTTATGCAAGTGACAAAATTGTGTAGTCTTCACTACACACCTATGCAAGTGGTGAAATCGTGTAGTCTTCATTATGTGCAAACAAAAAATCACCTGGGAAAATATCTAATATTGCTCTTACTATTATTATTTGTGTCATATTATTACTAATGTGCCACTATTGATTTTAATACACTAAAAGCAATTCATTCCAATGATCACCACATGTTATACAAATAAGTGCTCAGAAACCTGTTGATACAATCCATTGGATCCACCCACCTCGAAGTCCCTATATTCATTCGGACATCTACTAATTTTCTACGGGGGGGGGGGGGGGGGGTGTCATCGTAGTTCACTATTGGTAAAAGGTGGGTATGGGGGAGTTGGGCGTTTTCACGGATCCCCTACACACAAAAGTGTATACACTAGTGATTTGAGACGGCGCCTCCTGACGTGACCCCTAAAAATTTTTTGTTTTCACATAGGGAGATTTCCTCACTGCTTTCTCTTACAGTAGGTGAATCGAATACTTTGAACGAGCTGCGTCAGTAAACGGCCTTCTACGGAGACCGTACTATAATTGATAACTCAACTTACCTAGGGAAAGTTTGAGTAGAATTATAGTTAGGTCGTAGTAGAAGACAGTTCCCACCCAGGCTTACGCCTTTTTTACGCCACCCAGCCATTCACCTGCAAACACCTTATCTTTGAACTTGAGTGAGTAAGCATCTCTCAACTTCGCGGGTTTTTCAAATTATTTCTTTGAAATGCCTCACAATACCGTGTCTACACGAGAGCTGGGTCAGTAAACGGTCTTCTACTACGACCTAAATATAATTCTACTCAAACGTTCCCAAGGTAAGTTGAGTTATCAATTTTGAAAACCCAACAAAAATATTTTTCTATACAAGAGTTCTAGATCTTCTCGCGTTAGTCACTCTTTCCTATAACAAAAAAGTTATCACACTAACACATCCAGGGATAAGATAATATCACAGAGGATAAGTACATGTATTTCTTAAAAACAAAAGAATCTCACAGGCTAGGAATTAACTAGTGCTTACAAGCCTCTTAACAAAAGCAACTTTGTAAAGTTTATGAATACCTAATTTAACGGTTAAAATATTGTTACAACTATAGTTTGATCGCCCAGTTTCACAACACACAAGTGAGTACTTACCTACTCTCTGAAGCGTTTACAATATAAATTCCGCCATTTCATCGCTTACTAGCACAAGATTCCCTCTTTCAGTTATATTATTTTTTGGGCATTATTATATTGCATTATATACACTTTATACGAATGTATTCTCCAACAAGCCGGATGAAACTGCAAATGTCTTCCTAATTCCTGAAAAGTCTGTGGAAGCGGAAACTTTGAGTTGAAATTTTGGCAATGTGTATGTTGCACGAATTGTGATTGTAGTTACTGTTTACTACTGACCGTCTAACCGTTGAAATCTATCAAATACCGTACCTGCCTAATTATTTATTTATTTTATTTTATTTTATTTTTTTTTTTTTTTTTTTTATTATTACTATTTTTTTATTTTTTTTATTTTATTTATTTTTTTTTTTTTTTTTTTTGTAGAAATAGAAACAAGGTTTTAATCTATTGTATTTATTACCGTACGTAAATATTTTATTCCTAGTGCCACCAGCCCCTTACCCCATTCTCTCATCGTTAGCTTAACTGGTTGTAACGGAAGCTCGTTGCTTGTTTACTAGTCGAGTAGGTATGGCAAACCTTCGAAGGCTTGATCGTTGAAGGAAGCCTCTTGTGGTTAGCGAGTGAGGCCCTCTCAATAACTCTCACAGATCGCATTATGAAGACCGCCGAGTATAGGGGGAGGTGAAGAGTCTTAGTTAAGTCTAAGCCCCGCTAATAGAGCTTTCTCCCTACAGTCCTTTGTAATCTCTTTAAATAATTTCCACCAAATTGACTTCATGCGAAAGGGCGGGAGAGAGCAAAACATATTACTGGAAGCTTCTTAGTACTCAGGGTTCCCAACTGTGAAACAACCGCCGAAACCAGCTTTCCGGGAGGAAATGAGTTCGCTCGCAGATGACTTCTGAAATGAATACAAAAGAACAAGAGAGAAACAGAGGCATTGGAGAAAGAAAACCAAAATACTTTGTCATTCATGTAAAACAATTCCTTATTCCTTATTATTTTCTTTGGTAGCTTTAATAACTCGAAACGTTCATTTTATTGGGTTTTTTCCGCTCGGTTTTTACAAATTCATTTGAGAACGCAATTCTTTTGAGAAGAAAACAAGAACAGCCATTTTAATTCAATTTTTTTCGTTGACTTATCTTGGTGTTTAATTTACCAGTATTTAGAATATGTGTGGTTACATTTATTACAAATATTAATTATGCAGCCCAATCAATTATAAGGCTGAAATTTGCCTTATACAGGTTTATTACATTTTGCTAATTTTATACTTGTCTGTAAAAACAGATATTCTCTCACCATGTTGCTCTTTCAAATTCCAGCCACGTGGATTGATCAGAAATGCTTGGTTCTTTATGATTTCCACTACCAAATAATCTGTACAGCTCACTCGGTGGCTTAATATGAACAATCATGCTGCTCAATCATGTTCATTATGCTTCTTACATGCATTAAAGTTGCGGGATTAGAAAGACCTTTGGTTTATTTATCGGCTAGTGGGACAGTAGGCATAATGCAAACACAAATTTGTAATTATTTATAATCTATGCGAGCCTACAGGTATATACAACGGTACCTACTTAATATTTGTGTGATATTTTAATACACAAGTTACTATCAGATTTCTGTATTTAAGGCTTGAGAGAGCGAGATTTAGTCTTTTCGTATTTCATTTCCGGAATTCGAAGCAGGGCGACCAAACTAGGGTATCTTACTCTAGCATAGAAGCCAATGGGTTTCATTCGATTCTTTTGGATGATATCTGCTAATGACAACCGAAAAAAACCACTCTTATTCAGTGTTTAAGATCTCATTTTTTATATGTCAGCCCTTCAATTCAGCCTTTTAGGGTTGCGAAAAATTTATGCCGTTATAGCTGGCACATTTCCGGGCGAGGTTTGATTCTTAAACAAAGTTCTATCAATGTTGGTCTAGAAGTTTCGGAGAAAAGCTTCAGACAGCGGATGAACAGATTTTTCTTTTTATTTTAGGATTTTACGCACCTTGAAACGTAAACCAAACCAACAAACGGCGGGGGAGGGGGGGGGGTGTTAGTTTTTTTTTTCCTTGGTTCGTACAAAGGTTCATTATTGAAAATAGTACACCAAAATTGGTGGGAGACAAGATTAAAGTGACGTATTCACACAAAGGCATGTCGATTCGCTCGGAAAAATCCTCGAAACGTTGTTTCAACCATTAGTGAATAGTAAAAAAGAGTCCACATCTTGAATTAATAGGTGAATAGCTTTCAGATTTCGTAAATGAGGAAGCAATAAATAGCAACAGATGAACCAGTTGAATGTGAAAGCCTTCATCCTTAAATTCTGAAATTACCGTACCTACCTGGCAACGTTCATTACAACCTCGATTAGTAATTAACTATGTACTCGTACCTATATTAAAACATTTAGGAAATTAGGAGAAAACATTAGGAAATTATTATAAATAATGTGAATTTGGAATACCGGTCATGCTGAAAATAATACTTGTATAAATATAATATTATCGTCAATTGGGTTTTTAATATATATTCAGTCTTAATGTAACATTATTGTGGGAAATGTTCTGAAAATTGGGAGTTTCCTCATTTTCTACACAATCGGGTTGCGCATAACTTAATTAAAACAGAAACTGGTACCTTCCGATTTATTCGTATTGTGTGAATATTAATCAGTAATACGATTCGATTAAGTTCATGCGAACAGTATATTCAGATATTTTCCCATTACCTCACTCAATCAATAAATTTCGGCGTGGTTAACGAAGCTCAATAATATCCTTGAGGAATAGTTTACCATCTGAGCAGAATTTAGCATGGCCTCGAGCAGTTCATCCCCGCCTTTGACGCAGCGGAGAAATTTCCCCTTAACATTCCATAGATCGCTGATGCGTGGCGGGTCAGAATACTTTATTAACCAACTTCTCCATCGCTTAATGTTCCTCCCCTCGTTGTCATCATGAAAACCTTATCTGCAAGAGTTATGATCCTGCTTGGAGACCCCTAAACACTTTTCTAGCGCTGGCAAGGGTCGTTCTTCTGTTTCTAAAACCCTCTTTTGAACAAAGGCGGCCCTTCCTGTTTGGCTCCAGGTCTGTGTAATTAAAATGCCTTTAGCCGACCCAGCAAAATTCTCCTCTGCTGCGGTTGCCGACGTCCTAAATGGCGCGACATTCAGTCGTGGGACCTTATCCGTTATCCCTCTCTATGGCACCATTAGAGAATCCACATAATTGCATATTTTCTCCATCTATAGTCGTAGGTACCAAAATATCAGCAGCGATTTTGGTAAAAACCTCGGATATTTAGATTATCTACCAACTAAAGGTTCAAGGAAAGTCTCAGATAAATTTTTAATCAGTTTCTGAACTGATTATAAAACCTCTCTATTATAAAAAAAATGTTTGAACTGATTATAAGGAAACGCTGCAACTTATTACACAAAGTTTTATCCCAGTATTAGATAGCCCTTCAACGCAGATCCCTAATCTATTATTGTAATTTATTTTTATTATATTATTAATAATATACTAATGAGATAAATACTAACACCTACCTAGGCTTCACTAGTCTCTCTGTAAAATGACAAGAGTCCATTCAATAACTTGATTTTGTGAAATGAGGATTGTAACCATATTCTCACCAGTTTCTGAACCTCACTCATGTACAGGTGCGGCTGGTGAGGTTGGGGGGGGGGGGGGGGGGGGCATCGGGACATTGTACTTTTGGGAAAAGGTAACAAACTAGAATGAAGCCTTTACAAGCAACATTGTTTCAAATTAGAACGGAAAAGGCAGCGTTTAGCTCCATGCTGTGGCTCGAAGATGGATGCTGGACGGAATAAGCTTATACCAAGGATCCATCTACCAACAATAAAATACGATAGATATCAATCTATCAAGACAGAAATTTTGTCCATCCAGGTTAGACTGTGAAGGGGTAGGTACAGGGAAATAAAGGACAAGGAACGGGAAATGAAGGGGAAGGAGCGGGGAAAGAAAGGTCATAAAGAAATATTTCTCATGATATTCGGGGCCTTGCCCCAACACAGTGTTTCCACTTTTCTAAAGACCATAGAATGAAATTTACATCATGAGTGGTTTCCACTAGAGGAGTTTCGGTTTATTCCATTAGCCACACTGATTCTCTTCTGGTCATTCCATGATTCAAGGAGGGGAACCACTTCTAGTTTCATGCCTTCTTTTCTGTGATATCTTTCCTACCATCCATGCTTAAAGTTCTCTTTGCATTTGTTTTCACTTACATTATTGGGACTTGGTAGCAATGTTTCCACCCGAGTCAAACACTGTGGCAAATTTGCAATCAAAATCCTTTACAGATCGTACCTAATTATGAAGAGAAGGTGTTCATTAAAAGTTTGGGGAAAGACACCCCTCACTTGTAATTAAGAGAAGTTTCTAAAAACGGGAAAGGAACTCGTAAATTCAACCCTGAAGCCCTAGAATGAATGCTCTGTTTTGTTTTCCTTGCCTAATATTGGGTGGAGGTGGGTTGTGGATTCAGAATGGTGCGACTCATATAAAACGTCTGACAGATCGGATTAAATCTCACGAATATAATTAAAAACATCTCAATAACATCACAGAATTAGCTTTTATTGGCCGAGCTAACATAGCTACACAGTTAGATTCAGCCCATCAACTTGATATCAAGAAACACAATGAGCAAGTTGACAGAAATCGTTTATACTTTCTGAAATTATAGATTGCATCAATTTTTGTGGTCTTTATGAAGTAGGATTAAGAGGCCACAATGAGAGGGATAGTTCATTGAACCGAGGATTTTTTCTGGGCTTAGTAACAAAGTCAGCCAAAACTGACGACATTTTGAGGTCACATTTGGAAAAAGCTACAGTGTTCAAAGGCACATCCAAAACCATACAGAATGAGTAACGAAAAAATCTCAAATCAATATTTTCAGTAGAATATTGATCATGCTGGATATGTTGCATTAAAGAAAAAGGTTATACATAAGTGAGAGGTGGTTGTGGGGTTATACAACTTTTCCGTAGCCTTTTGAAATGTCCGATTTTTAATTGACGTCTGACGTCACACTTCTATTATTTCATCATAATTTAATTTGAGTTCTTCAATATTCCTTCAGAATTATTTCCCCTATGTAGTTCACTAGTGCAATACAATCGAAGCCTTGATAATGTTTAATACTTTTAATAATAATAAAGTCTGTGGTGAAAACCACCCCCTCTTTTCAACAGCCCTTTTCAGGGCTACCAAAAAGAGGTAGACATGGCACACAAATGCTTATAAGACGTCGAGTTATAACTCCGTCAAACAAAATATTTCACCAGAGAGAAAATACGAAATTCTCTCTCAAAAGTGAAATATTAGCAAATAACATACAAGGCGACCTCCCTAAACACTTACTGGGCGAGAGAGACGCGACAAGTATCTCGAAACAAGTCGCCTTGAATGAGAAAACTCAAACAGACAATCAAATGTCCTCTAAAACTAACAAGGACAGTTCTAGCAAGCCTACTCGCCAATCAGAAACAATGATTGCACGAGAGACAATAGGCGAACCAACCAGGAGGCGGCAAGCAACCACCTCTGGTCCAGCAGCCACCCCGGGGACCCCGTCTCAGCAACGGACGCAGGGAAGACACCCCCGGGTCCCGTCTAAACAACGGACGCAGGGAAGCCACCCGAGGACCCCGTCTAAACAACGGACGCAGGGAAGACACCTCAAGGTCCTTGTCCCCGCAACGGACGCACGGAAGCCACCTCCGGGGACCCCGTCGCAGCGACGGACGCGGGGAAGCCACCCCCGAAGGACCAACTCAGCTATCATACTCGCAGATTCTGAGAAAACAATGTGCGAGCCAATAAGAAAACACAGTTGAACTAATGAAATTAAGCGGACCAATCAGGGGGCGGCAGGAGGCGGCCACCTCCCTATAATTACCCCGCTCGGAGCCCTCCGAAATTCATTCCACTCACCGCTCTCGACGACTACACTCTACAGTACGAAGATTCTACACGCTCTACGCTGACGACCCTTCTGCTCACGAGTTCCTCTCAGAACGGCTTTCTACTGCTTTCTACAAGGCATATCTTCTCTCCTCACAGATCTCGCATTGGCATCTACGAGTCCAGTGATTATTTATCCTGCTCATTGCCCAACGTAGTTCTTCTGTCAGGACGCCACCCGGTACATCTATTGATATTCTCATTAGATCGTACGCCCGCTGGGACGTTCCGAGACGTGTCGCCCGGGTTTCGTAGCACTAAGCTCGTCACCGACCGCTGGGGCACGCCGATAAATTACTCAGCTCATCCGCTCTAATTTATCGTCCAAGGAAGCCTTTTTCAAGGCTACAAGGTAGGACCCTGACATCCGAGCAAAGGAAAGAAGCTCTGTCAAGCGAGTCCACCTTCCAAATCCTGCATCCTATACGGAGAGGTATTGAAAACGAGTTAACAAACTCGGGTACATCGATGGAGCGCCGCCCGTCCTACTTCCTCATGCAAGAGGAAGCAGAACACGGCGCGGCCGGGAGCCCTAGCCCGCGCAGCGCTCCCTACCCGCTACTCGACTCGTCCGCTGTTCCCAGCGACGGACAAAGGCTCGATTCTCGCGAAGAGATCGCCTTACTACCTAACGTATTCATGAAGGAAACGTTAGGTCAAGCCTCACACACACAAAAGTTCGAGGATACCTTTCAGACCCGCTCTGAAGTCAATCATCATGATTCGACAAAGATATCTGAATATCCACGATATTCTACGCAAGGCTACCCGGCCGATCCGAGTGTCAAACACACTCCCAACTTGCTTAAAACAAAGGATACTTTTCAGTACCTCAACCAAGCCCAGTATATTCCTCCTACAGATATAAATCTTAGGCCGGAATATTACACAACGGCTCAGCACCAAACAGATCGAACCCAGCACCCACTAAGCGAGCCCAGTGCTCCACGCGGCTGCTACACGAACTATCCTCAAGTTCCTCCCGCCAAGCAAGCTGACCTTGGCGATTTCGCTCACATTCCTTACAGAAATACCACAGGGACTAACCCGCATAACCAGAATATAAATGTCCCACTTGGTCTACCTACACCAAGTCAAACATATATAAATCCACTACAAATGGTGACCCCGCCTTTGAACAGGCTTAACACGGAGCATTTCGTTCCCTCTTATGAAGCTAGTGGATTTCAGGGAACCACTGCGGGCGTGCGACCCCCGCCGGGCTTATACGCCCCACATCTCACACAACAACCCTCTACACAAAGTAGCTTTCGAGCACTTTTGGAGGAAATGGGAGATTACCAAAAACCTATCTTCCAAAAGAAGAATATCGATCGTGCACTCGCCGAGTTCGATCAATACTGCGTGCGAAAAAACCTGAGAACGCAGAACGAATGTTTCTCAGCTATCTACAAGTGGGTACCGGAGGAAATGCGGGAAGCTATTGACTCAGCTTACCTCACGGCACCCCACGCACCTTACGAAGAGGCCAAACAGCGCCTACAACGAGAATACGGGTTGTCCTTACAGGACAGGCTCCTCGCGCTCGAGGACCCCGCATCTCTCGCCAAAAAACCCAGCACCAAGTACCATGAAATGTACTCTAAGGCTGTTGGGTACTTCTCAGAGGCTCTGATCACTCAAAAGTGGATCGAAACTCTGCCTATCGAAGCCCGAGGCATGGTCGCAGCACAGCTTACCACGAATGCCCGGCTCGACCTAGCTGATACGCTACACGCGTACAAAACAGCGAACCCCTCTCTCAACATACGAGGAGTAGAATCTACTTCGAAACCTACGAAGACTGGTTTCAAAAAGGCCCTCTCACAAAAAGCTGAGTTCAAACCTCAGCAAGTAGAGAGTAAGCCTCACAAACCTACGGCCTACGTCTGCCGGAACCACGCCCGTTTCGGTAGCGAAACTCGCAAGTGTGCAGACCCAGAATACTGCACTTGGAAGGCAAATACCGCCTCCAAACCTATCAAAAAGGCAGCGCCTATCAGCCAGCCTAAAACCTTGGTTTCAAGCGAAAATACTCATAGATCGATACAAGAAAGTACCGTTCCAACCTCAGACGCAGAGAGTTCGGAAAACGAATAACTGCCAGTGTATCTGAGCCTATACACCGGCAGACTAAAGAGTATAAAAGGCTTTTTTTCAAGTGCAAACTAAATGGCACTGAATTTCTCATTGACACGGGAGCAGAAGTGAACATTCTGCCCCACAATGTCACCAAAAAATTGGGCTTAAAAATTCGTAAGTCCAACGTCAAGCTCACAGCAGCTAACGGCGCCCCTATAGACACACTAGGGCGTACTGACACGACAATTAACATCGGCCTCGGAGACATGACCACCGATTTCATGATCACTAAAGTTGATCTAGCGATCCTCGGTATACCATTCCTCGAGTCTTGGGATATCGGAATACGGGTCAAACACAAATATATCTACAAAGATAAAGTAAAGAGCTATGCCGATCAAAAAATCGCTGCAGTCATGAACAAAAAATTTACTGACGAACAAATAGCAGCTGCTATTCCTCATCGTGACAACAGCCCTCAACCAGAGGACACACAGCTCACAGAGGACGAAAACATACGCTCTATCATTGAAAAATACAATGATAAAATGAACAAACTTCAAGGAAAGTGGAAAAACAACGGGGTTTACCACCGTATAACCACGGAAGGAACACCAGTACACTTCCGTGCAAGACCCATGGCAGGCGAAAAACGGGCTCAGGTTAAAAGTACTTTCGACAAAATGCTCACAGAGGGGATCATCGCTCCCTCCGACTCCGAATGGGCTTCTCCGCTACATTGCGTGCCCAAAAAGGATGGAACATGGAGAATCACGGGCGATTACCGATTCCTCAATGCAAAAACTAAGAAAGACGCCTACCCGCCGCCTCACATTCGCTCTTTCCAAGCGAATTTACATAATACACAAATCTATTCGACAATAGATTTAAAATCGGCATATTACCATATCCCGATGCACCCAGATGACGCTCATAAAACAGCAATTATTACCCCTTTCGGTCTCTATGAGTTTAAAAAAATGAGCATGGGTTTGGCCGGAGCGGCTCAAACATGGCAAAGGTACATGGACAGCATCATGCGAAAATTCGATTTCGCATTTGTCTACCTAGACGACATATTGGTGGCTTCTAAAACTTACAAAGAACACATGAACCACCTCAAACAAATTTTCGACAAACTAGGAGAACACGGACTTCGAGTAGGTTTTGAGAAATGCATTTTTTCAAAACCTACCGTCGATTTCCTAGGTTTCACTATCTCAAAAGAAGGGATAATTCCTAAACGAGATAAAATAGAAGCCATAGAGCAATTCCCTCGGCCAATAGACGTACGAAGCCTACGCAGATTCCTAGGTATGTGTGGTTTCTACCGAGCTTGCTCAAGTAAATTCGCTCACACAGCGCAACCTCTGTATGACTCCATTCAGTCAAACAAAAAAAATGACAAAACCCCTATCGAATGGACATCAGAGAGAGAAAAAGCTTTCAACAGCTTAAAACACGCAATGATAAAAGCTACATTGCACAATATTGCTCACCCCCACCCTACAGCAGAGTGGAGAATAGTTTGCGATGCATCCGATACACACATCGGAGCGGCACTGGAGCAGGAAATTACAGACAAACACGGCTCGAAATCTTACCAACCATTGGGATTTTTCAGTAAAGAAATTCCGGAACAATGGAAGAATAAAGCCTCGTTCGACAAAGAGATGTTCGCCGCTTACCAAGCTTGCATTCATTGGCACAATGACTTGGACGGCCGCTCTTTTCATATTTGCTCAGATCACAAGCCTCTGCTAGGCACAATGCTTAAGAAAAACGCACATTTTTCTAAAATGCGATTGAGATGGCTAACATACATCTCCCAAATGACAAGTGACATACGACATATACCTGGAGAAGACAACGTCGTAGCCGACGCACTCTCCAGACCTTTCGATCCAGTTGAAATTCAAACAAGGTCAATTTCAACCCAAACTGACGAGGGTCCGTCCATAGCCGAAATTTCACAAATTACGGCCGCAATAGAGTGCAATCTTCTACTGCACATCTCAAATGCACAGATTCATTCTCCTCCTAACGCAGAGGACAAACTAAAACTCACACGAGTTGAATTCCCTCGAAGAGAGATTTGGTGTAACCTAGACTTAGGACACCCAAGACCTTATATTCCAAACGAAATAAGGCACGAAATAATCAGCCAAATTCACAATTTGGGACACCCAGGCATACACTCTACAGTGTATAAAGTAAAACAGAGATATTTTTGGCACGGCCTTCGTGCGGATGTCTCCAACTGGGTCCGAGCATGCGAGACTTGCCAACGAGCAAAAATCACTCGCTCCGTGAAACTCCCTTACTCCGAATTTGAAACGGCTACCAAATTCTCCCATGTACACGTTGACATTACCGGACCCTTACCTTTAGCTAAAGGAGGGAAACGTTACATCCTAATGATGGTCGATAGAGCAACGGGTTGGCTAGAGGCAGTTCCTCTTAACAACATCGAAACGTCCACGATCACAAACGCCTTTATCAATATTTGGGTAGCCTCAAAAGGCGTACCTAAATACATCACAAGTGACCAGGGCACACAATTCGAATCAGAATTATTTCATTCCATTATGGAACGTCTCGGAGTAAAACATACTCACACGTTACCATACAAACCGTCAACAAACGGAATGGTGGAACGCAGAAATAGATCCTTGAAGGAGGCTCTCAAAGCACAGGACGAACATTGGCTCGACGCCCTTCCAAAAGTACTACTCGCCATGCGTACGGCAGTAGACCCAGCAACGGAAACTACACCCTTCCAAAAAGTTTACGGAATTGACGTGCCGCTCCCAGGCGACATATTCGTAACTTCTACGAACCTTTCCGAGCCTCTCTTTTTCCGACCTACGCATATCAGACATAATAATACGAAATATGCCGTCAACATGCCCAAAAATTTAGATACATGTACACATGTCTATATCAGAGTGCCCACACAGCTCTCCTCTTTGCAATGTCCTTACACGGGACCATTCAAAGTTGTTAAAAGAGATAAGTTTTCGGTTACAGTACAAATTGGCGAACACACAAAAAAAGTTCCCAAACAGCAAATCAAACCAGCTTACACTCTAAACACAGACGAAGCTGTGTCACTAAGCACAAATCAGAAAAAAAATAAGGAGGAGACTCCCCGAAAATCCGCCAGAAGACGCGTCCCCTCTACCAAATTCGACGAGAGGTGGGTGACTGCGCTCGAAACACCCCAACCGGCGTCGTCGTTAATAACACGACGTCTTGGGGGGGCGCCTGTGGTGAAAACCACCCCCTCTTTTCAACAGCCCTTTTCAGGGCTACCAAAAAGAGGTAGACATGGCACACAAATGCTTATAAGACGTCGAGTTATAACTCCGTCAAACAAAATATTTCACCAGAGAGAAAATACGAAATTCTCTCTCAAAAGTGAAATATTAGCAAATAACATACAAGGCGACCTCCCTAAACACTTACTGGGCGAGAGAGATGCGACAAGTATCTCGAAACAAGTCGCCTTGAATGAGAAAACTCAAACTGACAATCAAATGTCCTCTAAAACTAACAAGGACAGTTCTAGCAAGCCTACTCGCCAATCAGAAACAATGATTGCACGAGAGACAATAGGCGAACCAACCAGGAGGCGGCAAGCAACCACCTCTGGTCCAGCAGCCACCCCGGGGACCCCGTCTCAGCAACGGACGCAGGGAAGACACCCCCGGGGATCCCGTCTAAACAACGGACGCAGGGAAGCCACCCGAGGACCCCGTCTAAACAACGGACGCAGGGAAGACACCTCAAGGTCCTTGTCCCCGCAACGGACGCACGGAAGCCACCTCCGGGGACCCCGTCGCAGCGACGGACGCGGGGAAGCCACCCCCGAAGGACCAACTCAGCTATCATACTCGCAGATTCTGAGAAAACAATGTGCGAGCCAATAAGAAAACACAGTTGAACTAATGAAATTAAGCGGACCAATCAGGGGGCGGCAGGAGGCGGCCACCTCCCTATAATTACCCCGCTCGGAGCCCTCCGAAATTCATTCCACTCACCGCTCTCGACGACTACACTCTACAGTACGAAGATTCTACACGCTCTACGCTGACGACCCTTCTGCTCACGAGTTCCTCTCAGAACGGCTTTCTACTGCTTTCTACAAGGCATATCTTCTCTCCTCACAGATCTCGCATTGGCATCTACGAGTCCAGTGATTATTTATCCTGCTCATTGCCCAACGTAGTTCTTCTGTCAGGACGCCACCCGGTACATCTATTGATATTCTCATTAGATCGTACGCCCGCTGGGACGTTCCGAGACGTGTCGCCCGGGTTTCGTAGCACTAAGCTCGTCACCGACCGCTGGGGCACGCCGATAAATTACTCAGCTCATCCGCTCTAATTTATCGTCCAAGGAAGCCTTTTTCAAGGCTACAAGGTAGGACCCTGACATCCGAGCAAAGGAAAGAAGCTCTGTCAAGCGAGTCCACCTTCCAAATCCTGCATCCTATACGGAGAGGTATTGAAAACGAGTTAACAAACTCGGGTACATCGATGGAGCGCCGCCCGTCCTACTTCCTCATGCAAGAGGAAGCAGAACACGGCGCGGCCGGGAGCCCTAGCCCGCGCAGCGCTCCCTACCCGCTACTCGACTCGTCCGCTGTTCCCAGCGACGGACAAAGGCTCGATTCTCGCGAAGAGATCGCCTTACTACCTAACGTATTCATGAAGGAAACGTTAGGTCAAGCCTCACACACACAAAAGTTCGAGGATACCTTTCAGACCCGCTCTGAAGTCAATCATCATGATTCGACAAAGATATCTGAATATCCACGATATCCTACGCAAGGCTACCCGGCCGATCCGAGTGTCAAACACACTCCCAACTTGCTTAAAACAAAGGATACTTTTCAGTACCTCAACCAAGCCCAGTATATTCCTCCTACAGATATAAATCTTAGGCCGGAATATTACACAACGGCTCAGCACCAAACAGATCGAACCCAGCACCCACTAAGCGAGCCCAGTGCTCCACGCGGCTGCTACACGAACTATCCTCAAGTTCCTCCCGCCAAGCAAGCTGACCTTGGCGATTTCGCTCACATTCCTTACAGAAATACCACAGGGACTAACCCGCATAACCAGAATATAAATGTCCCACTTGGTCTACCTACACCAAGTCAAACATATATAAATCCACTACAAAGTCCATTCTAAATTTTTTTAGATACTTAGTAAGTAAGTATCTCTAAGATAGTATTTTAGATTTAATTTATTAATACAGTCCATTCTAATTTTTTTTAGATACTTAGTAAGTAAATACCTTTAAGATAGTATTTTAAATTTAATTTATTTAATTACTTTATTTATATTTAATTTATCAATAATATTTAATAATTATGATTTACTATCATTTGGTAGTCATATTTTTTTGTTGTATATTGGGCTAACTAGCCCGTAAATAAATAAATAAATAAATAATAAATAAATAACGGTTGCCCATGGCATTTGACATGAGACAAGTGTGACTAATGTTTCATGTGTTTAGATCACAATTAATTCACACTGTAAGCAAAACAAATGGAAGAAAAACCTCATTGCTCCTCTGGACTGTCAAATAGGTAAATATTTTTTTGCCCCACTCCTTTTGCAGACCACCGGCCGCCACTGCTCATGTAGTTAGTTTTCCTCTTCTCCCGATGAACGTATAGAGATCAGGGTGGGCTAATTTGATTAATTGATCTTTCAAGTGACAAAACCACATTATTTATATCTAAAGTTTCAGAGATCGCGATTTGATAATATATCAGTAATTAATTTCTACCCGATCGTGAGTGATGCTGAGATTACTGGCGCATAACCGGCCGATATGTTGTGATTTTTGACCCAAACATCATAAATTTTGGTTCAGTAGTCATTTGGGGGGGGTCATATATATTATGTGTGTGTGTGTGTATTCTTTTTTATTTAAAGGTTATTTGCTTCAGTATGGTTCCGTATTCAATCTTTCAATCTAAAAGTTAGTGCTGCTGGCACTGAGTAAAATTATAGTTCAATACATTCTTTAGGAGTCTGTCCCTTCTTTAAACGGCCTAATTATGACGAATCCAGAAGAAAGGAACCTATATAATACCTATATACCTACATATATATTTATAACACCTGGTTAGAGAAGCGTCGAATTGCTTTCTCAATACCAAAGGTACAAAATACTTAGATTCGTATAAAATCACGGAAAATATTTACCTACTTTCAAATCAAAAAGTTTCACTTGTTTAGTTGTAAAAGCTTTCTACGGTATTTTATTTTTTTTCCGTATATATACATATATATACAGGGTGTCTCAACTTAAGTAGGCTTAACTTCAGGGATCAATTTTACAAGTAATTTGCAACAAAAAGTGTCTCATAAAGTGTTATTTTTTAGAGGCTTCGTTTTCGAGTTATTGACGATCTAAGATTTTTTTCGTGTTTTCGACCTTATCTCCTAAAAATGGCTGTGACCCCATCATTCTTTGAGTATTCTCAAACCTGAGGATACCGTTGGAAAGAACGTTAAATTCCCTATATTTTTGATGCCAAATCATAATTATTCAAGAGAGTTAAGATACCGAAAAAAGAGGTCAAAGTACAAACTTTGTAAAATTCTAAAAAGTTGGGTTTTTTCAATCTGATTCCTCCCTCCATGAAAAAATGAACAGTCGTTTTCAAGTACATTAAAAACTTCAAAATCTTATCAGCTTTCTAACGGTGCAGCCAAAAAATTGATAAAAGTAACAACAAGGAGAAAAAACGGCTTTTGAATGCGAAAAAACATGGTATTGTTAACGAAAATCGATGGATTTCAGGAAAAAACGTTCTCCCACAACTTTATGATTTAAATGTCGAATCCTACGTATTTTTCACGCTGAATCGAATGGTGACACTTGCAGACCTCTACGACTAACGAATAAGAGCGAAAGTGGTTTTTAAAGGGCCCCTCTCTGAGGTTCGAGGGTCAAAGGGCACATTCGCCCTTATTCGTTAGTCGTAGAGGTCTGCAAGTGTCACCATTCGATTCAGCGTGAAAAATTACGTAGGATTCGACATTTAAATTATAAAGTTGTGGGAGATCGTTTTTTCCTGAAATCCATCGATTTTCGTTAAAAATACCACGTTTTTTCGCATTCAAAAGCCGTTTTTTCTCCTTGTTGTTACTTTTATCAATTTTTTGGCTGCACCGTTAGAAAGCTGATAAGATTTTGAAGTTTTTAATGTACTTGAAAACGACTGTTCATTTTTTTTATGTAGGGAGGAATCAGATTGAAAAAAACCCAAATTTTTAGAATTTTACAAAGTTTGTACTTTGACCTCTTTTTTCGGTATCTCAACTCTCTTGAATAATTATGATTTGGCATCAAAAAGATAGGAAATTTAACGTTCCTTCCAACGGTACCCTCAGGTTTGAGAATAATCAAAGAATGATGGGGTCACAGCCATTTTTAGGAGATAAGGTCGAAAACACGAAAAAAATCTTAGATCGTCAATAACTCGAAAACGAAGCCTCTAAAGAATAACACTTTATGAGACACTTTTTGTTGCAAATTACTTGTAGAATTGATCCCTGAAGTTGAGCCTACTTAAGTTGAGACACCCTGTATATATATTTTTTTATTATTTTTTTATTTTTTGACTCATTTGTTTTGTTTTTGTTGTTGTATACTTTAGTTATTAATTTCATCCTTCCCTCCCCCACCCGCCTGCCCCCGCTGGATCTACCTTTTTCTGGAACCCCTCCCCCCTCCTCCCTTTAAATCCTTGACCTCTATTCTACTCCCGCGTCGTGGTGACTAGATCGTCCCGAGAGCGGAGTCAGTCTGTTGAAAACGCGTCAAGCGAAATATTCAGAAGTGAGTGTTAATCTTTGTTTGTTTTCCTTTCTAATCTATTAGTATATAGTTCACCGGACCGTTTCTACCTCCGTTCACGCACTGAAGTGTAACTTTATCTCCTCCTTTATTTTTCCATTGTCTCCTTTATCGTTCCTTTTTGTTGTTCCTCCTCAATCGTCCTTGTTTCATTAGGTGTTTTATTTAACTTTTTACAATATCCCAATAAACTAAACCAAAAACCAAAAAAAAAAAAAAACAAATGCCAAAACCACACCAAGGTGGGGGGGGGGGGGGGTTTGTGCCAAATGTACATTGCACATTGAGTTCAGTAGGAATAGTGCCTAAGGGCCTTCTGCTTAATATGCTATGTGCAGCTATGCCGGAAGTGGTGCGGAGTAGAGTCAATCTTTTTGGATTTGAAGCGTCTGCTCGGTTGACAGCATTGACTTTACAACTATACCATCAGTTGAGGGATGACTATGTGCGCATACACCTTGTCCCGCTTGTCAAAATTTGCTCTGAAATACCATATCTAAAATTAAGAGCAGAGCGTGTTCTGCGAGAGGGAAATGAATTTCTGGATCGTAGAAGACAACGCAATCTCAGAAAACTAAATCACCTGTTCCTGTCCTATTTGCGTTCGGGAGTTGGTCTGCCAGTGAACGTTGAAGGAACGAGTGAGTATCTGAACCCCGCTCGGCCTACCCCTACGAATCCTTCCAGCCCTCTTCACAACAGATGCACACATAGTGCTCCAACTGTCACCCTAAACGGGAATGTAGGTCCAGGACCCTCCAGGGAGCAGCCCGCGGCAATGATGTGGGACCTCAGCTTGGTGTCGATGGGATTTCTACCCTTCCCTCCAGACCTGATCCAGTTCTGAACCTGTCTTCCCGTCAGCTGACCACACCAGAGACATCCCTTTTGTCTAAGGGGCTCTAATTTATCCATACTCCCCGTGTGGACCATGTAATGCTCTTGGAGGATGCTACCAGATTCGTGAGGAGCCTTAGATAGAAGTATTTTTGGGCGACCCAACCTGAGGGCCTTCAACCTACTGATGTTCATGCGGCATTGCAGGAGTTCAAGCAGCCAGCTGTATTTGAGCCGCCACCCCTCCCAACTGGACATGCCTTGAATAGCTTTGTAAAGGCTTTAATGACGAGGTTGTCGTCCCCTACGTTTTTGAGGTCTCTAAATCCGCTTAATAACTTGTCGGAACAGGAGAGCATTGCTTTGCGAAGTCTTAAATCTGATTGCTCGATTAAGATTATTGCTGCAGATAAAGGGACGACTGTACTTGTAATGAATAGCACGGATTATAAGTGAGAGGTTCTCCGGCAGTTGGAGGACACTGAGTGGTATGAGCGACTGGAGGAGGATCCAACTGAGCAATTCCACAGTGAAAAAACTGAATATCTACGGGACTTTGCACCAGTAGAGGGTCTGTCTGCCCACGATGTCGCCATTTTGTTGCCACAAGAGCCAAGGGTCTCCATCTTCTACACACTCCCAAAGATTCATAAATCTTATGATATGCCCACTCGTGTCCTGGTAGACCTATTGTGTCGAGTGTTGGATGCCTTACAGAACGCCTCTCAGCATATCTGGATTACTTTCTTCAGCCAATAGTGGAGACGCGTGAATCCTATTTGCGAGACACTTCCCATTTCCTTGAACTTTTGAATGGAATCAGGATTCCAGAAAACCCAGAGTACTGATGGTTACTATAGACGTCAGCTCTCTGTACAGCTCCATTCCACATGTAGAGGGTTTGGCAGCAGTGGAGTATTACCTAAACAACCGGACACAACCACACCAGCCGTCTACCTCCTTCTTGCTGCGATTAATGAAGTTCATTCTGGAAATGAACTTTTTCCAGTTTGGTGAGGACTTCTTTCTCTAAAAGAAAGGAACTGCCATGGGGACAAAGGTCGCCCCCTCGCACGCTAACTTGTTTATGGTAAGACTTGAAGAAACGTTGCTCAGCAGAAGTTGGAATCCATGACGTTTGAAGCCACTCGTTTGTTTTAGATTTATCGACGATATATTCGCAGTTTGGTTGCATGGCCCCGATACATTAAATGCTTTGTTGACTGAACCAAACTCGTCCTTTTCAGTCCACTTCACATGGGTTATCTCGCGAACAACCGCTACATTCCTCGATGTGGACATTACGTTAGATCGGTCGAGATTCGCCACTAGAGTAACAAACGCTCAGCTGTACTTGCACTATTCCAGTAGTCATGCCCCCCATGTTAGGAAATCCATCCCTAGGTCATTGTCTATAAGGGGGCACCGGATCTGCAGTGACCGGACTAGTCTGGAGTCATACCTGAGTGAACTCGAGGAACGTCTCCTTGAACGAGGATACCCTCAGAGACTGTTGAGCAACAGGATTGTGCCTGCGGACGTGGTCTACCGGCCCCCCGAGGATGTTGTGGAGCGTACAGGTCCTTTCTTAGTCACCCGCTATTTCGCAGGCATACAGAAGATAAGTGCGATTTTGAGAGAGCTCCATCCGATTCTCCAGTCCAACGTTCTGACGAGGGAAATTTTCCAGAACCAATTTGTAGTATCTTACAGAGGATCCCCCACACTGGGGAATATACTCTCTCATAAGATATTTTCGAGGCTTCCTCCAAATGAAAATCAATCAGGATTGCACCCCTCTCGTAAGGCGCGTTGCCTGTTGTGTGAGACGGTGGTCTCTGAGCCTAATTTCACCACTGTAAACACAACCTTCACGTACCGCTCCAAGGGACCTCCGGCGGATCGTGACAGTAGGAACTTGGTGTATATGTTGATGTGTAGGCTATGCGACGCTTTCTATGTCGGGGAGACGACAACGGTGCTACGCCTGCGCATGAACAATCACAGATCGGCCATACTTCGTGCCACCAGTGAAGAATGTGCCGAGCACGCTGCCACCCACGGTACCAATTCTCTCACTGAATGTTACACCCTCAGAGTGTTGGCTTGCTTGCCGAATGCCTCTGACATTGAATTGAGAGTTTCTGAGAGAGCGTATCAGTGGATCCTGGGTGCGTTTCGTCGGCCAGGACTGAATACATACCAATAACCTGGTGGCACGACGTCAAAACCAGTTTTTTTTTTTTTTTTTTTTTAATTATTTATTTATTTTGGAACTCATTTGTTTTGTTTTTGTTTGGGATTTTGTTGTTGTATACTTGAGTTATTAATTTCATCCTTCCCTCCCCCACCCACCTGCCCCCACTGGATCTACCTTTTTCTGGAACCCCTCCCCCTCCTCCCTTTAAATCCTTAACCCCTCTTCTACTCCCGCGTCGTGGTGACAAGATCGCCCCGAGACCAGAGTCAGTCTGTTGAAAACGCGTCAAGCAAAATATTCAGAAGTGAGTGTTAATCTTTGTTTGTTTTCCTTTCTAATCTATTAGTATATATGTTTAAACATATAATTTTCCCTCCTCAACATGGTTTTGTTAATAAAGGACGTTTGTTATAAAGGACGTTCTGTGGTCACCAATATTTTGTACTTGGGGACTCTTGATTCTATGGAACGAGGTCAACAATGGACGCTATTCACACTGATTTGCATAAGGCTTTTGACCAAGTCAATATGATTTGCTTATTTATAAACTTGAAGCTTTTGGGAATCAGCAGTTCAATATGGTGGTTTGGGTTCAACTTGGTGGTTTCGCTCTTATTTTGCGGATAGGGGAGTTACTGGGCCCATAAATAGGTGTTTGTCTTTTCCGTTCATTCCAACATCAGGTGTACCTTAAGGCTAAAATGTGGGACCCCAGTTGTTTTTACTTTTCATTGATGTCATGTGTGATGTTTTCAACGATGATCGTGTACTTCTTTTCGGCGACAATCTTGAGATCTCGTATTATTGAATCTTATGAAGAGGTAGCCATTCTGCAGAAGAACTTCCTTCCTCTTGCTTCAGGGGTACTGTCATTGTAACGGACTGCCATTAAATATTTACAAATGTTACGTAATTACCTGTACAGGTTCTCGTTTGCCGATCTTCGGTGACTAGGCCGTTAATGATCAGGCACTCGTAAGGTGTTTAAAGGTTCGCGATTTGGGAGATACGTTCGATTGTGATCTTCCTTTGACTAAGGATCGGTCTATTGTGTCTGTAGATTCACGGCTTTTACGATTATTGAGGAAAATACTCAAAAAGCACCAGCTGAGTACGCATTATTCTGCCGATGAGCAAGGATTATACGGATTTTCCATATCATTCAATAGCTCCATCATCACCATTCGATTAGCCATATCTTTCGTGAATCCCTTAAAATATGATGCGGACGTTTTTTCTTCTCTCGATTCCCCAAAGGCTTCAGGGGTTCATATAATTACGTTCCCCTCTTCGGAATTCCCCATGCTGGAGGATTCCACTAATTGTAGTCCTGTGGTAATTAACGGTAGTCCGTTCTCGTAGCTGGTTGGAAGACCACCCCAACCGCCTTTAAACCCTTCCCCAGTCTTGGGTATTAATAAATTGGTTTATCTCTTTCAATCCCTCCTCTGCCCTACCTCACCCAACTTCAGTTATCGTTTCCAAAACCCTGTGCCGGATCGGCAAGGTCTTTCCCTAACCGTTACACGTTTCCAATAACCGTTTCACGGGGAATATTACGTCGGAAAACCTTTCGACTGGATCATGAATTTAATCGTACAATTAAAGTAGCATTATTATTCAACACCATCCTTTGCTCTCGTTAAAAAGGGATTCGTTTTCAAAGTTGTTCGTTAGATTTTAACTTTTTATGGCTCACCCGTATTAAACATACACAAAGCTTTATTGTTTACGTAAGCAATGGCCTACACTCATTTGCATTAGTTATTAAATTTCACTAATTCAATACGTACAGGAGTGTCTCGCCGCAGCAAGGAGCGCTATTGTTACGAATTCGAGAATTATTTACGCGTTACCAACACTTATTCACTATTTCCTAGCAAAAAGACCTGTAAACTGTACACATTGATCTGAGCTGTTTTTCCAACTAATCTATACCTATTTCACTAAAAAGATTGATTTAGTATATTCTTCATTTGTGTGATAAGAGCTTGCGAGCATCTAGACCACCAAACCCTACATCGTTCTGATCTATTTGTCAAATTGGTTGCAAGGTGACTGATAATTGTCAGAGTCTTTGATAGAAAAGTAGCACATATTTGGAACTACTGAAAGCAGAGTGATGATGGCAAGGTTTCATACTAAACCAGTATGTCTGAGTTTAAATAATGTATCTTTATGACTGCAGGGTAAAGAAGTCAAGATACTGACAATGTGCTTAACTTTTCCACACTCGTGCGACGTTTTCGAAAACGCACAACTCGAATCAAATATAGGGGTATACTATCAGAATGCATTGTTAATTTAAATGCCAGGATGCATTGGTAATACGTTCTATGTGCAGAATACTGGTTTGCTTAAAATAGAAAAGATCGATGAGGAACTAACACGAGCATTGTCGATCACAGACACTCAAAATTGAACGTCCTACGCAATATCTTTCACAGACTAGTATTAATTGAAAAAGAATAAGAAAGTAAGTAACAAGCTCTATTCCAGTCGAGAACTAAGAGATAATCGAACTGTCATCACAGGCGAACAAAAACTGATTTTCATTTTTTGATCGGTGTTACATATTTACAGGAATCGATCCTGAAATGTGCTTCTACAACTTCACAGCACAATTTTATTTTGTAAGAATCAAGAACCTACCAATGAAATAACCTAAAAATTTATAATCAATAAATCAATGTATAACTTCATACGATACAACCAAAATATAGAATGATTGATATAAGATCCATGTTGTTGACATAGAATATGTATTATTGCTACCTTTAGAATAATAAACAAAGATTGTTGATGGAATCTATAAATACCTTTCATCAGCATAGTAGTTTTATCAAATTAAAACCTAATGAATTGGTAAGTACCATTCCTTCCAATTTATTGCAAAACCAAACTACATAGAACAATGTTAAACCAGTGCTCAAGCCATCTTTGTTAAGAGTTTCCTCCAATACCGACAACCATTCCCGTTTCATTGGTTTAAACCCTGTTCACTCAGTTTTCCTTTGTGTAGCATCTGGATCAAAAGGGTAAACCCAATAATTAGCGCCTGGCAGATAATTGCCGTTCCAAGCCTTTGTTCCCCGGTGAAACGCAGCTACGAAGCCGAAGAAGGGGTTTCCAGGCTTGATGGTTGGGAGAAACGAACATTGGGCATGTAAGTGAATCCTCTTTTCAATTTTACATAGATTATCTAGCATCCCAAAAAAACATCTCACGCTGTATCATTTCTCAAATAAGTGAGTGCCTACCTTGAGGGGTAAACGATGATAAGGAAATTTCTCGGATTTTCGAGATTGCAATCTTTATTAATGATGCTATTGAAATGTTCCTATGTTTCAATTGTAAAATGATTTTGCTACTTAGTAACGGTAAATAATTTATTTAAAAAAATAAATGTATAATATAATTTTAAAATAAATTTATTTTAATATATATTTATTTAGAAATTTTGAGACTGGTTAAAATTGTACCAGTAGCTGACACCCTCGAAATGCCAATACCACAGAGCTGGCAGGGTTAAGCCTCGATAGCTGTTCGGAAGTGGATATGCACAATAAGTTAACAAAGTTTCAGATGTTTTACATTTTATTGTATGAAATTAAGATAAAGTTGTTGAAACACTTGCATACGAGTCTGCAACACATTGGGACATTTTATGTCTTTAGTTGAAGACAAGTATGTGTTGCAGACTCGTATGCAAGCTCTAAGAGCCACTCAGCTGATCCGGACCCTGGGTATCGTTACGTAAATGTGATAAAGAGACTACATACGAAATTACAGCTTCCTAGAGTGTAAAACATAGAAATTAGCTTTAGGAGCCACTCATCTGATCCGGACTCTGGGTATCGTCAAGTAAATGTCCTAAAGAGGCTACATAAGAAGTTACAGCTTCCTAGAGTGTAAAGAATAGAAATTACCTATTAAAATTATTTAACCACCGCTTCACCAATCAAACCGTTCTCGCAATATTTGGATCATCTGCTAAGAATCAAATCATCGAAACACCAGCTCAATGAAATCATCAGAAATTAACAATCGGTGGCAATCATGTTCACAATATCAATTATTGAGAATGATCACCTGAGTGTACATAATTATTCAAATAACCTTGCTCATAACTCAGCTTGTTGGCCACGCACTTCGCAGTAGTTAACATAATATGGTTGAATAAATCGAGAACTTTCGAACGAATCGTCAACGAATTTTGTGGGATGAAAAACGACGAAGTACCATTTCCCTAGCACCGACTCGGTTGTAAGCGGAAATCATCAATATATTTTCGTGAGCAATTTTCCGTGACTTTTTTTAGTTTATGTGCCATAGCAAAGACATAAAAAAATGTCAATGACATTAAGTTTAATAGGTGAGTATTATTATTGTTTAATGATTTATGCCACCCATGAACCAGAAAGGTCATTAGCTGTAATAAGAGAAGTATCTAAAGCGACACTGCAATGCACGATTTCAAGGGGAGCCATGTTGCTGCGGGAGGGCTACAGCGACAACCATTGTTTAGCCCCTACATCGGATGAAAACACCAAAAATAAAATGATACAACTAAGACTAGATGATGAATAGGCTAAATACAAGTTATTAGGTATGTAAATAATTTCAAAAGTGAAATAAAATTATGACTAGATATATGCGTAAATATATCTATCACACATCAGTTATCACAGTTCGTTGTAGAGCCCAGTGGCTCTCAGGTACAACAACAGGAACTGGACGATGTCGGGTGCAGATAGAACGTCAACCCATTGAGGGGACATAGATATGCTGGACTCGGAGGTCCATAAGTTCAGGCAGTCCTCCAGAATGTGGCGGATGGACAAATCTCCTCCACACCATCCAAAAACTCTGCGCTACCCAGTTATTCTGTGAGACGGGTACGGCCAGTGGTAACCCGAATGACCACTGTTCGATCCCTTCTTTGAAGTTGGGTTACGAAAGGGCCTACCCGTCACATGGCCTGAAGGACATCACGCTGATCAGTGACCTCACCCTGCCAGATAGAACTTGCTTTATGTTAGATCTAGGAAATTTGATCCTCAATGCATAACTATTGGCAACATCTCAATGAAATTAAGTTCAAATCTCAAAAATTAACTTTAAAAATGACTAGTAAAAAACGGATCGTTTATTTTTAGGCTTAATAGTACTTGGAATAAGTTTTTGATCATGAGCTAGAATATTAAGAAATTTTTGTTACAAACTCAAAAAACAACGGTCTTTGAACTGTCCTTAAATTTAATCACAATGAGTTAGAAAATCAATAAAAACTGCACATAAAATGTGTTTAAAATCATGAA
Source organism: Adelphocoris suturalis (assembly GCA_030762985.1). Lineage (NCBI taxonomy): Eukaryota > Metazoa > Arthropoda > Insecta > Hemiptera > Miridae > Adelphocoris > Adelphocoris suturalis. The sequence goes on from CM061046.1 coordinate 33,204,975, forward strand.
TTGTTTAAATTTATTCTATATATTATTTGGAAAAAGTCGATTGTCGTGAATTTTATAACTGATTCCTTTTTTACACCCTTCTGTTCCATTCCTTGTTGTTTTCACAATGCTCGAATTAAAAATAAAAATGACAAACAAAATAATGCGCGTAAAATAAGGAAAAGTCTGGCACGCAGCTCGACTGGAACTTTTGAAAGTCAGGGTACACATAATTTTTATTCGTACAGGTGAAGTATAATATATAAGGATCCTATGGTGAATACATCTTTTGTAAAGCACTAATAGAAATGAAGCATGGCCTCATTTTCGTACTTGAGATTGAAACAATACTAAACGCAAGGAAGTCAGTGTTTACTCCAACTTCCAACCAACTCTGAGAGGACCTCCCAGCTCCTCTAGTAGAACGAAGTTCGGGTCAAGTCTCCCGGGAATTCACGGCCTTTCATCTCAAGATTTATTAGGCTGATCTCTCATCTCTTCTAGGAGTTTCGAGTCCGGTGAGGAGGGTGGTGAGGGGTCAGTGGAGTCAGTGGAGTGAGAAATCGGGTTCAACCCCTCACCCCTTCAGGGTTTGGCGTTCAAATAGGAGAACAGGACGTAGTAATGGACCGGAACGGAATCCAACACAGGTTCTCCCGAACTTTATTTCTTATCACAAGTTCGGAGCATCGTGAATTTTCTCACTTCGGGCACTTGTTAGTGAAAACACGTCCATGGACGATGAAAGGATCGTCTATCATCGAATGTTACTCCACACCTTTTCAACTTTGCTTCATATGAAAGTTTATGATTTCTTTATTTACACACTTCCCGTAAAAAATTAAATATTTAAATAAAAATAATTATAAAATAAGCCTATGAAAACAAGGCGTTACTCTAAATCCGGAACCTTATTCAATAGTCATGTGTGATATTTTCGTTTTATTGCGTGATACTGAAAAAACTTCTGTCTCCAACGATATTTTACTTTTTCTAGTCTTGGGCAGAAGAATCCAACATCTCCTTCCAAAGAAATGCAAGTCGTGTTAAGGAGTCCTGAGGCAATTAGCCTTGTGATCTCTCCCCAGGTCTAACAACCTGGGAAGATCCTCCTGAGAGGAGACTGTATACCCAGTCAGAGTCCTTGGATGTGCCCAAGTTCCTGTCTTGACCCAAAGGTGAAGGCGTGTGTTCTAGCCACTCTACCAACTGAACACGTCGGTGCCCTAGTTATTGACATAGCCACACTACTCCCAATGCCGAAGTGTGCAGGACCATACCCGAAACCCCTCCCTCAGAACGCATATTGAATAGTATGCTTAGTTAGTAAAACACTCCCCCTGCGAATCCAACCTCGAAGGGGGGGGGGGGGCTATTGGTGCCGCGACTTACGTCTGTGCACCTGTAGCCTGGGGCTCCCCCCGCCCGCGGTACCATTTACTGGGGATGGCACCAAACAGTACCACCCCATTAAAGTTAGAATGTTCGCTAGCCCGATACAGAGAAGGAGTCTCTGTATCTACCACCTTTCCCTCTCACCGGGGATCAGCCCAGCCCAAGCATTATGAAAGCAGGAGAGAGGGATACCAGTTATATTCACCTGCACACCAGCTTCACAGGATCACTGCACGCATAATACTATGATACCCGTTTGTTGGTGCTGGCACTCGCGCTTCTCCTCTCACAAACAAGAAATCATCCCTCTGAGTATACACACTCCCCAGCACGAGGTGCACAGTCCTGCAGGGACCAAGAAATAACTAGTTACACCAAGGGATATCATTGTACCCACAATCCTAATCGGCGTGGCCTCGATGATATACCCAAACACCTTACTCACCTAAAATTATGCCCTAATGCTAAAACCCCTAATTCTAGCCCAAACTAACAAATACAGGGACTCACAAACAAACCTGGGAATAACCAGGTTAGCAAATTGGCGCAGACCCTCCATGGTCCCACGAATGACCAATAGCTGCTCTATTAGTACCCACTTCCGCCGCTCCTCGGAGTAGACCGGACACTCCAGCAGGACATGGTCAGCTAACTCAACTCCACCACACGTACATGGTTGGTTCACTGGACGCAGCGACATGCTGTAGAGTTTTGCCGCAAACTCCCCATGCCTTACAACGAACTGAGTCAACTCGTGCATTTTGACCATCCACCACATGTCCCTCCTGGCAAAAGCACTCAGCAGGAACCGGTGGGTGAGCCTTCCCTTGACGTCAGCGTCCCTTTCCTGCTGCCAGGATTACAAGATCGAGCGATCTAGTGCCTCGATCTGCTCGCCTCTAGGACTTGTAGGCTCGCCATCACCCGCCACATTCAGCCTGGGAATACGGTAAGGCGAATCTCGGGCTCCTGGACGACCAGTCTCTTCAGCACCCTTCCGGGCACACTCAATAGACACAAGGGTCTGAGGGACTTGGGGTCCGACGGATCACTGTCAATCCTCTTCCTAAGCACACATAACCTGCCAACTTTCCACCTACTTGGAAAGACCCCTAGCTCAAGATATGCCCGGTATATGACACAGTACCAGGGGTACACCAATGGCCAAGCCCTGCGGAACATTTCAACCTCAATACGGTCGAGACCAGGGGCCTTCCCCTTCTTGAGGCCCCCTACCAACTCCCCGATAAGTTCCTCTTTAACATTAAGAAACGAAGTTCCCATCTCCATCTCCTCTACTGCACACCTAAACCCCTCAGTCTCCTTCTGCTGCGAATCGTCAGCCTAGGCTTGGGCAATCATAAATATCTGAATTAAGCGTAAAATCTTCTAAAATACTTCCAGTATTATCTGGAGTCATGGGTGGAAGATCAGTTGGTGGCCAGAACGCCTATCATGAACCCATATACTAAAGCGTTGCAAATTATTACACAAAGTTGTATTATGTCTGTATTGGATAGCACTTCTACAGAGAACGCTTGTGTACAATTTATTATTAATTGAAGTCTATTATGATTATCTAATTACAACTGCATAAGCGAATTCGCCTACCGAGGAGAAATGAATGAATTGGATAAACCACCTACACTTTACTGGTCCTACTGTAATTAACAAGATCTGTTTTAAGTAAAATAGTACACCAGAAACCAAATATATCAACACTGATGTAGGCAATAATTGAATGAAATGAATCACCTATTTAGGCTTCACAGGTCCATCTACAGTGCCTCGGCTAGCATTCGTCAGCGTGTGTTCGTGCGTACGTGTGTGGTCGCGTTCATGCTCATCAACCTGAAATTCGCTTGGTAGACTCTTTAGGTATCCGGCATTAACTATAGTTTCTGGTGACGATCCGACGATAGGAACTTGTCGTTGGCGACGGCAGTCTTAGTCATAGTTTTCGCCACATTGCATCGACTACTACAATATAAAAGCTTTAAATGTTGTTTTTGACGACAACACCACGTCGTCATTGTCGAATCGTCAAGAATCGAGTTTGGAACTATTTTCGATAGTTATTAGATTTAGATTGAAACTCTACAAGACAACCCCAGTTTTCCAAACTTTGTGAGGAACCTGGACAGCGGACCAAGTAGTACTAAACTCGATTTCGTGAAGTGAGAACTCCATTGGAAGTTAATAAGGCTCTTTTTAACTATGCTCCACCAGTTCAAATTCACACTCATGATGATGTTATTTTTTCCTGTAAACGTACTAGCCATTAGGGAGAGCTAACAGATTAACATACTGCAATACGGGATGCTTCATTCGATGATATGATAAATCTCAATGAAAACCAAACAAATTACTCTCACCTTGACTGTTTTCGAGATCCTGATTTTCAATATTTTAGGCCCTAAATTCTTTAGGGTTGATCAAAACGGATGCCGAGCTTTAAGGACCAACTAGGCCCCATGTGTGATGTTTGACCCACGCTTCAGAAACTTTGGTCCTGTCGTTCCAGAGAAACTCTAAACGGTGTAATAACTGATTTTTTTTCTTTATCAGTTCAATTTTTAGATTTTACGTGTTACGTTTATTTTTCGTGGAACACGTTCCATTTCAAATTTCATAGGTTGAATAGCAAAGAAATTAGATCCCCCGCTACTTCAGTCTCGTTTTTTCGTAACATTTTTTTCACTTTTAGGTCCCGGTAAAAGCGTATTCCTTTCAGAAATAATTTGAATCTTGTATGTATAAGGCCGAAATATAGTTTTGTGATAATAGATTTGATGCCCTTAAAAACCACAGAAAAATACAAAAAAGAAAGAAAAGGAATGCAATTTCATAGTAGAATGAAGTCAACGTTTCATCGAGTCGAATTGTTATAGTCAAGTTTCTTCCTGGAAGGTCTGATCGAGAATAGTAGCGCCTTGCTTCAATTTTACGTCTGGATGACCTGTCAAGCGCAGCCCCCATGTTACTAGGTATTCCTGTTCCCGTTCTAATCGTTTTCACGCTCAAAATCATAACACGGTCACAAAGATACCTACACCGCGTGTTTCATCCATGAACGTGAAATATACTCTTATTGTATCAGGCAAACCTGGGATATCGAGTGAGGGACGTATTCCACAAAATTTTAATATGTATGCGCCTAATTTTGATAATATACTACATTATACGGGGTTTAATAATTATATACCAGTGATTCGCTTAGAAGAGCTATCTAATAGAGAATTAAGCCTTCCTGTAATAATTTGCAACGTTTCGCGATTGACGTATCTTGATTCATATCCCAACAAATTATATGAGGAGGGGTTATTTTTTGTGTGGTTAATTATAAAGTTTCTTTATTAAAAATAATAAACCAAAAGGGAAACATACGTTCCATTTCATGGAACATATTTACTTTCATGGAACGTATTTAACTGCTAGAGATGCTCAAGTAATGAATAATCGATTAGGTAGTCCTAAGTAGATACCTAGTTCTGTTTAATCACACCGACGACTGATGGAGGAACTAGCGGGAAGTAGACCTAACAGCTTATTTCCACGCCAGCGGGCTTTGGCTCAATGTAGTGTACTGCGCTCTGCTTCGAGCTTCTCATCTTCGAAGCTCCATTAATTAAATGCTTATTTGTAGATTCTCCCAACTATAAACCGATAAGCGTACTTCAGCGATCAATAGGTAATTAACCTACTAGTTACGAGTATAATGATTTAATTTGTAAACTACTACATCGTGCCTGCGTTATCATTATTATATATCTACTATCGTTATCATTATAATTACTATTGTTTCCTAGTCTACCTATAGGTACCTAGCAAAAGCTTTTTTTTATATGTATATACATACATATATATATATATATATATATATATATATATATATATTTTTTTTCTGTGGTGCTTTTTTTCTGTAGGTATACCTATGGTGCTTTTCTTCAGTCCTTCAAAATTTCTTCATTCTTCATCCCAAGACTCCAGAGCCGCTCCGTCCTCAAGACCCAAACACCTTAACAAGTTTTCATTTCGGGAGATGGCAAATTTTTTGTGTCTAAACTCGAAATTTCCAGTCGCATTTTTTACGTTTTAGACCATTCTGAACAACAACTTTTGTTCCGTGTCTGTTTGTCATGTGTTCGCAAATCCTTGTAACAAGCTTAATGTCCACAGTATTCATCCGATTTTGATGACATTTTATGGGAATGTGCAGATTAGAGTGTAGGTCCCTTATCAGTTTCATAGATTCCAAATAGTTAATTCACTCGACGCATGCGGAAAAGTAAATTCCATCAAGCATGAATTTCTCATGCCCTGGTCGTCCGATCTCGCTCAAATTTGGAGGATAGTTGGGAGAGAACGATTTAAACATCTCATATCAATTTCAACTTAATAGTATCAGTAGTAGCTACTGCTCAAATATGAAATCCTTTTAACAGGCTTCATTTCTCCAGTTTTCGTCCGATTTTGATGGAATTATCAGGAGATAATTTAATTAATATCAATTAAGATTAATTAATTTACAGTGTAAATGGTCCCCTAGTTTCATTGTTTCCAAATAAATACTTCTCTCTGCTCATGCGCTAACGAAAATTCCATCAAGCTTCATTTTCTCACGCCCTATCCGTCTGAAAACATTCAGTATATGGTGAATGAGAAGTGTTTTGTCATAGGACATCCCCACAGATCTATTCAGGAGGTTCGGCGGTACCTTGGACTTCACTTCATGGGTCATGCATGAGCGCATGTTAGTGCATCATTGCTGCAAGCCGTGTAGACCTTTGAAGAACTCTAGCTCGTGTCACCAAGGCTCCATTGAAGCGTCAGCAGAAGCTGCGCCTCCTTTGTGCGTACTTACTGCCAAAGCTAACCTGTGGTTTCGTCTTTGGTAGACTTAATACGAGGTGGCTGCTTGAGTTAGATCTTGAAGTTCGCTCTGCTGTGCGCTCTTGACTAGGCGTCCCACCTAGTGTTTCAAGTGCCTATTTTCACGGGCCGGTAAAGGCCGGAGGGCTCGGCATTGTCTCTCTCTCAGCCAGCATCCCTTCTGCATGCCTTAGAAGTAGGGGCTCAAGCTGAGCTCGGAGATCGCCCGCACTGCTGCTCACCTGGACTTCGTCAGGCAGCAGTTGTTGTGGTATGAACGAGCTACACCAACTGCTCCAAAAGCCAGCTCATCTGCTCATTCACTGCTGCACTGCAAGTGTATTGCAATCAGTAGATAGCAAAGAACTCCGACAGTGCTCTGAATCCCCCATTTCTTCCCAGTGGGTGAAATGGGCTGCAGAGAGCTTTATGGCCCTTGACTATTGCCAGTTTCACGCCGATCGGGTGGTTACATTAGCCACCTCAGTGAGGTTTCCAAGGAGTAGTCAGGGGACAGTTTGTCGTACCTGTCGGGGTAAAAATGACACCCTGTATCATGTGGTGCAGCAGCGACCTCGAAATGACAGTAGCCACATTCTACGTCACAATGCGGTTGCAAAGCAGATAGCTGGCAATTTGTCATTGTGGTTAAAATTTCGAAAGGGAGAGACTATATCACATGCCTAGTGACTGGGGCAAAAAGCCAGATATCGTTGCTATCAAGCCCGATGGGTCGGCCATAATCCTGGATGTCCAGGTTGTCAGTGGCAGAGTGGACATGGAGCAGACATGGCAGGCTATGATACGTTAATATGATAGAAATGATTTGCGGCAAGCGATATCTGAGCTAATAGGAGTGGCGTCCAACAAAATCAAGGTTATGGCCAAGACCGTGTCATGGTCCTTGGTTTGGTGCGGGAAAAGTACCACGGAGTTACTGAAGCAGAGTGTCTCGGCGGGAGTGCTCCGTGGGATCACCACCTGCGTCCTTAGGGGCTCTTACCTCGACTGGTAGTTATTTTATTGGGGCACTTCCTTTCGAATCCTTCTCTTCCTCTTCCCCTCCAGCAACGTCGGGTGAAACTGGGCACTAGGGAATTGCCACGGACTAATACCACCAAACGGAAAAATAGGGTTAGGTACACTATTTTCCTAGATTGCGAGCTGTGACAAAGTTGCGGATCAACGCTGATCAGTGGGCTAACTCACCCTAACGGATGGATTCCGAAATCCGTGCGTTATCACAAGAAAATTCCGGGTCAAGCGTTGGCGTAACGGTCATTTTGCCGTTCTGACGAGAAAACTCACAGTCCTGGGTTGATCCCAGAATTCCTCTTTCATTGAATTTTGAGCCTAACTGATCTTCCCCTTCCGCACTTTCACCTTTCTGACGTGTAAGCTACACAATATTTAGTAACAGGGAAGTAATTTCTTTCCCCGCACGCTTCACATTTCTTTCCCCAGGCGGAACACTACGATTCGTGAGCCCATTTAAATCTCTACATACGAAAAATTTTCGAACCGAATCGGGTTTTAATTTATTACCATTTTCTAGCACAGTGTTTTTTGAAAGTTGAAATTTGGGATTTAACTAATTTTTCACATTGGATTTCAGTAAAAACATTCTTATTCAACGTTTTATTGCAAATTGCTACCATTTGTTTCCTAAAATGCTCAGAATTGTTCCCATTACGATCTGAATTTTAATTTCAAGATCTTAACCGTAAAAATTACAGCGTGTAGCTACTTTGTAAAGTCAAACCAAATTAAAAATTCTTTTAGTTTCTCATCGGACTGTTGATTTTTACTTCGGAACTGGAAATTTCAAACGAAACATCAACTTCCGGCATGAAATTACAATTTAAGACCTCCTTGGCTTCCTCGTAGAAAGTATTTACTACCTACATTGTGATACTGAAAAATCTCGATCAATTCCTTTCCAACCCGGTTCAGCATTAATGCGCGTTCGATCATCTTTTGTCATTTCTTCTGTCTATAAGTAAATTGATTTAAAAAAAACCACGATTTCCTTCTTGTCGGATAATTTTATCTAATAAAGGATCGGATTTTCTTGTTTTTAGTTAAATCACTTAGTACTGAACTCACTATTGTTCTGCACGGATGGAACCTTCTCTATTTTATACGGAATCACTTTTCATTGACAACCCCCCCCCCCCTCCTCCTCCCTTCTCATGACCATTTTGATGTGTAAATATTTTGTATTGTCCCATTGCACAGTTTCACGAAATCATTTTGTGTTTATTCCCCTCACTCTTGTTTCATTATCAACGTAGCCCACGTAGAATAACAAAGGTCACCTACAATTTTCTTCTCCAGGAAACACGTTTGAACGCAGCGTGTTATGTCATCCTCTGACTGTGGAGTTGAGTCGCTGCAGCCGGAGGGATAAACAAATTCTCGCTTTGTTGACACAAGCCGACAAGCTCCGGCACCTGTTAACGTTTGAGACAACTAAGGAGATCGAGAAGGTAGGATCCCTTTCAGAGGTAGATGTTTACATCATGCAAAGTACACACGGTTTGAAATACTCGTTGGTTGACGGCACCGTCACTTGCATTGCAATGCTTCTCTTTCGGTTCATAATTATTCACCGGCATGATAAATTTAATAAAGCACTATAGCTTGATTGTCTTACAACTCACCTTGCAACACAATCAAAACCAGTAGTGCATCATTACTGAATGAACAAGCTAGACGACATGATATGAAAAGGTACCAGTCCACACAATCAATAAGGTGTTGAGTAGTGTGAAAAAAAAGTTCCACTCATGCACAATGATCATATGAGCACATTTTCGTAAATTATCGCAAATTGTATAATACGCTTCATTCTTTTGAAGTTTGAGCACTTTGAGTGTTATGAAATTGCTAACTAACGATTTTATAGCAGAAAAAAATTTTGTTCCAAGTATTATTCTGCAATTCAAAAAAGATTTAGGATTTTTGGTTTTTCTTGCAGTTTTTATTGACTTTTCAGCAGATATCAATAAAATGTAAGTATGTTTTTCAGCATAATTTTATCACAACTTTTTAAATGTTCTAGTTCATCATTGATTAACTTCTTTTGACACAAATTCTGCTAAAATATATAAATTAAAAGATTTTTAGTCGTTTTCAACCATGTTTTAGCACTTTTATGAAATGTGAGTATGTTTTAAGCAAAAACAAAAGTAACATTTTTTACAGCCCTGATAAACTTTTGCTTTTTTGTTTTGTTTTTAATTAAATTAATTACTTACCTATTGATTGTACCTACTCAAACTTTTACGTTAGAGCTTTATAGCCTTATTCCGATAGGTAGGTAAGTAGGTATGTAACCTAACGCCCTTTTCAAGGATGTTCTTATCTTTTATTTTGTCTCCTTGTAATTTGAGAAGGTATTACCATTTTAATGTTATAATGTTATATATAAATAAAAAATCTTAAAATTCAAATATCTTGAAAAATAAGGGTCGTACCCTTTTCACCGAGAACCAGAGAGGTCCAAAAATACATCTTTTTTGGCAATAATTTTTCATCTCAGGCTTTTATATAGTAAAAAAAAATTAATTATTCTAAAATTATTGGGTGAAGTTGAGGGGGGGGGGGGGGTTATATATCTATAATATGTGACTGCCGGCATTTTAGGGTCGGAAATAGATATTCGATAAAATGAGTCAAATAAAGTGTTTCATTATATAAAAGTATAAATGTTATAATGGAAAGATAATTAAATAAAAATGGAAAATCTTAGAATTTCTGCTTTATTCGAAAAAATTAGACAAATAACTAATGAGAACCAAAGCAACTGCAAGGGACCTATATCCCGGTGCGCTAAACGACAACCCACAGTGCCTATTCGCCAGAGGCTGAATATATGTCTTGTCATCAGCCGCGCAAAAGGCATTATGGTTGAGGAGTCTCTCAGAAGAGATTGAAAAGCCTTTGGACTACACAGATCTTCTGTGACAACCAGGGTGCAAGCAATCTTGCATTGAACGGAGCCTACCAACCGCATTGATGTGAGGCACCATCTCCTGAGAGAAAGAGTTCAGGAAAAGCTTCTGACCTTCACATTCATACCAACGAATAGAATAATCGCTGACTCCCTGACAAAGCCACTTGATGTTAACAAGTTCAGTTAGTGCATAAGGTGCCAAGGACTCTATAAATAGGGAGGATGTTGGACTATTTTATTTTTTGAGCTCATGTCAACATATTTACAACATGTTTTGGTATTCATCCGAGCAGTGTTTTTAATTTCGTAAAACCTTGATTTGTGCTACTTTTATTAATTCTGTATATTGATACAGTCAGTTCATCAGTAAAATTTCATAGTTTTGTGTCTTCTTTTCGTCACCTGCATGCTGATACTTTCACTTAGAACGGGTAAGTAGGTAAGGGGTAATCGTAAGTGGGTGAAAGTAATGAAAAAAGTGGGTCATTGTTAGGGATAGTTTACGATTGGAGATGACAAAAAATTCCCACCAATTTAAAGGATTTTAGATTATTATGAAAGGCGATATATGGTGCAATTTATATTTAGTGCGGAAGTAAAGGTATTATTTGGTATTGAAAATTGAATTCATCTTCTAAGAGCAATCTCAAAATTAGCGAAGAGCAAACTGTACGCTTTGATACTAGCGCATCTTAGGTGCAAAGCGGAGGGAGTTAGAATGAAGCGGAACATTATGACATTTATACAAATTTTTAGGTGTAATTAGATCATTAAAACTTTTTGAGGCCTTTAAAGCTTTTGCTCGTATCTAATACAGTTTTCAAAATAATGAAGGTGCGCCTCAACTTATAAAAAAATAGGTCAACAATAGAATATTGACTTTTGCACTTCTTTCTTCCAACTATGTTAGTAGCAGGTGAATGCCTAGCAAAAACTTGAATAGCAGGACTGGACTATACGAAAAAGAGTATATCGTTTTGTTTGAAAATCGTCGTTTTTAGTTTTTTTAATTGTGGTGAGCTTGTTTCTTTAAAATGGTGGGGGTTCAACTGCCGGACAAACAATTCATCCACCACTCCATTTCTTCATTCCCTTCAGCCTTTTTCGTGACAATTGTACATATTATGTAATTATAAACCCAGTTAAAGTCCATCACCCCATTTTTGTATTCTCTTCATACTTTTTCGTTACAACAACTTCATACTTGTTATGCAATTATAAACCTAGTAAATAGGTCTGGACAGGAGTAAGAAGGGATAAACAAATATCGGCAACGCTCGGCATGTACAAGAGGATTGCTTCATACATAGGTGAGAATGTGGAGGGTACGAGGATGTGTTTAGGTTGCTTGTTTCATGGTTCATCTGACATGTGATCGATCATCACTATTCCAAGCACTGACAGCTAGCTATTCCCCATCAATAGCAATCTTCGTTATTCTACGTTATCGCGTATAAATATAACATCATCTGATAGTAACTGAGTTGGTAATTTACGGATACACCATGCTGTAAATATTTTAGAGCTAAATGGTTCCAGAAGGCAAAATAAAGTTAGCCATTACCTACTTCTCTGCCAAGTTCGTTCAAAGGAAAGTTTCATGTATGATTCCTCAACCTCGTACCTCATCAAGTAAAAATTGCAATCAACATATGTCAGGAATACTAGTTATTTACACACTTAGTAAAGCCAGCACAATAATATAAGAAGGAATATTTATTGTAATTCGTATATGATGTATATATTGCATACTCACGGCCAACAGAGAAACGATGATTTCAAAATCTAATGAATAACAATGTTAGGGGAGTTCTGGACCGTGACAGTAAATACCTTCTTATGGAGCGTTTATTCGGAATCTGGATCGTTTTTCAGAATCGTTGACTGATTTTCACGATCCAGAACAAGACTGTTAATGAGAAACGTTGTCTATTTCCACGAAATATAGAATTACAATGTCTTTTTGACGAGTAGGTCACCACCAGTAATAAACAATACTGTTACAACCGGAGCTGAAACAATAATAACTGTGGCGATTCTTATTGTTTGATTCTGATGATGGATGACCTAACTGTTGAAATTTATCTTACATTGTACCTAGTAATTCTATGTTATGTGGAAACAGACTATATTTTTCATTCACTTCCGATTTCTTCATTGAAATGTGTTTCCACAACTTTGTCGCGAGTGTGAGTGATTTAGTTCGTTTTAGTTTTAGCGCTGTCTTTCGCTTTTGTAGGAGCGAGGGGGTGAAAATGGAGGAGCGATATCGCAAAGAGGGAGAACTGACTAAAATCCTAGACATATATATATATATATGCATAAAGTATTTTTCTAACATCAATTAGAAAAATCGCCCCACAGATGAGAAATCCGAAGATAATTAACTCTTTTTTTAATATTGTATACAATGATGATAAGCAATACTGAAAAATATATATATTCAAGCTTCTAGCAATAAGTTACACAACATATCAAATTTCAGGAATATTGCAAAAATTTGACATGCTTTTCTCAGATCTTTTGTGCAGGATCGTCACAAATCGTTCTGCTTTCATTGGATTTCAGGCTTTAACGCACTTGCTACTACTTTTGATCGGGATTAAAAACGCTGGAAATTATTACACAAAGGTTTATTATTTCTTTAATAGATAGCCGTTCAACGCAGATCACTGGTCCATAGAAAATTACTTATCAAACTGACTCTATGGTTCATTATCGAAGTATAACTAGACGATGTCATACTAGAAGAAAATAAATTAATAAACTAAAAACAATAAATGAATAAAACAAAACAAACACCGTTACAAGTAACTAGGGCGAATGAAAAACCTTCTGCCAAGTGGGGTGGTTAATATAGCTTCCTCACATACTGTAACACGGAAGTACAGAATTACGAGTAATTGAAGATCAAAAGACGAGTCAATGTGATAACAGTGCCTAATGCACGTGTATCTACACATGCTAGAATACAAAAGAGGGCCATAATTCATGTAGGATGAGCAACCTCGGGAGGCTGCCATGGTGGGTTGGCCCGATAGACGAAATCAAATCAATTCAAATCAAGCATGTGCGGTAATTTTCTAAAGGTTAGCCCAAACAATAATTGAAAAATGTCATCAAAATCTATCCATTATTCTCGGAGTTTTGTCTGTGTCAATCAATTTTAGTTTTCCGGACGCGCTGTTGATATTCCTCCACCAATCGCGATATAATTCATAAGGAATTTTCCTGGTACATATACCAATCTACTCCCCGAGTCTGAACGAATTCAGGCTGATATGATGTTAAGAAATCAAAGGTATATGAAATTAACGTATGCGCATGCGTACAAACTACAAACGACAATGAAAGTATAGGGGTCGGGAGGTAAACCAGCATAATTCCTGAGAATTTCATCAAAATCGCTCCATTAGACTCGAAGTTTTGCCTGTGTCAATTAATATTCGTTTAGCGCATGCGTATTAGTTACTACTCAACCAATCCCGATATGATATATAGACCATTCTTATGAAACACATACTACCTACCGAATTTGAAAGAAATCGGACCAACAGATGATGAGAAATCAATGTTACAAGAAATTTACGTTTGCACATGCGAAGAGGTTACTACTGATTCGACTGCATTGAAAATTATTGGAGACCGTCCAAGAGCAATCTTGCGCAATCCCTCGAAGTTTCATCAAAATCAGCCTAAAACTTGGTATAGTTTTGGGCCTGACAAGGATTTACCACAGACAGACGGACAAACAAACAGACACGGAACCAAAATTGATCAGCAAGCTCTGGAACGCAAAAAGCAAGGAAATTTTGAATTTTGGAGGAAGAAAATTTTCTCGAACTCTTTCGGGAACACAGATCTTCCCTACCCCAGCAAGGCTCACAGGATACCCTTGTGCCACGAAGCCTTGATGATAAATCAGCATCATCTGACATTGGTACATGGGCCTTGACTCCAAATATTCTCTTTATTATGGGAAATGAACGGATGAACGTAACTAAACGCATAAGGTTATTATAGCAATCAAAATTATGCTACAAGCCCTATACTTATTACAGTCGAACTGGGAATTTGCATATGCCATCAGGGTACTTAATCACCATTTTGCCGATTCCGCGACAACAAAACAACAACCTTTTTAAATTTACTTCATTATAAGCTCATTTAGTTCGAAAATTACCAGCTTTTACCTTATGTTGCGAATACCTGGTATTTTACAAGTACTAGTAACTTCGAAATGATTCCTCTCATACACTAATCGATTCCAGAATTTCTGGTGGTTAACCAACACAGAATTTAATTATCTACCAGTTTACTATGGAACTAAATTCGTTTTGAATTTTATTCATCTGAAAAAAGTTGCAAATATGTAGAAAAACGTGTTGTGGAGGGGGAGGGGTCACGGCATATGCATAGGAACGTAAGATATATTCGGGAACAGCGTGGAATTCCCTCTAAGATAGAGGCAAAAAAATAATTTTATTCCCATCAAAATCGGATTTTGCCATACTGTTCGGTGGCTCAATGTGAGTTTGGTCAGGTCAGGTTGCAGTGTCATCGGTCCCCGCGAAATGCACGTGTTGTGTTCAAAACGGCACGCAAGTCAATTCAAGTAATGTCGCATTATCGCCACACCTGAGTAACGTTATGTACAGGGCCGTCGCTTGCTTCGTTGGCGCCCGGGGCAAGATTTCGTTGCCCCCCCTCATCACCCGCCAACTCAGTCCCCTTCATTTATTGGCAATGTAATATTGACACAGGGATAATAGAAGAGAAAAGCTGAGGCCTACAACACAGTGCGGTTCATTACTTATTAGGTTATTATAACAGTATAGGTATAAACAAATCCAGTTGCTCAATTGCAAATATTTATTTGTTTAGGTTGGTAATAAACACATCTAACGTAGTACAGTATTCTAAATTAAGTTACTCCCAATTTCAAAAAAAAAGTCATGTGCCTTCAATTTATTTTTATAATTTTTTATCTTTGCCCATGCCGTGGCGCCTCCCTGGCCGCGGCGCTCCCCTTGCCATGGAGTCCCTCTGGCCGGGGCACCAGCCTGGCTATGGTGCCTCTCTGGCCGTGGCGCGCATGACGATCGCCCCGGTCGCCCCACACATGCCGTGGCCCTGGTTAAGTAACTTGAAATGAAACAGTTCAAAATACCACTGTTACCTAGCTTACTACCTACTAGAGGTAAAACTCTGCAAGTAATATCAACAAATGTTAGGTTAGGACTAAAATAAGTAACTAGCTAAAGAGACGTGAGGAAGCGATCCGGAAACAGGAGCGACAACTAGGCAAAACCCGCAATACCTCTGGGTCTTGAAGGACAGAAAACGTTGTGCGCCGACAGTGTGAGGTGCTTTTGGTTTATTAATTTTTTATTTTATTTTTTATTTAATTTTTTATTTTAAGGATTAAGCCGTACCTCAACCAGGAGGGTCATTAGCGGCATTGAGCAAGGTGTCTAAAGGGACACTGTTGCCATCATTGACTAAAAAGGAGCGCCATCATGGACTCCTCTGGCAACTCGGAGGGGGAAAAATGAGGGGTAAAGTGATGACCACTGTTTAGCCCTCAAATTGGGTTTAAAAAAAAACGAAAAATAAAGGTACTTTTCCGTTATACCCCCCCCCCCTCCCCCAAGTCAATTTGTCTTCAACATGCTCGCCCGATGATTCTAGGCAATCCTTCTTTCGTATTTACGTAGAATTGGTGACAATTTCAAGCTGTGGGAAGAAATTATGCCTAGAAACGTCTTGGCCCAACACGCGGGCGTGTTGAAGACTAATTGACTGGGGGGGGGGGGTATAACGGAATAACGGAAAAGTACCAAAACAAAGTAATACAACTAAGACTAGATGTGAAATAGGCTAATAACTATATAGATGCTACTATATACAATCAGCAAAGTGAAATAAAACTACGACTAGATGTATATATCACAGATCAGATATGACAGTTCGAAGTAGAGCTCAGCAGCTCTCAGGTACAACAACCGTGATCGGACCTTGTCTGGTCCGGATAAAACGTCAACCCACTGAGGGGGCTGTTGCTGGACTCGAAAGCCCACAGGAGGGCAGTCCTCCCCAAAAAGTGGTGAAGATCACCCCCCCCCCCCCACCTTCCACACACAACATCTCGAGCTTCTACTCTGAGCAGCTGTCTGTGAGTAAGAAGGGTATGGCCAGTGGCAATCCGGTTGACCTCTATTCGATCCCTCCTTGTAAGTTGGGTTATGGAAGGGTCCATCGTGCTTAAGTCCTGAAGGACACCACGCAGACCAGTGAACTCACCCTGCCATTGCTCATGCCAGATGGAATTGGCTTCATGTTGCATGTAGGAGATTTGATCCTCAATGCGTATAGGCAACATATCAATGGAGTTATCACCAATTACTATCCTTGCAAGGGCATCGCACACTCATTGCCATGAATACCCACATGGCTCGGTACCCACATAAAAGTTATGGTTGATACCAATGTCGTGGCTTGGTCTAGCGATACACGTAGGCTTTCTATCAGGGGTTCATCAGAATATGATGAGTCCCTAATCGCCTCGATGACTGTAAGTAATTGTAAAAAACAATACTAGAAAAAATTTTAAAATCAAAATTTGTAAACATTTTCTTTATTGAAATCCGTTTTGAGACATTATGAAATGAATCCTAGAGTTTAATATTTTTTCATATGTACGTATATGTTTATATATATATATATATATATATATATATATATATATATATATATATATATATATATATATATATATATATATATATACCTTCCAGACGATTACTCTCCTTAGGATTGAGATAAAAATTCCGTTCTTGAGCCATGAAATCAAGCTTTCCAATCGAAAGGACAAGTTCGTTGGCAAGCATTTTTTGAGCATTCCAAAATGTTCAAATTTCAGAAAAAGTGCTGAAAAAAATCACTAAAAATAGCAAATAAAGTTAAAATCGCTAAATTTTTATATATTTTTTTAACCAGAATATTGTTCAAATAAAGTTTATTAACTGTAACATAGAAAATTAGAAATTTTATGTGCAAATTACGCTGAAAAATGTACTTAAATTTCATTAAAATGTGCTAAAAATTCTATATAAACTCCAAAAAAGTTAAAAATACAAAATCTCTTTTTGAATCGCAAAATATTATTTAGAACGAGGTTTTTGCCATAAAATTGGTAGTTAACAATTTCTTTTCCCTCAAAGTACTTAATTTTCAAAACTATGTAACATAATATAGTAGTAGTAATTTACGAAAATTCGCTCATACGATCGTGCTGCATGACTGGAACTTTTAATAGTAGGTAGGTATATATATTATTAGATTTAGCTTACCTTGAAGTGTAGAGAAATATAAGGATAGGAACTAAATCAAGGTTACTTATTTTGTTGGGTGGTTGTAGCTCTCATTGATACTATACCACCTATATTTATGTCTATGGAAGTTGGTCAGATGAACTAATATAATGGAACAGTAAGTTCTTTGTTATTTGTTATAGTACTAGTTCCTCAGATGTAGTTCCTCTCTGTATATTTTTCTACACTTTAAGCTACTAATTAGGTATATGTACCTACTATTAATAAGATAGTTTTTAAACACATTTATCCATTGTTCATAACCAAGGTATATATACATATACATAACTTGTATAGCATAACTAGGGCCTCATGAATTTTGAACGATGAGACGTCGCTGTATGAAAAATCTCAACAAAACTGGCAGTTTATCGTCATTCCTAAAAAGAAAATACCTACTCCTATAAAATTTATAGTAAACCGTTTCTTTGCGCTTCAAGCGCTCAAATTTCAAAGCAATTCAGCATAAATATAATACAATAACTTGAAAAAGTTTGCTCATAAGACCTTGCTGCATGAGTGGAACTTTTATTATTCCATTGTATAATAAATTTTATTATTTTATTAAGATTTTACTACGTAATGGGGATTAAAGGGTTGAAAGTGGGGGAAACTCAAACTCGTGCTATGAAATTTGATTTATCGCTGTTCATAATAATAACAATCGAATATCTTGACTGCCATGCTCTTTACGGAATTTCCCATACTCACCGTCCTCTCATCATTTTATCGTATATTCAATCACGTCAAGTTTTCTCATCCTGTCAAACATCCAACCCTTAGAGGAACCTTAGCAGATCGATGACGATTGTTTCAGAAAACTGGAAATAATGTATAGCTCTCTACGGAATATCCACTTATTGAAGTTTAAGGAGTACTTTTTTTTCTTTTAAAGGTTCTCACCGAGAAATATGCATCAGCCATTACCTAACTCCCCAAAAACGAAAATGTTGACCCCAAAAATAGCTTTTTAAAATTCAGCTGAACTCTCTCTTGTTTACCCTAGAAGGTTGAAATGTGGTAGAGACCCTATCCGCGACAACAAGAAACGAAAGAATAGGCGGGGCCTTGTTTACAATTCTTTTCTACAAATTCACTCCTTAACAAATTTAATTATTCAGTTTTCCTAAGTAACTGCAAACGGCACTGTTTGACCTGAATTTCGTAAAATATCGTCTTCGCAATTTCAAAAGGAAAGTTACCGACTGAGAGAACAATAGCATCAATTCCGATGTTTGTGTTTTTGAACGTAAAAAAACAAATATATAATAATGGAGTGCTAAATAATTTTTTATCGGTCTGAATGTAATTTTTATTATGGAAAATAATTAGCAATGTTTATTTTTTCTCAGTATTGACGTGTCAAGTTTTTTACACCGTATAGAATTAGGGTGCTTTCAAGAAATATTTATTTTTCCTTCTTTTTCTCCTCTTTTTTTCAAAAACTTACTTAACATAAAAGGCATGAAAATTCAAAATTATGCGTAGCAATTATCACTGCACTCTTTGTTGCTGCTCACAATTATGCTCTTGTTTGTTAAAATTATTAAGCTTCCTTCGAAAAAGTTCACTCAACGTGGTGCCCGAGATTTCAGTAATTTTTAGTACCTACTGTAAGCAGTCACTTATGTGGTGAACTATTCAACTTACGTAAAAGTTTTTGACGATAATATTACAACAATGTTTCAAAACCAGGCGAAACTCAAAGAGTGTGCTCCCTAACGTTCCCGATTATTTATCGCAATTCGTACCTTAGATTAGAACAGAGGATCGAATATCTGGAGTACAGCAGTAATCGACCGTAGTTTTCTCAAGGTATCTTGAATATTAGTTAATAGTCAGGCTTGGAAAAAAGGGTGTATTAATTCGAATATCTTCAATTCTACAGATTTTTTAGAAATCTTCTTTTTTTTCAAAGAGTCAAAAAAACTCGCCATGATTGAGTAAGATAATTTTCGTAAATATAAATGTATGCTGAATTGTTTTGGGATTTGAGCACTTTGTGTGCAATGAAATTGTTAGCTATGAAGATTGCGGTAAAAAACCTGTTCGAAATAATAGACTCCTCGGTTTTTTACCGTTTTATCGATGTTTCAGCAAATTATAATGCAGTTAAAGTACGCAAAACTTTGTGCTTACATTTTTTAAATGTTCTAGTTCGTAGTTGATAAACTTCATTTGAGTAATATGTCGCTATAAAACGTAGGTTTAATATTTTTACTGCAACAATTAAATCTGCACAAAAAGTACTGTACAACGAACTCATCCTTTCCTACGGAATTATCCCAACCCTATTAGGTGAGTAATCATATGGAATAAAACACGTACGTATATAAATATGCGCACATATGAAAGAGCGTTCAAATTTAGAAATCCTATAGGAATGCCTCAAAACGGATTTCCAAGAAGAAAGTGTACACTAAACTTTGTTTTTAAGTTTTTGGAGCAATGCAGTAGCGTCATTTTTTACGACTATTCGCTAAAACATGCGTGATTTGTTATAGTTCATATTATCCGGTCTTCTTTCCTGTTGATTGTTCTTCCCAATTCAAGTAGTTTTTAAAAGCCTCAGAAGTACGTACATTACCACTGTGTTCACAAGCAGTTAACAAATTCGGTGATATTTAAAGTTTTGCTTGTACTTCACAAAAATTAATCAGTCATATGATTCGATAGGATAACGGTTAGTTTAATAAATATATACGAAAAGCAGAATTACAGCTAAGTGCAAGAACAGGGAATAGAGAAGTGGCATTTTTTATTGAAAACTGCTGTGCTACCTTGGATGTTGAAGGCTAGGAGGCGAACAAGGAGGGCTAGAAGGAAAACTGGCATTCCTCCCACTGATCAAATCATATGTTTCCTTCGAACATGACCGCAGATTCTGCAATTATGTTGAGCCGGTCTCGGGTTCCAACCGATTTTCGACTCGGTTGAACCCCCAAAATTTCGATTCAGTTCGATTTATGCCGGGTCGAAATAAATTTCCGAGGGCGACGTGAACACGACAAGCGCTGCCGAAAAGGAACGACAGTAACCTCCTTCCGCACGGACAACCAGAGGGAGACTGGTGCCATGAGGGCGAAAATCGCAGGGGATTCCCTCGCGAAGGGGTGGATTTATTTAGAGGGGTTTCCCTCAACTACCCGTTCACTCTCCCTCCAAAGGGCCCAACCAGCCCCACTCCCCTACTACCCTAATGCCCAATAAAAGTCGTGTTGTGTAACACTTCGAAAATAACCCAGATACAGGTTTTCAGAAGGCAACCTCCATAAACCCAACATTTTCCTAGATTTTCTTCTCTTCATTCTTTCTTGCTCATGGATTCAGTAAAGTAAACAAATGACGATAAAATATGACTATTTTTAATCCACTATTCATATTTCGATAGTATCTATAAGCGAAAAATCCATTGGTAGTGAATTTCGGTTCATACAAACGATTGAAACGGTGATGAATTAAATTGTAGGAGAACGAACTCGAAGATGTTGTGGTTTGTTCTGGGTGAAGATGGCGTGTGAGCAACGGTAGTAGGTGTTGCATGGATAAAACGTGTCTTACACCCCCTCCCACCCTTGGGGAGTGGCACCGATTTTAAGATGTGGAACATGTTCGACTCCTTCTTCCTGCGGAGATCAAAAATGGAGTTCGATAGTTTTCTGATAATCTGCAAAGGGCCAATTCTTATTCCTCCTAATTTATTCCTATTTATCTTTGAATGGTTTTCCATTTAAACGAAATCACTGCTGGCTATAGGGGAAAGTCGGGCAATATGAGGGTTAGGGTAATATGAGGATGCACAGAAATAATGAATCTTGAGTATTCGCTTCTGTTTGAACAAGTTAGGAATCAATCTGGTGACTCTCCTTGTCATTTAGAATCAAATCTTCAATCAATATCGCACACGTGGACTGCACAGCAAGGGAAGTAAAATGTTCATGTAATTTCCAAAATAATTAGACCATTATAACTTTTTAGTTTGTTAATTGGTGAATGATCAAAGTTATGAAAACAATGGACAGCTTGAAAGAGTGGGTTCCCACGACTCAACCGGTGCATCAGTTTGGAATTCATCGGAGCATCCTATCGACCCCCCTCTCCACCACTACATCAAATTAAGTTAATTCAGCCCAAATTAATGGTGAATCTTCTCAACATTAAATTTCTAATGAAGAAGCAGATTTTCGCTCTTGCAGTTCAAGTCATCATTGAACCTTTTTCTATTCAAGAAGTTGCTCATTCCTCCACAGCTTTTAAAGAATTGTAAAAAGAAGCTTCGGAAGTTGTTCTTACTGAGTCACCGTGCAAGAAACAAGTCGGAGAAGCTCAAGGTAGATAAGCTGAAAAAGATGGAATATGGTAAAGAAGATGAAAGGCGTCATGTGCTTGTAAAGGAGAGAAACCCAGAAATAATATTGTTATTTATGCTATTTCCAAGTTCACCCTTCCACCGAAGGGAACAGCCAACCCTACTCTCTTTAATGTCCAATAAAATTCGTGTTGTGCAACACCTTGAAAATAACCCAGATAAAGGTTTTCAGAAGGCAACCTCCATAAACCCAACAATTTCCTAGATTTTCTTTTCTTCATTCTTTCTTTCTCAAGGATTCAGTGAAGTAAGCTAATGACGATGAAATTTACTATTTTTAATATACTGTTCATATTTGTTTATTAATTATGTTTGTGTTTTCAATTTTATGGTATTCAAATGTAATCGACGTGATTAGCTACATATACCTCAATCTTAGAAGGTTACATTTAATCGAAATAAAAATCCAAGAAAATTGCTGTACGAATCCTAAAGTTGGTTTTTACAACAAAATATTATTTTGAAATTTATTTGTTCAAAATTTCTGTGCACGCAAATTACTCAAATTTCAGAGCAGCTAAGCGAAAATAAATAGGTATAATGGTAATAAAGAGAACAAGTCAAAGTTGCCGCCTATTTGAAAGAAGTGAGTGGGCCCTTTTATTTTTGTACACCCTATATATTTGTAAACATGTAATGTAAGTATAATTAGGTATATGTATACTTATTACGTATGTGTGATTTAAAACGTAATCCTCTCTTGGAATTTTGATAATAAATCCGTTCTTTCGGCAAAAAATCAAGCATTGAAAAACAAATATTGTTTGCTGGCCAGAACCTTTTTTCGCGCTACAAATCGGTAACAAAAATTTTTTAAATGAACTAACTATTATTTTAATATTTGAGCTTCATTCCCTTTGAAAAGTCCCCATAAACTTTCATTTTCAGATGAGAAAATTGAGTTTGTTGATACTTCATTGGAAGATGGATTGCATGGAACGTGTTCTAGCAATTCCGTTTCCAAACAGAATCGTGAAATTAATATTATTATTTTAGCACAACAACATACATAGCAACAAAATGTCATATTTTGGCACTTTGAACTTAATCAGTAGTCAAAAAGTTCTTGAGTAGCACCCCACGGTTATTAGAACTATTGAATAGGTCATTTCAACAGTAAAACGCAGAAAGTGATACCTAACTAATGAATCCTTGAGGGATCGAAAATTCTTTCTCAGAAACTACTGGACCAAGCTTAATGAAATTTGTCTAAAAAAGCATAGGTACCTAGGCCGGTGATGTGCCAGTAACATCAGCATCACGTTCGATCAACCCTGAAGGGTAGAATCTAAGGGATGAAATAAAAAGAAATCACATTTAGATAAATCTGGTGACCTGGTTGGCCACGGGACATCGCCATGTAGGGTGGAGCAACTGTCACATCAGAGCGTTACATAAAAATGATCAAGGAGTTTTGGCGACCTGAGCTTCGAAAAAGGAGGATCAACATGCGAAACGTGTGGTTCCAACAAGATGGGGCAACAGCTCATACAGCCAGATCTTATGACTGTTCTCAGGGCCATGTTCCCTGCCCACCTTATCTCACGAGGTGGTGATGTCCCGTGGGTACCTGGGTCACCAGATGTATCTAAATGGGATTTCTTTTTATTGTGAGATTTAAAAGCGCATGCCTATGAATGAAAACCTCGGACACTGTATGCATTGAAAAATGAAATGAGGTTAAAATCGTTACACGGATATTACACTTTTTTGACATTTCCGTTTATTCAAGGTACATTACGTATTTTAAAAAACTGTAAAATACCGTAAGCGTTGAAGAAAAAACTTGCCCGAAATCTCTGCTTTCCAACAGTATAATCCATTTTTATTGTACTTTGCTGATTCGGGGAGAAAAGTATGTTTGTATGTTGAAAAACGAAGTTTTTTCTATGAAATTGCTGGTTTTCGTGAAAAATGACCCCCAAGAAAATACTAGTTTGGAGTCGGTTTCTACGTATTTTTTCACGATGAATCGAATGGTAACAGAATTGTACACTTTAGCTAACTAGTTTTCAGTTTATTTGTTATGCTCACTTTCATGTGTTTTTAGAGTAAAACTTGTTAGTCAAAATGCAAAATTCTGTTATAACGGAGTTAGAGAGATCTGCGTGTGTTAACATTCGATTCAGCGAGAATAAGTACGTAGAAACCGACCCCAAACTAGTATTTTCTTGGGGGGTCATTTTTCACAAAAATCCTTGATTTCAAAAAAAAACCACGTTTTTCAACATACAAACATACTTTTCCCCCCGAATTAGGTACATAAAATAAAAATTAATTATACCGTTGGAAAGATGAAATTTCGGGCAAGTTTTTCCTACAACGTGTACGTTTTTTACAATTTTGTTTTAAAACTTAACGCACCTTAAAAAAACATTGATTTTGGAGAGGTGTGAAATTCTCATGTCCATTTTTACGCCTACGTGACCTATTGTAAAAAGAATCCAAATACCTTAGAGAGATGGGAAATACCATGATATATCTATTTTGATTTTGATTAGATTACATTGTAAGTTAGAGAAGATATGACCATGTTAGTAATGTAAGGTCGAAAACAATATAAAAAAATTAGAAGTGAAAAAAACTCCAGAAAGCGAGGGTTTACAAAAAATTGCACTGAGGAACTTTTTGTTGGAAATTAATTGTAGAATCGATCCCTAGGAGGTTAACAATCTGAAGTGTCAAAACTCTGTACATTAATGATGTTCTGCTCCTTGGTATAATTTTGTTCTGAAAATGGAATGGAGTCGAGTATGTGAATCCTGTCTCTGAATGATGATAGTTTGTGTTGCTGAGGGTGATTTGAAGTAATAATATGTAATGTGGTGTCCGTTGCGTTGGGTTTCCTGTATATTCCGTATTGTTTTTAGTACGTGTTAATGTGATGTCGCGGTATTAGGAATGAGTTTTGTTTTTCAGTGTCGACAGTGTATGTTATGTTTGGGTGGATATTATTGAGATCAGTCAGTATGTTATTTATTTTGTATTTTTCTGTACTGCATAAAATTTCGCCTACATACTTAGAGTAATTTACATTGTTTCGTTTTATCATTAGTGTGTGCACGTGTATGTTTTCGAAATATTGTAGGAACGTCTCAGTTAATAATGATGAAGGGCATACCCATTCCGAGTCCGTCCATTGGTTTGTAAAAGTCATTGTCAAATCAAAAGTAGTTTTCTTGAAGTAGGTACTGTTTTTGAGAAGTCAGTGAGTTCGTCAATTTATGATTCGACAAATAAGTCCAAAAGTTTATTTTTCAGGATGTTGAGTGTCTCGTCTACAGGTATAGTAGGGTAGAGGTCTATGATGTCAAATGATACAAGTCGAGTTACGTTAGGTTATTTGAAAGTTTTCAAGTTTAGTAATAAGTTCGTTAGTATTTCGGATGTTGAAAGTATAGGGTAGGCCTAATGTGTCTTTGAGGATTGGTATTAGGTGTTTAGAAATTTTAGATGCGGGGGCTGGTATGTTATTAATTACTGGTCGTATTGGTATGTCAGTTGTGTGTATTTTAGGTTGTTCTCTAAGTGCAGGTGGTTGAGGGTTCATGTATTTGTTTGGGCTGTCCTTCTACGATTGTGAGGCTGTAAAAGTTGAAGCAGGATTTAGGTTGCTAAGAACCAGGTTGTAAACAGTCTGTTCAATTCATTCTACGAGATGTGATTCTTGACATGATCTTATATCTGTGTGTACACCAAAGACCTATTCTTCATTAATCACCTCGATTTTAACGGAGGCATCGTGTGAGTGTTTATTTTATGTCGTTGGAGTATGTTTCTGTTGAGTAGTGGAGTTAGTTTTGGCGATAAAGTCCATAGTCTTGTCAATTTAGTTATGTTTGATAATGATCACTGTTACGTTACCTTCGTCTGCCTTAGTCAGGATAAGGTTGTTTCTGTTGAGTTTAATCCGTATTTGTTTATTAGTGTGAGCATCTGTGTTGTTCTAGCTGATTTTCTGTTTGGTAATGTTCAAGTATGTCAGCTAATTTATCTCGTATATGTTCTTGTCGGTAAGAGGGTAAGAAAGCTATTGTGGTTTGAGAGTCAAGTATGTTTGTTTCTATAGTCTTTTGGAAGTGATGTGTCGGTAAGTTATGTTTGAGTCCTTTTTCCAGAAATTGGGTCTCCTTGTCTATAAATGTGATTTTGGTGAGGTTTACAAGCGTTTGTGGAAGTGAATATTGTCGTGGGTTTCATTAGTAGCAAGTGTTTTATTCATGAGTTTCTGTTATTTTCTGTCCATGTTTTGGTATTATGAGATCATAAGTTGTTTTACTTTGTCGTCTATTTATTGTGGTAGAAAACGAATAGTTGATGTAAGTGAAGTTTGGTAAGTAAGTTTGAGTTTAGGTTATCTTCCGTCTCCTATAAATGGACTTTTG
Organism: Adelphocoris suturalis; assembly: GCA_030762985.1. Classification (NCBI taxonomy): domain Eukaryota; kingdom Metazoa; phylum Arthropoda; class Insecta; order Hemiptera; family Miridae; genus Adelphocoris; species Adelphocoris suturalis. The sequence goes on from CM061046.1 coordinate 33,231,306, forward strand.
AATCATAGGTGGGGGATTTATTTTACCTCATTAATTTTCGGATGGCAGATCAGCTTCTATTAAATACAGAAGGGTGTCAAGTGTAGATGTTCTATTTAATTTAATTATGTCTCCTCGGTGGGCGTTCACGGCTAAGCAGTTGCATGTAGATATTGTATAGGTACTAGATTTCGTTTAGTGATTATAGACAAGATAGTGTTCTGCGTTTTGGATTCCACGCATCTTGAAACCATCTACAACAATCTACATCTACAATACAATAAATTACAAATTATGGAGGGTCTCTGATCAGCTGTGGGACCTCTGAGACTAATTTCTTTTCTAATCCACTGTCGGTGCTGAAATCGCTCCTTTGATTCACCTCGAAAACAATTAGGTACGAGGCATGGAGGCGCACTGATCAGCTGAGGGGCCTGAGAGGCTAATTTCTTTGGTTATCGACTTACCCTAATTTGAAAAATATTATTATTTTCAGATTATATATATTATTATTATTTAGACCGATATTTTCAGAAGCCCAATCCCGATTAAGAAAAAAGAAAATTGTCGAACAAAAACTTGAAATTTCATTCGTTAGTTTTACTTGATTTCAATCGTTGATGTTGACCTCCCTGCAATATTTACAACTTCAAAATTATCTGGTATTCTCATTATATTTAGAATTAATTAAATCAAATTAGTTTAAATTATATTCATGTATCTACGGTTGACAAATTAATGTATTTCAATTACGGGAATCGTACGTGGACTGATGAGGTGCAAAGTGGTCGGACAGTGGAAAAACCCTTGATTTCATAATTTTATTTTAAGACTTTTGTTTCTTATAATTCTGTAATTTGTGGCAGCTAAGCAATGCATTTCAAGAGTTAGGAGGAATAAAAGCAGTTTCTATCGAATTGCCCTTTTACATTCATCATATACTCCGACTAAGTAATTGCGAAATAATCCAATCTCAAGAGTGACGGATTATTTCATTTGCCTGGCCCACTCCGGAGATATTTCTATCTACCTAAAATTTGGCTTCACTAGTGGATTTAAAACTAAGATCTGTCGCCTGATAGTTGATTGTTGAGTGTTATCCTAGTACGATTATTTCTTTTTACTGTTATTTCACAGAAACACCGAATATTTTAATATCAAAATTATTTTTAATCTTAATATTGAGTTGATTATGATTACTGTTATTATCATGCATTTTATGAATATCTTTATATTCAAATTAGCATTTATTATGAAATTGGGCTTTCTCCCGAATAAGTCTGAACAAATCAATAAACCATAAAAACAAAAGATAGACAATATGATATATTTTTACTCACTACTCACTGGAATTTATTAATCATATTGGCATACCTTACTCATACAAACTTTTGTTTACGTAATGGAAACCAATCAAAACAACTGAATTAAATAGATTAAATTGATTAGCAAGCATACGAAGTGATATTGCAATCAACCCACGCGTTCCTATCTTCTAGAGGCGTATGGTAGACAGGCGGATTTATTTATATTATTTATTTTATACTATTATATTTTAGTGGATTACCCAGCGCGTTGTGGCCGGGAAAAACAAATTGCTTACTAAAGGGTTCAACAATGCGCTGAAACGTTTGAGTACTTTTTACTGTAGTACCTAATATAATTTGCCCTCTCCATGCAGTTGCCATATATTTTTGCTCCAAGTAGTTGGCATATCAACGCGTACCATTCGTTTACAGTAAAGTTTTTCGCCAACGATCTATTGAGTTACCTATGTACCCGTTGCGAAAGGCGGGCAGTTCGACAATAAGGAATATGTTTGGAGATATCCCGATAGCCAAAGAGCGTTCCGGGAGTGCAAGGAATGTGTTGGAAAAAGTTTCATTCCGATCGGACGAACGGTAGGCCCGTGCATAAAGGACAAGAAACGTTAAATCCATTTTTATCTAGGAAAGATAATCGATATTTGGATTCCAAGTGGTTTGAAACTCTTATTAGGGAATTCGGAATTTGGAAGGTGGTTATATATTTTTTCTTTTAGTAGGTACTACTAAAGTTTATTAAAATATGTTTTAAACAAATATTGAATGATACAATACAACTCGATTATCGGAGGAAGTTTGGACATTTTTATCTAGCCTAGAGCCTCAACTGATATAGGTACTCAAAAAACGAGGTCTTGATACTTTCACAGTATTGTTTTTTTTTTTTTTTTTTTTTTTTTTTTTTTTTTTTTTTTTTTTTGTCGTTGATAAATAGTATCCCAAAGAATTGAATAGAACCATCCTGAACGCTGTACGTCAATCCGCTTGGTATCTCTAAGGCCTAAAACTTCGAAATAAAGCCCTTGGATTTCTAAGCGCGAGATCAAAGGGAAATCATGCGCTGCTAGCGAATCTATTGATTATCCAATCACTCTTCTATACTAAATCATAAGTCATATATTCCATTAATGACCGCTGGGGAGTGAACCGGAACACATAAAACTTCCATTGTACTTCTAAACTTCCATCAGTTGATATAATTCCGATGGAATTCTAACTTTGCGAAATCGCAACTATTGACCGTGCAGTTGGGCTAGTGAAGCGTTCAGTTCATAAATTTTCAGTTGGTAGGTACCTCTGTACCTATTTGAATATTGTTATACTTAGGTCTATACTAAGTTATTTAAGTGATACTTATTGTTATACTAAGTAAAGTGCAGGGGTTAATTGCATTAATTTTCCCTCTGCTGATGCCCATATCTACTGAGACATCTTGATGACAACCTACGGATCTGCAATTTGAAATTGATCTCCTTTGTGACGCCTTGAATTCAGTATTAGTGGAACTGATCAGCTGAGAGGCTTCTGAGCCTACTTTGTTTCGTTTTCGGTCACCGGTTTTTTTTTTTCCATTTCCTTTTCTTCTTTTTTTCGACATTTAATATAATGCGTGAGATTGTGGGGTCCTGGAGCTGTAAAGGTTATCAACCTTTTTGGTATGCAGATGCGCCAAGTTTTGATCACTTACTATATTTATACGGTGTTCATTAATAATAATTATAGACCAATGATCTGCTTAGAAGGGCTATCTAGTATAGAAATTATAAACCTTTGTGAGATATTTTGCATTTATTTGATTATGAGGTTCTCTTATACCTGCTTTTGATTCATTTTGAGTGAAGTCTGAGTTTATTTGGTTTCTAATAAGAGAAATAGAAGATTGTTTTGAGTTTGAGTTACTTATTCATATTTATTTATCATATAATCATTGCAAAAGTTTATGCCTATTAATCAGGAGCGTAGCGTGGTTCTGGAGAGGAGGGTACCGCACTCGAATCCCCCCCACCAACATCAAAAGTCTCTCACTAAATAAATATGGAAAATGAAAGCAGTTTTTAGCAAGCTGTTTGGTCAAGGGAATCGTAAAGTTGTTATATTGGCCTTCTAACATTAGTTAAAAACTAAAAATTCCCATGCAAATAGCCAATATTTGTATTGCCAGTATTGCCTACTGGGAAGCGACTGCTAGTAAGTTTTCCCAGTCCGTCCCAGCCACTTAAAAATTGCGAACTGGCTATACCTACCTATTCTAAAAATAAATAAATAGGTAGGTAGAAGGGGACTAAGAATAATAATTCTAGAATAATAACTCTTTGCAAGATGTATGTACAAGTCATAATTGATTGCAAGAAATGACTAGAAATTTATTTGTAAATGAGATCAATACACTTTTTTCGAGAAATTTATCAGTTACGAGATCATTGAAATTCGATGACGGAGCAGATTTGAGTATTGCTACCCGACATTTCTCAATTGATATTAAAGAGAGATCAGACATCTGTTGTTCCCCTTGTGTGGCCTCAAATGCGTTTTTATGCGTTTCAGGGCAGACAATTAGCGTTCTACAGATGCAGTGGTGCTTGGAATAGTCAAAATGAGTTTTGCTAATCTGAAAAATGTTACTTACGATTGTGAGGTTATGTTACTTACGAGTTGCAAGGGTCCAACCTGATAATGTCGCACTTCTGTTCAAAATTGCACGAACTGAACGAGCGAAGAAATATAGAACGCAACAACTCTAGGTTCTCGATGTACTCAGAACAAACAATCGAAAAAGCGGTGAGACAAATTGAGGGACGATGGAATAGGAGGTACAAAGAACTCTACCCGAACAAAAAAGGTATAAAATCACTCATCATACAAACAGAAAAAAACTGCCAATGATTCCGAGATATACAAGCCTCGATAGCATGGCACAACGCAATTGATAGCAAGCCTGCATGATCACAAGGGAAACTACAGCCATCACCGCAAGAGATCTGCGGTGACCGTCTGATGTCATGAAATCCGGGTGACTTGGATATGCAACACACACACACGAACACATGGAATAGAGTCAAAGTGACACACTGACAGAAGCACCCGCAGTCGAGGAGCGGTACCCTTAACCATCACCACCACCACTTGCGCCTGCTTCTGCTTAGATCCATTCTGCTCAATCACCTATTGAACGGTACGTAGTATCGTTTCAGACAAAATATTCATTGATCTCTAATTCGAGTCTACCACGAAGAATCAATAGACCTAATTAATCGAACCCATCAGAATCCCTCCGAATTCGGATTTTCGAATTTTTATTATTTTACTCGTTTTCCTACCTACACCTACCTTTTACTTCTCCTTTTCGTCAGGGGTACCACCGCTACCCGCGATGTCACTGAATGTTCGCCCCTGCTTTTAAAACATAAAACGTTAACTTCTGATTTTAAAAGTGAATATTTTGAGGAACACTAGTAATTTTTCTGAAAGTTGAGACTAAACGATGCAAGCAAAACCACTTTCATGCCGGATACAAAAGTGTTTTTGGAATTCGTTACTCAGTGCAGGAAATTCAAACTGGAAAAACAATAATAGGTTTATAAATTTACCCGTCTCTATTAACTCCGCACACAGAGGCTCCCTTGATAGTAGGTGTTTAATTTTTAATGAAAAAGGATACAGTATACTCTGAAATAGAAAATTATCAAACAGCGCATGCGCTGAATTGAAATATCAATATTGTCTTAAAGAATAGCGATAATAGAATGCGCAAAAAATTTACGATATTTTGAATTCTACTGGAGTTCAAGTTGCATCTACCTTTTGTCCAAAGATAATCTACGAAAGTATTTGGGCCGTCATCATGCCACCTGGTCACGCTGTATTTTTTATTACATATCAATACCCATTCCTTTCCCTCCTCACAACTTTTCCTTTGCGAATTTTTCTCCATTACTCCCCTTTCTCTTCTCTGTCTTTTCTTCCGCCTCAGGATTTCATTTCCGAATAGGTCTATTATGAGCATTACCTTCTCCACCACTCCCGTCTCTCTCATTTTCTGTGACTCGATTTTCAATGAACTGCCGCCTCGCGAAAAACCAATACCCTCTCACGAGATTACTCTCACCTTTCCACCTCACGCTGTCCCCTTTCCATCGGCGCTTCTCTTCTAGCCTTATGCCCTCAAATAAAGTCTGTCTCTGAATGCCTCCTGAAAGCTAATTTCGATGCCAAGTCCTGATAGGGACAGTGGGTAATAAAAGTAATAACTGCCTTCAACATAAACACAAATTACCATAAAAATGATTCGTGATAAATTCACTATGACATTGTGTCCACAGCATAACACAAACAATTGATTTTATTAGATATTATAAAATGATTAATAACTGTATTAGCTTTTGAAAAAAGTCTGCCGTTGCGCAGACAGGATAGCTTCCTCACATATTGTAAAATGGACGTAGGTATAGAATTAGTAGAAGAACAAAGTCCGAGTCCAAATGAACAGTAATTTATTTATGTGCAGACACGCTAATATACGAAATACGGCTATAAATCATGTTTGCGCATATGCATACTGTATTTTGATGAAATCCTTAGAAATTTAATCAAAATTGGTCCATTAGTCTCGGATTATTTATCAAATAATATTAGTTGTTGTGAGCATGGGGAATAGTTATTACTCAACCAATCGGAATAAGTTCATAAGGCATCATCCTGCACATAAACCCAATAATTTCCCGAGTTAGAACAAAACCTGACTGACAGATGATGAAGAATTGGTTATAAAAAATTTACGTTTGCTCATGCGCCCAGGCAATTATTGATCTGACGGCAATGAAAGTTATAAGGTACCTTTTAGGATTAACCCGCACTATCCCTGAAAATTTTATCGAAATCGTATTTAAACTTGGTATAGTTTTACAGTTTTACAGACAGACTGAACCAGAATTGATCAGCAAGCTCTGAATCGCAAAGAACAATTGGAAATTTTGATTGAGGAAGATAAAATTTTGTTTTCAACTTCTCGTAACAATACATGAAGCTTCCCATCCTTCGGTAGTGAGGAAGCGAAATAAATCCTCTTGAAATTCGATGATTTGTTTTTACAAGGCACAGCGAAACGAGACCTGATTTTTGTTTTGTGTCTTTCTTAATGAGTGTGTAAAATCTCCTAGGTTTTACATGTTGCCATTCATCTCTATCTATATCTATACTATTTTATAAGAATGAAACTCCGTCTGTCTGATTGTATGTTTGTTTGCCGTCCCTATGCACGGCCAAACGACTGAGTGAGCGGAGTCTGCGAGTGGTGGGATCTTCTTGGATTTCTCCTAAAGGGGGCATAAGCGATTCAAAATTTTCTACTCCCACCCGAACCATCGGCTGGAGGACGGGAGGGGAGTGGAAGCCCCTTTTAATGTGCCATTTTTTTGCCGAGCACTCGATCTTCTATCCGCTGCCACATTAAAATTTGATCGAGAGCACTTCGTATGTCAGCGACAAAGTTACGTTTCTGGACCCATAGAACACGACGGTGACTTCAAAATTGGCGAAAGATGCTGTCTTCTTGGACAAATCAGCAAGAATATGCGGGAAATGTTTTTTTTTTTTTCGTCATAGACTCAGTACATTTCGACAGTTCTTGCTAGGGTTGGTCTCAAAATGTTTGTTGAAGTTCCAATTCGGTCCCATGCGAGTTTCGAGACATGAAATTCTTTTTCCCGATTGTAGTGAACGAAAATGAAGACGAAAACGTTGGTTTTCGAGCTACCGCTCTTCCTTATTCCGTCCAAATGTGGTTACTCGGAACTTTATATTCGAAACCTCTTGATCTTGAGAGCTCTCCCGTTTGCCCTTCTACGCATATAAAATAATGCCCTATCTTTATTATACCTAATAAACTTTTCGTGGTTCCATATGGTTTTATAAGAATTAATTTGTTTGTAGCTAAGTAATTCCCAACAGAAAAAAAATTCTGCCAAGTTGGGTGGGCTGTATAACTTCCTCACATATTGTAACATGGATGTATAGAATTAGTAGAAGAACAAAAATTTAGCATCCGACAGTTCTGTTAGCACTGAAATGTTCTTAAAACTAAACTTTTCGTTGTTCCACATAGGGTGCCGCGTTTGATAGTCATTTCCAACAGAAAAAAACGTCTGCTAACTTGAGTGGCCAGTATAGCTTCCTCACGTACAAAAATTTAATATCCGACAGTTCTGTTTGTACTGAAATGTTCTTAAAACTAAACTTTTGGAGGTTCGACATGATCGTTATAGGATAGCCCTTCTACGAAGATGAATGACCTATCTTTACCAATTAAAATAAATAATCTTTTCGTGGTCCCACATAGAAAACGCAGCAATTTATTATTTTCGTTCTGCCCCTTTTATAAGATTTTTTTTCCCATACCCTTGGCATTGTCAACGGAAAGGGATTGTAAGCAATTTTCGAATTTTCCACCCCCACCCGAACCATGGGCTGAAGGACTGATCCAGTCACATCTATACATCCCACACCGAGCGAGGGCAGTATAAATTCCTCACATGCTGTAAAATGAACATATAGAATTAATATTAGAACAAAGTACTAGTCGAAATTATTGATAAGTTGACGTTAAAAGAAATAAATGTTTGCTGATGCCCAAAGACTACTATAAATCCAAAAGCAATACATATTAGATATTAAATAGATATTACCTACCTTTTATAAGTCCCCCCCCCCCCCCCCCCGTTGTTGTGAAGCAAAGGAACTGAAAGGGATTATGAGCAATCAAACTTCCCAGCCCCACACGAACCATGGGCTGTGTAGGTCTCGATGGTATCCCACTGTATCCCATCGCATCTATACATCCCACATCGAGCGAGCAAGAAAACCCACCCCTAGAGAGCGAAACGAGCAACATCCCCTACACATTTCAAATCACCCTTAGTGATAGTTTCCAATCATCCTACATGTCCCAATCATCAGTAAAGATCATCGGATCTATACAGGCTAGTAATTTAATATTATCCCATCCAGAGAGTCTCCACTTCTATATCCATCGTCAAAGGGCAAGTTATTCTGATATGGGTGGTTCCAGGTACTCTAATTGAATCCTGTATGTGACAAACAAGCGTCATAGCTCCACAGCTCACTCAGTTATCCTACGTGGTTCCAAACGTTGATATTCCACTAACAGGAATTCACTCTCATGTCTTGTAACACAGAATCTAGATTACCGCTGGTCAGTAGTTCCACTGTTCCACCATCAATTTTTATTCCCGGATTAGCCGATCCATGGATTAATTAGTTAGCATTCGAGTGGGCGCCCTCAAACTAAAAATTAGTGAACAACAGCTGATAAAAGTAAGTCTGTGGGGGGTGTGTGTCCTCTCCCTCTCCCTCCATTTTTTTTGGCCAGTTGGGAAAATCGACAATAAAATAAAACAAAAAGTCAACTTATCAACATTTAAAGAATTTTAGATATTTTTTACAATATTCGAACTCACATAATTCATAACTTACTAATTTTTCACCTTCTGATTTTCCGTCCACCGAATTTTCCACTTTCCACTTCCATGTTTTCTAATCTCCTAATTTTCCAACTTGAAAACTTTTCAACCGGTCAATTAGTTTGGTTGGAATTTCACGTACCATTTTTTAATCGGCCCTATCCCCAGCTTGCCAATTTGACAACTTCTTTTGTTCAATTCTCCAATTTTTTCACTTCTCTCCTTCCTCCTTCACTTCAATCGGCCTTTTCAATTTTCCAACTTGGAAAATGTCTAACTTGTTAATTTTTAAAGGGGAAAACTTTAAAAAATGTCAAACTAATTTGTTTTAAATTCGTTTAGTTGGATGTTTTTGTACGAATTATCAACTGACTTAAGCCCTTAACATTGACTGACTTTATATATATACATTTTTTCTTTTTTATTTAAGCCTATGGAGACTATTGGTTGGACATGGAAAGCTACATATCATCTTAGCATAGTTACAAAAGAATCCTATGAAACCCAAATCCATATGAAAAGTGCGGGGTTTTTTCAAGCACATATTGGTAAGTTGGTTAGTAACGCACGGGCGATCATAGGGGGTCATACGATAAGTGGGTCAAGCTACAATCAAGTCTTTAATGAACTACGGGCATAAAAATGCAGTCTATATAAATTAGCGAGAAAGACATTCACTAATCGTAAGTCTACCCCATCCGTTTGTCATGATTCAGCTTCGGTCTAGGGAAATTTTAGTTTATTATTTTCTATCATAAACCTTTGTAATCTACCAAGAAAAAAAATTTAACCCCCCCTCCCCCCCTCGAAAATGTTTTGGTTTACGTTTCAAGATGTGTAGAATCTAAAAATCTAGGAAAAAATCCGTCCGTCCGCCGTCCGGGGCTTTTCTCCGAAATTAAAAGATCAAACTTCATGAAACTTGCGTTAAAAATCTCATTCGGTGTCTAAGATGGTCCTGGAAGCTCGGCATCAATTTTTATCAACCATAAACGATTGTATTAAAGGGCTAAACATGAAAATAAATCGAGATCATTCTATTTAACAGCAATAATATTTTGCTTGTCAATGATAAATTTAATCTCAAACAATTGATTAAAACCACCCTCAACGCTGTACGTTGAATACGTACGTTGAGTACGTTCGCTTTCCTTTAGGGCTCGAGCATTGAAAAAGACCTCTGCATTTCTAAGCGCTATTTTTAATGCGCTGCTAGCGAATCTATTGATTAGCCGATCAAGCTATAAATTCCATCAAAGATCGCTAGATTGTGGTACTAGAATACATAAAAATTGCCCAGTAAATAATAGCTGATATAATACCAATTTTGGAATTATCAGGAGTTTCGATGGGATTTATTCCAGCGTTACGAAATTGAGTTTAACTACTGTCCGTACGGATGTACCTACTAATGAATTATTGATGCATAAACGCTGAATTCCATCTCTTATATTGCTCCCAAGTCTACATATACGTAAAAACCACTAAAATCTTTTAAAACCACTAAAATTTATTACGGTGGTAAAGTTTCCACTCGCATTTTACGTTTTAGACTATTCTGAACAACTTTCGTTCCGTCTCTTTCTGTGTGTGTTTGTGTGTGTGTGTGTAAGTTTTTTTTGGTCTGTATGTGTATGTTCGCAAAACCTTGTAACAAGCTTTATTGTCACAATATTCAACCGATTTGTATGAAATATGCATGGAATGTGTGGGTTAGACTGTAAATGGTCCACTATTAATTCCATACTTCTCAAATAATAACTTCATTTGCGCATGCGCAAACGTAAATTCCTTCAAGCATCATTCGTTTACGCCCTAATCGTCCAAACCCGCTCAAATTTTATGCATAGTTGGGAGACTATGGCTTAATTATTTCATGTTGTAACCAACATGATTGAATTATCATTAGCTCCTGCGAAAGCGCGAAAGTGTACTGCTAGGAACAAGGTTAATTTCTAGTTTTAATCAGATTTTGATTAGGCACATTTTCTGGGACTTTGTGGGTCAGGCTGTATACTGTTCCCTAACAATTTAATTTTTATCAATTCATTACTCCATTCTGCGCATGCGCTTAAAGAAATTACTTCAAGCATCGTTTTCCCGTTTCCTAAATGACCGATTTCGAAGTTGTACGTTACCTAAATCTTGATTGACTATATTCCGCTATGGAGTTTTTAAGTAATGATAAGTAAAACCATTTCAATGATCTTTTCATTTATGTAATTTTCAATTGGTACCTACTTACTTAAATACGTTATACTGAGATCAGGGGAACTAGTAAAATGTAGGTGTTTTAATTAACTGCATTAATTTTCCCTCTGCAGGTGCCTATATCCACGCAGGCATATTGATGTCAACCTTCGGATCTGCAATGTGAAATGTACCTTCTTTGTATTATCAAGAATTCAATATCAGTGCACACTAAATCATCTGAGCCTCATTTGTTTTTTAATTCACTTAACCTTAATGATGCTGAAACCTGAAATGTAGCTCCTTTTTGGAGATCTAGAATACAATATCACAAAGTATGGCGGGACTCAGATCAGCTTCGGAACCGGTTGGTTATTGGTACGTTTGATGAGAATGTGTGTTTTATATGTGTATTGTGTACATTTATGGTTGAGGTATAAGGGTAATAACCTCGATCAAAACCGTTGACAAATTTTCTTAAAACGCGAACAACCCACCTCAGTTAAATTACCTATGAAAACTTGGAAATTTACGGAGTGTTGTGGAAACTCCGACGCCTGAAGCACAATCAACTTGGAGACTTCGTATACATCGTGTTCGTATATATTGTGTAGTTTGCATATCTTATAGAAGCGTTGTGGCAGCAGCTTAAAAATTAATTTGTTACCCATCGTCTAAACATAACATTCCTTCGTGAATAAGCACTAAGCGTGCGTATGTTGTTTGTATTCACTACCAATAATTAATTTTGAAAGAGGAAGTGAAATGTTGGAAGTGGCACATAGCTTCCTCGTATCCGCGGATGATTATTCAGATAGACTATAGAACTAAAATTAGATTATAAAGCGTTAATTCATAAATTTTGATACAAAACCATAACCTGAGGAAACTATGAAAAGATGTCTGAGTGGAAAACACTTGAAAGTAGAAGCATAGAAGCAAATTTGTGGGTATTTTTTTGTTTGCATATGCCACATTTAATCTTGTAACGACATAATTCATAGAGAACCATGTCGACTCTAGCCCGCAAATGATAGAATTCATCGCTATCGGATGAAAACTTCTGAAATTCTTGATTTGAGAATTTCTTATCAGCTCTCGCACAGTTGCTACTATTGTTCCTACAGCAATGAAATTCAGTAAAGGCCGTTTACGGTCGAACCTCCAAAATTTAAATTGAAATTGAATTCAAAATATAAAAGTAATTATTATAGTAAGAATTTTAATCTGCACATGCCTAATGGCGATCCGGTAGCAATAAAACTTTCTCTCTAGCCCTATATGCGCGCGATCCTTGAAGTTTTCATGGAATGGAAACTGTAGACACTATGAGGTTACAACGACTTTCCGTTTATACAACCAGAGATATTGCTGTTCATTCCCCGTCCATGGAACCCATCGAAAATCTTCTCGCCTTTAACCCACACAATCCCTGAAAACCATCGAAATAGGTGTGTAAAGTCGTGCAGTTTTGCCTGTTACAAGGATTACCGGCCGTAGAGATAGATCTGAAAACAGAATTTTTGAGGTATAAAAAACTTAAAATGCGCATACGAATTAAGATTTTAGACACAACTATTATGTTTATTATTTCCATCAATCCCAAAAAGTTCTTCCGCTTCCCACAGGTAGTTTTGAAAACAGTAGATTATATGTGTACATTAAAACACTGTTAATAAATCATTAACGAGCCAGGGAGACTTGGATGTACGTTCAGGCTTGAAATGAAAAGCTATTAAGCACCTAACTCTAACTATTGATTAGCTGCAAACCTTAGATAGGGGGGGGGGGGGGGGGGCTTATGTGAAAAATTTAGAACGAGCACCATGACACTTGTTCAATCAACCCTTACTGTCTTATTGGACATGCCGAACTGTAGCATCAAATGTGGGAACAGAACATCTCATCTTAGGAGCATGTGATCTGAAGTTACTGCAGGGAAGGGTAAGAAGGTACTGGCTCTACCTATTGTATTCCTCCGACTCGCCTTCGTCAACATAATATAGGCAGTTACCAGTCACAGTTATGTCGAATCGGTCTCCTTGTTCACGAACATTATTAAACGCTACTCTTGAGGAATGTAACAGCACAGTAATAACATTGAATGTTACTGGATTGATGAATGGTGAATGTCATCAGGATGTCGGCAGCCAAAACGAAGGTAGTCCTTGTTTCGCGAAAACTAATACCTATCCCAATCCCACTACAGTTTCACAAAAACTAATACCTATCCCAATCCCTCGACAGTTTTGCGAAAACTAATACCCATCCCAATCCCTTTACTGTTCCTGGGTAGAGATGTTGCAGAAGCAAGGAACACAAAAACTACCTTCTGAGACAACACGACACTCAAGGCTGCATAGGAAATCTCTCTTTGCGACCTCATGCGATTCATACATGTACCAAGACTTTGTGGGCAGTGACGTAGGTAACTATTATAATCATTCTTCTGAACGAGGCTGAGCACAATTCGTTGCTTACTACTTTAAGCAATTGATAACGCTCCAATGAAGAGAGTCACTATGGTTTGGGTGTGCCTACAAAACGATGTTAGAACAAGCCATCTCAGCTTATGGCTGCTAAGCGAACACTAATTTTCTCCGTGGAATACGACAACAAGCCAACAAGAATCGATGACAGCAACTAGTCCAAATTTCCAAAGATAGAAAAAGAAATGGTAAGAAATACGAACCGGAGAGCAGACTATTGACAGGGACTTGGGCTTCAATTATGCCTGTAGAGGAAGCACGGAGAAGTGAACTTTTTTTCAAACAGTTTAACTCTGCATAATGGATATGGTAGGTTCTACGTTTTTCTGTAATCACTGGGAACAACAAATATTCCAATAAGCCCGAACAGCCAGGGGGCAAATTATAGGTTCGTTGGAGTTACCCAGAAAGCTACTTGGAATTCTTTTTCCAGTCACTTGATATTCGCCAAAATCACTTGTAATTCAAAAAAGGGGAAATGAATCGTTATTTTTTCCCCCGCATCGGGTACTTATCTTATTGTGCTGAAACACTCTTGCAAATAAACACAGACGTGAAACTCACTTTGAATAACACTATTTACGTTGATGGCAGATAAGAAACTTGGTCATTCCACGATAAGAGAAACGGAACCATTCTAGCGTGAGTAGGCCCCTTTACTTAGTTTCCGGAACCGAAAATGTTCCTGTTTTCATTTTAGTCGTTGATTCACCCTTGAATATTCCTCTTTTTTTTAACGACGTGCTCGACGATTATTCAAGATTAAGCTAATTAGGAAGCCTCGGTGGATTGTTTAAAACCCCTCGGCGAGGTTCCTACCGGATGCTTCTGCCATAACTTTCCAAGAAGTTAATTAATTCCACTAACCCGGCCGTCCCCACCCTTCTGTCTTCCGAGATCATGAACTTACTGTTACCCTAACCTTTGCTGACTAAACAGCTCTTAATAATTAATATCACGCGAACGCCCATCACTCGAGTGGCAATGATTTTAAGTAGGTACCCTACTAGGAAGTTGATCTTTTCTTGCGATTTCTGGACTAGTTACTTTTCGTGTGGTGCAACATCGTAACTTTTAACATTCCCGTTTCGAATTCCTCCATGGTAATTTATTTTTACAGAGATGACCGATAGTAGCTGAAGAATGTGTCATTAAACCAAGATCACGTGATTTTAATGGTCCCAAAACTAACGCCAGTGAGTTTATGCGTAAGGTTGGACAACTCGGGTTGTGTAAGAGCTTACCAACGCAGGGAGCCAATTTGAAGAGGATGAGGAAAGAAAATCCACGTAGATTGTTGGTTCAGAATGGATGTTTGAAAGTTTTCGTTCCAAAGGTTTCCCACTGTGATTGTTTTTCTTGAGCTTCTGAAGATGTTTGCACGGACCTAGCGGGTAGGCTTGTTGGGAAAAGTTTCTAGTGGCTTCATGGATCAAGTTAGATTCATGTGAACTCTCAAGTTAAAATTAGGTAATTAAAAGGGATCTGAGAGCGATTCAATCTTTTAGGCCGGTGGCCATTAAAGTTGGTTGTTTACTGGCACATCCCATTGTACATAATTTGCTACAATAATTCAAACGGTATGCTTAAATAATTGTGCTTTAACATTTAGTGTAATCCGCTTATGCCGGTAATGACATGCCGCAAATCACTATCGATGAACTTGGGATTCCGTCCCCCGTATAAGAATGCACGAAGAATGAGTCGCAGAGTATTATTGCATTTTTATTACCTCCCATGACTATTCTAGAAAGAGTACGTTTCCACTTGAGGCCACCTCTCAACATCAATAATACCTATATAACAGATGGTTAAAGCGCCGTAAAATTCTTAGAAGGAGGGAACAAAAACTAATGATGCTCTATTCTTTGCAGCTCTGGGTCTCTGAAAAAGTAGCAGCGGTAGGGTGAGCTAGAGGTCATTCAAGAATACTCGCCAGCAAGAAAGTCGATGCCTTTGGTACAGCACGGATGACGTGGAAGGGCTTCTTTTGAACAAGAAAGTAACAAAAGAGGACAGATTTTCCCAGAAAAAAAACACATTGTTCGAAGCAATTGGGAAAAGTCTTACAAACCTGCTCACTCTCTATGGGTTGGAAACCCTGGACTAAAAATACGTTATTCAGAAATATAGATACTACACCTTATATCGAGAAGTCCTGAAGACAAAAGATGAAGAGTAGTACTTTGGGCGTAGGGTAGAATAGGTCCCCCTTGCCAAGGGAGACCTTCCAAGGGGAGAGTAGGTCTCAGCCCATTATACACACAAACACATTCACATACAAACACACACACACTCATATATATATATATATATATATATATATATATATATATATATATTTACACTGTCACCATTATCTTTACACTTAATGAAATTAAATGATTACTTTTTTATTACCTAATGGTCACAATAAATTATTGAAAAGAAAATAAAACATAAAATCGAGCGCAAACTTAATTATGGTACATCAATACATTCAATACGTGAGTATACACAATAAATGCACATATATAAGAGGTGATGAAGAGATTTGCTATGAGAGCATCTACTTTCTAGGATTCCTGATACAAATATCAACCACCTCTCCTACGATGGTTGCTTTCTTTCATTCAACTAAAACTCGGTAGAAGCTGAGCGTGCTCAATCCATTCAACCTACCATCTCCCACTATTAGTGGTGTATACGCAATGGTTATATGCACTCGTACAGGGAATCCAATGTTAAAGTCAGATTATACGTATCTGACGTAGTTCAAGAGATACAGGACTAAATACCAGAAACTCGCCGATCTTCCGTCCAAGATTCTGGCTCTAAACGAAGTAACATGAAGAATGCATTCATTTATTGAGCCTGTGGCTTCACTTCATGTATTCATGTGGTTCTTCACTTCATGTATTCATGTGATTCCTCACTGGTCTTTCTCCTCGTGTGGTTTTGGGTAATCGCTCGGAATCACCTTATTTTATTTGATATTCTAATGTAATCTATTGATTTCTAATTGCCTGTACTGGCCATACATCGGGTCCCTTTTTCAGCCATTCAGGGCCCTCTCACCAATGACTGGTTGACAGCCGTTTACCGTTGCATCCCCTAAATAGCAAATCTGCTGGATTTAGCTCGCTTGGTACATGCTACCATTCAGCACCCGTTAATGAAGAAATTTCTCTACACCTATCAATCACAAATATATTCGAGTCGTCTAGCTCTTCTTTAGTGTGTACACTGGTAATACTGTTATCAACATGATATATATTCTGTGCCTATTTGCAGTTTCTTGAAACTCTACATGTTGAGCAATAATTGTAGCCTCTAATAGTAATGGACTCGGCGTGAGACTACCCTATATGACCCTACAGTTACGTTAGATTAAAATGTTTTCGGCTATTTCATCCTCCCACCAAAGGAACCTTAGAAAATCACGATCCCTCGGTGCACTGCTTATTAGTAGGAATGCCTTTGTGATGTCCAAAATTTCTCCCATTGTTTTTAAACAAAGGTTTATACCTAATTAGATTTGGGATTTTCTTAAACGAATTTGGTCCATTGGCAAGACAAGTGTTCGGAGAAAAAAAAAATTTTTTTATTGGAGAAATCGAGCGAACTTTCTTTGGATATATAAGATTTTTGAGAACATGTGTCTAACAATGCTCTTACTACTTTGATACTACCCATACTCGATGCGATCTTCACTCTAAGAGTCTGTAGAAGAGTAGGTGAGTTTAGTCCCACTAGCTAAGATACGTATGTAGCTGCGTAAGGTAGGTTGTCGCGTATAAGATAGGTAGCGCAACAATCTGCACGTTGCAGGATTTATACGTTGGTGTGTAGCATACGCCAAGTGCGTATTTCTCTTGTCATTGTAGAGAAGTTTTCTACATCTAACAAGAATTTTGTGAGATGTGTTGGAATTTCCATTGTTAAGTTGAGCATTCTTATACTCAAGAGCTCTTTATATCCTATCTGCACTTTACATTCTGCCTGTTGGGTTTCTAAAAACTGTATCTCCTGGACTGGAAATTTAATACTTATTAGAACCTCGTCAATGATGAAGCAATAGAAATTGGATTTTGTGAATGAATACCTGTGCATTGTCTCAAGAGTGTTTTTTTCATTATTATTTTCAAACCCTGTTTCACATTGTTCCAGGGGTTCTTTTTGTACAGTCCCTCTCGACTAATTTTTCCACCCCTGCGGACTCTCGTCTACATCTTCATCAGCAGCTCCTTTGAAGCCAACCTATTTTAGTTAGAGTATAAGTACTCATAAGGTATAGCATAATGTTAGGATAATCTATAGGTAAGGGCTCACCAGAGTGTTGCTGTGAGTTGGTACATATCACTCCAATAAACTTATTTCTTTAATTTTCTGCAGCAGTTTTGGGAATTTATATTTCAAGCCAATATTGGAGTTTTTAGTTTTTCACATTAATTGTAGTAACATTCCTATTGGTTGATTATTTTAATTTTTATATATATATATATATATATATATATATATATATATATATATATATATATATATATATATATATATATATATAGAGTATTAAAGTAGTGGTGGAATTGTTGAGGTTCGATCAGTAAAACCAAGTGATTGCCAACGTTTCGAAGAATTTATGCCTCCATCTTCAGGGCCTTAAAATCAGACAAAAAAGGGGGGGACAAGTGATATGGATGATGCGAATGGGCATATTGAATTCAATATTATTCAATATTTCAATGGGCATATTCAATAATTCAATATGCCCATTCGCATCATCTATATCACTTGTCCCCGCCTTTTTATCTGATCATATACACTTCCTCTATTGTGTAATTAATTTTGTAATTCAATATGTATATCACTTGTCCCCCCCCCCCCCCCTTTTTGTCTGATTTTAAGGCCCTGAAGATGGAGGAATAAATTCTTCGAAACGTTGGCACCCACTTGGTTTTATATATATATAAATCCTCCAAGAGGAGTGACGCGAAAAAAGTATCGGGAAATACGTCAAAAAAATGCGAAAGTACGGACCGTGTTTTCTCGAAAAGTCGGACAAAAACTACGTTTTTTCCGATTAAAATATACCCCATAAAGGTACGTTTTTCGGAACGGTTTTCGCGGGCGAAATACAGCTTTGGGTCCGCCGAATCTGAATCCGAAATCGGATATCGAAAAAAGTGACGAGAACTAATCAAATTGCGAGCAACATCCCCGAATAAACTTTTTGTGGTTCCACGTAGTTTTATAAGATTTAATTTGTTTGTAAGAATTTCCAACAGAAAAAAACGTCTGCCAAGTTGGGTGGGCAGTATAACTTCCTCAAGCGAGCGAAGCG
The DNA here is from genome assembly GCA_030762985.1 of Adelphocoris suturalis. Classification (NCBI taxonomy): domain Eukaryota; kingdom Metazoa; phylum Arthropoda; class Insecta; order Hemiptera; family Miridae; genus Adelphocoris; species Adelphocoris suturalis. The sequence goes on from CM061046.1 coordinate 33,250,084, forward strand.
AGCAGCATCCCCTACAGAAGTTAAACCTACCCTTAGAGATCTACCGTTTGCGAGCGAAGCGAGCAACATTCCCTAATAAACTTTTCGTGGTTCCACGTAGTTTTATAAGATTTAATTTGTTTGTAAGAATTTCTAACAGAAAAAAGTCTGCCAAGTTGGGTGGGCAGTATAACTTCCTCAAGCGAGCGTAGCGAGCAGCATCCCCTACAGAAGTTAAACCTACCCTTAGGGATCTACCGTTTGCGAGCAAAGCGAGTAAAATTCCTACATGCCACATTTTGCGAGCGAAGCGAGCAATTTAATGGGGGGTCCGGGGGCAGTATAACTTCCTCAAGTGAGCGAAGTGAGCAGCATCCCCTACAGAAGTTAAACCTACCCTTAGAGATCTACCGTTTGCGAGCGAACCGAGCAACATCCCCTAAATGCCATACTTTGCGAGCGAAGCGAGCAACATTTTCTACATGCCAGACTTTGCGAGCGAAGCGAGCAACATATCGTTATGCCAGACTTTGCGAGCGAAGCAAGCAATATTCCCTAGACGCCACATGTTGCGAGCGAAGCGAGCAATTTAATGGGGGGACCCCCACAGGCATCCCCTACAGAAGTTAAACCTACCCTTAGAGATCTACCGTTCGCGAGCGAAGCGAGCAGCATCCCCTACAGAACTTAAACCTACCCTTAGAGATCTACCGTTTGCGAGCGAACCGAGCAACATCCCCTAAACGCCATACTTTGCGAGCGAAGCGAGCAACATTTTCTACATGCCAGACTTTGCGAGCGAAGCGAGCAACATATCGTACATGCCAGACTTTGCGAGCGAAGCGAGCAATATTCCCTACACGCCAAACGTTGCGAGCTTGCCCCCCGGCTGGACGTGGAGGCGAGCGTAGCGAGCCGGAGCGGCTAGTACTATCTATCTATCTCTATCTCTATCTCTATCTCTATCTCTATCTCTATCTATACTATTAATAAGAATGAAACTCCGTCTGTCTGTTTGTCGTGTCTATGCACGGCCAAACGGCTGAGTGGGCCGGATCTACGAGTGGGGGGATCTTTTTGGGATTTTCCGATAGGGTGTATAAGTGAATTTAAAATTTTCTAATCCCACCCGAACCATGGGCCGTAGGGCGGAAGTGAATTAATGTGCGCTTTTTGGAACCCCGCTTCCCCTACCCGATGACAATTCCGGAAAAATACGGGTTTCGTAGGTTTTCCTACGAGGAAGACGACGGCGCGATCGGATCGCGAAAAAAGTATCGGGAAATGCGTAAAAAAAATGCGAGAGTACGGACCCGTTTTCTCGAAAAGTCCGCCGAAAAACTTGGTTTTTTCCGATTAAAATATACCCCATAAAGGTACGTTTTTCGGAACGGTTTTCGCGGGCGAAATACAGCTTTGGGTCCGCCGAATCTGAATCCGAAATCGGATATCGAAAAAAGTGACGTTAAGTTGGTCAAATCAAGAGCGGAAGCGAGGCGAATCGTTAAAATTACATTTTTAATCGACCCCGCCGCCCGTTTCACAACGGAAGGGACTCGACTTCTACGCAATACCTTGCGAGCAGGCCAACGCACGCGCGCGTATAAGGATGGAACTTTCCCTTTCGAGCACCATTTCAACAGAATAAATAGGTACGGGTTTGTCCTACACATATACAGCAATGCCTTGCGAGCGAAGCGAGCAACATCCCCAAATAAACTTTTTTGTGGTTCCACGTAGTTTTATAAGATTTAATTTGTTTGTAAGAATTTCCAACAGAAAAAAACGTCTGCCAAGTTGGGTGGGCAGTATAAATTCCTCCAACATAACTTCCTCCTACAAATCGAGACCGCCGCCGTTTCACAATGTTGCTAACCAGAAGGGACTCGATGACTCATTTCAACAGAATAAATACGGGTTTTTTCCTACACATATACAGCAATACCTTGCGAGCGAAGCGAGCAACATTCTCTAATAAACCTTTCGTGGTTCCATGTAGTTTTATAAGATTTAATTTGTTTGTAAGAATTTCCAACAGAAAAAAACGTTTGCCAAGTTGGGTGGGCAGTATAACTTCCTCAAGCGAGCGAAGCGAGCAGCATACCCTACAGAAGTTAAATCTACCTCCGTCTGTCTGTTTGTTTGTCTGTCGTGTCTATGCACGGCCAAACGGCTGAGTGGGGGGAGTGTACGAGTGGGGGGATCTTCTTGAGATTTTCCAAAAGTGGGAGCGAGCGAATTTAAAATTGTTTAATCCCACCCGAACCATGGGCCGTAGGGCGGGAGGGGGGTCGAAGTAAGAATTAATGTGCGCTTTTTGGACTTCCCCGCTTCCCCTACCCCTCTAAACGGCCGTTGACAAATACGGGTTTCGTAGGTTTTCCTACGAGGAAGAGGACGGCGCGATCGGATCGCGAAAAAAGTATCGGGAAATGCGTCAAAAAAATGCGAGAGTACGGACCCGTTTTCTCGAAAAGTCCGCCGAAAAACTTGGTTTTTTAAAATTAAAATATACTCCATAAAGGTACGTTTTTTGGAACGGATTTCGCGGGCGAAATACAGCTTTGATCCCGCCGAATCTGATTCCGAAGTCGGATATCGAAAAACCGTTTAAAATTACATTTTTAATCGACCCCGCCGCCCATTTCACAACGGAAGGGACTCGACTTCTACGCAATACCTTGCGAGCAGGCCAACGCACGCGCGCGTATAAGGATGGAACTTTCCCTTTCGAGCACCATTTCAACAGAATAAATAGGTACGGGTTTGTCCTACACATATACAGCAATGCCTTGCGAGCGAAGCGAGCAACATCCCCAAATAAACTTTTTTGTGGTTCCACGTAGTTTTATAAGATTTAATTTGTTTGTAAGAATTTCCAACAGAAAAAAACGTCTGCCAAGTTGGGTGGGCAGTATAAATTCCTCCAACATAACTTCCTCCTACAAATCGAGACCGCCGCCGTTTCACAATGTTGCTAACCAGAAGGGACTCGATGACTCATTTCAACAGAATAAATACGGGTTTTTTCCTACACATATACAGCAATACCTTGCGAGCGAAGCGAGCAACATCCCCAAATAAACTTTTCGTGGTTTCCATGTAGTTTTATAAGATTTAATTTGTTTGTAAGAATTTCCAACAGAAAAAAACGTTAAGTTGGGTGGGCAGTATAACTTCCTCAGGCGAGCGAAGCGAGCAGCATACCCTACAGAAGTTAAACCTACCCTTAGAGATCTACCGTTTGCGAGCGAAGCGAGCAACTTCCCCTACATGCCATACTTTGCGAGCGAAGCGAGCAACATTTTCTACATGCCAAACTTTGCGAGCGAAGCGAGCAACATTCCCTACATGCCAGACTTTGCGAGCGAAGCGAGCAATATTCCCTACATGCCACACTCTGCGAGCAAAGCGAGTAACTTAACGGGGGGTCCGGGGGGCTTGCCCCCGGCTGGACGTGGAGGCGAGCGTAGCGAGCCGGAGCGGCTAGTTATTTATAAGAATGAAACTCCGTCTGTCTGTTTGTCTGCTTGTCGTGTCTATGCACGGCCAAACGGCCGAGTGGGGGGAGTCTACGAGTGGGGGGATCTTCTTGGGATTTTCCAAAAGTGGGAGCGAGCGAATTTAAAATTGTTTAATCCCACCCGAACCATGGGCCGTAGGGCAGGAGGGGGGTCGAAGTAAGAATTAATGTGCGCTTTTTGGACTTCCCCGCTTCCCCTACCCCTCTAAACGGCCGTCGAAAATTCCGGAAAAATACGGGTTTCGTAGGCCTTTCCTACGAGGAAGACTACGGCGCGATCGGATGCAATGAAAGTATGGGAAATGCGTTAAGCGAGAGTACGGTACCCGTTTTCTCGAAAAGTCCGCCGAAAAACTTGGTTTTTTCCGATTAAAATATACCCCATAAAGGTACGTTTTTCGGAACGGTTTTCGCGGGCGAAATACAGCTTTGGGTCCGCCGAATCTGAATCCGAAATCGGATATCGAAAAAAGTGACGTTAAATCGGTCAAATCGCGAGCGGAAGCGAGGAGAAGCGTTTAACATCAGAAATTAATTTTGCCGTGTTCGCGAGAAGGCTCTACAAAGACGTCAAGGGGTTCGTCAGGTATTTCACAATGTTACCTGTAGGCCTATTTCAAAGGAATAAATACGGGTTTTTTCCTACCTATATAGAGGTATACCTTGCGAGCGAAGTGAGGAACATCCCCAAATAATCTTTTTGTGGTTCCACGTAGTTTTATAAGATTTAATTTGTTTGTAAGAATTTCCAACAGAAAAAAAAGTCTGCCAAGTTGGGTGGGCAGTATAACTTCCTCAAGCGAGCGAAGCGAGCAGCATCCCCTACAGAAGTTAAACCTACCCTTAGAGATCTACCGTTTGCGAGAGAAGCAAGCAACATCCCCTACACACGTTAAACCTACCCTTAGGGATCTACCGTTTGCGAGCAAAGCGAGCTACATGCCACACTTTGCGAGCGAAGCGAGCAAAATTCCCTACATGCCACATTTTGCGAGCGAAGCGAGCAACTTAATGGGGGGTCCGGGGGGCTTGCCCCCCGGCTGGACGTGGAGGCGAGCGTAGCGAGCCGGAGCGGCTAGTTATTTATAAGAATGAAACTCCGTCTGTCTGTCTGTCTGTCTGTCCATGCTATGCACGGCCAAACGGCTGAGTGGGGGGAGTCTACGAGTGGGGGGATCTTCTTGGGATTTTCCAAAAGTGGGAGCGAGCGAATTTAAAATTGTTTAATCCCACCCGAACCATGGGCCGTAGGGCGGGAGGGGGGTCGAAGTTCCGGTTAATGTGCGCTTTTTGGACTTCCCCGCTTCCCCTACCCCTCTAAACGGCCGTTGACAATTCCGGAAAAATACGGGTTTCGTAGGTTTTCCTACGAGGAAGACGACGGCGCGATCGGCTCGCGAAAAAACTATCGGGAAATGCGTCAAAAAAATGCGAGAGTACGGACCCGTTTTCTCGAAAAGTCTGCCGAAAAACTTGGTTTTTTCCCATTAAAATATACCCCATAAAGGTACGTTTTTCGGAACGGTTTTCGCGGGCGAAATACAGCTTTGATCCCGCCGAATCTGAATCCGAAGTCGGATATCGAAAAAAGTGACGGAAAGTAGGTCAAATTGCGAGCGGAATTGATCGAGCCGAGCCGCCCGTTGCACAACGTTGCTTAGCAGAAGGGACTCGACTTCTACGCAATACCTTGCGAGCGAAGCGAGGAACATCCCCAAATGAACTTTTTTTGTGGTTCCACGTAGTTTTATAAGATTTATTTTGTTTGTAAGAATTTCCAAAAGAAAAAAACGTCTGCCAGTATAACTTCCTCCGATGATAACTTTTCGTGGTTCCACGTAGATGCATAAGATTTAATTTGTTTGTAAGAATTTCCAACAGAAAAAAACGTCTGCCAAGTTGGGTGGGCAGTATAACTTCCTCAAGCGAGCGAAGCGAGCAGCATCCCCTACAGAAGTTAAACCTACCCTTAGGGATCTACCGTTTGCGAGCGAAGCGAGCATCATTCCCTACATGCCATACTTTGCGAGCGAAGCGAGCAACATTTCCTACATGCCACAATTTGCGAGCGAAGCGAGCAACACTCCCTACATGCCAGAGTTTGCGAGCGAAGCGAGCAACATCCCCAAATAAACTTTTTTGTGGTTCCACGTAGTTTTATAAGATTTAATTTGTTTGTAAGAATTTCCAACAGAAAAAAAGTCTGCCAAGTTGGGTGGGCAGTATAACTTCCTCAAGCGAGAAAAGCGAGCAGCATCCCTTACAGAAGTTAAACCTACCCTTAGGGATCTACCGTTTGCGAGCGAAGCGAGCATCATTCCCTACATGTTGGGTGGGCAGTATAACTTCCTCAAGCGAGCGAAGCGAGCAGCATCCCCTACAGAAGTTAAACCTACCCTTAGGGATCTACCGTTTGCGAGCGAAGCGAGCATCATTCCCTACATGTTGGGTGGGCAGTATAACTTCCTCAAGCGAGCGAAGCGAGAAGCATCCCCTACAGAAGTTAAACCTACCCTTAGAGATCTACCGTTTGCGAGCGAAGCAAGCAACATCCCCTACATGTTTCAATTGCGAGCGAAGCGAGCAACATTCCCTACATGCCACACTTTGCGAGCGAAGCGAGCAACATTCCCTACATACCACACTTTGCGAGCGAAGCGAGCAATTTAACGGGGGGTCCGGGGGGCTTGCCCCCCGGCTGGACGTGGAGGCGAGCGTAGCGAGCCGGAGCGGCTAGTAATATATAAATATTAGCTAGATTCACACAGCAGCACGCAACCACGACAGTTAGTAATAGTACAATGACAATGACAATAATAGTACAATTATTACTGACCCACCTAAATACATATCCACTTCAATTTTTTAAGTGAGGCATATACAAAATCCGCGATATGTAACATAGAGGAAGAGAACCTATCCTTTATTCTGTAGATACGGAAATTTCTAAAAGTGGATTATGTCAATAACGATTAGAGTGAACTACAAAAGATTTATAGTTTTGTCAGCGCCAGCAAATTTCACTTACCCATTTAAAATTAAATCGCATAACTGCATAAATAATTCACAATATTCATTCACCTTGGTTTGAATACAAATCAACAAATCAAGCCCACTATTAGACGCTTCCGATCTCAGCCAGGCGTATCGTACCTAACTAAGAAAATTATTGACACGCAAATATTTGAACATGCATATGGGTCACCAAGTCAATCAAGCGGTTAACCAAATTTGATTTAATCAATTTGTGGAATTTCATCGGCAAGATTCACCGCCTAAATTACTACCTATGCGGTGTGACGAACGGGACTGTTTTTATTTGTTTTCAGCACGTTGATGAAAAAAAGGGAGGGGGTGGTTTCCTCTTGTTTGATTACCGAATTTCCATTTTAAAATGACAAACTAAATCGCCAAAAACAAATAAGTTGAAGTTGCTGCTCTGTACCTTGTACTCTTCAGTTTCGCTGCTTATTTAAAGTGCGGCAAGAGTTCAACTTAATTAAAGGGACATAATCTAATTAAAATTTACCCTAATTTAATTTCCTTTCGTCGGCTCCCACTAACTTTGCCATCCCACTGTGGCCAGTGAGCCAAGGGCTTGTTGCTGACAGATCAACGCACTCAAGAATGAATGTAAATGGAGAGTGTTTCGGAAAACGTTGAACTGCATTGTAAGGGCTGTTGTGCACAGGCTTTTTATCTTGTCTTACGCTTCGTTTATTCTATTGGAGTTTTCAGAATAATATAGGCCGCCTTCATAATAAAACTGAGTTTTGCGTTGATGGGAATCGACCATATCTAACTCGGTGATACCAACTACGTAAGTTACAACCCCCCCCCCCCCCTCTAGCTCCCTCCTTCTAGCTTGAATATCTACCAATAATTCTGTACATCGATTACATGAATAGATCAACTTGATAATAATGGATTTAACACATCAAGTCATTCATCTGTTCCCTAACCGCACTAGATTGTTTATGTTCACTCGTATACGTGCGTACAATAAGAATCGCACTATTCGAATGAGAAATAACATTTGGTTTTCAGCAGGATAATAGTCTTTCAATTTAAAATCAGCATTTTTGGAAATGAGCTCTTTGATTGTTTACCACTCCTATTCTACCTATGAAAGTCGGTGAATTTTTGTAAATTTAATCAGAACTTCAAAATTGGTTTCATTGTTGAGAGGAAAAAAAGGAGGGGAGGGGATGTTACAAGTACTCGCAACTCAACAGAAATGAGCCCTTAATTGGCATACAGGTAATGGAGACCTTGAATGAGCTAGGAGACCTTTAAAGGAACCTTCTAGAGCTCCCAGCCAATTGGGGTGGTTTGGGATTAAAGAATCCAGTGCAGTCAGCACAACAAGCCTACCGGGCCTCTATGCGAGCAACAGAAGAACTAGTTACCTCAATCCGAACAGGCAGGCCTCTCAACTACATTGATCACCTAAACAAAGTAGCCAATGTATTGAGGGAGGAAAAAAAGCTTCTGGATGAAGTCACAGCCCGTAGGAGTGCAGAACTCACGAGTAGACTGCAACCATTACAAAAACGAGTTCTAGAACGGGTCCAAAACAATTCCCAATGGCTGACAGTGTTACCCATGGCGGCAGATGGTCTTGATTTGTCTCCAACACAATTTAGAGATGCCCTAGCTCTACGTTATGGACACACCCCACTCGAACTCCCCAACAGATGTGACGGTTGCGATGCCTCTTTCGACCTCAACCATGCATTGAACTGCAAGAAGGGGGGTCTCGTAAAAAGAGGACATGATGGAGTCCGAGATGAATGTGCGAAACTAGCCGGGATGGCCTGGGGAGGAGCCACACTGGAACCTGTACTGCAGGAGTCAAGCGAGGAAAGCCCGATGCTCGTGGCCGACATTAAAGTCCAGGGAGTTTGGGATAGGGCGAGGCCAGCGTTTTTTGACACACGCATTATAAATGCTGACGCTGCCTCGTACCTTTCCCAAACGTGGGACTCAACGGCACAGTCTGCAGCAAGAAAAAAACATGAAAAATATGACAGAGCAGCTGAGCACCTTCGAGGTTCGTTCACGCCACTTACCTATTTGTTCGTGCGACGGAGCAGTCCATCGGGAGTATGCAATATTTCTCAAAAGAATGGCAAGTACGCTAGCTGAGAAGTGGGGCAAGCCGTACCCCCAAGTGTTAGGGTGAGTTAAGGTACGAACCCGTATCAATAATCAGAGCTGTGTCTCTTCGACTAAGGGGCACAAGGAAGGTAATTAGATCGCTTGGATTGGAGGACGGAGCAGGAATTCCCTACATGGAAGACTGAAGAGAAGAGGGATTTCAAAACAAAGAAAAAAAATCTCGTGAAGAAAACCTCCCTGCCACGATAAACCCAAAACTCAAATTATTGTAATGTTTGTTTTCCGAGTTGATGGGACCCAATATGTCTATTTTCTATCAACTAATTACTATGCATTATTAATAACTACATACTTTAGCTTCCGGAGTTAATAACCTGTTTCTCACCTCAATTAACATGAAGTAGGCCTCCCGACAGAATTCCATCAAAAGAACAATTGCAGTTATAAAAGGTTGGATAGCTATACATTTGTGGAGAAGGTTGACAAAATATTTCGTCCTCTAAAATCTATATTCCCATTTACTTTACAAGTTACGTACAATTTTAAACGATCTGCCTGATTGTGCCCAATCTTTATCCATGTTAGAACTTCTTTTCTAAACTACAGTTTGGTTTTGATGAAATTTCCAAAGATCAATTAGTCCCCCCCCCCCCCGCACACCCCCCCTCCAGCCAACAAAAGTTTATCAAGCGTTTATCACGGAGTTATTTGAATTGCCTCCGAGAGTCCCAGAGTCCTCCTATCAAATTTCATCTTCCTAGGGTGAACAGGAGAAAATTTAGCTCAATCAGCTGATCAGGAAAGACCCCATCATTTCGATTATCTCTTAATGTCCCAAAGAGTCTCCCTATTGATTGATTTTGGATTGACCCCAGCAAAAATACATATTCATGTCAAAACCGAAAATCTTTTTTGAATTGTATAAAATTACTTTGAACGATTTTTTTCAAAATCGTAGTTAACAAATTCTGTGCACTCAAAAGTACTGAAATTTCAAAACAATGTAACCTAATGTAATATGATAGTTTACGTAAATTGGCTCATACGATCATGCAGCACGACTGGAACTTTCTGATTGCTATTCCTTTCAAGAATCGTTGCGCGACAATGATTGCTATTCTACTGCTGTTTCTTTTGCATGGTTGCGCAGTTTCCTAACGATACCCACCACAATGCACTACATTTTCTTATTGCTATTTTGCATGTAACACGCTTATAGAGGATCTAACAAGTGAAAAATGTCACACAAAAACAAGAATAAAGTAGCGGCAGATTTAATTTCTTTGGTATTCAACCTATGAAACTGAAATTCTAAATGGAGAACACTTTGGACGTCTAAAAACGAATTATGAAGTCTAACTGGAATGGAGGCCCCTCGGGGCGTCTAGAAACAAATCACAAGGTCTAGAGCCCTCCCAGGTCAGCTGAGAAACATCCGGAACTAATTTCTTTGCTATCCAACCTATGAAGCTGAAATTTGAAATGGAGGCATCGTGGGACATCAAGAAACGAATCGCAAAGTCCCAAACTCCCCAGATCTGCTGAGCAAGCTCTGGATCTAATGTCTTTGCTAATCAGCCTATGAAGCTGAAATTTGAAATGGAGAACCCCTGAGACGTCTTGAAACGAATCATGAAGTCTAATCCGGAGCTAAGTTCTTTGCTATTCAACTTATTGAGCTGAAATTTGAAATGGAGCGTGTTCCACGTTCCCCTAATGGTTAGACTAGGTTCAAGATGAAAGCAAAAGAGGGTCTAGGGCCCTCCCAGCGGGGTGAAGCCCCTTGCGAGGCGCAGCGCCCAGTTTTCTGAATTATTACATTAATAATTATCATCCTATTATACAATGAATGGCGAATCCACACATCCCACCCTTTTGAAGACTGCCATATAGGTACTAATCGGAATTTTCAAGCCCCTCTGTAATGCCTATAAACTTTGTTAATCTAACATTTTCAGAGTCTTAACATTGTTGGAGTCATACCTAGTTTCCTTTTAAAAGAAAGTTGGGTCATTCAACGCTTATTACTTGCCCCAGAAAGAAACTTTTTTAACCAAATATTCGTTGAAAGATAACACTGGGGGTAACAAAAGTCCCTCACTACCGTAAACCACGTTATCTAACTTCATTACTCGCCCAAAAGGTCGTACCGAAAAAGAAACTGCGAATTAACCTGCGAGGTAAATGCCATGCAGCGACGGCGGCGCCCTCATTTTCTTTACAAGGTCCCTTTGTGTGGTAAACACGTGTCACCGCCCCCGGTAGAGATTGCATTGTGAGAGAGAGACCCAACTAGATTCCCTCCCCCTCTTCGACGCTTTCTGGGGATTCCAATAGCAAAGTGATGGCCGCTGATGCTAGGACAATATCGCGTATACCAACACCGTTTAGGAACAAGAGATGAAGTCCTGCGCAGTGTAAGGACTGTCAATATCTGTAAGAGATGGATCGACTGAAGAAATGAAATTGACATCTCGTGACTCACTCGGCACTCTGATTCGGTCGAATTCGTGTTTAAAATAGAGGGTCATTGGACTATCGGGATTTTCGGCCTTGAATCGTTTGTATACAATCCAGTAATGCATCGCGTAATTTATAATACAGTAAATCCTAGATAAAATAATGTAATACATAAATTAATCGATGCCTTTGCACCAGACGAGTTGCATATGTATATACACGTTAGACCAGGGGTTTATTGCCAAGAGTTCCCGGTTCGGAGTGCAGAAATTAATAGTACTCATCAATCATCTATTAATATTTCATCGTAAAAGGGGAAATGTATTGAATTTTATCATTGCCCGTGCTGGATGTTAAGAAAACAACTATTGTTGTTTCATAATTGAAACGAGTAACGGAAATTTGTTACTCATACGTCCAAAAAATCCCTCCATTTCGAACCGATGTGACCAGTAACCTCAGTACCATGTTGCCTCTAGGTCAGCACTCGCTAGGAACCCTTATCAGATGGTGAAGAAAAACTGAACCGAGTAAATACGGACTTGCAGTGACTCCAAACACGATGTCGATGTCGATAAATTTTGAGATCCGTAGCTTCCAGTGACGACCACCACAAAAAACGAAGAGAATCCTTATCTTTCTTCTGAATTCCAATTTGCAAGAAGGCTTTAGATATGTCCCCTGTCACACCAAATTCATGCAGTCAAAATTCATGATCAGAACTGGAATTATGTTGACTAAATTAGGACCTGTTTCCAAACAATTGTTCAGCGAATTACCTAGTTTATCCTTGGCGGATGCGTCGAAAACTGGGCGTATTTTTTGTAGTTTGACTTGAGCCTTTAAAAACAGGATGGTGGGGTAAATAGTAGGCATTTTTTACACTTTCGTTTCCCAGTTATTCGACTATCCCTTCAGAATCCCCAGTCCTGAAAAATCTTGAAATAGTCTTCAATTTTGTTGAGAGATTTGAGTCGTTTTATAACACTTACCAAACGATGAAGCGCGTTTTCTCGATTGTTTGGAAGTGGATGATTCCCCCCAATCCATGCTAGAGCTACTGAGTACCGATTTTCTTGATCAATGTAGACAGTACTCTCAAAATGACGAACTACATCCTCTTCTCGTTCTTTTCGCGACTTCACAGTCGCTGAGTCCTCGATTCCTAGAACATCGAGGCGTCATAAATGATCCAATTCAACTGAACATAGATTAGTGCAAGAAAGAACGGTCTGTCCTCTTTTGTCAGTGACTTGACCCATAATTGTCCACCCTAGTCTAGTGTTGATTGCTACCAAACCTTCTTCTAATCATTCTATATCAGATGTTACAATTTCGGACAATACATCTACACCTATAAGCAATTTGATTTCGATATCATAGAATTCTGTGTCAGGAAGACGAATATTTTTCTCCAAACTACTTGATATATTTGGAGTCACTATAACGAGAAACAAAAGTACATATTTCTGCTTGATCAAGCACGTTAATATCAAGTTTAAAATTATTGAATCTTCTTCCTAGAGAAATTTTGTGGATTTTATGTGGGATTTTGCGGTCTCTACCCCTCCAAACAAACCTTGAGTCAAAATTTCTTTGCCGATTATAGGGGGATTGATCAAGTCAAGAAACTCTGTTTTCATATAAGAGCGCTGTGATCCATCATCTAGAAGGGCACTCACTAGAAATTTTTGATCTCCTACTTTAACAACTACAGTTTGTAAAAATGATGTACTCTTGAGTAGCATGCCTACAGGATTAATAGTTTTAGAAGAATCCTCCTTTGAGCTACTTTTATGTTGGCTCTCACCTTGTTTTTGTCCAGAATTCACCAACTTGTCACATAGCAACTACATGTCACCTTTTACATATTAAACATTTTACCAAAGCCCTGCACTTTGCCGCACTATGACCATGTTTGAGAAAAATGAAACATCCTCCATTCTTCTTGAGCTGCTCCCTTTTTCGCTCCCAACTCCAATCGGCGATGGACGTACAGCACGCAGTATCATGACTCCAGAGTCAAAAAAGACACGATTTCGAGTTTCAATTAGGATTATTGGATATCAACAATGCCGCTGTTGGTTCGTCTTTATAGTCGAGGTCTTAGGTATTACTGTTTTGCTGGATTTCGTTCACTTGTAAAACTAGACCTAGCTAAAGTTAGTCTTTCCTCGCTCTCAACTTCAACTATAAGGAAATCTCATAAGCTAATAAAGTAATTGTAAATCTCCGCAGGCTTCAATAGGCTTGGACTCAGTTGAATCCTTTAGGTCAGTTTCCCTAGCTTTATTAGCGCGCGCACGTTCCCAGGCTACGAGAGTATCGTCAGGTATGAGAGACTCAACTAATGGGTACATGCATAGCTGTATATTTGTCCGATGTTACACCCAATGTCTCCAATGGGTGACAAGTTTATCATAAAGTGCGAACAACTTCAAATTTGTTTAACCTTTTGACTGCTCAAGAACTAATTTTAGCAGTTCACGCTCGTAAAACTCAATAAGTAGCTCATCACGAGCAAACCTGGCCTTTACCTGATCTACCGCTTTATGATAATTGTCGCCTGATGGTGGTAATTCTCTACTAATTGTCTAGCCGGGGAGTCGTGAACTGTACGTATCAAAAGCAACTAGAATTTTTCCGCCTCATCGATTGTGATATCGCCGTGTAACTTTTGGAGCATGCCCCAAAAACATATCCGATTCTTTACATTACCATCAAATTTTATGAATTCAAGTTTAGGAAATCGGTACTTTAGGTTTACAGAAGTGCCTTGCTCTAGCGGAGGTGGGCTTAACACTGAATTGGCATCAAATTCTCGGGAATTAACTCATAAACTAACAATAGTTTTCACATCAAAAAACCGTTCGCGATAACCCTGGTAAACTTCAAATTCTTCCTCCATTTTCATTTCATCATTAGGGTCTAGCAAGCGCATTACTTGAGTATCTAGTGAGAATAAACGATCAGCCTTATCTTCTTAATTACGGAGAAGTTTATTCAACTCCAAATAAGTCGAATCATTGTCCTCCAACTTAACTTTGAGTTCGTTATACACGCTGCTAAATGCACCTCTTACCTGCGTTCTCGTTTCTTCTGGTCTTTTGTTCTGTCTTAATTTAGGTGTAATTACTGGAAAGTTATTTTTATTCACCATATGGAGTATCACGAAAGACTTTTCACACCGCACACTGAATAGTTTTACTTAATGACGACGTCATTGATTGACGAGAATTGATTGATTAATCAGAGGTACAAGTAAGGCCACCATTTCTCATTGTGTTCATTCCGCAATAAACCACTTTTAGATATTGCTGAGCGTTATTTTTTTATTCACTGGCCATAAAAAGGTTGAATCGGGAAGAAATGATGAACTAAGTTCTCTTGAGTGATATGGGTGGCTCCATAAATTGCCATTCTTTTCCAGCAGTTTCAAAGGGCTACATTACTAGCTTCAGTATCCGAGGATGAAAAGGAAAAAAAGTCCAGTCATGCAGCATGACCCCATGATCGAATTTTTGAAGAAATCTTCGATTATTTCGATTTTTTACTGATTTTTTAACGTTGAAATTTTTGAAAACTTGATACATATTCTTATAGGAAATTTTACGCTGATTCCGAATATACCACATGTTAGTATGCTGAAAAAATTATTTCGCACAACAAATCGCAAAAAACAGGCTATTTTAAAATTGTTGGCTACATTTTTGAAAATTTCAACCCGAAGATGTAATCCGATCATGCTGGCCAACGAACTTGAACTTTCGTTTTGTGTCCTTAACATTTTAAAATTTGTTTGAAGTTTCTAGCACAATTCTACGGACAGTTATCGTCAGGAATGACACATACATAGATATATACATATATACATACATACATACATTCATACATTAAAAGAATGCGTTAAACTTCAGAATAGTCTGAAACGGATTTATGCATAAACTTTTTTCAAAAAATCACATTCTACACATTTTGAGGCGAGAGCAATAGCTTAATTTTCTTCAAAAATTCGCTAAAACAATCAGCTCACTTTTTTGAACGGAAAATCCCGGTACCATGACATCTGTATCCAACAGTTCCAAGGATGTATCATCAAATTTATCATCATCGTAAGCTGATTTCGAAAGAAATCGGTTTCTGAACTCCCTCTATTGATCATGTGTCAACACACCATGTCATTTCTACCGAGCAGAACCAAAAATACCTAATTTTATTTTAGCTGTATAGGGTGAATGGGAAAAAATAAATAGATCAAGACACCTAACTCTATCCCAAAACATTTCCAAAGACGCACGATTTCAAATTTCGGCATTGGGTATTGAATACGATGACATTTTGCTCACGCCTGAACACGTAAAATTCTTACACGTTCTAATAAATTCTGCTTCATTTCACAGCTATTTTTTTTATTTAGATCAGGTACCGAACCATAAACTCGCCGGGGTCACAGTGCACTCTGTTGATCAGAGCAGCTGTCGACCTTGTCATATACATCTAGCAATCCAAAGAAATGTCATATAACGTTTCAGTAGCGTAGGTTCATTATCACTAAGTCAGCTCACTCCGCAGTTCAGGAGAGCCCTGCTCCTCGTCGTTTTACCCAGAAGTTTCTACAAACCGTCATTCCCCGTTTGAGCTAACTAGATAGAACATGAAAAAATTGACCGTCTGAGCTCAATCTGCTAATCAATGTAGTCTCGCTAAAAAATGCCGACATTAACTCAAAAATTCGAACATTCTTTAACTAATACTAATGTATTATTATAATAAATTTATTTAATTTATTTTAGAGGGAATTACATATGAATGGGGTTCTCCGTTATGTTTCTGTTCCGCTCATAATAGTGGGCAGATGGATGACGAATCAAAGCGGTTGTTCATTCTGCATCTTTATTACTGGTCACTGCTCCAACTAAATCCGAGGGGCAATGCCGCACCTTCGGAAAATCCAACAAGGTCGTCTACGTTTCTCCACTTCTGTCGGGCCCCTCTTAGGCACATTGATGATGCTCGCTGGATGGAAAATTCGAGACGAGCCCGGAGCCAACCCTTAACAACTCCATGGGGCCGTTTCCATCGGTCAACCAGTTTTTCTGCCAGCACATCTACAAAACGGTTCATTTGTGGTGCAAACACTCCGTCAACAGAACACACTAGAGGAGTGAACGTGCAATGTCGCTGTTCGCATGCGGGAAGGTATTTCCTCTTCTTCTCTTCTTCAGCTGACTTAAGGACTGCTTGTACGGAGCGGGGAACATAAGAGGGAGCGTCTGTGTCTACGACACGGACGTCAAACAACGCTTCCCTCTGCGGTTCCCACACTCCTCGACAAGCCAAGTCCCCTCTTAAAGCCGGGTTTGTTGCTGTGGGTGGAATAATCATGGGTTCCTTCACGCAATTTCCCCATGCTGTGTTCATCAGCTCGCCAAGGATGTCTCTCAATTCATTGTGGCGTCTTGAGATTAGGCCTCCTGTTTTACAGCTGAGTGCATGGCGCAATGAGAATGTACCATGTCCACAACCGTCACAAGACCTTGGCATGTCGACCGGAATTCGCATGTACCGTACTGCAAGTGCGTCTCTGAACTCATCAGCCGAAAGATCGAAATGGTGTTTGACCGATGGCACAGCTGACAACCAACCTGATGACTTCACCTTAGAAACATCCTGGATCGCTCGCTTGATAGCTCTCTGTCTGTCCCCCGAAAACTTACACAGTGTTGTATCCAACAATACCTTCTGGGCTTCTTTGTGCTTTTGTACTGCATCCCGTTTAGCTTGGCTCATCTGTGTCCTGTGTTCAGCAATATCAAAGGGGGTGTCACGTTGAATGGACTCGACTAGTACCGTGGACCCCCGCTGAGACGTTTCAAACAAAAGGTCCGTCGAGCGCGTTGGATCTGTCCATGCCAGGCCACCTGTATCCACTGGTAGAGAGAATATGTCACACTCTTCCTCTGTCACCGTTCCCCCGACCAAGGACGGAATAAAGGTTTTGCGAATTTCCTCTCTTAGTGATCTAAAATCTTCTCCCCTGCAACTGACCACTCTTTGAACATACTGCCATTGGAACTTCAGAGACTTGGTGAAACCGACATGCGCGTCCTGCGGCTGCTCTTTCCCGACCAATGACAAGCGCTTGAGCGTCGTTATCTATTTCTTGTTTTTCTGCTAGATAAAGCTGCTTCCCAGATGCCTGTCCTATGAAACCGCCAAGAAACCTCTGACCAGTCACTATTCTTATTCCGGTTCCTGAGAATATTCTTGCCGCCTCCTCTTGATCTTCAGGATTTACAATAAGAAAGGACTTTTGCCCTTGGGGAAAATATCCGTAATCCGGGCCGAGCCTTCCTAATTTATCCCACCAGCTTTTCAAATCAGTGAAACTTCCTTGAGCTGAAGAGTCGTCGGCATACCAACACTGATGAATGTTGGTGTTCTGCAAATTCTCTATGAGGGGAAGTGTTGACAATGCATACAGAAGCATAGCTAGAGGGTCCCCTTGAGTAACTCCTTCTCTGCTATGCATGTTTTCTTTCCCTCCACGCAGTACTAATTCCGCCTGGCCTTTATACGTATTATAAAGAAATCTTGCGCAACTAGGCCAATGGAAGCGTGCGTACCACAGAGCCTTGATCCTGTTTGTCGAGTTGAAGGCGTTTTTCGCGTCCACAAGAAGAAGACCCCATTTCGAATTCGGCAATGCTTTTTCTCGATATAATTCATTCATGGCATGGACTGCTCCTTCTATTCCCCCACTCAACCCTCCGGCTAGCTGTTTTTCCTTGCATGCATTTGTGACCTCCTCCCCACTAACTTCTGCCATACATTTGGCCAAAATTCTTCTGAGACATTCACCTACACCTATTGGTCTGATACCAGGACACTTATCAAGTGCAACCAACCGACTGGCTACAAGGGCTCTTATTGAATCCCATGATACGCCCTCGTTGCTTAACTTATTTGCTAGGGCTGCCACTGCCTCGCGAAGATGTGTACTGGATCTTCCATGTCGAAGTAAAAAATCAGCCCACTGGTCTGACTTCGAACCACTAGACCCACCTCCTCCGTGCAATTTCCTTGCCACAAGTTCAACGATATCTGATGTTATCTGTACTTGAAGCAAAGGGGGAATTTCCATAAATCCACTAGGCATCTGTAAGCTATCCGGATCCGGAATGGAAGGTGTTTCAATCTCAAGTCATCATATACTGTGATCCCTGAGTCATCTATTGCTTTATTTGGGTCAAAAACAGACGAGTGCACATCCTCCATCAGTATATTCATGGCTTCCTTTACTTTTCCACGCGCCATTAGAGAATGGAATGTTTTGCTTATATTGTCACCGCTCCCATAACCTCGATTCTTCAACTTTTTGTCCTGTGTCACAGCTTCATTAATTAGGGTATCCCATTTACCCTCTGACCATAATCGAAGACGTCTTTCCAACAGAATCCGTATGTCCTTCGCTTGTTTAATCATTGTATTTCGTTGCAAGAGAACTGAAACAAACACCATCAACCTTTCTGAAGTATGTTCTCCTTGAGCCAACGATGATATTTCATTCGCGAGTGCTTCAACAAATCTATCTCCCACTGATCCACTAGGCAGGTCGTACTGTCTTCCCCTCAATTGGGAAATTATTTGCCACCTTTCGTACCAAGGACCACAAGGTTCCCCAGGAGAACTCAAATAAGCGGCCTCATACAATTCTCGCAGCTTGGCTTTGACCACTTCCTCCGGCGTCTCTGGGGTCGTGGGAGACGTTCTCTGAGTGATATTTAAAGGAGTGCTATGATTGATGTTTGATAAGTTGGTGTCTGTAATTATATTCATTATGGAACTGTCTGGAGAGGTTCTTAGCGTTGGGCGTCTCCTCTGAGAGTCTGCTAGTACTCCCGTACTCTGAGTTTGAGGATGTAAAGCCCGGATATGGAGATTCAGACCTCTTTGGGAGAACATTCGCGATGTATTTTCGCAATGGGGGCATGGATTTCTTGAGTTTTCCATGACTACGCCTGTGTATCCAAACTACAATTGCTACATAACGGTAAAAAATATAAACAAAAACAACAACTATTCCAAAACTTTTTACCGAAAACTATACCCAAGTTGTTTCGATCCGATGCCGATCACACAACACTTGGAGAACACTATTCAAGGCACTGGCAGTTGTATGGCCCTGTGCCTAATATCCCTGCCAAAAATCACTTCCTGAAATGCACTTTTTACCACATTTTTTCAATAATTTCAGAGAGCTAAATTTCGGATATTATATTTCAAACGCGTCACCATGAGTTTATATTAAACAATACTAATGTATTGTTTAATCACTATTAGATATTTCATAGCGACCAGTGGTGTTGGTTTGACCGCAAATATTTATTTATGTGTATTTTTACTACCTTTTATCAAGGTATTCAACTATTATGTCTACACCACTAAAAACCTATACTTCCCAACGGATTTTTCCAGGATATTTCTATTAACTGGGAAAACTTCCAAACTTTTCTCATTAGTACAGTCGTTTAAGAATCCTCCTGTTTTGAGAGAGAAAGTTTAATTACGGAACCTCGCAGAGTTAGAAACTTGAAAAATTGAATTTCCAATTGAATTGCTCGACGTTGATGTGCATTCCATTATATTTGGTATATAGTGTGGTCACTTTATTAAAACTCATTCCAGTTATATGTTACATACCGTCTAAGACCTAAAAACACAACGCCAATTTGTTAAAAACCCCGGAGATTTAACAAAAGGAAAAATACTATTTTTCTAAACCCAAAGAGTCTTTGCTGGTAAAGTGACTAGTCCTGCTTTACAGCAAGATACAGACACCTTACCCTTCCATAACGAGCATAATGTTCTTCTATAGTTATATATTCTCTCTTGAAGTTTTTTCATCACATACTCTGTGACAGAAAACGGTATCGATTTTAACACGCTAAAACGAACAAAGTGATTTAAATTTTTTGACTTGGAAAGAAGAGTTCATTCTAATCAGAAAAATACAATCTAGTCTTGTTATGTGCCGAGATTCCCGCAACGCATAGTTATGAAGAAATTATTTATATTTAGAAAATACTATGAATCTGAAGAAGCAGGAGTAGGTGCCAAATATTTCACAGACAAGAGATCCAAGTATTCGATTCACCCTCATGACCAGCATATTATAAAATATACATTTCATGTTCTTTTGCAAAAGTAGGCAACATTAAGGTGGACAGCATAAAATTTGATAATAACAAACGACACCCTAATAAAACTAATAAAACTCATAGATGAAATTTCTGACCCATTTGTCTAAAACTACCCTAATAAAACACCCTAATAAAACTAATAAAACTCATAGATGAAATTTCTGACCCATTTGTCACCGACAGTATGCGCCGAATGATATATTTTAGACCAGTTTCGGTGATCATGCCATCTAGAGTAGACCTCGAAAAATATCCTTGCTTTATTACAAGGTCTATTAGTCCAGTGAAATGGAGCTTTAAAAAAACTATTTGGAGACAAACGTACAGAATTCTTCTCAACGGATCTGTATGGGTTGGAGGAGGGGGGGGGGGGGGGGGGTGCTGAATACGAGTCTGAACCTACCTCGGAATAATTTGATTCATATTGAAAATTGCTACAACAAAAAAACCTCGTCATTATTTCACATGTCCGCTCCGAAGCTGTGCAGTTTTTGACAATCAAGGCTAAATACCAAATACTGTTTGTGACAATTAAAACCGTACCGAAGGTAGTTAGGATCATCGGGTCCTGAAATATAACCCGCCAAAAATTGACTATTTTTTCGGAAGTGTTCTGCTTCTCGATGAAATAAGAGCCTAAGGGGCTAGCAAACAAAAAAAAGTGCTTTCCTCCGAAGAGGTTGTAGCGGATTTAATTTACCTTTATTTAAGTCATGTAAAAGTAGCTTCAACAACATCGTGTTTCCAAGACCAAAACGAAAAAATGGGAAAACCGGGACTTGGTTTTGTGAAATATTACTAACCATTTATTTATGGATAGTCTATGGTTAAAAATAGCATGGAATCATAAAGTAACTACCGGATGCTTAAGGTAGTTATTAAAAACATCCCATTGTCTTTTTTTTTTTTTTTTCCTTTTCAAACTACGATAATAGTGGTAGGTGATGAAATGAGCATGAAACAAGTAGAATTTCAGATATAATTTTATCTAGAATTAAATATTTTTCACAATTACAATATACATAACAATTATGGTTATTATTATCCTTATAAATTATCACTGTAATACCGTAAGTTAGGATTGTGATTCATACAATATGAACAATCTGAGAGAAGATACATCCAATTACTAATTCTAAGTTTTATTTTATTACTAATGCTAACTACGTTCATAAATACATGAATAACAATTTGGTATAAAAGTGATTACTGTATATTTTCTGTAAATAATATTAAACCATAATAATAATGATAACTAATTCTTGATTGAAAAATACAATGGCCGAAGAAGGCATACATTTTCGTACCTACCTATTTACATATTATATTTATGTATATTGCATAATCTATCAACGGATCTAACTTTGCCTAATAATATTAAATCTAATTAATTCTAGTTGAATAAAATAATAGCAGAATGTGTTCTATATATGTACAAAAATATTACGCATACACTGCTATATACGATGAATTATTACAATCCCATACAAAAATAGAAATATCAACTAACAATTACCAACTGCAAAATTAGCATATAATTTGGAGGGAATAAAGAATGATCTACCTACCTATTTTATAATTGAATCCGTCAACTATAACTACAGGATAATTAAATACTTGAAAATAACTTTTTAAACTGATTAGTTACTGGAGCGTTATGGAGAAGTACACTGTATGAAGTAGCCAATGGAAGTAGTGGTGTAAGGGGTCGTTTGTTTATGAAGGGACAAGAATCAGTATCTGTGAGGTGTATCATCACAGTACCTCTGTACAACAGTTCTCTGGCACGTCGTGCATTCAACTTTACAGCACCATTGGAAGTGGCAGTTACAATCCCATGATTCTTTCACTCGTCGACGCTTCACCTGAAAATCACGAAAATCTTCAAATTATTTGGTACCAACTTATGATCACCAAATAGTACATTTTGTATAGAACGCAATATTTACGAACTATTCAAAATGAGAAATAGATTTGCAACTCATCGGACGGTAGTAGGACATTTCCAGTTCCCTTAATTCTTATGTATGGGTGATATTCTCGAGACTTGGACACTAGCGCATCCTGACATCGAGGCAAGGCCAAATCGAAGTTATTTCACCTTGTTGTCATGGTGACGAGTAAACATATGCGAAAATGCGCCATTTGTAGCCACATCTGGTCAACAGCATTACATAGTCTCACCTAGTTCCTAGTCAATATTTTCATTATTTGTAATGTCAGGCGGGAATAGTAAGTTGTATCACATGTGGAAAGGTAAGTACCTAGAGGTAAGGTATACTAAATATCGTCGTTTAAGTTGCAACATAGCATATCTCAAAAAATGGGATATTGAGATATCGTTGAGGAAACTCCTGAGATGTGTGGTGTTCCCGCCAGTTTTTAGATGTGCGATGTTGTCAAAGACCTCGATTGCCGCGCAGCCACGTGTCAGCTGGATGAACTGTTGCTATCAACATTTCGGGCGCGGAAATACGAATCCAACGGTATGCATAACTCAATATCCCATTTTTTGAGATATGCTATGTTGCAACTTAAACGACGATATACTACATACTTTCTGTATATTCATGTAGGTACTTCATTGATCAAAACGAAAGTAGGTACCTCATTACCTTTTTTGTCCCTAAAATTTGCATAACTGCAAAACTCGCGCAATAACTGCACTGCCAATGCCGTCTTTATGAAATCTTACCTTCAGAGAAATGTATTTCAAGGTTTTTTT
The DNA here is from genome assembly GCA_030762985.1 of Adelphocoris suturalis. Taxonomy (NCBI): domain Eukaryota; kingdom Metazoa; phylum Arthropoda; class Insecta; order Hemiptera; family Miridae; genus Adelphocoris; species Adelphocoris suturalis. The sequence goes on from CM061046.1 coordinate 33,273,095, forward strand.
CCTTGCAGCTGGTTTTTAATTCATGTTGCATATTCCCTGATTCGATATTTGACAAACTTGCTAATCAGCGGTTGTATTCGTCGGCAAAGCAACGACCCACCTACTTTGTTTAGGCACTTTAAACCAACAGCAAATCTGGTAGGACGTACGTACCTACCTAAGTAGTTTCGTTTCTTGGTGTAGCAACAACCTGCCTTGTTTATTTTGACAAACTATCAAATCTCTCCTTTATTCATTTAATATAACAAGTAAAGCTTCTTCAGTTAAGCATAGTACTACGAACTTATAATAAAACGCTGATGAAGCTACCTGAGCAATGGCTAGGTACCTACACAGCAGTACAGACACCTGAGGAATTTTCAATAATCTTTTCTTTACTATTTTTCAGGTTAATTATTATTCTCAAAGCCTAAACAAATGAAGTTCTTTAGTTTTCTGACACTGATTAACTACTATAGTTAGTAGGCTCCTAGTCTAAATAAAAACTCGTTCACGTTAGATTGGTATTGTTGAAAGCAATCTACAATCAATTATTGCAACGGCAGGTATGATTATTATAACATTTAGTCGAATTGAAACTTTGCATTGCTACATTATTATACTTTTTCAAAACAAAACTGTTGAAAAATGGCCTTATAGCCACGAATTATGTTGACGTGAGACGGCAAACTTCTTGTGAGAAAAAGGTTGGTTGAGTAGCGATTCATTGAGGTAGAGCTTTCTCATGGCCGACTTTGGCTGAAACGCGAACCTACTCCAGGCGTGACGTCACGAGAATATGGGCCATAGTATGTTTAGTCCAATCACATGTAGCAAATAACAATTGGCCAACCGCGCACTGTGGGAGGAAACACACGGGGCTATATTCGCGTTACCTCCCACTGTGCGACGACGGCGATCCCACCAAAGGATACATTTTGACATGAATATGTCTTTTGGCTGGGGGTCAAGGAATTTTTCGCGAAACTATTTTTTCTCCCCACAAAATGCAACGCTCCGGCACTTTAGATTATTATTATCTCGAAAAGTGAAGGCTAGGTAGAAATCAATGAGGCACTACCGCAATGTACTTCTACAAAATATGCATGGACAACTGATGATTTAACTCCTGCGTTAAACAGCAGGTTTTTTTTTCCCCCTTTTTTTAGCATGGAACAGTGGAACAGCGGGATTTTTTACTTTCCTAATATCCCAACAGAGTGGAAAGTGATGTCCATTTTTACTTTCCCAACAGAGTGGAAAGTAATGTCCATTTTTACTTTTCCAACATCCCAACATGATGGAACGTAATGTCTACCTTTACCTTCCCAACATCCCAACAGAGTGGAAAGTAATGTCCATTTTCACTCCTCCCCAACAGAGTGTAAAGTAATGTCTACAACTTTGACAAATCGTTTTTCCCCCTCAAGGGAGAAATTTATATATGGGTCATTGAAAAGTTTAACCATGAAACACAAAATGCCGTTTATGTTATCATAGCTACTTATTCTATTCTTGCTACTATTCAATTTACTTCTTTTGTTTGGGTTACTATCTCGTCGATTTCACTTCCCAAAATCGAACCAAAATACTTGGCCTGTATGCAACACCCTTTGAAATATACAGCCTTTGTATTTTTCGCCGTGAGTGGATCAGCGAGTTTCCACATCCCCAACAGAACTTCACTTCGAAGTATTGCATTAGCGTTCAGAACTTAAAGAATCCTGCGACGTCCTTAGGGGAGATTTCGGGATAGTAAAATCTATAGTTCAGTTAGGTCTCTAGAAGGAAGATCAGTAGGTAATAATTCCTTGGTTCTATTAGGTTCTGTGGAATCAGGGTAGTGTAAACGTGGACGATTATCAACGGTGAAACTTTAAAATATCATAACCGTTAATTTACATCGTAACGTTTCCTTGATCAATCGACGCAAAATTTAATTCTCTATCACTTTCCTAACCACAGAAAATCACATCACCGTTGACCTGTAAAAGTCAAAAACCTGCATTTTCTAGGTACCTATGTAAAATTTTAAAACGCTATATCTCCCATATTTTCCATGAAATTTTCGATTTCTTGTGACCTTTTGCACAATTCTATTCTCTACAACTTTTCTGTTGGATACAAACATTTTTTAACGGTTTTTAAAGTGGAAATTCGGAAAAATGTGTCAAAAAACTTTTGTTTTGCGTGAAAAAGTGCGTTTAGAAATTATTTTAGTTATTTATTTTTTTATTTTATGTTTATTCATTATACACGGGCATAACGCCCAACAACGTGGTATTAAAAATAGATTACGGTGAAAAGGTCGATTTCTTAGAGGATAGTTATGAAAAAATGAATAGCACAAACTGAGGGTGCACAAAATAATATTAATACATAAAAAATATGTCCAACTCGGATTCTCTCGATTTATATCGGTGAAGATATAGGGCTCAATTTGGGATGGCTACATAATCAAGAGCATACAAACTTTTAAATTTAAAACCAACCCTGCACTCACCCCAGGAGCTTCTTATTGTCTACTCAACAATAGGGAATGCACATCGGACTCCATCCTTACGACTTACACAATTTATAAATATCTGTGCCCTATGAAGAGGATTGTTCGATATGTAATTTGTGGTGATCGTGGGAACATAGAACGGCAGACTGTTTCGCGTGCAATGCAGTGGGGCATGAAAATTAATTTTTTGTTCCATATATAGGAACGTGGGGTGCATTCAGAATCAGCTTGAAATTTCCTGTAAGAATTGCCAATAAAATCGTTTTGTTCGCCTAGAATCACATTTTGATCCACTGTGCGGCGGACAGCGACAGTACCAGCAAGTACGAAAAAATTATGGCTAATAGATGCGTATATAGGTACTCATAATTACTAACCGTACGTCAAGGACAACATGAGGGCGGATGGATGGAGGGAAATAGTGTTTTATAGTTTGTGTTAAAGCCGATGATACATAATATCCAACCGTTGGAAAATCTTGGTTGGGAAATCAGCTTTCCAACAGTTGAACGTAGGTGTCCTACTGAGCCACTGTAGACCAACCATCAGTTTATTTATAGTGCTCGGCACTCCACGACCCAACTGTTCGATAATGGTGAGTTTTATTAACAAACAGCGCCTCCCTTCACTCTACATGTAATGTAAGCCCCTTTTCCCCCAATCTGCCAGAAATTGCATCCACTATGATTATAGAATGGCTATAACTACCAGTAGGTGAAACCGGCAAAACCATTCAATAATCATTACCCGCAGATGCAATCGTGGAATTTGGGGGCGGAATTACCAACCCACTAATATTGAAATGCAGCAAATCCCACTGTTGATATGAACATGCCAATTAACGTAAATACGATTGTTAGCATTCCACCACACTTCCACTTAATGAAATATTGATATGAACAACGTTGTAACATTAGCAGGTAGATACTTCTCCAACATTAGATGTTTGCAGATAGGTAACGTTCACTCGACGCAACTACGAAAGCAATCACTAGGTAATTACTGTATTTCAAGTATCAAACATAGACCTACCTACTTTAAAATAATATAGGAATTAGTTACCTTTGAATTACGGCGAAATAATTTTTGTGGCTTAGTGAGCTTGAACGTAATACCTAATTCAACAAAACCGTCCAGATGCACTCACTTGCAATTCAAAACGAGAACATATGGAGAATGTGGTGGAGAGCTTAAACATGTCACCCGTTAGAGACCTAGCAGAGATTCATTAACAGGTCCAGAAAACTATTAAATTTGCCCCTCTAATCATCAAGCATTAAATTTGCGATGAAACACATCCGCAATGAAACTTGCATTCAAAAATGAAAATCTGAATTTTCACGAAATGGCCTGAATAGAACAGTAGAATGTGGAAAGTGTTTGATATTTCAATGGATTTGGTATTCTTGATTTGAATTTCTCTAAATTATGGGACCTTATTTCAACATTTTTAACCCTTTTGAAATTCTCTTGAAAGCTGGATGAAAACAGAGGGATGTTGCACCTTTGAGCATGTACCAATGTAGGGCCTTATCTGTACCATCCTTACAAATTTCATCAAAATCTTTTGACAAATGAGATGATCATGCATGTTGCACAAATATTTGTGGACTCACAGGTGGAACAGAATAAACAGAAACATTACAAATGTGTGACAGGAACGATGTGCAAATATATGATTCGAAAAGTTCTAAATCGAAAATGCGGAAATGGACGGAAGTGTTAGTAGACTCTAAAGCAATAATCCTCTCCCATTTTTCACAATTATATTAAATTTATAGATTTTATTGCTACCTGGTGGCCACAGCTTCTGCATAGATCCTTGCAAGAACGTCTTTCAGCTCTATCCGTGTTGTTCATGCTTCCCCCAAAACATAGTCTGCCTCCAGTTCCTTGCCAGCCTGTAATCATAACAAATTATATTGAAGAGTTATTGAATTCACTATTACTAGCATACAAACAACCTAAGCACTATTTTGAAATTGCTTGAGATGATAATGTATTCTCCTTGCTTTCTGTTAACGGTAGGTACTTAGTGTCAACGTTTTTATCGGTATTTTTTAATAATAATATTTTCACCACTATGACAATAACCACTGGCGATTTCGGATGGACCCAAAAACCTCCATTTCCTGTAGTTTTTGAACTGTTAATCACGAATCCGATGTCGAATCTTGATTCACTCAGCTCGTTTCGACCCTAAATCAACATCAAACTTGACTATGCAATGGAAATACATGGGTTTTACACCTTTGAAGTGATTTTTTCACTCATATTTCTTGGTTGCTAAATCCATTTTTCTCCTTTATTTTTTTCCTGTCAAGGTCTTAAGCATAGATAATTCCTAAGGTCACCGACCATCTATGGACCCCTAAATCACCGTCCCCCACTAATTTTGAGCTACGCGTATAACACGAATCCGGTCTGATTTTGATTTAGTAAGTATATATTACTTTAAATAGGTACCTAATGAACTTTTGAAATCAACCAAGAAAACAAATTTTAAATCCCCTAAAAATTTTTTGGTTTACGTTTTAAGATATATAGAATCCAAAACGCTGCAAATTATTATACAAAGGATTACTTATATTAGGTGCATTAAAAAGCCGTTCTGTGCAAATAATTTATCTATAATAAATTATTAAACCTAGCAAATAATATATCATCAAAACTTGGCGCCGCCACGCGCCTTCTTAAAACTTGACAGCTCCAGGATCCTAAATTTTGGGCTTTTTAATAAATGTCGAGAATTTTGGAAAAATGTAAAATACTGGATGAAAAAACATGGGGGGGGGAAGTAAACTCATAAAGAAATATGGAATTTCAGCTAGGTAATGGAAATAGGACCTCAGAACCTCACCTGTGGTTGCATTTGGCTTGCAATAGTCAGGAGATTCGTCAATGAACACCATTGATGATTCAGGAGTTTCAGAGGATATCCGAGGGCTGTTCATCTGTATTCTAAGTGCTCTATTATAGCGGTGTTTGAGCTTATCCCCAATTTTCCCGAAGGATTCTGCTCTTCTCCAGCACGTTCTAGTTGTGCAGGAACCTGACATTCCATGGCACTTGCATTCAGGCTTTATGCTGTCCCGTACAACCTGTTGGATGAAATAGGCGTCTGAATATTGATTTCAGTCAATACAAGGACTACCAACAATGCTAATAACGATTGATAAAACACCTAGTGTGATGTGTTTGGCCATAAACTATAAGTGACTTTCGTAAGCCCTGATGACCTTTTACTGGGTAAAACAATGAAAATTATCTAATTGTTAACGTGGTGTGGTCCCAGCGCTCTTCGGAGTTAGATGATAGGGCTGATGGGTGGCTCCATATCACCGAGCACTGGAATAAAGATCCCTATTGACCTCCGGCTCATGTTTATCTGCCAACAGACTCCCTGTCCTTGTTCGAGTGGGGGCAACTGTCACCCAGGACTTCTCTCAGGTGTGGGCAACCGACACCCCTATCTTTCATGGACATGTGTCTGCCTCTAGTGAATATGTGACCTGGTTGAAATAAGAAGAATTCTGGCAGATATGCAATTGATCTATTATACTGGCAGAATATATTAGACGTTTACCTACTTACATTTTCGAAACAAAAGAAAACAACAATTTTAACGTCTCAAATCAGAAGTAGACAATCAACTGACGGTATTAATTTTTGTAAGAACATCAGCAACTACAAGTATATTCAAACAAGATATTCAACAAGAATGTCTAAACACGAGCGATCACTTGTACTTATCACGCGGGGTCACTTGTCCATCTATCATCAGCCACTCTTGGTGTCAGTCGCCCACCGCAAAACCGACTCCTTGGAGGTCACTTGGCGCCGCACAGTGCTCAAAGAGCGGATAAAACCCCAGATTTTCTAATTGATTGTAACCCTTTTTTTATTTTCTTACTGTTATCTAGGATACCGTACTGAACCTTTTTCCAGGGTTGAAAAGAAATACTAATTAAACATTAATAGTCCCCGAATAAGTCCATGCAGCCTAGTGAAGCCTTGTAGATGTCTGTTAATTAGAAGTCCAAAGACCAGCTACGAACGATCGAGTTCGCACTTTATCTCAAAAAACCTGAATGGAGGTATCAGGAAATGAATGATGTTGACAAGCGAAGAGAATTGCAAACAACGATAAAATCAGGAAACCCGTGTTTCAAAGTATATATATGTACTACATATTTCTATAGATGCATTATTATGGATTTTAGCTTCATTACTAAAAATTAATATTTCATTTTAAAACTGAATTTTTTTGCATGAATACTCCAAATACTTCCGAAACGGACAAATGAAACTCCTTTGGTTGGTAGAATTCACTGAGGTGATGATCTCTTTCATCATTATCGCTTCAATGTGAGAAATTTGGATACGTCTTTAGGCTTCTCATTTCATATTTGAGAAAGCGTTCGATATGTTCACTTGAAGACATTTTTCAACACAAGAAAGAAGGTGTGACACTTTCTTACTCTAGAACTTTTTTACTTGAGAACTGAAAGACAGAGCGTTGCTATACGTTCTAAATCTACTCGGGCGTTTACTGGGAAATCATTGAAAAATCACGGTAACTAGGAAAATGTAACTCTGTCAGTTTTTCACCTACAAAAACTGCTATCCACTCGTTTAAAAGCTCTAAATTTAAATAACAAGTCACTGCATCTCATACTACTTTATCCTCCCTCTATACATCAATTTAAACGTAACATTTTTTTATTTGAAAAAAAAAAAATCTCGTGAAATTTATACATTGACTCCCATCCAAAAGAAAAATCCATGTCAAAAACTCTCAGAGTCATGAAAAAATACTGATCCTAATGTGCTTGGGAATAGTATAGATCGAATCAGCAAGTCAAAAACCTCGAGGAATTGTCATTATGAAAATATTTGAAGGCATAGAGTGAGCCTAGCGTTTTTTCCGCTTTTAGTCGTTTTCCGGCCACTGTGCGTCGCCGAGGCATGTCTATTGGGTGGAATGCAAACTACTCACACAATGAGTAACCCACGTATAATCTGATAAGACCATCATCAATGACTTGTCAAGGAAAATATATTAGAGAAATATCGCAAGTTTTCTGAAAATCAATAATGACATGGGAGTGAAGAGCGAGTTCTAAAGACAGTATTTTTTCCAAAAACTTAATCTGACAGTTCTGATGGATCAACCCCATAATCAAAATTTGCCTCTTATGCCCCGTGTCTTTACACTGCACGATAAGGTCACCTCAAAGTAGGTAATCACACCTAACACCTAACTGTAATCGACCAGAAAGTGTACCAAAAAGAAAAAAGTAGGTAACTGTGGATTTCCTCGTTCCGGTTTGTATACAGTTAGATAAATATTGGTTTGAATTTATTTGAAAACAAAAAAATCCAAGTCTAATGCTCACTCTCATAATTTACCAAAACGAACTAGAACGAATCGAACCTACTCTTTGGGATAAAATCGGGGCCCGACAGGAAAGAGATATATGGGGACCGCAAAACATGTGGCAGAATAACTGCCACAATACAATTTGTAACAATACATTTATACTATAGGTATTTCAATCTATAGTGGTGCGATTGTAACAGTTTTGAAATATAAGTATGCAAACGTTACTCACTGCCAGTCCCAATTGAGAGTTGTGCAAATTGACCGTTGATAAAACGTCAGCGCTGACACCTTCAAGAGCTGAAAGAAAGGTTTTTGCAACGAGAGCTCCCATAGTTACGTCATCACTGCATCCTCTCCATTCCCATTCTGATTGAACTGCATTGTTGTTTTCGTCGATTTTCTATTGGCAAAAGGAGTGATTTCAAAATGCATACTTTCTAATGTTCCTGCAATGAAAATGTGGGGACCAGAATAATGCTGTCTCCCGTTATATAAAAAAATACTTCACTATTTACTCTTTCCTGACAAAAAATAAAATTCATTCATTTCAGTTTTTAAATATTTTGTTGTTACCCACTAGTTAAAAAAAAAAGCTTTATTTTGTATTTCAGCCTAACAGTTGCAAAAAATTTATACACAATACTGACCAAAATAGCATCTTATCCTATCATTTCACCCGACAGTCCTAGATAAGTTTACGGATTCCAGGTTTGATGAACAAAGGAAAGACATGTTTTCTTGAGAAAGGGGACTTATAGGAAGCGAACATCGGAACACACATCACATCATCATCGAGCGTGAACCTACTCAAACCGACAAGAAAACTCGTCCTTCCAATCAGTTATTCATTTATTTTTATAATATTAATTTTTTTTTTTTTTTTTTTTTTTTAACTTGCAAATTTTAATATTGCGACCTTACCATCGACCCGCCCTCCGCTTTCTAGAAAAATTGGTTCAATTTCACCTCTCGTTGAACGGTATTTGATTTATCATTCACCAAATACCACTCCACGCCATTAGAAACCAAAATTAATTGAAAAATACTTATAATTTTAAAATCAAGGAATCGTTCAAGAATGTTCTAAGTCGATTTCCGTTGTTCACTGTTTCCAATTTCCTTTATTCTGTCCCCATAAAGACATTACAATACCTTTGAATGTTACTAAAATGGTAGCTACATATCTGCGAATAGATAGGTACCTACCTAAATTGTGGCATTGTTGAATCCTAACTTGGAAAATTTTTGAATCCTGATTCGGAAAACTTGAACTCTTTTTTGTGAATTTATTCATTTTATTGTATCCATTAATTTTATTTTATTTTTTTATTTATTAGGAAGTAAATAAATTTGTTTTAATATACATTAAAATCACACTATACCTCAACAGCACCAGGAATTATATAGGAGCCATTAGACATTGCGTTTATAGCTTACAAAATAAGATAAAATGAAATTTCATGCCGGCAAAAAGCAGACGTGGGTAACGGTAACATTTATCAGATTACCTATTTACCTAATAATAACGGCAGTCAATTATCAACGTTGAATACTGTCGAATAGGTGTAGGACTTTGTTGTATTAAATTTTACCTGGATATCGAAATCAGGAGGCGGAGAGTCTTTGACACATCCGCACCAAGGCATTGTACCACGAGAACAACTTTCAGTGACAGCATGCACGATCCCAGCTGCTGTTATGGATGATACATAAGCCATTTCCCTGGTCGCCGGGCTGTCATACTTCCTACAACATGTGCAGCAAAATATTCAAATAAATTTTTTAATGTATGCATATTATTTGATCTACTACTTACTGAGGAGGCATAAAATAAATTAAAATATGAATAGATCTAGATTTTATTTTATTATTTTAGTTTTAGATAGCAAAAGCATTAAAAAATCTATAGTGGTTTAGAATATTCCAATTTTTCAATCTCATAAGGAACATTACTATCTAGGGTTTTACACTTCCAGATCATTGAAAACGTGTTGTGCGATTTAAACATCGATAACTGCCGAGTAATGTAGGTATTTTCCAGATGACGCTATTTTGTAACTTTACTATATTATATACAGGGTGTCTCGACTTAAGTAGGTAAGACTTCAGGGATCGATTTTACAAGTAATTTGCAACAAAAAGTGCCCTATAGACTTTTTCTTTTAGAGTCTTCGTTTCCGAGTTATTTCTTTTTTAAGATTTTTTTCGTGTTTTCAACCTTGCATCACAAAAACAGCTCTAACTCCCCAATTTGTCGAGTTTTCTCAAATCTAAGGATACCGTTGAAAAGAGCGTTAAATTTCCTATCATTCTGATGTAAATTTCAATTTTTTTGGTTAGTTCTAGTTAGTAAAAAAAATAGCCAAAGTTTACCATTTGAACAAAATGTAAAAATTGTCGATTTTTCTCTGTTTTTCTGCTCCTCATTATGGAAGTTTTTCAACAAGCACTTTCCCGGAAAAACTTCCTCAACCTGTCAGCTTTCCAACGGTTTTCCAAAAAAAAATTTTTTTATAGGGAAGTTTTGGGAGAAAATAGCGTTTGAATGACAAAAAACTTGATTTTGTCGGTCAAAATCGAGGTTTTTTTTTTTTAAGTGTTTTATATTATTATTTTATTTTTATTTCATTATGCACAGCTGTATTCGACGATAATAAACCAAAAAAATAATAGTGGCTCTACCTAACTCATCTTCCACCTGCCTTATCTACTTGAGCAAAATTAAATAAACATCGGAGGGGCAGGCGGAAAAATACGATAGTACGATCGGCTACCTCAGTAAATTGTGCTTCAAAATTATTCCTCGGATACTTATCTTTCATTTGAGTGGGTACCTAATAATACGGAGTGGATTACCAATGAAAATGCTGTTGTGTATCAGAGATCGCTCGTGTTATAAAAAAATAATAATTACTTCTTTAAAAATTAAAAAAAAACAGCAGGTTTTCAAAGTGTTTCCCTCCTTCCTGTATGCAGAATGCACATACCTTACGTAACGTCACACGATCCGCGAGGAAGAGATGCCACCAACGCATACAGGAAGGAGGGAAGCACTTTGAGAACCTGCTTTGATTTATTTATTATTTATTTTTTTTAAGAAGTAATTATTATTTTTTATAACACGAGCGATCCCTGATACACAACAGCATTTTCATTGCCAACCCACCCCGTATTACTAGGTACTTACTCAAATGAAAGATAAGTAGCGGAGGAATAATTTTGAAGCACAATTGAAGTGCTCATATATCCAAAACGGCTAGGATCACGTTGGATGAACAAATATTAACGCGGGGTAGGTGTAGCACGACGGCATATAATAATCGGTGACTGATTGAAGATTATATTATTAGTATTACTTTTAAATTTAAAATATTGTGTGCGCATATCTACTAAAAAGTGTGATTTCAAAAAAGTTATTGCATCAAATTTAATCCTTCCGGTTGATTATTATAGTAGAGATTTTTTTCCATTAGGAAAAGAACGCTGGTGGAATACGAATACTCACGAGGCGAAAGAAGAATCAGGGCAGTTCCACCGGTCCCATTTGAATTGGGATTTGCACTGCTCCAATGCCGTTCTCACCCCTCTGGCGATCGTTCTGGTCATGATTCCCCGAAGGCCCTGTAACAAATAAATTACTGATATCCAACCAATAAATATTTACCAAGTTTTAACAAAGCCAAACAATCAATCACGCTCAATCGGTCGTAAATAACGGTAAAATTGCCGTTTACTGGCCTTGCGGAGGGATCCGTAGTCATACGCAGGTCATATTCTCAACGCGACTGCTTAAAAATTATATCCCATGCCCGCATTAGTTGACGACTTGCTAATCCCCCAATTAAAAAAAAAAATGATACGCAAACAATATTGAAAAGTACTCGTATTTTAGCAGAAGGCAAAGACTCAAAAAAAGTCCCTTTTCTAACATTAATGTTAATCCATTTTGTATTACGCTGAATGAAACCACGACAACCTTTTAATAAATTTTCAAAAATAAACTACAATACCGAAATGACTCCAAAATGTTAGCAAGTGAACGATTCCCAGAATTGTCTTCTCAGAAACCAGATTGATTTTTATCATCTAAACTACACATCATCAAGAAAAGTTCTAGTCAACAAAAATACTAAATCATCTAAGGGCCAAAATGTGAAATAAATCTTTTGTGATTGAATTTCAAACACTGAAACAGGCAATACTCACGTCTTCGTCGTCAAGACCCTGATGAATCCGCGTAGTATGAGCGATGGTGTTAGCTCTCGAGCCCCTTAAAAAAGTAAAATAAAATCTGAAATAATATTATCTGGAATGGCCATATTATTTTGTGGTATTGAATAGTACCGCAAAAATATGCAAATTGATCAACTTTGAAATTTTTCCCTAATGGAGAATCATGAATCATCGATGTCTTTCCTTAATATCTTAGCTATCGGATTTTCTATGGGGTAATTCGGTAGGTAACTGCTTCATCTTGCCGTCAATTCCTAGTAAAGTCCAAAAAAAGAAACATGCTTCTCAATCCCCTTGGCGTCTTATCGTCTTAATATAAAACATTTTTTTAGATTTGATTTGTTGTTTACATGCCAGAATAATTAGGTACGTGCTTTATGGAATAGAGTGTGAAGGACCAACGTGATGTTGAAAGCTTTCCAACGAGTGGTGAACGATTTTCGTGGTATGAAAACTCTTGGAGTTACACCTTCATAGCAACGGAGCAGTTGCACGTCAAGACCAGAAATGTTATTTACGGTGAAAAAAAAATATTTTAAAAATTGGGACACAATTGTTTGGTTGACATACCCCCTCCATCCGTATAAGAACATGTCCGTGACAAGTTCAGCCAAATTGAGCGTATTCGTTCTGGTAGCAGGAAGAGAATGATGATCGTCTTACTCTAAATTGAATACCACATAGTACGAAAACCTGAGACAAAAGCCAATACCTAACAGATTCCATTATTGGATCAAATATCAATCTCTCAGCTTCCCCAACGTATATTTTTTATAATTAAGTTTTTTTTTTAATTTATTCATTTAAGTATATATTTTATTTTTATTTTTCATTTATTATTTTATACATTTTATTATTTATTTATTGTTTATCATATATATATATATATATATATATATATATATATATATATATATATATATATATATATATATATATATATATATATATATATATATATATATATACTTTTTTATCAGATTCTTTAATTTACTCAATCATTACAAGGGTGTGTATGCGGTGTGGCCTTTTGCTTCGATTATTGGGTGCATGACGATCATATCATGTCCTATGTATTTGGTACCAACTTACTTTGAACGAATAAATCCTTGTTCGGGTTGCATCAAACACAAATTTTTTGTCTCCGCACTACTTCGTCATATCAACGTGGAAACAGTCCAAAATTTCTAAAGTTGTGAGGGAAAATTCGTGTTGGGCACCCAGCGAAACAACACAGAATCTGTGATGGGTACTGAAACTAAATTCCATTTTTGGGGAACGTAGGATACCCAGCCTAAGCCGGGTGCCGATTTTTTCCCCAGGGACTGTGAGAAGTCTACAGACTTTTTTCTCAGCCGAAAGTTTCCCTCAAGGACTGTGCAGGTCAGCTCTCAGACGGTCTCATATAAATTTCCTCACCTATGCATCAATAGTAGGTTTTCGCATGCGCAAACTTGAATTTTTTCTATAACGTCGTTTTATCATGTTCTATCGTTCAGATTCCGTTCAAACTCGGTGGGAGTGGGTATAGGATTTACGATGAATTGTATCGCAATTGATTGAAGAATAGTGGACAGATTTTGATGAAAAACTTGATAGGCATTATGCGGGTAAATACTTAGAAAATCCTCTATTGGTTGCGTCGCAGTTGGATGAATAGCGTATGCGCATGTGCAACTTTGTAATTCTATTCCCATTACAATGATCCGAAGTTGTCCAATTTTGGTATATTATTTTTAATAATGAACCTTTGGAATTGACCGAGAAAAGAAGTTTTACCCCTGCATAAAATTTGTTGGTTTCCGTTTCAAGATGCATATAATTCAAAATTCGATTAAAAATAAATCCGTTCGTCCGCCGCCTAGAGCTTTTTTCCGAAACTCCTAGACCGAACTTCATGAAACTTGGGGTTTCATTTGGGGTTTACTTAGTTCATTCTAGAAGCTCGGCATCAATTTTTATCAACCCCAAAGGGTAGCATTAAAGGGCGGGCATATTAAAAAATCGAGATCTCGAAAAATTTCAAGGTAACAGTAATGATTTTTTGCTTGCCATTCCCAAAGACTCGAATAAAACCATTCGCAACGCTGTACAATAATCCGTTCGCTCTCTCTAAATGCTAGAACTTCGAGGGAAAAAAAAACATTGAATTTCTAGGCACGAGAACATAGATAAATCAGGGGCTACTAGCAAATCTGTAAATTAGCTAATCAATCGACAAATTATATTAATGACCACTAGAAATTGGGACTGGAATACCAGAAATTTTATTGTGCCAGCTGATATAATTCCAGTAGAATGAACAGCTAATATAGTTCAAATGGAATGCTAACTCAAGTAGCTAATAGATGGACTAGTGAAGCATTGGTAGATGCTTCATTTTATCTCATAAACAATTGCATTTGCAATTGCATTTTTTTTACTTTTGAGAGATGAACAATTTTTGTCTCCAAAATCAATATTTCCACTCGCATTTTACGTTTTAGTTCATTCTTAACAACTTTAGTTCCGTGTCTGTCTGTCTGCGTGTGCGTTTCGTATGTCCGCAAATCCTTGTAACAAGCCTTATTTCGGCGAATCTGTATTTCTTTTAACGATACTAATTCCAACAGTTTTCATCCGATTTTGATGAAAATTTCAGGGAATGTGCGGGATAGGCTCCAATAGTCCCCTATAAATTTCAACCTTCTCAAACCATTACTCATTCTGCGCAACAGCCGAAGTAAATTACTTCAAGCATAATTTAACACGCCCTAGTCGTCCGATCTCTCTCAAATATGGTGGATAGGTGATGGGGGACGATGATTTCATCATTCCATATCAATCAAGAGTATCAGAGCTCACTCAGCTGATCAGGGGTCCTACGTACAATGTCAGCATTGTAACAGGCGAACATAAACTGCCACCTGCCGCACACAAAAGTTGACAACTGCTACCCTAACCCAAAGTGACAACTTCTACTGGTGTGGCATCTACAACCACTACCCAATTACCCCCGACTGCCACTTTTACCCGCACTTTACCTACTTTAGCCAAGCATAATTGGAATAAATTTTAATTTAGTTGAATCGGAAGGTTATATTATACAAGTTTTTGGCAAAAAACCTGCTTTTTGGAGAGATGTGATGCTTGCGTATACTTCAAAATGCACAGCAATTGGGGCGACAACAAAACGAATAATATTGAGGTGGGGAGGAGCAGAATTCGATTTAAAATGAGAGCAAAAAGACTCGCAGCCTTACTTTGTTGTCCTTACAGCTTCAAGCGTTTAGGAAGCCCATACCGTCGGTGGTCAAATGTATCAGTGTAATTATCGTGTAAATTTATCTGCACACTTCATAGCTTTGTCGTCGGGAGGCAGTCGTCAGGGAAAACCGAAAGATGAGAAAAGCCTTCCCCTCAAACCACAGTTCTCGTTTTGTTAGAAGTGACAAGTCCCAGATTCTGAATTTTGTGGTAGGTGGCAGGTATCTTGTATTCATGTTTGCACAGGTGGCAGATGACAAACAATGAAATCGCTCAACGAAGACCCAGAGTGGCACTTGTGGCACTCCGATCCAACGGTGAAAGTGAAAGCAATCAGTCAGTTAGCAGTTAATCGTAGCCCATTGTAAGACAGCAGTCACCATAATGACACCATTTCGAATTTCAATACCGCAGGTTTAATAGGAAAGAAATTAACCTCAGAACTCGATCAGATGATCAGGGTGGACAAATTAATATAGCATACATTACGATCCAAGTAATAAACTAACCAACTGTGTGCCGAATTTCATCCGAATCCGATCACCCGTTTTTCACTTATAACTTCTGTAACATCAAATCCGATATAATTAAATATTGACCAATGATCTTCGTAGAAGGGCTATCTAATACAGAAATAGGAAACCTTTGCGTAATAAAGTGCAGCGTTTTCCTTTTTGTTCATTCAGTGATTTTCCTGTGCCAGAACTAAGTATATTGTAAATCATTATCCATTATCCATTCATATACCTACTTACAACAATTTTACAATTTGCGTAGATATACCTACATTGAGGGATTTATGTCATGTTTTGCACTAAATAATTTTGACTTATAATTAAATTTGTAATCCAACTAATTCTATTCATCCATGTTACAATAATTGAGAAATCTATGCATATACAACCAATTTGGTAGATGATGTTTTAGAGCCAAGATGGAAATAACATATTTGAAGGTCCGCTGGTGGGCAGGTAGGCCAACGCGGTAAGTAATGGGTCGAAGTTCGTTGAAGGTTTCGTGCGCGGCTTCGATAGTTTTATGGATCCAATCAAAACTTTGACAGATCCGCCGCGAGGCCCGAGCGATGCCCTTATTCCTTCGTTCGACCGCACAGCTCAGTTCCGAACTGTGAAATAATTATGAGCAATGCCCCAAAGTTGGGAAACTGTGCTGACGAGCAGTCGGAACTACCCAGCATTTGATTTGGAGGTGTAGGTGGATTCGTGTTCTGTGTTCATACCTACCTTCGAGTACAAGCAGTTTAAAAATGTTTCAGTCTTTTAGTAGGTAGGTAGAATTAGGAAAAATTTCGTAATTGTTCTAATTTCAAACGTGAAATTCTTTTCTTTCCTAAATTTTAACACTTTTTGTCCACAGGAATGGCTAACTATCAGGTTCATGACAAAATAAAATCTATTTCTGTTGATGACCGAGTCATCATTCGCCCGACCACCACTAAATTTTGTTATGAAAATCGGTTACAAAATAGTATTATTATTATGAGAAATCATCTCGAATGGAATTACAATGATGACTCGACTCAACCGGGGGTGGGGGGGCTGTAAACTTCAATATTTTGCAAACAAAACGAGAACAGTTGAAAGCCCATAGCTCTGCTATTTGGAAAGGTATGGTGAACGGGAAACGTTAGATCGAGAGCTTTCCAACGAGTGTTGAACGATTTTCGTGGGGCAACAACGGAGTCGTATGTGAAATCCATCATGAAGTTCGTGACGGTTGCGTGGGTCTTTTTTTTCCTTCAAATCCCCGTTAAAACGTATTCACATTAAAACATTTTCTGTTGATGACGGAGTTATATTTTCGCCTAACCACCACTGAATTGCGATTCGAAAATCGGTTGCGAAATAGCATTATGACTACGTGAAATATTTTCCAATTCACTTCGTCTCAAAGCTATTTGCTAGTTGCGAGGCCTTTATCAATTATTTACGTTTCATGTGGATTTTGCAGGACTTCTGAAGAAGTTTCCCACATTTTGACACAATTGCGAGCATAGGTACCTACCTCTTTCAATTTTTTTGGTTGTATTTGGTTTACTTATTTTATGTAATGCAATTAAATATCTGTATGGCGATTTTTAGCATTTTTTCGACACTACAGGAAGATTCATGTTTAGCGATTTTTTAAATTAATTAAGCACCATTAATAGCGCTTAGATTGTGCAGCCCTACAATGCATCCTTTCTGTAGCAAGGATTTTTTTTAAAGGATTCTTTCCATTTCGATCTATCAGACACATAACATAACATTTAACAATACCAACAACAACATAATTTAAACACATAAATAACATTTAAATAAAATAATGGCATTTAGATTAAAACTGGTTTAGATTAAATAAAACTGGTATTACTCATTACAATAGTTTAATTTTCTACAAAATTCTTCCGTTTGACCTTTGTCAAAACTAATTGTTTGAGAGATTAGTGTAATAAAAAGAAGCAAATTATTAGGCAGCGGTTTACTATTACAATGTTAAGAAATATCCGCTGGGCACAGACTGGTACGGCTCGCGTCTTTCAGTTCAATCAAAATCATCATAACCTGAGAACCAGAGAACTTTTGATCGCCATTTTGCTAATTGCAAAAATTTGATTTTGAAATCGCTGTGATTTAAAATTTATGGGAAGTGTATGTTTGATAGTGCAGCGCTCATAACACGCTACTAATAACTTGGATATCGGCTCCAGTGCTCCCGACGGATCTGGTGACACGTTTGGCCACGAAGGCCTCTGAAGGGGGCCTGGAGCGGCGACACGATTGGCCACACAATAAACGACCCGTTTGGCCACGGGGTTCTACGCTGTTGAAACGGGGTCATAGGTACACTTCTAATAAAAATCATGAGCCCGTACGAGTTGTTTGTGAAGAGATCAAGAGTGCTCCATCTGTTCCCGTGGCCTTTGCTTCCCTTACCAGCAAAAAAAGAGAAATATATGTTGAATTTTGGACAATATCGCAAAAATTTAGCTTGGATTTGTGTAAGAAAGAACTAGAACTTAAGACTGTTCACTTGGACTTCGAATTTGGCGCTCACAAAGCTGTAAGGGTAGTTTTTCCGACGTGTGAAATTTTGGGCTGCAATTTTCACCTAGGCCAACAAGCGTGGTTTCGATTTATACAGAAACGAAAAACGCTGCTTACACACTATCTCAAGGAAAGTAAAGCGGGAAAATGGATGAAAAAGTTCTTCGTCTAAGCTTCCTCCCTCTCGACCACGTTTAAAACACATTTCTGGATATGATTAATATAGCGTCAACAGAAGCTTCCTGTTTCAGTTACTATGTGTTGAAAACGTTTATCAAGGAGGACTGCAGTTCCCCGCCAAAGATCTGGGCAGCTAGTATTTTTTTAGTAATAGTATTTTTGTGGCCAAACGTGCCATTCATCTTGTGGCCAAACGTGTTCCCAGAATCGCCGTATTGGTGGCCAAACGTGTTGCGTTTTCGTAGCCAAACATGTTGCGTTTTCACCCCTCGGTGGCCAAACGTGATACTCTTTCGTTCAGGAAAATTGGACGACTTTAATTCGAGGAAAAACTTGCCTTCTGTTGTAATTTTTCTAGTTAGGAAACTTTAAAAATGTTAACCCCAATTTTTCTTCCCACAGAATATTGAATTGCAATAATTGATCATTTTGGTGAACTACGAAGAGCAAAAGTAAGAGACGGGTTTTTTCCGAAGAACTAACAGATTTTTTATCACAATTTTCGAAAACCAAGTACTGGTATGCTGAAGTTTAACTGAAATATAATGAACCCAGACATTTGCCTATCTATGTAATAGCTATCTTCTAAACTATCTCATGCTACGATTAGGATATGTAAAAAATAATGAAATAATGATAGTAAGGTTTGGTAGATTTGAGTTTTTGGATCTACGATCCAACTTCTATTGGAATTTGTGAAACATTAGTGCACAATGACGTTCAATTAAATTGAACTGGTTGGAAATTGTTACTGAATGTGTATAAACATGGTATGTTTGTAACCAACTAATTTATTGTAATTTTTATATATTCCTAATCCTGGAATTTAGGAGGAATAGATATTAGCGATATTATCTCGAACATGTATATGTTTTTTAATTTGGTATTTTAATTCCGCGTACATAGATCTTCATTCGTATAACGTAAGATTCAATATATTTACTGAAGGTAGTAAGGTATATATTTGAACGAAATACCTACTTCGTTGATATGTAATCCAGAGAAAATCCGTGTTTCAAATCATAGTTTGCTCCGACGAAATTCACAAATTCTAATACTCTATGACACGTACCTATTTATAAAGTACTTACATTGCGAACCAAGATGCGCAGCTCATGAGAAATACAGTGGCGAAGTACATCATCGTGTCGTCAGGTCGACTGATGGCTTGAAAAATGATCGCATGTATTTCGCAGGTATATAACCAACACTGAACTTCTCACAAGGCAAGTGGTGCGAAAATAAGGGAAATTGCGAATTGTTGAAGTAGGGGTACGTTTTGAACCTGGTTCCCCCACCATGAAAAAGAGGAATAAAAACAATCGGGGAAGTCAGTGTTCTGGTTATGTGAGTACGTACATGACAGGTAGCATCAAAGGTGCCGACAAAGTGTGGATTTTCCCGGCTCATTGTTAGGGGTCAAGTAAGCTCTGGTTTCATGTCTGGTTGACGAGCCTGAGAAATTGTTTAACCCCATAGATTTACGGTTCCAGGAGTCAAAACTACTCACTTATCCTTTTTGTTACTCGGACCTGGTCAACCTAAAGCAAACCTCAGCTCATTGAATAGCCGTGGGAACATTTCCAATTCGTCAACTAGGTACCTCGCTACAGCGGTTTGTTTCAGAAACAAACTTCGTACAGTATACAACTACTGAAACACGACGTAAATCGATCGATTTCAAACACAACAACTTCCTTTAAATTAACATCTCAACGTATGTCATAGTGTTCCAAGAGTGAATTAGAGATGATGAGTCATAAATGAAGCAAGACCCATCACAAAGGACCCAACACTTTTTTTTTTTTTTTTTTTTTTAATGGGATTTGGGTTTCATAGAATTCTTATGAAACTGAGCTCACAACATAGTTTTCGATGCCCTAATCAAAAGTCTCCATGGTCTCAAAAAAAGAGGGAAAAGTTATAAAATAAATCATTTATGAGCTGGAAACCGTATATTTATATTGTAAGCCCTAATCTATATTAATAAAATCGTGTCTGTCTGTACATTGATTAGAATCATGAAATTTTGCGTTTCTTTTCCGTTTCATGCTACTTATAGACGATTGGTACCATTTTCTCAATTTTTCTCTGTCTGCCGCTTTTCACGGTTACGGGGGTCGTTGGACAACTGAACATTGTGGAAATGTCTGTATCAGCCCATCTTAAATTACAGGCTATTTGAAGTTGTTAAAATTTGAGTCAGGGGGGGTGGTGTAGGGGAGGAAGGGGGGATGGAGTATCATGGACATCACTGAATAAACTAGGGACTTGATTGCTAAAATATGTTTAAATTACACTAACTCAAATCACAGGTTACTTGAAATTTTTCAAAGCTGACCCAAAGGGGGTGTTTTCTTAGTGTGGGGGGTGAAATGAGGTATTTTTGACATCACTGAATAAACTGAGAACCTGACTGATTAAATATGTTTGAAATACTCTAACTTGAATCACAAACTACTTGAAATTTAGAAATAAAAACGATAACGGGTATTTTGAGGGATGAATGAAGGCGGAATGGGAGTATCTTGAACACCACTGGGTAATCTGAGGACCTGATTGATAAAATATGTTTGGATAACACTAAAAAACTACAGCCTACTTAAAAATTTCCAATTCTAACCCATTGGGGTGTTTTTGGGGGAGGGGATTCGGAAAGGAGTATCTTTGACATCACTGAACAAACTGGCGATCTGATTGGGCTAATATGTTAAGATTACGTCAACCTCAATCACATGTTATTAAATGTTTTCTACCCTCAACTTTAGGGAGGTATTTGTGGTAAGGAAAAAAGGGGAGGGGAGAGGGAGTGGTTAATGGAATAATTTTGTCATCACCGAAGGAACTGGTGTTCTGATGTACGGACGAATGAAATTGGATTAGTCTGAACGTTCTTTTGGGTTACCTATCAAGAATATTTTTAATCTGAAATATGAGGGGTGTTTGGAGAGAGGAAGTTGGGGTTGATCTCAGTAGTTTGGTCCTAATAGATAATTTATAAGTAAGTATTTTAAGTACTTTTAAGGAAGGACATTTTTGAATTACATCCATAGGTGTGTCCCAAAATGTGATGGGTGAGGGGGGGTTTGCGTATATTCAAGTCAACCTGAGAACGCACGGGTGAACCAGCTAGTATTTTATATGGAAAATAACGTTTTTCCACAATTCGTTAGATATCAATGTGAATTTTGAAGTGCGTTTTTGGGATGCCTAATATTAAGTTTTGAGCAAAAAACCAAACATTTCCCAAGTACCCAATACCCCCCCCCCCCCCCCTCAGGCGCGGGTAGTCCAAAAAAATTTTGGATTTCTTCCAACTAGATCTTATATTTTCACTTGAAATTTTCCAAGTTTTTCATAATTCAAAAACTAAAAGGAACAATACACAAAGTAACCGTTTTTTATCGTTAATAACGCCAATTACTCTAGGTAATCGAGACATTGGTGAATCACTACCTGTCAACGCTGATTTGAGGTTGACATATAAGTTTTTGGCCTCCTTCTCGGTACCGTCGAACGAGAGAACATCGTTGGCCTTGTTGAGGGTTTTCCATGGAGAAAATAAAACAAAATTGATGTCATTGCTGTAGTTTTTTCCCCATTTAGGCAAATGTTATAATTACTACACTAGACAGCTTTTCGCGTGGAACAAAAAAGGCTGCAAATTATTACACAAAGGTTTAATATTTCTTTATTAGAAGCCCTTCTACGCAGATCATTGGTATATAATTATTATTAAGGCTTATATGTATCCAGTAAATGATCAAAACTTGGCGCACCGTACCTCCCAAAAGGGTTCACACCTTGACAGCTGAGGACTCTATAACTTTACGTTTCATCGTAGGTGAATGTTGAAAAAATTTCTACAAACGTCAAAACAACATAACAAAAACATAGTAAAACGACAGGTTGAAAAGGAAAGAAATTAGCCTCAGAGGTCCCATCAGCTATTCAGTGATCCTCCGAACCTCGTAATTGTAGTTGAGGTGTCCCGAACGAGCTCCATTAAAA
Organism: Adelphocoris suturalis; assembly: GCA_030762985.1. NCBI lineage: Eukaryota > Metazoa > Arthropoda > Insecta > Hemiptera > Miridae > Adelphocoris > Adelphocoris suturalis. Next base: position 33,295,683 of record CM061046.1, read on the forward strand.
ATCAGCAACGTGAGTCGATTAGGAAAGAAATTAGCCTCAAAGGTTCCGAAGCTGATCAGAACAACACGAGAACTGAGAATATTACAGCAATATAAAATAACCAGGTGACTCAGAAAGAGTAACGCTTAGAACACCGAGAAGTTTCAACGAACCTCTGTTTTCGCGCAAATTGAAAAGAACCAGAACTTTTTGATCAAACTCTAGAAACACATATCAAAAAGTGTTAAACACAAGGAATTCCATGAAGGAAATTTCGGATTTATTGCAATAGCTTCATTTTCTTAGAAATTGGCTATAGCAGTTCGACCTTGGTAGACTCGGAAGTAGGTAATTAACCTTCTGCTGTTGGAATAGAAATAATAATTTAACTAAGGTAATTCCTTTTTTTGGATTCTACGCAGCTTGAAACGTAATCCATTAAATTTTGAATGTAGGGGGGGGGGGGGGGGGGCTTTTAGTTTTTTTACCGATTAAAACGGTTCGTTATTGAAAATAATAAACCAAAATAACCACGCCAAATGCTATAGAAAATTAAGATCTGGACAGCCTGAAAACCTTTTGTCATACACATGCATACGTACAACAAACTATATATTCTTTATAGCAAACTATATAGCAAAAAAATACGTACAACAAACTATATATTCTTTTTCTTACCTATCTTCCGTACGGTTCTTTTATCTCTCAGTTGCCATAATCCCACTACCGAGAGAAAGGTGGTACCTCATATTGGAGAATCATTTCCCTACGGGTCGCCTTTGCAAAATCTTTTGTCCCTCCGAGTACACGTATTTTCGATATAAAACATCGTATAATGCACGAGTGACTTTCTCGCCGAAGGTCGATTTTATGAAGGCGATAAAGCAGAGACAGTGAGCGGGATGAATTCTAAGCGAATGTACCGCAGACCAGGGTAGAGGACTTCAATAAACCATTTTCTCAAACAGCAGTCGTGAAAAGAGCTGTCTTTATAACATATTTAAGCGTCTCAGTGCAGAAACAATGCTTCCAAGCTGTTACAATCACCTACGTGACATGTGTGTGTAAGTGGGACCACATAAAAAGTATATAATATGTTCTTTATTTCCACGTCAATTCGCTTGGAAAACACTCCGTTATCGACGTCCCGAGATAATTACGATCTTATGATGGTTGCTAATGAACACTGACTGAGTGAAGCTTCGTAGAACGATCCTCTCCACTCTAGTGGGTTTCCAGTAAGGACCCCTTATTATTGTTATTAATTTTCAATATCATTATTTTTTTATTTTTTTATTTATTTTTTTTTATTTTTTTTTTTTTTTTTTTTTTTTTTATTTTTTTTTTTTTTTTTCACCGGAAGGGTCATTACCGGCGGCAATCAAAAAGGGTGTCAAAGGAATACTGCAACGGGCACGATTCTAAGGGGAGCCATGCTTACCGCCCTTCACCAAACGGATTGCCATCTCGAACTCCACTGGCAGATCGGAGGGGGAGAAATAATGATAATAATAACAACCCGCCAAGCGAGGCATCGCCGAACTCTGCTTCAAGGGATACAGCGATGATCACTTTGTAACCCCTTCAGCGGATAAAAAATACTACGACTAGATGTGCCTTACAAATACATAAATACTATTGATAAATATATAATGATAAATAGTAACATCTTAGATAAAGATACGTATTCCTAGATGTACATAAATAAATAAATATGTCACAGATCAGAATATCACAGTTCGTTGTAAAGCTCAGTGGCTTTCAGGTACACCAATAGGGACTGGTCCTCGTCTGGCCGTGACACAACATCCACCCACTGAGGACTCCACGCAGACCAGTGACCTCGAGCCAGATGGAATTGGCTTTATGCTGCATGTAGCAGATTTGATCCTCAATGCGCATAGGCAACATTTCGATGGAGTCATCACCAATGGCTCTTCTTGCTGGGGCATCAGCACACTCATTACCACAAATACCTACATGACTTGGCACCCACATAAAGTTATGTTTGTGCCCAAGGTTGTGGCTCGGTGTAGTGACAAACGCAGGCTTTGTATTAAGGGATCATATGAATAAGTGTCCCTAATCGCCTCAATGCTACTTAGTGAGTCACTACATATCACATTATTTCCAAATCCGAATAGCTGGCAATGTCGAACAGCCAGCGTCACTGCCCACAGCTCTGCTGTGAACCCAGACACAGCAGGTGATAGGCGTCTAGTGACATGGAAGTTGGGGCTCCATAGAGCAAGGTCAACGCCCGTTGGCCCCCGAGAGGGTCCCGGTCCAATTTCAATTTCCAAGTTGAACCGGAGGAAATTTGACACCCTCAGCTGATTATTAATGAGCCCATAGTTTTAGTGTCTCTGTATGTCCTAGAGAGGCTATTTATCGAATTTAAAATTCCCTCGGTGAACAAGAGAGAATTCGCTCACCAAGCTGATCAGGATGGAGTACGTCATTTCATTCGTCCCGGAGAGGACCTGTCAGATTTCAACACCCTAGGGAGCAAGGGAGAGAATTAAGCTTACGCAGCTGATCAGGAATGAGCCCACCATTTTAATTTTCTCTTGATGTCGCAGAGAGGCTCCCTAGCAAGTTTAAGATTCCTAGGGTGAACAAGAAAGAATTTAGCTCACTAATCTGATCAGGATAGATTCCGTCATTTCATTCGCCACTTAATGTCGCAGAGAGGAAACTTATCAAATTTCCCATTCCTAGGGTGAAAACGAGAGAATTCATCTCTCTCAGCTAATCAGGATGGGTTGGGTAGCCATGTCAGAAAAATAACAAAATTATTAGGTGCCTGCTTCATCCTGCCATCGAATACCTTGTAATACCGATAGCCTGAGGAAAGAGAAATTCGTTCCGTAATCCCGTTGACATATTCTCGCTTTCCCCAGGGGATATACAGGGGATATTCTTTCTTCCTATTTACCCTAGGATGTTGAGATTCGGAAGGGAGCCTCTCATGGACCAGATGGAAAAAATAAAATGACAGCTCCACCGTTATCAGCCTGGTTGTAGGTTTTGTAAGGTCTAGTTACGTCCTTCTAATTTCTTTGAAAATGGTGAGTTCAACTAGAAGAATGAGATTCCATCTCTACCTATTGGATTTTTCATAATTGCATAATCATTTTCTCCCATGGATAATTTGTACATGATCGTATGAGCGAATTTTCGTGTATCGAAATTTGAGCAGTTATTAAAAACCAATTTTATGGGGAAAAAACTCAAACTAAAAAAAATCAGCAATTCAAGAATGATTTTGGGGTTTTTTGCCGTTTTTATAGGTTTTTCAGCAAATATTAATACAATTTTGTACGATTTTTAGCATAATTTTTTGCAAATTTTTTAATGCTCTAGTTAATTGTTGACAATTTTGTTTTGACTAAAATTCAGTTGAAAGTATTAAATAACAATTTTTGGCCATTTTTATCCATTTTAAGTAATTTTTTAGTAAATTTTTTTGAAATGTGACAAATTTAATATACTAAATAAGTGCTGGCAAACAATCTCAGTCTTTCATTTGGAAAGCTTGATTTTTTTGGCGCAAGAACGGGATTTTTATCTCAACCTTAAGGAATAAGGTTGACCGTTAGTTAACGTTTTCCAGTTAACGTCTGGAATGACATATGTATATACAGATGAACACACATAAGGTGGCACAAACGAGTAGAGTCGATTCTAGATCTCACTTCCGACAAAAAGTGTCCCTTCGACTTTTTTTCAGAGGCTTTGTTTCCGAGTTATTCACGATTTGAAATTTTTTCGTGTTTTCGATCTTACATCACTGAAATGGTCATATCCCCCCTAATTTACAATGTAATCTTAAAAACAGATACATCGTTGAAAAGAACGGTAAATTTTCTATCTCCCTAAGGTATTTGAAGTCTTTTTACTACAGGTCACGTAAGCGAAAAAATGAACTAAACACGAGAATTTCTCACTTCATGAACATTTTTGTTTTTTAAGGCCCGTTAAGTAACGTGGTTTTTTTCTATGAAATCGAAGGTTTTGGTGAAAAATTACCCTCCAGGAAAATACAAGTTTGAGGTCGGTTTCTACTTATTTTTTCACGCTGAATCGAATGGTAACACTCGCAGATCTCTCCAACACACCAACATATTTTTCACCCCAAATTAACAAAGTGAAATAAAAATCGATTATACCGTTGGAAAGCTGAGATTCGGGGCATGTTTTTCCTGCAACGTATACGGTTTTTTTTTTTTTTTTTTTTTTTTTTTTTTTTTTTTTTTTTTTTTTTTTTTTTTTTTAAATAGGTAGGTACTTATCGCACCTTAAAAAATAGACATTTTTAAAAAGTGAAAAATCCTCGTGATCAGTTCATTTTTTCGCTTACGTGACCTGTAGTATAAAGACTTCAAATATCTTAGGGAGATAGGAAATTTACCGTTCTTTCCATCGATGCTATTTTTAAGATTACATTATAAGTAAGGGGAGATTTGGCTATTTTAGTGATGTAAGATCTGAAACACGAAAAAAATCTCAAATCGTGAATAACTCGGAACAAAGTCTCTAAAAGAAAAAGTCTAGGGGGCACTTCTTGTCCGAAATGAGATTTAGAATCGACTCTACTCGTTGTTGCCATCTTAAGTGTGTTCACGCTGTATATGAAAAAGCGCAAACTTCAGGTATCGTTTCAAAATGCCCCAAAACGGATTTCAATACAGAAATTATTCAAAAATGTATATTTTAATATTTTTGGAGCCATTGCAATAGTTTCATTTTTTGCGAAAATTCGCTAAATGAGATGTTAAGGAAAGACATGATCTTTTGTTTCTCACGTTAAGGGATAAATTATGCGTAATCTCCATTATCTCCATCCTTATCTACAATGACATTGCTAGATTCTTCTCTTTCACGGATTTGGTCTTTAAATTATTGAAATGGATTTGTATTCAGTTATATGTTCTCTTATGCTTGGGTAGTCCCACACCCCCTGGATCAATATTAATAGGTCGTCCCTATAATGACAAAGCCTTTGCCTATATAACCTAGCTTCAGAGGGTCGAAAGTTGCTTCGTATTGCAGAATATGATTTGGAAAAAATGTTTATGCTATAAGATTGAAAGTTGAAAATTTCCGTCAACACAAATTGCTCAAATGCTCCTATATGGATTTCAATACTTTTAAATACACGGTAATCCTTGTGCCCGACGTAAAAGGGTGATTTTTGCCTTTAATTCGACCTTCACTAAATTTGGATGACATTTTCTAGAATATATATATACCGCAGTCTAATAATTTACAGCGTTTTAGCATGCATTCTAGGAGTTTTCTTCATCAATTCTACTACACATCGAAATATTACCTATTTATTTTAGAAATAATAATATCCCATAATAATAATAATAACAATAAATAATACAATAATAATACTATGTAATACGAGTACAATGATAACATCAGTATATTTCCTTTCTTATCTCAAGTATAACTCGGTCTTAAAATTAGATAGAATTTTCCATCTAGCAGTTAGGTAAAATACTCCGTTGTAAAAAGTAGTGCGCTCAGGTCGCTCTTTGTTTCATTTCCATTTATAGAACTTCAAAACACAGAACACGGCAGTGAGAAAAATGGAGATAAAAATAGCTCCACATTCATCACTGGTTTGTTTCATAAGGCTCGAAAAATGAATGCTGAATAGCGAAGGGTTTGCCAAATTAGGAACGAGCAAGGGGTCTTTTTTTTTTAATTCTTTGTCCTCAGGAGTACAATTGTAAAACTGAGACTTTTTCAAAAGGCAAGATTCAATGTTTTATTATAAGGACAACCTCGTATTTCAAGAACTGACTTTCCTCGACGTATCAAACAAAAAAAACCCTGCATGAAAAAAAGACAAAAACGAGAAGCGAACTCGATTTAACATGGCCACTAAAAACATGTTCCATTTACGGCCGACGGGAGGAAAAATATCCGCCCGAAACTTCCAGTGAGCCAGTTTTTAATGGCCCAATAATTTTCAAAACTTTCATCAACTAGCTTTTGCCTCTCTTTTCTTTCTGTAGACCCCCCCTGCCTTCATAACATGGTTGAACGGGCCTCCCTTCAAAGTGGGTGGTTGTTCAACTGACAAACTATAGGCATTTTAAAGGGGGCAAACCCCCCCTTGCTCCCCTCACCATACCCGCATCACCATTAGGATTTCCCAGCGGTGTCCTGGTGATTAAAGCGAGAAATTAGCGAGTCGTTGCCGGACAAAAGGGATCGGTGGAAACAGAACAACCAGTCTGTAATCGACATTCGTTTTCAAACAAGGCTCGCGAGAGGTTGTTACGATACTTTTTTTCTTCAAGCAGAAAAAGTGCATTGTTTATCGTTAGTAAAAATGGAAAGCGATAGGCGATGAATTGTATACATCTGGGCTTCCATTTATTAGACATTCATTATTTCTAATAATTAAGCTTTGTGTTCTTCAACCTGTATAAAAACAATTTGTTTAAACCCCTCAAAATTTGATGGGCAACCAACGTTCTAAGATACGGGAAAGCCACAAAATCGATTTCAAAATATCTGTCCGCTGCGCAGCACAGAGTTTTGGAGTTGATGAAAACTTCAAGTTTTTGAGTGACTGGAATGATGGATATTTCTTTTGTGATAGATTTGGGTAATTGCCAGCGAAAGGCTGCTGGTGAGACAAAGTGTTTGGGTTCAAAGCGGTGGCGTGCTTGATGATTTCACGACTTAAATGTATAATCACTAATACATGGAATGAAGTTAAGCTTTTACTTACATACAAACTGAATTGAAGAAGATTACTCACAACTGTGCTCCTGCCGACGAACAGTGTGGGTTCGGAACCATATGAGGGTGAAACGCGAACTTGTTGGTGATAGATTCACAAGGTTGATCGGGGCTCGACCGTCTACTCACCCTACCTCAGTGTTGCAGATGTGAATCACCAGTTGAATACCAACATTTTTTGCCTGCCCTATTATTCTGGTTATCCATTTTTAACGCAATGTGGATGAGCCTACTCGTTCCTGTAAACATCATAATTTCTTGAGTCATTTAGTTTTCTCCTCGTCAAATTTTGATTTTGAAATTATATGTGCTGCCTAGTGTGTTTATTAGGAGTAATATACATCCTTTCTAGCATTTTTCTCATTAAAACAAAATATTGCTTTGGGAGGGAGTAATACGTAGTATGTAACAAGTAAGTAAAGAAGCTATTATCTTGGATATTTCACATATCTTTCATATTAAATTGTGTGAGAATCTAAAGCACTCACCCTCCGGTCTGGGACAAACTAACCCCTCTATAAACACTGGGACAAACTAGCCACTGTTAACATCCCCCCTTCCCTATTTAATAATCGTATAGAGTAATAAGTTTAATTAAGAGTCGATAAAAATCTCGGAGAGGCAACACGTCAGCGTGCTGTGGGACAAGGTCGATGAATGCCTATCTATATAAATATAAGCAATCTGGATGAATTAATAATTGAAATGAGAAAATAGAGTTTGTCGAAACAGGAAGTTCCTGTTATACAATAATTTGAACAGTGCAGTGAGTTTTTAAGACCTATTAAGCAATGAATGTAAATAATTACGTTTTCCAATATGGCTGTATGGGCACCCAATGCCAAATAAAAATTATTTAAAAAACAGGATGTTTCGCGTCATTGGGATTAAGGCAGGTGTGGTAAAGCACAAATTACAGCAACGATTCGCATCCTTCTCAGCCAAAATCACCAAACTTGACGAGACTTTCATTACGCAGACTTCATCAGGCTGATAAGCTACTACTGAGAATTAAAATTCAGCCACTTTTGTACGACTTCATAACGGAGAGACCAGGCTGCTCTCGCGAATACAGTGAACTGCAGCCAATCCATCTTGCTCAAGTCGCACGCACTTCAAATGAACAATTTTCTCGTCCACATGATCAGTATCATGAAATGTCTAACCCTTCTTCTGTTGCATCATATTTCAGCAATCATTCTGAGGATCAACCATTTACATCTTCCCCCCTTAAACGTACCTACTGTATTTACCGTACTTTATTCCTGTATAAACGGATGTAGTCTCCTGTAATGTTGAAGTTAATTTTTAGTGTATATTTACGTTAGCAATTCAACGTTTATTAATAAAACATTTATTACGGTATGAAGCTGTAGTAAAAATGTGTACTTACCTAAAAGTAACAGCGAGACGTCCAGCAGGCAAAATTGGGTATAAATAGCAATTTGACCACCTCTTTAGCAATCCGTGCTGTACAGTGGTTGAAGCAAGTAGTTGAATGTCGTAATTTCCATCCAAAAATATTCATTAAACCTGCCTTGAACCCATATTTTTGTCCACAGAATAAATTCTTATTTGTTAAACCTGTCGGAATCTTATCTTAGTTCATCGTACATACGATGGAATTCCCATGTACATGTTGCGATTGATTAATTACGAGAATCCCTTCTACTTTTTGCCCCCGAAGTAAATACCAAATTCTCAACGCACAGAAATAATAATCATCCATCGTCTAGAAGGATTTAAACCGCACTGACTCTCTCTCCACTCTGAAAAAGCCAACTCTCTGCTCTCTTTGCTCCTCTCTTTACTCTCTTCTCTCGCTTTTATCAAACCTCCAGTCTGTAAGCACCCTTATAAAGAAGTAGGTAATGTTCAAGGTGTAAAAAAAAATATATGAAAATCAACATACCTAATGTGAAAAAGATAGCTCTTTAATTAAATGAAGTCTGTTATTCATTATCAAAATGTTAAAGAGGAGAAATTAAATTAAAAACACCTACATTTTACGAGTCTTTTGAATTTAACACAAGCTTACCCACCAACTGAAAAGTAATGATAAATCACATGTGCCTATGCTTCGCAGCTCCATTTATAGGTGAGAAAAGTTATAATAATCTGAATTCCTTTGGAACTATATCAGCTGATATGATCGTCATAGTTAATTAGGTAATAATTTTTACTATGTTTCACCTGTTACGATACATCCCATGTTGATTTTTTTTCCTGTTTAGGGAGTAGAGCAAACCTATGAGGTTATAGCTACCTGGATGGTTTCTTTCGATTCTTTGGGATGATACCTATGAATTATTATTAAGCGCCGTACATAGTAAACCTGTATTAGGTAGCCCTTCACCGCAGAACACCGGGCAAAAACAAAATCTACCAAACTATGTCTAAGGTGCATTATCGAAATATAACTGTACGATGTCACCTACCAAAAGAAATAAAAGACCCAGCCCAAAGACATATCCATGTCAAAAATCGCGTTGAAACGAAAATTTCAACTATTGCGAGTGGCTCTTTTTCAACTGAGGAGTGTCGCTGTTCTGTAGGAGACAGTGTTTTCGAAATCAAGAATTTTAATTTCTGCCTTGATCGGAAAAGCAAAAGATCATGGATATGTCTAGTACCTACTGCTTACCAGTTGGTACCTACTACTCAATTGTATACCAACCATGTAGTGCCTTCTTTTCACAAGATTATTCCATTATGGTTACAAAACAATATTAGTTTTTAACTTAGAGTAATAAATCAGCATTCCTTGACACTACAATGGCTTAGAGGTCATGAAATGTCGTGGTAAAATGAGAGCATTCCAAAGAGTGGCGAACGATTTTCCTACTATGAAAACTATGGGAGTTGTAACGCCTTGGTTGTACGTGAAAATCAATAGAAAATGTGCCGGTCGGGAAAAAAAGTGTCGGTCGGGAAAAAAAGTGTCGCAAAAAATTCCTTGACCCCCAGCCAAAAGACATATCCATGTCAAAAGATCTACAATACATGCAGATACATCGGTACATGGATATGCCTTATTTTTCCCCTTGTGAAGTATGTGTTTTGTGTCTCAAGTTAAAAACGTCTCAATTAAATTAGCTAAGTCAGATGATCAGAAAAGACCCAATCAATTCAATCGTCTCTTATTTGCCCCAGAGAGTCACCGTATCTAATTTCAACTTTCTAGGATGAACAGAAGAGAATTCAGCTTACTCAGCTGATTAGGAAAGAGCCAATAACTGCAATCGTCTCATAGTGTCCGAGAGAGTCTCCCTCTCAAATCTCAGCTTCTTAGGATAAACAGGTGACTCAGCTGAGTAAGAATGAGCTAATCTTTTCTATCGACTCCTAATGTATCAGCGAGTCTCCCTATCAACTTCCTAGGATATACAGGAGAGATTTTAGCTCACTCAGCTGATTATAAAAGACCCAATAATTGCAATAGTCTAGTACCTACTACTCAATAATATACCTACCATGTACCTAGTACCTTCTTTTCACATTATTAGTTCATTATGGTTACTTACCAATATTAGTTTTCAACTTAGCGTAATGATTCAGCTTTCCTTGTCACTGCAGTGGACTAGGGATCATGAGATGTGATAAAATGAGAGCATTCCAAAAAGTGGCGATTTTCCTGCGATGAAAACTAAGGGAATAACACTTCGCTAGTAACGAATTTTTTTGTACGTGAAAATCAATAGAAATAGAAAAACCTATGTATGAGGAAAATATGAGGAAAAAACCCCGTTTTCGGCCCATTTTTCGTTCATAGCGTTGATGCGTCTGAATAATAATAATAATAAATTTATTTGTCACCATTTTCCGTACAAAGAAACAAAAAGTGTATAATATTTTTATAGGTATATAAGAACATCAATAAAATAATAGGTATTACTCTTGGAAAAATATTTTTACTAAATACCTTATATTTTCAATAATTAATGTGATGACCGTGCCGGATAGTTAAAACTGTGGCCCAGCACGGAGTTGTTGTGAACCGGAAACTATTTCACAAAAGTACCAGTGAGTGTTATCAGTATACCCACTGGTATGGCTTATTTAATTGAAACAAACTAATTTTTTCTAATTTGTTAGAAGGTAAGAAGATGATTATTTCTGCTGTCGTGTATTAATTTATGAATTTCTTTTCGCAACAGATCATCATTATTTATTTTTAGGATTTCAACTATTTTCTTGAATTTTTTGTATACGATTTGCATGCCTCTATATCTTGTTGTCATCTGAGCATAAGTGTTCTTCACTTTGGGTAGCTTAAGTCTATAGGGCTCGTTGTTTCGTGTCCTAACGTCCACAAAGAATGTACTTTTTTCTTTTTTAATGGATTTTATCATATTTTGATTATATATTTGATGAACCGTGTCCAAATTCAATTCCTTGAACAGCTCTTCTGTTGGATATCGTTTTGGTTTCTTGAAAAGCACATTGAGTGTCATTTTTTGAATTTTAAAAAGTTTGTCGAGTAAGTATTTATATGTTCCACCCCAAATAACTATCGAATATTGTAGGATGGATTCGAAAAGTGCCTGATAAATATTTCGAAGAAAGCTTTTGGACAGGTATTTGATACCGTACATAACGAAAGCACATTTCCGTAGTTTTTGGCACAGAGAATTTATATGGTGATCCCACCTCAAGCGGCTGTCAACAGTCACTCCAAGGTACACTAGGTGATCCACTTTTTTTCTAGTTGGGCAGGTGCACGGTGTTTCTGTGCAGGTGTGGATGACCAGAGTATCCTCTGACGTAGAATTGGGATCGAGTTTCCTCGAAATATTCATGAAAACTGATTTGGAGGCGTTGATTGTGAGTGTATTTGCGTTCATCCATTGTTCTATTACACGTAGGTCTTTCTCTGATTTGTCGTGAGCCTCTGTATTTACGAGAGCCACGTCATCTGCAAACATGAATATGCTCCCGGAGAAGGTCTGCATTACCAAGCCGTTCACATAAATGAGGAAGATAATGGGTCCAAGCGAAGTACCCTGGGAGCAGCCATAGTCGCGTATGAAAGCATTATCGCTTTTTGTGTCTCCTATATGAACGGCTTGTTCTCTATTACTGATGTAGGACTTGAAAATTGTAGTGCAGTTCCACGAATTCCAGCTTTTTCGAGCTTTTCACCCAATTTTTCCTTCGATATGCTATCAAACGCCTTAGCCACGTCCAAGCAAGTTAAAACCACTTTTTTCCCTGTATCCAAGTTCTGGTATATCTCATCGGTGATCCTAAATAGAGCATCCTGTGTACTAATGTTACTCTGAAATCCAAACTGCTGCCTTCCAATGATTTAATTCTTCTCCAGAAATGAAACCAAGCGTGATTTAAGCAGCCTTTCAAATATCTTCGCTATTACGTTGATTAATGAGATGGGGCGATAGTTGGCTGGGTCTGAACTTTCTCCCTTTTTGAAAAGTGGTACTACTTTAGCTAATTTGAAATTTTGCGGAAATACACCATCGGAAATACTCATATTGAACAGGTGAGCAAGCGGCTCTGCTATGATTTCAATCACTTCTTTTATTATTTGCAGAGGTATTCCATCCGGTCCTGGAGCTGAGCCTCCTCTCATCGTAGTAACTGTTTTTATTATCTCTTGAGGTTCTATTCTAAATAGGAACATGGAACTAGGGTGATTAGCGTAAGATATACCATCTTGTGGAGGTTCCTGGACTGGTGAGATTCTAATTGCTAAAACCTCTCCAACGGTAGCGAAGTAAGTATTTAGGATATTTGCAGCATCTTTTTCGTCTCGAACATTTTCATATTTCTGTATCCATTCCTTTAATTGAAAATTATCTTTAGCTATTACGCGATTTGCAGCTTCATTTATTATTTCCCACCTTTTTTTAGGATTATTTTTGTTTCTGTCCAGTTTATTCTTATAGTAATTTTCTTTCTCATCTGAAGCGATCGGGCTTGCTACATTCTAGGACCAACTATTGGAGTCCATGTGGGAATGTGCGTATTTTTTTCACCAAGTTAAAGGTCTCTTATGGCTTCGACGGCGGACGGACATTGCAGTTTTGGATTCTACCCACCTTGAAACGTAAAATGACAAAGTTTGAGTAAAATTGTTTGTTTTTTTCCCCCCTATATTATGCAAATAATAAACCAAAAAACAGGGGCAAAATATGAAAAACGCCAAATGAAAAACGCCATGTATGGCCAAAATAAGCAAAATATGAAAAACGCCAAATATGGCCAATTTTGGTATATTATTTTCAATAATGAACCTTTGTAATCAACCAAGGAAAAAAAAATTGTATCACCCCCTGAAAAATTAATTGGTCTCCATTTCAAGATGCGTAGAATCCAAAAATCGAATTTAAAAAATCCGTCCGTCAACGGCTTTTTTTCGGAAAATACTAAACCAAACTATACGAAACTTGTGTTAAAAATCACATTGGGATTGGGGGTCTAGATGGTCCTAGAAGCTCGGCATCAATTTTTATCAACCCTAAAGGGTTGTATTAAAGGGCTAAACATTCAAAAAATCGAGATCTTGAAAACTCTCCAAGTAACAGCAATAAATTTCTGCTTGTAAATGATAAATTTGATCCCAATGAATCGATTAAAACCACCCGCAACGCTTTACGTTGAACATAGTTCGCTTTCCCTAAGGGCTTGAACATCGAAAAAACCTTCAAATTTCTATGCGCGAGCAGATCGAGAAATCAAGCGATGCTAGCGGATCTATGAATTAGACGATCAAGCTTTAAATTCCATCAAAGATCGCTAGATAGTGATACTCGAATACATTAAAATGCCTTGTACATATCAGCTGATATAATGCCAATATTGGAATTATCAGGTGATATAGTTCCAATGGAATTTATTATAAGTTGCGAAATCGAGTTTATCAACTAATGTCCGTGCAATGTTCCTACTAGTGAAGTATTGGTACCTAAATGCTAAATTTTATCTCTTAAATTGCTCCTAAGTCTACCTATAGGTAGCGGAAGCATTGTTTTCACGTTCGAGAGATTTAAAAGTTGTGGTCTCTGAAATCTAACGGCAGTTGTTTTTTTACAGTGGTAACATTTCCACTCGCATTTTACGTTTTAGACTATTCTGAACAACTTTCGTTCCGTGTCTTTCTCTCTATCTCTGAGTGTGTATGTCCTCAAATCCTTAATTTCCACGATATTCAACCGGTTCTTATGAAATTTTCATGGTATGTGTGGGTAAGGGTGAAGATGATCCCCTATGAGTTTCGTTGTTCCCAAATCAATACTTCACTCGGCGCATGTGCAAACGTAAATTCCATCAACCATCATTTTCTCACGCCCCCGTTGTCCGATTCGGAGGCTAGGTGGAAGAGGTTAATTTGAGCATTCCCTAGCAATTCCAACGTAATCCTATCATTGGTAGCTCTTGCGTATGCGCGAATATATATATTCCTTTTTAAACGAGCCTAATTTCAACAGATTTCATCTGATGTTGGTGAAATTTTCAAGGAATGTGCGGGTTAGGATGAAGATTGTACCCTAACAATTTCATTTTTCTAAAACCAATACTCCATTCTGCGCATGAGCTAACGTAAATTACTTCAAGCATCATTTTCCCGTTTTTTTAAACTTTCTTTACTGTGAAGCGTAAAATTGTGGGGTCTTGGAACTGTAAAAGTGTGGACCCTTCTCAGAGGCACGATGCGCTATATTCTGATCATATTCCATATATCGTATTCCATATCATATTACATACGGGGCTTAACAATCATGAATCAATGATCTGCGTAAAGGGCTATCTAATTCAGAAATAATAAACCATTTTGTAATCATTTGCAGCATTTTTCGTCTGTACAGATCATTGCCCAGTTACACTGGTATTCTCCAATGATAATTACGTTGTTTAGAGGTTTTTGAACTCTAAGGAGTGAATAAGCATGTCCTCTGGTCATCCCCCTGCTCAACAGCTATACCTTTCTAATCCGCTTGCGTTACAAAACCTAGAAAAGTCTTTCCATTATCCATTGGTGTACGTAAAGCTCTTCCTGCCAACAGGGTCAGTATTTTTCTAATCCGCCTCGGCCGGACACATCAAACGAAATTTCCTAATCCCGAAAATTCCCCTGTCTACTCAACTTATGGTGAGAATTCGTTCGTATGAAACAGACGGTCAGAGACCCTTTCAGACATGAGAATTCGCTGGCGATAATCAACAGATCCCCGGTCGAGTGAAAGGTCGATGGTGTATCAACCGCTCTCGGAACAGCGTCAACGCTTGCTCCCCAGAGATGACAGCTACTCCCCGCCCAATTTTACACTGGACTGAGGATTGAAACTCGGTTACAAGCACTTGCTATCCCCGTGCGAAGATCATCAATAATTGTGAGGAGGATAACGGGTCGTCACTTGCAAATGTATGGGACTATATCGTCTAGTTCCATATCGTTGTTTCAATTACAAAAAGGCAGCCAGAGAAACAGCGGCCTTTTTTTCTTTCTTTCTTTCTTTTTTTTTTTTTTTTTAAACACAGAATGTGTTTGTGCAATCACCAACCAGTTTAAAATCGACAAAAAACGACATGCGATACCGATAAACTTTGTAGCAAACCTTTTTGCTTAAATAATTGACAACAATATATTGGCACAATTGATGCCACTGGGACACTAAGAGACAATCTAAATGATAGGTTTATCCCTAATCAGCTGAGTGAGCATTGATAGATAGACACGGAACCAAAATTGATCAGCAAGTTCTGAATCACAAAAAGCAAGTAGAAATTTTGATTCTGGAGGACAAACTTTTTTTTTTTTATAGTTCTATCACAAACACGAAGTGTTTGTACCTTTGCTTTAGTGAGGAAGCAAAATCGCCTTATGAATTACGACGATCTCATCAGCTTATATAATTTCAATGGAACTATGACTTCTCGAAATCTAGTTTATTATAATTCTAATTCACCTATAATATGGACTAATGAAGCGTGGATAGGTGATTAATTTTTTTTTTTTTTTTTTTTTTTTTTTTTTTCCATTAATTTTCAGTAAGTGTCTTAATCGATCTATAGTGCTGAAACCTGAAACGGATCTCTTTTGGAATATTTAAAATATAATTACGAATTATGGAGAGGTCCTAATGAGATGATGAACCTGTGATGCAAATTTCTTTCATAATAGTCCTACGGTGTGGAAATTTAAGATGGTATTCGTTTGGGGCACCTAAAAACATTTAGTTGGTACGGAGGCCTCTGAGGCTGATTTCTATCCTAATCGACCTAGGGAGGTGAAATGTTAAATGGAACACAAACTAAGGAGGCAAAGTCCCTGAGCTGAAGGTCGTCTGAAGCTGATTTTTTCACTAATCTACCCACTGAAATAAGTGAGATACCCAACTGGAAACATCAGAGGAAAAACGACACCCAACTGAGTAATGGGCCTAACTGGGAAGTTGGGCCAATACTCTGCTCCCCCCCCCCCCCCCCCCCCCCCCAACCCCCCACATAACCAGGGTCGCAGCACCTTCTGAAACTCGGTTAAGAACGAAAAACCCATCACAAAATACATATTGGAGGGAAACATTGGAGATCAATAAAAAACCAAAGTAAGGATAGAAATGCATTTTTTGTAAAGGTTGTTACCAAAGTCAGTGTCCATATCCTAAGATCAGGGGGACATGTAAAGTGGGGATATTTTATTTAGCTACAATAATTTTCTCTGGGTAGGTGCCAGATCTATGTAGACATATTGATGACTAAGTCGTCGTTTCACTCAACCACGACGGACGTGCGTCTCGCAAATAGGTTTCGAAGGGGGACCGGTAAATCCAATTATGTTTTTAATCAACTTATGGTTGATTTGAAATGCATCTCCGTGGGATATCCGTAATACAATTAATATGTACGTATGGGATCTGATCAGCTGAGAGATCCTTAGGCTAATAATAGCACAATAGACCTACGGTGCTCAAATTTAGGATGAAGCGCTAGAAAACAATTAGGTACGAGTTTCGGATGCCGAAAGCACACTGACAGGTGAGTGGCAAATGGGGTCCTTTCTTTACTAATCGACCTACGGTGATGAAATTCGAAATGGAGCGCTTCTGCAACACGTAGAATATGATTACAACTTATTACAAGGTATGAAATGTACAAGAAACAAACATAGTTCCAAATAAATTCACAGTCAATGGTCCTATTCTACATGGTGGGAAAATGACTTTGTCTTAGAGGTTTTGTTCGCTAGAGGTTTTTATCATCAGTAAAAGTATATTAAGTATATTTTAATTTGACAACTAGCTTCAATTTTCACTTCGATTTCACTCATCTCGTTCACTAAAGAATCCGGTGAAGGATGAAAACTTTTTTAGGAGTTTCATATTTCAATATGGGGATAATGACTTAGGGGAAATGGGTGGTGACAGGGAGGAGTGAACGCAATGCTTTTGGGGCAAAGACCGGGAATGCTTTTGGATCAAAGGCCGGTGTTGTGTTTGGAGAAATAACGGAGCTCGCAGAGCTGCGACAACGCCACTACTCGTATTACATTTTAACGAATTACATAGAAGATCAATGTAGTTTCCCACCCCAAATGTGGGCTGCAACTCCACCAAACTCGAACTTGCGCACGACAAATGGTGTGGAATCTTTCCACAGTGGTTTTAACAACCAATTTTACTCTCCACACCCAAACATACATCTCGTCATTTCCATACTGCGAGGAGTTCAAGCGGAATTAAAATTACCTAATAGATGTGCGGAAAATTGAAGATTTAATTTTGATGAAGGATTGTGTATGAGGAGGAGTGATGGTGAAGGAAACGAACTGTACATTTTATAAAAATCTCAACAGATTTTCATTGTCCTTTTTTGTTTGATTGTTTTATAATTTTACCTGAAGTATTAGAAAGCAGAAATAAATTACTAAGCACCTACAAATCTATCGTTAATTTTCATTAGGAACAAATTATAAGTTCAATAAATCCTTGAACATAAAATAAACAATTATTCAAAATAACAAAATATAGATTGAAGTAAGAAAGACACCTTTTTATGGCAATCAAAACTTTCAGAGATGTGTAAATGAATGAATAAAATAAAGTTCCAGTCATGCAGCATGATCGTATGAACGAATTTTCATAAATGGTCGTATTACATTTATGTTATACTGTTGAAATGTTTATTCTGTTGAAATTTGAGCACTTTGAGGGCAAACAAAAATTTTATTATACATTTTATAGCAAATTAACTTTTTGTCAGTAATATTCCAATGAACAAACGATTTTGTGGATTTTTACAATTTTTTCAAGTGTTCCTATCGATTTTTAGCTTATTTTAATGAAATTTAAGTACATTTTTCAGTACAATTTTGTGCCTAAATTTTTAAATGTCCTAGTTCATGTTCGATTAATTTTTTCGAGTAGCATTCTGCTAAAAAATAGAATTTTTAACACAGAATGTGTTTTAGCCATGGACTAACTAGCCGAAAATGGAACGCGGGATGGGAACGAAATGTGTGACGGATGATTTTCACGTACAACCGAGCCGTTGGTAGGGAAATGGAATTTCCGCCATTTTAATCGCACAGAAATCGTTCACCATTCGTTGGAAAGCTCTTGATTTATCACGAATTTATTTCGTTTTTTTTTTTTTTTTTTTTTTCGTAGTTTCATACTATAACTATATAAATTGATGTTATAAATGAATAGTAAACAATGACGCTTGTTTGGTTGTCACTTGGTTGCGCGAAACGCAATTTTCGTAGTTTCATACTATAACTATATAAATTGATGTTATAAATGAATAGTAAACAATGACGCTTGTTTGGTTGTCACTTGGTTGCGCGACAACGCAAACACATTCTGTGTTTCAATAATTTCGTCCGAAGTATGTAAATAGAGGTAACCGGGGGTCCAGGGGGCTTGCCCCCTGGCGAGGCGCGGAGCGCCGAGTTTTAATTTTTAGCTGTTTTTTGCCTTTTTTAGTGATTTTTTAAGTACATTTTTTCAAATTTTACCAATTTAATGTGCTCAAAAAGTGTTGTCCAACAAACTCATCCTTTCTTTTGAAATGCTTGATTTTTTGGCGAAAGAACGAAGTTTTTATCTCAATTCTATCGAGAGTTATCGTCTGGAATGACACATACATATATATATATATGCATATAAAAAAGCGTTAAAATCCAGGAATCATTTCAGAATGCCTCAAAACAGATTTTGATGAAGAAAATTTTTGAAAATTTTTATTTTAAAATTTTTGGAGCCATTGCAATAGCTCTATTTTCTAAGAAAATTCGCTAATAGAAAACATGGGAGAGGTGGTACCGATTGTGGGGCTGTTGCGGTTTAAAAAAATATTAGCCCGTCCTGGGGGTTAGAGCTGCCAAGCATTCAGCGGTCCTTGTGGCTCGACTACTCGACGATTGGGCCGTCCTCAAAAAGAGACGATTTGCGATCTTTCCTGATCAGCTGAGTGAGCTAAAGTCTCTCCTGTTCAACCTAGGAGGTTGAAATTTTATAGGAACACACTTTGGAACATTAACGCCGTGTCCTACGTGGACGACCAAAGAGCGCGAGCGAGCGACCAGCACGTGCGAGCGACCTCGAGTCGCTCGCGCGCGCCGCTATAGTGTCCACAGTACGCATCTAGAATCCTTGCGAGGTTACCTTTGCTTCGTTCTAAGTGTACATTTTTTTTCTATTTTTGCGATATTATGAACGACTTATCCTTATATGTAATTCCGAACGGTCTTTGAAATTGTGAAGAACTTCGCGGTCCGATTTTAGTGTTAGACTGCTCATTCGAATCAGCACGGCCCCTTTGTTGCAAAAGTGTCGCCGTTCGTCTCTATACCCACCTTGATCGTGTTCTAGGCGGTCCTTATCAACGAGAGTTGTTTATTAGGCTGTGGCGGTAACTACAGTTGCCATCAATTCACGGTAAGTAAGAAACGTAGTGTAGTTACTAACATCTAGGAGGGTTATTTCTGAACGAAGAAATTGAAACTGCAGAACTTAGCGGACTTTATATATAATTCCGAACGGTCTTTACAAATAATTTCGAATCAGCACGGCCCCAAGTTTATTGCAAAAGTGTCGGTAAGTAAGAAACGTAGTGATCAGCTGAGTGAGCTAAATTCTTTCCTGTTCACTGTAGGAAGTTGAAATTTGATAGGGAGACTCTCTGTTTATTAGGCTGTGGCGGTAACAACAGTAAGTAAGAAACTTAGTGTAGTTACTAACATCTAGAAGAGCTATTTCTGAACGATCTTTGAAATTGTGAAGAACTTCGCGGACCGATTTCAGTGTTAGACTACGAGAATCACTCCATCCCAAAACGATCTCAACCAGGTAAAATGTATTTATACCAGCATCACCGATCATCCACACGAAAACACTGCCAACATTTTAGTAATTTGTGTTGGTCCCGCCGATGTGTACTCAGTGTCGCGCAATGACGAAAAGTTGACACTACAAAATCTCTCTACAAAACCGGAACCGTCAATCTTATCCAATGGGGGAAACAATTCAATTTCAACTCACATGACATCGTGGCAGCACACCTCATTACAACCAAAAACTTCAAAAATATATTCGAAGCCCGAATTGGACATGACTCAACACTCGAAATTTATCCAGACACAGAACAAGCACGAGCTTTGCTGGAGTGGTACCAGACACATCAGGTCGAAGACAGCTGTAGCATCTCCTACACACAACTCAACACCAGTTCGACATCAACGAGTACTTACTACCGATCAAGATACAATCAACGACATAAAGAAGGAGATGGGACGCGCAGATTCACACGCTTACAAAGAAACGAAGACTCGAGATAAAATTACACCATCATCTCACCATGCCCAAATTCTGAATTTCCCGATTAAACTTTTTGTTTAGTCTCATAGTGGCGAGGACCACCTCAACTGGTGATATTTATTTTATTACATTACTTACATTTTGATTGGTATTTTCTCTTTTTTAATCATTTAATAACATCGCTTTAGCTTTGCACCAAGTCACATAACGCCGCAAATAGGTAGGACTTATATTGTCACTATAATGTGCTGAGTTCCTGTTAGGTACTACTCTTATACGGACTAGATTAGGGCTTTCCCAGCCCAAACAGGCCTCTAGTTTCTTTTAAATAATGCAGCAATGCTTTATTACTTGGCGAAAAAGAATTCGTCGAGACGGAAGCCAGTTTCGAATATTTATTCAATGAGGGAACAATACGGTGAGTTCCACAATTTGTTCTCGCAACTCAGGAAGGATGTGGCGGCCTTTTTTGCTTACTCCAGGATGAAAATATCCACCTTCGATTAAGTTTATTGTTGAACATATTGAAGGAGAATTTAATCATCAAGTTACCAATTTTCAAAGGCCCGTAGGATGAAGAAAGATTGATGTTGACAATCAGGAAAGTACAAGGCTAAAAGTAATGATTTATTTTCCGTCCCTTTTGTCCCGTTTAATTATTTGTTAAGTAAATAACCCCCTTTATCGTATGGCTAGACATAATCGCCTTGATATATTTT
Source organism: Adelphocoris suturalis (assembly GCA_030762985.1). Lineage (NCBI taxonomy): Eukaryota > Metazoa > Arthropoda > Insecta > Hemiptera > Miridae > Adelphocoris > Adelphocoris suturalis. Next base: position 33,316,927 of record CM061046.1, read on the forward strand.
TCAATAGTTTTCCGTATTTAAAAACCACATCATTTCCTATTGTTCTAAATTTCCAGCCTAGTGAAAGGTACTATTATTATCTTTTGTGTATTGATTTAATTTTTTTTTTCTACTCTGTATAAATTTATATTTTCATTTTATCTGTATTTTCTTTGTATAGTTTCCTTATTGTATATTGGGCTAACTAGCCCGTAAATAAATAAATAAGTATGCACGTAATAAATTATAAAACATTTTATTTTTAATTTAGTTTATTAATCGTCAAGGGAGTTCTCTTTTCGAGAAAGCTCCCTTATCAAAATACTTTGGAACTCATTCCTAACTCTTAGTTTTTCAATTGCCCCCAGCTTTTTGAAGTATGGGAGAAGCTATTAAAAAAACAAATGTGTCTCCGTCTTCTTGTCTCACTGTCCCAGCCATTTCCAGGGAAAGAATTATAAAAATACGGGAACACAAACAAAACTTGAAAACACAAATATAACCTCCCGGCAGCGCGACCAGGCGAGCGCGCGACCAAAATCAAACCGGTTTGAAAATCAAACCCGAGCGAATCACGGCGTCGGGCGGTGGCACGTAGGACACTTCGTTTGTTTTACCTTGTTTGAAATCAGCTGGTCGCTCGCTCGCGCGCTTTGGTCGTCCACGTAGGACACGGCCTAAGAGACGATTAAAACTTAGGGCTCTTTCCTAGTCAACTAAGGATGTAAATTCTCTCCTGTTTACCCTGGAAAGTTTATATTTGATAGGGAGAATCTGTGGGCGATTACGAAGCGACTGAAATGATGGGCTCTTCCCCGATCAGCTGAATTAGCTAAATTTTCTCCTGGTCACCCTAGGAAGTTTAAATTTGAGTGTTCCTTCACATGTACGATGAAAATCATATTCACCGTAAAACATATTCATGATTTATATATTCTTCTTGAAGTGGAGGAAATTTAGGACAGTAAGTTACGTTCTCTAATTATTAGTGTGACAAAATTACTTTGAAATTAAGCTGTTCAGAATTTTGAAACTATTTCAGTCCTTAAATTTTATTCTTAAGGGTTCCAATTTTTCTGGATCTCGAATTGGCACCTGATAATTTTGAGAGTCAATTACTTGAAATTGATGTTTCTAAGAGAATTATCCATAAGCGATTCGGCTTCAGAACACTGGTCCTACTTTCTGTTATTGGATTAAACTTACTTACTTATATAAATTGCGCAAAATGATGAAAACAGCAAAAGCAAACAAGTTTGAAGTGAATACCTATTGCTTCCGTAGGAATGAATATAGTGTAGTATACGAAAGCATTGATTTTGAAGCATTCATCTCCCTCTGTCACAATGCCTAATGTCCGACGCATAAGAAATTGAGAGCCCTATTCAGTGCCCACATTACACTACCAGATTTCATCTGAATAATGCTGTCAGATAATGTGGCCATTTGTTGGCATTCAAACGTCCCGAACCGATCATACCCACGAATTCATAAAATACACTGTGATTTGGGGTAGTTTTCTATGAGGAGCAATTTTAGCTGTACCATTTAAAACTCTACGACTTTTTGCAGCCGTAGGTATATACAAAGGTGACAGTTTAATAGTTTTTGGCAGTGAATCATTACCATTCCGATCATAAGTTCTTTGCATAAATTAAGCAACATTACCATCCGAATTCAAGTCACGGTTTTTGTTAGGGAAAATCTACCGCGAGATTTACTTACCGTTTCAACTTTTGTAAGCGGGGCGAAGTCCACCGCTTTCCATTTTATAGCGCTTCCGAGGATGTCATCACTGAATGGATGCTTTTGTGTGGCTACGAATAATGAACTCGACCTTTTGGGACCTGGGATTAGTGGGGAAGGCGTGGGAACTTTCCTCCTCGACTACCTAAACTCCTTTAGGATTACGGTTGGTGAAGGACGTTTTACCTGCGTCCACTTGAATTTTGGGTTTCTGCACTAATAGCTAACGGAGATTACGAACCCTTTCATGTTCGGGGAAAACTATTGATTATTGTAGGTTAGTAGTCTATTCAGCATTTCACGAGTATCGTGAGAAACAGCGGCGTGGAGTAATGACAGGCTAACTGAAGACAGGCGGGGTTTTCCGTAGAATGTAAAATATACAGCTGATTCCTAGAATTATTTTCCCCCAGAAGTTGTGTATTAATGAATAGGTAAGACCAGGGTAGAAAAAAACATACCTACTTATAAACTCGTAAACGAGTTCCACTATCTGCTTTACAAGCAGATACCATGTTACATGGATATGTCTTTGATTGGGGATTTCATAACGGTTGTCCTCGAGAGTTGTAAAAAAATCCTTTAACTTTGGACTGTAGGCGACGAAATGTAGGATAAAGAATTTATTCTATTATTCTTGGAGACACAATAAGCATACTATACATACTATTAAAGTTATTTCTCCAATACAGACGCTATCATTTTTATGTTCATGATAGCCTGATTTTTCATTAATAAATGATATTATATCATTTATTGTTTTATTTGATAACGTTTCGTTCTCTTACTGAGGACATCTTCAGATCTTGCTTTCTTGACATTGAGTTGACTTGGTGAGCCACTGTTTTATTTGACAAATCCGTTATATTCGGATGTTTATAAATTTTTTCCTGGACACTCCAAGATCTGAAGATGTCCTCAGTAAGAGGACGAAACTTTATCAAATAAAACCATAAATGAAATAATTTCATTTATTTTCCCTGGGCAGTATCCCGACTAATTCCAACAAAACAACGGTTTACTTATAGAAATGTTGAAAATAACTGTGGAGAGAAGCCACTACAATGAGTTGTTGTTTACAGTCGACTGTTGTCAAGAGGATGATAATGTTTCCTATGGAGTGGAGTAAATGATGCTTTTGCTTTACGTTAAGAATATTGTAACCGGCTTATTAAAATTGTTTATAGTCCAATCAACTTAGTTTAGGAATTCCTTCACTGCAAAGTTTTGTCAAAATACAAAACTTTGCAGTGAAGGAATGTAGCTCATGGATATGCCTCATATGGTAACCGGAATAAAAATCCCGGAAAAATATCCCACAAGGCGGGAAAAAATCCCCAACAATACTCAGGGCGGAAAAAGAATCCCAGTCCAAAACAAAATCGAAACTATGGTGGAAAAAATAGAAATTCATAGTTTTATACGCACGCTTTAATCGTCCATAATACAGAGGAACCTGGATAATTCGAACTTCTTTAATTCTAAATCTTCTTCAATTCGAATATTTCTCTTGGTCCCTAGCATTTTGTATTTAAACAATGCTAAAAAATAGTGGATAATTCGATTTTTTTTTTTTTTTTTTTTTTTTTTTTTTTTATAATTTGAATTTTGTCGTGCTGATTGAGGTATAAATTTTAAGCTGCGACTCAAAATGATTGTAAATTTATCGGGAAATACGTTTTAGTAAAGATATTCAGCAAAAGTTTGCGCTAGAGCAATTGCATGCAAGTTAGTGCCATCGTACAGTCTGATAACTCCCCTTACCCTCCCGCCCGTCGACCGTCCCAAAACCGGTGCCAAGTGTAGCTGACGCCATGATCACGTACAAGAACTTAGACATTTTTTTTGAAAGTCGAAATGTACCTAAGTGATTCATACGTCAACTCTTTGAATGCGTTGGAGAGACTTAATTAAGGAAACAGGCCAAAATATCATCCTTTTTTGAAAAAACAATAGATTTTTTTTTTATGGTTGCAGTTAAATACAGTACCATTCCAGGTGTCTATATTAATTATTGTTCAATATTCTGTTGGTCAATACAGTATTCAATGTTACTGTATGTACTTTACTTCGTACTGTAGTTTGTTAAAATATAATTCATTATAATTTACTAAAAACTTATTTAATTCGAATTTTAGGTTAATTCGAAGTTTTTGACTGGTCCCTTGAGGTTCGAATTATCCAAGTTTCACTGTAGTACATAGGTATAAAATATGTGGGTATCCAAAAGTTGTTGGGTCGTCAGCTAGCAGTCAATAAGTCAAGTCATGTGAAGCTAGCCGTTTGTTCCTCACTCGAGGGGCCAAACGTATTTATGCGCGATTCTCCGCAAAAACTCATTGACACCTTCGTCATCGGGGGACTGGTCGTTTTACTTGGGCAAATACGAATGAACGGGATAGTGAAACCGACAGAACTTTGTGGACAAACTAGTTAGGTATTTATGAAAAAAATACCTATCTAGGTACCTTCTTTTTTGCGTTACAGAGCTTGCTGATCAAAATTTTTTATCCGTGTCTGTCTGTCTTCCTGCCTGTGTGCTTGTGCTAAATCCTTGTCACTCCCAAAACTATACCAAGTTTTAGTCAAAATTTGATGAAATATCCCTGGGTCATGCGTGTTAACTCCCTAAGGTGTCCTATAAATTCCATTGCCGTTGGATTAATTGTATTCTGTGCGCGGCTACGGCTGTGCAGCTACATTTAATTAGATATTGTCGGTATAATAGATTTTTTTTTTAGTGACTATTGCCAAGATAGAGTTCTGATGAGGGACTCTGATCAGCTGTGGGAACCCTAAAGCTTATTTAATTTCTAATCCACTGACGGTGCTGGAATTTAAGATGGAGCTCCTTTGGGTCACGAAAACAATTAATTTGCACAGAAGCGCAGTGACCAACTAAGGGGCCTGAGAGACGAACTCCTTTCCCATTCAACTCACAATGATGAAATTTGAAATGGAGCGCTTCTTGAACACGTAGAATGGAGATGGGGTGATCTGCTGAGAGACCACACAGGCTAAATTCTGTCCTGGTTGACCTAAGGTGCTGAAATTTGGAATCGAGCGCCTTTGGAATGGCTAGAAAACAGTGTTATTAAATTCTGAGGGTCCTCTGAAACTGACTTTTTTCTCCAATTAACCTACTGAAATGCATTAATTATGATTAATGTGAAAAGAACAAACATAATTTCAAAGTAATATGCAGTGTATGCAACCCTTCTACTTGATGGGAAGATGACTTAGTCACAGATCGTTTTGTTCCTGAACTTTACTGAAAAGCGTAAAATTATGAGGTCCTGGTGCTGTAATGCAGTTTCGATAAAAAATATACTATAAACGAGGTTTAATATTTACGCACCAGTGTTCTGCGTAGAAGGGCTAATACAGAAATAAACCTGTGTAAAAATTTGCAGCGTTTTTGAATTTTACGCATATTGAAACTCGAACCATCAAACTTTATGGAGGGGGTCAATTAGTTTTATTTATTTATTTATTTATTTTTTTTTTCATTCTTTATTTTTTCCTTTTATTTTAAAGATAAATGATTATTATTATTATTATTATTATTGAAAATAATCATCCAAAATCACAAAGCGAATAGTTAGGAATTCTTAATTAAATTATTGTGAAAATAAGTAGTTGAATGTAGTAGTTGAACTACAAACGACCGATATCTGAAGTTCGTTGTTATATTTATTGTTACATGGGGTCCTTGTTGTTTTGGGTTCCAGGCATTAAACTTATTAGAAAGAATACAAACTCAAAGCCAGAATGGCGGGGTGTCACACGCCATTTGGCGTATTTAATCGGTTTCGAGGAATTTGAGCCGAAAGCGTTGTTGAATATGATCATGAATTCATATATGGGCAAATATTTTGACTTTGGTACGGAGAGAAAAAAAATAAAACTTTGAGGTGTAGCCTGAAAGGCGGTAAACAAAACAAAAATCTGCCAAACGCCAAAAGGGAGTGCGCATGAAAGTGGACATCCTCCAATTTGTATAGGGTCCATTGGTATGAATTATTCATTCAGCTTCCGTGCCCTTTGTCATCATTCAGATTTGACTGAGTTGTTCACCGTCCAAGTTTCCCCCGTTCCGACCTCTTTTTTCCCACCCGGTTCCGCCTTTGCGTACTCCCCTTTCTTCCCACAAACTTTACTGTTCAAGCTATTTTAACTTTTTTATGTATTCGTTGTTCAAACATCCAACGTAGCTCGTTGTCCTTCGCAGTTAAGTAATTAGCTGGAACAGTAAATTGGATTCAGTGAGCCGAGAACCTGGAGGTCACAATCAATTCCATGTCTGAACCAATAAAAATCTACCTCTCGCTCTTTATTATTCTATTTCTCTTTTTCAATTTCTATTGGATGGGAAACCGCAAAAAAACAAGAACCCTCAGTCAGAACAACAAATTACTGATCCTCGGTTGATTACCACAAGGGTATATAGGTACCTACTCTTAGCTTTTTAGAATCGATATTAATAAAGTTTCTGCTAATTTTGAACTCAGTAAGTTAATGCAGATGATGTTCATTTCGGAGAGATAGAAATCGGCTACGCGGTCAGGTTTTTTGAGGAACTCGGCTACGGTCAGTAAAGTGTCAGGTGATTATCTAGGTCGAACCTGGTGACCACCCCTTAGGTTTGGCCAGATCATTCTGACCTAAATGCCCCACTAATCTGAAGTTTTACTAAGGGATTGATGACTTGGATGTTATGTATTTTTGAGATGCGAGCCAAACCATACGTCGGGAGGTTTAGGGATTCATACCGTGGGCAGCGTTTTCGGATTTGATTACCCGGCGGGACGGAGAAGTGAAGGGGAGTTGAACAACGCTCGCCGATGTTCTGATCTACTCCCGATTTGTGAACCCCGGCCTTCGACTCCCAAGTGTTATCATTAGGTCATTTCATCTCTCAAATTCAACTTTTTCTCTGACTCATCAGTTTCTAGTCAGTTATAGCACGCATCGAACGTTTGGCAGCAATGATGGGAAAGACGTGTTTTTTATAATAACTTGGTGTTTGTTTTTTACTAACTTCTGAAAAGTGGAGAACATAGGGTGTGTTCATATAAAACCAAACATTCTAGTAAAAGCTATTTAATAACTGCTGGTGGAGATGTAGATTTTGCTCGCGATGAACACATGCACAATGCAGAGTGCGACATCGATAAAGTTAAATTGATCTTTACGCTCTTTTATTGTTTTATTTGTATATTATTTGGTCGCGCCACTGCCTCACCTCGAGCAAGACGTGAAGTAGGTAACCGTGCCCCTCCGGTCACTTAGAGACAGCAAATTAATGAATAATTTGAAATAAAAATAACAAATTAATGAAAATAACAAATTATTTAATCAGGTGGGGGTGAACTAGTAGCATTTCTAGCGGGAATAATGTCAAACCTTACCTTAATCAAACTTAATCTTATCAATCAGATTAGTTCATACCTACTCCAAAAGCCACTTCGCGTTGTCAGTGTTTTTTCGATTTGATTCTGTTTCCACCTGTCTCGATTTGATTCCTACCTTGATTCCTTCCTGTGGGTGTTCACTCTTTGATTCTACAACTAATTTCCAACAAAACGTTCCACATCGCAATTTTTTTTAAGCCCTTGGCACTTCCTATTAACCACTCACATTCTGGAAATCGAACTATAAATATCGTCTAACCGATCTACTGACCCACGAGTTATTAATTAGGGTTCAATTAACATTCGCAACAACGGAATTGTGTATTTCCTAACAGCACAAGTTTACAAAAATGTTAATTATCACTTGTACTATTTGTATTCTACACCATGTTATATCAATGAAGAGTACACTACGGTAATAAATATTGATAAAAGTAATGAAAGCCATCCTCTTTCAGATCGTTGTGTTGTATTCTTAACGAAAAATTGTTTGGCAATGTGGAATTGTTATCACAAGGGAATGCATTTCGTGGACGTAATACGCTGTCCAATGGCTCCACTAGTACTTGACAATTCACGAAAATTGATATTGTAACAAATTACATGTCACTCATCCTTGAAAGCAACCAGTTGTTAGTACGTTTCCCCGAGAGGATCAATTTCAAATCAATAAAGCAGAAACACTTACTTTGCCCCATCTCGTCAACACTAACTCCGACTCAGTATACATATTATCACAACAAACTAATGTCCTCAAAACTTACCAGTACCTACGGGAAGCCCCACTTTGCAAAGGCCATCTCCCCTTAAACTTGATTCACTTAACTTTACCCACATGTCTATGAATTTTGACTACATTAACCTCAAGCTTTCATTTAAACTTAAACCCTTTCGAAAATAACGAAGACAGTTTTAATTGGAAACCCCTACATATTGCCCAGCCTAAAGACCTAATACTTTATCGACTGATATTGTCACCGTTCGGAGACTAAATGATAAATTATAAACAAAAATATCGGAAATCCAAAATGTCTTATCAACCTAAGCATATTGATTTATGATAACATTTTTCTTGGTGCATGAAGTGTTTCAATCTAGCGAGACGCTATTCTCGCATTGCCAAGTCTTAAAAAAACCGACTAGCCACCAATGCAATGAACAAAGCGCGCCAATATTAGTAACAAAGTAGAACTTCGGCCCAACTCTGGCCCCCTCCCAACCTCACCCTGATGGCTGAAACTTAGTATAGAGAGAGGGAGTGTAGCATAAGAGAGGCGTGGAAAATTCGAAAAATGACTATTTTTTGCATTGGCCTGATAATTATGGGTGTTTTTGGTCGAAATTGATAGCGATTTGCCATTTTTTGTATATATTCTTACCGACTGTATTACAATATAAGTTTAAATATATTTATTGGTGTTGTAAGTTGTATTAGTCATATTTAATATTTTTATTTTAGAGCGTTCAGTCCCACTAATTTCTCACTTACTTAAATGAACAATGGACTTTCCATGATCTAATTCTAATTTATATTAACAAATGTAGTACGTTTATTTGTAACTTGTAGTTTAATTAATGTTTTCTTCAGGTCTTAAAACTTTTAAAATAAAATAAATTTAGTTAATTTGAGTTGTTTTATTCTGTGTAAACACGATTAATTTAAACAATGTTTTCATGAGGGAAGCGCGAGCCTCGGGGAAATCTAAATCGGGTTGAATTGGTTTGAAAACGTTGAGAACCCCTGATATAAGCTAAAACAAGCTGCCAAAATCCGTTTTCGGACTTTTTTTTGTCTGGATTTTTCGCTTACCAGCTCTTCTCTGTCAATTTTTACTAAATTTGAAACAGGCTACATTTTGCCTGACGAAGAAGTGCCTTTCGAGGTTATAGAGCCTCTACTACCATGTAGTGGGGAATCGCAAGAGAGGGGATAAATATAAATTCTCTCTTGTTCACCATAGGAAGCTAAAATTTGATAGGGAGACTCTCTGTGACATCGCGATACGAATAAATTCAGGCCTAGGGAATTAAATTTAAAAGATAGCATCTCTGTTGTCCAACAAAAGTCGAATGGAATAACTGAATTCATCCTTTGCAGCCTGTACATTCCAACCGTTCCCTCTTAGACCACGAAAAATTTGTGATAACACTCCGCCAAAAGACGTGGAAAGAAGTGGAAAGCCAGTTATAGTGTTGGACAATTTTAAATTCACGGAACACCGGACTTTGAAAGATGGGAGTGTGTCGTTCAGGTGCTGAAATAGAAAGTCAAAATGTAATGTCACGGTGTGTAAGTACTGATTCTGGAATTAAACGAGTCCTGTCAATTAAAAACGAGCATACACACGAACCGGAATCCGATCAAGAAATTAAGCGAGAACAAGTGAGTTTATATTTTATATATAACGGCCAAAGGAGGTGGAGTTTATACTTTTATATATGGAGCCAGTAACCCCTGAAAAAGTCGACTCGTGACATGTTAGAAGCGTTGGATGAACTGTGGAACCAGTACCTTGAAGACAGAAATGTATTGAGTTACCTTGATGGGGTTAGTAAGCGCTACGACTGATAATGTATGACTTAACATTACAAGTTATCCATCATAATAACGATGACTGTGATTATAAACGCAATAAAACCTTTTCAGCATTTTTTCTATTTCCCCAAACTAGTCGCGTTTCTACCGGAGCGCTTTCCCAAAGTAGTTCTTTTTATTTCCCCAAAGTAGTCGTGTTTCTATCCGATTTCCCCAAAGTTGGCGCCCCCCTTTAGCGACGCACGAAGCGCCAAGTTTTGATGATATATGCTATATGTATACGGAGTTTAATAATTATAGGCCAGTGACCTGCGTAGAAATGTCACCTAATACAAAAATAATAAACCTCTGTGTAATGATTTGCAGCGTATCCCCCCTATACAAAACCAAAATATGATTTGGGTGTGTTTAAATTCATAACTAGACTTAGAAGAAGGAGTCACTTGAGCTTATAGTAAGTAAGTTTGATATATTGCACAAGAAGAAACGTTTTCCACTTTTCCTCATATATTTCCGATAAAAGAGGCATCCTTTCCATGATATCTCCTCTCAATATCACTTAATGCGCCCAAGAAGAATGCAACTGGTCGCCCATTCTGAGTAAACACACAGATTTATAGCAATATTGGAAACGATAGCCTCGATACAACGAGATGGGAATGAGGGTCGACGAAAGTGAGAATCGAATCATAGCAGTACCTCTATAGAGCCTTTCAAAAGCACAAAGTTAATTTGGCTGCCAATGTAAACGACGTTCTCTATCATCGTCCAATCGATTTATCTTTTACAGAAGTTTTCAGAGAATGTTGAAAATCACTTGGAGTAATAAACGAACAACAACTGCGTGAACGTTCCCATTCTGTTGTAAACTGTTGTTTTAGTGTTCAAAAGTTATGATAAATAATGAGGTATTCCACTTCATAACTCCCCAATTTCATGAAACCAGAATTTAATCCCTACAGTCGCTTCTTTTTTTTAAAATAGTTCCCCATTTCAACTATAGTTCCGCGAAAAAATTCGCAACTGCGGTCATTCATTTGAGATGTCAGGGATCTTAATTCCTCAAGGGCACTTATAGCGGAGGTCGCCAGGGGATTCCATCAACACAAGTTCACCAAAAATCACAAAGCCGTTGTTAGTAGCTGTTGCTACAAACATCTCGCCTCGTGTTGGTCATTGCTATATGAGGGATAGGTAGGTACGTCAGGGCGAAATCATTGGTTATTTATTTGGGGATGTTGCTCGCTTCGCTCGCAAACTCTGGCATGTAGGGAATGTTGCTCGCTTCGCTCGCAAATTGTGGCATGTAGGAAATGTTGCTCGCTTCGCTCGCAAAGTATGGCATGTAGGGAATGATGCTCGCTTCGCTCGCAAACGGTAGATCCCTAAGGGTAGGTTTAACTTCTGTAGGGGATGCTGCTCGCTTCGCTCGCTTGAGGAAGTTATACTGCCCACCCAACTTGGCAGACGTTTTTTTCTGTTGGAAATTCTTACAAACAAATTAAATCTTATAAAACTACGTGGACCCACGAAAAGTTTATTAGGGAATGTTGCTCGCTTCGCTCGCAAGGTATTGCTGCATAGGTGTTGGGAAATACCCGTATGAAATTCCGTTGAAATGAGTCAAGTGCGTAGTGAGTCCCCTGGGGGTCATCGCGTCCCTTTTAGGTAAGCAACGTTGTGTAACGGCGGCCCGTGGTCGATTAATTTCTGATGTTAAACGCTTCCCTCGCAATTCCCCTCCCAATTTGACCTACTTTCCGTCACTTTTTTCGATATCCGACTTCGGATTCAGATTCGGCGGGATCAAAGCTGTATTTCGCCCGCGAAAACCGTTCCGAAAAACGTACCTTTATGGGGTATATTTTAATCGGTAAAAACCAAGTTTTTCGGCGGACTTTTCGAGAAAACGGGTCCGTACTCTCGCATTTTTTTAACGCATTTCCCGATACTTTTTTCGCGAGCCGATCGCGCCGTCGTCTTCCTCGTAGGAAAACCTACGAAACCCGTATTTTTCCGGAATTGTCAACGGCCGTTTAGAGGGGTAGGGGAAGCGGGGAAGTGGAAAAAGCGCACATTAATTCTTACTTCGACCCCCCTCCCGCCCTACGGCCCATGGTTCGGGTGGGATTAGAAAATTTTAAATTCGCTCGTTCCACCTTTCGGAAAATCCCAAGAAGATCCCCCCACTCGTAGACTCCCCCCACTCAGCCGTTTGGCCGTGCATAGACACGACAGAGCGACAGACAGACGGAGTTTCATTCTTATTAATAACTAGCCGCTCCGGCTCGCTACGCTCGCCTCCACGTCCAGCCGGGGGGCAAGCCCCACGGACCCCCCATTAAGTTGCTCGCTTCGCTCGCAACGTGTGGCATGTAGTGCAAGTTTTTTGTCGGAATTTTCGAGAAAACGGGTCCGTACTCTCGCATTTTTTTGACACATTTCCCGATACTTTTTTCGCGATCCGATCGCGCCGTCGTCTTCCTCGTAGGAAAACCTACGAAACCGGTATTTTTCCGGAATTGTCAACGGCCGTTTAGAGGGGTAGGGGAAGCGGGGAAGTCCAAAAAGCGCACATTAACCGGAACTTCGACCCCCCTCCCGCCCTACGGCCCATGGTTCGGGTGGGATTAAACAATTTTAAATTCGCTCGCTCCCACTTTTGGAAAATCCCAAGAAGATCCCCCCACTCGTAGATCCGGCCCACTCAGCCGTTTGGCCGTGCATAGACACGACAGACAGACAGACAGACAAACAGACGGAGTTTCATTCTTATTAATAGTACTAGCCGCTCCGGCTCGCTACGCTCGCCTCCACGTCCAGCCGGGGGGCAAGCCCCCCGGACCCCCCATTAAGTTGCTCGCTTCGCTCGCAACGTGTGGCATGTAGGGAATATTGCTCGCTTCGCTCGCAAAGTCTGGCATGTAGGATATGTTGCTCGCTTCGCTCGCAAAGTCTGGCATTTAGAAAATGTTGCTCGCTTCGCTCGCAAAGTATGGCATTTAGGGGATGTTGCTCGGTTCACTCGCAAACGGTAGATCTCTAAGGGTAGGTTTAACTTCTGTAGGGGATGCTGCTCGCTTCGCTCGCAAACGGTAGATCTCTAAGGGTAGGCTTAACTTCTGTAGGGGATGCTGCTCGCTTCGCTCGCTTGAGGAAGTTATACTGCCCACCCAACTTGGCAGACGTTTTTTTCAGTTGGGAATTATTACAAACAAATTAAATCTTATAAAACTACGTGGAACCACGAAAAGTTTATTCGGGGATGTTGCTCGCTTCGCTCGCAAGGTATACCTGTATATGTGTAGGACAAAGTCCGTATTTATTATTTGAAATGGCTCTCGCTTCGCTCGCAAGGTAGGTACCTATGTAGGCATACCTGCTCGCCTCGCAATGTTGTGACATCGAACCCTTCACGTCAATTCTTGAGCCTTCTCTCGTCCACGGCAGAATCATTTTAATCGCTTTGCTCGCTTCTGCTCGCAATTTGACCGAGTTCTCGTCACTTTTTTCGATATCCGATTTCGGATTCAGATTCGGCGGACCCAAAGCTGTATTTCGCCCGCGAAAACCGTTCCGAAAAACGTACCTTTATGGGGTATATTTTAATCGGAAAAAACCAAGTTTTTCGGCGGACTTTTCGAGAAAACGGGTCCGTACTCTCGCCTTTTTTTTGACGCATTTTCCGATACTTTTTTCGCGATCCGATCGCGCCGTCGTCTTCCTCGTAGGAAAACCTACGAAACCCGTATTTTTCCGGAATTTTCAACGGCCGTTTAGAGGGGTAGGGGAAGCGGGGAAGTGGAAAAAGCGCACATTAATTCTTACTTCGACCCCCCTCCCGCCCTACGGCCCATGGTTCGGGTGGGATTAGAAAATTTTAAATTCGCTCGTTCCACCTTTCGGAAAATCCCGTGAAGATCCCTCCACTCGTATACTCCCCCACTCAGCCGTTTGGCCGTGCATAGACACGACAGACAGACAGACGGAGTTTCATTCTTATTAATAACTAGCCGCTCCGGCTCGCTACGCTCGCCTCCACGTCCAGCCGGGGGGCAAGCCCCCCGGACCCCCCATTCAATTGCTCCCTTCGCTCGCAAAGTGTGGCATGTAGGGAATATTGCTCGCTTCGCTCGCAAAGTGTGGCATGTAGGGAATGTTGCTCGCTTCGCTCGCAAACGATAGATCCCTAAGGGTAGGTTTAACTTCTGTAAGGGATGCTGCTCGCTTCGCTCGCTTGAGGAAGTTATACTGCCCACCCTACTTGGCAGACGTTTTTTTCTGTTGGAAATTCTTACAAACAAATTAAATCTTATGAAACTACGTGGAACCACAAAAAGTTTATTCGGGGATGTTGCTCGCTTCGCTCGCAAGGTATTGCTGTATATTTGTAGGAAAAAAATCCGAATTTATTCTGTTGACATGGCTCTCGCTTCGCTCGCAAGGTATACCTGTATACCCTTCAAGACGTAAGTGCGTGTACCTGCTCGCAACCCGTTTTCGTCAGGTGCAAGCCCCGCCTCATCAAACCCCTGACTTCGTAGAGCCTTCTCGCGAACACGGCAAAATTAATTTCTGATGTTAAACGCTTCTTCTCGCTTCCGCTCGCGATTTGACCGACTTAACGTCACTTTTTTCGATATCCGATTTCGGATTCAGATTTGGCGGGATCAAACCTTTATTTCGCCCGCAAAAACCGTTCCGAAAAACGTACCTTTATGGGGTATATTTTAATTTTAAAAAACCAAGTTTTTCGTCGGAATTTTCGAGAAAACGGGTCCGTACTCTCGCATTTTTTTAACGCATTTCCCGATACTTTTTTCGCGATCCGATCGCGCCGTCGTCTTCCTCGTTCAAAAACCTACGAAACCCGTATTTTTCCGGAATTGTCAACGGCCGTTTAGAGGGGTAGGGGAAGCGGGGAAGTCCAAAAAGCGCACATTAATTCTTACTTCGACCCCCCTCCCGCCCTACGGCCCATGGTTCGGGTGGGATTAGAAAATTTTAAATTCGCTCGCCTCCACGTCCAGCCGTTGGACAAGCCCCCCGGACCCCCCATTAAGTTGCTCGCTTCGCTCGCAACGTGTGGCGTGTAGGGAATATTGCTCGCTTCGCTCGCAAAGTCTGGCATGTAGGATATGTTGCTCACTTCGCTCGCAAAGTCTGGCATGTAGAAAATGTTGCTCGCTTCGCTCGCAAAGTATGGCATTTAGGGAATTTTACTCGCTTTGCTCGCAAACGGTAGATCCCTAAGGGTAGGTTTAACTTCTGTAGGGGATGCTGCTCGCTACGCTCGCTTGAGGAAGTTATACTGCCCACCCAACTTGGCAGACGTTTTTTTCTGTTGGGGAATTCTTACTTACAAATTAAATCTTATAAAACTACGTGGAACCACGAAAAGTTTATTAGGGGATGTTGCTCGCTTCGCTCGCAAGTCCGTATTTATTCTGTAGGGGATGCTGCTCGCTTCGCTCGCTTGAAGAAGTTATACTGCCCACCCAACTTGGCAGACGTTTTTTTCTGTTGGAAATTCTTACAAACAAATTAATTCTTATAAAACTACGTGGAACCACGAAAAGTTTATTAGGGAATGTTGTACTGCCCACCCAACTTGGCAGACGTTTTTTTCAGTTGGGAATTCTTACAAACAAATTAAATCTTAGAAACTACGTGGAACCACGAAAAGTTTATTCGGGGATGTTGCTCGCTTCGCTCGCAAGGTATACCTGTATATGTGTAGGACAAAGTCCGTATTTATTATTTGAAATGGCTCTCGCTTCGCTCGCAAGGTATTGCGTAGAAGTGCAAATGGGAACCCCCCTGTGAGGGTCCCTTCAGGTAAGCAACGTTGTGTAACGGCGGCCCGTGGTCGATTAATTTCTGATGTTAAACGCTTCCCTCGCAATTCCCCTCCCAATTTGACCTACTTTCCGTCATTTTTTTCGATATCCGACTTCGGATTCAGATTCGGCGGGATCAAAGCTGTATTTCGCCCGCGAAAACCGTTCCGAAAAACGTACCTTTATGGGGTATATTTTAATCGGAAAAAACCAAGTTTTTCGGCGGACTTTTCGAGAAAACGGGTCCGTACTCTCGCATTTTTTTAACGCATTTCCCGATACTTTTTTCGCGAGCCGATCGCGCCGTCGTCTTCCTCGTAGGAAAACCTACGAAACCCGTATTTTTCCGGAATTGTCAACGGCCGTTTAGAGGGGTAGGGGAAGCGGGGAAGTCCAAAAAGCGCACATTAATTATTACTTCGACCCCCCTCCCGCCCCACGGCCCATGGTTCGGGTGGGATTAGAAAATTTTAAATTCGCTTATACACCCTATCCGAAAATCCCAAAAAGATCCCCCCACTCGTAGACTCCCCCCACTCAGCCGTTTGGCCGTGCATAGACACGACAGAGCGACAGACAGACGGAGTTTCATTCTTATTAATAACTAGCCGCTCCGGCTCGCTACGCTCGCCTCCACGTCCAGCCGGGGGGCAAGCCCCCCGGACCCCCCATTAGATTGCTCGCTTCGCTCGCAAAGAGTGGCGTGTAGGAAATGTTGCTCGCTTCGCTCGCAAAGTGTGGCATGTAGGGAATGTTGCTCGCTTCGCTCGCAAAGTGTGGGATGTATACATGCGATATATTACAATTGAAACATGTAGGGGATGTTGCTCGCTTCGCTCGCAAACGGTAGATCCCTAAGGGTAGGTTTAACGTGTGTAGGGGATGTTGCTCGCTTCGCTCGCAAACGGTAGGTCCCTAAGGGTAGGTTTAACCTCTGTAGGGGATGCTGCTCGCTTGAGGAAGTTATACTGCCCACCCAACTTGGCAGACGTTTTTTTCTGTTGGAAATTCTTACAAACAAATTAAATCTTATAAAACTACGTGGAACTACGAAAAGTTTATTAAGGAATGTTGCTCGTTTCGCTCGCAGGGTATTGCTGCATATTCCGACATGTGAATAGCTAAAACTACCTACGAATTTGCACCGCTTGGGATTTGGAACCCCAAAGGGTGTTAGGGCATCATTAGCGACCGTTATGTGACCGTTATGAATAGCTCGCAAGAGGCCAAGAGCGAACTTTGAGTCCCTTCAACTCGCATTATTGTGAAACGGCGGCCCGGGTCGATTAAAAATGTAATTTTAAACGCTTCCCTCTCTTCCGCTCGCAATTTGACCGAGTTCTCGTCACTTTTTTCGATATCCGATTTCGGATTCAGATTCGGCGGGATCAAACCTTTATTTTGCCCGCGAAAACCGTTCCGAAAAACGTACCTTTATGGGGTATATTTTAATTTTAAAAAACCAAGTTTTTCGTCGGAATTTTCGAGAAAACGGGTCCGTACTCTCGCATTTTTTTGACGCATTTCCCGATACTTTTTTCGCGATCCGATCGCGCCGTCGTCTTCCTCGTAGGAAAACCTACGAAACCCGTATTTTTCCGGAATTGTCAACGGCCGTTTAGAGGGGTAGGGGAAGCGGGGAAGTCCAAAAAGCGCACATTAATTATTACTTCGACCCCCCTCCCGCCCTACGGCCCATGGTTCGGGTGGGATTAGAAAATTTTAAATTCGCTTATACACCCTATCGGAAAATCCCAAAAAGATCCCCCCACTCGTAGACTCCCCCCACTCAGCCGTTTGGCCGTGCATAGACACGACAGACAGACAGAGCGACAGACAGACGGAGTTTCATTCTTATTAATAACTAGCCGCTCCGGCTCGCTACGCTCGCCTCCACGTCCAGCCGGGGGGCAAGCCCCCCGGACCCCCCATTAGATTGCTCGCTTCGCTCGCAAAGAGTGGCGTGTAGGAAATGTTGCTCGCTTCGCTCGCAAAGTGTGGCATGTAGGGAATGTTGCTTGCTTCGCTCGCAAAGTGTGGGATGTATACATGCGATATATTACAATTGAAACATGTAGGGGATGTTGCTCGCTTCGCTCGCAAACGGTAGATCCCTAAGGGTAGGTTTAACGTGTGTAGGGGA
Organism: Adelphocoris suturalis; assembly: GCA_030762985.1. NCBI lineage: Eukaryota > Metazoa > Arthropoda > Insecta > Hemiptera > Miridae > Adelphocoris > Adelphocoris suturalis. The sequence goes on from CM061046.1 coordinate 33,334,585, forward strand.
TGTTGCTCGCTTCGCTCGCAAACGGTAGGTCCCTAAGGGTAGGTTTAACCTCTGTAGGGGATGCTGCTCGCTTGAGGAAGTTATACTGCCCACCCAACTTGGCAGACGTTTTTTTCTGTTGGAAATTCTTACAAACAAATTAATTCTTATAAAACTACGTGGAACCACGGAAAGTTTATTAGGGAATGTTGTACTGCCCACCCAACTTGGCAGACGTTTTTTTCAGTTGGGAATTCTTACAAACAAATTAAATCTTAGAAACTACGTGGAACCACGAAAAGTTTATTCGGGGATGTTGCTCGCTTCGCTCGCAAGGTATACCTGTATATGTGTAGGACAAAGTCCGTATTTATTATTTGAAATGGCTCTCGCTTCGCTCGCAAGGTATTGCGTAGAAGTGCAAATGGGAACCCCCCTGTGAGGGTCCCTTCAGGTAAGCAACGTTGTGTAACGGCGGCCCGTGGTCGATTAATTTCTGATGTTAAACGCTTCCCTCGCAATTCCCCTCCCAATTTGACCTACTTTCCGTCACTTTTTTCGATATCCGACTTCGGATACAGATTCGGCGGGATCAAAGCTGTATTTCGCCCGCGAAAACCGTTCCGAAAAACGTACCTTTATGGGGTATATTTTAATCGGAAAAAACCAAGTTTTTCGGCGGACTTTTCGAGAAAACGGCTCCGTACTCTCGCATTTTTTTGACGCATTTCCCGATACTTTTTTCGCGATCCGATCGCGCCGTCGTCTTCCTCGTAGGAAAACCTACGAAACCCGTATTTTTCCGGAATTGTCAACGGCCGTTTAGAGGAGTAGGGGAAGCGGGGAAGTCCAAAAAGCGCACATTAATTATTACTTCGACCCCCCTCCCGCCCTACGGCCCATGGTTCGGGTGGGATTAGAAAATTTTAAATTCGCTTATACACCCTATCGGAAAATCCCAAAAAGATCCCCCCACTCGTAGACTCCCCCCACTCAGCCGTTTGGCCGTGCATAGACACGACAGACAGACAGAGCGACAGACAGACGGAGTTTCATTCTTATTAATAACTAGCCGCTCCGGCTCGCTACGCTCGCCTCCACGTCCAGCCGGGGGGCAAGCCCCCCGGACCCCCCATTAAGTTGCTCGCTTCGCTCGCAACGTGTGGCGTGTAGGGAATATTGCTCGCTTCGCTCGCAAAGTCTGGCATGTAGGATATGTTGCTCGCTTCGCTCGCAAAGTCTGGCATGTAGAAAATGTTGCTCGCTTCGCTCGCAAAGTATGGCATTTAGGGAATTTTACTCGCTTTGCTCGCAAACGGTAGATCCCTAAGGGTAGGTTTAACTTCTGTAGGGGATGCTGCTCGCTTGAGGAAGTTATACCGTCCGTATTTATTATTTGAAATGGCTCTCCCTTCGCTCGCCTATGTATACCTGCTCGCCTCGCAACATCGTGACATCGAACCCTTCACGTCAATTCTTGAGCCTTCTCTCGTCCACGGCACAATTTTAATCGCTTTGCTTGCTTCCGCTCCCAATTTGACCAAATTCTCGTCACTTTTTTCGATATCCGATTTCGGATTCAGATTCGGCGGACCCAAAGCTGTATTTCGCCCGCGAAAACCGTTCCGAAAAACGTACCTTTATGGGGTATATTTTAATGGGAAAAAACCAAGTTTTTCGGCGGACTTTTCGAGAAAACGGGTCCGTACTCTTGGAGTCACACATTCTTACAAGTTGGTGCTCTAAGTGATAAGGTGATCTAGAGTACTTAGGTACGCATGTATCCGTATGATGATGGAGGATGAGGTTATGAAAAATGTGCAACATTCGTGTGATGGAATTTTCCATTTTAATGTCGATATGTTTTTGGGCTGGGGGTCAGTCTGAAACGCACAACACCAACACCAACATTTCCGATAATTTCTTGTGATTTCCGCTTACAACGCAGCCGTTCCAAGGGAAATGTAACTCTGCCAATTTTTTGAATGACTGAAATGGTTCACCACTCATTAAAAAGATCTCAATCAAGGCAGAAATCATATACTGCCTCTTTGGTTCCGAAAATGAAAGCAGCTGAGCTACAAGCAATGTCATTAATGAATTATAAAAATTCTTGATGTATAATAACGTGACATGGTAGTAACCAGAATGACTCACTACGGGTTTATTTAACCGAAAGATCCGATAGATGAAATTCGATATCAAGACTCTGAATAAATGAATGAAAACATGTTGACATGGAAAATGTCTTTGCTCTGGGGGGTCAACCAAAAATTTTCGTGACGCAAAAAATGTCACAATTTCTAATGATGTTCACGTACAACCAATCCGTTGCTAGGGGAATGGAACTTCCGTAGTTTTCATCGCACAGAAATCAATCGCCACTCGTTGGAAAGCGCTTGATTTATGTGAAAAGTGTTCACATCTCAAGCTACCAATTTCCCCCTCCTTACGTACCTGGCAACATTCCTAAACTAAGTTGATTGGACTATAAACAATTTTAATAGGTAAGCCGGTTACAATATTCTTAACGTAAAGAAAAAGCATCATTTACTCCACTCCATAGGAAACATTATCATCTTCTTGACAACAGTCGACTGTAAACAACAACTCATTGTAGTGGCTTCTCTCCACAGTTATTTTCAACATTTCTATAAGTAAACCGTTGTTTTGTTGGAATTAGTCGGGATGCGGCTCAGGGAAAATAAATGAAATTATTTCATTTCTTACTGAGGACATCTTCAAATCTTGGTGTGTCCAGGAAAAAATTTATAAACATCCGAATATAACGGATTCGTCAAATAAAACAGTGGCTCACCAAGTCAACTCAAGGTCAAAAACCCAAGATCTGAAGATGTCCTCAGTAAGAGAACGAAACGTTATCAAATAAAACAATAAATGATATAATTTCATTTATTAATGAAAAATCAGGCTATCATGAACATGAAAATGATAGCGCCTGTATTGGAGAAGTAACTTTAATAGTATGCATATGCATAGTATGCTTATTGTGTCTCCAAGAATAATAGAATAAATTCTTTATCCTACATTTCGTCGCCTACAGTCCAAAGTTAAAAGATTTTTTTAGAACTCTCGAGGACAACCGTTATGAAATCCCCAATCAAAGACATATCCATGTAACATGGTATCTGCTTGTAAAGCACATAGTGGAACTCGTTTACGAGTTCATTTTTTATTTACAAATCTCCTTAATGCTAGGTACTTTGTAAACATGGTTACGGCTATGGTATAGCTTACCTCCAGCCGGAGTTCCCCGATTTATTAAATAAATTTAATAAATTACACAATGTTACCTGTTTGATTTGAAACTTATTGTTGCATGTCTAATACTGTAATTGTTATTGATGGTTACATGAATAAAGTTATTGTTATTAGTTTACAATGTTGTTGTTGGAGTTGATTTCCATTTATTTACAACTGCTTCAATTTAATCTGTAACTGATACTGCCTGAGTAATTAATTATAGTTGAATTCAGCAATTAAGAAGCGTATATATTCCCAAGCCGATTTTACAAACTTACACAAACTTCCCCAATCACCTCCGTTAAATATTGCAATCAGCTCCGTTCTGCTGATAACAGCGTGCTTGTGCCAATATATGCTCTCCTGAGGTATGCCAATAAAGGGCAACCAGCCAAGAAGTGCTCCGTAACTTCTACTTCCCTAATGTTGCATAACGCACAGAGATATATCCTGTTGGGTATCCAAGGAATATAGTTCAGGTGAAGTAGTTCTCCGCTGCATTTTAAGATACACGAGACACTTTCCAGATCTAAACCAAGTGATAGGGCGTTGATGTCATGATTCAGTTCCCTTTATAGAGAGTGAAACTGGCCTTCTTGGCATCTCTGGGTTAGTTCGATTCTGGTCCCTCTTAATTCCAACTACTACAGACTGAAGGTTCGTTGACACTCCGCACGCCCTTCTTCAGTTCAGAGATCCTGATGAGATTTCTCGACTTCGCTTCCGTATTCCTCGACATATGATTGCCAGGTCGTTACCCATTCCAGGTTTTTGCTAATAGCATTTTAGACCAAGATTCATGCGTTTCTAAAAGGAGGCAATCTCATTACTCTTAAAATAAGCTTTGCATTCATTGGTGATCCCCAAATCTGGCAGCCATTGCACAGCCAGTACTACTGCCTTGAAGATACCAACCTAAGTATCCAGCGGAACCTCCTTTCCATAAACAATCTGGACCAAACCGAGTTGATACTCATTTTGGGCTATTTATTTTGTATAGAGAGACGCTAAGTAACATTTACCGTGGAGATTTATTTTCAGAATATTAGTTTTTGTAACTACATGGATTGTATAAGCTATCTTGGACTTCATTGGTAGATCAACGGAGAAATTATTATAATAATTGCCCAAAGAGCAACACTCTGCCACAAGTTAAAAAGAGACAACGACTAGCCGGTATACTCACAGAATAAAAGCTACAACTTAGACAGGATTATTAATCGATTTTAGGAATTTAAGCTGACTTTTAAACGCAACTCAATAAAATTGCAGGGAAGGTGGTATAGTTAGTTTTCTCCCACGATAGATTACAAAGGTTTATCATTAAAGAAAATAACCAAAATTGATGCAAAAACCATACCTGCTCATAAACCGTACACAATGCATAAGAAATCATCACGAAATTTCTTCATCTAAAACTATCTCAAGCATTAGATAATGCTTGGATAAAAGACTATATTTTTAAGGTACGAAACATTTTCATAGCACAAAACAAAACTGTCTCTTTTGATTTTTTGCATAATCTATGGCAAGAATGAATTTAGTACTTTTTTAAAAAAATTTGGTGTTATTATTCCTTATAGAACTAATCACTAGAAATGGCGTTATTAGCAAAGATTTTCTTAATTACATTACTAGGTATCACTTCCCATTTAGATTTAAAATGTCGTGTGTTTGATATGTTTATGGTTGTCGAAGTATGGTAAATTAGTAAGCTACTTGATGCAACGTTAGGTGAGCAATTATTATTAATCTACTGTCGCCGTCTGAAAGACCAAAAAATATGTTATCTCCGTGAGAAAGTGCAAACTCCTCAGTATTTCGCTTAGGTCGTGAGAGTGTATATTGGCTGTCAGTTCTTTCGAATCATCAAATTCCCTGCGTTATCTATTTTATGAGCCCCTGGTTGGAAAAAATCAAGACAAAGACCGTATTGGAGAGGGTATAGGGTATAGGGTGGGGTACTCGATTTTTATCAGTGGGAGTAGTTCCCAGATTCAGTATATGTCCTGCAGTTTGAGTGTAAGGTTCTCATCAAAAATAATGGTCCCATCGTTTGTTCGTGATTCTCATTCCAGGGAACTTGGACCTGATGATTATTATCGTGGAGTGCCTATGTACAGTGTGGCTTATGGTCATCTTAACTACTACGAAGCATATCCCGCTTTTATGTACAGCGAATTGATGCCGGTTATGGATTTAAACTCCATGCCAGAGTGTAATTACATGCTGAGAAGATTGTCCAGGGTTCGGCTGAACACCGTACTCATCAATGCCTACTACTACACACCGGACGGTGAGGGACGTATAGTCACTGAAGAAGGCTTCCCACTCCGACCCCAGATATGGTGCCATCACACGGGTTGTGAATTAAGCCCCATACTTTATACTAATCTCACTCCTTACTCTCGCATGACCTATGAGGACCATATGGAGGAATACTTGATCATATTGGCATCAACCTCTACTGAAGCAGTGTCCGAAAATAGCGGAAATTTTCTCCATAGTATTTTAGGATACCATTCGGAGTATTTCCAATTCAAAAAGGCCATTGACTCCATCATAAAACATGTACTTGGCGATTGCAGCGTTAAAAACCAGCTGCTACTGATCAAAAAAATCACCTACCTCCTCAACAAACCATGTTCGTTTGCGAGAAAACACAGGCAACATAAAAAAAAGAAGAATTGTCACAACTGTTATTGCTGGGTCTACCACCTAGCAAAAGAGCTGCCTAGGATACCATCCATTGATTACACTGCTGCAGTATATGTGTTGAAGGTAACATATCCCGCCTTGGTGGAAGTCAAGACCTACCTGCCGGAAAAGGTAATCCGTGGTTCGCCCAACCGTTAAGTAGTTACACACTAAAATATTTTCGTTTTATTTGTGGATATTACTAGCAAAGAAGTAGTTCTATGCTAATAATTGTTTCTTACGATTAACCAGCTAGAATTCGTTACCAATTAACATGTTAATCTGGTACCACATTTTTATTGCTCCATTTTAAAAATCTTAGTTTTATGTTAAGTAAGCTTAAAAATAAAACTTAATTCTATTTCATTGATCGATTCATTTTAGGTTATGATTATTTATTTATATTTACATGTTTAAGTTTGTTCAAATTGACTGCATGCAAAAGCAGCGGTTGGAGTTAGCAAATATATTTACTTTTTCAAAATATTTCTGTTTAAATGTTTTTTCGTCTAAAATTCGTTCATTGTAAATATCTGTTCACAACTATTTTCTAAGTTCCATTATAAATTAAATAACTTGGTTCTGTATAATAATCGCAAACAAAAGTCAATTTCAAAATATTTGGACGTTTTTCGTAAGAATTTTTTTCACTGGTTTTTGAAGAATGATTCATCGAAACTTTACTTCGATGTTGTGTACATACGTTAACGAATGTCTTATACATATTATTTAAGTATTTTACAATATAACTTTACAAAAAAATATTGATGCTATACCATTTAAAGCCATTTTTAACAGTGTTTAGATACTATTCAAAATAAGCAAAGTTTTGAGGATAATAGGTGTTGTTTGCCTAATACGTCTTTCATTTTGAGATGCTTAGTGTTTTAGTTGAAATAAATAAAAACCGTCTCAGTTTTATGTTCAGATATCACCAAGAATGACGACTGGCAAATGCAATGGCTAACTAAGGATATTTCAACCGTGAAATCCTAAAAATCCATCACGCTTTGGTCATTGCCCCATCATACAATCATACTATCCCTTCATGCTGTATATATAATTTATATAGACTATGTATACGTATATAGTTTTCTAAAAAGAATTTAGTGTTTTGAAATAGAATTCAATGTTGTTGCAATTGAATTAAACGTTTCACGTTTTGAAGGGAGAACTTTTGGTTTATTATTTTCAATAACCCACTTAGAAGAAAACAATTTAACCCCCCCTCAAAATTTGTTGGTTTACGTTTCAAGACGCATAGAATCCAAAAATTGAATTTGAAAAAATCCGTCCGTCCACCGTAGTGGTGCAAACGTGGAAAAACACCATTTTCTGAATGTGGGACTTTTAATTATTTAATGAACTTTTCTGATAATAAATAGGTAGCTGTTGAATCAAGATATGATAACCGTTTATCGATTAAAATTCTATTTTATTCCGGTTTACTCTCCAAAGTTCAAATTTAGTGGTAATTGTTAAAATACCCGTGTTTTCTACTCTTGTATCAAATACTTTCACTCTCACTGCTTACTCGTTTTTAATCAAACATTCTATGAGGTATTGTTGTTGGCACTCTACTCGACCGATTCATCATTTTAAAAAACAGGCTAACGAAACGAGAAAAAAAGTAAAAGCAACTGGTCTGAATAGTGAGCTAGAACACAGTTACCCTATATCTTTAAGCTTTCAATTTCAGAGCCATTAAGCTACAAATTAGTTCCTTAAATGTGAGCTGTATATCGTATGAACAACTTTAAAAATAATATAATGTAGACTTTTGAAGGACAAAATGACGTCAATATCGATTTTTATTTTTTAAACATGAAAATAAAAAGTTCCAGTCATGCAGCTTGACCATATGAGCTAATTTCCGTTAATTTTTTGCATTATTAAGGTTCACCTAAAATGTGACGATTTTCATGACTAAAAACCGTGAAAACCTACGCAAAATCGTTCTAAAATTATGCCAAAATCTTTATCAAAATATTCACCACTTCTTATTGATCGGAGGTGGAAGTGAAATGTAAAATGTTTCGGTGCGTTGAATAAAAAAATAATTACGCAAATTTCTTAACCTGTTATTCCAGAGTAGGCTTCTCATCGGTAGAAAGGTGCATGACTATTTCCCTACCTACGAATTGAAAATGAGAAAATGTAATTTTGGTATAAAAACAAGTCTATACTTACCTAATAGCTCACATTAAGGAAAACAATAACTCTAACATTCATCTTCGCTCCTAAGTCCTGAACGCGAGAGGCTGGTCTCACGAAACCGTGTCATTAAACGTCCTGACGCGCACCTGCCTTCCTTGGCGTTTTTGTGAACTGTGATCGGAGACTATGGAAGACAGTGACCTTTTTTTTTTTTTTTTTTTTTTTTTTTTTTTTTTTTTTTTTTTTTTTAATATATTTTATAATGTTCGATAAAACAACTACCAGGACCACCGGCGATGGCCTTCGTTTTTCTAGTCTTTCAAACTTTGAAAATCATGATATTTTAATTGAAAAATTAAAAACTGTGCTTAGTACTGAATTAACATAGAGGATGGAGGGTAATGAAAATCCACACTTACTTGTACCAAAACTTGCATTTTATACATAAGTATATAACCTTTTAAAACTTTTTCCAGTGTCAGGGATTTTAAACATAATGACATCTGCTGGGATCAATACACGCTAATCTCTCAAATAGGAAATGAACATGGTTACCCCTAATCAATGGACGTTTGGAAATGGAATAATAATGTACAGAGAAGTATTCAGTAGGGATCTAAGGATGGGTGAAAAATACAACGAATAAAAGTAAAACTAGACAATCATTTCTCGAGGTTTTTGGACAGTTCCGTTCACTTTGCGCCGTCCACCGTTCGAAGCTTTTCTCCGAAACTACTGGAGACTGGACCAAACTTTATTATGTAAATTTGGCTAAAAAACCGTACATCTGCCGGGGATGTGCCACTAGGTAACATTGGCATTAATTCTGATAAATTCTAAACGGCTGTAATTAAGGGCTGAAATATTGAACAATCGAGATGTCGAAAACGTTCAAGAAAACAGTAATCATTTTTTTATTGTCATTGATAAATATTATGCCAAAGAATTGAATAAACCATCCGAAACGCTTTACGTTAATCCGTAAAAGAATTTGTAAAAAAGCCCTTGGATTTATAGGCGCGAGAATATCGCCAGTCAATCGCTAAATTCATTAATGATCGCTAGATAATGGAATCGGAACACATACTACTTGCATTGTAAGTATCAGGTATCAGCTGATATAATTCCTATCAAATTATCGATAACTCTGATATCAATTAGCTGATATCGAATATTATCCTAACTCTGCGAAATCAAGTTTATTAACGATTGTACATGCGGATGGATTAAAGAAGCACAGTTAGATGCTTGAATTTAAAAAAAAATCCAGTTTGGACCATTCGAAAATAATTCCTGCATTTCAAGTTAATATTAAATTTACCATGTGTAAGTCTCAGCAAAAGAAGACCCTTACCCCCCCCCCCCCCCCCCTCAACATTTTACTGAATGCGTAAGATAAAAATGCCTTAAAGTTGCCCCCATTAATACGTAAATCTCACAATTAAAAAAGAAAATTAGCACACGTGCGCATGTGCACTAAATTTCTTTATCAGGTGGGAACACCCTTTTTTTAAATTTATTGTAGATTTGGAATCAACATGTTCATGGAAACTTCACTCAAAATCTGAGTGCGCAAATTACGCTATAATTGTAAGCAAAACATTGAGATTTCGAATATAATTATTCATTTCAATTTCTTACTTATTCAATTGCCACATGTGATGAGTGACATATCGGTACCTATTTTTTTATGCTGAATCACGCACGCAGTAATGTTCATTTATTGGTGAAAGCGGTGGCAGAACAAATGGCAAAGATTTTCGAGCCTTATAAACACGTAAAAATTGCATTTCGAACAATTAATACGAACAGACCACTATTTTCCAAACCGAAAGATTTCACAACAAAAGAACAACGTTCAGACTTGGTCTACCAGATTCCTTGTGGTAGTAGTGGGTGTGGAAGTATATGTGGGGGAAACGTCTCAGTCCGTTCGGCGTCGTATTTCAAAACATGAATCGGATCTACAACAACATTGCCGATCTTCAGGACATACTATATACTTCGAAAATTTCAAAATTGTAGGAAGAAAATTTAATTTGCAAAAAATAATATTTCTAGAAATGATTAAAGTAGAAAAATTCAATTCAATTAACTTCCGAAAATACCCACAATACTTGAGCAAAATTTACTCGTAATTGATTGAGGGACTCTAAATTTATAATTACCGTCACCAGTAAAATTGGTAAGACATACGAAAAAACAGTTTTACCAATACAAACTTGAACAATTTGAAATTTGATTTTCTTAAACTGATAACGTGATAACTTTAAATTCGATTTTTTATCACAAAAAAAGAAAACGATACATAAGTATTTATTTAACAAATTTTGAATTTTATATTTTGGATTTCGTCTCCCTGAAGAAGCCCCAGTTCCTGGGGAGAAACGTTGGAGAATAATTTAAAAAAAAAACAATTTAAGGACAGAAAGGCCTTTTTTTGTAAAGTCTTGTTATAATTTGAGCTGTACAAATGAAGAAAAGTTGCAATTTAGTAACACACACACACAGACACCATTAGGTTTTTGTAATAGGTAATACTCGTAGTACGGATACAGGGATTCATGTTTTGGTTCTTTACATCGGTAACAGAAATAAAATTAGTTTTTTTTTTTAAGCAATGGGCCATTCTTAATTCGTTTAAACTGAATCAGGCTGATTGCACTGGCAAATTTTGGCTGAACTTCTTTGTACTGAAACTTGAACTTGTCACATAAATCTTGAGGGACCCTTTAATTCTAATGTATTGGCGAAACTCCAATTCGTCATGCGGGGAAGACTGTTTTATCCCGTCTCGACACCCCTGGGATTGCAAACGTTGAGGGAAGGGTTGGGAAAGGAACGCTCTAAATCCAGAAATATAAATCTTCCTAAACGCTGGTCCGGTAATGGAATAATTTATTTACGTTATATCATGAGGCTTCAAAGCAGAAGGTGGCAGATGATGTGGTTCAGTCATAATATAAAACTGGAATAGGTTGGTATGGTTTCTCTTTACGATGAAAATGTATGGAAATATTATTCTAGTTTGGGCTTGTAATATAATTGGGTTCTGGCGGTGTTACCTAAAGCTATCTGTAGAGCGGAGAGACTCACTTAAATATAACATTGATTCTCTCAAATTTCGGTTCTAGTATTTCAAGTTTACGACCTCATACAAAAAATGTATACTTACCTAATATATTAGCTCACTCACGAATGTTGAGATAAATACGTTAAGGCATAAAACCAAATGGACGGCATTAAGTAAAAAGAAACCTCCACACAAAAATATGAAAATCATGTAAGAATCGATTTCTGTGGCTCTCTTGTGTGACCTTATTTTACTTCTATTAAATCGACAATAAATAAATATTCCTTAATCGAAAAAAATTCTATACAAAAATGTTCAAACTCCGAAACCACCGTTAGTGAAATGGAACCAAATGAGCTTAACCTCGCCACTCATAATAAATCGACTGGTAACATAGTAACGCCGTGGTTTTCCTATATTTCATCGGGTTTACAAAGTAACGGTAATTCAGTAGTAGGCCTCTGTGGTCGAATGGTCAAGGCGCGAATGCCGCTCGTATCCTGGGTTCAATTCCCGGGCTGGTCTGTACCCAATTACGTGCGTGATTTTGTTATGGCTTATTGTACAAATTGAGATAGGTATCCAAAAATGGGCTTACTCAAAGAAACAAACAACTTTTTTTTCAATTCAGTAGCGACCCATTGCTCAGGCGTGATTGAGCAATTGATTCTTAGATTTGGATTCAACAACATTTAACAGTAACTAAAGTATTGCCAAGCAACTAGGACTGCAGTAAGAGTCTAACACTCAGTGATTCTTTTGGAGTAACGCATTGCAAACATACAAACTTTCCAGCTTGAACTTCGTTCCTGCTAATAGAGCTGATTGCCTAGACATCTTCATATCTACGGTAAGTGTTCCAAGTTACTTACATTCCTGGGAATAACTTGTCAGCAACCATTTGAATAGTTCATAGGTATTAATTTTTATGAATGTACCTTGGCATAAAGTCCCCCGAACACAATCTACCACTCGTACAAATACAATCGTAACAACCTTTATCGATTTTTCATTCACTTTTTATTCCAGCAACTAATTAGGTAGGTACCATAAAACTTTCCCTAGCTCGAGCTTAAAATCTTCTATTTCTTGTTTGATAGTTACGATAACGCCTTATTTACTCAACCATCCCTACCTAGTCAAGCATTGGTTCTATTAGATTTGGAGAAAACCGTTACCAGCAATCCGACCTATTAACACCTGGCAACCGCAAATACACCCCACATCGTCTTTAACTTCCTCTTTATTCAGAGAAGCACAGTTTCAACTTTTAGTACCTCAAGATGGATAGGAACGAAATGAGTTTAAGAGATCACTCAGCTGATTAGAGCCGTTTCTCAAGTTGTAGTTATACTCTACCACAACCAAAGGCCCTGTTCCAAGATTCAGTATCTCGAGTTGAATAGAAATAAATTCAACAACAGAGCTCTCTCATCGGATTAGTGCGGGTTCTCAACTAATTAAACCCTACCACACCCAGATGGGCCGTGTTCCAATGTACAGCTTGTTGAGTTGAATAGGAACAAAATTATTTATTTAAATAGGTACAGATGATAGCTGTGCCCACTCGCTTCTCACGCTCGTTCTAAATGGAGATCAACGCGTACCTTAATGATCATATTTTTTAAATAAATGTTTTCTGTACCACCAGAAAAGTTCAAAAGTTCAGCGTCTAAAGTTGAATAGGAACTACGTAAGCTACAGAGCTCACTCTGCTAATCGGATCGGTTCCACATCTTGCAGATACTTCATCCAATGAAGACCTGTTACAAAGATCATCATTTTGAGTTCAATAAGAACAAAATAAATTATTTATATAGGTATATGAATACAAGACAGCCTATAATTACAAAATAATTTTTCTGTTTATTTAATTTTTTAGTTTTCTGTGGTTAATCTGTTTCTGACTAGGGCTATTTTTTATTAACATAAATCAAGCATGAATATCCATCGAAGTGTTGAGATTAGATTGATAGTAGTTTTATTCTGGATCAATACATTCCGGAATCATTTACTTTTTTTCATGCATTTGTTTCATTTTGGTTTATTATAATTACTAAAATTGGTATACAAGTCAATAATATACGTGTGTCCAAGAAGTGATAGAATTTTGTTGCGTCAAAATCAAAGTACCTACTGTAAGCTTTCAAGAATTCCAAAACAACAATGAAAGTTGAAAATCATGCTATAATTTTGCTAATTCTGCTTCGTACCTTTTTAATAAGGACGTTCGTCGTTAGAAATGATGAAGAAGTATAGATGTGGCAAAATTGAAAATATAAATAAATAAATAAACCAAAACTCACATAGGTAAGTGATTGAAAAATCCGGAATTTTAGTTTTGATTAATAGCGATGACTGTAAATTTATTGGGTGGCTTTCTGTTAGGCCGAGTTGCAATCATTTTCGGTTGTTTATTGCTTTCTTTCAGAACGACCGCATAAAATTTCCTTTTAATTAGGGAGGTACCTACCGGAGTGCTTGCTATGTCGAATACCCTATCCGGCCACTTCAAAGCCATCCACTCTCACCGAATTGACCCCGCATGAAATAATTAGAACACCGTCACTTCAAGAGAGGCGCGTGCAGTTGGAAACAAAAGACGAGGATCGTTTGCAGGTTAAATAGGTCTCCCGTCAGTGGGCATGTGGAGCCAATGATGTTTGGTTTGATGGACGGTGGGATGTCGATCGGGATAATAAAATCAACCGATGGACGCAAACGAGGGCGGAACCCATTTGCTGCCCGTTGAAGGGTCCGTTCACCGAGTAGACAGGAAAAGATCTGTGGCGTCACCACATCACTGTTCTATCAGTGAGGTCGCAGGAATGATGAACGCTGGCGTGTCCCCTATCACTTCTCACCCTGTCAGGGACTTATTAGCCCTTGTCAAATGAACCACTTGAAACGCCTCAATGGGTCTCTAGTTTTAATTGCAAGGAACATAAATTGCAGGAAACATGATGAAATAGAGTGTTCGAACATTATCCCTTAAAAGAATTTCCATTAAAACCGTCCACTATTCTCTTTTCATTCATCTCTATAAATTCTATTTAGTAGAATTCGCAAAGTTTTTTTGTGGTTTTGTAATTTTAGCAGAGTTGGGATTAAATTTTCTATAGTAACCTAAAAGTAAGAGGAATGGTTTGATTTCTTTTCTTGTCTTAAGAACAGAAAATTTTGCAATTGCTTCAACTCTATCCAGTTTTGGTTTAACTCCTTCTGCGGATACAACAAGTCGTGGGAATCCTGTTTCTTTAAGTAAAAATTTCGTTTCGTCTAACTGAATTTTTAAATTTTTTAAAATCCGCTTTTCGGAGTTTTTTGAAGGCGAAGGCGTTCTATGTGACTGCGCCAGTAACGTCGGGAGCCGAGTAAAACGAGTATGAAAAAATCACTTTACTTTATTAGGAACCGACGGAACACAATTTAAATGAAGAAAAACGGAATGGAGGTACGCAACGAGACTGACTCGCACAATGGGGGGGATCGAGCTTTTATAGCCTTGGTGAGCTGATACAGCAGATTTGGTAATATCTCCTATATCAGTCAGACAGTTACAAATCAAAATTCATTTAATACTAGGAATACTTCTAACGATTCAACTTCCACTATTTACTAATAGCGATGTCACTTCGAAATAGGAATATGATTGTTACAATTAACACAGTTTCATAGAAAGAAGTTCGTAGAAAACTCCAATTCGTATCAACTTTTCTGAACGTTTTACTCTGTTTTAAAGGGCAAATAACACGTAAAGCAAACTTTTGTGGACAACCATCAAATCATAAGCCATTGTAATGTAATTTTATGAAAATAAAAGAAAACTGTAATCATTCCATTTAATTTCTCTTATGGAACGACGTATTTTAAAATCGACAATTAGTAAATTTATGTAACTTTTCAAATTACGTCAGTTATTATAATGTTCAGAGTTTGCACTTTGAATAGAATCGCTATTTGAGTTGAAATTCTTCGTATTCTAGTGTCGTTCTAAGGTAAAAGTCTAAGTTTTACAGCAAAAGGAAAACGTATTAACCTAAAAAAATGCCATTTGATTGATAATTTCCACCCATCCAGACTGCTACTTGGGGTTAATTAAATATTAATTCAGGAAATGATGTATCAAGGAATGATGTTTTGGATAAGTACTCAAATGTATCGAAAGGTATTGAAATGTGGGTGATGGAAGAAAGAAATTGTGCAGTATAATAAAGTTTGATGAATGAAAACATAGAATTTACATTATGGAAGCATTAAGAACATTTTAATGAAGGGTTAGAAATCCCCCTGCCCCCGTCCTGCTCTTTTCATGTCATCTTATGAAATTGTAATACATAGAATCCTTTACCTACCCAAAGAATTGAACCAAAAACATTAATAATGAAATAATGTGTATTTAAGCTATTTTTAAAACAGAACACGGTCTCTTCCCCGGTCCCAACATTTTTTCATCCTTTTAAATACGTTCGGCATTATAATCAGAAAATGAGGAGTTATATGCACTATTTTTTCTGTTGGTATGTATCAAGTGACAGTTTGACGTATCGTGATGCACTTCATATCTCTTCACTTTATAATTATGTTTTTCATACTGAGCAGTACACACTCCATTATTCTTGCTTTTGCATCCTCTCCTGTCTACAACCACTTCCTTATAGCACTTAACTCCTAAATCCTGATGGGTGTCCAGTTCCTCAGAAGATATTGGAAGATTGTACAAATCTTCGTACCACTCGATTCGAGTAGCCATTTTTTGGATGTCGTCATGCACATTGTTAAGAAATCGGTCATTCGTCTCTCGAGCTTTTTCGTAAAACTCGGCTGGCGTCGATGTCACGCACTCCACCACAACCGGATTCATGATTCTCTTTCGAGAGAACGATGAACCTAGAAAAAGTGGCTGGCCAGGTAAGCACTTAATATCATCGTAAGAAGAATACCCTTCTGGGCAACATATGATGGCGCTAAGTCCACGATCGTTCTGGATGTCACACGCAACCGACTTACTATGACTTTTATTGAGCTCCTTACTGATCCGTTCCTTATTCAAAGCTCTTGTTACCGTCAACAGTTGATCCAAAATCGATGATATGTCTTGGCTCTTCCTGCAAGTAAAACTTCCTTTATTCTTCGGTTCACTATCTCCGCATCTATGAATAACATTCGAATGATTGATGTCTTTATCAAATGTCTGTTCTGATAAAGGGGCTTTCTGAAAAACTTGTGGAGTATTTTTTAATTCAGCTTTGCAGTCTTTCTTAGTTTCTTTGATTTGAGGTGTTAAATCCTTTTTCACACAATCTCCCAACTTTGACGGCGGAAGTTCCATGTTTCGAAGTTTCTCCGATTGATGATAATCATCTTGGTTAGAAGCACCCAACTTGATCTCATTTCCTTCATTTTGTACATGATTTGTATCAAGCTTTTCTTGTGATTTTTCAACTTGATTAAAAACCGATTTATCTGGTTTAGGAATAACTTTCTGTTTCTCTTGCGATTTTTCAACTTGATTGAAGACAGATTTATCTGGTTTAGCAATAACTTCATCATTAGCATCATTACCATTAGCAGGCTTAATATTCAACGATTTCAGTTCTTCTTTCGATCCGTTGGCTCCATCGGACAGATAATTGTTGTCACTTACTGACTGTATTGGAGACAGCACGGACCTAGAAAATTGAGCATTTTCTGATACAAGCCCACCTTTAGGGGTTGAGATGGTAGTTTCTTGATTTTTTTCTGCCGAACCCTGTAATGAAGATTTCTTTCCATTATTATTCAAGTCCATAGAATCTCCCTTATTACTCTTGTTCCTTTTCTTCTTACCCTGACCTGATTTTGCATTATCTCGAGTCTCTTCCTTGCTAGATTTTAAAGGTGAGTTGGTGGAGTCCAAAACTTTCGAATGTACCGATGATAATGGGGTCGTAGATGATATGACTTTTACAGTTTCTACTTTTTTATCATCTTCTTTCCCATTCACGCCATTTTCAGATGATAAGCCTTTAGGACTTGTGTTGATAATTTCTTCATTTTTTACAACCATACCTTGTAATGAAGATTCCTTCTCATTATTATTCAAGTCAATAGAAGCGCCTTTACTTGAGTTTCTTTTCTTTTTACTCTGTCCTAATTTTGAATTTTCTTGTACCTCTTCCCAAATTGTAGATTTGGAAGATGAGTTGGTGGAATCCAAAACCTTCGAATTTATTGTTGATGGGGTCGTAGATGATAGAATTTTCACCATTTCTCGTTTGTTATCATCATATTCCCCATTCAAGTACTGCTGTTTGACAAGCCTATGGTTTTCTCCGTGATTTACTTCTCTAGTACTTTCCTCAATACTCTGTTTTTCTTTTTTTTCTTCCCCAATCTTTTCGAGTTCCTCGTTTTCAAAAGTATGTCTTTGTATTTGTTCTACTTCTTCGCAGTTACCGTTATGACTTTCTGGTAAAGAAATTATTGAACATATCTCAATAGTCGTGTTTTCTTCTGAGTGGACTACCACGCAGTTTGTTTCAATTTCTCCATTTTGGCGGGATTGCTCTGCCTCCTTAAATAGTCACAAAGAGCTCAATT
Organism: Adelphocoris suturalis; assembly: GCA_030762985.1. Taxonomy (NCBI): domain Eukaryota; kingdom Metazoa; phylum Arthropoda; class Insecta; order Hemiptera; family Miridae; genus Adelphocoris; species Adelphocoris suturalis. The sequence continues at coordinate 33,352,337 of CM061046.1, forward strand.
AAATATTATTCTTAATGTATAAACTTGAATATTACCTTTACCATAATAAAAAACGAAATGTAGCAAATTATAACTAAAATATTTCAAATAGTTATCTGTCAAATCGCTAACATATACCAGCCATCCAGGAATCAATATTGCCTATTCTACGCGATTACATTTTAGGAATGAATTCGACTTAATTCGACTTGGTTACAAGTGATAGGAGAATTTCACAAATATATGAACAACTATATATATATATATATATATATATATATATATATATATATATATATATATATATATATTTATACAAGTTGATGGTTCTACTGAACTATATATGTGAATGATTAATTTAGGAAAGAAATTTCACAGATAAAAGACGAAAGAAAGGAAAATCTAATATTTCGATGAAAATCTTGGTCACAGATATAGAATATAGTAGGAGAAATGATTGTTTTCTTGCGTCCTGATTGCTTGGGAAAAACTCGTATCCAAGGCTGAGATGCTGGCTGAAAAGATTATTAATTTTTGCAGTGTTCAATACCTTGAATTAATCATTTACATTGAGGCCTCATTTACATTAAAATTAATACTTGGAGCAAATCGACCACCTGGCCTCAATGTAAATGATTAATTCAAGGTTATATATATATATATAAGTTATATATATATATAACTAAAGATCGATAGGTTTAGTAGATGATTAAAAACACAGTCGCAATTCTAGAATTGAGCTTAAAACCAAAAGCTCTTTATTTGACCTTTTCTTCTATTCTACTCCTTGAGTATACCTATTTTGAAATTGGTGCTATCGCCCGAAGAACTGAGAGTAAAGTTTACGTAGATCTACACAAATCAAATCAAAATCAGGCGATTGTGCCTACGGTGTGCAAATGGTCGAACCACGAGACAAGGGATCGATTCTTGAACTTTCTAATAACCAACAAAAAGTAACCCGTTATTTTTCCAAGTTGCAGGTTACTAGTTTTGGCAGGGATGTTAATGAGTTGTGTTGATGAAAAGTTTAAAGTAATAGATTAAAATTAAGAGATTAAGATTAAAATAGTTCCCCACATGCTTATGGAAACTCTGTATTTAAATAAATGTCAACATTAAATAGGTACCTGTTGAATGTTTCTTTCAATTGTGTCTGCTATCTCTTACTGGAAAAAATACATGTTTTGGCGTTCATTGAGAGTTCTAGTTTATTTTTTTAAGGTAGTACAAAGCTACGTTGGCAGAGGAATAGTCACTTAAGCATAGGGTAACGCTTGGACATTACATTTTGTCAGCTCTCTGTGCAACATCAAACTTCAAGGGGTCATGTGACGAGGCATGCTACTCGTAGTATAGTGTCCAACTCAAGAGAAATCCGAGGGGCTTAGAATAATTCTTTCGCACATCCATTGGAGATGGCTCGCACATCTGTTTTTAGTTCAAACAAGGTCCTTAACTTCCTTTCGCCTCCTAAGAACTATGCATTCACTCATTCAAAAGATGAAACTACATGTTAGCTCGTTCGAGCCCCATCAACAGAGATCACTGGTTCGCTCGCTAAGAAAGCAAGAAATTCCTCCGCTTATGTTTCAAATGGACTGAAACTATAAGGTGGTATGAACTCCTCGCCTGAAATACAGGTTCATTAGAGAGTTATCTATTTCATCGCCATAGAAGTGGTAAAAGGGGCGAGAGAAAGGGGGTTACATAGAAAATTCTAGGAGAAATATTTTTTGAAAATTATTTGCATTCCCTGTCGGTGGTACCCTTTATCGTTTGCATCATATATACATGGAGAGCAGTAGGAAAAATTGATTGAACGAATTTCATATTCGCACCATCGCTAAAATATCACGTGTCCCCACGACTTACAGATAACATCTAAATGAGACGAATTAAATCACTCGCGAGGAAGTTGTGGAAACGCATTTCCATAGAAAACGGAAGTTAAAGAAGAACGTTATCTAATTCAACGATAATAAAGAGTTATAATGTTAGATCGATTTCGACGGTTAATCATCATCAATAACAAAAAATAAGATTGCTTGTTACTGATGATAACCTAACCGTTGAAATCGATTAAACATTGTAACTCTTTCTGCTCGTGGAATTAGACAACGTCCTTCTTCAACTTTCGGTTTTTATCTAAATGAGAGATACATACCATAGAACACTCGTTGGCCTTGACGCTCGTTAAGTATTTGGAAGAATTTCTACTGTATGACAAAAGTTTCCTTTTTTCTTCCCAAATTTTCATTCGCTTATTCCACTCATTTTCGTCAATCACGTCTTGTGATTTCATCTGTCCTTCTTCCTACGAAAAAAACAGAAACATCAATAAAATCGTTGTATGTAGTTGCGCCATTCCTCTTTTTATCGCGAAAGTTCCAGTCATGCAGCAAGATCAAATGAGCGAATTTTCGTAAATTACCGTATTATTTTATGTACAGTGTTTTAAATTTGAATTTGAATGTTTTGAATTTGAATTTGTGTTTTTATCGGTCTGTCAAATTGTTTTCAAAATTCGGAAATTTGAGTGAATGGATATATATATATATATATATATATATATATATATATATATATATATATATATATATATATATATATACACTATATAATAATCTACCAACTTATTGGCGCAAAAACACTCAATTTAAATAATATCCAGCGATCGAAAAATAAGTTCGGATTTTAGCATTTTTTGCAGTTTTTACCTATTTTTTTGTAAATATTATTGGCAAATATTGTTCATCATACATTTTTCAATGTTCTATTTCATTGTTGATAAACTTCATTTGGATAAGAATTTAACAATTTAAAGCCGTGTTAGCCACTTTAGTGATTGTGCTGGTACACGTTATTGAAATTTGACTAACTTAATGAGCTCAAAATGTCCTTCCAACTTACTCATCCTATCATTTGAAATGCCGGTTTTTCGGCGCAAGAACGGCGCACACACACACACACACACGCGCACACACACACGCACGCGCAAACACACACACACACACACACACACACACACACACACACACACACACACACATTTTATGAAAAATTCGTATGATTCATTTCAGAATGCCTCACAAAGTATTTCAATAAAGATATTTATCAAAAATTGTTATAGTCCAGTCAAAACAAGGTTAACTTCCTGAAAAATCCGAAAGTTTTGAAACTTCGCACACTTATTTAAATGTACCTAGAGATGAATATACCAAAAGTCCTCATGAATATGAGGCGAGCTCTAGCGGCAATTAGCGAAAACAGGTCACTTTTTTTGGTTTTTTGTTAATATCTCGAGAACCTTTGGTCGGAGGTAAAAGTGTACCGTATACATAATTAAAGCTTAATTAATTTGCAACAAAAATGATTATATACATTTTTCTTGTATTCCTAATGGTTACCGAGTTATAGGGCGCTAAATGATAGCGTTTTTCGAAAAATCTCAATCTTCACAGGAGAGTCTGTTATCGTCTGGAATGACTCACACACAGCTCACACACACACACGCATGCAGCAAACCCCCACACACATACACACACACACACACACACACACACACACACACACACACACACACACACCTTGTGTAATAGTATATATATATATATATATATATATATATATATATATATATATATATATATATATATATAACCACCAGGAGCAGCAAGACAGCACGTATATATATATATATATATCATTTCACATATATACGAATTTTTCATGTGCATATAATTCATACGTATATATACATGAAAAATTCGTATGATTAATTTCAGAATGCCTCACAAAGTATTTCAATAAAGATATTTATCAAAAATTGTTATTTTACAATTGTTGAAGCCATTGCAATAGCTTCATTTCCTACAAAATTTTGCTAATTGGGTGCTCATGTCATTTTTTATCTAAGCACCCTGATTTGCTCCTCACCACCACCCTTCAGTTGAATCCAAGATTTTTTTTCTTGTAATTACTTTATTCCTGAGTGAAGGAGAAAACTTTCTTGCTTCTTCACTACCAAATGTAAGCATTCCTCCAGGTTGTAAAATGTATATCCTCCTAAATGAAAATTTTCAATAGTTTTTTTATAAATTTAGATATTCTATAAGATATCATTAGATATTTTATTACATATTCTATTAAAAATTCTTTTAGATACTATTTCACTAACAATTTATAAATGTAGATATTCATGCTCTGTGTTAATACAGTTCAGCGATCTGTATATGAGTAATAAGCATCAGACTATGGAATCAAGGAAGCTATGCGCCGTACCAGAATTGACAGACATTTTTTCAATAGTTTAACAAATCGGTTTCGTATATGTTTTTCGTAGTATTTTAATGACAAAGAAGTAAAAATTGAAATTCGAAATTCACCTTGAAACTATTTTTCGCTGATAACGAGGTTTTCTTCATTAATGAACTACTCTGCATCGTCCTGTGCAGCTCAGAACTGTGACTATTTCCCTCCTTGCAATAATATGGAGTCTGAGTGGTGCAAATCCTGCGTCGATCCTGAATAAGAAAAGAGTTATTATAAATTAAACGTCAATTTGGTAGGTATTGAAATTTATAGAAACATAACAATATTTATGTTGATAATAATTAAATGACGCAACTTTTATATTATGCTAACCACAACCTGACTATTTACAATAATTAACCCTATCCGGATTGCCTAAGAATAAGGCGTAAACCTCTACTCAAAATCATTATGCCTTTATTCGGTAATATATGTCAAAGGAAAGGTACTTGAATAAATATTAGCTTTTCGTGATTGAACAGTGAGTAAAGCTATTACCGAAACTGATTATTATCAGTTCAATCTCTCGTCATTCTCTCCTTATGTTACCTAATATGCTTTTATAACTTTTTGGGAATTAATCGCATAATGCAAACATATGAGGTTTTTCCTTCCAGCTTCAATTCAACGTTGGGTTTGAGAAATGCGTTTTGCAGTAATGTCGTTTTCCATGATGACCCGAATAAGCTATTCTCATCAATTTGAATATACCTCTATTCCTTTTGTATATTATTTACCTTTTGCTGATTGGGATTGTGTATTTTTTACGACAAAATCCTATAAGAGGTTCACTATTAAAATAAATTTTGTTCGATGCATTACCGTAAATTAACTAATTAATACATTTCACCGAACAGCTGACTCTACAATGCGCCGAGATAGTTAACAAAGTCTTTGGCCAAGTTTGCCTCCCAACCTCACCCCATCGGCTCAAACATGATTTTCTGTGCAATCCCAAAATATTTAACGGCAGATCGATTCTATATCAGCTAAAACTAGGTTTCAAAACGCATGTTTCCGAACTTTCTTCGTTTTTTCCCGCCTCGCCTGATTCTTTTACCCACCCACTTCTCCTCGGCCAATTTTAATATTTGAAACGCAGGCTACAAGTGAACTGATGAAGTGCCTTTTGAGGGTTTTGGAGCCACTACGACCAAGTGGGAAGAGAGGGGGTAAATATGAAATAACGATCTCATCCACATTTTCTCGTCTGATTTTGATGAAATTTGAAAGGAACGCTTCACTTGCCCTGCGTGTCTTTCGGAGGTTTGATCCGTTACGACCAAGTGGTGGGAAAGGGGGGGGGGGGGTTTAAGGGAGGGAGTGAATGTGATAAATGTGAAATATCAACCTCATTCAGCCTGTACATACATTAGCCGATTTGAAGTAGAACTAAAGCGATTTGCCAGAGGCAGGACGTTGCCGGGTGAAGTTCAGAGTGTCCTGTTCCTGTCGTGCGTCGGGTCGGGACCTTTCAAGATTTTGGTCGATCATTTCCGGCCGGTTGATGTTAGCACCATAGCCTACATGCAACTAAGACAAGTCTTGGATAGTTTCTACGTAAGGGCAACGTGTATCTTTGCAGAAAGGCGGGCATTTGCTACCAGGCTTCGGGAGCCTCACGAGATGGTTGCTAAATATGTCAGCGCGCTACGCTCATTGGCAGGGACGTGCGAATTTGGGGGGAACCTGGAAGAAAGGCTGCGAGACCAGCTAGTGATTGGCATAAACGAACCGAGGTGGCAGGAGGAGTTGATTCGACTTCATCCCAACAACAGTGCTACATTCCAAGAGGTTGAAGCAACCGCTCTGGGACTAGAACAAGCTGTTCAGCAGCGGTCCAAACTCAAAAACTTGGAGGCAGGCCCTTCATGAAGGGAGCCCACTGGAGACCTTGGGTGGGTTAGGGGGGCGAAACAGGAGCCCAGGCAATCGACAGGGAAACAACATTCACCAGGGACCAAGGAATCAAGAAAGCTGGATCCAAAGAAGGAATGCTTGTATTGTGGATTTGAAAAACATGGAAGAGGGGCTAGGTGCCCAGCAGAAAAAGCGGAGTGCTCAGCATGTGGCAAGCCAGACCATTTTTCCCGTGTGTGTGTCTCAAAGGGAAACGCGGTGGTAGTGAGGAACAGGCAGCATACTAGGGAGGTGCGGAAAGGATCCAACGGAAGTTCGGCCAGCGAGTGCAGTGGAAGCGAGTGCAGTGGTGACGGTGCCAGTGGTCGTCAATGGGATGAATTGCCAAATGCTGTACGAATCAGGGGCTGCACAGACTGTGGTCAGCAAGCGATTCTGGAAGAAGATCGGGTCCCCCAAATTGCGGCCAACTGGTGGATTGATGGCAAATACGGGGATTCCCATCAACGCGTTAGGCAAAGCAAGGGTGAATGTCACAGCTTGGGGGCAGTCCCAAAACTTGAAATTGGTCGTGATAGATACCGAAGACGCGCCATTATTTGGATTGGACTGGGCAATCAAATTCAAAATTCCGATGCCGGACGGTGCCCGGATTTGTGCAGTTACAGAATCAGGGAAGGACAGCACGCGCAGGATGGAGCAGTTGGACCATCTAAAAGGAAAATATAAGGCTGTGTTTCAGGAGGGCACTGGTAAGATTATTGGGCATTCTGTGCAAGTTAGAATTCGTCCGGGGGTGGAGCCCAAGGTATTTCGGCCTAGGCCAGTTCCATTTGCGATGCGTTCACAGGTGGAGAAAGAGTTGTCACGGCTGGAGGAACAAGGCATTATTGAACCGGTGGACACGACCACAAATCCATTAGAGTGGGCAGCCCCAGTGGTTATTGCTGTGAAGTCTAACGGCTCAATAAGAATCTGCGGTGATTTCCGGGTGACAATCAATCCTCATGTGACAGGAGAGGAGCACCCAATGCCTACATTTGATGAGATCGTGACAAAACTTACAGGCAGCAAGGTTTTCTCAGTCATCGACCTAAAAGATGCATATTTACAGCTGTAGGTCGAGGAAGACTCACGGAACTGTTTAGGGCTGGCTACACACCAAGGATATTATCGGTACAAAAGGCTTCCATTTGGCGTGAGTTTCGCACCAAAAAAGTTCCAGAAAACAATGGATGCAATACTTACAGGGATACCGAACGTTGCATGGTACCTAGATGACATCATTATAGGAGGGCGAACATATGATGAGCATTTTGAAGGGATTGATCAGGTGCTGGCACGATTGGACAAGGTAGGCATCAAGACCCAGGAGACCAAATGTAAATGGCTACAGAAAAGTGTCAAATATCTGGGGCATGTGCTCGATGAGAATGGAATCAGGCCAGTGGAGGACAATGTAGAGGCAATAACGCGAATGCCCCAGCCAACAAATGTTCAAGAACTGAAGTCGTTTTTGGGCACAGTGAATTTTTATGCCAGGTTCATTGAAAATTTGCAGGGGTGTGTGCACCTCTCCATGAGTTGACTCGGAAAGGGGCTAAGTGGAAGTGGACAGAAATGACAGAACAGGCTTTCCAGAGGGTCAACAAGGATATTCAGAAAGCTAAGGCGCTGGTGCATTATTCGTTGGACTTGCCGTTAGGGGTAACGGCAGATGCTAGTGCAAGAGGGGTGGGGCTGTCCTCTGGCATCAGTTCCCTGGAGGCGAGGAAAAACCAGTGGCATTTGCTTCCAGAGTTCTGACAGCTGCAGAAGCCAGGTATTCGGCTATTGATCGGGAAGCATTGGCTCTAGTATTTGCTGTCAAAAAATTTGATCAGTATCTCCGGGGACGGGAGTTTATTCTCAGGACTGACCATAAGCCACTAATGCGAATTTTGTCAGAAGAGAAGGAGATTCCCAAGATTGCAGCTAACAGGCTTATCCGGTGGGCATTGATTCTGAGAAGTTACAACTTCAGAGTGGAGCACATTCAGGGAAAGGACAATTGTCTGGCTGACACTTTGTCGAGGCTACCAGTGGAAGGAATGGAGGCTTCAGGCGTTGAGAAAAGTGAGAAGCCCTACGGAACTCACTTACTGCATCTCAGGCTGCAGGGGTGCCCAGTGACAAGGGGAGAACTGAAACAGGCAATAAAGGAAGATGAGGATCTGCAAAAAGTGATAAGGTATATGGACGGGGGTTGGCCAGAAAAGAAGGATTTGGACAGCAAATGGTTCCCATACTATGAGAAGAGGCAAGAACTCTCAGTTGAGGAAGGCATCGTGCTTTGGAACGGGAGGATCGTGGCCCCCAAAACGATCCATGCCAGATTTCTGGAGATGTTGCACTTGGGGCATCCTGGTGTTCGAGCAATGCGGGACATGGCAAGGATGCATGTTTGTAGGCCCCACATCGATTGGGAGATTGAGAGGTTCGCAAAGGGTTGCAGCCCTTGTCAGGAGGGGAGACAGAAGCCGGAAGAGACCCCCATATACTCATGGAATGTTCCTGATGTCCCTTGGACACGGCTTCATGTGGATTTCGCTGGGCCATTTGAAGGCTTTTATTGGCTTACAGTGGTTGATGCGACATCCAAATGGCTAGAGGCACATTCGAATAACTCCGTATCACCCACGATCTAACGGTTTGGCAGAACCGTACTTTCAAGAGCCGGGTAAAGGCATCTAAGCAAGGGGGTGGTTCGGTCAAAGAGAGGGCGAGGAACTTCCTGATAAGCTATAGAGTGACGCCGCACAGTACCACCAAACGGTCGCCATCAGAGGTTCTTCTACGGCATCGTATGCGAACACATTTTGATCTTCTGAAGCCGTCTGTTGTTCAACATTTTCCTCCTATACCACCCAAGATGTATGATATCTACCCAAAAAGACGTTCCACTTACAAAAGTTGTCAATACACAAAATGCATGATATCCAATTTGAGCCAATCCAATAGTCGGATCACAATACAGTGCATTCATTCTTTCACTCTTTCTTACTGCGTGTAGGAATGCGACGCATCTTCAAGTATTCAGGCTTCAAGTAGCGTCGGACTCCAAAGTCAAACCGAGTGAACGAACAAATGAACTGTACTATGAGACGGCGATCCACAATATTGGCTTGGCCAAAATTGGGTGAAATCTTGCATTTTGTGGCTTTGCATATTTTGTACGTGGACCGTCTTTTTGGAGGGGATAAGCATATTCAAATAGTTGCTTCTAGTAATCATTCATAGTCACGTTTAAACTGTAAGTCAAGCACGACACTCTTGACCATCCACCGAATTGTTTGTGAGCCACGATCAAGTCTGGGATGAAACTGTGTCACAGCATGATGAGAAGAAATGAGTTTGATTCAGTTCTTCTTAAATTTCTTTAGAAGTAATTTAGTGAATCAATAAAAGTATAAGGGTTTGTGTAATAATGATTATGAAAGCGAAAAGAGTTTTTCGTCAACCGGACTCCGTTTACGTTTATTAAGTACAATCACATCAAGACATCAACCGGTTGCGAGTCAGACAAGCGAATCAGCGAGATGAACACGCCAGTGGGATAACAGAGCAGAATCCAAGTTTCTATTCTCAGTCGAATTTCACCTTGGTGTAGGAGGTAATGATTTAGAAGTTTTCTGAATGTTTCGGCTTCTTGAATTGGGAAGCCTTGGTGAAGAAGGTAAGCTGATACAGACATTTTCTTCATCGTTCTTCTTCCTTCTCATTCCGGGACTACGAGCTTTCTCAATGTAGCGAGCCCGTAGAACGGCCGCTTGATTCCATCTTGGTTTCGGAGTGACCTACCAGAACACCTTCGTTATTAGCTTGGCTCCTTCCTTGGAATTCCCGCTGCAGAAACATTATGTTTCAGATTCAGATTAATTAGCATCAAAGGCACTTTTATACGGGCCTCTACGCGCCCCTCAAAGGAAAAGAAAGATGAGGGTATTTTACTCTACGAACTAGTAGTGGTGCTCAATCCCTCCCACCCACTCATGCTCACGAATGAAAGTTTTCAATTGCCAGTTGTGACTATGACCTTTTAAGACTTGCAGATTAATTTGAAACGTTAGTAAGAGATTTTTCGGCAATATAAGCCACCGATGGAATGCAAAATAAAAAGTGGCTCAGAACATTTAAAAAAAACATTCATCAATTAAGTACTTTCATTCATCAGACTACTGAAATATAAAATACACCTACAGACATAGTGAAGTAGTATGGTATTTTTCTGTGGATTGATGCCCTAAAGTAAACAATGATCCCCTAGGATATAGGCCCTCGAAAGCTTGTAGCACCTAAGGCAATTTCGTCAGTATTCAATGACTTATTATGTCAAGAAAAATCAAAATGGAGGAAATAAAATTTAGCTATCTGTATTACCGTGATTTCGAAGATTATTCTCGTCTGAATGCGAGTGCCCAGCTATCTAATCATTTCTGAAGCGGAAATTCCTCATTAGGACTAAATCAGGGTCATCAGGGTAATCAGGGTCTGTAAGCATTGAGTACATCAAGGGAAATAGTATATATACTATAAAATGTAGCTTTGACTAGTTCTCGGTTATCAGACCCAATAGGTTTGTCACTGGCTTTCTTACAAATACTTCCCAGCTCAGAAAGACTCCCTCGAATAGATTCGCTCAATTATAAAATATCAAAAAATGAGTTATATCTTTATTTTGTGCTTTGTCCCCATATTTATTAGGCTCGATTACCAACCAATTTTCAAAATGTCCTAATATATCTGTAGTATGTTTTATCTAAAACTCTAATCCACCCTTGGAAATTGATATCAAAATTTAGTCCTGTCAAATTACGCTATCCGCTAAGTGGCTAAGTGATAACTAAAAGAACAAGATTACTTTTTTCCAATCGATAGAAACTAAGGTTTGAATTGTTTGCAAATCAATTCAAATCTTACTAGGGTTTCTTTTGTAATAAATGCGGATACGTAACGAGACTTTTTCTTTTTTCTTTTTTTTATAGTTTTCCCTCTATCTTGTGCATAAGTCCAGAATATAGATATCATAATGAACCATTCACAATATAAATTTCCGAACCCCGACAAAACATGTTAGTTGCAACACCAACTTAACATTATATAATCTACTGGCAATGGATTATCCAGCATTATGCATTATATATCTCGGATTTCTAGTAAGTTATCTAATCTCAACCAAACCTTAACTGAATGGGTATCAACCTTAGTTCCATGCTCAGAATGTTTGCAAATAAAATGATATTTGCTGATGACATCAGTGAAGAAATTGAATGAGAAGGAACACTCATGGTGACAAAAAAAAAAGATGAATAAATTCAACCGATCTTAAAAGAATTGTGATAACTAGTGATTCGTCGCATACTAATATAAATTATTTGATGAACTAGGAATTCATACAATATTTGAAATTTATCTAGAGCTGTGAGCACCTACGTGGCATAAAAAAGCATACGTCATTATTGGGTCCCCATAGGTCCAGATTATCAATACGATGAGAAGAGAAGCCTTCAAAAAGCTAAATCACATCACTAAATTAGCCTATTTTTGAGTAATAAGTGCTTAACAGAGAATAATTTTTTCTCGGTTTGTAGGTTGATTCATGTTTACGACTGTCAAAAAAGAAATATTATACCATCCTCTCTTAATTAAAATGAAGTTGGTAAAAATTAAGGACGATTTTTTTTTTTAATCCCGTTTTTTCGTGTATTACTACAAAATTGAAACTTATATCCGGGATTACGGAAGGATATCTCGAGTTCCACGAAAATAATAAAGTAGAAGCTTCCACTCTCTATCTACTACCCAAATTTCAACAGAATCAGATGCACTTTTACAAGTTAGGAATGTTATAATATGGTGATAATAAATATGGTTGCACTTATGTAGATACAATCTGGAAACTTACTACCTACTGACAATTTATTAAGGACTACCTGGTCGCACTCCCTCACACTCCTTGGAAATGTGAAGGATTGAATTGAAATCCTTGAAATTAGGCAAAAAGTATATTGAAATTATGTGCGTGTAACAACTGTTTCAAGCTTTCTCGTGCTATAATGTTCATGACAACATGTTATGTTTCTCGATGACATGAAATTCTTAGCATGCTATTAATCTGATACGAACTATTTTAATTTCATCATATTTTTCGTAAATTTTGTAGTTAGTTCAAGCGAATCGTACGAATTTTTGGATCGATACCAATCCTAGTTTAGAAATTGTTAATCACTAAATAATGTGGGTGGTAATTTTGATTATGGATAGTAAGATAGATTATGGAAACATTCGGCTGTCTTAAAAGATGATCAAAAAAATTTTGCGAACTTGATTGACTCGTAAGCAAAAGAAAATTCGTTCTTAATAGCCTGAAACATTATTTTATTTAAGACAACATATATACTCGTAAATAGGTCATCAGGTCTGCAAAACTTAAGCGGTATGGTACCTGTACAAACAAAATATGGTACGGGAAATTTAGATCAAAATAATCATTACCTAATATAGTTGAAGTAAAACACTAACGAAATCTAATGTTCGAACTTCTTCGGGGCTCAGAACTTAATGTTCGTCAACTATTTTAAAGACATAAGAACTAAGGAAGAGAAATACGGAAGATATTTTGTTATCTGCGAGAGCTATGCCTACTTTAAAAGTCGTATAATGGGTCATGATCGATTTACTTACTTAGCTGTTGATCGTACCATAGTTTTGTGGCTGGAATGTTCACCAAACGGGTATCCAGCAAAGTTGAATCTCGCTTTTATGAACGATGATATCAAGTAGCACGTACTTTAAATTTAAGTCTAGGTATAGCGATTAAGTAAGAAATACTTTGAAACTTGCATTTATGTGTTTAACAGGAACTGGGTGTCCTGAGGTATCCATTTGGAACGCAAGGAAGTCGGACCGTTTGTTTTTAGGACAATCAGTTATTATCCCAGTATTATCCGACATTATAACCTCATTATCGGACTCACTCGGCAATTTCGTTTCAGTTGTTGATTGTTCTTGAGTTGTTTTAGATGCATTCCAACTTTTTGGCGTTGAGATTGGGGCAGTTTCAGCCTTTGGCGAAGTAATATTTTGATCATTTCCTTGGCATTCTTTGTTTTTTCGACGGTCTGGTGAATTCGTTTTTATGTCTGATGCTAAATCAGGTAAACATTGATTGGCATTGGCGGGAGGATTATTTTTTGTACAAAGCCTTCGATTGGACGGGGATCCTACTGAATTTTTCCTGCAATAAGTGCCATCAATCGTAGTATGAATAATTTCTGTTTTAATTATAGGTAAATAAGATTGCGGTCTGTTTGGTTCTGCTGACGTCTGGCGATTACAACTCGCTCTGGGCGTTGAAACTTTCCGCACCTGTGGACTCTCAGTTTTCTTACCAGCATGTACTGTCTGTTCCTGCTTGGAAACCTGGGATTTCGAACTTCCTCTCTTCATCGTCGATACCGTAGATGGAACTTTCCGAGTTACACACTTCTTGAATGGATGCGTACTTGCAGGAGTTCGGGTTTGGTTCAGCTTCGTCTTGTTACCATTTCCATCCAGCGAAAATCGCCTTGGCTTGTTCAAAGTTGCTGCCGGTCGCTCAATCAAGGTTTTTGTAGATATAGGACTAGTTTCCTCTAAGCTTTGATCAACATTTTGATTTATTTCTGTTCCTGCCGGTAATGAATCATTCAATGGAGTGAACCGACATGCTCCTCTGCGTTCCTCCAGCCGCTTCTTCAATTCTATTTTCTTCAGCAATAGCGACTTCGGAACATAAGCACGAACATTTCTGAAAATTAGGAAAATAATTAAAAAGATACTAGGTGAACAGTTATCATAAAACCAAAAGATAAATCTGTCTATGAAATATGTGGCTTGTGTTCCCATTATAGCTTCAACCAAGAATCTCCAATCACATACTTCAAAAGAAAGCAATTTGCCCTACCCAACAAGCCATTAGGCGTTATCAAAACATCTGCTGCATGAACAAGAAACTTTTACCTAACCCAAGGCAACAAGCTCCTCATCTAACCCATGAAATTCTAATCTTTACAGAGACTTGGCTTAGCGAACTAATTAGTACTCTGGATCTAGGTCTTAAGAACAATAATGTGCATCGTACTGATCGCAACTCCTCAAATAATTCCATTTAAGCTATTGGAGGTGGAGTCTTCATAGCTGTCCCGAATGAAATCCAATCAATAAAGTGGACACCATCAATCATGTGCACTTGTTTGTGATTCTCCCGAAATTGAAAATAGAAGTTACAACACTCAAACTGTCAGATTATCAGCCTCTTTCAGCATGCGAAACTCACTTCATTGAATTGGACCTAGTTAAATCTAGCTTTCCTGATTTTACTATTGTAGCTATCAGAGTAAATTGGCGGAACTGGAATGTGATCTTATGCCTGACCTCAGCTTAGTCTATAGTCTATAGTCCTTAGTTTATGAGTAGCTAAACCGTATTTCTTAACTTGACTCATATCCGAAACCGTCATGATATTCACCAACTCTTTTCGCGTGCTAAACTTGATTTGAGGAAGGCAGATCTTATCTTTAGCGTTGATTCTGCTCATCCTCCCTAGGAATACCTTGTCATGCCACCTGAGGTGCTTCAGTTCCTACATCCTTCTAGCCTATTTCAATTCAACTTCAAAAGAGGTGATTAAAAAAAACAACAATGAGTGGCACAAGTAAATTAATAGGATTTATTTCAAGTAAAAAATAGTCAAATGTTTTTATTCCCTTAAACTTAGTACTAGGACTGTGTACTTTTAGTAGTAGGATTAGTTCATAAATAATCAAATACCACGGAGGCACAACATATATCACATAGTAGTTACAGAGGTATATAATAGGTACAGTGCATATTCTTAAAAACTGGAACTGCTTTGAATAATTAGGAAAGTAAAAATATGAATGTTAATGCTTGGTAGGGAAATATAGTTAGGTATGAATATTTTTGGAAAGTATTCACTCATCCACATCTGTCTTGGATGGCCCACGAAAGTAAAAATATCTAATCGGACTACTTGGAATTGAAGAAAACTGGTCGAAAATTTGAAACATTGTAAAAACTTGAAAACTGTTGAAAATGCATACGAGTCTGCAACACATTGAGAAATTTTCATTGTATTTATTACTAAGCAGATCTCAACCGTGCATTGCACGGCGGGGGGAACAAATGGTTGAGAACCACTGTTCTATAACACACACACGCGCGCGCGCACGCACGCACGCGCGCGCGCACACACACACGCGCGCGCACGCGCGCGCACACACACACACATAATTGGCCACTTGGGACAATTTTCGTGAGCAATTTTCGTGACGATTTTTTTGTTATGTGCCATATGAAAGACATGAAAATGTCAAAAAGTAGCTGCTCTTCATTCATTCAAACAGTAAGCGCAAATGAAAACTTTGCTGCGCAGCTCACCACAGTCGAGGTGGGACCATCTTGAACACTTCATGCATTTTGCCCACTTCTCCCCTCCAACGTCTTCAGAGAATTTAACAGAGCAAAACATGCATTCAACGTCGTTCTCATCACTGACGTCGCTGTCAGATTCATTGTAGGGGACGTCCATATCGCTCTCAGCTGATGTCAAAGAATTAACTTGCTTCTTCCCCTTCATTGCTAGGACTTTGCTGGTCTTATATTGCACAATTGTTAGGCCATTTTCATCCACATTGTACAGTCGCTGAGGGTTCATCGCAATTTTCTCGAACTCAGGCTCAAATATGTCGAAAAATCCCTTAACAGTTCCAGGTGTGAACCCTCTGGCTCGTGCATTTGAAATACCCTCAGGTTTCCTGAAGGACAGCTCACTGTTTCCAGCCACTTCAGCCACCTTTCAGCCACTGATTTCCAGCACTTTTTTTTTCTTTACTGAAAGGACGCAGAAGATTGTTGTGCTGTGCCAGTACAAAAGCTAAATTTTTAAACTAAAATTTTAAAATCTTCTTAAAAATCTTTTTGAAAACTTTAAAACCTTTCAGCCACTTCTTTCCAGCACTTTTTTTTCTTTACTGAAAGGATACGGAAGGATACGTTGCGCTGTGCCAGATCAAAAGCCTTTTGTTCAGTTTACCCCATCTTTACCCTAATTGCCTTCATGGACTCCCTCATGCTCTCGTCTTTCCACTCATTCGATTAACTACTTCCTAGAGATTTAGAGATTTTAGAAGGGGTGTCAGGTGGATGTAATATCCACTGATTTTATAAAGACATTTGGCTGGGTTGACTGTCCGGCGGTATATGTGGGCCCCAGTACCTGATCAATAGAAAACAGTGGTAATTTCTGTTGTAATAGTAACATCCCTCTGGTCATTCGAAAAACCCTATGAGTTTCATAATGATAAAATGAATGGGCCGTTGTTAGCTTCTGGAATTTAGAATCTAATTTAATTCAGAAATACCTATTATTTTGTAAACCATCAAGTTATAACATAGGTATTATGATATTTAAAAACAGCTGTTTGAACAGTTCAACTCCCACTATTCCTAGATGGTCGTTCATGTACTTTAGCACCGTCCTCCGTTATTATTGCTATCGAAGGGCAGTAGAAACATTGGTTAATTATTACTTAATATAGGTAGAATTCATGCAAAAGCCTCGTCATTTTGTCATCAAGTAATTATATATTCATGAAGCTAAAAGAAAAGAAGGTTTAAAAAAGGTATTTTAAAGAGATTGATCATTTATAAACCAAGAAATACCTGTGGCGTAAAAAAAGGGCCGACTAGAAAATTTTGAGAAATTTTAACCTGTTATTGACTATAGGACCTACCAGAAGTTCACGTTCTTCAATAGGTCGCCAATTCTGTACCCACCTACGTACCTAGACACTTCACATATTACCTTTGTACAGTCTTGGAAAGCCGAGACTGCGGTTATTAATCAGACAAAACAAGGCACCTACCTGTTTATACTCAACATTTAATTAGGTTTTTCTATTCTTCTTTACAGTGGCAGTATATCCTCTTTGCCCTACTCGCTAGAAAGTAGGCAGCAGTCCCCCTCCCCCCATCTTCTGTGTTGATGGGGCCCTCTGGCAGTAGACGAAAGTCAGATAACCAGAGGGTCTCCATTAAATCAACATGAAATTCCACATACCCCCTTTGCCCTCGAAAAACTTCTTGATACCAATTAGCCCTACATGTCAAATCAGAGGTGGGTGAACATGAGGACAAAGGGACGACGAGTTGACGTAGCTCCATACAATACCTACCTCATTTTGTCTTTCCGTTCATTCATTATCTTCAATAACGTGCCTTTCTAACTGACCGAGAAGGAAAAAAGTACTCATTCATGCAGCATGACTAATAGAGCGAATTTTCAACCAGGGATAATAGCGATAAATCGTGATATCTGAATCATATTCATCAGACTTTTCGTGACTGTTTTTATTGTTTGTTCTATCCAAATTTTAGTTCAGTTATGCAACCTCGGAAATTTCAAATTTACCGTTGGTGAAGAAGGGGTGAAATAATATGAGGGGGGGATGATTTCGAGAAATCATTATACTTTTGGTTTTTTCTCTTATTTTAATTCTCACCAAAATTATACATAGTCCATTCACAGGGACGTCCCTTACTTACTTACCAAGGGACTTAAGGGACTTACCAATATGGTTCAGTACAATTTTTTATTTTTTGCGTCTGTTTTCTAATGCAAATTTGCTCAAATGGTAGGTATTATATAGATGGGGATTTTCTGATTTATTTTCCCACTCTTTTCTACCATACCATTTCTTCTGAATTGAATAAAACTTTACCCAAGTAAATTTGACGATCCGCTTTCAAGTTGTGGGGTTGGGGGATATATAAAAAAAAGTGTGTGTGTGTGTGTCCAACATGCTTACATACATACATTGAGTTTTGTGTATAAGAGAAAAAAGTCCAGTCATGCAGCATGACCCCATGAGCGAATTTTTGAAGAAATCTTCGACATTTCAGTCGCTATTGATCGTGTAGAGAAATTTTAGTTTATGATTTTGATAGACAAATATGAAATCAAATTATTAAAACTAATTAGGAGGTACTCATACTTTATTATTATTAAACTAATCTTGTAGATTTAAAGACAATCTGAATTTGGACAATGTTTCATGCAAATATTACCGATTTTTACAACTAACGAACGGCATTATTTCGATTTTTTACTGATTTTTCAACTTTGAAATTTTTGAAACCTTGATACATATTCTCATAGGAAATTTTACGCTGATTCCGAATATACCACATGTTAGTATGCTGAAAAAATTATTTCGCACAACAAATCGCAAAAAACAGGCTATTTTGAAATTGTTGACTACATTTTTGAAAATTTCAACCCGAAGATGTAATCCGATCATGCTGGCCAACGAACTTGAACTTTCGTTTTGTGTCCTTAACATTTTAAAATTTGTTTGAAGTTTCTAGCACAATTCTACGGACAGTTATCGTCTGGAATGACACATACATACATATATACATACATACATACATACATATATACATATATACATACATAAAAAAATGCGTTAAACTTCAGAATATGATTCAGAATAGCCTGAAACGGATTTCTGCATAAATTTTTTTCAAAAATTCACATTCTACAAATTTTGAGGCGAGAGCAATAGCTTAATTTTCTTCAAAAATTCGCTAAAACAAAGTTGACAGGAGTTGGACGGAAAATGTATGCCCTGCCCCTCCGCACATTAGGCAGGACAGGGCAAGGATGGAAATTTTCGGTGCCAGGACGTGGAGTTTGCGAAAGGTCATAGGACGGGACGGTTGACGTCCTTAGAGTAAATTAGATGTTCACATTTTCGGTCCTGTGCGGGGACCTTTACATGAAAAGGATTAGAGAGGTTGAAGTGGATATTTTTAACCAATTAGGTATACCATTGAAGACATAAAATTCCCCCTCTATCAATAGTACAATCATCTTTCAATCTATCATATTCCAAACCTAGATAGAAGTTCCTATATCTACCTAACTAGAATGTAACGAAGATCTACTTACCAACTAGTTGGGGTAGATGAAAATCAAGATTATTAAATACAATAAGCAGTAATTGAGACTGATATACCGACAATATTGAAGATAGCGTATTATTTTGTGCATACATAATAACTTCATCTTACTTGCTATTCAGAAAACATGCGTGAGCATCGAGATGACACTTGCTAAAAATGTTGGGCACCCGTGTCTACTGTTTCACATCATCATTATTTCAATTATTCATTTTACTGGTTTTCTCGTTTTCTTGCTAGCAAATATCCTGAACGCTTGAACCTGCTATCACAACTTTACAGATGGTGATAAGATTATTCGTATGCGGTTTTCATCAACCTGGTGGTTGAATCAACTTATGGTTTGTAAAATAAAGTGATCCTTTTAGTAGCAATCAGTTAATTACTGCGAATCTACGTTACCTTTAGACTACCCCACTTAATTGAGTTAGTGAATTGATTTTAGGGGTACAGCTGTACCTATGAGTGAACTTTTTAACATTCATGATCGAATGTAATCATAAAAAGTATGGTGAATTGTGGAAATCCATTTCTCTTGCACTTCCGATCTCAAACAAAAGTATTAGGTTTAAATCAGTAAAAATTTTAAAAAAATAGAATTGAACTCATTTATTTTCAGAATTCTCCATTTAATTCAATAGAAAACTCATCTGGTGCGAAGTGCTAGGCTTCACACTTCTTTCTTAACAAAGGTTCTGTTGTTTTTGTTGTTTTTTTTTCCCCCTAATTTCAAAATCTTAAAAACACTTTTAAGAAATCATTCTTCTTCCCACAAATATCATGAACTTACTCTTTAAAACTCTTCATACCGACACTCGTACCAGTTCCTCAAGAGTAAGTAATGAATTTCATCAACATCGCTGGAATCATTTCCGGGAAGAAGCCGTAATATATATAAATATATTTACCCTTTACTAATCATTGACAGACTGATATTACACGTTCATATATTTACCGATCTGATTCTTTCAGATTCGTTTTTGAATGGAAGAACTAACAGAATGACAACGATCCACAAAAACGAATTCAGGCCAGTTAGGAATGTTACTTTCTTTTAATCCGTCTGATTGTCCGGAAACTTTTCGGTTTGTTGGAAAGGTAAACAACAGATGTATCAGCAATTACATTGGAACAGTATTAAGGAGTCCACTTACGTCATTACACTTACTGTGGTTTTGATTCAGTTTGTACTTCGTTTTGCTGAATCGCTTCCTTCTTTTGATCTATCGCTCCCATCGGTTCTGGCTGCTGGATTTTATTCTCGGGACTGTCTGATACGCTGGGTTCTTTTTGAAGTCTTCTTCTAGCTCTTTTTATGATTGGCCGTTGGTTTTTGGAATTTAGAGAGGCATTTGGTAGGAGTGGGGATGGTATTGACTCAACTCTCGGAGTTTGGATAGGTGTCACACATTCAACAGTTGTTTTCATCTCGCCTCCAGTGGGTGGGTCAGCATTTTCGATGATTTCTTCGCCAGTCTGGATTGCATTATCATTCGCATCTCCACTCTGGGATCCTGAGCTAGGATGAGTATCAACAGAACTAAACTGTTCGAGCTCGCACGGGGCTTGAATATTGTTCAACTCGGGTTGGATATCATTCAAGTTGGGCTGGATATCATTCAAGTTGGATTGATTTTCGTTGATGTTGAGTTGAATACCGTTCACATTGGGCTCACTAATGTTCTCAATTGGTTCACTTAAGATCAATACGGGCTCACTGATGTTCCCAACTGGTTCGCTAATGATCAATACGGGCTCACTAACGTTCAAAATGGTTTGACTTATCACTGCTGTTGATTGATTTTTATCCCCAGAATCAGAATTAAAATGATTATCCTGCACATTTTCAGAATCAAGTGGTGGGTAGTTCCTAATCGAGCTCACGGGTTTCTCGAAAACCTCTTGTGACGAAAATGTCTTCAAATTCGATCTTACTTGTCTCAAATCACCATACGTTTCTATGCTTTGGGTAAAAATTTCAGAAACTGATTTGTTGGCTAAAGTAACGCTCGGCATCACACTGGAATTGTGTTTCTTTTCTATGTAAACTAATCGTTTCGTTGGTGTCTCTTTCGACATAAGATAATACTCGGTGCACTTAGGAATAATTTGTCCTGGCTTTTCTTCTATTACATTTTGTCTCATTTCGTCACTCATTTGCAGCCGTTTAGTTTTCATCCTGAAAATGATTTTTAATAAATAAATATTCCCGAAGTAATTAAAAATTAATTTTCTCTTAAATTACCAATAAATAATCACACTATCCGGATTAAAATCATCGCAATTTTTTATTCTTTGTCCGAAAACCTATCCATATTCACTAACATGACCGCAGTAATTGTTACCTAAAATAAAAACTTTTTTTTTTTTTTTTTTTTTTTTGCTTCGTAAAATATTTTACGAATCTCTACAGGATCCACTTCTCTCCTTATTTTCTGTTGTCTCTCATCACACTACATATTGATACAAGTTATAAATACGTACTCATTGCTTCTTCCTTCATTATTGAGCTTACTAATTTTGGCAGTACGCTCAATAGTGAGTGTCCTTTGCGTGAGTCGTAGAACGGGCACTTCTTCATCCAAGTTCCCAACTGAAGGTGCGTTCGCCTGTTCAACAGAATTTTCTCTGTATACCTACTTCAAAAAATTATTCGTCTATATAAGTAATATATGTGGTACCAAAATAACTTCAAAATAGTGGAATTCAATATTAGTAGAAGATTACATTAAATGACTAAGCCAAATTAACAGTTAGCCATTTTTGCATCTGAGTCTACTTATTTGTTTTGTTTTTTTCCACTCGCATTTTACGTGTTCGATCACTCTGAACAACTTTGGTTTTGTGTATCTATGTCTGTCCGTAAATGATAATCACCAAAACAAGCTTTGTACAGGGGGAACCACCCGCCGAATTTTCGGAACATGACAAACTTAGTATTTGGGGCATCTGTACCTTTCATAATTGAAGTGAGAATTCCAGGATGGTCTCATAAAGTCAACTTTATTAGTCCTTGAAATCCACCCTACATTATTGCTTAGATTCACGTCGAGTTTATTGGACAAGAAAGTGTTTTTTTCGAGACGAAATTAGCATTTAAAGGTAAATACTATTGAATTTGAGGTAAGTGTTATCTTCGATAACTGAAGTGTGAATATCAAAATGATCAGCCATGGTGAAACTTTTAATTCACTACTACCAACTTTATTGCTCAAATTCAAGCAGGCTATATCAAAAGAGTGCTGTAAATGCAAAAATCAACTTCTATGCAATGGTCCTCATTGTAGAGGTTCGAAACAATATTTTCTTTCTTCGGTGTACCTAATGTTTTAGATAGTGTTAAATACCTTAAAATTGAGAATTTTTGATGGGTACCCAAAGTTCTGTATCCAACATTTGATGGCGCGTTTGCGCTCCGAAAATTGAATTAGTACCTAGGAACAGCCTGGATTGAGACTATGGCTGAGAATTTAATCCTCAGTTAATTCTCCTGATATCATGAAAGACTTTTTGTTTATCTTATAATTAGCAACCGGAGGCATTGTTTTCCCCGATATACTTGTCAAACAAGATATTCACAATTTAATAATAATACTTATAAATTAATATTATTTCTTATCCAATCTTAAAACAAGCTATAGGTAGCTGCAATTTCCATAGATATATCCCCCAAAGTGATCAGGTCGTGATGTAGTGGGTGGGTGAAGAGAAAATGTACACATTCAATTCACAAATTCATTCATTATGTTATGTTCCTTATTGAATTTGTATCTCTACGAGATATTTTTTCAAGAAAATCAAGATAAGTTCCGGTTATCAGTTGTTATTCTGTATCTAATCATCAAATAAAATTATTATGAGATTGACTATTTCTTACCTGAAAATCATAAGCGTCTATATGGTCATTTCTAGTTGCGCCATTGGCTTTCACGTGAACGACAGGGAGAATTATTTCATCGTTACTGGGCCCATTATCACTTGAGGCATTTCCACCCAATTTCCATCCCTTGTGTTCCATAAGAAACTTTCTATTTTGCTCCCTAATCTTAGCAATCATAGCCCTCCTTCTTGCAATCTCTGTTTTTTGCGCTTTTTCCTTTTCTTGCAATTTTTGTAACTCCATCTCTTTCAGTTTTTTCATTCTTTCCAGCCTCATTGCGTTATTTCTCTCAGTAATACCCTTCCATTTACGTTGGCAATTCTCATGGTTGCTTCTCTGTTCCCAACTTTTTGTAGATGCATAGGAGCCTAAATTTTGCTTTGTGACACTTGTACTTGCCAAACTGGTCGACATGTCTTGAGAGACCGCGCTAGGGTACTTCGTAGCCCCCGTAGATTTCAATACCTTGAGGAAGTTTAAGTACGTCATAAAAATTGTGGACACGTATAAACTCCACCAGATTAGAAAAAATTAGCTTGAGCATAGAAATTACAACATCTGTAAATTTAAACACAGCGGTTTCTTCATTTCGGAATACAGCCACTCCCCCCTAATCACCTATTCCAGTGAAACACCAGTAAATTACATAGACATATTGGAATGATTAAGGAGTTTTCGTGTTGCAAGGCGGCACTATGATAGACAACCCAAAATTGCTACAGCAAGGTTTTCTAGAGATCAGTTGCCTTAGTTCTGTACATACTGTGATCGAAATTGCCTTACCTAATTAAGCAGTTGTTTGAAGAAAAAAAAAGGAAACAAAAAAGTCTGACTTCGTGATGTTTATAGTGCTACATTTCAACACTGGCTAATACTTGAGAAGACTAACATTATTTTCCAAAAGTTCATTTCAAGTTCCAAATAAAGGTTTCATCGGAATTGTGAATAAAACTTAACCCTGTACACCTTTGGGCTCACTCATACATAAATCATAAGAAATCCGTAGCAACGATAAGGTTGTTTTCGATAATCATCATAAACGCTTGCATACGAGTCTGCAACACATTGGGACATTTTATGTCTTTAGTTGCAGACTCGTATGCAAGCTCTAATAGCCACTCATCTGATCCGGACCCTGGGCATCGTCTAGTGAATGTCCTAAAGAGGCTACATACGAAATTACAGCTTCCTAGAGAGTAAAGCATAGAAATCAGCTTTTAAAGCCACTCATCTGATCCAGACCCTGGGCATCGTCCAGTAAATGTCCTAAAGAGGCTACATACGAAATTACAGCTTCCTAGAGTGTAAAGTATAGAAATTACCTATTAAAATGATTTAACCACCGCTTCACAAATCAAACCGTTCTCGCAATATTCGAATCACCTGCTATGAATCAAATCATCGAAACACCAGCACAATGAAATCATGAGAAATAATTGATATTGTGAACATGATTGCAACCACTTGTTAATTGAGAATGATCACCTGAGTGTACACAATTATTCAAATAACCATATCGCACCCTGGGAGTGATACTGGTATAAGTCCAAAAATGGCAGTTTTGAGTTATATATATACTACTGTGTACATTTTGACGAGCTCTACATGCGGCTAGTATCGGTTTAATCATAGGACAAAAAGTGACCGCTAGAGAGCAGGATAAGCCAGTATGATTCCGGTCAAAGTCTTCATCTAGCGTCGGGGAAAGGTCGGTCTATGTCAGTCATGTTCCAGCTGTCAACGAACGAAGATGGAAAATTCGGTGTTAATAGTGGTTCATCCCGACATAAATCACTATCGATGTGACAAACCAGGTATTTATCCTTTATTTTTACAGCAATACTGGTCTATTTCAAGAAGTATCGCTATTGAACCAAGGAATATCAAGTTTCTTTGTGTTTTTCACAGTTGTACCGGTACATATTTTGCAATGCACCACTATTCGCCCAAAAGATTAGTAGTCGTACTGAGGCAACCTGGTGATTAACTCGCGATGTAGCAATATTGTACGAAGGAAAAAATCAAGATTTGTTGTGTTTTATCGTGTTAGTGGTACATCATAAGATTTTTATAATTATAATTATGTTAATCAAAAACAGAAAGGTGGAGAAGCTAATTAGAGGTAGGGCAGTATAGGTAGATGGTATATGCATGACACAGACCAAAAAGAACCGAGAAAATATGAATGGTGTGTCTGTAGTACGCCAACAAAGTCATAAAAAATCGTTAAATGCGATTTCCCAGAATTCATGTTTTTGGACTTATACCAGTATCACTCCCATGGTGCGATATTCATAACTCAGCTTGTTGGCCACGCACTTCGCAGTAGTTAACATAATATGGTTGGATAAATCGAGAGCTTTCGAACGAATGATCAACGAATTTAG
This sequence comes from Adelphocoris suturalis, assembly GCA_030762985.1. NCBI lineage: Eukaryota > Metazoa > Arthropoda > Insecta > Hemiptera > Miridae > Adelphocoris > Adelphocoris suturalis. The sequence continues at coordinate 33,377,822 of CM061046.1, forward strand.
TGGGATGAAAAACGAAGAAGTACCATTTCACTAGCAACGATCCGGTTGTAAGCGGAAATCATCAGAAAACCAACCGTAACGCTTTTTTTAACGCTTTTTGTTAACGCTTTTTTCGTTTATGTGCCAACGTAAAGACATAAAATGTCAAAATGATTGTAGCGTTTGATTCTAAGACTAGCACCAAGTAAACCTTAATAAGTTTCCACACTTTTTTTAACGCATTTATTTAACGTTTTTTTCGTGTGCGTGCCAAAGTAAAGACATAAAATGTCAAAAAGCCCTTTCAGGCCTTAATTTGATTTTTTATTTTAAATAACAAACCAACCAATGGATCGAAAGGCCATTTTCCTTAAAGTTTTGAAATTAAGGTGAACAAAACTATGTTAAGGTAAAACTAGTCGTAAACAAATTCATTTAGTGTAAGCGTATCTATATTCCCCATAACCTATCCAATATTATATCATCCAGTCTGTTGGTCGAAGGAAACAGGAATGTGTGGCTAAAGTGAGTTATCTGTTCTGATTTTCGTCTCTATAATCACTCTTTGTGATAGCGGAAAAAATCGTTTGAAAGAAACAAAAAAGAGCAGATTAGGCCGTCAGACTTGATTGGGTAACTCGGACTTCACTCCTTCGTTCACGGAAGCACTGATCGTCGGCGTAGCTAAGTTGAAGACAGGAACCTAATCCATTCACTGAGATGCCAATATCACAATCATCCAAGGCCTCCTTCAAAACCTGCTCAGAATAAATGTTGGACAGGTGTGACAACGTGACAGATCACGAGGTCTGTCGATGAAACAACCAAGCAACTAGCGAGGTGCTCGGGATGCTGTTAGGCGCGTCACGTACGCAAGTCTCCCTTGGACAGAGGGGTTACGTTCTCATTGTCTTTCCGGCTCCCTTTCAGACGGTAAAAATCAGTCTGCATTACGCATATTCGATTTTCAAATAGTAATTCTCGATATCTATTGATTATCTTGTGCCATCCTGGACTGATCCTCCTACCTATATCCTTTGCGGCTATGGCACATATAGTTATATGCGGTGTATTAATAGCACAACAAGCATTAACCTTGTTACACAGGTAATCGTGATGTCTGACCAAGATTATTCGAAGAAGAGGAAAACATAACTAACAACCCAGGTCTTATGAAGCAAAATCCTCAGGATTCCGAGCAGTTGGGGTTCGCACAGTCCAGTAGTTTCAACGTTTAAACATCGAATCGTCAAAACTTGGGTTTCGGCTAGTTCCAATGCGCACGCGCCTTTTCTTTTATGAGGATTCGGTTTACCACGGCCTGAAGCAAATTTCTGCTGTTGTCCAGGAGGTTCAGTGCTTCGACATTTATGTTTTGTGGAGACGGATTTCGTGATCCTCTGCCCGATTTTTAATGACTTCTTCCACCATCTTTACTCAGGATGTAGATCGTCCGTTCTAATATACCAAAGAGCATCAACTACTGCCCTCCTGATTATTTTGTTTGTGCTGTTTGAATGATTTTCAGGTTGTTCTTCTTAGTGGAACCCCTCAAATCCAAACGGGTTCAAACACTTGTTCGTGCCGTAGCACTTTGTATGGTCATTTGGGATTTTCTTCCAATAAGCCAGTACATCTTCCTGAATTTGAAACTTATTGCCTTCGTTTTTTTTCTTCATGTGTTCCTTCCACAAAAACTTGGCATCCAGATTATTGCTGAGCTACTTGGCTGTATCTGCATATGGGACGATCTGGGAGTTTATTACTGCGGGTATGGGGGTAATCCTGTGAGTGATGTTTCGTGCGTTGACTTAGTAGAGTTTCGTTGAGTTTTATTCTCCATTTTTTGGTCTTCTGTCGGATGCTGTTCTCTGATTCTTGAAGCTTACTTGTGGCTTCCTCAGTTGAATACTCTACAGCCGGGATTGCCGTGGCATGTGCAAGAGTTACTGTAACAGCTTCTGAAGGTTTCGAGAAGTCCCTTCCCTACTTGGAAGCAAGTAGAGTACAAGGCCAAGCACGCACGAGTACACCTGCTTTTATTTCCTGTAAATCGGAGTATTCATCTTCATGTTTTGCCCTAAAATGCCTATTGTTAAATATGATACTACGATCCTGTATTACTGGGTAGTTAGATCCTTTTTTCCTTTGCTTGAAGCCCCCTTGTGTCAGACTTTATCAAATGCCTGTGAGACTTACAAAGAATACAGCCGAACAAATCGGTTCCTCTTCAAAATATTTCTCTATCAAGTTAGGTACATTAGAATCTAAGTAAATCGACATAGACGAGTGGGAATCCACAAACTGAAAAATGAGTTTGAATAAAATACCGACCTACGTTTCACTAGCCCATCCATAATTGACACGAGTTATAATAAGCTCGATCTCGTTAGGTCCATTGGAATTACGATTACTCGTACGAAACGATCGTTAGAGTTTATAAGGCGATTTGCACTACGTTCCCTCAAGTTCTGACTCACATTATTTGGTTGATATTTTTTCAGACAAAGTTCTAACCCTTAGGGAGTACAAAAGGATGAACGTGCAGCGATATGGGTGAGCACTTTCGATTCATTGATGTGATCTCTATCAATCCCAAACAGAAAAACTATTATTTTATTTCGCGATCATACACCAAGTTTTCGAGATCTCGATTTTTCAAAGAAATGTCACAGCCCTTAATTTCAACCCTTTAGGATTAATCGAAAGTGATGCCAAGATAACTGGCACATCTCCGGCCGATGTGTAATTTTTGACTCGAATTTTATAAACTGCAGTCCTTTAGCCCCGTCCGGAGAACAGTTTACGTGCCTTGAAACGTAAACCAACAAGTTTTGAGAGGAGGGAGGCTTAAACTTTTTTTTGTCTATGACAAAGTTCATTGTTAAAAATAATAAACCAAAATTAAACCTCACCAATTTATAAAAACGACTGTTATACAGGCTTTGAAAGAGACAGAGGGAAGTAAAACAAAAATATTTATACAGTTATAGATTAGAATACTTAATTCAGGAATTCTTAATAAACACACAAAAAACTTACGTTGCAATATTCCACGATAATAGTTTGTTGAGGCTTCTGAAAAATCTTCGTAACAATTGATTTTGGTTCTTGAAAAGTTACGACTGAGGTGTCATCGTTAACGTCTCTTTTCAACTTCTTTGTTGGTCTCATAGATACGAAATACGTTTCTTCAAATTTCTCATTTCCAAGCTTGGAACTTCTACTCGCGCATTTCTGCGAATTGTGAAACAATTTCTATGTTTACCAGAGGCTAGCTCTTTTGCATATCGTTATTGTGAAACTCGCCTAGCAGTAATAATTAAACACGGCTATTTTTTCCTAAAACCCTAGTAACACTTGTAACCTGATTTCTTTCTCTCATCCACCATAATGGCAACGTTGTGTTAATAGATGTTTAATATGTAGGTATTGGGTTGTATAAAAATGTAAAATAAAAACTAAACAAATTCCACTCAAACTCTTTCAATTGGAACTTTGATGAGGGACGTAGAAATGGAAATGATTTCGTTCAAAAATGTACTGTTTCTTTTAGGACCAAACTAAGTTGAGCCATATTTGGCCATTCGTTCGGAAGGGTCTCAAGATAAATTATTTCAGATAGAAAATTCCCAATAATTCCGTTTACAAAAGCTAATGCTCCTATGGCCCTATATTTACCACAACCAAACATTCATGAGTATTTCTACGCGCACATGAATGTGGAATGCATGGGGATTTATGTAAAATGTCTTAGAAAGGTATAATTAAAAACATCAAACACAAACCAAAACAACAAGCAGGGTTTCATCGTATTTTTGCCCAAAAAGCATTTGGCTTCCTTAGCAAAGAGTCAGGGTGGGGGTTGTACGTGAATAAAATCATAATAATTCTAAAACAATGCGGATGATGCACGACGTGCATGCGTGCGTGAGTGTGTGTGTCATTCCAGACGACAACTCTCCTTAGGATTGAGATAAAAATTTCGTTCTTGCGCCAAAAAATCAAGCTTTCTAAACGAAAGGCCAAAACTTTTTGAGCATACCAAATTGGTCAAAATTCAAAAATAGTGCTAAAAAAATCATTAAAAACGTTTAGAAATCGTTAAATTTATATATTTATTAGAATTTTAGTCGAAAGAAATTGATCGACGATGAACTAAAACGTTTGAAAAAATTATTCACTAAATTATGATGAAAAATATATTAGATTTCATTAATATTTGCTGAAAAAAAAAAAAAAAAAAAAAAAAAAAAAAAAACGATTAAAAAACTGAAAAATTTCTTAACATTCAAAATCTGTTCTGAATCGTACAATATGATTTATGATATAGAACGAGCTTATTTGCTATAAAATTGGTGGTTAACAATTTCTTTGTACTCGAATTGCTCAAATTTCAAAACAATTACTGGAACTTTTTCAAATGCATCTCAAGTTCATCAACCACTTTTTTCTCAAAATTTTCAAAGAAAGAATGCAGTAGAGAAGAGAAGAGATTTCGTGAGTATTTGGCTCTAGGAAAAAATCAAGCAGACGAACAACAACAACAACAAAAACATATTTGATCAATAAATTTGAAATAAAAGTAAAAAATAATATTAAACTTTCGTATTAAAAAAATAAAAATCCCATTGTGGTAAAATCTCTAGATAAAGCGAGTCCATCAAGCGCTTCAAAGTCGAATCCTCAGGAAGCTCACCAAAACGTTCCATAGTACGTTAGGAATGAGGAAATACATAGAAATCTGAAAGTTTTTACAGCCAACAACACACTAATCCACCATAACTCTAAATGTACATAAAAATGCCACATCACACAAACCCTCACATCAGTTCATCACGTGAGCAAGACATTTTTTTTTTAATTTTAAATAACGCCAGAGCTCTTGACGGCTAAGTCATTTGGCTACGGGCGGCCCAGTAAAAGAAGACACCACTCGGACAACACTGATGGCTTCAATTTATTGACCCGCAACGGATTTTATTTTATTTTACCAATCACGAACTCTATTCGTATTGGATCTTTTTTTCAACAGTTATTACCACGTTTTGTAACGTTCCCATTGTTGACTTATCATAAGACTGGTACATGAGAACAGAGTTGGGCGTAACCGTAATCATAATTACGATTACAATCAAAGGGTTTTAGAGTTGTGATTACAATTACGATTATAATCACAGAACCTGGAGATATGATTACGATTACACTTATGATTATGATTATATTTGTAATCAGTTTTTCTCACATTTTATTCGTAATCACAATTACGACTGTAATCGCAGGTTTTTTTAATGTGATTTTGGCCTTAACAACCTATATTCCCCATAAACAGGCCCGTTACCGGAGATTTCCCCCTGTAAATATAGTCGTAATCATGATGTTTCCTGTGATTACAGCCGTAATCTTAGTTTTTATTCTGTGATTACTGCCATAATCTTAGTTTTCCTTATGAATACTATCGTAATCACATAAAAATCACTAATCCCTGGAAAAATAAAACGACAGGCACTCACACCTGTAACACAGGTACCCACAGGTAAATAAGAGTACTATGGTTGATGTACCAATACTCAGTATTTTAACTTCCAAATGAATCATACTTGTGCATGCTGAACAACAAATTTTCGTACATACTACGAGGGGATTTGGTGTGTCGAGGAACCTGGGAGCCACAGAGGGAGGCGTTGTTTGACGTCCGTGTCGTAGACACTGACGCCCACTTTTATGGTTCTCGTCCCGTCCCTTCTGTCCTAGCCTCAGCAGAGCAAGAAAAGATGCGTAAGTATCTGAATACATGTGAAGAGAGGCATGCCTCATTCACACCACTGGTATGTTCAGTCGATGATCTATGTGCTCCTCAAATGAATGCATTTGTGAAAGTATTGGGTGAGCGCTTAGCAGACATTTGGAATCGGCCTCAGACGGTTGTTCGAGGAGTCCGCATCACAATGGCTATATTACGTGCATCTGGCATGTGTTTTAGAGGCGCAAGAAGAAGATGGAGAAGTGCGGAGCTTGGGTTTGGAGACGGAGCAGCACTTCAGTTAGGCTTATGAGGGACCAAACAATGAAAGATGAAGAGATCAAAAGAACTAGAGAATCAATTTAGCCAACTAAAGAGTTCTTACAAGTAATTCCTCTACGTTCCAATAAATTGTTGTTTTAATTTTCGTACATTAATTATAGTTCAAAGCACAAGATTGTAACCAACATTAATTTTAAAAAGTCCCACTCATGCAGCATGATCATATGACAGAATTTTTGTAAATTATCTTATTATATTACGTTACATTATTTTAATTCGAGCACATTGAGTGAAAAGTACCTAGTTGTTAACTACCAATTTTATGGCGAAAAGATCCTTTTTAAGTAATAGTCTGTATTCAAATAAGATTTTGGATTGTTCGATTTTTTGCAGTTTTTATCGATTTTTTAGCCAATATTGACGAAATTTAAGTACGTTTTTCAGCATAATTTTGTGCGTGAATTTTATAATGTTCTATTTTATCGTTTGAGTAAAATCCTTCCTTTTAAGTAAAATCCTCTTTAAAAATACAAAATTGTCTATTGTTAGCCATCTTTAGTGATTTTTTTTTTTTTTTTTTTTTTTTTTTAGCACATTCGGTGAAATTTAATCAATTTAATTTACTCAAAAAGTGCTGGCCAACGAACTCATCTCTTCAGTTGAAAAGCTTTGTTTTTGGCGCAAGAACGGATTTTTTATCTCAACCCGAAGGAGAGCAATCGTCTGGAATTAAAAATACATTTTTCAATGATTTATTAGTATGTTTATTATATGCAAATAAATTTATTAAGCGTAATATAGTCATATATTCATATAAAAAAGTGTTAAACTCTAGGATTCGTTTCAGAATGACTCAAAACGGGTTACAATGGAGAACATTTTCGACAGTTTTGATTTTAAAATTTTTAAATAGCTTCACTTTCTACAAAATTCGAAAAAAAAACTGTGTGGTAAATTATCATAAAATATCTTGGGAACGAGCTTTGAAGGATAGGAGCAATGGTGAAGATTTGAATTCACTTTTGTATACAACCACGTTCAATCCTCATGGAATATTCTTATAAGGACTTAGTCAACCTTAAAAAAATGAAGTGAATTAGATTATGTTGTATTCTTCGAATAAAAAATTCAAAAAAAAATTTACGGATGAATGCGGATAGCCCCTAAGCACATTCGAAAAGAGGAGGAACCGTCCTATATAAGAATGGGGGGGGACCAAGCAACTTTTTTCCAAATTCTATAACCCTAGATGAAAATTCACTATCTTTGTTAATATTTTCAGTAATTATACATATATGAAGTTATTGTGACAGACCGTTGGGACCCTTTAATGAAGAACAATGGAAGAATCACCACTTTCCAGCAAAGAGACACCAGATAAATGCGACCTCATATCGCTTTCGTTTGGGCCGGAGACCACTTGCACTTCTTCAAATATTTGAACTTTATCTCTCGGAGTTAACTTAGACCTAACTCTTTTCTGCGGATGTATTGGATTTGAGGTAAGAAACTATTTGTGTTCAGGGAATCGCAACTGATGAACTTTTGCAAAAATGACATTTTTCAACCTAGATTGGCCATTTGCTCCACTTGATAAGTTCTATATGATAGACCGTGATAAAACCTTTCCCTCCCTTTTCTCAACCGGAAAAAAAGTTTTTTCACATTACAGCAACGATTTCTCTACCAAGTCAAAAGGAAATCGCAGAGTTATGTATACCGTTTGAACGCTTATTGTTTGAGGATTTTTTGGAGGGAGAAAAAGATGGATGGAGGGATGGTGGGAGAGAGGGAGAGAGAAAGAGAGAGAGGGCGATAGAGAGAAATTATTACTTTTCAAAGCCGATCATGTTTCAGCCGGAGGATTGATCTTCAGATGACATTTACCTATTAAAACGTGGTTTTCTTGAGAAAAAAGTTAAAAATGAAATCTTGAATACGAATAGGGACTTAGAGAGTAACGATTGGCGGCGTTTTACTAAATTTTCAGTCACGTTACATTGAAAAGCTGTAATCTTCTTTCTGAGGCTACCCTGCATAATTGAGTCCTGCGTACATTACAGTTGTGCTTTTTCCTTAATACCTAATATAAAAATTGTCTCAATGAAATTTTATGGGCTTGTTACCATTATAAAGTTGTGGAGGTTTGTTAAATACATTTTTTAAGAAAGCTACATAATGGAAACAAGACTCACCAATGCTGGAGAGCTTTTGATTTTGTAGATTCGTGTGTTAGTCGGCATGTCTCCCATCTCAAAAATGCTTTGCCTTCGAGGTTTCCTTGGTGCGCTTATTGTTGAACTCTTAGTCTTTAGCGAACTACAATCTGTCTGTTTGATTATACTGCTTGATCTTCGGAGGGAATGCTATTAGATTAGGATCGGTAAAGTATGGAGATAAGTTAGTAACCAAATATAGCATAAACACACATAGCAATACGAAATATAGCACCTCTACAAAATATATGTAGAGATGGTTAGTAGATGATACATTCTTTTTTTCACCTAAGCGCTCAACACAAATAACATCATGACCGAAACCTTAACATAACAACAAGGACAATATTAAGATTATCAAAAGGATCATACTTCACTCTGTGGTGGGACGACTTTAAACATATTCTTCCTTAGTCGAAAACTCAATGTCCACGTCAACTCGTAAATCCTTTTCTCTAACGTATATAGCTTGTACTATAAACATCATGGGTATTAATTATATTTGGATTTAGTAAAAGATGAGAATGTAGATACTTTTACCTATCCATTGTATAGTTGATATGTATAGTCCTAATATTATGCGGAAATGCACGCATCTTAGTTCTTATCTTAGCTAAGCTTAATATGGTAGGATAATGGTGGTAGGTAGGTATCTACATTAATGAAAACTGAACGATTTAAAAATTTTTTAGATACCTGAGAATAAATCACGTAGGGTATGAAGATCGCAAGACGCAGTATCACGCTCCATAAATACTCGGCACTTGGCAGATTATTCACTGAAAATTCAATAATTTCTGTATTTTCAGGCCCACCAGCACACAAGGTAATAACATCCTACCGAGGGATACGTAACGTCCACATCCGACGAAAAACCATTTTAATCAAGTTAATTAGGAAGATAACACAGGTACGTACATCAAAAATATAGAAAATGAGTTAAAAGAAAATGAAAATGATCTCATCTAGTAACTTGGGGTTTCATGTTAGCTTTTACCGTGAGTGAGACGAGATCGGATAGTTGTGGAGGACACTAGAGTGACAAAGAGTAGTAAAGCGGGAACCGCAATCTTATGGTAACCTGAAAAACTGTACAGATAGATTATATGATAGGTATTCGCAGGTAATTATGATATTCGCCGTAACCCGGAGGGGTTATCTTGTTCTAGAACTACAAACTGCAATAAATGTCCCCTTAAACACCCAAGGAGGTGAATTATGTCTTCTTTTTTGAAAAACTCCCTTGTCCATAACCTGAGCACATTTTCAGTCTCGTTTTTGTCATAATAGTCCCAAGTTTCTAGCACAATATCTATCGTTCAAATTTATGACACACTAGGTAGTTTTTTTCCAAAATAAATCAATATTAAAAACAAATTAAATCAATAAATCAATCTGAAAAATAAATGAATATCCACAAGCACAAAGCGTAATAAAGTTACGTTTATTCGGTGTTTTCCCAAGTTGGTGTTACGGTTATCAATCAATGAACATTACTACGTGAATCCGCATGAAAAAATACCCCAAAATAGAATATCACAACATGTGGCATAGAATATCTTCAAAAAACTTGATATTTCACAATTTGTGCTCTGTTTGAGCGTGATTGTGCTTGGTTTAGCGCACTAACAATTCCTAGTGATGGGCCGTTTGTTTCATGAAATTTTGTGCAGAATCCAATTCTGCAATGTGAAAAATAGGGTTTTCAATAGAAAAAACAAAGTTGGTGTTAATTTCGCATGGTTGTGCAATTGCGTGATGCGCGAAAATGTCATGGTTGAATTCCTTGCAAAAAATTATGGGGAATACTTTTTTTAACTCGTATGTAGACGGATATAAGCAGCTGGTGCATAACTCTTGAGGCACCCTGTATATGAATATGCATTGTGTCGAAATTTAGGATTTTATTATGAGGGCATAAACACGGGAAATAAAACATTGAATAACTTTTCGAATAAGTAGCTAGTAAAATGTCAATAAACGTTGGTCTTAGCATCTTGATCATTATACCCTTCACGTTCCCAAACTGGATGAATGAATTTTGCCCTCTTAGATTACATTTCAGTTCTTTTCGCCCCATTTAACGTTGGACTTGAGGATCACTAAGCCACTTATAGCCCACAGAGATCCCATGCGGCACGCAGGCTCACTCCACGAGCAAGCCGCCTTCGCTATCAATCACCTTTGCTACCGTGACCGCAGTGCCAATGCCAATGTCGACGCTCTAACATTGGGAGATCGAGTGGGAGGAGATTCTGTGGATACCTATTAGAACTACGAGGTGGTTGGTAGATAACATTTTTTTGTACTCAACATCAGTCGCTTAGTCTCATTAAACAGGTTTCAAAGTCTTCTTTCTTTTGTACAACAATATCCATGAAGGATCTCCACCCTTCTTTGAAATGGGTCAACAAGTTAGAGAACTCTAACATGAAAATCGGCAAACCTAAATAACTGGCCTTCTTTATCAACATATTTTGAAATAAAACATTTTAAGTTAAACAGTAGTACAGTGGAATCCCAATAAATCTAAGGGACCAGAACAAAAATCGATCAAGCTGGATATTCTTATTGTTGAGATTTCGAACTAGGGGCGTCATATGAAAACATATTTGAATTATTCAGTGTTTATTAAAGATATTTAATTGTTTATACCTACAGCATACGTCAAATCAAACATATATTTATCAATTTGTCAACAACAATCAGTAATTTTTGTTTGAGTCGATGCCAAGAACACGTCCTCATCCACATGATTCCTCTCGAAAAATTGACAAAGCATTATAAGGGACGTTGTTGCTTCTTTCACAAACAGCACATGAACGGGCTTCTCATTCATTGAAAGTCATTTCCGCAGTGGAATTATGATGGTAGACTCTGACTAATCACAAGTTCTGGTGTAATGTCTATCTGAGTCAAAGTTCTATGGTGTTTTGCTGAACATTCCCAACATCTCCTGAACGTTTCGAACTCATGCATAGAACTGAAATGTGATTTAGTCGAAGTTATAACGGGAGGATGAAGAAAGGTAAACAGACTTTAATATATAATGAATAAAAAAAAGTCATGAGCTAACAAGTGAGCCAAGAGCAAAATAGCACTTAACATTAGTCCGAATTCGTCGTCTATTTACTCTCGTAAATCAAACGAGTTGTTCGAATAGGGAGGGTAAACAGACCATGATTTCAAATTGTAAAGGGTTTCCCCTCAACAAAAAAACTTGGAAATACCGAGGGGACCCGAAATACATTGGTTTAGTCGAATTACCGCGATTTTTTCAAGGGACTAAGTATTCCCTTCGTTTTTACGGAGTATTCGATGGGGTTCAAATTATCAGGATTCCACTGTTTTAATAACTAGTAGCAGTACTACCTGTTTCTTTCCGTATCTGATGTGGGTAGCCTTGTTTAATTTACTTGATACGTTTCAACGTTCTATTTATTCTGGTCTATGTGCAATTTAATATAATCTGCGTTCAATTTATAGGTCGTCCCTGGATCACCGCCAAAACATAGGTACATCCGGATCCAAACACAGCCAAACAGCACACAGTTGCAGCCTACTGCATGTATGTAAATACTACGCTTGCGAACAGATTTTTATGTCACAACCCAATTTTTTTTTTTTTTTTTTTCTTTTCTTCAAGGGTAGAAAACTATTAGGTCTTGTTGGGTTCGCGGCGTAAAATTATTTTCAGCAAATTATACTTCGCAAACATCCGATGAAGTAGGTTCTACCAACGCAATTGAATTTCTCAATTATGGATTTGTTTACTCGGACGACGTTGATAGGTTTTCCCGATTAAGGATGTACTTTGGTTTTGGGGATTTGAATATAGTCCATGTCCGTGCCAGGAACTCGCTGATAAAATGCACTTTTGCATCAGAACCATTCGATTTTTGAAACAGTATTTTCATCTTTGCAGTTCTTTTGTACCGCCGGAAGGCTTTTACAAATAAACAACTTCATTTCATTTCATTTCATCTTTGCAGTTCCTGTAGTTTTGTGATACGTATCAGTTATTCTTACATCATCAGGTATGTACTGAGATCGCTTCGATACTAAATGGATTACGTACCTACCATTTTTCGGATTATCATTAGTCATCGTTTCCAAATATGTAGTAATCTTTTCTTTATCGACTGTATGGCCTACCACAGCTGCCAAGAAACAAATCTCAAATAGGTGGGTACGAACTTAGTCATTTTTCCCCGCTCAACTACTTAACTTTTACGTAGTGTAAATTTTTTTTGAAAAAGCCTCACGGACCAATTACTAGGTGTCTTACGGACCATAGGTTAAGTACCGCTGATTTAAAATAACTTGTAAGTAACTCTTGCCAAATTCAATAGGGTTATAATCAGTTGTTGACCATTCTATGACAACTGAATGTTTTATTATGCACGAGTATTATTCAATAATTGAGGATGATAAGTTCTGAATTTTAATTTCAATGACTAATACCTATATATTCATAGATCATGTCTGGCATTAGGTATTTATTTAATTTTTAGTCTATTAATTTGTTTTCTTACAATAGGTGAGATGGTCCAGTTATATTTCGACATTGCACAATAATCTCAGTATTTTTTGTTTTTGACCTACATTTTTTGCGTAAAACTGTAGGGTAGGTACTGAAGCTGGAAATGTCTGAAAGCGTTCGGAGGGCGCGAAGCGCCAAGTTTTGGTGATATAGTATTTACCTATGGGGCTTAATCATTGTAGACCAATGATCTGCACAGAAGGGCTCGGATATAATACAGAAATTATTAACCTTTTTGTAATAATTTGCAGCGCTTTTCTATTTCGATAAACACCACATATCAGTGTTCTTCTGTCTTCAGTACATACCTCCGTTAAAAGTAGGGTCCTTTAAGAAAACGGTGGCATTGGGAAGCTGTAGTGTTAGGCTTCGTTTGTTGAAAAGATGTCACCAGCGCAAAGGATGGAGTGTGGAAGATAAAAATGTTGTCTTCTCCTCGTAGTAGGAACTATGTGTTCGCCAACTACCGAGAAACTAACTTCATGTTCGCTCATTGGGGAAGCAGAATCTACACGTCACGATAACTGAAGCTTAAGTCCTTACTGGAACTGGGGTTCTTCGACCCGGAAGATCGGAATGTAGCAGATCATTGGCGGTTAGAAGATTTGCATCACCTACCTAAACCGGACGTATGAAATCATGCCACCAATATTATAATCGCTGCACACATCTCCTCTATGACATCTGACTCCCAATGAAGCTGGCTACTGAAGGAATAATTACACTATTCGCGGAGATGCTTCTGGAAGTTAGGTAAAAGGATAAAAAGGAAAGAGGTGTAGTGTGAGGGGAGGGGTTAGTAGTTTTTTTTTTTTTTTTTTGTTTTTTTTTACGATTTTTAGAATCTAAAGGTAGGTATGCTTAGAATACAAATCAACAGTGTATCACCTATCTAAACTGGACGTACGAAATCATTCCACCAATTATTAAAATCGCTGCAAACATCTTCTCTCTGAGATCTGACTCCCAATGAACAGAGCCTCTGGCTACTGAAGGAATAATTACACTATTCGCGGAGATGCTTCTGGAAGTGAGGCAAGAGGATATATGCAGGACAGTCGATTGGTCATGATGATTAATAATTATTATAGTTTTTTTTTTTTTTTTTTTTTTTTTTTACGTAGGCAGGTGAGGAAATCTTTAAGATCCTAAGGTGGTAATCGGATCTCGTAAGATACCCAAAAGGGACCGCACTCCGGGTTATGTATTATTCAAACACACTAAAACCTCACCTTCCTTTTCCCACGTTGGAACTCAGCCTGGAACTGTTTAACACATTACTTCAGGCCGAGTCCTTGAGAAATTTCTTCAGTCCTCTCGGTCCATGTGCTCCCTCCTCCTCTGTCTCTCCCGTTCCAAGATGATCTTTTTCTGGAGGATGTCTTCAACGTAGGCAGCTACAAAATTCCATTTTTGCTCTCGTTCAATCATTTTGGCTACTACCACCTCCGGTGTCACGTCTTGAGGTGGTAATTCCAGAGCATCCTGTAGCCCTCTTCTTTCTGTAGCCCATCGCTTGCATACAAAGAAAGTATGGAGCACATCATCGTCCATTTCCTGGCAGTATGGACATATTGGGGAGTCTACTTTTCCCATTTTATAGAGATATGCGTAAAACAGCCCATGCCCAGAAAGGAACTGAGTCAGGAAAAAGTTTACTTCTCCATGTTTTCTATCTAGCCATACCTTGATCTGAGGAATCAAGCGTGCAGTCCATCTCCCTCTCTGCTCTAAAGTCCACATTTCCTGCCATCTTGCCATTGTATATTCTCTCTCTTCAGCGGCTAAATGAGCTCTTTCTCCTTCCTCTCTTCTATCAAAGATTCGTTTGCGTTCTGCAGCCAATAGATGGATTGGGATGCTGCTTGTAAGTACGAGTATGGCTGGCTCTGACACTGTTCTGTAGGCACATGCAATCCTCAGCGCTCCTCTTCGTTGAACTGCAATAATTCTCTTGCGATAGTAGGCAATGTTTAGGGCATCTGCCCATACCTCCGCACCGTACAAGAGTATTGATTGTACAACGGTCATCATGAGACGACGCTTACATGGTCTCGGCCCATTGACATTTCTCATGAGATGACTAAGAGCAGTTGTTTTCTTTGATGCCTTGTCTGCTGATTTCTTTATTTGCTCCCAGAATGTAATTTTAGTATCTAATGTGATTCCCAGGTAGTTTACTGTTGGTTTGCTGGTGACTTCTGTACTCCCTATTTGTATTGGGATTATGGTAGGGATCCGTTTTCGAGTGAACACAACTACTTCGGTTTTAGCTGCTGCTAATGTCAACATATGGTCTTCCATCCATCTAGTGATCTTTACCATTACTTGATTCAGTTTATACTGTGCCAATTCCGTAGTTCTAGCCAGGATAACTGCCGCAACATCATCTGCATATCCGACAAGATAGCAGTCTTCTGGCATTTCCAGGCGTAGAACACTATCGTATGACGCGTTCCATAGTTGTGGGCCCAGAACTGAACCCTGGGCTGCTCCTGCGGTGATTTCTTTCTCCCTTTCCCCTTGAGCCGTCTCATAAACCAGTGTTCGGTTTTTAAGATAGCTGTCCATAACTGCTAGTAAGTATCTTGGTATTTCAAAGGTGGTATCCAGAGACTCTAACATATCAGTCCATCTTGCAGAATTGAAGGCATTTTTCACATCCAGGGTCACTAGCATTGCCAGATTCCTAGTATATCTACTACCTTCCTGAGTTTTTTTCAAGGTGTTCACTACATCTGCCAGTGCATGAGCAGTGGACCGACCCTTTCGGAATCCATACTGTCTGGGGGATAAGTCTCCTGACGCCGCTATTGCAGGCATCAAGCGAAGCAGGAGAAGCTTCTCATAACCTTTTCCAGCAGTATCCAACATACAAAGAGGCCTCCAAGAGGATGGAGAGTTTGGATCACCCTTTCCTTTGTCTAAAAGCACCAGGCGAGCTTTTTTCCATCTATTGCTAAAGATCCCTTCTCTAAGGCAAGAATTGTACATTCGTAATAGTAGCCTTGGACAGACTTCTGTTGCTATTTTTAACACCTCTGAGGGTATGCGATCTGGTCCTGGCGTTTTCTTGTTTTTTAAAGCTCCAATCGCTTTCTTTAATTCGCTTTCAGAGAATAAGAGGGAATCTATTACATCCTCTGGTGCATAATTACTGTTCCTGGGAGGGTGTGTTGGGAAGAGCCCATCAACAATGAGATCCATTCTTTCTTCACTCATTGGTACCCGTCCACATGATACCTGGAGTTTTCCGGTCACGATCTTATACCCTCGACCCCATGTATCAATATTTACTTCCTCAATGATTGTCTGCCAGCAGTCTGCTTTACTTCTATTTATTGCATGGCGAAGTCGTTTTCTGGCCTCAGTGTATTCTGATTGAATCTGCAGCCAATTTGCTCTTCTTCTGCTTCTCTGGGCTCTGCGCCTCAGCTGATTACATGTCCTTCTGAGTTTTGCAATATCTTCATTCCACCAGTAGACTGGGGGCTTAGCAGATGTCAAGATTTTTTTCGGCATCGATGCATCGCAGGCTTTTGTGAGGATCTGCATTATTATAGTATGGGCACTAGACTAAATCTGCTATTGTTAACAATTTGACTTATGATCAACAATTATCATCTTATAGTAATAGATATTAGAGTAAATCTGCTATTGTTAACAATTCGACTTATGATCAACAATTATTATCTTATAGTATAGATATTAGAGTAAATCTGCTAATGTGTTATGATTTGCCTACCTTTTTTGAAGGCGACTCTAAAATAATACTATGATCATCATTCTCAATATATTATGAAAACATATATAATTTACTATAGACGTCTGGTAATATTTCAAGAATCTTGCGTGGTGTTTCATTCATGTCCTTACTTTCAAAACATATTAAAGTGGGTATTGAACGAAATAGCACACTACTTGAAAACTTGAAAAACTACTCACTTTCACTACCCACAAGAACGTGATTTTATTCTTGGCGGCGTAAGGCTCTACTCAGCCTTCAAGACCGAGCGGTCTTGATGGTTTAGCATACCCAACTCCCCCACACTGAAGTTATACATTCTGGGCAGCATTTTCTTATGAGCCTCAACAATAAATACTGTGAAACTAGGAAGGGAAAATTCCACTTGTACATTTCTAATGACAAGAGTGACGGTTTTCAGGTAACAGCTGCCTCAACGACAATGTACGGACAACGAAAGATCTAGGACGACCACCTTACGCCAACATGCATTTTTCTCTGTGGTTACAGTGGTTTACCTATCCCTTAGACGCACGGTTTCTTCCAGGATACCTTCTTTCCAACTTCATTTCCCACGAGTACAAATGAAGGATATAAATAAAAACGGGTTCTTGATCAACTTTAGATCCTAATCGGCAAGAAAAGTTACCTCCCGACGATTATAAGTATTTTAGAACCACAACTAAAATGCCGCTCTCCAGGGGGAAGTTTTGAACATCATTGCTGAATCACATTTTGAATTTATTATCCAAACTTTTGGTGTTTATGCATCAGATATATCATACTTAATTGAAATTTAACCAGTTTTACGCATTTCTTCTGAAAAATTCAGAAAAATAACAAAACATTATGGTGAACTACAGTTTACCATAGGTTCTGGGTGTCTCAGGACGGTACCCTACAAGATACCAAGTGTTGTGTATGTCAGAATGATGATGAGCTATGATAGCAAAAGATATACATATCTGCGTCAATTTTCATCCGATTTTGATTAAATTTTGAGAGATCGTATATGTCTGGTTTTCGACTAACTATATTTTCGGCTTTTCTGACGAAAAAGTTGAGGTTGACAACGAGACGATGGAAGACCCAGTCAATCAATTCTTCGCTGTGAACCCGAATGTCTACGTGCCATTAGATGACGTGGAATGCACCGAGAAAGGGGCTGTTCTGCTCCTTGAACTGTTCGAGGAAATAAATGAAATGCTCGACGTCCTCTTACATCCCAAACGGCAGACTCCGTCAAATCAGGCATTCGATATTTGTTGCTGATTTGCCATTTACTTATATTTCTACTCGTTAATTTTTTTTTATTATTATTTTTTTTTTCTCGAAGATCTCGAATAGGTACTGCATTACCTCCTGTTCATTACAGATTTGTGGCAAGGAGAAATGATGGAAGAGAGAAATTACTCCTTCAAAAGAGATGCGATTGACCTGCTACACCCAGAGGATATCCTGAAAGTTTAATAAACCTTCAGGGATATCTCCAGCTGCAGCATTTTCTGGAATCTCGAAGGAGGAAACTACTCCAATCCATCACACTCTCAGGGCTTTCAAGAAGCAGGGGGGGGGGGGGGGGGGGCAGGACGCCAGGACTAATAGAGGGGCTGGGTGGGCGCGAGGGTGTGGCTCAAAACCGATCACTGCCAACATGTGACAAGGAGATGTAATGGAAGAGAGTAATTACTCCTTCAAAGGGGAGAGGCGATTAACCTGCTACACCCAGAGGATATCAAGAAAGTTGAACAAACCTTCAGGGATATCTCCAGCTGAAACGTTTTAAAGAATCGAGGAGGAACTACTCCTATCCATCACAGGTTCAATGCTGTGATGTGGAATGAACAATAATTATGAGTGCACTCCAACTAGGAGCTCTTCTCATCGATTACCATTGAGGTAATAATACTAAAATATTCTGCTGTTTCCATGTGTATGATAAAACCAATCGTGTTATGCCATGCGTAGATACCAACACTAAGGATCTTTTTTCTTTTCGAAATCAAAAAGAGCCAAAATCATTACGCCCACAGGAAGTCCAGCAGAGTTTCTGCAAGAAAAAGGAACCCCAAGAAGCGCCCAGAATTCAAGTCACTACCTATCAAACCACTTGTTTGTTATCTGAGCCACTGCTACTACCACGTAATTTCATAAATATCTTAACAACCAATATTTTGTCCAGGTGTTCATTGGTGGGTTCTCTTATTTTACAGATGGAAAAGAACAAGTTTCCGCCAAAAAGCTGAATTACCTGGAGAAAATGCTTCCAAGTCTACTGTTAAAAAGAAGTCCTTGAAGTTATTTCCAACATTTCTTCACCGAAGAGCTCTTTCTGTTTCTAAGTGTGCTATGACTTTAGTTAGGTAGGTAGTTCCCTTTTCAGGTATCACCAATACTGTTTTGAACGTTTCAAGTTTCTAAATCTGATATGACTAGTTCGTTAACTTTTCAAGCTTTATTATTGTGGTAAGTTTATTAACCAATTCAACTAAGTTCAAAAAGATTTGGAACCTACATAATTATCTTTAAGCGCTGTATGTATTAATATTTCCGAGACTCATCTGCCCAGTAATGGCAAATTTGAGAAATCAGCAGACTACAGCAATCAGCTATTTCTATAACAGCTTTTTTAGCCCCATCTATTGAGAGATGCTAGCGTTCAGTGCAGATCACAGCATCACTGTTTGCGGACTTAGGGTTCATAATACATTAACAAAAGGTCAATTGACCCCATTTTCAAAATTCAGCTTCCAGGGTTTTAAATTTGAATCTATAGCAATGACTCTGGGCACTAATGAAGACGAAATTTCAAACGCTAAATTCTTAGAGGACAAAATACTAAAACCCAAGCTCTTATCCATAAGGATGCTAGTGAAAAGAATAGGGTTTCCAGTCTCATGTTTACCAGCGGAACTATACAGTCCACTGCACTTCCGTCATTTGGGGTATGGATATGGAGTCGGTCCAATGGGCGCTTGAACGGTTTAGATGTGCATAATATACAGTGCATATAATAGTGTATGCTATACTAGAAACCTTAATGACCAGTGCCCTCCATTTGTGAGCCCTCAATCATTCGGAACCCGTCCGGAACCCGAATCGTCGGCATTAGACTGTACAATCACCTAGCTCATCAGAAGATACGTGACTCAACTCGCGGATCCTTTAGTCGTTTAATTATAAGACGCACCTTAACAAGAGAGATGCTCGATTGAAACAATCGAAATGCAATCGATGTTTTTTGCCAACCATAAATTGTGTTTCGATTGTTTTCGATTAATTTTTTCCATGGAACCTCTTTACAGGAACATCAACATCGTCAATTACCTACGATATTAGTTTTTAAGATCAACAGCTGAACTAGTTTCTATAAAATTCATGGGGGGAGGCACAGGTAGATATTATAATGATTCTGCAATGCGCCACCAAATCCCCCAGGCCTTCGGATTCGTTCAATTTTTTGCGGTGGAACTTATGAAATACCAGAACAATGAAATTCTCAATACTCTCAAATTTTCAATAATCTGCACCATACCTTGAAGCCTTATTGTTCCATAAAAACCATTGTAACTAGCTAGGAGTGAGTACAGGGCCCAAAATGTAACTACTGAAATACTATAAAGTTTAAGGTTTAGATCACTACACATCAGGGTACACATACGTCAAACAACGCCTGAGATGCGGTTTAAATTGGGAACTTAAAATCAGTTAAAAGAATATATTTTTAAAAACTTCTTTCTTTTTTCAGTATTCAATTTTAATACGATTTTTTTCTTACACACAGAATTCCTAACCAACATTAAATCAATAAATTGCTAACCGAATTCGTACGTCATTTCTCACCTTCCCAATCCCAATTATCAATAACGTTTATACATAAGGTGTACACTAAATAGGTCAACCAAACTGCAGGAGTCGATTCTGCAAGCAATTTGCAAAAACGTTTGCCCCTTAACTTTTTTTTTTTTTTTTTTTTTTTTAACTAGCTTAAAACCTGATTTTTTCAATTTAGAATTTTTTCTCGTGATTTTGGCCTTACGTCACTAAATCGGTCATAACTTCCTTAATTTGCTGTGTAAATTCAAATTTTAGGATACCGAAGGAAAGAGCATTAAATTTACTATCGAACGGATGCCTGACCTTTTTCTAGCATAAAGGTTTGAGACATGAAAAAGCCACTAAAAAGCAAAATTCACCTAATTTGCGAGACCTCAAGTTTATTCAGTTGGGAATTGAACTATGAGAACCAATATTTTTTCGTTAGAAAAGCGGTAAAAACTGCGCCAGGATCTTAACTGTTCAACGGTGTAGAGCATTTTACATTAACTTTGATAATTAGGGAAGAACACAATGTTGTAATGTTGAAAAACATCGCTTTTCAATGGAATCAAGAGTTTTTTGAAAAATGTCCTATGAAAATACGAGTTTGGGTTTGGTTTCTACATATTTTTACGCTGAATCGAATGGTAACACTTGCTGATCTCCCCAACCCCGTTATAACCAAGTTTTACACCTCTCACAAATTTGAGTTCATTTGGTATGATAAGTTTTATTTGTTTTTAGGAGTGAAATTAATTTGCTAAAGTGTAAAACTCAGTTATATTGGGGTTAGGGAGATCAGCAAGTGGTACCATTTGTTTCAGCGTGAAAAAAATACCGAACCCCGAACTCGTATTTTTATAGGTCATTTTTCAAGAAACCCCTCGATTTCATTGAAAAAAAAACAATTATTTTCAATATTACAGCATAGTTTTCTCCCCTAATTAACAAAATAAAAGTGACTACACCGCTGGAAAAGTGCAATTTTTACCGTTCTTATATTTTGAAAAAACATTGGTTCTCATAGTTCAACTTGAAACACTCAAGGTTTCCCAAATTAGGTTAAATTTGCTTTTCAGTAGGCTTTTTCAAGTCTCAAACATTAATTCTAAAAAAAGGTCAGGCATATATCCTATAGGAAATTCAATGTTCTTTCCAACGGTATCCTCACTTTGAATTTTCACAGCAAAGTAAGGGAGTTATGACCAATTTAGTGACGTAAGGTCAAAATTACGAAAAACATTTTGAATTGAAAAAACTCGATATTTAAGCGGGTTAAAAAAATGTTTAAGGGATAAAAGTTGTTGCAAATAAGTTGTAGAATCGGCTCCTGCGGTGTGGCAGACGTGTTTTGTGTACGCCCTGTACTTATAGGTATTGTGAAAAAAAAGGTAGGTATGTATGTAAAATATTTGGTTGTTAACCGATTGATCTATTATTGTTGATCGAGAGAATCGACACAATCGGTTGTTGGTCGACAGAATCAACACAATTGACAACTGAACATCCCTACTTAACACTAACTTTAGTGTTGACTGTTTTCTCTACTGTGACTTTAATCGTTGTACTTGGATGTGTATGTTCTTAATTAACAGCTAGTTAATTTTTTTCTCACAATATAACTACAGTAGACTCTCGTTTAACTGGCCACCTCGGTACCACAGCCTGACCAGTCTGCGTTTTGGCCGGTTAACCCCATGTGCTATCATTTTTTGTGAAACAAATAATAATAGTAACTACATGTGTATTTAGGATTATATATATACCTACTATCTATACCTATACTACATATACCTACCTACTAACACAGTACTCGGAGTATACCTGAACTAGTATACTTATTTAATACTAGTGTAGTTTTCTGGCTCGCTTCGCTCGCTTGGGGTGGGATGAATAGATGCGATGGGATGTTACAGTGAGTCCATTCCGAGTCCATAGGGAAAACCTCGTTGAAACCCGACGTGTAGACACAAAAAACACGCACTAAACGGGAGTCCCATCCCACTCCTACCATCTAGCAATGGGCAAAAAGCGACCTCGCCTTCAAGACCGTTCCGTCTTGTGGGTCATTGTCTAACCTCAACAAATTGACCCCACCCCCATCCAAACCATGGTTCCTACTAACACAGTACTCAGAGTATACCTGAACAAGTACTTATTTAATACTAGTGTAATTTTCTCGCTCGCTTGAGGTGGATGTATACATGCGATGGGATGTTACTATTGAGTCCATCTCGAGATTTATTTACTCCCTCTCTTGAAAGGTAATGTAAAAACAGAAAAATAAGGGAATAAAAATGCGCGCAAAAATCGGCATTTTATTCTAAAAATCTTAAAGACAATTGCAATAGCTTCATTTTCCATAAAAAGTCGCTAAAAACAAATATTTTTTGGTGCATGGTTCAAGTCTATAATGAATCATTGTAATTGACCAAGAAAAAAGTTTCAATGTGGCCAAATGCAATAAATTTTGACAAAGAAATAAAATAATTTCATTTTTTAATAGGACACTGTGTTTATCTAGCAAACAATTAGGTAAGTATATTAAGAAACAAATTAATTTAAAATTGTATTTTCAATTACACAGCGGTTGATAAGTTTGTCTTTATTCTCCCTAATCCATTCCTATCTACAACTCAACTTTAGGCATATGGTGAAACATGAGAAGTCAAGGAGATTTTAGGTAGTTCTAGGGTTAGGAAGTAGAATGTTCAAGCCAATAGATGTCAAGTACATTGGAACTAAGAAAGTTCAAAACTTATTGAGTTTATACAAAGGTATAGAACAAGGAAGAACTGATTTATGCGGAAGGCACTGTTGTCAGACTCTTCCTAAAAGGGGTATTTTTCTAAAAGTTCAGTTTCTAAAAGGGGTATTTTTGGGGGTACATATTTTCAAGCATATTACATAACTATCATTGTTAACTCGAAATTGTTTGAATAAAAATAAGTTTAATTCGGTTGATGCATGAAAGACCCGTAATTGTGATTCCAAAAAGGATTAAAAAAAGGTGGTAAAGGAAGAAACAACTTCAGACTCCGCCCCTGTGGAGATTAAATCCCTTTAAGTACCTATTTAAATAGGTATACTATTTACAATCAAAGGCATATCCAGACAACCACAGACTGAATTTGAAAACGAATGACTATTGTAACGTATTCTACACCCTCTGAAATGCAAAGAAAATGCATCCCTGCCGCCGTGCCAACAGCTGTTAGTACCTATCCCCTTTTCAACGAAAAAATTGGTTAAAGAAAAAAAAAGAAAAGATTTTTCAGGTACTGACTGCAGTGATAGAAACTGAAGCCTTCAAACTCGGTTTCGCGAGATTGATTCATTGTGGAACAACAGCATGAACACGTATACTTGCAACTTTCATAATTTATTCATTTCGAAATCCGCGTCACTCACTTCGTCCGGAATAGAGCTATAAAACTGCTTCGGACCTTGGTAAAACATTTTTATTACTACTTTTCCTCAATTCTGGCATAAAAACACTTACCCTAACACTCTGAAACATTAAACTGCAGCAGAAATTCTAACGAGCTTTCCAATAGTACCTATTGTTTAATCCGGGAAGAAAAATTGCCCGATCAAGTATATTATTAATTACAAAGTCGATATTGCTGAATCAGCCCGAAGGCTGAAATCGAGATTCCCATCAACCAAGTTATCAACAGATTTTGTGGGAAAATTTTTGAAGCTTGGATTTCTAGTTTAAGGAATGAATAATCTCAAGAAAAATCTGAAAAATAAAATGTTGCTACTGTGTAAAATAATGAATAATGATATTGGTACCTATGCTTCATTAGTAAATTATTATGCCTTATTATTACTTCCTGCATGCTAAAAGGAAAATATTTGTTTAGCATGAGTTTTCTTATAGGTACATACTTCAATTTCGTATAAAAAAGGTTTTAATTTAGGTTTGTGTCTGCAAACCTGCAAGATTTTACACTATTCACTTGTTAAACTAACTGCAAAACTACAAAAACAATGCCTTGGTATTGTTTCAACTATGTATAACATGGATACATCATGGAGCAATGCATCCCCTACCTAGATCCATACTTTTTACCTTACACATACCGAGTTATTTATTTTTTGGTTTACGAAGTAGTTCCATAAGTAAAAAAGGAGAAGTGAGTGGATATTTACGAAAAGAGGTAAAAAAAGGGGATCCTAAGCAAAAAGGACATTTGTGGGTACATTTGTGCGTACCCCCAAGGTCTTAGGGGTTGAGTGTTTTGGTATCTAAAAAGGTGTACACATACCCTCAAAAAGGGACGTCTGGCAACACTGGCGGAAGGTTTATCCAATAATACAAATCTCCATGTACCTACCTACCTTCCTACCTAACAATTTGTAGCATTTTCAAATAGGTGGAGTAGTGTGAAGCCTCACGCCAGGTATTATGATATTTTAGAGTGGAGAGGTAAAGTAAAAAGTTAGGTTATGATTAATCCGTTGGCCCTGAAGTAAACGAACTAGAGGCCTAGAGGTACCTACACCTCTCATGGAAACTATGATCATTTTGTCTCGAGCTCTCGTCAATTGGTGTTGAAGTCAACCCTCAGATTAGATATTAGTGATTGTGAGATTTCGGAGTTGAATGTTGTCACAGGAGGAATTGAATGTTGTTTGGGAGGAATTGAAGTCCATCGAGAACGAAATGTTTTCCCAAATGCAAGGTGACGGCAATTATAGCAGTGTTCATTAGACTGTTTTCTTCTCAATATTTTCGCTAAAAGAACATGAAGCCCGAAAATCTTAACATTACGCAGGTCAAATCAATACCAACTTACATGCGAACATGATAACGGCAGCGATCAGTTCATTCAATTCTTGAGCGACATCTCCCGCTTTTTGTGCACTCTTCAAAAAATACAGAAATGGAATTTCGAGGGTTGAGCCCAAACTAACGTCATCACCGCAAATGTAATTAATTACTTGGTACATATCCGGTTGGAGACTAAATAAATAACTCATTATACAGTCATAATAGACGATAGCTGAAACTAAGAAAAAATTGTTTGATTGAAAACGCTTGTATTGTTGTAAACCGTCAATAAATTGAGCATTCAAACATGTGGTTCAATGAAATAATAAGTAGTGGAAACATTTTGAAAGACGAATTTCTGCAGAAGTCATTAAACGATCAAAGGTTATACCTATTAAATGTGTAATAATTTGAGACGTAATCAATCTCAGACTAGTGCCTATTTGAAGGGATTGAATGAGCAGTTTCTAGCTTTAAACCAAAGCTTCGGGAAACGTAATCATAAGCCCAAAGAAAATACTGAATACAAAGCGATTGATATAGTATTTAATAAAATATATTACAATAAATAAACAAATAATACCTAATTATTTACAGGCCATTTAATATAGGAGAACGCGTCTTCATTGCATGATTAATCAGTAGGGCTGAAAAAGAAAAAAAATCGAAATTAGGATCTTGATATTAATTTAAGAGAATTAATTACCTAGCTAGTTTTAAAAATCTGACAAGATGGGTGTGGCATATAGCTTCCTCGTATCATATATAGATCATTGCAATCTTTTTAAAAGATATACCACTCAATCAAACAAAACTTTATCGAAATCGGATGATATCTGTAGAGGTCATGCTTGTTACAAGGATTTCATGGATCTTGATGAAACTAATATGGGGTAATCAAATCGTCTTGTCCCGACTACCCTTCGAATTTCAGCGAGATCTAATTACTAGGCAGTGAGAAAATGATGCTAAATGGATTTTACGCTTGCACAGGAGTGATTTATTAATTTGTGAGCAATGAAAATTATGGGGGCCATCTACAGCCTAACCTTCGCATTCCATTAAAATTACACCAAATGAGAAGGAAACTGTAGAAATTATTCTTGTAGCAAGGATTTGAGAACACACACTCAGACACGAAACCACAGTTGTTCAGAATGGTCTGTAAAACACAAGGGGAAATTCTGAATGTGGCGAACTTTTTCTTCTTTTCATCCCCCAAAAGTAAAAACAATACTTACTCACGCTACATCTAAGTAGACTTGGGGGACACAATATTTAATGCATAATATATTTAAATCTCACATGATATGGAAGATATTGTGATATTGAAGGGATACAATACAATGCTGAAATGTATTGTAACTGATGACAAATGCAAAATTAGTTTCTTGCGTTAAAATTCACTATTTCATCAGACCAGAGATTAACCATTTATACCCATATCATTTTTGCATGTTGTACGACCAAATTGAATACACAATCAAACTTGAAACTAAAACTCCGATACCGCCCATCAACTCGTCGGAGAACCTTCCTTTCCTACCGACAAGCATGCCTGCGATTTGCATGAGATCCACATTAGAGTAAGTGCGCCGAAGATGAATATTTCATCAAACCAGAAGGTCAGAGGGCGTCTACCGAATCATGAATTTTGGCAGAGCAGCCCACGCTTTCCATAAATGGAATCGAACAATCGACCGGGGACCTGCATTTTTATGGGGGTAGCCAGTGGTCATTATTGAAGTTCCCCGAACATCCATGTATGGTAGATTCAAGTTTAATTCATCTGCGTTTAAAGCTACTACTAAACTCTAAAAAATGTACCTATATTGAAAAATTATTCTCAGAAAACATTATGAATCCTAACTCCGGGAAAACAAGCTGATAAATAAAACCAGATACTAATACAAATGCCCAGGTACTTTAGTCAGAAGTAGATAAGTAAAAGCCCTCACACACTAGGACAGGTACAGGACGGAAAATCTATACATCTAATTTACCTTAACGGCGGCAACCATCCCCGCCTGCACCTCCGCACGTTAGGCAGGACATGAGCAGGTAAGGACGGAGCTCTGGCTCTGGCCATAACCGCTGGGGTACGGAGGGGCTAGGAGAGAACGGCTGTCGCCTTTAATGTAAATGAGATGTATTAATTGTCCTTCCTATTACTGTCCTGATCCTGCCCAGTGTGCGGGGATCTTAATTCAGTCAATGCAACAGAAACTATCGTTGGTAGAATGCGAGGTTTTTTCCTTAATTTGGAAGATGACAAAGCATAGAAATGATACCACGATCTGGATATCAATTTGCCAAGGAAATATTATCTGCATTATTCAAACCTATTCAAATTATGTTTATTTAAACCAGTAGTTCCAAACGCAACTTCTACCACGCACTAGTTGAGACTTTCGAGACTCGCGAGTTATATGCAGGTAAGTACAAAGTAATCGAATTATCCTGGGGAAAAAATACAAAATAATACCTAATGTGAAAAATGTCGTCACGGCTAGATTTTACTGTCTCAGAATTTAAAAAAAACCAAGCTGAGAGAACCTACCTACGGTTGAGGTGTTACTGATTATCAAAGAAATCCAAGAGAATTTTTTTTTCTCTCACTATTTATGTGAGTTTATAAAATCATTGGTACTTAGAAATCTGTTTCTTAGCACAGTCCAAACAGTTTAGTTGAGGGAGAGTAGAAGCAAGAGTAGCTTCTGTAGCGGACAGTTTCAGTCATTCATCACTAATGACGGACAGACTCATTTTATTGATTAACGAAGTGGGTATCTACTTCAAATAGGCCTGTGTGTGTCTGTAGGTATGTTTGTCTGTATGTATGTTCCACACAAGACCGCAATTTAGGAGCTATCGACTTGAAATTTGGTAGTTTATAGGCACCCGGAATGCAGTAGGTTTATTTTTTGGTGCAGATCCGACCCAATGTCGAAACACTCGTAAAATACGTGTTTGGTATGGATTTCGATAGTTTTTGACGAGTTGAATCGATTTTACATCTTTCAGAGCGATCCGATTCCACTCAACGACGATATAAATATGATCATCAACAGTCGCTGAGGATATAAGATGCAAATCTCAAAAATACGTTTACATATTCTAGTTTTTTTTAAATGTTGAATTGAAAGGGTTAGCGTTGTTCAAAGCTCAATCTTCATCCTTATTAAAAATATTCACAAAGTAGGTACCTTGCTAATAGCGTGCGTGGAGTTTGGATGATAGTTTTCGTGTTTTGGGAATAACACAAATGATGATTTCATCTTCCATACAATTCACATCCTATGCAAACTCAAGTACGTTCCTGAAATTTGTTTGATTTCTGCGAAACGTAAAAAGTATATCATACTTTTTTCAAACTTCGTACAGAATCTGATCAACGGGCCCTCTTGTTTTAATAGGCAGGTAACTACAATTTTTTCCCCAATTTACTTTTTCCTTCTTGCGGAGGTTACGACCCACCTGGAACCTCTAGGCGACCCCCAGTGGCATCTAGTTCTTCCTTAGCAATGTTGAAATCATGAAAATAAAAATCTTACGCTACTTTCGTTTCACAATTAGGTAAAGTTTTCGGGGTGTTAGGTCCTGGCATTATGTTCTATGCTAAAATCTTTGAATCGGAAAATCATCCTCTCCTCAGTTTATAGAGACTTGATGCACCCTACAACTTGTTACAGCCTAGCTGAACGGAATTAACCAGTTGAAAATTGATAGTCAGGGAATTTACAAGGACGTTTTAGGAAAGATGGAACTATTTTAAAAAGCTATTTTGGAGCCATTGCAATTATAGCTTCTTTCCTAAGAAAATTCATTGGAGTACGGGAAAGTACGTTTGAGTTCACAACAAAGTAAACTAGCACATACATAGATTTTTTTCTATGATAAACTGTTCCGGCTCAATGTGGATTTGTATGTCATATATAAAAGTGAAGAAGGTTGAAAATTGTTAGTACCACACAAGAAAGTAATTTGCAATCCAGGCAGGGGGGGTTATTTCTGATTGTCATTCAGGATATCGTCTTCGGGTTTCGCGTGCCTTAGATCTTTGGAATGCATCGTTTTGCCAGCCATTTCCAAGAGAGCGGTTGCCGTTGGGTCCTGATCTAAACAGCTCCTCCGTTCACCCTGTAAACACGATCATTGATAGAATAAACATATTGCATAAATACATTTATTGTTCAACAGTGATAAATAGTAACAATTCCCGACCACAAACCGTCATATGCAACCACAAAAAACAATAAAGATTGAACTAATTATCTATATATATTATATATATATATATATATATATATATATATATATATATATATATATATATATATATTTCATTCCAGACGATAGCTCTCCTTAGGATTGAGATAAAAATTCCGTTCTTGCACCGAAAATTCAAGCTTTCCAAATTAAATAATGATTCGTTGGCCAGCACTGGCAAAAAAGTGTACGCTATTAAAAATCAATGAAAATGGCTCTAACGGCTAAAATTGAAATTCATGCTTTTTAGCATGATTTCAGTCAAAAACAGTTTATCAACAATGAATTAGAACATTGAAAAAATTATACACATAATTAGGCTGATAAATTTACTTCAATTTTATTAATATGAAAAAAAAAAATCGATAAAAACTGCAAAAAGCTAAAAATTTAACACCTTTTTTGAATTTCAGAATGTTATTTAGAACGAAGTTTTTTTTCCTAAAAAATTGGTGGTTAACAAATTCGTGTTGCACTCAAAGTGCTCAAATTTCAAAACGATAATTCATACCTAATACGATAATTTACAAAAATCCACTCATACGATCATGCAGCATGACTGGAAGTTTTTTTTTTTTTGTTGCTAATTCCAGCAATTACAGCGTCCTACCTTTTGTAGGTGAGGAGATAATGAGTCAACGTGAGGTAGGACTTGACATGGAGATGGAAGAGAATATCCCCAAGAGAATCAAACAAACAAAAAATGTTTTAAAAAGCACTAAAATCGGTCGGGAATTGGCTAACGATAACTGATTTTTATCATTACGGAGCTTCCTTAAACAGATACATACTTAAAAATTTAGATTACGTACCAATTCTTCGGGAGTCGGATCAGCCTTACCAACGCCCCACACTTCCAAGTGTCTAATTTCGAAGTCCTTGGGATCATTGGGCATATTGAAGTTGCTGAAGGTGGTACACGTTTTAGCGACTTTCCCTAATCCAAAATCATTGGACAAGAACAGTCCAAAATATTCCAATTTTCCACCGAATCCCTGAAAATTAATAATTTGTAGGTATATGGCCAAAGGAATGTGCATTGGATATTTCAGTTTGGAAGAAACAAACTGTTCAACAACACCCTTCTTAATTTATTTAGCTTTCGGTATTTTGAGCATCTACATACATGAGCAAGGAGCAAGCACTGTATAGGTTATTTAGTTACCTACTCATAAACAACTAAATTGCCAAAATTATACAATAAACACAGTTAAATCCAAAGGCTCTGTCAGATACTTTAAACCATACATACCATGCCATTTGGAAGGGTTGCTGCTCCAGAATTGATATATTGAAAGTTGGAATTGAACCCAGAAGGCGTCATGAGTGACAGATGAGGTCTTAGAGAGAATAAAAAACAGGAGTCATTCCCTAAAATTGGGGCAAAAGATTACAAATACATAAACAGAAACGGCTGACATTTCGAATAGATGATATTATAATGTGGTTGCGATATAATATCTACAGTAAAGTATTAACTACCTACCCATATAACAACAAATTACCGATATAATTTGCACTGTATGCATACAACATGAGTCCTCGAATCAGCCAAGAGATATGTCATAGAGGAATCAATCAATCGATAGAAGATTTTTAAAATTAGTCATCAAAAGCATAAACGTTGTGCGAATAGGTAAAATCAAGAATGTAATCCTATTTTACAATGAATTTATTACATTCGAGTTAGATCGCATTTGTAGATCGTGATCAAACGACGAAGTATATCGTACTACATCCCTTGATAATAAACAACATTCAAGCTGCTGATTCAACAAAATTGTTCAACTTAATAACTAAATTACAACTGCGTTCGGATTCAACAAGCCCTTCCAAAAATGTCTCAAAAGTGTGACTAGAGGCCCGATCTTGTGAATGTAACTCATAGTTGGAGCCATTCACTATAAAGGAGTCGAAGAACGTACCAATTTTTTGATGCTATTTTGATTTAGGATTCAAGATCTATGGAAATAAGAATCATGGAGTGCTACTTTTTATAATTATTTTCGAAGCGGCTTTCTAAAGAATGAGGGGAATGTATACTCTCAACATACATACTACATACATCGCTTGCTTAAAATGATTTAGTGTGTACAAACTAAATCACTCGCAACAAAGTTGTAGAAAACCATTTCAATAAAAAACGGAAGTTATAGAAGAGCGTTGTCTACTTCCACGAAAATAAAGAGTTACAATGTTAGATCGATTTCGACGGTTAGATCATCATCAGTAACAAACAATAAATGGCTCAATTAAGTAACAAACAATAACAAGGTTTGATATTAATGATGACGTCATCATCAATAACAAACCTTGTTATTGTTTGTTACTTAATAATTTAGTTAATTGAGTCAATTATTGTTTGTTACTGATGATGATCTAACCGTCGAAATCGTTCTAACATTGTAAATCTTTATTTTCGTGGAATTAGACAACGTTTTCATTAACTTCCGGTTTTAGCGAATTTTCGTAGAAAATGAACTGTTGCAATGGCTCGGTAAATGTTAAAATAAAATTTTGTGAACAATTCCTTCATTGAAAGCTATTTTGAGGCATTCTGAAACAAATCCTAGAGTTTAACGCTTTTTCATATGTATATGTATATATGTATGTGTGTGCGTGTTTATTTATTTATATGTGTGTCATTCTAGAATATAACTCTCCTTAGGATTGAGATAAAAATTCCGTTTTGCGCCCCAAAATCAAGCTTTTCAGACGAAAGAAGAAATGAGTTCGTTCGGAAAAAAATCACGAAAAATGGCTAAAAACTGCTAAAAATCGTTGACTTTACATTTTTGGCAGAACATTGCTCAAATAAAGTTTAGTAACTATAAAATAGAACATTCAAAAATGTATGTACAAAATTATGCTGAAAAATGTACCTAAAATTCATTACAATTTGCTAAAACATCGATAAAAACTGCAATAAAAGCTAAAAATTCAAAACCTTTATTTGAATAGGAAATTAGTATTTAGAATACGTTTTTTTGCCAAATTTCGTTGCACTCAAAAAGCTCAAATTTCAAAACCATTTAACATTATACAATGCGATAGTTTACGAAAATTTGCTCATACGATCATGCTGCATGACTGGAACTTTTTATTGATTTGGTGTGTGTTATAAGGTTCAAATTAACCAATGCAGTATTGTAAATCAAATGGTGATATTTAAATTTACCATATTTCAATTAAACCAGTATTTTCAAGAGGTCTAGGGTGTGCTTCTTGGCATATGTCATGATTAAGCTAATCGTTAGTGGAAATAGAAATGTCCACTTTTTCACGTAATCTACCTTCTGTACTTCCGAACGACTTCTACACATTCGACAAAGTAGACGAGAGTACGGAAAAGAACCATGGAGTAATACCAACACAAGTTTCTCATTGGTGAGTTAGCATTATAAATTGATATTGTACTCGTAAATTTGACTTGAAATGAATTTCAATTTTGAAGGTATCGATGATTTTCGTAACAAGCAATCCTTAGACGCCAAGAGATGCTATATCATTTTGATAATATAAGCATGTCAAAATTTATCTAATGTCTATGGAATCGTTAAGCATCAAATAGCGAGTTAGTTATTAGTTATTTTAAGACACGAATTTTTGGATATAATTTCAAGAAATTTCAGAAGTTTCGAATCAATCTTTGTCGAAGTGAGGGTACCTAACTGGAAAAATCCAGGCAGAAAAACTCTTGTTTTCACCAAGAGCCTAACGGCTAAACATTGAAGAACGTGGAATACGCTTTTACCTCTGGTGTCGGTAGTCGGAGCTCCATACCACATTTCAATATCCTAGGGTTAAAAGAAGATAAATAAGCTTATTCAGCTTATCAGGATGGCGTCAGTAATTTCATTCTACTTTTGTTGTGCCAGAGAGGCTCCCAGTCAAATTTGAGTTTCTGTGGGTTTCCGAGAGAATTTAGCTCACTCAGCTGATCACGAAAGAGCCCACAATTTTATCCGTCTGTTGATGTCTCAGAAGGGCTCCCAACCACATTTCAAATCCTTAGAGTGAACTGATAGAATTTAGCTCACTCAGCTGATCAGGATGAAACCCATCATTTCATTCGTTTCTTAATGTCCCAGTGAAGCTCTCAATCAAAATTCACATCCCAAGGATGAATAGGAGAGAATTTAACCAACTCAGCTGATCATGATGAGCTCGCCACTTCATTCGTCTCTTAATTGAGTTTTTAAAACCAACGTACCACTTTAACTAAACGGGGCCCGTCACCATATGAGTGAGCGAATGAAGATGTCAATTCAAATGGAACTGGAGCCCCGTTGGGTTGCAGTTTGATGTCATGGTAACGTGGGTGGATAGCACGACATTTTCCCCTAGCTGCCTGGCTGTCTAAGTACTCTTAGTCTAATCATCTTCTTCATTTTGGTATGAAAAATTATTCAATCCTACATTCGATTTTCACGTTAATTTCAGAATAAGTACAGATTAATTTATAGTTTTCAATCGTAAACATAGCATAAATTAACGCCTCTAGGAGAAAATGCTTTGAAAAGTCGGTTTTTTGACAATCATTTGAGGTTTCACAGTCAAAATATTTTTCTGCGCTGAGCGGATTGCAAAACGCACCCCGATCCCTAAGGTTCATAAATAGGAGAGGAAAACGTTACAAAGTTCAATCAGTAAGTATAAGAAACGCTTGCATACGAGTCTGCAACACATTGGGACATTTTATGTCTTTAGTTGAAGAAAAGTATGTGTTGCAGACTCGTATGCAAGCTCTAAGAGCCACTCAGCTGATCCGGACCCTGGGCATCGTCACGTAAATGTGCTAAAGAGACTACATAGGAAATTACAGCTTCCTAGAGTGTAAAACATAGAAATTACCTATTAAAATGATTTAACCACCGCTTCACAAATCAAACCGTTCTCGCAATATTTGGATCACCTGCTATGAATCAAATCATCGAAACACCAGCTCAATGAAATCATCAGAAATTAACAAGCGGTGGCAATCATGTTCACAATATCAATTGAGAATGATCACCTGAATGTACACAATTATTCAAATAACCTTGCTCATAACTCAGCGTGTTGGCCACGCACTTCGCAGTAGTTAACATAGTATGGTTGGATAAATCGAGAGCTTTCGAACGGTCAACGAATTTTGTGGGATGAAAAACGACGAAGTACCATTTCCCTAGCAACGACTCGGTTGTAAGTGGAAATCATCAAAATATTTTCGTGGGCAATTTTCCGTGACGTTTTTTTAGTTTATGTGCCATAGCAAAGACATAAAATGTCAAAACATGAAGTTCGTAATGACCATAATTACTTATAGGTAGTAACTAAACCGTGGTTTTGACATTTTATGTCTTTGCTATGGCACATAAACTAAAAAAAACGTCACGGAAAATTGCTCACGAAAATATTTTGATGATTTCCACTTACAACCGAGAAGTTGCTAGGGAAATAGTACTTAGTCGTTTTTCATCCCACAAAATTCGTTGACCATTCGTTCGAAAGCTCTCAATTTATCCAACCATACTATGTTAACTACTGCGAAGTGTGTGGCCAACAAGCTGAGTTATGAGCAAGGTTATTTGAATAATTGTGTACACTCAGGTGATCATTCTCAATACTTGATTTTGTGAACATGATTGCCACCGCTCGTTAATTTCTGATGATTTCATTGAGCTGGTGTTTCGATGATTTGATTCATAGCAGGTGATCCAAATATTGCGAGAACGGTTTGATTTGTGAAGCGGCGGTTAAATCATTTTAATAGGTAATTTCTATGCTTTACACTCTAGGAAGCTGTAATTTCTTATGTAGCCTCTTTAGGACATTTACTTGACGATGCCCAGGGTCCGGATCAGATGAGTGGCTCTTAAAGCTAATTTCTATGTTTTACACTCTAGGAAGCTGTAATTTCATATGTAGTCTCTTTAGCACATTTACGTGATGATGCCCACGGTCCGGATCAGTTGAGTGGCTCTTAGAGCTTGCATACGAGTCTGCAACACATACTTGTCTTCAACTAAAGACATAAAATGTCCTAATGTGTTGCAGTATGCAAGCGTATGCTTGCATATGCAAGCGTTTAGTAAAGTTAGGAAATAAATGTATGAAAATTTGTTCACAATTCTCCTTCAACGCCCATGAGGGAATTTGAGTTTTGACATAACAGAGAAAGTACGAGCGGCCTGCCGCGTTTTCTATTGCGTTAATCATCAACAATTAAAGAAAAGTATATATGTATATATCGCGTAGAATTAGAGTCTAAAAACTCACGTTTCTAAATTGAAATATGTAAACTCAATAATTAAGTTGAGGCTTTAATCGACCAACACTTTTAGGTCCCCACAAGGGTGACGGTAAATTAATGAACCATTCAAACAGGCCCATCGCTAACGTCCCTTCAAGGTCACGTACTCTTGGGCCCATTTGGGGAACTTTAAGGGCCTGTTAGAGGTCTCCAAAAACTCTCCAATGTCCCAGAGATGCTCCCTTATGAACGTTTACATTCCTAGGGTGAAAATGAGAGAATTTAGCCAACTCAGCTGATCAGGATGAAGCCCGTTATTTCATTCTTCCCTTAATTTCCCATAAACATTCCTAACAAATTTCAACTTCCTGGGGTTAACAGGAAAGAATTTAGCTCACTCAGCTGATCAGGATAGAACCCGTTATTTCTTTCTTCTCTTAATTTCCCATAAACCTTCCTAACAAATTTCAACTTCCTGGGGTTAACAGGAAAGAATTTAGCTCACTCAGCTGATCAGGATGGAACCCGACAATTCATTTGTCTCCTAATATCCCAAAAGTCGCTTTCATTTTCGGAGAGGTTCAAGTAGCGAATTTGGTCCGCTACTTTCGTGACACAGATTGGTCTCAGAGAAGGTTTCGGTTTTTTTTCCTATTGAGAATTTTTTCCCGGTAAAAACGTGTTCCACACTAAACGAGAAACAATTATATTATGTTGACATTGATGATCATGAATTATATCATCTTTTAGTGGTTTCAGAGCTATTGATTGCAGAAGTTCGCAAAATGGAAGGGCCTATCGAATAAAGAATATAATAGCTCAACTCACCGTAAAATAAAGGGCATAGCCTCCAACTAGCAGGGCCGAAAGCCCCGATAACTGCGTTGTTTTCATCTTCGATCACGACTAAAGTGGGTCCTTGGCTAAGAATGTTTTTACACAAAGTCTGCCAGCTCTGACCGTGAACGGACGATGAATATAACAACCTCCATTTGACTGAGTATTCAGCGGGTAGAGCGGCATTGAGAAATAGTATATCACCAAGAGTCAGCAGGGTTGTGCCTTTGATATTAACAAGGGCATCTTGAACCTATCGCAACGATTATTATCATAATACACGGAACCAAAAATGTATAGATCATAATATGTATACGTACCATAATCACGCAAAATTCAATCAACTCACGGGAAGAGGTATGAAGGTCCTGTGGTCCTCATAAACGCTAAAGGCACTGTGATAAACGTAATCAGACACGTTTCTAAAAATCCCATTACTGTTGAACCAATTCTCCAGCTTATTCTGAGATATCTGGAAAAAAGTATATAAAAATTAAATTCAATCATTCTACCCGAACACATAGGACAATAAATGGATACCTATGTTAAATTGAATTTAGCTTAATGCTGTGTTTGCATGTTGATCTGCTAGTGATTTATACTGTATATACTATATAAGTGACATATACATGTAACTGTAATGAAAAGCATTCAATATAATAGGAGAAATGCAGAGGTTAATGGTAAAAAGCTCAATTAAAAATTTTTTGTACACCGCAAGGTGCCGCCCAGACAGATTTTTCAACCGATTTTCGTAGTGTTATTTTTGTTTGACTCTGTAGTTGGCCGATAAAGAAAATGCTGAAGATCGAAATATACAAGACGGTGACGCATTATGTCTCTACTATGTCACTCTGAGTTGTAAGAGAGAGCCAATTGACCCAAATGACTCATATATTAATATTTTGAGATGAATATTTTTTCAAATAAACAAAATCACACCTTCCAAATGAGTGTGGCACATAACTTCCCCGCGGATGAAAACTGTGGAAAATAAGCTTGTTACAAGGATTTCACAGTGGCGCATGCGCAGTAGCTATTAACGATACCATCATGTTGAAATTGATATGGGATTATCAACTTGTTATTCCGCAACCATCATTCAAATTTGAGCGAGATCGGACGACTAGGGCATGAGAAAATGATGCTTGCTGGAATTTACGTTTTCCCGAGCCCAGAGTGAAGTATTTAGTCAGGAATGATGAAACTAATAGGGGGCCGTCTCTACCCTAGTCCGCATATTCCCAGAAAATTTCATCCAAATCCGAAGAAAATTATGGAAATTAAGCTTGTTATACGGACACACCATAGCACACAGACAGACAAACACGGAACCAAAGTTGTTCAAAATGGTCTAAAACGTAAAATGCAAGTGGAAATTTTGATTTTGGAGACCAAAATTTTTTTTCTACCGAAAGTGAAAACAATGCTTCTGCTACCTTTAGAGAGACTCGCAATACTAAATAAAAGTAGGAAAATTATAGGACAATACCATAATTAAGATTGGAACCGGTATTGTACAATTATTATCTATGACTAAGTTTAAACATATTGGTAAGTAATGCATGCATTACAGGGAAGTCCCTATTGCATATTATGATTTTAGTTAGAATTAAAATAAGAGAAAAAAAGTATCATGAATTCTCGGAAATCCCCCCTTCCTCCGCCCATTTAACCTCTTCACCGACACAGTAAATTTGAAACTTCCGAGGTTGCATAACTGGACTAAAATCTTGATTGAACAAAAAATAAAAACAGTCACAAAAGTCCGATGAATATTATAAAAATATCACGATTTATCTTTATTACCCCCACCATTCACCCCCTTCCGTCACGGAATTTAAAACTCCTGTTGCATATTGCAAAACTGGACCAAATTCAAAGTTGAACAAAAAATAATCATGCAAATCAGACGAGAATAGTGAGAACATCATGATTTATCAATATTACCCTCTCCACTCACCCCCTTTCATAATGAAATTTAAAACTCCTGTTACATATTCTAAAACTAAACCAAACTCAAAGTTGAACAAAAAAAGAATCATGCAAATCAGACGAGAATAGTGAAAACATGATTTATCAATATTACTCCCTCCATTCACCCCCTTCCGTCACGGAATTTGAAGCTCCTGTTACATATTCCAAAACTAGACCAAACTCAAAGTTGAAAAAAAAAAAAAAAAAAAAAAAAAAAAAAAAAAAAGAATCATGCAAATCAGACGAGAATAATGAAAACATCATGATTTATCAACATTACTCCCTCCATTCACCCCCTTCCATAATGAAATTTGAAACTCCTGTTACATTTTCCATAACTAGACCAAATTCAAAATTGAACTAAAAGAATCACGAAAATCGGACGAGTAAGTGAAAACATCATGGTTTATCAATATTACCCCCTCCATTCACCTCCTCTCTTGATGAAATTTGAAAATCCTGACAAACTTTCAAAAACTATATCGAATTCATAATGGAACAAAATAAGAATCACGAAAATCGGTAGAGATTTGTTGCTAGGGCAGCGCTTGACAAAATCGGTAATTATCCCCTCCACCGACAGAAAATCCGAAATTTCCTAGGTTTGTTGCACAACTAGACTGAAATTGGGATCGAACAAAGAAAGAATCTCGAAAATCGGTTGCGAATTGTGGTCTGGGCAGCGACGACAAAATTTGTGTCACACACACACGACACATACTCAAACACACACACACACACAGACATACACCTATGGTTTTTTCACGGATTCGGTCTTAGAATGGTCTGAAACGGATTATTTGTTTCTCATGCTTGGGTTGTCCCCTACCCTCCAGGATCAATTCCAATAGGTGTCCCTCTTATCAACAAAGCCTTGCCTATAAGCCAGAGGGACGTCCTAGAAATTATAATATACAAACATCAGCTGTCCAGTGAAGGTAATAATGTTTAAGAATCTGAGTTTAACCCCTTCCTCCTCTACCCCTCCTATATCCCCACATCAAATTTGGGAAATTTCTAATAACTTGAAATGTTGATTGAATCCTAACATATCAACATCAATACCTGGATGACCCGTTTGACTCCGAAAAACGGACAAATATCCGTAACTATTACAAACAGAGAAGAATTTATATAATTGTGATATACAGTTAGTCCTCTTCGAAGTCTTCTTGAATGGAATATAAAAGAGTAAGTTCATTAATCCAACAAATTTATAATTTACTCGGTATTCATGCGAGGACGAATCTCCGAACATATGCACCCAAATTCCAGTTCCAGCGCAAATTGAATGACATTTAAACAATTTTTTGTCAACACATTCTGGTGTGTAGGTACACTCTCATGGAAGTAATTCGGGAACCCTGCCATTATCACTAATTAATTGTAACTCAAAGTCCCTATTTCACACACCCTTGCCTTACTATATACAAATATCACATGAATGTAAGTTTAATGAATGTAACTGGTTAACGAAATCAGAGTTTATTAACAAAATGAACTCAAGCTAATGAGAAACAAAATCAGTTTTATTTACAGTTGATAGATTCTGTCTCACGAGATCGGAACGTGATCTTTTTCCAACTTACGTAGGTGATAAATGAATCATAACAAGCTGATTCAGAATCTCTC
Source organism: Adelphocoris suturalis (assembly GCA_030762985.1). Lineage (NCBI taxonomy): Eukaryota > Metazoa > Arthropoda > Insecta > Hemiptera > Miridae > Adelphocoris > Adelphocoris suturalis. Next base: position 33,417,879 of record CM061046.1, read on the forward strand.
AATTCATTTGCAACGCATCTCGAGAGAGTTGGATTACCCAAGGTTGATTCAGCGTCTACAAGATAAGATTTTTACGACATGGTGTAACCGACGTAATGCTGCCGGCAATGATATCTAACTTACTTCAGAACTGAAGACTGTTCCATAGAGGTTTCCCGTAGACTCTTGTATAGATGTAGGCGTACGATTAAAATACTGCGATTTTGAATGCTATGAAGCTCATGTATTATGTTTTAGCAAGGCGAATAATTGAAACATAAAGATCCAAAGATTTATGATCCCGTGATGGGAATTTAATTATATTCTATTCTATTTAAATTCTATTTTTGTTTAGCTGATAGTTCCACAATTAAAAAAACAAATTAAATTACCAAGTAATCAATGTTTCTAAATCGCAAGATCAAATAACAAATTCTGATCGTGAAAAATGACCTTATGAGCGAATTTTTGTATTTCTCACGATTTTTAACTCCTATCGATCAAAGTGTTCAAATAATTTGACCAACTATGCAACAAACAATAAATTACGCGTGTAAAGTCCTAGTGACAAGCAAAACTTCAATAAATTCTGCGATTCCGAAATGGTTTTCCCCGGAGAAAGTTATGAGACCCAAAGAAAAACATTCATTTTGTACAAAATATCGCGAAAAAGCCAAGCAGATGTGGCACATCAGTTTCCTGGTAGAATATATATATATATATATATATATATATATATATATATATATAGAGAGAGAGAGAGAGAGAGAGAGAGAGAGAGAGAGAGAGAGAGAGAGAGAGAGAGAGAGAGAGAGAGAGAGAGAGAGATTTTCTACCAGGAGAATGATGTGCCTGTTAAAGAGAGATTACATTGATGCTACACCACTTGTGCGCATACGCTGAGTACTACTGATCAAAATGCAACGAAATAAGTACCTTAGAAATATTTAAATATAACCTAACAAATTATGATAAATAAATTATCGGAGCTAAGGTTGTAACTACATTGTACATTTGTGCATGTGCAGTGGATATCAATGTTCGAATTCAATGCAAGTGATATCACTAGTCCAACAACTCTAACAAATTATCAATTCTATAACAAGTCTAACAAATAATTCTTGAGAATTTCACCAAAATTGGGTGAAAATTGTCGTTTTTATGCCAAGATTTTAACGCGGGGATGGGCAGACTGGACCAAAAGTAGGTACGAAAAAACGCCTAAATATTTCAAAGAGCTCTAAAACTCAAAGCTGCAACAATCATGTTTGCGTCACCAATGAATGAAAAAACACTTACCGATTCAGGTAGATCTTTTGTGATGTAGGTGGCCAAGTCGTCACATAAATAAAACGCAGGTAATCTCCCAATGTCATTCCATTTACTAAATTCTTTGGTACCTCGATGCAGATTTATTAAAGTATTCACTACATTTATAACATACTGAAAAATAAATAATAAAGCAGTGAGTAAAATAAGACTTAATTAAAGGCGTTCTGTGTGGTAGGTACAGCTAATGACCCTGGAAGACGACGGAAAACATTGAAAAATTAATATTTTATATATTATGCACCAGCAATGTAATGAGAGGTAGACTACCACTGTGGTAGGGCAAAATGTCATTTCACTTCAATTACAATAATCTTGCGATTTCTTGTAATTACAAATCATAAGTACAAAGTTTTTGTAATTGCAATTGTAATTTCAAAGTGTTGAAATTCCAAATTGTTGCTTACCTTGTGAAAATGGGTCTAGGAAGTTAAAGTGATTGCACTAGTTAAACTTAAGAAATGCGAACCGGCTGAGAAATTGGCTGAGCTAATAAATTTCTCGGTAATTTCTAAATCCTAAATTATGTTTAATTTTATAATAATGATAATAATACACGATTCATATATTATGTGAATGTAACGACAATTCCTGAAAGGTGGTCGAAAGTTGAAATATGTTGGGATGAAATGAGGTTTTAAGGGGGAAAAAGTATGGTCTCTTGGAAACATGAAACTTCAGTTTTCTGCTCAATTTTTGGTCCTCCAGTCAACCTTTCCCTAAACACATTGAACCAATTGTGTACGAATCGGTATACCATATAAATCCCGTTATCAGTGTAGTAGGTAACCATTAATTCACGATTAATTTCATACATACTATTGTATGAGTACTTGAATCAGTAGGTATGTATCTATCCATTAATGAGGATTACTGCCACGTTCCATATAACCATGTATCTACCCGGCTAAGTGCTTAGGATGCAGTACCTATTATGTGTGTATGCCATATTTGCGCCTAAATTTAACATTTTCACGTTTTGCACGTATTTGGCCTGTCAACAGTCAATAGTAAACTTTTTTGGGGTCATTCAATGAGAAACCGTAGCACTTTTGTATAAAGGTCATTTTCCTCCGAGTTTCTTCCCCCGTTTTTTGTCTAATTTTGTTTTTGTCTTTTTCTCCGTTATTTTCTCTTTTTTTGTCTCTGACATTTTTCTCTCTTTTTTATAAGGAGAAAAAATGGATTTATGAGTATTTGGAATTTAATTACTTTCCCAATTACAATTACTTTTTGGAAGCAAGTAGTAGCAACTACAAGTAATTGTAATTGAGTAAATTGCAATTAGTTTCAGAGATTGTTGCTTTAAAAATATTACTTTTCATTATTTGGGCCTTATTGTTCACTTTCTTTTTCAATTGTGTCAAACAATCACTCTTGTAATTGTTGATGTAATTAGTTACTCATGTAATTGATTACTGTCCAGCTATGGTGGTAGTAATTATTGTAGATAAGGACATAGTGTAATATAGTCGTGGATTTCAAACACTAGTAATATGTAGCTCCAATAGGGTGCGTTAAAGTACCACTTTTATCTGATGTACCTATTTTCTCATGGTTTTAGGTAGCCCCCCAGAGGTGCAATGGGGCCTAAATCCTCACTACATAGAGAGAGGGGCGTGTGACAGTACCATAAGAGATACAACTCGAAACTAATAGCGTAATGTGCTATGTTCGGAGTAGATTGGTTTTCCGGTTCTCGGATCCTCATCTATCGCCAAACACAGCATTCCAAGAACTCGAGCATGACGGATTCAACCCGAAGCGAGAGCGACTGATAGACGCGCATTCTCTTGGATATGACGGTCACTGTCACACTCCTCCCCTAAAGACATACTTGATTGAAGAGCAAGTATGTAAACCGGGAGGAACAGTTAACTGGTTGAGAACTGATGCCAATCACAATTGAATCACAATTTCTACGCGTTTTTCTCTCCTTTTGTTGTTTTTTAATATTTATAAAATCAATAGCCTGACTTTTTTTAATAGGTTTTTGGGCTCAATTATCGCAGATAATTTTCGGGCGACTCCGATGTCAGTGGATACGATTTGGGTATCTGAATCCCAACCCAGCTCAACTGAAATCCTAATCCAGGCAATCCTAATCCAACCTCGTGGTACAGAACTTCCGAAATCGCAGCAATGTCACGGTGCTTTAAATATTCCCATTCTCTCATTGACCAATTGTATTAACCAGCGATTCAGAATAATCTTAATTTTGAAGAAGTAATAATGCGTGGAAATTGAGGCAGAGGGGGAGAGGCCCTCGACCACAGACAAGCTCCCGGGATTCAAGGAATATTTGAAGATAGACGTGAAGGCAAAATCCATCTATAAGTGACAAACATTTATACCTAATCAAGTGTAAATAAGCCAAGGACAAGTTATCAGCTTTACAAAAAAATGTTCACGCGGATCAGCTTGTTTGCAAAACATACCCTATGGGGGAAGATAATTTTATAAAATTCGATACTAATATTCGACTATCAAGTGAACTTGAATCAAAGATAGATAGACAATAGTGATTCGATCTGTCACTTATTTTAGATGCTGCGGTGAATGCATTGGAGACTATAGCAGCTGTGAATATCTATTTGGTTAAAGCAGGAGAGTCGGATCAAGAAATCAACTTGAAAACTCGTGATCACGATTTTACCCAAGACTCGTGATCGCGATTGTACCCAAGACTCGTGATCGCGATTGTACCCAAGATGATCCAGACCAAAAATCAAGCTCCAAGTAACTCCTTCCACCAACAACTCGATTCGGTCGTGGTGTACATCGTTGTCCAGTGCGGAATTGTCACAGTAATTTAGGCAATCAGAATTTTTATCGACGTAATGATAGTTATCAACAAAATCCGAATTGTAATCAACAAATAGCAAAAAAAACCAAATTTTCCATCAAGCAAATGTAGCTCGCAGACCTATAGTTCTGTACACAGCAAAATGGACACAGCAAAAATTAGATGAAGATTATTATATATAGTTTGTACAGAACATCTTCGTAACGGGAAATCCATTTCGTCCAACGGAGGTGAAAATGGAGAACGTTCGGGAGTCAGACCATCGGGTACCGGATAAAATAGCCATTGTTCCCTCACAGCCAACTACGGTGATGGTCGTCTCGTATGTGTGGAAGCATTAAGAGTTCCAAAAATTCGTCAAAATATCCTATCTACCTCAAAATTGGCACAAAAAGGGAACAACTTGGAAGTTGATAGTGATTCGACGAAAATCAATTGTCCGAATTTCGTGCTAACATATAACACACAAAATAATTTGTACACTTTAACACATGTACAATGTGTTTGTATTTAATTGTATTTGCTTGCAGACATAACTTAGCACTGAAGGCTCGGTCATTTAAATTACGATGCATTGTGCCAACTTGGTTACAAAATTCCAATAGAAAAAAGTTCGATCGAATGAAAACCGAACTTCAGCTGTCGGGCAAATAATTAATAAATTAATATACACTGATTTTAGTGGCCCAATTTCAGCAGAAACTATAAATGTTGAAAACTATATGCAGATAGTACAAGATGGTTTCTTGCATTTCATTGAGATTCGATTATTGAAAAATAAAGAGCTAGGCCGAACACAATCTGATTGAATTTTTGTAGCAAATCAAAACACAACATGGTGTTCCAGTAAAGAGGATAAAATTTAATAACGGTGGAGGATTTCGTTCAATAACTTTCATTTACTTCACAGATAATAACGGAATCCATATCCAGTATACTCTATGAGTTATAGCTCACAAATGGTAGGCAAAATAAAGACTCAATCACAAAAATTAATGACGCTAAAATTCTGAAAGAATTATGGAGAGGGGAAGGCAGCTAAAAATTCTGCCAATGAACTCCCCAATGGAACTGCCGATACCCATCGAGTGTTCTAAAAAATGGACAAACTCCAGCTCTAATTTGGCATGAGAGAAGCGATTTTAACAAACTACGAATATTTGAGCCTGGCATGTTGTGCTTCCCAGAGGCAATATAATTGAACCTAAAGCTCAAAAAGCTGTAATGCTTGGGTATTGTGGAGGTGGTTACAGAATAAATGGGCCATTAAATAATAAAATCATTTGTTCTCGAGACAAGAAGTTCGACGAACCAGTGGGAATGAAATTGAAAAAAATACTCACCTTAATAAGGATTCTTACTTTAGATCACAAGAGGAGGATACAGAGTCGTCAGAAAAACCGGAAGAGGAGGATAAGAATTGCTTAGAAGGAGCAGGTGTGAATGAGCACCTAAACCAACAGTGTAAAGAGGGGGAGATAAAGGAGATGAAATTGAAAGTGACAGCAGAGGAGCTCAATCGAAGAAAAACTAATGCTGGATGTACTATTTACCCTTCAACGCCCAACATTGTACATGAACAACTCGAGTTTCTTCGCCTTCAAAATCTTTCTGAATGCCTCTCCGCACTACCCAGTGGGTATTTGTGAAATAATGGGACACGCGGAGGACAGCACTGAATACAAATTTGAGCTAAAACATGTGAGAATGTTGTTGCACCAACTGGAGTAACAACTGAGTAAACCACTAACTTTGTAATCAAATAGTATCCTCTGAAACAGGCTTATTACAATGAAAAAAATAATTCTCCTTGGTGTTATATATATATAAATTGACAATAACACCTCAGAAACGAATTATCATTTTCGGAAAGTGATTTTGGAAGAAATAAGTGTTTGTAACATCAGAACAACATCGTAAAGTATCAGGCGCTGGGCTTCCTAGTATCTATTCTCCCACCTGTTAGCTGATTGCATATAAGCATTATGGGATGGTTTAGACCTACGTTTCGTGTATAGTGTTTTGTTCTTTTTTCCATTCTTTCTAATGAAAACTAAGTTCAATAATTGATTAAGATAATTAATTATAATAATAATAATAATTAATAAAGATCAGTTGTCAATAGATGACTTCTGAACCCAAGACACGAAGCATAAAGGGGAAGAAAGCCCAAGCTTGGTGTCGTAGATTTCATGTATACAGTAGAAGCAAATTAGGCCAGGGCTAGAGAAAAATCAGCTTGAAAGAGTACAAATAACCCCCCTCCCAAGACCATCTCTAGAGCCGTCATTCCCACAAAATACTGTAATAGACTAGTCGGGCACTTGCAAACATAGGGTATAAAAGCAGGGTAGGCCCATGAATATAACGTGCAAATCTGGCTTCACAAGGGGATACTGTCTCGTGCGAGCAAATTCTCTCTTTCTCTCTCTCCCTCCTCTTCATCAGGTTCATGAATCACCACTTGCTGCAGTTTATCGAGTTTTATCATTTCACGATAGTACTTCAAAACTTTTAAATGAAATGTTTCAAACTTTTCATCATAGAAATCCGTTTTGAAGCATTCTGAAACGATTGTTGGATTTACTTTTCATATTTGTATTTGTGTATATGTGTTTAGGTGTGTGAATGTGTCAATCCGGACGATAATTCTTCACAGAATAGAGATTAACAATTCGTTCTTTCGACAAAAAAAAACGAAGCATTCCAAAGGACATGATGAGTTCGTTAGACAACTATTCAGCTCAATAAATTGATACTTTTCAAAAACTGACTAAAAAATCACTCAAACACGAAGTTTACTGTCAACCTATCCGAATAATACTGAAAGTCTGAAATATGAATGGGAAACATTGTGATTCACTTACGCCCTTTAAAGGGAGAAGTAGGTGATTTTATCAGTGAAATTAAATAGGTTTATCTTAAATAATATGGAACTAAGCTGAAACAAAAGTTTCTTCATCACTAAAGCTCGTACACAATAATTAACTTCTTTTTCCCAGCTATAATGTCCCCAATATTGACCCCCCCGCTCCTCTCCCTCCATTTTTGTTTTTTCCATTCAAACCAATATCACTTATACTGAGTCGCCGCAGCTCCTATGCATGTGAATGAGAGTTTCACTTTCACGTGCGTGTTTATTAAAGTGGATCGTTCAGAAAGAGGGCAAACTGGGTGAAACTACTAATGAGCTCCAATCACGTGGACGCGACAAACAAGAATGACGTAACTAGAAATACCGACTTACCAAGGCCTTGGCTACCAGCCTACACAATATGCCGGGTGAAAAAGGATAATATCCGAAACTTTGATCACTATATAAGATTCATTATTTATGTACAACCATTTATCAAAGTATTCCAATGCCAGCGTCCCAAAATTAATTCTTTCGATCTATTATTCATTACCAATGTTATTGTTATAGGTTATTTATTCCACTTTAGAAACAATTTCGAATAAAATTAAACTTCTGCAAAGGTTTGAAAAGTTTTAGTACCGAACTACTTTCGATGTTTTCCATGGAAGTCCTTCTGAGAATTCTTACACAAAATTTGCCAAAAACTTAAGAATCACTCATGATAGGTAGTATTCGAGGGACACTAGGTACATGTTTTAAAACACAAAATGTACCAACGCTTAGAACATCTTGTAATACAAAATGTAAATAAACAAACCCCAAATACTGCAAAACGGCAGGAAAAAGCTTTAATAATTTTCAAATCGCATTTTCAACCGTTTCTAGGGTGTAGAAGTCGTACCTAAAGATTTTTCTCACATCTAAAGAGTGGGCCGCGGTTCTTACACGAATTCATCCTCAATAAAATCTGTGCGTATAGGGTTCGAAAAATTGAGGATGAAAACACTCGTATCACAATGCTTTTCCTAAGTCAAGAACTCTCCCTATAACGCATCTATACTATAGGAAACAGGTCTTGGATATGAGAAAATTATTATACCCTAGAATGATGAATGACGAACAGGGCAATAAGCAATGATAAAGGAGACTGTTTATAAACGGGAAAAAACTCATCGCGATCCCTAAAGGCGAAAACTTAGTAAAAAACTTCTCATCGATAGATCAGGATAAGTCTCCATCACGATGTAATATCAGAAGCAGTAATAAGATGAAGAAAAAACTATGACAAAAACACGTGTTTCATATTGAAATAAGGCGACTATACTGGAATATGGGCATGAATTATCTTCAATGAACAACATAAGTTTGTATGTGAGACAAGAAATACTTAATATTTTGTTTGATTATGTATTACTCAAAAAATTAAAAATACATAATGTACATCAGTACCCACGTTAATATGACTAAAAAAGTATAATTTTTTAAATAAATAGTCAGTACGTTATTATTTTATGCAGTGATTATAAAATAGAAATATGATACTTGGAAAAACTAGTACCTATACAAAGAGAACAATCGTAATGCTTATATTTCAATCTTTGGTGTTCTCAACATTGGTATACCTATTAGAAGTATTGTAAGGCTGAATTCCATGAAAATCTTGTAACGCCGGAAGGCCTCTAGTAACTAAAATTTTGCTGTAAATATAAATTTAAAGATTTTTTTAAGCCTTTTTTAGTCATTTTGTAACACTTTTTTTTTTAATTTGACCAATTTAATGTGCTCAAAAAATGCTGGCCAACGAATTCATCCTTTCATTTGGAGAGCTAGATTTTTTTTCATATACTTACATATGAAAAAGCGTTAAACTCTAGGATTCGTTTCGAAACATCTCAAAACAGATTTAAATTAAGAACATTATCGGAGGATTTTATTTCAAAATTGTTGGAACCGTTGCAATAACTTCACTGATGAATGATCGACAAGGATCGAATAGGACTAATAGGTAGGTAGACTGATAGAAGAGAATAGTAGAAAAGAGATGAATAATAGGGGACTAGACAACCGATAATAACAATGTGTTTGTTTCCACTGCTTCTCCGGAGTAGGTTCAGTTCAGAGCAAGTGCAGAGCAAGAGCACCACCATGGCTGTTCAGTTCAGATGGCAGCGGAAACCCTCAAGGAATGTTCGGAACTTTACGTTAGCGGAACTTTAGCAAACAAAACCTTGTTTTCGTGCCCGACGACGACGTCTGACTTTCTGCTGTTGTTCTGTTAAGGTTATGGAAGTTTGAGGAAGGATATACAGGGTTATCCAACGTTTCAGAGAGCGCATGCGCGGAACAAGCTGCACCTGGTCTTCCGGCGGAGCAGAAAGTTTATGCTCGGATCATGTTCCTTGGGCAGCAGAAACACTGGACATCTTGCACCGAATATGAACTGGGGGACTGCAGAAACGCCTTTTTCTTACTCCTTCTTTACTGCGCAAGCGCAACTTGACCTGAACCTGTTTGGTACAGCAGTGGAAACAATCCTAATAAAACATTTGAAAGTACGGCGGTAGGTGCAAGCACGCAAGGCAGGGCCAAGATTGTTAACAGCGCAGGTCTAGAACTACTAGTTCTGGAAAAAAATTCAGTACTATTCACACTAGTTTGGAACGGTAAGGAACTACCTACTACGTCCGAACAACAAGCTGCTAAGTCGAGGTCCTCCAGAACTTGTGTTGTCCAAATAGCCAAAAGTGGGCGTGGTCAGTTATGAACCGTTCAGAACTACTTGCCCAAACAAACCGATAGGCAACAAAACAAGAGCAAATCAGTAGAGTCCTTGTTAACGTGCTGCGCTCTACTGCAAGCATCTCATGTTCGTAGCTCCATTGTAGAGCTACCACCACTACTCAACACACTGTGCACACCTCCTATCACTATGGGTTTGTTCGGACACTTTGTTTGTAACCGTTCGTAACTGGACACGCCCACTTTTTGGCTGTTCGGACAACATGAGAACCAGCGTGAACCAGAACCATTGTAGTTCTGGGTAGACCTCGAACTAGCAATTCGTTGTTCGGACGAAGGAGTTCATTATCATTCCGAACCAGTTCGAATGTCTTTTTACCAGAACTAGTAGTTCTAGACATGCACAATAAACAATCTTGGCCCCGCCTCGTGTGCTCACACCTCGCGTACTTTCAAATATTGTTTTGTTATCGTATTATCGGTTGTCGAGTCCCCTATTGTTGATCTCTTCTCTTTGTTGTTGTCATCAGCTATTAGTACTATTCGATCCTTATTAGTCATTCATCAGTGGCATAACTGTTGTTTCTCATGGAGGTCAACAGTCAATTTCATTTTATTTTATAGTTTTAGAATTAATTTCTAGTACTTGTTATTGAATGTGCGAGGACTGTAGGCGTATATTGTACTTTTACTATGTTTTGACTAGGGTTTTTATACGGGTTTTATGCAAACGATATTCCACCCATCATGAATTAATGAAAGAATGCGGGAAACTTTTGTGCTTCGAACAATCAAGCTTGATCAAGTACCTACCAAGGTAGTGAAACGTAGGGGAATTTCGGTGAATACTGAAAAATGGATACTTTACTAGGGAAAACCGGATATAGGCTAGCCCCGAGAAGGTAGTGGGAAACGACTTGATTGGTTGATTTCAGTTTGAACTGTTTGCAGTAGGTATCTATCCACATTTCCTTTTCTTGTCGTACAATTTATTATTATGGTCCACGCCATTTTGCCCTTACACAAACGAACCTAATAAGAGTATCTTTATCCATAAGAGCGTCTAAAGTTACTAGGCAATGGGATTCGTATAATAAGAATTACATTCTTCAATTGAAGGTGTTTTATAGGTACCTACTGAAGTTAGAAGCGTACAATTATTAATTTTGATTGTATCCATGCAACGAACTTCTGCATCCTCAATCCTCAAACTACACCGCTGTTATTTCTCATCATGGATTGTTCAAGTGAAGGTGATCCCCATCAGCGGTGATGAAGTTGGTTTTCTTTCAGGAATGAGGATGCGTCCGAAAAATGAAAATTGTGAGGAAACAGTGGCGAGTTACAATCGAAGTGGTGTTTCTAGAACACAGAAGGAGAGATAATATCGGAGGGTATCAATTCCGAAGTAGTCGAAATGGTGTTCGGACTGGAAGTTCAGAACTAAGAGTTCTGAACGGTTCACATCCCCTCCCTTTGAGGTTCGATTCCGAACTAGATGAATTCCGAACTGGTCCAGAACTACGTGTCCGAACAAACCTCATTTATAAGTTAATTATTTATATTTTATGATTAATTAATTATTTATAAGTACCTATTTCAAGTAGGTACTAGAAATATTGATTCATGGACGAATTGTTAATGTGAGGTAGGAATCTGATTCAAATTTGAGTGAAAATGAAGGTACAGCAGTAACTGAATAGGTGAGACGAAGAACAAATTTCTGAGAATAACGACAATAAAAAAATCGACGGGTCGGTCTAGTCGTCTAGCGCGGTTGACGTGAACCCTTGGATCAGGTATGGTTAAATAATTTTAAATCACAAAGTAGTGATTCAGTTATTAAAAGTGTTTTCTACTGGCAGGACTAGCAAGCTAAAATTAATAAAACTAATAAAAATTCACTAACCCGACGTAGGGAAGATAAACTTGCACTTTCCTCTCCTTTGCCACAAATTATTGCAAAAATAACCCCAGCCTTGTCGTCTACAGTTCCTTCAACCAACTTATAATAGAAGTCTGCGAAACATTCAAACGAGATGTTGGTCTGAGATTTGAAAATAACCTTTTGCAGCTGAGTAAATAAATCAGAGTCAAGTTTGTCCTTCCAAGCTCTCTGTAAAACATAATTACAGGCAGTGAAAGTGAGTGATAAGGAACAGGTATGTAGATACCAACATATTTCGAATATTATTTATAAAGCAATACTTACTTCCTACATATTAACTATCTAGTTGCTGAAAATAGCAACCTATTACTTCCCTCCGGGTAAAGTAAATAATAACAACTTCAACAAAACCTACCTACCTAAGTACCTAAATCTGTATAATGATTCAGAAAAAAAAATTTAGATCACTAAGTAATGATGCAAATACAATCATGATAGTACACTCATTAGGAGTCATCAAGTAAAGAAAAACATACCTCAATGGTTTGAGAAGATACCTCCCTAGGAGGCGAAGATAAATTCAAAAATGAGCAAATCTTCTTCTTGAATGCAGCTTTTGGGGAACTTTTACGTTTGGAATTCTCTGCTCCCATATTGCTAGAGTATTTAATATGATTATCCGTTGACTAGTAAAGTTTCTTGACGAATCGAAGATAGCGATGATACTCCGAACATGAAATAAAAAATACTTAAACAGGTGGAGTGATAAAGAACTGATAATGCCGACACGACGCCATCAGTCATACCATCCTTGGCTTACCAAATTGAGGTTTGTATGGAGCTTAAATATTTTGTATGGAAGCTTGAATATTTATGATGGAGCGGCAGTCGCTTTAGTACTGAAAGAACAACAACTTTTCATACGTGCCGCTATCATCGTTGCTTTTTATTACTAACGTGATTGTGATTTTGCGTTGCGCAATCTTCTAGTGGTTTCTATTTTTTATTACTCATAGCTACGTTTTTAGCTTTCACCCTGGTCCAAAAAATTTTTAATTTCACAGAAAATGGGGGGAAAATAAAATAGACGATATGAAAACAGAATTAATCCACAGGATTGTCAATAATTGGGGTGAGCTTTTTATTTTATTATTATTTATTTACCACAGGATTGTCAATAATTGGGGTGAGCTTTTTATTTATATTATTATTTATTTATTTTATTTTATATATATATATATATATATATATATATATATATATATATATATATATATATATATATATATATATATATATATATATTTTTTTTTTTTTTTAAATAGAAAAATGACTGTATCATTCATTTTTTTGTATATGGCTCCCTAAACCTCAAATTATAACGATTTTTATATTTTTCTAATTAAAAATAACATTTTTGCTATTTCATTAGTAGGCTCCTACATATTTTGGAGATTAAAAAACTCGAATCACTTTCACTCATGATGGTGAACAACGAATAGTTGTTACATTGTACATTCTAAAATGGAAATTATTCACAAGGTGTTTCCTCAACATATACCTACATTAGGTTTCCTTTCTTCCTCTTATGATAGGAACTCGAACTTGTCTTTCCTCAGAATGTTAAATATGGTCTTAGTTATCATTGAAAGAGAGCAAAAGTCGATTCTTCATCAGATGAATCCAACATGAAATCACTGTAAACTGATACCATGAATCACCAAATTATTGTAATCACCCCTGAGGCAAATGAGTAGGTACAGTTGTTTCCAAAATAAAAAAGGGACCACTTGGCATCTGGCCAAGGATGCAGTTAATTCCACCTAAAATGAAGTGGAATGAATGTGGGAAGACATAGTCATCACCCGCAACATATTTTGGATTTCTTTGTGACTAAGAACTTTGTTAAAACTGCTCACATAACGAATGTGAAAAAATGCCATCAATCATTGGCTGGACCCTTGAGCTGGTTGAGAGCGTTCGTAATCTATTGTCCCACACGCACCACTCATTGAAGACATATGCCCTCAATTGTTGAGAAAAGGTTAAGGACCCATATGAGGACCATTACTATAAGCCTACCCCATCAGGCGGAACAGTATTTTTTTTTTCTTCCCTTTTTTCACTTCTATCAGTAGACTTTTTTCACTTCATTTGAGTAGATATGCTGTGAGAAGGAAAATAATATAATCACACCACCTGGTGGTAGTTTCAACTCGTTTATAGGGTAAGAAAACAGTTTTGGGACCTTTCCACTTGGCATAGGAAAGAAAACACCGTTTAAAATCACAAGGGCACTTGACCTTACCTGATGGACTGGACAAGGATCCGCACTGACCATGTTATCCCTTTTATAACCAGCAACGAGCATACTCGCGAAACCCAATCACCCTGAGTTGGCCAGCGATGAGTATTCTCGATTATTAGGTACTCGTACCTACCTATTGTGTTTCTCACTACCTACCTACCTTTTCGCAATTTCCGTCTTCCCCTGCAATCTAGTAGCATACGTAAGTACATTTAAAACACCAATGGGTTCATATACTGCATTTAAAAAATATATATGTTGGTGTTTAAGAAGTTGGGGATTTTTTTTTTTTTTTTTTTTTTTTTTTTTTTGTAATCCAAATTGAGGGTGAACATTTTTACAAGCGTGTGTTGAACAAAAATGTGTTGAATAAACGAGTTTACAGGGAGGAAGAGTTGAGAAATTGTTACCAACAATTTGAATGATGAAGAGGAAGACTGCAACTTTTATAATATATATTATCAGATACATGTTATCATATTGATTATATATGTATATATACAGGGTGTCCCATCTAAACGGGCCCATCGGGAAATTACAGCCTTACGGTGCGAGCTATCGAAAAATTGAACTGGACCTTTTTTATAGTATTTCAACTCAGCTTCACGATGCGGAAGTCCGATTTTTATTTTTCCTTGTTTTAAGGTCTCAAATCATTGATTGAAACTGACGGTTTCCTCTTGACCCCCCTTTTTTATAGCTTTTTTCGATTTTAGGTTGAATTTGGAATAGAAAATGCCTCATTCAAATTTTCTTTTTGGGGCTTCGTTTCTGAGTTATTCCACTTTTTGCGGAAGTCCGATTTTTATTTTTCCATGTCTCAAATCATTGATTGAAACTTACGGTTTCCTCTTGACCCCCCTTTTTTATTGCTTTTTCCGATTTTAGGTTGAATTTGGAACAGAAAAGGCCACATTGAAATTTTCTTTTTGGGGATTCGTTTCTGAGTTATTCCACTTTTTGCGAAATACAGAAAATCGCCGATTTCTTTCAGACATTACCAACACTTTCTTACTATTTTTATCTTCAATTTTTGAGATGTTCACCACACTTTTGAAATCAGCATTAAACTATCTATCATTAGACCCCAGCGTCCATAATCAACAATCACCATCAGGGGGATGACATTACACTTGAACCGCTTACGATTTAAAAAAAAGTTTTCCAAATCGCCGTTTGAAAAAAAAAAAAAAAAAAAAAAAAAACCCTCAAACTGTTCAGTACACACAGAATCATTGTTCAGAATACAGTTTAAATAATGTACCACAAGGAGACTTCCAGTCAGTTGTGTTGTGATAAATCGAAAATGCCACATGCTCCTTCTGCAGCCTCTGCTCCTTCTCCTGCAAACTGAATTCAAGGGTCAAGAAAACAACAGCTTCTTGATACTTATTGTTCAGTCTACACTATGATCTTTTTTATTTAAAGAACCTTACATTACTCCAGAATACGGTGTCTCATACGTTCTTCTAATAAATGAGTAATAGTACTGAACAGTTTGAGGGTTTTTTTTTTTTTTTTTTTTTTTTTTTTTTTAACGACGATTTGGAAAACTTTTTTTAAATCGTAAGCGGTTCAAGTGTAATGTCATCCCCCTGATGGTGATTGTTGATTATGGACACTGGGGTCTGATGATAGATAGTTTAATGCTGATTTCAAAAGTGTGGTGAACATCTCAAAAATTGAAGATAAAAATAGTAAGAACGTGTCGGTAATGTCTAAAAGGAATCGGCGATTTTCTGTATTTTGCAAAAAGTGGAATAACTCATTTTAGCAGTCAGGCTCAAAGTAATAACATCCTGGGGGGTCCAGGGGGGCGAAGCCCCCCTGGCGGGGTCAAGGGGCGGAGGAGCCCCTTGCGAGGCCCGAAGGGCCGAGTTTTCCCATGACCCAAAACACACAATTTAAAGCATTATTGGAGAAATACAAACGTTTGATGTTAGGAATAACAGTAAAATATTATATGCCTAGTGAATAGTGGACCGAAAAGGTGAACGGGGCATTGGTAACAAGCATTCTGCCACGGCTCCGCGATATTTGTTGGAGATTTTGTAAGCGCTTCAATGAATTTTCTGTGTAGTGATGAATATGGGTAGTTCCTCCTTCTCGATTCTGGCAACTGCCCCATCTTGGAATAGTACCCGGGCTTTTCAGCTTTCAGGATATCATCTGGGTGTAGCAGGTTAATTGCGTCTACTCTTTGAAGGGGTAACTACTCCATTTCCATCATCCATCACTGCTTTGTTATACATTAGCAGAGCATGGTTTCAACCCCCCCTTAACCCATCTATTTTTTACTGTCCTGGCATCCCCCCCACCACCAGCATAGACGAAATGGCCAATATCCCTTAAACTTTTACCAATTGACACATAACCCCCCCCCCCCCCCCCGGTTTTTGAAAGCCCCGGGAGTGTGATGGATATGGGTAGTTCCTCCTTCTCGATTCTGGCAACTACCCCATCTTGGAATAGTACCCGTCCTTTTCAGCTTTCAGGACATTTTCTGGGTGTAGCAGGTTAATTGCGTCTACCCTTTGAAGGGGTAACTACTCAATTTCCATCATCCATCACCTCTTTTTCATATATTAGCAGAGCATGGTTTCAACACCCCCCCCTTAACCCATCTATTTTTGACTGTCCTGGCCGCCAAAGCCAGTGATATGAAGCAGGTACAAGTGCCATCAGAACCGTTACATAGCTCTTACAGCAAATCAGCCTATGGCACATACACTCTTTTGAAATAACACGTGTTGGGGATTTACATAGTTTCTGCTTTCTAAAATTTGGAATGTCTATGGCTGCTGCAGTGCACATTACATTACACTATAAACTTGATCCAAGTGTTCATTTAATCAGAGGTTATCAGAGAATTTTTTTTTAAATTCAGTTATGCTCCTTCAATACCATCCACGTCTAAACATTTGAATTGGCCTGCTTTAAAATTTATCAAAAGGCACTTAGACCCTTTTGCACTTCCACGCTTCAATTATCATAAGGTTCATTAATAGGTGACACATCACGAAAGTTCTGGCTAACACAATATATTTAACTTTGAAGAATTATAAAATCATTCGACCTTGCTTCAGCATATAATTGATCATACATAATGTTGTTCCATAACACTATTAACTCAACAAAAATACCATCTATATTCACAGCTCTTAATGAATTATAAAAAGCAAGTAGGTAATTGTTTAGAAACAATAATTTAATAAGGTCATTACATAATTTGAATAAATACGGCAATAGGTTATTTCTTCGTAGGTAATGACATGGTGACTCTAAGGGAATGGAGTACATCCACATATGAAGAAGCTTGAAAAGTTATTTACATTACTGTACACACCAAGGCTTCTGAGGTGTGTATATCATTAAATAAGGCGTGTCCAAGATAACTTGTCCTAGTATATGTATGGATGAGAGTTTTCCAAAGAGGAGAATAATATGATGCAATGAGCGAAGAGGATTTTCGCTTTTTATTAAAAGTCAACAGCCAACTTTTTCTGTTAGCAGGGGAGGGTGGCATGGCACTCGAATGATTCTCATTTAGTAGCTGTGAGGTCGAGGTTAAGATTAACCTAGTGCGTAGATCATAATAGAGGTGAAAGCCGAATTGGAAACTGCAATGCTGTATCAGAATATGACAAAAAATGCATTAGTGACATCCCAACAACTGATGGTTTGGTTTTCAAGTAAGTAAGTATAGGGAGCACTGCAACCTTGCCGGTTTTTCAGAGCAATTGCATTGGAGAATCCAGCATGGCTAAAGCCGGGCAACCTAAATTTATTTGTACTCATGTATGTTTGTACAAAAATATCTTGGAGGCGTCACCATGATGAATACTAGTTCAGCTGGTAGTACATGTATCATATCAAAGATGAGGATCAGTTGCCATTAATTTATTCCGCTCCTTAATTTTCTCATTCTAATTTGATAAATTAATCTCGAGTCAATCTCTATAGAAAATGGTGTTTTTTCAATATGGAACTTCAGTCTAAAGCTGATACCAAATCTAATTTAAGGCCGAAAATATGAATTCCATGCCATTCTGCACACCTCTTTAGGACGAGTATAATAATATTAAAGGCCGAAAACAAGAGCACAGAACCCAGACAATGCATGGAAAATAGAATATTCATGGGAATCGTTATTTTAGAGGCAATCGGGACTCCCCAATGTGTGGGTTAAAAATATAATAAAAATACAATTTTTTAAAAATGTAAGGATTTAAAAGTAAGAAGCAGCATTTAAGTGGTGTCTCAATTGTGGGCTTTGAATTTGGCTTAAGTTGTGCAAGAGGGAAGCGTCAATTCAACTGGCGAGCAGAAATTCTAGAAAGGTTCCATGGAGGCAACCGAGTGTTGCAAAATGCTATTTAGGTCAAATACAGAAAAAATCTAACCTTACTTTCCACAAATAATCAAAATAAATAATCACAAGAGAATCCCAGTCGTGGATAACAGGCTACTACTCCTTGCCATACCTATTCAATAAGCACCTAACCATTCTCTTTAATAGCTTGAATAATTACAGTGGCTTTCTATCAACAGAACTGACCCTTGTTCATTCTTGTCAAGATGACTTCAACTAAACGAGACCCGTTACCATGGTCTTGAGGGAGCAAATGAAGATGCTAACCCAAATGGAAACGGGGGCTTGGAAGCTTTGTATGTAGTTTAATGTCATGGTAGCTGTGGCTGGGTAACACGATATTTTCCCTCAGTTGCCTTGCTGTCTACCCTTTGCCTAATCAATTTCTTTATTTCAATACGAAACGCCGATTTTCAATCTAAAATTCGAATTTCTTATAAGTTTCAGTACAAATACTGACTAATTTCTCATTTTCAGTTTTCAATTCGTAAACAGGGCATGGATTTAACGCTAAGATAGTAAGCTTAAAGAGGGAAAAACTGCGGTTTTGTTAGGTGATTATTATGGTCGTTGTATTTGGGTTTTCATTGGGTGACTCATCAATACTTTAAAAAAAAGAATTTATCTCTATGACTATCTAGGTACCTATCACGAATCTACCTGGTGATCGTCACTGGAGGTAGCACTGTTCACGAGAAAACAATTGAGAGATCAGGCAAACTATGAACAATAATGCGTAGAACACTTCTTAAAACTCAGGTTTCTGATTTAAAATAATAGAAAACACTCTAATAGACCAAATAGGGCCTGTGTGCAGAAGAACGGATTTTTTTTTCTCGATAGATTTGAAGGCTTGTTAAAGCCTGGACGGCGAAGGCAGACTCCAGATAGCAGATTCGGATTTAGGTACCCGCTACTTCAACATAACTACTGGGGCATTTGTAAAAACCAATATTATTTACATCAGCTAGTATTCGTTTAATTTTGAGGTGACCAGCAGTGTGTAGTGTTACATTTACAGGAAGGTTAGGCATGTAAAGAATGCCTTTAGATCCCCAAAAAGGTGACGTAAATGAGCCATTCGAACGGGCCCATGCTAAAGTCCCATCAAGGTCACAAATTTCGGGGCGTGATTCCGGGTTATGTTGAAGGATCGATAGTGGTCAGCAAAAACTCTCTATTCTTCACGGTATTTCAATAAGATCAAGAGCCTAATTTAATTTGAGGTACCTAGTGGTTTAGATTGACCCTTTGATTTATATAGTGAATGAAGGATAGGATTTTTGTCAATTCAATACCTTAATACTAATCCGATTTATAAATAGGTACCTTACTTTCTTATAAGAATTATTGATGTTGAAATAAATTAAATAATAAAACTGATGTGTGTGTGTGTGTGCGTGCGTGCGCGTGATCTACTGGTAGGTAGGTACCTACACATATTCTCAAGTACTCCAAAATGAGCTTCTTATTCGGAAAATCGTCACCACGTCTAATAAAGTCTCTAAGTTAGAGGTCTTTGCCTAAAAATTATTAAATAAATAAAAATTTGTATCAACATAGCGGAGCTATGGCAACTTTTTTATACAAAATGTTGCTAAAATCACAACTCAGGCATATACATTTTACAAGTGAACCCTGCTCAACTTTCAATGGGAAGAACATTGGTGAGTGAGTAATATACTTACTCTGCGAAACAATAAATTACCTTCTTTATACTTGCTAAGAGGTCAGCTGAAGTAGATTCACCATCACTGATAAATCGCTAGGAACCATACCATTAGAACTTTCTCAGTTGACTACTTTCTGAACCAGTGGAATTACGTCAAAAAGCTTCTTTCAAGTACCTACCGCATAATCTGACCACATTTTCCCATACAGTTGGAGTAGCCATTCGAATGCGCTGCACTCGGTAACTGTGTAATATTTGGACCAATATCATTCTCAAAAATTTGGAGAATCTAAAGAACGAATCTGAAAAGAGAAGAGATCTAAGGCGAAATCAACCCCAAAGATATTCGTACATTGAAAAATGTAATTAGATAATTCGGAAAATTAACAAAATATAAAACACTCCTAACCTTTACCTACTCACCAACTTTACCTAATCACAATAAATTACAGCTTTGATACAAGTTAGTTTTTTAGAAACCCAATAAAAACATTCTATGTTGCAACAGGTATATAAAAAATGTGCTGAACGAGGAGCTCCATTAAATAATGCGAAGGACAATCATATTATGTCAAGACAGCTTCATAGAGGGCAAACCCTCCATTCCACGATTACATTTCAAAAGAGTGCTATGAGTAAAGTGAAAATATGTCTACCACTCTTACACTCAAAAATAATAAAAGGTGTAACAATAGTCGAAATACCTTTAAATACTCAACTCTAATAAATGAATATATTGTATAAGACTGAATGATGAACTATTTTTCTAAAAGGGGTTTGAATTCACGTAATATAATCTCAAATCAATTTAAAATAGATACGTAGGCGGGGTGCATTCTACGAACCAAAGTACAGAGTAACACAATACATCGTAAAACAAAAATGGTAACAACCAATTGTTAGCTGCAACCCCCCCCCCCCCCCCAATCCACAGATACAACTTTTAGAAACAAGGTTTGCGGAGATGATAATTGTTCATGTGCGTCATCAACAATAACACGTTTAATATTTCGTAAAATACTTTAAGAAATCGAATAACAATTAGTCGGTGGCTTCAATAACTCCTTGCTGACGTTGTTTAAGAAGACTGGATCCCCTGGATCCCCTCTGATCTTGAAGAACATATGATCGCAGAACAGAAGCAACGAGGAAACATTTTAACAAAATGTTGTTCAAGAAAATACCAATAATGTGATTCCCTGGCCAGAAGAGAAAATAATCATTAATAAAGGGATAATATACAGGGATATTTCATCCTAGGAAACATAGTAACTTCTATCAGTCTTCTTCTAACAAAAACCACACATTTGGTCTATCTTGTATCATAAAATTATTATACCAACAGTATACATGCCTAAAATTTATTTTTCTACTACATTTTTGTTTCAATACTAGAAGTGATCACCATCTAGTAAACGATTATACCTTTATTTAAAAAGGTTGTGATACTAGAGCCTTAGGTAGCCTAAGCAGAGGCTCTACCACAAGATTTGGAACGTGGAGACCATCTGGGTTGCAACGTTCAAGAGTGAATGTTTCATGAGCACAAAACTTAGTTAGTCTTCTTTACTTCCCCTTCAGGTAGAGCACTTGGAGCGCCGGCTTGATCATTTTCCAATTGCTGTCTCCACATGGCGGCATATTGGCCTTCTCTATCTTTCAACTCTTCATGCCTGAAGAAAATTAAAGAGAATCAAATATTAAATCTAAAGGGTTATTCCCGCTAGCAATAAGAGTAAAATTATCATTTACACAAGTACCTTTCGGAGGAGTCCGTTGTATGAGAGCTCACTTACATTGCATTTCATTTCACCTAATATTCATATAGGTACTTCTAAAGTTACTACATAGTTTTTATTGAATGGAGATACCAGTTTTACAGTCAAGTGATGGAAAACTGGAACCCACGTTCAATCAGCCCTCAAATTGTGTTCCAGTCGTTATCTCCGCACCGCCATTACTACGTATTGTGTCGTTGTAAAATATGTAAAAATATGTCAAATATGTCGAAGTAATCTCTTGAAAGGTACCTAATCATGAAACATTCTAACCGATGAGATGAAAGGGTTAACTCGAAAGATTGCGAGTGTGGCTGGAGTGGTGCTCGAGCATAGTAGGTAGTTCGGCCTCTGAGACTCATAAATGCACCAAAAAGGTTAATAGATATTGTTTTAATAAATTAGATCACCCAAATCGCAGTAATTTCATTCGTTTGCTCCCCATAAATAGACCTGTAGTCTGGAGTTAAACCCAGACATTGTCTTTGGGTTTGCTAGTGACATGTGTGAAACACCGTCTACAGTTTTTAACGTGGTCCTCTCCCAGGTTTGAATCCCAGTTGAGAACTTTTTTTTTGTGAAAGGGGAAGGGCGATGAAAATATATACACTAGCCCTCATACCAGGGAATATACATATATATATATATATATATATATATATATATATATATATATATATATATATATGTGTGTGTGTGTGTGTGTGTGTGTGTGTGTGTGTGTGTGTGTGGATTTATTAGGATGATTAGTTTGTTATTGATAGGCTTCATTAAATTGCAAATGAAAAGTGTAAATGAAAAGTACGCAGTAAAATGCCCCTAATAACCGACGACTTTCAATGGAATTTCCTCCTCAAAAAATGGAGCTTATTATAACTCGTGCAAAATATAGACAGACTAGAGAAGTATAAGTAGGTGTTTTATTCTACTTCAATAAATTCCTTCTGGTGGGTGCCTATGTCTACGTAGTTATATGTAGATGATGATGTTCCGTGGCTGCATTTAATAATTATCTCTAGACCAGTGATCAGCGTAGAAAAGCTATCCATTGCAGAAATAATTAATCTTTCTGTAATAATTTGCAGCAGCGTTTTTCTCCCTTTCCTATATTAGTAAAAAATTACTCTTAACAAGCGACTCCCGAAAATATACAAATCCAACTGAAACTATTTTCTTTTGGTATTGAGACGGCTCACTAAAGTTTGCACGTATTTCAGTGAAAATCAACATGTATGAACACAGACTCGGTCCTATGAAATGAAGTTCAGGCCATTGTAATATAACCAACATCATAGTAGTCTGCAATTTTACCATAATTTCAATTGGACTTCCACGAAATAGGAAACAACAGATAATTTCAGATCAAAGGCTGCTGAGTTTTTACATTTATCCGGGAGACAAAATTGGTAAATAATCAGACACTGAACTAGACTAGGTAGGAAAGGCCAAAATGGGTGATGCTAGGAGGAAAAAAAGTTTTACTGCCCAACAGAAACGAAGAACATATAGGTATGTACAAATTATATACTAATAATATAATACCTTCCACGCTCGATAATTTCGCCATCTTTTAGTACAACAATTTCATCAGCATGGATGATAGTAGAAAGTCTGTGGGCGACGATAATGGTGGTTCTGTTGGCGCAGACGTTCGCTAATGCCGACTGAAATGAAATGTCCATAATGTTAGTGATATAGGTAGGTGCCGAAGTAAAAAAACTCTACTTATGAATAACTTCATAAGTTATATGAGTAACTTCATATGACCAGATCATAGATTAAATAACACGTAAGTAGTGAGGAAGTTATGAGTCTTGACAATAGTTGGCAGGTAGTTTACATTTATTTACTCATATTATCCAAATGAAAAAAATAAAGGGTAACAGAACCATATAATTAAGCGTTGTTTAGGTTTACTTAGAGCTATTTTTACCTGAATGTTTCTTTCAGTCTGTGTATCAAGAGCGCTGGTGGCTTCATCTAACAGAACAACTGCAGGGGATTTCAAAAGTGTTCGAGCAATAGCAACCCGTTGCTTTTCACCTCCACTCAATTTCAAACCTCTTTCGCCAACCTGAAAAAAATAAGCCAAATAATCAAATCACTGACATTACATCTCAAGTGTAATTAAATACATTTGCCGATATGATCAAAATTACTTCTAAGCTCCAACAACAGTATGAAACTGAAACCGAAAATCACGTGTAGAAGTAAATGTGTGTTTTAACGAAAATCTAAAGAGGCTGAAATCGTCATTAGATGCACATTAAATGCATACTTTGTACCTGGGTCTCGTATGCTTCTGGGAAGGTGAGAATTCTCTCGTGGATGTCTGCATTTCTAGCAGCTGACACAATATCAGAATCAGATGATCCTACTCTCCCATACTGGATATTAAATCTGAAACGAGAAATTGTTATTAAATGAGGTTATTATAGAAGTAACAGACAGGCAATAACTTGATAAAGAACCCTTTATTTTGTCAACAAGATAACTACCGAGAGTGGATTCCATTTCAGTCACTTCCTCTGGTTCAAAAATCCGACTCGAAGTTGCCTATCTTAATAATAAAACACTAACACTTTTTAAACTTATTTCCAAGGGGGAGGGGGCACACAATTAAATAGAAACGTAATTAAAAAGTGGGATGAACGCCAAGGTTTATCCGATGTCGGCTCTTGAGATCAAGGAAGCTGAGGACAGTGGAGGAGGGAGAGAGGAATGAAAGAAAGTGTCCCTAGAGGAACGAGTCCTAGAGAACACGAAGTGTCCCTAGAGAACGAGAAGAGCCCTAGAGGACACGAGCGGTGTTACCATGAAACACTCCTGCCAAGAGAAGAATGTCACTGAAAGAAGAAGAAGAATGTCACTGAAAGAAGAAAGAAAGAATGTCACTGCCGTTTTCTTGTGGTTGAATACATCAATGAAAACTGGGACTCTAAAAGAAGGATTTATTTATTTAATCTGAATGCAGATGAAAGAATGTCAGGGTATGGTTTTACGTTCTAGGAATCAATATGAAATCATCACGCAGACAGCTTCCAAGAGACTGACATTTTTTGTAAGGTTATCCATTCGCTATGTGAAAGTTGCCCTTGCACTAACGGGGGGAAATGAAATGCGCAGGAAATTGAGAATACCGCCAATTTGATAGGACTGTTGCGTTGAAAGCATGTCACAGAACTCTGGACGTGCCAATTTTCCTCCCTTGTTCACTGGTTCACTGAGTATAGGTCTAATAAGAGTAGAAGAGCATTTCTCACCATTTTAAGAACTAATTCAAACGATAAATCAAGTGTTAAGGTTCTAAAAACAAGCTCAAAGTTAGGTCTAAACGCAGTGGAAGAATGTCTTTTTTATATGTTTAAATTTGAATTTCTCCCATTTCAGTTATATTTCAGGGGTAACTAACTGAAGAACAACATGTTTGACAGTAAACACGCAATTTTTTTTTTAAGCTGAAAAAGTGCACCTGGTAAAGGCTGGAGGCGTTTTGGCGGACTCTCAGGAAATTCAAACCTTAATTATTTTATAAAATCATAGAGACTCCTAACAACAACAAAAATTCTTCCGCCATTTACCTATAAATCCCATCCAATTTTAGTTTCTGCAATAAAAAAATGCGTGCAAGTTCCTCATTATGCTCACCTATATTGCACACTCCAATAAAATCGAAATCCTTGTCTCTTTTCTGGACAAGTGAAATATAATTACACAGGTTTAAATTACTCACCCAAATTTGCAGTGTGAGTTAAGAAGGTAACATCTCTTCTATCCTACCTACACTGCTGAGGTTTAAAAATGGAGCCTCTCTAGGACGTGTGGAATGATCCATATCAATTGAGAGAACTTAACTGGCATTTCTTTTGTAATCGAGCAATGATACCTACCAATATAAGTATAGGTTTATAAAAATTTCAGTAAACTATTACTAAGAATAAGACAAAAGTGAATACTTTTCAATGTTCCGTTGATGTTCTTCTCATTTGACATATTTGACAGTTTAGTAACTATTTCACATTATGTAGCAATAGTGTTCCTCACAAGCATAAATAAAATCCATACCATGATTGTATAGATCAATTAAATATGCAAGAGATAAGGAGGACTTGCAATACGTGTTATAAAGTTTCAGAAAGATGTACACAGAAAATGCGAAACGACGATCAAGAAGAAATTTTACTAAAGCAGAGAGCAAACATCCATTCAAGGTAGATATTGCACAGTTGGAGTTGCTGTTATAAATAGAAAAATAATAAATCAAGTTCGCTTACTTGATTGAGTTATTGAAGAGAACAGTGTCCTGAGGCACTACACCTATTTCTCTACGGAGGGACTCCTGCGTGATATCCTTAATGTTCTGGTCATCTATGTAAATAGCACCATCAGATACATCGTAGAATCGGAATAACAACCTTATGATAGTGCTTTTTCCAGCACCTGACGGGCCAACCTTAGTAAAAAATAAAATATGAAAAATATAGAACTAACAATTGGAAAAAAAACTAAACTAATTCAAATCTGAAACTAAACCGAGCTCTGAAGATATATTTCTTTACTAGAGGCTGGAAAATGCCCAATTACATAAATTACAACAAACAGCAATAAAGAGGAAAAGGTGGATGTTGCCACCAAGCTCGCTGGACATGAGTCTGTTTGCCATAAACTGATAGACAGTGTGTCACCTACATGTTGGTTCTTCATTTTATCTATTTATTATTTATTTTTTCCTCTTATTCTTTATTCTGAGAGGCTAGTAGAGATTTCAATTCGCACCATCTCTTTGGTAAGAGAGGTTCTAATGATTTAGGTCGGGAGGGGTTCAGGACGGTTTGTCCCCACAGGTGCATGTGGTCTCATTATTGATAATTATTCATTCAATTATTTTGAGGGCCATGACCAATTTCCATCAAGTTGGTAACCTTCTAAACATTCAATCTTCAATACACTGAGCATATTACATGAAGGTTTGCGCATGGTTGGTTTGCATGAAGTTTGTGCTTGCCATCGATTAACTTAACAATAATCATATAATAGTATCCAAAAGAGAAACTCAAAGTTTTGTTTATACCTAGTACACTGTGTTAGGTACTATTCTGAAAATAATTTAAACTAACCAGCGCTAATGTCTTCCCAGCTGGGACAGTGAATGAGACGTTTCGAAGTACAACTCGATCGGGGGTGTATGAAAATGAAACGTTCTTAAATTCCACCACTCCATCTTTGATCATCAGGTCCCGAGCGTCAGGCGAGTCAGTAACTTCTGGTTGTTCAGAAAGAAGATCAAACATGTTTTCCATGTCGACAAAGTTTTTCTGGATCGCTCTAAAATAACATAAAATCAAATTAAAAATAAATTTTAGAATAAATTACAAACAAAGAAGAGAAAAGAGAATGCATTGGCTAGGGCCAAACAATTCTAAACAATCAAATATGTCCTTTCGAAATGAACAACTATCCAGCAAGGAACACACTTCAGGTTTATTTTTCTTTTTTTTTTTTTAAAGTATACTTAGCGAATTTTCTTAAAAAATAAAGCTATTGCAATGGCTCAAAAATTTAAAAATAAAAATTACCTATCGAAAGTTTTCTCCACTGAAATCAGTTTAGTGACATTCTGAAACGATTACTAGATTTAAACATTTTTTTCATATACATACATACATATATATATGCTAGCCGCTCCGGCTCACTTCGCTCGCCTCCACGTCTAGCCGGGGGGCACGCCCCTCGGGCCCCCCGTTAATTTGCTCGCTTTGCTCGCAACGTGTGGCTGTATGGGTAATATTCTCGAGACTTGCAACACTAGCGCATTCTTACATCGAGGCAAGCGAAATCGAAGTTATTTCACCTTGTTGTCATGGTGACGAGTAAACATATGCGAAAATACCCCATTTGTAGTCACAGCTGGACAACAGCATAACATAGTCTCACCTAGTTCCAAGTCAATATTTTCATTATTTGTAATATGCAAGGTGATAAATTGTACGCAAATTACATGAAGTTATTATCAGGTGTTGACCTCAAACGCTACGAATGCAAGATTTAATCTGTGGGGTAGAGATCCATATGAAATATGTGTTGGGGAGTTGACATACAAGTGTTCTAGATGATCCAGACATCAGCCGCAAAAATGGTGTGGATTACCTATCTAGTTTTAGAACTGTTCTTTGAATCAATTGAAACTAAAAATCTTTAGAGTACTTACTGTGAAAGTGGTCTTGTGAAAGGATGTGTTATGAGAGCTCTGTTAGGCGGGAATAGTAAGTTGTATCACATGTGGAAAGGTAAGTACCTAGAGGTAAGGTATACCTACATACTTTCCGTATATTATTACTTGTTCATGTAGGTACTTCATTGATCAAAACCTAATTACTTTTTTTGTCCATAAAATTTGCGTTGTGCGCACGCACACACACACATTTTTTTTTTTTTTTTTTTTGAAACCTCCCCTCAAAGACGGAGGGGTTACCCGACGCCGGCTCTAGGGATAAGGGAAGTTGCAGGACGAGGAGGAAGAATGGGATGAAAGGAAGTGCCCCTATAAAATGACCACCAGTTCATGTAAGAACCCCTCAAGACACGGGTGGTGATACCACGGAGTACTCCTGCCGAGATGCCCAACTCAAGTAACTCCGTGGCACTTTTCCCGCACCACACCCCGTGCCATGACACGGTCGCAGCAATGACCTTGATGTTATTAGGTGCCACTCCTTTTAGCCCAGATATCGCTTGGCGCAGATCATTTCTATCATATTTACTTTTCTTAGCCCGCCAGGTCTGCTCCATGTCCACACTGCCACTGACAACCTGGACATCCAGGATTATGGCAGACCCATTGGGCTTGATGGCAACGATATCTGTCTGCTTGCCTGTTAGGTTTTCCGCTGTGCTATCCACTGGCCGAAATGCTCTCTGGACATCACCTATGACACCAGCCACTTGGAAGCGAGATGCCAGAATCTTTTGAAAGTGGCGGAAAACTACCGATGATATTGGAATCGGACGGTAGCCTCCAGGCCCACTTCCTCCTTTCTTTGGGATGAAGATGGTTCAGGCACGGGTCAATGCTTTTGGGGGCCTTCCCGATAACAAGTTGAGGATGAGCAGCTTGACACTTTTTGGGGCTTTATTCCAGTGTAGGGCAGAAATACCATCAGGTCCAGCAGACGTGGAGTTGTTGACACGGCACTTATGTGCCTCGTCATGAAGCACCGGCGTGCACATAATGCCATGTAAGGAAGTGTCAAGCTGCTCATCCTCAACTTGTTACCGGGAAGGCCCCGAACGCGTTGGACTATTGGGAGCCACTCTTGAGTGCTCCCAGCCACAACCCTGGTGTGTCGGTGGTACCCCCAGGTTCCATTTCATTTCAGCATGCATTAAAAAAATTGCTATTCACCTCCGTTATAAAGATACTTGTAAGGATGATTATGAATTTTGAACGCCACTTCTTCAGGAGGGATTTGAAGGAGCACGAACACGTTCAAATGACGTATTCTAATTCATCACGCAATACACATATTCTGCCATTTCAACATCCTGTTTTGCTGTACCTATTCCATGGAACGCAGGAAAATGCCTAGAGTATTAAACGCCAAAGAGATTTCTGTCAGAAAACTTGTTGATTTAAGAATATTCTGGGCTTCAAGAAAATTATATTGCCGCCATAGCCAGTTGGCTACAAAGCCCACGTTACTACGTAAAAATCAAATGTAAACTGTGACCAAAGCCCTCCTTTTTGTGTAAATGGTGAGCCGCGTTCAGGGACGGAAGCCCTTAGAAGCTTCCAGGAATCCCGGAAGTATCTTGAATAAATCTCAAAATATTCTAACTGGAAGTGTGATTGAAAGGGGAAACTACTAAAAACATTATGAGTGCAAACGCACGCCAAGAAGGGTTGAAAAATGCTCTGGCTGGGAGGGCGCTTGATCATAGGTGCTTCGGCCTCCAAGACTCTTGTGTGCAAGCATCCCGTAACGAAAATGTTAATGTAATCTGAAATCTCACGCTGAAACTGCAGATAGGTAACCCAAATTCCTATCATAAAACCATTTCATATTTACATTAAAATAGTACATTTGTTCAACACGCCAATGACTAGTCTCACCAGGACAAAAAATGGTTAATATTACCTACCTGTAATAAGTGCCGAACCAGTTGAGAGGTATATAAAGCTGAACGATGTAACCAGCGAAAAGAACATAATCCCCGACTGTGAGACCTTGCTTTGCGTAAATCATATATACACAAAGAACGGAACCAGCGAGAAGGCCAGAGCTGATGACCATGTTCTGCAGGGTGTTCAAAAGGTTCATGCTAACCATGGACTTCCATTCTTCTTTCTGTAATGAGGAAAAACAGAACTTGGTATTAGGAATTCTAGTTGGTTCCAAGTTTCTATAGGGTATCTATATTAACGTGAATCGCTCAAACGGATGGAACAATTTGAATGAGAATTTATTTAAAACTATTAGAAAGTTCTTGAGATGGTTTTTAGCAGTACTAAATCCTCTAAATTGAGAAATGCCAAACAACGTCATCCGGGTAAATAACTCAGTAACTAGGAAGTTTTTTACTTTCTTCCAGTTTTTCCTGCTCTATAACCTAATAAACAAAGTTCTGTACATTTGAACTGTGAAGCTATAATTATACATGAAACTAACGTCGAGTAGGTAAAGCTATTCTCTCCTGTTCACCCTAGGAAGTTGAAAGTTAATATTGAGCTTTTTTGGGACATGAAATGAAATGAAATTGTTTATTTGTAAAAGCCTTCCGGCGATACAAAAGTTCAAACGACACATAGCTAATCAAGGTAGAATATTTAAGCAGAAAGAGAGAAAGAAAAAACAATCTGTACGTTAAATGAAAAGAAATAGTGCAACGAATCATACAAGAATTAGATATAGATATACAGAATAGACATAGTGCAAGGTACATAATGAACAATGAGAAGCAGATGAAGAAAAGGTTACACAAAGGATAATACGTTATTCAATGTAGTATAAAGAATACATTATAAAGAAGAAAGCAACGCAAGTACATCATTACATCATTGCCCTGTCCACGAGGTGAGAGAAGAAAGAAAGGCGAAAATATACAGAAGACAGAAAATTAGTACAAAAATCCCTCATTCAAGAAAAAAAAACCCTAGTCCTTATACAATTTTTAACGAAGAAGAATATTTTTTTGCAATGTAGTATGTCTTCAAGAGAGAGTAATGAAGAAAGCCTATCAAAAGATAATTCATTTTCAAGAAAGAAAGAGTATCTCTCGCCACGAAGGACAGGGCAAACGCAGAGGAAATGGAAGACTGAATCAGGCAAATTATAATTACACATTGGGCAGTCTACAGTGGTATCAAATTTCACCACAAAGCCTGGTACATTCAGCTTAGCATAGAAATTTCCCGTTAGCCTGACTTGGGCGAGAAGCCTTTTAATATGAATTCCCATGTCAAAGTTGAGATAAGAGGGCGATTCGTCCCCTCGTGGACAATGAATCTTGTATATAGGGCCTTTTTTGGGACATAGTGAGATGAATTAAATAGCGGGCTCCATCCTGATCAGCTGAATGAGTTGAATTCTCTCCTGTTCATCCTAGAATGTTACCTAATAATAGTGATTTTCAATGACTAGGTCCTATTTCGTTCAAACTCTGAGAGTAGTTGGGTATCGGTATCAGAAAAATGACATATGAATTATATTGATATTGGTAAAGTAAAATAGAGTAGGGTAAAGCATGCTCAATACTAAAGTTGGTCTAACAAATATGAAACTCCGAAACTAACTGACCGATTTTGGATACATTTTCAGGAATTATGTGGGTTAATCCCTAAATGGCCTCCGATAAAGGTTATTACCGTAGGATCAATAGTGGCGTGTGCACTTGCACAACCTTGAATGTCTGATAACGTCGATTTGGTCGTAAATGGTTCTTTCAACTAAGTAATTCTATACGTCCATGTTACAGTAAGCCACGAAGCTCTGTCCACCCAACTTGGCAGACGTTTTTTGTGATGGATACCTTTCTTTCACTTCCAAGCATAGAGATATTTCAACCCCACTAAATCCTCCATAGGTTAAACATACCAGAATTGTGACATAACATTATATCCTAAGCGTCACTGAATGATTAAAGAACCTCATTCTAGTGAATAGCGTACCTGGTAATTCAGAACTGCCTCTTTGAACGACTGCACCTCGTATCCTTCAGCACCATAGTATTTAACAGTTTCGAAATTCAGTAGAGAATCAACACTTCGAGCTTTCGTTGCATTATCTGCTAAATTCATCCTCCTTTGGAATTTTGTACGCCACTCGGTGACACATATAGTTGCCACTGAAAAGATAGACACGGAGATTATGGATGAATGAATTAAAGTACTTAGTTCTAATTCTTGGCCAGTACAGTTATCACTACTAGTCAAGTCTACAATGATTCCACTTTCCGTATATGATGACTCATACAACCGATTCTTTCCCAATCAGCTGAGCCTAGCCCCCTATTATATATTCTATTATTTTCTAACTTCCTATTCGGTTTATAAGACCTGATATTTGACTCCAGGGAGAAGTTACAAACAGACAACATCCATGGGATGAGAACGTTGATTAATCTACTTCTATAGCAATCTTAGTTATCTATAATGCTTGACCAGACTGGCTGGTTACAGTAATGGTGCAGTTTAATTGTCACGATCAAACATTCTAGCGCTCATGAACATCATATTCCCAGACATAACCAGTTTAACCAGTTATATAAGTATCCAGTTATATAAGAATCCAGTTTAACCAGTTATATAACCAGTTTAACTTCCTCTTATGCTGTCAACCCATCATAACATTAAACTCACATAACTGACTCCATGAAGTGTTCAGCATCTGAGTTTGAAGGTGTGACACTGTGACCGTACTTGACTTGACTCGAGTGCCGGTCTGAACCCCTGCATGTTCTGGTTCATCGTTAATAAACTTCTTTTGACTGAAATTATGCTAAAAAATACAAATTCAATGGTTTTTCAAGCTGTTTGTAGCCATTTTTGTTGATTTTGTTAAGGTTGAGTTTTTGTTTTGGTTAAGGTTGTTTATTCAACTTTGACCATTTTAATGTGCTCAAAAAATACTGGCCAACGAACTCATCCTTTGACGCAAGAACGGAATTTTTATCTTAATCCTAAGGATAGTTATCATCCGAAGGACATGCACGCACCCACCTACCCACTCGCCTCAGAATGTCTCAAAACAGATTTCAATGAAGGAAATTTTCGAAAATTTTGATTTTTAATTTTTGGAGCTATTCTAATAGCTTCATTTTCTACGAAAATTCCTAAAGATTTTTGCACAAAATTAAACTGGAAACTGTTCTTAAATTTAATTTTAAAAAACTCTATGATTAAATAGCAGATTATTATTTAGAACGAGTTTTTTTCTTCGTTTATTCCATATAATTTATATTCAACCATGTCTTTGCACTCCAAGTGCCAAAATAGAATATTAAACAACACAAACATAAAATAAAATATTACGATAATTTACTAAAATTTGCTTATACGATCATGCTGCATGGCTGGAACTTTTCATTACGTTTTGGTTGTTTTTGGGAAACACCATATATTTACGGGTCGGTTTACGAGAAATAAATACCTAACTTACGAAAACTGAGGATGATGATGATGATAGGTACATGAGAGTAAAAATAGGGACAACACCTGATTAGATGTGGTATGAATTTTCTGCCCCCAAGCTTCGTGATAAACTTTAATTTGAATAATTTATTTTCTTTATTATCTCTCATCAGCGACACATAGTGACGTCCAACCTTTTTATATATATATTAAACTAGATACAATTTCTATTTCAGCATTAAACTTGGATTCTGAATCCAAATCGATGAAAATCTCTGCCTTAGAAGACATTCTTCTGCGGCGTCTAGGAACAAAGTAGACAGAATTGGAGCATCAAAAACTGGACCGGAGGGAGTGTCGCACCCTCACAGGTGACCAGTCCAGGGGCTGAAGGCAGGTCAAGTCAACTAGGTCAGTTCAAGTGTTACCGCACCTTAATAGTTACTAGTTACACCCATCATTCTAAGACCCAGTCGTTAAGCCCATGACTACTAATATTTTATATCAGGCATGTAACACATACTACAGGGAATCTATCTTCCATGGTCCAAGAGCTTAATAATATCAAACTGGCCTCGGTAGCTGTATGGATTAAAATACAACATCCCCATCTAAGAGGTAAGGTTTCAAACTCCACTGAGCTATCTACTTGTTGTCCAGCTTACCTGGTTGCAACATTAACCATAATCAACTATGTACTTACATATATACAGAAACATGGTGATGAACACGATGAGTCCAAACCACACGTTAAAATAGGAACAGAAGAAAACTATGGCCACAATGATGTCAGTGATCGTTGGGATGATTTGAAAGAGAATATAAGCCAGAAGGTTGTTGATTGAATCAGTTCCTCGATCCATGACACGAAGTACTTCACCAGTTTTACGTGAGAGGTGCCATCTCAAACTGAGTCCATGCAGGTGTCTAAATAGTTCTACCTGTAACCAAATCATAACAATTTAAATTCCAACCAATCGTAGTTAGTCGTATCGTTTATTATTTTTTAATTAATAAATAAGAAATACTTTAATAATATGGTTACATTTTGCCTCCAACTAATTCTACGAGTATAATGCTTGTGTTACAATACGTGAGGGACATATTATAACGTCCACTAAACTTGGCATAAGGGTGTATCTTATTATCCCGTTTTTGCTTCGCATCATTTGCCTAGTTATGAAGATACTGCGGATTTTAGAATTGGGCTATGATCTACTTACCTCAACTTCTCTTGTTGTGTACTGCTGTATTCGAATCCACAGGAAGGACCGTAGATTGTTGAGAAGGCCCATCCCCCCAGTACCACCTCCTTGAAGGAATTTGAATCCCACAAGAATGAGAATCAAGTCCCAGCAAAACACAGGTTTCTTTTCGCTCAATTCCTCAACTAAATGGAAACAACAAATGATGCTTATCAAATTTCAGCATAAGTGGCTGGAAAAAACTTTATACTTTAAGCAAATTATAATTGTGCAAGGTATGGATAATGACGATCATGATTTTTTTTTTTTTTTTTTTTTTTTTCCACGAAGATTTGGGATGGCCTCACGAAAAGAATAAACTGTGGACTAACTCAACCCTATTGTAACCCTATTTTCTTGGTGTAGGGTCCCACCCATCCCATCAACTCAGACTTCTTCAGGGGGTAATATGAAATTAGTGTTACTTTCTAGAGAGGCGTCGACTATGCTGAAAAGCTAGCTAAGATAAATAGACTAAGGATAAATAAGACCTATAAATATTTGGATAAGCGTATCAAAACTGAGCAGTATGCAGATCCTGGGTTCGAACCCCACTCAGAACAAAAATTTGGCGACCCTCAGCTCATGAAGGGGGAATTTTTTTCACGGTCACTGTTTATTGTTTCATAGTGATATATCAGAGAAAGCTTTCCAAAAAGGTGTAATATGAAGAGTTATTGTTTCATAGTGAGATCTTGGTGAAAACTTTCCATAAAGGTGTTGTATCGAACGACCCTCAGCTCTTGAAGGGGAAATTTTTTTCAGGGTTATTGTTTATTGTTTCATAGATAGTCTTAGTGAAAGCTTTCCAAAAAGGTGGTATATGAAGGGTTATTTATAGAAAGATCTTAGTGTAAGCTTTCCAAACAGGTGTTATATGAAGGATTTTTAGGAGTGCCTCAAAAAAAATTTACTCGACCCAGTCAAAAATAGGGGGTTGTTTCCCCTCTGTAAAGGCAGAGTTCACCCCAGCTCCAACAGGTTTATTCAACCACTTGCTCCAGAAATTTTTTAATCCCTGAGCCTTCAAGTTGAGGCACGGTGTATGACCATTTTACTAGCAGAGACTCTGGTCTTACCAGGGGCCAAATTATCAGGGATTCATTCTAGAGGAAAGGCATCCCATAGGCAGCAACAAACACTATCACAACATCACAACACTATCAAACACAGGCCCAAAACAATATCTGCTTCAAAAGATGGTGGGCGTTCTGTGGGATATAGGGGTTTGATCCCTGGGACCCTCAACCAATTTTGGTAGTTCCTTTCTTCCAGGAAGTATTAGGTAATTCAAACCTATCAAACTCCACAAGGAACTCATTTCGTTCAGCACTGTCCCTCACTTCTTAGGCCTCACTAGGTAACCATACTTGGATTAATAGGTTCCTGAAGGGAGTAGCGGCTATTAGACCCCCCTTCCGAGGTACGACCATACGTGGAACCCACAGTTGGTGATGGGAGTTCTGGAGAAACCTATGGAAAGCATAGGGGATCTAGCTAAGAAGTTAGTGATCCTCCTTCTATTGGCTACGGGGCAGTGACTCCAGACAATAGCTACCAGAGGTTGTTCATACTCCAGATTACAGAGTAAAAATCTGCATTTCCAGTAACTGACGACATTGGGGCCTTCCTGGCCCCAACCTTGTCTTCTTCCCCTTTTCCCCAGAGCGACCCCTTTTGTGCTTGGATTCTCTCATCCTGGAATATATGGATAAGACAGCCCCCCAACGCATCATCAGGGATCACTCACTGTTCCTTACAATCAGGCGACCGTTTGGACCTGCTTCCCATCAAACTCTATTGAGATGGGTTAGTGAGGTGTTGACCAGTGCGGGGGTTGATGGAGCCTTTAGGCCGCACTACACCAGGCATGTTTCAGTTTCTGGTTGGCTCGACCTCCCTGCAGGCGCCTGTCCCAGGAATTTTTGAATTCCTCTGAAACCAGCTCAGTTTGACATGTGGCTGGGGGCAACTACTACATTGTTAAAACTCCCTCTAGTGCTTCTGACATAATTATGAATGAACTTCACTAGGAAGTTCGTTTATTCATCAATTTTTCTTTGCAACTCGTTGCAATGCGTAAAATAATACAGATGAATCTGAATTGAATTGAACATCGTTCTCAACGTCACATTTACTCCATCAAAGGTACCAACTATTAATAAACTAAGGTAGGAAATAACTCGGCTGCTTGCATTCTCTATATTTCACTGTATTATTATCACCATGTCAACTGAAGTTGAAGGGGTTTATAACTAAGTGTTTGAGCACGCAAATCCACTTCTCAATTCACAACAATCAACAAAAATAAAATCCAACCTGAAAAATCACAGGATTGTCAAACTTACCTATGTATTTCGAATAAAGAGGGACGTATAAGTTGATAACACGCCCAGCACCCAAAAGCAGGAAGCACACAAGGACTCGGATCTGCAAGCCTAGGCTCTTCTTGGGCCAGAGAAACGGCGCTAAAGTCTTGACTTTTCTCCAAGCACTTTTCCATGTAGACTGCGATTCGCCTGCTCGATCGGTAGTGTCACCCTTGAAATGCAAATTTAATGATGGGATTCGGAATTCTCTCCGGAAACCTTTCACAGTCCCCTGACTATGTTCCTTGTTTAGCTTGCTTTTTGGCTTATGAAAATGATCCATAATGTTTAAAGACGTCTATGTATGTAAGAACAGTATATCCAAAAGGCGATAAAATCGTCACGATGCCTTGATACCAG
The DNA here is from genome assembly GCA_030762985.1 of Adelphocoris suturalis. NCBI lineage: Eukaryota > Metazoa > Arthropoda > Insecta > Hemiptera > Miridae > Adelphocoris > Adelphocoris suturalis. The sequence goes on from CM061046.1 coordinate 33,455,206, forward strand.
AAGCTTATATTTTGCCAAGAATGATCTAAAATGTTATGCTCTGGTCTTGACAACCACTTATAGCAGGAAACCATTTTTTCTACCAACAAACACTTTTGAAGCAAAGAAAGCATAAAGTTGATTTCATTATTTTTCTGTAAAATAATAATTTTCATACTTTGAATAGACAAATTGGGTGGTCATCTCACACTTTCTGCACAAGCTGTCCAGCCTTCAGTTATCAGTATTGTTTACTGTACCAAAAGATTCTTATTATTCAATCAACCTGAAAACTGAGTACTATAGGCCTCGTGCATATCGATTCTAGCGCTGACAGAGGCAGCTGGTGTAAGATAAAGGCGTACATGAATACAAGGGCGCCTGGGGACAAGGGAAGGTAAATCGTACTTTTACTGTACAAGCATCTCTCGGCAACTGTACAATTATATTCGAAACCAGGGCTCGAAATATCGATCCGTTCCCTCCCTCCTGACCGTTAAGAGCCGAAGCAAAATTAAACATATTGTAATGCATACTGTAATGCATGCTTTACAGGGACGTCCTTATGAATGGATTGTATATTATTTTGGTGAGAAATAAAATAAGGAAAAAAAAACAAAAGTATCATGATTTCTCGGAAATCCCCCCTCCCACCATTTAACCCCGTCACCGGGGTTGCCATGTGTCCGGTTTTGGCCCGGACAGTCCGATATTTCACCAAGCTGTCCGGACGAAAATATAAAGTCGCTCTGAACGCCAAATGTCTGGTTTTCCCAGAAAGGGCGGCAAATGTCAGGTTTTCATATTTCCCATCATAGGTTGCCATTCTAAGAAATCAGCCGTGACTTCTGAAGGACCTACTTCGTCATTTACTTAGCAATTGACGACATACAGCTATCTTAAAATCCAAATCGCTTCTGAGGTTAAAAAAAGTACCTACTTCTTAACTGAGGTAAATAACCATGAAATATTGGAGATAACCTCAAGTTAGTAAATCTTGACGTAAGTAATATCGAGATTACCATTTACAAGGTATTTACTAATTCAAAAGTTTCCTGCCAACCTAGTACCTATATTAATTAGGTACATAATGGAATTATATAAAATTTCTCAAAATATCTCCACTAATTAGTATTTCGAGAACGCGAAAACCAAAAAAATTATTATTTTGAGTTTAATTAGGTACCTACCAACGTAAATTATAAATCAAAGAATTTACATTTGAAGATTACGGTCTAAAATTTTAACCACAGGTACGTCGAGCTCCATTTAGCTAAGTATGCCTACTTCTAATCAATTAAAGTTGTGCGCCTTTAGTGGTTTCCACACAATGGATAGCAATTATTATTATGTAGTCAGTAATTATTCATTCTTCTGGCTGTATTTTATACATTCACTATGATCGTATATGAATGAATAAAGTTACCTACCTACTAGGTTGAAATTATTGGTGCTCGAAAATGTATTAAAAATTCACTATTCAAAAATTTATCACAAAAACCACTTTAAATAGAAGAAAATATTATTTATTGGAACGTAGAGAGAATTTCTATCTCTATCAAGTAGGATAATGTCATCAATAACTGTGCGTAGATTTATCTGCATAAGTTTTACTGAGTTTTTCAAATGCTTTCGTACTCTGTCCGGTTTTCCTCCCCATCTCAACAGGTAATCCTGCCCTTCACCGACGGTAAATTTGAAACTTTCGAGGTTGCATTACTGGACTAAAATCTGGATCGAACAAACAATAAAAACAGTCACGAAAAGTCTGATGAGTATAATAAAAATATCACGATTTATCGTTATTACCCCTCCATTCACCCCTTTCCATCATGAAATTTAAAACTCCTGTTACATTTTCCAAAACTAGAACAAATTCAAAGTTGAAAAAAAAAAAGAATCACGAAAATCGGACGAGAATAGTTAAAACATCATGATTTATCAGTATTACTCCCTTCCATCATGCAATTAAAAACCCCTGTTACATTTTCAAAAACTAGACCAAATTCAAAGTTGAACAAACAACGAATCACGGAAATCGGACGAGAACAGTTAAAGCATCATGATTTATCAATATCACCCCCTCTTGATGAAATTTGAAAACCCTGACATACTTTCCAAAACTATATCGAATTCATAATGGAACAAAATAAGAATCACGAAAGTCGGTAGAGATTTGTAGCTTGGGTAGCTTGACAAAATTGGTAATAATCCTCTCTCTCTCTCTCTCTCCCCCCCCCCCCCCCCCCCATCGACAACAAATCCGAAATTTCCGAGGATTTTTGCACAACTAGACTGAAATTGGAATCGAACAAAATGAGAATCACGAAAATCTGTTGAGAATTGTGGCCTGGGCAGCGTCGACAAAATTTGTCACATACAAACATACACCTACGGTTTTTTTCACGGATTCGGTCTTAGAATGGTCTGAAACGGATTTGTATGCGGTTATTTTTCCCATACTTGGGTTTACAAAGGCTAGCTTCAGAGGGGCGTAGTAAAAAATGGCATTTTCGGGATAAAGTTCCGAGAAGGGACGAAATTTTAGTTCCGCGAAATAACGTTCCGAGACAGAACGAAATCTGCTGGAACGATATTTTCTGTTCCTGGTAATATCGTTCCTCTCTGGAAAGAAAAACATTCGTTCTCGTGGATTTCGTTCTACCTAATATTTTGATATATTCGTTACCTATACACAATTCTACATCTGATTTGTAACTCCACGGGTTTTATGGGTGAAAAATTTATTTAAAAAATGACGTTTTTCTGCAGAGGGTCTTGTGGGGTTGTCATCCCATTCCTATTCATGTAGATAATCACTTGTGGATAATATTTTTTTCGAGAATAGATTATTAAAAATTAGAATTATTAGTATTCGCCCTGGGTGTATAGGCTTAGTTTAAGACAGAATATCGCGGTTTAGGCCACAGGGAGGCCCGAAATGGGCGTATAGGCGTTGTGGGTAAGACTGAATATCGAGGCGCTACGGATTTTGAAGGTCTATTACATGGCTCATTCTCAAATAAAATGTCTTTTTGCTGTCCAGGCGATTCAAAATGCTGTCCTTTTTTTTATATTTGTTTAACCCCTCCAACAGCATTCAGTTCGAACGGAATCTGTGAGAATTTCGAACTATCAAGCGCTGAAAAAAAAAGAAAATAACATCCTTTAGAGGATTTTGAATCGCCCAGAAAGCAAAAAGACATTTTATTTGAGAATGACCCACGTAATAGACCTTCGAAATTCGTACAGCCTCGATATTCACTCATACACGTTTAGGGTCTCCCTTCGGGGCCAAACCACGACATTAAGTCATTTACTAAGCCTTCATTTCGGGCCTTCTCTGGGGCCAAAACCACGATGTTTAGACATGAACTAAGCCGATACACCATAATGGGTCCTCCTTAGGGCGAATGCCAGGGTTTGTTTGTTGTTCTCAGCTTTACTAGATCTCAAAGGAAGTCTCCAAGCATTATTTTAGAGCATTTCTTGTTAGTTTGAGCACACAAATAAGACCGGAACGAAAATGTTGTGGAACGTGGAAAATATTCGTTCCGGGCCAAAACGGTTCCAGGTTGGAACGAAAAATAAAGTTCCGGACTCGAACGTTATTGCGGTAGAGTGGAATTTGACGGAGATGATATGGAGAAACTTACAGGATGACTCTCCGTCGAAAAAAAATAATAAAGTTACGATTTGGAGTAATTATTTTCGGAGTTATTATTTTTTCCGGAACTTAAAAATGAAGTTTCTCTTTCGTGATGCTTTGGGTTGGTAAAACATTCAAGAAATATCTGATATCAGATTGTTTTGGTCCGTCGCGTCGGCCTCTTCAATGTTTTTATGCTGATCGGATCATATTTCATTACTGATCATTATAAAATATCATTATTTGCGAACAATTGACTTGGCAAAATGTGCGTTTATTGTAGTGTTTGTTGTAATGGTCGATCTGAATCCAATTTTTGTAGATAGGAACCTACTATCTTTACCTCTGAAGTCCTAAGAAACTGATCAAAGGCGTGAGTGAAATCTTGGCTTAATCGAAAAAAGTAACTATAAAAAAATGCGTACATCGATTAAATCCAACATAACAGTACCTAATAAGAACAATTACCTAACTTTCTTGGTGGCAAGATAGGTACTTTTTATATAGGATGGCATAACCGAGCTGTTTTGTAGTCTTTATAATTTTGAAGGGGAGTTTTACAAAAGTTTATTACCGTGGTTTCCCGTGTATTAAAGGTAATTCAATATTAAGTTAGGCACTGTTATATAGGTACACAAGGCAATTTCTACACGAACTAAATCACTCGCAAAGAATTTGTGGAAACCCACGTCAATAAAGAATTTGGTTACAAAGAATAAAGAATTTGGTTACAAAGTTTTGTTTAAACCCTTTCTTTACCGTAAACGTGGGTAGTTCTTTGGAATATAATACACAGGTATTCGTAAACAAAAAACATTTTTCCGTCTATCAATTTCTTTTTCGGACAAAATGCAGGTAATGTGCTGGGAAAAAACGTGTTTTTCATTATAGCAGAAATCTTGAATTCAGTTAACAACACAGCACAGTTTAATTTTTTGGTGGCTGTCCACTTTGAGGAAAAAAACTGTTTATCAATTATTATTCTTTCGCCACACTCAAGAGCGATGTCTGGGATACCATCAAACATATTATTCGTGAATGGAAATTGAAAGAAAACTTTCTTCAAAGCACGGAGGAATAGTTCACAGTTGGGATTCTGGGAAATGGACTGGGTGCGCGGGGAGCTACTGCGTTACGCGGCATTTTGCCGATAGAGCGCTCTCGTTTCTGGCCTATGCACGAGGCCTATATCAACAAGACATTTTTTTCTATCGGACCAAAATGTGGAATGACCCCCTGAGTAAAGACAAAAACACATGAATTATAGGACTCACACCTACCACAGAGTAATAGGGACTAGGAAGGAAGTCTCGTGGATTAAGGACACCTGGAGCTCTGAGACCAAGCGCAAAGACACCTAAACTGAGGACGTATCTCGTCACAAATATCGTAAGTTGAACTTGATCTTCCCATCTGTAAGCAAACAACACTCGTAAGTAAGTTGAATTTAAAAAAAATGTTCAAGCATGGATTTTTTCTTCTTTCAAGCACAAATTATCTTCACTTCTGAGTTCAATGGTTTCATAATTGAATCGACAATAGTTGGTTTAATCGAAAACCAAGCGATCATATGCATCAATAGGGCAGTACCAAGTCAGACTGCGTGAGTGCAAGTCACAATAAAGAATTTTGAGTATTTATTACAAATGGCAATTTATTACAGCTGTCCAAGTTTCATGTATCCTTGGAAATTAATCGATTTCATATACTTCAGCATACGAACATTACCATGCATTAGCATTGGTAATGGTTGGTTTCGCATAATGTACTCTATAAATCAAACTAATGTTTCATAATCAACAACATTCATTTATTCGTAAAATTAACTATCTACCAATCTATTCCTCAATAATTTTATTATGCAGTATAATTGCCTGGTAGCAGCGGCAATAAAATCTTGAAAGGTTTTCCAGATTCAGATACTATAGAAGTATTCTGCACCAATACTTGTTCCGGAGCAAGAGGTAGATGAGAAGCTGCTGGCTGAATGTCAAAATTACTCACATTGGAGATATGGTTTGCCCAGGATACTGATGACCTGGTGCAAGTAGACAATGGCGTCGTTCGGAAATAATGGTTTGATTTTGGTGAAGTAAAGTGACGCAGGTTCGATAGCGACGTCGAGGAGGAACTGCCGGCTGGAGGCGAGATCGACGGAGTCCCCACTACACTTTCACTCACGGCACAAACAAATCGGAGTCCACTTAAAACTAAATGCTTATCGATAGGTTCCGGAGACCGGACATACTCCCCACCAAAATTTGCAAAGCAAATTTGATTAAAAAACAGAAGTTAAAAATTTACGGATCGCTAGATTGAGGAGAGGTTTTGAGAGGTAGGAGGGGAATAAGGTTAGCAGCTGATCGTTTGTAGGTTCCAGAAGACGTTCTGAGGGTCACTACTCTAACAATGCCGTCTGAACCTGGATGGACGCTGGAAACTCTTGCAGTTGGCCAGCTAAGCTGAGGAGCTGATGGATCCTTGATGATGACTAAATCGCCAACTTCGAGGTTAGTTGAAGGCCTTTTCCATTTGCTTCGAGCCTGGAGTGTAGAGACATACTCTAAATGCCATCTTTGCCAGACCTGGTCAGACATCTTCTTCAAGAGCTGCCATCGATTCAGGCGGTTGTCTTCATTGTCAAGAAGAGTGGGCTCGGGATTGACTGTCAGAGGTGCACCTACAAGAAAGTGGCCTGGAGAAAGGAAATCAAACTCCGATGGATCAGCTGATAGAGGACACAGTGGTCTAGAATTAAGAATTGCTTCGATTTTGCAGAATAGTGTTGTAAGCTCTTCGAACGTTAGAGGAGTGTTCCCAGCAGCAAGATATAAATGCCGTTTAACTGCTTTCACTCCAGCTTCCCACAATCCTCCAAAGTGAGGAGAGTAGGGTGGATTAAAGTGCCACTTTATGGCACGAGAAGAGCTTGCGAACTCGATTTGCTTCCTCGTTTGTTCTTCATTAAACCATCTAGCCAATTCTTGAAGTTCTTTGCTAGCTCCCTTGAAATTAGAACCGCAGTCAGAGTACATATCTGACGGGAGACCTCTTCTGGATATGAAACGGGAGAATGATGCAAGAAAGCTGGATGTAGAAAGATCTGAAACAGTCTCTAAATGGAGAGCCTTAGTGACCATGCAGACGTAAAGACATAAGTAGGATTTATGAAGTGAGGCGTTACGTCGGCGCGATTCCTTTGTAATAAATGGCCCTGCAAAATCAACTCCTGTATGCAGGAATGCTCTTCCATCTTCGAACCTGTAAGAAGGAAGATCGCCCATGATGGGTGGTATAGATTTTGCCTTCATTTTATAGCATTTCAAGCAGAGGAACAATCTGTGTCGAATTAGGCGACGTGAAGCTGGTATCCAAAATTTAGTTTGGAGAAGAGCCTGATTTAGATTCGGACCTGGATGCAAAAATAAGGTGTGGTAATGGTCCACCAGAAGATTTGTGAAGTGTGATCTATTAGGCAAAAGTATAGGATGCTTCCGGTTTTCTGGGAAATTTGATTTTGACAAACGTCCTCCAACTCGTGCCACTCCTGATTCGTCAATATATGGATTCAGTTCAGGAAATTGGCATTCGAGTTTCGTTGAATTCGGAATCGATCCTTGAAAGAAATGATGTCGTTGTATCACCTTGATACAATTCGATTCGGCTTCTTGGAGTTCCGCGTGTTTTAAAACCCCTGTACGTGGCGATTGTCTATTCTTTCGGTTATGCATCGCTCTCAAGAGAATCGCTGCAATCCGAATGAGCTTGCAGTATGAAGACACCCTTGACATCCAATTCATGAACTCTTGACTGCCAGATTTTGTGGTGAGAAGAATCGAAGTAGAGATAGGCTTTAATTCGGGGAGATCTTCGTCGAATTTCGAAACGTGTGAAGGCCATTCCTGCTCTTTTAATTTCAGCCAAGATGGACCGGACCACCATAAGGTTTTGTCAAGAAGTTCAATTGGCAGTGATCCTCTCGAGCCAATGTCACTCGGGTTGTTTTCTGAATCAACATGGTTCCAACATGTGACATCTGTAAGTTCGGATATTTGCTCTACTCTATTCGCAACGAAAGTTTTCAATCTATAGGTTGGAATTTTCAACCAACTTAGAACTATAGTAGAATCTGAAAAGAATCGAGTTGGATGAATTGTTGTAGGTAGATTGGACAGAAAGCCTTGAATCGATTTATATAATTTTCCCAACAATAATGCGCCACACAGTTCTAGCCTTGGTATTGATATCGCTTTGATCGGAGCCAATTTGGTTTTAGAAGTTAACAAATATGATCGTGTAGCTGGATCTGTGATCACTCGGATGTATAAGGTTGCGCAATATCCCCTTTGTGATGCATCTGAGAAACCGATTATCTGATATTCAAAAGGTTCATTGGAGAGTACGAACCGTGGAATTTTGATTTTTGATAATAACTCCAATTGTTGGACTATGTTATTCCAGTCAATAGTTAGGTCCCCAGAGATGGGATCATCCCAATCAAGTTTCTGTTTCCAAAGTTCTTGGACAAAACCCTTCATTAAAAAAGTACAGGGTGATATAAACCCTAGTGGGTCAAATATTCTAGCCACTGTAGATAAAATTGCGCGTTTAGAAACAACAGAAGTAGGGGTTTTCAATTGATACGAAAACACATCTTCTACTGGATCCCACTTCAGCCCTAGTACCTTGATAGCAGTTGTATCACTATTCGACCATGTAACTGAAGTATTATTTGTAGTTTCACTAGATTCATCAGTAACTGCTTCCAATAGAGCTGGATGATTGCTGGCCCATTTGCTTAGGGCGAATCCGCCTCTACGCATAAGTTCAATTATTTCGTGCTGTAATACAAGAGCGTCTGAAATAGTAGGAGCACCAGTAGCCAGATCATCAACGAATATGTCCCTTGATAGAACTTCAGCAGCGAGAGGGAATCCCGATCCTTCATCATTAACTAATTGTCGGATAGTTCTGAGGGCAAGAAATGGTGCACAAGATAAACCGTAAGTTACTGTGCAAAGCTCGTATGTTTGGACTGCATCAAAGGAATTGAATCGCCACACAATATGTTGGTAGCATCGATCATCAGGATGTACGAGAATCTGCCGATACATTTTCACGGCGTCAGCTACAAAAACTATTGCGTGTCGACGGAAATTCAATAATATGTCCCTCACGTCAATTTGTAAAGGTGGGCCAACAAGAAGTGAGTCGTTCAGAGAACCATTACTGGTTTTTACAGATCCGTCAAAAACGACTCTAAGTTTCACTTCGCCTCTATTTTCCTTCGTGACACAATGATGAGGAATCACGAATTTAGAAGATTCAGAGGTTTTCTTCATATGGCCTAGTTGAATATATTCGTTCATGAACTTATGATATTCCGATTTCAAGGAAGGGTTACGGTTCAATTTGGACTCGAGATTTTCAAATCTACGTTTAGCTATAGAATATGATGTGGAAAATTCAACATTCGTTTCCTTGAACGGCAAACGAACGACATAGCGACCGTCTTCTAAACGATAGTGATTATTTACAAAGAATTCTTCGGCCTCAATGTGTTCGGGATTTCGAATTATATTGCGTGGTGATGGCTCTTCTAGCTCCCAAAATTGTGATAATTCAAAATTAAGATTATCAACTTGAGCGCTGCCGGAAAATAAGCAAATGGAACTGAAGAGATTCGTACTAGCGAGGGTTTCTGTAAAACGACCCACGACGATGTGCCCAAAGGCTGAATCGAAAAGCTTGGGCAGATCATCACGAATTGATATCATTGATCCACTCATGACGTCAGCATATAAATCTGCGCCTAGAAGGAAGTCGATAGAAGATGGTTCCCAAAATTTCGTGTCAGCTAGATCAAACCCTATGAAATGGCGCCAAACGTCATAAGGAACAGGAGAAGTAGGTAAGTGATTCGTTATATTGGATACTACGACAGCTTCAGTTGTAAAAACATTTGATAAATCCTTTGAACGAATCACACAAGTTGTTTTGCCTTTCGCTCCGTCGAACAACGATCCACCTAATGACGATATTTTCCGTTCACATCGGATCATATTCAGGCCTAGTTTATTAACACAACGTGTAGTTATAAATGATTGTTGACTTCCAGAATCAATTGCGATACGAAAACGTTGAATTTGACCTCTAATATCAACAAAGTTGGCCCAAGCGGTGCCGAGAATGACATGGACACTGGAAGTAAAAGGACAAGATGAAACATGATGACACTGAACTGAAGAATCAACATTAGATGACCTAGACGTGCTTGGCACAGGATTTGGATGGTTACTGGTTGATTGATTAACATTCAAATGGCGTTGTGTGCAAAATCGACAATGCCATTTTGATCGACATTTTGACGTGATATGTTGAGAATTCAAACAATTTTTACATCCCTGCCAATTCCGCAATTTGTTAAAGCGCTCTTGTGGTGTCAAATTATAAAATTCAGAACAATTAAGTACTGTATGCGTATTGTCACAAATCGGACATTTCGAATTGGGAGATTTTGATTCTTCTTTTCCCTCACTTGTAAGTAATGTAGTTTTTTGTTTCAGGTGATTTGAATTTTTGAATGATTTCCCTTTATTTTGAACAAATTCCTTATTTCTGAAATCAGTGGAATGTGACGAGTTTTCAAATTCTATGTTACCCTCCGACAACTGAAGAGCAACACATTTTTCACGAACGTATTTGACTAAATTCGTAAAGGTGGGAAAATCTACATTCTTGTTTGCAAATTCAAATTGTTCCCTTGTGTGTGGATCTAAATTCCTAAATGCAAGGAAAAAGAGAATAAATTCAGACAAGTCTGCGATGTTTAACAACTTCAACGCAGATATGGAATCAGTAACGCTGGACAAATACCGCAGTAAAGCCTTGGAATTTGGTTTTCCTTGATTAGGTTTAAAATTAAGAACATGATTCAAATAAGAATTTGCCAATAGACGTTTTTTATCGTACGTAGCTAGAAGAGATTCCCAAGCGAGAGCGTAATTACCTTCTTCCAATGCTAAATGACTGATCACTGCGGCTGCATTTCCCAAAACTGATGATGAAAGATAATGGAATTTTTCCATACTCGAAAGTGTTTCATCCCTATGTACTAATGATGAAAACATATCGCGGAATTTAGGCCAAGCAGTATATTGTCCATCGAATTTAGGCAGTGAAATTCTAGGTAAATTTGAATTACGGGTCTCCGAAGTTACCGTAATATTACCTGGGTTAACAACTGGAGGAGGGAGACGTGATGCAGCTGCTGCAGCAGCCTCGTCGGCCTCCGTTTTACAGACAATTTCGAAATTTACATGGCATTGCTTATAATATCGCTTAGCATTAGTAAATTGCTCTGAATCCTTTTTAGAAGGAAATTCGGCAGATTTGTCCGCAGCTAGGTAGAGATCTACAAGTTCATCGTAACTGGATTCATATTTGTCGAAATACTTTTCAAGTGTGCGAAAAACTCCCTTGAAAGTTGAGATTTTGGTAGAATCCTGAATGGCACTACGACTGTAGTCTACGATAGTTTGTAGTTCGGTGAATGCGTCAGCTAATTTACGTTTTAAACTGGCGGCCTTAAATTCAAATTCTGTGGCCATAGTGGAAGGTAGGTAATATAGGAAAAATGGACGATGAAAGGATAAATGGATTGGATACCAAAATTTTCTAATATAAATTTGAATCCTAAATTTCAAAAACTCTACGAATCATTTCTCATAATGATCGAGAAATAGAAAATTTCATTGTACTATATTGCGGACAATAAATTACGTTTGTATGAAAATCCTTTTGACTATGAATTATCCACAACATACGACATCGGCCGTATATATTAAAATTAAAATTTGTGGAAACGTTCTTATATTTCTAACAAAAATGAAATAATTGCGAAATGTAAATACCAACTTCTCGGATAATACTAAAGATAATGATCTTGAAAACTTATAATTAAATATATTCTAAATATAAGAAGAAAAAAAAGTTTCACTATTCAAATATTCAATTAAATATGAAACCACGCTCTGCTACCAAATTATGTTTGGGCAATAGGTAAGGGTTTCATTGAATGCAGACCAATTTACCTATCCCAAAGTTGAAAATATATTTCGTATAGTTGAAAAGAATATGCTTATTCAATATAATAATCAAAATGAAAGGAGCTCCTTCTAGATTTATTTTTCTTAATTTAAATTATATTTCTATTTATAGATTCGATTTGCAATGTTCTGACCGTTTGTGTTTGGAGTGTTCGTCGATACTTATGTGAGATGAGGTCCTGCCGTTGTCTGCTGCTGATGAGAAAGATGAGGAGAAGCCAGCATTCCCTTCCCAGCTGAGTCGAAAATATCGAAGCTCTGAAAGTCTCAATTGGAAGATCCTTGAGCTGATGAACAATGCTTGGGGGTCGATGTGTGGAGAGCTGCTTCTGAAGCCTCAAGCTGAATAATGAAAAATAAAATAAATTAATTTCCGGAGCAAGAGGTAGATGAGAAGCTGCTGGCTGAATGTCAAAATTACTCACATTGGAGATATGGTTTGCCCAGGATGCTGATGACCTGGTGCAAGTAGACAATGGCGTCGTTCGGAAATAATGGTTTGATTTTGGTGAAGTAAAGTGACGCAGGTTCGATAGCGACGTCGAGGAGGAACTGCCGGCTGGAGGCGATACTTGTGAATAGTGATACACTATTAGTACGAAACACAATACCTACGAAGTATACAACAAATATAAGCGGCACTTTACTCGTATAGTTTAAAGCCGCTACCCCAAACTATTTCAACACAAACTACATTATTTTTTTTGGTCGACCATATGAAGTTAGGCTTTTTCAATAGGGGGACGACCTATTGAAATTGATCCTGGAAGTGTGGGACAACCTAATCATAAGAGAAAAAAAGGCAGAATGCAAATGCATTTCAAACTATAATAAGACCGAATCCGTGAAGAAAAAAAAACCTTAGGTGCTGTCTGTTTCTATGAGTGTGTGTGTAGGGTGGCCGCCAAATTAACATTTCGAAATTCCCTGACCGTCCCAATTCCCAGACTGAACCAAATCATTATTATTATGAATATTTTCATATTCCTAATAATAATGATTTGGTTTAGTCTACAACAACACAATATCAATTCTAACCAATCTTCAATCTTACTCATTTATTATGTAATAACAAAAATTATATAGTGTACCTAAATCATCCAATTCGGTATCAATAAATCAAGAAAATAATTCAAGACCCGAAAATCTAAAAAAAAAAAAAAAGAAAAAGTTAACCAGTTTTTATTGTTACTAATTCATTAGCGACATTATTTCCTATTTACTAGAGTGTGACTGAGAGAGAATGTGGCAGCAAATAATTTGCATCGGGCACAGCAAGGATTACCGACGTATCGCAATGGAAACTTCCAACCAAAAGCTGAAACTGGGATTTTTTCCTCCATTCCGAACTGGAACCTAATTCAGGGACCTTGAGTTTAATCATTTGGTTGTAAAAAAATTAAAAAAAAAAAAAAAAAAATCATGGAAAACCGTTTTGAGGCATTCTGAAACGATTCCTGAGGTTAGCGCTTTTTTATACATACAGGGTGAACTGCTCGGATGCAAAAAATTTTGTGCCTAAAACACATCAAAAATGGAGAAAATGCCGCCAACCGCATAATTTTATCTGAATCCGTTCTCGAGATATGATTTTAGAACGATTTTTTAAGAAACACGAGTTTTATCCCTCTTAAACTTGATTTGTCCCACTTTCATTTATTTTCAACACTGTTGTTCTGGTATATTCAGTGTTGTGTGGTTCCTTTAGGCCTGAAGATGTTATAAAAATAGAACGAAACGTTGGCGTTGAAATTTTGAGTCTTTTAGCGAATTTTCTTAGAAAATGAAGCTATTGCAATGGCTCCAAAAATTCTAAAATAAAAATTTTCAAAAATTTTCTTCATCGAAATCTGTTTTGAGGCATTCTGAAATGATTCCTGGATTTTAACGCTTTTTTATATGTATATATATATATATAAATAAATAATACGTATATATATGTATGTGTCATTCCAGACGATAACTCTCGATAGAATTGAGATAAAAACTTCGTTCTTTCGCCAAAAAATCAAGCATTTCAAACGAAAGGATGAGTTCGTTGGACAACACTTTTTGAGCACATTAAATTGGTCAAATTTCAAAAAATGTACCTAAAAAATCACTAAAAAAGGCAAAAAACCGCTAAAAATTAACAAATTTCTATTTTTTAGCAGAATGCTACTCGAAAAAAATTAATCGAACATGAACTAGGACATTTAAAAGTTTAAGCACTAAATTGTACTGAAAAATAATAATAATAATTGTAAATTTCATTAAAATAAGCTAAAAATCTATAGGAACACTTGAAAAAATTGTAAAAATCTACAAAATTGTTTGTTCATTGGAATATTACTGACAAAAAGTTAATTTGCTATAAAATGTATAATCAAATTTTTATTTGTCCCCAAAGTGCTCAAATTTCAACAGAATTTAACATAAATGTAATACGACCATTTATGAAAATTCGCTCATACGATCATGCTGCATGACTAGAACTTTTTCCTCCTATGACCGACTTTCTAGAACAATACACCATCTTTTAGCGAATTTTTGAAGAAAATTAAGCTATTGCTCTCGCCTCAAAATTTGTAGAATGTGAATTTTTGAAAAAAATGTATGCAGAAATCCGTCTCAGGCTATTCTGAATCATATTCTGAAGTTAAACGCATTTTTTTTATGTATGTATGTATGTATATATGTATGTATGTAGGTATATATGTATGTATGTATGTGTCATTCCAGACGATAACTGTTCGTAGAATTGTGCTAGAAACGTCAAACAAATTTTAAAATGTTAAGGACACAAAACGAAAGTTCAAGTTCGTTGGCCAGCATGATCGGATTACATCTTCGGGTTGAAATTTTCAAAAATGTAGTCAAAAATTTCAAAATAGCCTGTTTTTTGCGATTTGTTGTGCGAAATAATTTTTTCAGCATACTAACATGTTGTGGTATATTCGGAATCAGCGTAAAATTTCCTATAAGAATATGTATCAAGTTTTCAAAAATTTCAAAGTTGAAAAATCAGTCAAAAATCGAAATACTCGTAATGCCGTTCGCTAGTTGTAAAAATCGGTAATATTTGCATGAAACATTGTCCAAATTCAGATTGAACTACTCTTATGGAAGTATCCCTGTATAACTAATCCTAGAACCATGCTGTTTAAAACGTAGGTAGTAGGTGCTTTAGAAAAAAAAAAAAAAAAGAAAAAAGTAATCTCAACTGATGAGTTTACTCTGTGCATGTGTTAATAATTTGATTCCATGTTTGTCTATCAAAATCATAAAATAAAATTTCTCAACACGATCAATAGCGACTGAAATGTCGGAGATTTCTTCAAAAATTCGCTCATGGGGTCATGCTGCATGACTGGACTTTTTATATATATAGGTATATTAATGTAAAATTTTGGTTAAAAGAAGCTAATCAACAATGAACTAGAACATCAAAAAAATTATGCACAAAATATTTTTTCAATCGTAGAATATTATTAAGAACGGTTTTTTTAGCGAATTTTTGAAGAAAATTAAGCTAGTATATTCTCAATCATATTCTGAAGTTTAACGCACTTTTTTATGTATATATGTATGTATGTATATATGTATGTGTCATTCCAGACGATAAATGTCCGTAGAATTGTGCTAGAAACTTCAAACAAATTTTAAAATGTTAAGGACACAAAACAAAAGTTCAAGTTCGTTGGCCAGCATGATTGGATTACATCTTCGGGTTGAAATTTTCAAAAATGTAGTCAAAAATTTCAAAATAGCCTGTTTTTTGCGATTTGTTGTGCGAAATAATTTTTTCAGCATACTAACATGTGGTATAGTCGGAATCAGCGTAAAATTTCCTATAAGAATATGTATCAAGTTTTCAAAAATTTCAAAGTTGAAAAATCAGTCAAAAATCGAAATAATGCCGTTCGCTAGTTGTAAAAATCGGTAATATTTGCATGAAACATTGTCCAAATTCAGATTGAACTACTCTTATGGAAGTATCCCTGTATAACCAATCCTAGAACCATGCTGTTTAAAACGTAGGTAGTAGGTGCTTGTTAAAAAAAAAATGTAATCACAACTGATGAGTTTACTCTTCAAAAATTCGCTCATGGGGTCATGCTGCATAACTGGACTTTCTAAACTAAAATTGGCACTAAACATGATTGCCTTACAAACGAATTAAATAATATAATACGAAAATGGGGAACTTTCATGTGTTGGAATTTCACACTTTTGACCTCAGATTCGGGTTCAGCGCACTTGAAAACCCCCATGTTCCAATTTTCAGCTCAAAAGACCGTTGAGTTTGGCTAATAAACGGGTAGGAAAATCACGTGTGACGTAGTAGTGCAAGGGAGCTGAGGGTTCCCCCAGGCGGGCGGGGGCCGTGACGTCATCTTGCAAACGAATTTCAAGAGCCGTAAAACAGGTCATATACCCATAATATAGTACCTTTTTGGAAAGCTCTCACCAAGATCTCATTATTGGGCAAATAAAAAATAATCATGAAAATTCCCCATTCACTCACCCGATCATGATGTTTGACTGAAACTTTTGTTGTTCGATCCCCATTTTAGTCTACGCGTGCAAAAAACTTTGAGAATTTTGAAATTCTCGACGGAAGGGCGAAAACAGAGGGGATTAATGCCGGAACAACGTGTTTTTTCGACATTTTATTGACGTTGACCAAGATACATTTCTCAACAGATTTTTGTGATTCTTATTTTGTTCTATCTTAACTTAAGACTAGTTGGAAAAAACCTTTTTTTTTTTTTTTTTTTTTAATAAAACGGTTTAGTAAAGGAACGAACCTTGGGAGTTTCAAATCCAGTAAAATCATAATCTGTTTGCCATTCTCACCAAAATCATATACAACGGGACGAACCTGTAACGCATGCATTACTCACCAATACGTTTATAACAAGCAGTGTAATCCACGTAATCATTTTATATTATTAAGCGAAAATAAATTATATTCTAAGATATTTAGCAATATCCGCACACTCCTCCTACTATAAAGTTTTTCAGTTTCTGCACTGGTGATGTCACACTCGA
Source organism: Adelphocoris suturalis (assembly GCA_030762985.1). Lineage (NCBI taxonomy): Eukaryota > Metazoa > Arthropoda > Insecta > Hemiptera > Miridae > Adelphocoris > Adelphocoris suturalis. The sequence goes on from CM061046.1 coordinate 33,471,976, forward strand.
CAGGGGGTCCCGTTCAGACGGGAGGGGTGCTTTGAAGTCACCAGTGCAGGTAACTTTGAAGTCACCAGTGCAGGTAACTTTGAAAAATCTTGGAAAGAAAACTACTCTTTGTAGGAGAGTTTCGTTAGTGTCAAACTTCTTACGAAGTGATCTTCTGCCAATTTAAAACAGTCGCCCCACAGCCAGAGGTGAGTAATTCGACCACCACCGGACTCCTTTCAGGTAAGTAACGACCCAATATTAATACAGGTGATATATCGTATCATTAACCCTGATTCAAATGATTAAATATAATATCATGATATAAGATTGCGTCACATTCTCTACAAAGACCCCTTGTAAATCAGCTACTCCCCACAATGATTTCATTCACTTTTTTTCCCCGTTATTTCTCTTTTTTCTGTAATTTGAATAGGAATCTACTGTTGGGCGAGAGAGATAAGACCAAGGTTCTCTGGCCTTTATCTCCGGTTCATTTAAACATTAACAGGCACGATTTCGAAGACTCGGCTATCACTATTTTATCAATAAAATACGGTAAACTCTCTAAAACCGGTTGTTCAGCAGTAGGTATCAAGAGAACGATACCTTACTGACTCTACCTTAATTACTAAGAACCAATTTATGAAATATTATAAATAAAGTTCCAGTCATGCAGCATGACCATGTGAGCGAGTATATCGCGTATTATAATACTACATTGTTTTGAAATGTGAGCACTCAGAGTGCAAAGAAATAATTGTTAACAACCAATTTTAGGGCAAAAAATAAATAAATAAAAAATTAAAAAATAAATAAAAACTCGTTCCAAAAAAATATTTAGGAATTGAAAAAAGATTTTGGAGTTTTAGCTTGTTTTGGAAATTCGTATCGATTTTAATGAAATTAATTAATTAATATTAATGAAATTTAAGTACATAATTTTTCAGCATAATTTTGTGCATCGTTTTTTAATGTTCTAGTTCATTGTTGATAAACTTGTTTTGACTAAAAAATATAATTTCAACAATTTTTAGCCGTTTTTAGACATTTTAATGATTTTTTTTAGCATATTTTTTGGAATTTGACCAATTTAATGAGGTCAAAAAGTGCTGGCCAACTCATCTTTTATTTTGGAAAGCTCGATTTTTTTGGCGCAAGAATGGAATTTTCATCTCAATCCTAAGGATCGTTTGAAACGACACACGTCATTTTATAATATGATGTAAAGATTATATATATATATATATATATATATATATATATATATATATTCGTAGTCTCACAGCGAGATGGGAAATTTCTCATGAAAAGGGGGGGGGACATTTCTCATGGGAAAATCTATCATGAGGATAAGTGTGCAACGAAAAGATTTCCGAGGCCAACTGAAAAATGATAAAGTACCCCCTGTTCGGAAACAAAAAAGTATTCATTCATGCAGCATGACTAATAGAGCGAATTTTCAAAGGGAAATTGAGGATAATATTAAATTAGGCACTTAAATTTTGATTATTGATGCCAACCATGTCCTGAATAAAACTGAGGGGACAGCCATGTGACGAGATCGCAAAGAAAATTTTTAAACACGTAGCCGAACTCGACAATTTGGTCAATCATGGGCATTTTTATACCTAAAATTCAATTTTTCAATTCAACTTATTATGACTCTTAGAGATCTGGGAGTGGTAGCAATCGACTCAGCACTGAAAAATACTTCGAATGTGACACCCCCACATGCCCTTTAGTCAAAAAACTTTTATTTTATTTTTTTCTTTTAAAGCATTTTTGGGCCTTTAAATAGTAACTTTGAGCCTGTAATTCTGGAGCGAACCGGCTGCCCAACGAACTTGACTTGTCATTTGCCAAGACGGATTTTTCAGCGATTCAACGAATTTTTTACGCCGTTTTTAAAGGGAGTCATCTACACCCTATATATACGTCATTAAGATCTAGGATTGTGTTCTTTGATGTATGAAACGGATTTGTAAGGGGGTCCCCGACCCTTCAAACCCACTTTTAAAATTTCGAAGCCGTCTAAATAGCTCATTTTTTCTTTGAAAATTCGCTAAAACTTGGACTTTCCCCATTCTACACTTCACACCCCCCCACAGATCATAAGATTGAAACTTTCGAGGTTCGTTTCATTTATGGCTAATAGAGGTTTGTCATGTAGCACGGCTAATAGAACGAATTTTAAAGAAAAGTTGTGTATACGATTAAATTAGGCACATAAATTCTGATTATTGAGGCCAACCATGTCCTGATTAAAACTAAGGGAACAGCCTGGTGACGAGATCACAAAGAAAATTTTAGGACAAGCAGCCGAACTCGAAAATGTGGTTAATTTCTTGCATTTACATCTAAAAATAATTTTTTCTCACTTATTTATGAATCCTGGTAATCTGTGAGGAGTTGCCATCGACTCAGTGCTGAAAAATATTTAATACTTCGACTGTGGCACCCCACATGCACTGTGGGGAACTTTCATGTGTTGGAATTTCACAATTTAGACCTCAGATTCGGATTCAGATTACTTGAAAACCCCCAAGTTCCAATGTTTAGCTCAAAAGACCGTTGAGTTTGGCCATTATACGGGTAGGAAGACCGCGCGTGACGTAGTAGTGCAAGGGAGGCGGGCGGGCCGTGACGTCATTGTGTAAATCAATTTCAGGAGCCGTGTTATATACTGGTCAGGCAACCATCAAATGGTACCTTCTTGGAATGCTCTCGCTTAGATATTTCTGGTGAGCTAATAAAAAATAACCATGCAAATTCCCCATTGTAAAAAAAAAAAACGTTTTTTTTGCATTCTTTGGACCTCTAAATTGTAAATTTGTACCTGATTTTATGCAGCCAACGACCTGTCGTTTGCCAAGACGGATGTATCTGCGTTGGAACGACATTTTTACAACGTAAGAGTGTTAATGTTAAATAGTGTTAAATCTTCATTTGGATAGGATTCCTCTCGTGCTAGATTATGCAGGTAACATAGAAATCTTCCCCAAAGTGAAAAAATTGTCAAATATGAAAAACTACGTATTTTTAACCCACTAGATGGCATGGATAATCCCAAGGGATTCTCAAGTACGTTACTGTAAAAACTTCCTCAAACTATCAGCTTTCGAACGGCTTAGTCAATTTGACTTTCACTTCGCTAATTGGGGGAGAAAATTATGTTTGTATGTTGGTATTCTCTATGAAATCGAGGGTTTTCGTGAAAAATAACCCCCTACGAAAATACGGTTTCTACGTATTTTTTCAAGCTGAATCGAAAGGTAACTCTCTTAGATCCGTTATAAACGAGTTTTATACTTTAAATGAATAGTTGTACCCTAAAAGCACTTGAAATTGAGCGTAACAAATAAACTAAAAACTCGTGAGTTAAAGTGTAAAACTCGGTTATAACAAAGTTAGGAAGATCTGTGTGGCCCTGCTGTGGGGGGTTTGGCCACCGTTCCTCTAGAGCACATGAGCCACCACCTCCATGTGGAGTTGCTCGCCTCTCATCAGCTGCTCCCTTTGGGTTGCGTACAAGGGATACTCCTCAGATATGGGGAGCACTGGTGACCCAGGGGAGACCAAAACTTGCACCTGCTGCCTTGCAGTGAAGGGGTTGGCTCTCCTCAAAGGCTAGAGGGAGAAAACCTTGAACAAAATTTACCTGGCTCTCCTGGTTGGGGGTTGGTCGTTGAGTTGTCAGCCCAACACCGCAAAAATATCATTGTTTCGAGAACCAAAAAAGAAAAAGCAGGACTGACAACCGATTACCCCCACAACCCATATAATCACTGGGCAGACCAAATCTTTAATAAAAACAAAATACCATGTTTTTGTTAAACTGGTGAAAGTCATATTTGCTGAATTACTATAGTTTATATTAAAAATATACCTACTAATGTTATTATTTTTATAAAAAACAGAAACTTGAATAATTAATTTTAATATCAACCTAGAAGTTAATACAAGAACAACAATGTTGAGACATCATCATCATCATATTTGATGTATTTTTTCACCCCGGGTCGAACAATGGGATCAATCGGGCACCGATAGCTCGAGGTGTGACATGTTTGACATCTTGAACCTCTACATAACTAATGAACAATTTCAAGACGAAATACTGGTTGCCTCCTACGTATTTTCCCACTAAGAATTCATTGGAACCATTGCCAAAATTTTCTGACTCACAAAAACAGAGAAAATCCCTAATTTCCGACTCAATTTTCACTTTACCATATTTTAATGGAATTCAAGTCATTTTTCCAAATGTAATACCTGATCTACAAAACGAAAACTTTCAATTTTACGCAAATTTTTTCATATCGGCATGCTGAATGACTGGACATTTTTTGGGCACTCCTTGTGTATGCTACCTACCGCCCTTCCGAACCCAACCCGATGAGATCCGTTACCTATCCGAGCTCACTGGAGAGTTCCTAGAGATCCGTTTGTCTCAATATGGTGTGCGGTAACGAGAAACATTTACCGCACCATAAAGTCACGTCAAGCCCTTAACGAATCTAGTTGTAACGCTAAATCCATGGAAGGAGGAAATTAGCCAAAGAGCTTATAATAGGATAGAGAGGACAGGTCGTGGAAGGGGAAGAAGCCACTTGAGACTCCGCCATGTTATGGATGGAAACCAGGTAGCCAATCAAAGAGCTTATAATAGGATGGAGAGGGGAAGAAGCCACTTGAGACTCCGCCATGTTAGGGGCAGAAACCAGGTAGCCAATGAAATAACGATAACGATGAAATGAGGTTTTATAACAGTGTTGGAGGTTACGATTGTAGGCTCCACCCCTTCGAGAAAACTGGCTTCATGTGCTCCCACAGTTTAACAGACACATGCCCTCTCTATCCTACTATAAGCTCTTTGAAATTATCTCTAGGAGGTTATTTGAGTCCATGGAAGAAGGTTATTTTAGATGATTACATTTTTTCCGGATTGTGATCCGTTACCGTATCTGTACTGAAGGATGCCTCACCTTAACTCATTAGAGCGTTCCTAGAAGATCCGTAAAACACAATACGTCGTGCGGTATTGATAATCCGGTGCTGTAACTCTGACGCAATGAGTTACGGTGACGCATCCTTCTGTACAGATAAAGTAACGGATCGCAATCTGGAAAAAACGTAATCGTCTAAAATAACCTTCTTCCATGGACTCAAATAACCTCCTAGGGATAATTTCCTCCTTCCATGGATTAAGCGTTACAACTAGATCCGTTAAGGACTTAAAGTGACTTTAAGGTGCAGTAAATGTTTCTCGTTACCGCACGCCATATTAGAGAGTTCCTAGTAGATCCGTAAAACACAATACGTCGTGCGGTATTGACAATCCGGTGCCGTAACTCTCAAGCAATGAGTTATGGTGACGCATTCTTCCGTACAATAAGGTAACGGATCACAATCCGGAAAAAACGTAATCGTCTAAAATAACCTTCTTCCATGGACTCAAATAACCTTCAGGGATAATTTCCTCCTTCCATGGATTTAGCGTTACAACTAGATCCGTTAAGGACTTAAAGTGACTTTAAGGTGCGGTAAATGTTTCTCGTTACCGCACACCGTATTGAGACCGACGGATCTCTAGGAACTCTCTATTGAGACCGACGGATCTCTAGGAACTCTCTAATGCGTCAGAATATCATTCTGACATTGGTAGGTAGCGTTCAATATACGCATGCAGCATACGCTGGATTCGGAAGGATAGATAGCATAAGTAGGGCTCCGAAGGGCAGTAGGTACTATACAAAAGGAGCGCTCTCTTTTGTTTGGTATTTTGTTAAAAAAAATGTCTTTACTGCAGTGAATCTCATATTTCATCCAATTCTTAAGGGTACTAGAACAAATTAAACTTACGAGTCTAGTCTGTTCCACCAATCGTCTCTGTGATAATTAACGAAGAGGAGGTTGACAGCCATGAACATGAGTGTCCAAAACACCAGAAGAACGAGTCCATGACCTCGTGTAGGAACTGAAGGCAAAAGGAACTTCCTCTCAACGATGATCAGTACAACCGAAAATGGGTACACAGCCACTGTAAGTACCATGTAAACCACCTGAAAACAAAAGAGACGAGGCCAAACTGAGGTCTACACATTGCGTGGTTAACAAAATACTGATATTATTCAGCAATAGAAACGACAGTGCAGCCAAGACCGATTTTCAAATTAATAATAGGGATGAATCTAGTAAAGAAGCTATTTTAAACTTGCGAGGTTTCCTAGCTCATCATTGAACCACAGAGACATGCCATCATATTCACGTTCCAGAGGTTGATGGCGATGTGAAGAGATTTTTGCAAAATTGGCATGGGGACCTACTAGGGAACTGGTTCTATTGAACTACCTACAGTTTTTAGATCCCGTGTGCAGCAAACGCCTAGTTTAAAAACAAGTAGGTATATACCTACCTACAAATTATTATAGTTATGAAAAAATATGAAAGATTCAAGTATAAGTATCTTACCATGTAGCCATAGATGACTCCTCCGTTCAGAACTGTTGTGGTGAACAGGAAATTAAATACAGCCAAGGCGCTCAAGCTCAAAGTCAGCAGAATTTGAATAACGTAGAGCCATGAAGTGGTCAACGAATGGCTGGCAACCGGTGAACCGTATTTCCTGTACATCCATAACTGGAAGCTACCGAAAATGAGGAGATATCCAAACAGGCCAGTCGCAGTGACTGTATCCATAAAACAATTAGAAATGCCATGGTTATACCAAATTCCAGAAAACGTTTCGTTCGGATTGCAGAATAGCATTGCAGAATTGAATTAATAAAAAACTCGCGGTAACTGAAATTCTGCCAAGTCACTTGGAGTTGACGTGACCGCTAAACGCAAAAGTAATGTCGTTAGTCCCAACACCAAAATATTTTCATTATCAGAGCAAGCACTTTAGATTAACACGGAAACCCATACGAGAACTCCGGTTGGAAACTGGCAACCTAACGCAAATCACAGCTACTAGTGTACCGATTACGCAACGTACCTAAATACAACATGAGAAAAATTAAACTACTAGCATCTAGGGAGGTATTCCGTCTTTCTTTCAAACAAAACGCAATTTACCAAACTGGCAAGAGTGGCAACTGACGTTGATAACTTAACTTCATAACCCGCATGTAACCTATTTCTTCTTCTTTTCTTTGTGTGCTTTTGAATGCCCGATGTACATGGTTAATATTCGTCTGTTACTCATGTTTGATTCGATTTTCAGTTTTATCAAAGAAAGCATCATCCACATGATTTGGAAGTAACCAAGCCACTTTTTGCCCATCAGTAGGTATTTAATCAATCTCTGTCTGTTCGTTTATGGATCTAGCATCCTAGGACGTCACGTTCCCCCAGCGCAGCTACATCCATAAGAATCAACTACTCATGAACCAATTTTGTGTTATGAAAGATGCATTGTTCCTGTGATCAGACAAATCTTGTAATTGATTTGAGGACTGCGTTCTACTTTGGGATAAAAATAGTGTGTTAGAACACCGTTAGTCAACTTCAATTGTAATTGGTTCGGAGCAAGACTGGAACATTTGATGACAAAAGCTAGGGTTCTTGTTGCAAGATGGTCAATACGTTTATTTACATAGCTACCAATAAGTATCGAGGGAAACTAATGTATAGTAAGTAGGTAGGTGTTTTTCATGATCAGTAAGAAGACACATTCAATTTAATTCGTTATTTAACACATATACCCCAATCGCATTACCTGAGAAGTAAGTTTCATTTACTATAACATACAATGACATACCTACCTATATAGTGTGGTCTTTTATATTCCTGCTGAGGGTTGAAAAACAACGGAACGGAAGAACTAAAGAGATGCTTATTGATGAGTTAGCAACCACCCATCCATGTATTCTGGACTTGAGCATCCTGGACACAATCCAGGCAACCACTGAAAGGGCACAGGCAGAACGCAGATGCCTAGAGGGAGAATGTCGATGTGGATGGCTATTGCGCTAGCTATTCATATAAACAAATATGAATGTTTGAGAGCAGGTGGACAGAACGAGGAGAAAGGAAGAGCAATGCCAAGCTCACTGTGATGTCGATGATTCTGAATTCCAAATTAATTTGACTCTGGGGGTTTGCGGTTGCTAACTCATCCATGCTCCCTCTTCTCTGATTGGCTCTTTCAAGGACTGCATTCTTCCGTTCTGTTTCACATGTCACAGCCACTCCTCTACCACTTGGACTCTCCCTGGCCCTCTTCCACCACATTCTGAACAAGGCTGGCAGGAGGCTGGATTTGGATGGCTAACACGATATCCATTCACATCGGCATCCTTTCTCTAGGCATCCTCGTTCTAACCACACCCTAAGGCTTCTAGATCAGATACTGACCCTTGTTCTGCACATGATAGCAGGACGCAACTGGAAAGGAGTTCGGCTCATTCGTTCCCCATACTGCATTATGCCATACCCCCCTACTTTACTCTGTGGCCTTACCTGATCAGGCCCATAGAGAGGGTGAGGGCACTGGGTACATTACCCTTTGGGGTCCGGCCTTGATGAGGGGGCAGGAATTTTCATTAAATAGAAAAGAGAAGGGGAGAAGAGAGAGAATTTGAAAGAGAAAACATGTCTAAGGGGAATATTATCTACCTACATGTTAAAAAAAAAAGTTCCAATCATGCAGCATGATTGTATGAGCGAATTTTCGTAAATTATCATTATATTACATTGTTTTAAAATTTGAGCACTTTGAGTACAAATAAATAATTGTTAACCAATTTCATATTTAAAAAAAACTGGTTCTATATAAATAATATATTCTGCAGTTCAAAAAAGCTGTTGGAATTAAAGTTGTTTTGCCCATTTTATCGGTTTTACAGCAAATATTAATGAAATTCAGGTATGAATATTTTTCAACATAATTTTGTGCATATTTTAATGTTCTAGTTCATCATTGAACTTTTTTGTCTAATAGCCTGTTAAAAAATATAAATTCAAACATTTTTAGCCAATTTTAGTGATTTTTATATAGGTAGCTGCTTTTTTTTTTTTTAAGCTGAGCAATGTAATATGCTCAAACTAAAATGTTTGAGCATATTATGCAAGACGGACGTGACCGGACAAGTGCTGCCCCATGCTCTCTGCAGGCAGCGCATGAAGCTTGTGGATCTGATACCTAAAGTCTGAACAGCGGCATGGAAAGGCGAAAGTGGGTAGAAGGGGGAGGTCTTGTTTGCAAGGTGCGTCCAGATGCGCAAAGATCGACGATTCTCGGGTATTTTTATTAAACTTCGGTGTAGGAACCTTACCACATCATCTCACCTAATCTCTCTGACAGTTCAGGGGTTTCGTATAGGTACTGATCATGACTGGACATTCTATAATTACTTAGATGAGATATTCAACTAAGCTTCATCATACTTAACAGTGGAGACTCTGGTCTCTATAGTGGCTATTTTTCATGTCTCCTAGGATTTCATTAACGGGTCTCAACAAAAAGGAAGTGGATTAAGTAGAAATTTTTTCTGGAAAAGTTGCAGGACATGCAGAGAAAAGAGGAAAAAATCGGCTCAGAAAGAAAAGGAGATTTACGGTCACAGGGATCCTTGATATACTCAGAATCTCAAATCCAAAAACTAAATTTGGAGTTCAGAAGAATACAAAAAGAATTTAATTTAGGGAAGAAAAAAAAGGCATACGACTTTGTGAGGAGCGAACAGGAAAAGGTGGGTACAACCAATCCTGAGTTTGTTTCCATTGGACACTTAAGTAGGTAATCTCAATTTTAAAGACCATTTCAATATAGTTTTACTTACATGAAATTTTATTCAAAATTTATGTTTCTTCCGCACAAAGAAATGAAGGAAATTCATAATTTTCAGGTCAGAGAATTATTGAGACGTGAAAATATTTTGTTAGAAGAAGAAAGAACTAAAGAAGATGTAAGTGTCTACTATTTCGCACAAGAGTGTGGTACTCTGTCATAATGCATTCAGCATTCCAATAAGTCACTACCAACCCCACTAGTAAGGTACCTACCTAGGTAGCAGATGACAAGAACCAAAAAAAGCGAAAATTAATTCTAAATTTTTCAGCGTAATTTTGTGTAACAATTTTTTAATGTCAATTTTATGGCAAAAACTTCAAACTTAATAAAATTCAGCAATCCAAAAAAAATTTTGGATTTCAGAGATTTTTTTTTGCAGTTTTTATAGATTTTACAGCAAATATTAATGACATTTAAATACATTTTTCATCACAATTTTGCGCAAAAAATGTATAATGTCCTAATTAATTGTTAATAATTTTGTTTTGACTAAAATTCTGCTGAAAATGATAAATTTGCCGATATCTTTTTAACCGTTTTTAGCCATTTAAGTGATATTTAAGCACATTTCTTTTTCGAAATTCGACCAATTTAATGTAGGTACTCAAAAAGTTCTGGTCAACGAACTAATCGTTTAATTTGGAAAGCTTGATTTTTTGAAGCAAGAACGGGATTTTTATCTCAATCCTAAGAGGAGTTATCGTCTGGAATGACACACACACTCACATATACATATATATGAAAAAGCGCAAACTTCAGGAAATAATTTCAGAAAGCCTCAAAACGGATTTGAATGAAGAAATTTTTCTAACATTTTCATTTTAAAATTGTCCGTGCCATTGCAATAGCTTCATTTTCTACGAAAATTCGATAAAACAAATCCTGGATTTTTTCAATGGAAGAGTAAATTTTATTAAAATTCAGCGCCTCATTCTATATATCATTTAAATAAATCGCGATGTGTTTAGGCCATTGATTTACTGCTAACCGATGGGAAGATAGACCTCGATAAAGTAATCTGCCTCCACGTATTTTCAATTCAACAAGTCAAACGATGCAAGAAACGCAAAGATGACCAGTGAGTACTTCATGGTAGAGTTTTGTACAAAATAATGCTAACTTTTTATTGCATGATCAGAACTTTAAGCCAGGTATTCGCTTAAAACTGAGGTCTTGCTTACATTATAGAACGACACTCAAAAAGCCCTACGAGAAAATCAGCCCTCCAGATTGCAGATTGAAGAGTAAAAAGTTCCACTCATGCAACATGGCCAAATAAGCGAATTTTTATTGTTTTTTATTTACATCCGATTTTTCAAAATGTTTTGAAATTCGAGTACTTTGCTTGACCACAAATTGTTACTTAACTTTAGAAGAAGTGGCGAAAAAACTATTTGTGAATTATATTAGGCAATACATAGTACTAATTTTAGAATTTTAAACGATTTTATGCAGTTTTTACGGTTTTCGTTATCACATTTTAATAATATTCAGTATATTATTCAGCACAATTTTTTTTACAATGTTTTAGTTCGTAGTTGGTAAACATGTTTTGAGTAATAGTCTACTTAAAATTATAAATTCATCAAGAACGAGCCGTTTTGAGCCATTTTTAGAACATCAAACTATTTCAATGGCTCCAAAAAATTTTGAAAAATGTATTCATTGAAATCCGGTTTAAGGCATTCAGGAACCAATCCTAGAGTTTAAAACGCTTATATATATATATATATATATATATATATATATATATATATATATGTATATAAGTGTGTGTGTGTGTCATTCCATACGATAACCCTCCATAGGATTGGGATAAAATTTCCGTTCTTGCGCCAAAAAATCAAGTTTTCCAAATGAAAAGGTCAATTCGTTGGCCAGTACTTTTTGAGCACATTAAATAGGTCACATTTCAAAAATGTGCAAAATCACTAAAAATGGTTAAAAATGTATACATTTATCAAAAAAATTAGTAAAAAAAAGTTTATTAACAATGAAGAAGGACATTAAAAATGTTTTGCACAAAATTATGCTGAAAAAATGTACTTTAATTTAATTAATTTTTTCAGACAAATCTACAAAAATAGCTAAAAACCAAAATCGTTTTTGTTCCATAGAATATTAGAACCAGTTTTTTTTTTTTTTTTTTTTTTTTTTTTTTGCCATAAACTTGTAGGTAACAGTTTTTGTGCAAAGTGCCCAAATGTCATAACAATGTAACATTCGCTCATACGATCATGCTGCATGACTGGAACTTTTTGAGCTATTTAATTCGCTAAAAAAGCGATGGCCGAAACGGAAGCTCGAGAAGAACGTTGTCTATTTCCACGAAAAATGGCGAGTTAGAAGGTTAGCTCGATTCCGACGGTTAGGTCATCAGTGTCTATGGTCATAATTTGCCTAACTTATTCGAACGAGTCACTCTTAATTACTAATGACATAAATTTAACCCAATGGCTTCCATTGCTATCATTATATTCTGAGGGCTTCCAGGAAACATGTATACAAACTTTAAAAAATTATTCTCTTTTGAAGTTTTATGAATTGAAATTAATGTTAAGAAATTTTCATGGTCAACTCCTTGGGAAGCCCAGAAAATAGGTGCTTACTCAGTTTCTCTCGATCTTGATTTACGATTTCATTTAAAATTAAACTGTAGTTGAGGGCAGGGCTTATGACAATGCCCTATTCCCACTAGTCTACACTTGACGTTCAGGAGCAGCATTGTCTCTCCACCATGAGTACCTACCAACGCATGCGCGTAACCGAAGGTCCATTAGTCAGGAGCACCCGTCTCTACTCACCGCATAACATAGGGCCATTGGTTGCGATATCATCCATTTTTCTCGTAGTTTTTTACATTGCACATAACTACATAAAATTACCTACCTGTCATAATATAGTAGGCCAATATTCAGGGTTGTTTTCAAGCTCCAATGAAAGAGATTAGAAAGGAGAAGAAAATATTATAAATCAGTCCTTTTAGTGAAATATATATATATTAGTTAGCCCAATAGGTCAGAATGGTGTATTTAGTTAGGTGATCTGGATGCTTCCATCTCAAAAATAAAATAAAAATCCTGAATAAATTATTTTAGTAAAATATAGATTAGTTTTACAAATAGATAAGAATTAGGTTAGAAAATGTGTTTTGAAGGTTGATATGTTTGAAGAAAAAACAATTGGAACCCAAGACTCTCAGCTCCAAAGACGAGTGCTCTATGCACTCTGCCACCGAGAGTCTTACGAATCAGAGGTCTCCCAACACTACTCTGTCACGGAGCAGGTGGTAGCGCTGCAACCAACGGGTGGTGAGCAGACAGTGCTGCTCAGACGTCTATCCTACCTCAGTGGTAGATTACATCATGGGGGAGGCGCTCAGGGTGCTCTAGGTAGAGGCACTGACCATTCTCTCTCTCATATTCCTCATCATATCCAGGCCAACCATCTAACCTGGAGGTGCTGCATTAATAATAGCTACATCAATGTAATACACTTGACTGCAACAAGAGCAGTGTATAGTTAGCACTTTGAGGTAAAAACATTCAATAATAAAATAATGACAGCCCCCAGCAATTTAATATCGATTAGCACTAATCTATATTTTTCTCACTGAATATTATTCCAGGAAAGAGCAGCAAAATACCAAAATGAATCCGTTAACAAGGTACTCAAATCACCTTCCATGCTTTCTCATAGAAAATCAAGACACGAAAATCAATTGCAACTGTTGGACGAGAGAGCATTCTGATTTTTCAAATTTTGAACGTGCGATCAGCATACACTTACAAGTTAACTGTCAAGTGGAAAGTTTGATTCACACCGTAATTAAGGTCTTGGAAAATTTAAATCCAGCAAAATTAAAAATGCTTTCAAGTACAGCACACAGCACCGAAGAGGTCATTCATATACTGGGTAAACCAGAAAACCTAATGTTCATAAGCTCATTATTGCATTCAAACTTCATCCATAAAAACAAGAATGTGCGGACGGAAATGTGTACTCTGATGTTAGGCAACACAGAGTTGATCCAGGATATTAGTAAGTTCAAGAAAAATTTGGTGTTTAGGCTCAATGTGCCAGAGTCGCTTTCACACATTTATAGGGATGTAGCCATCCGAGAGGGAAAGAGGTCACCAAACGAGTCTTCACTAAATGATCAAGGAGAGTCATCATTTGAGCAGCTTTTGCAAATAAAAAAGCACGTGGGGAGCAACATTTCGATCATACCAGGGTATAAGTTACTGCAGAAGGGATCATCTAGTGGGGGGATAGCTGTAATTGATGAAACCTGCACTAATGTATCGTACGTTACAGCTGGCTCAGCCGCAAAGGACAATGCAAAAAAGAAGGAAATGACTATTTTCATGCAGTCACCGAAAATCAGCGATCATGAATATGTCTTGGAAAAGATGTCAGAAATGGATGGCAACAAAATCGTGCTAGCGAGGCCAAACAATAAAATAGAAGAAACATGTCTTAAAATTGCCAAACGTCATATGAAAACTAATAAAAAAATTTTGCAAGATGACATCAATCACCAAGAAATCAAGGAAGACATTTTGAAGAGACTGACGAACGAAGAGAGACTAGCAATAACTAAAAAGGCTGCAAAAATAAAAAATATCACAACCAATGCAAAAGGCGAAGTAGGGACAGTACCGATTGTCAGCCTTTTGAGAGGATCTGTAGAGCGCCATAGTCTGTTGAAATTGGTTAAAGAGGCGACCGATAGAGAGAAAGAAGTAATGTTCAAGCCAACACACCAAGGTGGTATGGGTATTGGAGAATTACTGATGGACAAGCATGAATTGTCCGTGTTGTCACGACTTGAAAGGATTCCAGATGCCAAAAACGTCGCCGTTGCAGGAAACGAGTGTTTGTCAAGAGCACCTAAGAAGCTGAGTATCGGGTTAAGCTCAATGTTCGGGACGTTAAAGATAGAACAGGAGGTTGCGAAGAAGGAAATAGAGAAAAGTTGTGATGCTTTCATCAAACGTTTGAAGCACAAATAAAAATAATTATACAACAATTGTACTATAATTTAGAAACATCTCGAATCATTTTGCAAGAGAAAATTACAATACACGTTGAGTAGAAATATCAACAACAGTTCTTGCGCACTCAAAAATTCGATTGATGAGTCATTTTTTCATGAAATTGTATGTAGAATTTGAATCTGCAATAAAGCATGGTGGTTCCTATATGAAACACGAGTTAGAAGTCGATGCGCCACTGTGGCGTGTGATAATCAATCCGATTTCGCCTCCTACTAAATAAAAATTTGTCCATTTAGCTGTCTCCACCTTCATTGGCTAGTCCTAAAACTTGGATCTTAGCTTAGTACTAATCATTCCGAAAACAGTCTCTAAGCTTCACTTCGATACCTCGAAAAATGTGGAGAAAAGTGTGGGCGCGATGGGGGGTGAAAATATATATATATATATGTGTGTGTGTGTGTGTGTAATGTGTTGGAAAAAAATCACCAGAATTACTAAAAATCATTAAATTTATATTTTTTACCAGGACACTATTATGAAAAGTTGATCGACTATAAACTGGAATATTAAAAAATGTGTACCCAAAATGTACTTAAAGTTCAATAAAGTGAGCTAATAATCAATAACAAGTGTGAATAATTTAAAAATCCAACAATTTTTTTTAAGTCATAATATTCTACAATAATATCTGTGTGTTCAAAATTCAATGTAATCGATATCTTTAAAAAACTTACTCTACAACTTTCCTTTCGTTCAAAGAAATCATCAGAAAGAACGCTTGCATACGAGTCTGCAACACATTGGGACATTTTATGTCTTTATAGCCCAGTCAAATTAGACCAAAAAGAGGCAAATAGGAGAAAAAATTCATAGTAAAGAAATTTCTTCACCAGGCTGTTCCTTCACACCTAGTAAATCATATCTCAAAAGTCCCCTAGTATGGGGGGTGAGCTCGAGGAGGGGGGGGTGTTTTTCTCCTTTTTTTCGACTTTTTTTCGGTGTTTTGCCTATAACTCGAAAAGTAAGCGTTCTAGCGACTTGTTTACTATTACCAGAATTAAAGTGCATAAAATTTACTACAATTTTCACTCCTGACTTCATTCTCTACGATTAGACGTTCCGCCGCTAGAGCGCGTTCAAAAGTAGGTATCATTTCAAAAAATTTGCAACAAGGCCTTTATGCTCTTTTTACGCAGAAATCATTCGTATGTAGCTTCTGGGTGACTTAGAATACATCATGACTTGTTTTCCGAACATCAGTGGTGGTTTGAGCAGGTGTCATGTATGTTTTTTTTCTGTTCTTCGCTTACATCCTGGAAACTGTGATAGGTAACCATTACATATTTTCAGCACCCTTACCAACTCACTGTGAATTATCAGTGAATATATATGTATATAAAACACAGTGGCTCTAAAAAAGAAAAGAAAAAAAAAGGAACTAAAGAAAATGAGCTGTGTTTCACCAAAAAATGTTTAATGTGCAGGTACAGTATAACCCATGTTAAAGTAATATTCACAAAAGGAGTGGGAGGGGGAAGGGGTCATCAATCTTCACAGGTATCTGCTCTTCATCCATTGAGAATCACCATTCACAGTCAAACTGAAAATTCAAAATCGGATTACAGTGAGGTGCATATAATCTTATATTGATAGATAGATGAAGTTCATGTAGATGATCAGGATGCAACTTACAGGGCGATGACATATGTGTTGAGTGGGTAGTCTTATGGTTCCATGTCTGTTTCATCATCTTCTGTAGATGAACCGTCGTCAGCAAGTGGTGGGTTATTTTTGCAGGAACCTGAACAGTTGGAGCAGAGTGTTGAGCAGTGGATGCCCGCAGTTTTTGGTGCACCTGCAAAATATATTCTGCAGAATTTCAGATGTTGCTGGTGGATCCAAAGTTGGAATTGGTTTGAGGAAGCCATCGTCTCCCTACTCCAGCCCCAATTCTACAGAATATATTTTGCAGTTGCACCAAAAGCTACGGTAGTGGTCGATGTGGATGCCGCAGAGTTGCTCAACACTCTACTCCAACTGTTCAGTACAACCCACCACTTGCTGACGACGGTTCATCTACAGAAGATGATGAAACAGACATGGAACCATAAGACTACCCACTCAACACATATGTCATCGCCCTGTAAGTTTCATCCTAATCATCTGCATGAACTTCATCTAAGATCTATTAATATAATATTATATGCACCTCACTGTAATCCGATTTTGAATTTTCAGTTTGACTGTGAATGGTGATTCTCAATGGATGAAGAGCAGATACCTGTGAAGATTGATGACCCTTTCCCCTCCCACTCCTTTTGTGAATATTACTTTAACATGGGTTATAATGAACCTGCACATTAAACATTTTTTGGTGAAACACAGCTCATTTTCTTTAGTTCCTTTTTTTTCTTATTTTTTTAGAGCCACTGTGTTTTATATACATATATATTCACTGATAATTCACAGTGAGTTGGTAAGGGTGCTGAAAATATGTTATGGTTACTTATCACAGTTTCCAGGATGTAAGCGAAGAACAGAAAAAAAAACATACATGACACCTGCTCAAACCACCAGTGATGTTCGGAAAACAAGTCATGATGTATTCTAAGTCACCCAGAAGCTACATACGAATGATTTCTGCGTAAAAAGAGCATAAAGGCCTTTTTGCAGATTTTTTGAAATGATACCTACTTTTCAACGCGCTCTAGCGGCGGAACGCCTAATCGTAGAGAATGAAGTCAGGAGTAAAAATTGTAGTAAATTTTATGCACTTTAATTCTGGTAATAGTAAACAAGTCGCTAGAACGCTTACTTTTCGAGTTATAGGCAAAAAACCGAAAAAAAAGTCGAAAAAAAGGAGAAAAACACCCCCCCTCCTCGAGCTCACCCCCCATACTAGGGGACTTTTGAGATATGATTTACTAGGTGTGAAGGAAGAGCCTGGTGAAGAAATTTCTTTACTATGAATTTTTTCTCCTGTTTCCTCTAATTTGACTGGGCTATTAGTTGCAGACAAGTATGTGTTGCAGACTCGTATGCAAGCTCTAAGAGCCACTCAGCTGATCCGGACCCTGGGCATCGTCACGTAAATGTCCTAAAGAGACTACATACGAAATTACAGCTTCCTAGATTGTAAAACATAGAAATTAGCTTTAAGAGCCACTCATCTGATCCGGACCCTGGGCATCGTCAAGTAAATGTCCTAAAGAGGCTTCATACGAAATTAGAGCTTCCTAGAGTGTAAAGCATAGAAATTACCTATTAAAATGATTTAACCACTGCTTCACAAATCAAACCGTTCTCGCAATATTTGGATCACCTGCTATGAATCAAATCATCGAAACACCAGCTCAATGAAATCATCAGAAATTAACAAGCGGTGGCAATCATGTTCACAATATCAATTATTGAGAATGATCACCTGAGTGTACACAATTATTCAAATAACCTTGCTCATAACTCAGCTTGTTGGCCACGCACTTCGCAGTAGTTAACATAATATGGTTGGATAAATCGAGAGCTTTCGAACGAATGGTCAACGAATTTTGTGGGAAGAAAAACGACGAAGTACCATTTCCCTAGCAACGACTCAGTTGTAAGCGGAAATCATAAAAAATATTTTCGTGAGCAATTTTCCGTGACTTTTTTTAGTTTATGTGCCATAGCAAAGACATGAAATGTCAAAATCGTTCATAAGACTGAACACATAGGTACGTGCTACATGACTGGGACTTTTTTGAGAACTGAATTTGTTTAGAAAATTGGAGAGTTTCCTAGGTTATGAAAACGGGAGCTTTTCGTACTCCTATCTCCTTTTGGAAAAAAGGGGTTGATAATAATAGTGAGAAGAAAACAGATTTCTGCTGGATGTAAGCCCGTCCAACTTTTCGGAAGTTGAAACCATCACCCCAATGGACGGAATGGAAGGGTACTAATGATTTGAATTAGAACTGAACTATAATTAGAAAATTTATTCAAGATAACTTACAGGGTAGGAACGATTATTATTCAACAAACTACAAATACTATGTACACTGGTTGGTTACCTACATCATGCTGCTCAGGGACAGAAAACGAATAGGAAACCGGTAGGTTTTACGAGGTGGGGGTTTGAGTTTCATGGCAGTTGTAGCAGAACCAAAGCTTTCGCTTTTGTGGACTGGGGAGACCGACACATTTGGGGTGAAACCAAAGGAGGCAGGAACAACATAGAACACAGTCATCGTCCAAAAGGAGCTCGCAGATGAAGCATTGCCACACTTCCTGAATTCTTTTCTGGGAAACACAGGCTTTGAGGTCTTCCAGTGCCTGTGGCTCAAGGTATTTTGCTATCACATTCAAATCAACTGACTCGTGGAGTATCGAGTGTTGTATTTGTTCAGGATCTAGTTCAATATCAACAGATGTCAAGGCGTAATGCCCCTCCAATGCCTCATTCATAAGCTCATGACTTTTTGAGATCCAGCCCAGAATCATTTTTATTTTATCTTTATCTTTCTTTATTGCAAACTTCAAAGGGTTCAATTTCGTCGCTAAACCGAACTTGGGGCTGTCGAATTTCACCACGATACTGGCTTTGGGAGGAAAGCGAGCCTCTGGTTTTTCAACAATAGTGGTTTTCACTATTTCTTCCAATTCCTTCTGGGTAGGTTTGGTCTCGAAGACTATACTCGTTTCATCAAATTCTTCGATATTTTCGGGATCATGGTCGTAAAACTCACATTCCTCTTCTATAACCTCTTGTTCTTCCAAGTTAAGAGCAGGTTCGTTAGTTTGAATCGTGACTTCATAGCCTCGCGACCAGGAGTGGGCGATTTTCTCCAACGTTTTCACTCTCTCTTCACCTTTTCCATCAGCAAAGGCTAAACTAAGCAACTGGTTTGTAATATTTGAAGCTCGATCATTCAATTGTATAAAACCATGTCCTACTGATGTTGTTGCATTTTTACTTACTGGATTCCCATCGGCGCTATAATTAATATCCAATCGATTATCCAAGTAATACTCTTTAGTCCATCTAAAATTACACAGTGACTCCGAAAAGAATTCCAAACCCAAATACTCTCGAACGGATATAACATGTCGACAAGGGAGCATCATTGATGTCCAGTCGATGCACTGACAAAAGTCTTGACCAACACTGAAACAATTAGTTTCCTCTTGTACAATGTAACTGCCTTCTTCAGTCTCTCCCAACACTTTTACGTTAGAAGACAGAACAACTTGCTGGGAAACGAAATTGAAAGCGTAATGAGTCAAATAACTCGAATATCTTTCTTGCCAGCTACCTTTTGCAGGATTAATAACGGGTTTCTTCAATATATGAACTGAGGCTTTATATTTCATTTCAGCTTTAAGGGCCTCCAGCCATCTTAAAAGCTGTTTAATGAATGTAAAGATAGTGCTGTCTTTGGGGATGACTTGTTTCAAACGATTATCCAATGAAACTTCTTTTGAGTTTTTATTCGAGTCCACGATGGAATTTGGAGGTAAGCTATGTACCGTCCAAATGTCTTTGGAAGTCTCCCATTCCTGATTGAAGTAATCCACTATGAATGAAGGCACTACTTTACAGAACAGAGAGTATATAACTTTGAATTCGTCGAAAGTTTTGTTGTGGACCATTTTAGAGAATAGTTTTATACAAATTTCTCGTTCTTTATTCGAGATGATGAAACTCTCAGTGTTAATGATTTTATGGAAAAGCTTTGTTGAGTAGTAAATGGACACATGTTTTGCAACATCGGGGAATATATTTTGTAATTCGCTTTCCACCAAGGATTTATAGGAAAAAATGCATTTTATGGGCAATGGTTCGTCAGACTTGAAAACTCCTCTGAAAGTTTGTAAAAACCAGTTCAACGCGTCTTTATCTTCGTCACTGAGAATACCAATACCTACTACTTCATTCATGCCATTCGAATCTCTAATGGATATCAGCATTACTGTATAGTTGCGACTAAGCCAGTTGTATACACCCCAAATGTATACTGCCTCGGGCCAGGCGAATAACGATTTCTTCATGTCGTTAGTATAAAAATACAGAGCCTTGAATTTGTTTTCATCATCATACAAGACAGTAGTATTCGCACCTGAAACATCGACAATTATGAACATTAGTTGACATGTTTCAAGATATTGACATCAAAATGATAAATGTATCAAACGAGAAAGATAGGTTAGATACATCGATTGGATAGATTTAGTTACATTTTTACAACACCGTAATGGGATATTACATCGCCAAAAGTAAGTAGGTATCTTAAAAACAAAAAGGTTTTTTTTTTAAACATTAAGATTCTAGTGTGCTTTAGTTCTGCATGAATTAAAAAACTTATTAATGATATACAGAAAAATACCGGAGTATAAACTTTTAAAAATGTTTTCTCATGCAATTAGATCACTCATATTTCAACGTGGATGGCTTAGCTTAGAACCGGGACACTAGCGGAACCATTAGTAGTTCCTAATGTACCTATTATCTTTCCGACTACCTAATCACTTCTTAATGAACTGTGGGAAGTTATTAAGATTGAACAGTAAATAAGTATACTATTGTAGTAGGTATTGTTTAACTACTACCTATAAGTAGGTACCTACCTATATAATTCTAAACAGCAATGATTTGTTTATTTCATCTTGACTTTCAGAAATGTAATCTTTAAGGACGTCCTCATCCACTACGCTTATGTCAGAGGTACCATTCTCATTTTCGACTATATTGATCAAATGAGCAGGCACTTTACGTTTTTTGCCTCTAGCATAGTCTACAGTAAGGAATTTACGAAGTTTCCGTGACCGCAGTTTTTTTCTGTTTTGAGGCAAATGTTGGAACACGTCCTGAAAACCAGAAAATACAGAACATATCGGTAAAAAAATTAACTTGGAAATTTAGGACGGGAGGTGATAATGATCGAAGCCAAATTCAATTTTCAGGAAACAATCATGTGTTACCGATTCTTCACGTGAGAACAAGTGATAATCCATACCTCCCAGCAACATCATCAACCTCTCGACGATTCAGTTAAACAGTGAGAGCCCGACCTAGTTGGGAGGACCCATGACTTTGGTCTTAGCCTGAAAAGGCCCATGACCAATCATCAACGTCTAGAGGGCTTTTGAAGCACTAAAATATCATTAATAACAGCAATTTTTCACGGTATTTTTTGGCACAATGTTAACGAAATTTAAAGTGGAAATAGGGTATGTGTCTTAACAGGTCGAGAATAGGGTCGTTGGTTCTCCCAACCGGATTTAGTGGGGGGGGGGGGGGGGGGGGGGGGGGTCCGTAACTATAATTGAAATGGTTAGAATAAACTTTGTGGTTAAACGCCGCCATCTTTGCCATGGTTTATTTGCTGTTCTGTAACCCTCAAACTTGATAAATGCCGGCATGTTTTGAATGTTGTTTGTCGAGCTGTTATGTAAGACTTCAACCTTCTATCACACAACCTCCTTAGGTGGTCTCAAGATGAGGTTAGGTGTAGTTTCACAGAGATTTTGGCGATTCCTCGTCGTTTATCACTCTATACAAATTTCATTGACATACTTTGTATTATTTAAGTTTTAAACCAAAGAGGTTAGGGGGAATTTATGTTAAATATAAAATCAATCTATGATTTAAGAGGTCCTCATTGTTGCAGTAAAGGAAGATGAAATTTGTATTTACTTTGCCACCATAAATGTAGGCTCCCTGGCAATAACTAATGCTTGAAACTAAGTACTCTTGGTTATTTGAATACAACCTTGTTATTGAGTGTCGTTTTGCCTGTTAAGCAACCGGTTGATATGTTCAAGGTTATCTGTATCTCAAAAGTTACAGAACTCCCCAGGCTCTCAAATTTCAAAATTTCCGGAATTCAAAAATTAAGTCCTGAAAACATGTTAACAGAAAGTAGTTGGGTGTGAAATTTTCCCAATTTAAAAGTGAAAAGAGATTGAAACCGCAAGATCTCATTTCATGATCAGCAAGTTATGGATTCATAAATAGGCTATATCCTCTACTAGAAACACGTAATCCTTCTTCTCAAAACTTGATTTTTCAAACGAAGTCGACTAGATAAACCACTCGTAATGAGTGTAACCCACATATTCACTTTATATTTTTAAATTACGATGATTCCATTCAAGATATTTGACACCATCCACACTCCTTCGATGAGTAGTTTTCTTTCTCTGATTGTTCAAAGTTTCCTATCCTGGTGACCTCAAAATGGGCGGAGGAAGTCCTACCAGGCGGGAGGGGTACATTGACGACCTCAGTGCAAGAAACTTGGAAAAATCATAGAAAGAAAACTAACCATCTTAGGATAGTGCTGTTGATATCATTCTTCTTAGGTCGATAGTAAAATAGTTGAAGCACATTTTTTGCACCCACGGGTAACGCTCATTGAGAAATTACAGTCAAATTCATATCTGATGAAGATTTCATATTAAATCAGTACCAATTATGGCTTGATTGAATATAACTGAATTAGGGAGGATATTATATCAAAATAATTGAATTAGAAAGGAAATTATACCATAAACTAACGACAATAAAACGATGTTTGTAGCTTGGATCAATCAGGTTTTATGTTGTGCTGAAAAGGATCCTTCATTATCTGATTTGAGCACTCATGAATGAGGGTGCCATAGAGAGAGGGTTCCCTTCACAAGATGGAATGGTGGATGAGATCAATTTAGGTTCTTAGTTGATTTGAGTTCATAATATTAGAGTTGGGTTGTGTAAAATAACGCTAGGTACCTACCTACACATCAAATCACTTGTTCGTTTTCCAAGCTTTTTGAGAGAATATTTTTTGTTGTGAGTGCCAATCACAGATTACAAGAGGGATTTTACAGAGAAGAAAATTAACATTAATTTAGTGATCAAACGTTAAGACTGGTGGGAGAGTGGGGAGGGCACATATGACTGGTGGGAATACGGTACTTTCAGAGAATCAACAAAGTACCTAAAGAATAATCAACAGAGTGAATTCAACAAGTATTTCAATGGTAATAATTTGAACACATAACAAATAAGAGAGATTGGAAGAGTTCCGTAGAAAAACGGGAAAATCCAAGGAACAAAGTACAAATTGGTATGTGGAAATGACAATAACAAGTTTTTCTGAAACTAAAAGTCTGCCCTCTGCACTCCACCACTCTTCCCTCAAGGAATCAAATCATTGCAGCTTAAAAAATCATAAACTACATACCTCAGACATGGCATGGCCTTCATGTGTGGATACAAAACTTCGCACTTCCAATCTGTTGCCATCTGGAGTTGCTCGGAGCTTGATTTTTGCAGGACAGTTCATCTTATGGGTGCTGTATTGGGAAACCAAAATGATAAATTGTTATGCGACATAGAAAAAGAAAGAGTCAAATTACAATTACTTAAGTGCTGATGAACCTAAATCGGTGGGGCATTTTGCTAAATATACTCATATTTTCGTTTTTAGCGTTATGGCAAATTTTTGTAGAAAATTAAGCGCATTGCAATGGCTCAAAAATTTTCTTCATTGAAATCCGTTTTCAGACATTCTAAAACGAATCCTCGAGTTCAAATAGCTCCAAGCTATTTACTTTGAGGTATTTAGTTCTAGCCACCCTCAGGCCGAGCACTACCATTGAACCCATACGACTGTGACCAAGTTGCTTCAATGACCTCTCAAATCCTAGTTGTAAACTAGCCACTGAAAAAAGGATTGTTTCATGCAAACCACGCGTCATGGCGGTAATTTGTTTATTAGTCAGACGAATGTGCTAGTTAGAATGGTAAGTAAATTATTGAAGAATTTGTAATGAAAGTATATGTTTCATATCCTTCATTTCAAGAACTTATTTAGGATGGACCACCTTGATAGTGAAACCCTCTTCATTTGGCCACTTCATGTTCACTGACAACCGCCACTAAAGTTAATACTTTTTTAAACAAACGAGTACACGATATCAGAGGGAGCAGATAACGGACGAATCATAGGAAATGGAATAGAACTGACTTGAAGGGTAGCAACTGTTGAAAATTAGCCCCCACCATCAAAGGTCCACTACTTGATTCTCAAATGACT
Source organism: Adelphocoris suturalis (assembly GCA_030762985.1). Lineage (NCBI taxonomy): Eukaryota > Metazoa > Arthropoda > Insecta > Hemiptera > Miridae > Adelphocoris > Adelphocoris suturalis. Next base: position 33,496,812 of record CM061046.1, read on the forward strand.
TGGAGAAGCACGAGGAACAACAGATATTCACAAAACAAGTTTGCCGCCGATCGGTACCTTTGCACCGCCCCCAGGGGGCGTCATCCCCCCTTTGAGAATCACTGATCTAGAGATATGTTCAAATTTCAAAATTTACATTATTTATAGGACAAATAATATTAAATTCGACCTATTAGCTTTCCTACTAGCAATAAAACGAAATCTGTTTAGTTTACTAGCAATAAAAGTAGGTTTATCATTTACGAACCTTTTGGAGGAATCCGTCGTCACTAGCAAGTGGAGTACCGGGGGCGAGCGCTTTCGATGCAAAGACATCATCATCGATTGCTCGAATCGACTTGCTAGTGAAGACGGATTCCTCCGAAAGTAACTTGATAAGATGATAATTTCACTATTACTACTAACGGAAATAACCTTTTAAATTTAATAGTAGAAACATTTACTACTGTAAATTTACTAACTGTACATGTTGGCAAATTGTAAATTAATTGTAATAAAAGTAATAATTTTGAATTAAAATAATTCTAAATGTAAAAATAAATTTTATGATATTTTGAGAGGTTAGTGTTGAGATAGCATGTTTGGTTTAAGGGGGGGGGGGGGGTAATAATTGAGAAAGTTTTACGAAATGCTAACTTACCTCATATTTCTGATTCCTTTCCCTCGGGTTTTAAACTCCAAACCACCATGGATGCATGAATACTGGAGCTCATAGTAACGTATGTTTTCACTTAAAGGCCTCTTTAATATTTTTCTGGCTGCTTCAACCGATCGGCTGCTCCTTATCCAAAACTTCTGCTTGTGGTCTTTTTCAAATTTTGAAATAAATCGCTCAAGTTCCTCGAATGAGCCAAAACTTCTCCCAACGAAAATGTCATCGTCATCCTTAGAAAAGGGGGAAAACAGTAGTAATGAACATTCATATAAACACAAATTGAATAGTGAAGAGAAAATAGCCAAATCATAGTATCTGTAAAATGATATCCTCTTGTATGATACCCTTAGCTGAGTACCCGAAAGGTAACTTTGGAGTTTGATGGACCATCAATTTATCTTCCGATTTCAGCCATTTCTCCATGAATCGCCTCATTATAACTAAGATTGCAGACAGTACTTAGTGAGATGTACATTTATGTATTTTTATACGTACATACAGGATGTTTCAGGAAAAGATATAACTACTAACTAACTATAACTACTACTATTTCATATACTACCTTACGCATAACTTTGAGCTCAATTCTATGGGTTCTTAGTAGTAAGTCATAAGGGGGTCGAGGAGATCTGAGAGTGGTACATACTGTAAGATTCAGCCTGACGAATCATGTCCAAATTCATCAGATCATAAAGTGTCATTTGTCAATAAAACCGACAATTTTTTTCTTTTGAAAAATTCATATTTTCCGAAGAAATTCGTGTTTTCGGAAGCAATTTTCTCCCAAAATCATGAAGATAAAATTAATTTGACTACAACATCCAAAACCTGGGGTTTCAATGCAACTCATGATATATTTTACGAGTTAATGTTCAGTTTGATAGTTAATGAAAGAATGTATTTTCATACAATACAGGCAAAACAGGAACACCAATCACATGACTTGGAGGTAAATAAAATAATTAGTTTAGTGATTTTAAATTATTCGTATCCCAATACGCCCCCTCAATTATAAACTTATTCCATTGTGACTCCTGCTTTACTTGCACAGAAATCCAATTTTCCCTTTGATAGTGGCTTGGTTAGAAAATCTGCGACCATTTCATCAGTTGCCAAGTATTTGAGTACAATCACTCCTTCTTGAAGATTCTGCTTTATGAAGTGGTTCCTCATGTCAATGTGCTTGGTTCGGGAGCTGTAAACTTTATTCTTCAGATGTTCTTGCGCCCCTGGCTGTCATTGTACACTTCAATTGGCAGACGTGTTGGAAAACCAAGCTCCCAAAGAAACCTTTCCAGGTATATTGCTTCTTTTATGCTTTCGGAAATACTCATCAGCTCAGCCTCTACACTTGATAATGCCACAGTCCTCAGTTTCTTAGATGCCGATGAAATGGCGGCTCCAGAAAAAGTGAACACGTATCCACTGAAATAATGGTGATCAATTCGATAGTTACCCCAATCAGCATTGGAATACCCTGTCAGTTCATCATTCTTCTTTGAGTAGATCAGTTCGTAGTCGTACCCTTTCAAGTATCGCAGTATACGTTTGACTGATTTTCAGTGAATCTCTGTGAAACAATTATTAAAATGACTTAGACAATTCACAGCATAAGTAAGGTCTGCACGAGTTCCAACTGTTGAATACATCAGCGATCCAATTAGACTTCTAAATGGGTGTTTGGTAATTTCACTCGGCGTTGCTTCCATCACATCAAACTTGACATTCACATCCAACGGTGTCTAAATTGGATGTGCAATTTCCATTTGAACTTTTTCAAAAGTTCTAGAATCAACTTCTTTTGTGTTCACTTTGTCTGGAGCCGCCATTTCATCGGCATCTAAGAAACAGAGGACTGTGGCATTATCAAGTGTAGAGGCTGAGCTGATGAGTGTTTCCGAAAGCATAAAAGAAGCTATATACCTGGAAAGGTGTCTTCGGGAGCTCTGTTTTCCAACACGTCTGCCAATTGAAGTGTATAATGACAGCCAGGGGAAGAACGCAAGATCATCTTGAAGAATAAAGTTTACAGTTCCCGAACCAAGCACATTGACATAAGGAACCACTTCATAAAGCAGATCTTCAAGAAGGAGTGATTGTACTCAAATACTTGGCAACTGATGAGATGGTCGCAGATTTTCTAACCAAGCCACTATCAGGGGGAAAATTGGATTTCGGTGCAAGTAAAGCAGGACTCACATGGAATAAGTTTATAATATTGAGGGGGCGTATTGGGATACGAATCCAATAACTAAACTTATTATTTTATTTACCTCCAAGTCATGTGATTGGTTTTCCCGTTTTGCCTGTATTGTATGAAAATACATTCTTCCATTAACTATCAAACTGAACATTAACTCGTAAAATATATCAAAAGTTGTATTGAAACCCCAGGTTTTGGACGTTGTGGTCAAATTAATTTCATCTTTATGATTTTGGGAGAAAATTGCTTCCGAAAACACGAATTTCTTCGAAAAATGTGAATTTTTTCAAAGAAAAAATCGTAGGTTATATTGAAAAATGACACTTCATGATCTGATTAATTTGGGCATACTATAGATACAAGAGATTACATACTATATATATATACTATTACATACTACAAACGATTGTGATGTATCTGGGTCATATATTGGACAAGGACGGGATTCAGCCAGTAAACAAACACATAGAAAAGGAAATACAAAGACGATCCTCCTTCAACCCAATGGTTTGCACGAAAGACGCAATATTCGCTCCACAAATGGCAAACTATCTCAAGGTAATGGCAGAGCGGTTAGCAGACAGGTGGTCTAAACCCCAAAGCCATATTACCGGGTGGCTACCAGCGTGGGTTTCCTTTGCCATTTTGCGTGCAACATCCATGTGCATAAGAGGAACTAGGAAGAAGTCCACAGCAGAAGACCTGACAGGCTTTCGAGATGGAGCAGCGATGACGATGGGATTGGAAACTTCATCTCGTACATAACAGAAAAAAATAAATGAACACAACTAAACCAGCCTAGCAGAGGGTAGAAGAGTAAACGAACACATTAAAGCTTTAACCAAGATGCCATAGCCGAGTAATATTCAGGAGTTGAAGTCGTTTTTGGTTTCTATCAATTACCATTCACGATTCATAGATAATTTGCAAAGCGAATGTGTACCACTGCATAATTTAAAAAAGAAGGGGGTGAAATGGAATTAGTCAAGTGAAACAGAGAGAGTTTTTAATAAAATTAAACAGAAAACCAAAGAAGAGCAGCCACAGATGCCAGTGGGAGTAACAGCAGATGCCAGTGGTGCAAAAGGCTTGGGAGCAGTATTATGGCATAGGCTCCCTGGGGGAGAAGAAAAGCCAATTGCGTATGCATCCAGGGTTCTGGATCCAGCAGAAACCAGATATTCGGCAATTGATAGAGGGGCTCTAGCATTGGTGTTTGCAGTGAAGAAATTCGATCAGTATCTACGAGGGTGAGAATTCATATTAATATCAGGCCATAAACCGTTGATGAGGATTCTGTCAGAAGATAGAGAAATATCTAAGATAGCAGCAAATAGACTTATCAGATGGTCACTTATCAGACTTTAAGATCAAACATATTAATGAAAAAGAGAATTGGATTGAAGACACATTATCTAGGCTGCCAATAGACGGGGTCGAAGAATCGAAATTTATTGGAAAATAATGGGAAACTTAAAAGAATGCATTTGCTACACATAAGATTACAAGGAAGCCCAATGACTAAGATAGTACTGAAAGAGGCAATAAGGGAAGATCTTGAGCTACAAAAAGTCAGACAGTTTATGGAAGGTGGATGGCCAGAGAAGAAAGATATTGAAAGAATACTATTCCCCTATTTTTAAAAACAGGAGGCGCTTTCAACAGAGGAAGGCATTTTCCTGTGAAACGGTAGGATAGTATCACCAAAAAAAGGTACAAGGCAAGTTTTTGGAAATGTTGCACATTGGTCATCCTGGAATACGGGCAGTGAGAAATATGGCCAGGGTAAATGCTTGGTGGCCACAAATAGATGCAGAAAATGAGAGATTTGCAAAGGAATGTTCACCGTGCCAAAAGGGATGACCCAAACGAAGAAGCTCCGATTTATTCTTGGAATGTTTCAGAGCGACTGTGGACAAGGCTCCACCAGCACTTTTCAGGGGCGTTCGAAGGGCTATACTGGCTGTTAGTAGTGGACGCAACATCCAAATGGTTGGAGGTTGTACCACTGAAGAAGAAAGCTACGGCAAAAACAACGATAGAAGCATTGGAAGAAATTTTTTCAAGATTCGGTCTCCCAGTAGTTCTAGTGTCGGACAACGGACCACAATTTACGTCTGGGGAATTTAAAGAATTTTGCAAGGAGTATTTGATAGAGCATGTGCGAGTAACTCCTTACCACCCCAGGTCAAATGAGCTAGCAGAGCGTGCAGCACGAACTTTCAATTGTAGAGTGAGAGCAGCCAGTAAGGGGCGGAGTGCTCAAGAAGGTCAGGAGTTTACTCACGGCATACACATAGTTCTACTCCTTACAGTTCAACAAAACGCTCATCATCAGACATGCTGTTTCAACATCGTATGTGAACAAAGTTTAATCTTTTGAAGCCATCTGTAGTACAGAATATTGAAAGAGCTGTCATGAATCAGCAACTACACGAATTCAAAGAGGGACAAGACGTATGGTTATTGAACAAGAATACAACTGGATACTCGTGGGGTCAAATAATTCGTCGAACTGGAGATCTGTCGTATCATGTACTGGTGGATGGGAAAGAAGAGAGGAAGCATGCAGATCAGTTACGGCCTACGGATTGAGGAGCTGAAGGATGAGGGGGAAAAGCTGTAGTGTTACTCGAGTTTGGAGTAATGTTGTCAACAACAATGTCAAGATGATGTCAAAAATATATTTCAGTCTTAATGTAAATGTGATTGTTATTTTACAGGTATGATGTATTATCTTGTATAGTACCTAACTGTACATAGTTGGTTATAGTTCCCAGAACCACTATACCTAATGGAAATTTGTATGCATATGGGAAAAACTCCCGCGCAGAGTATTATGTTACTGAGTACATTCAGTATCAATAAAACTACCGTTTAAATACAAATCACAAGTTTCATATCATCACCGAATAAAACAAGACCTACCGATTGATCCAAAGAGATGTCTCCGACATCGAGTCTATGCCTGGAGGAGTGTTCCATAGAAGTCATGCCAGTTTTAATGTCGAAGAAGTTCACCAATCGATTTAATCTTAGAGTTCTCCCAAAAGTAATCAGAATATTTATGTTGCCGGAATCTAAACACCAAATTGAGACAAAAAATGTCAATTGTAAAATGAAACGCTAACGTCAATATCGGAAAATTGGAAGCGTGACGTGAACAGCAACCATCACAGAACTACGAAACCTAATCAGTGGTGCCTTGATAATATATTTGGATGTTTGAAAGTTAAATTTGAAATATGAAAAAAAATTATCGGAAAAATAGAGAATTCCTAACGTACCAAAACTCAATTTATATTTTTCTAACTGAAAAAAGTAGAGTGCTTAGTTTGATCCATGTTTCTGAGTGACACCATGGAAGAACAGACCTCTTCTTCCATGGTGGGATAAGGCCGCTACACACGTTCCTTTCCTACCTCCTCAAAAAGGAGCCACGCCCACGGAGGAGGTAGTGAAGGAACGTGTGTAGCTAGCTAACTAGAAGGAGGGAGGAAAGTTGGAAGCTGCTACGTAGGATAAATCTTTTAGAAAAACTATAATTTTCTGGCAAAACTGTTGTAATACGTTACAGCAGGGAAACAGCGTTGAATTCTTATTAATACTCAAAGGTCACATCCAACACAATTGTTCAATTTCCTAAATATTTTCCTAGAACTATCTTCCCGATAAATTCACCTGAAGCAGCACCTATGGGCACACGAAGATTTCTTCACGTCCAAGAACCAGATAACAAACTTGATTACTAAAAATGTGTCCGATATAACAAGAGGACAGCAAAGCAGAGAACAACCAACCAACCTTGATTAGTTGATAACGTTATAAACAAATGCGGTGCCCGTTCTGTGTAAAGTTGTGGTATCCTGTGATATTTTTGTCCAATATTTTAGTTCAAGCTTTCTGTTGTATTCACACACTAAAGTATCTTGACGGTTTCAATTCCAGTTCATCCACTTGCGGACATAATTTTACCTATTTTTCGTGGACGTGCTCTCTGCGTATTCCATATCTAAGATATCCATCTAGTCTGGTTGACATTGATAAAAAGAGCTTTAGATATTCTTCTCAATGTTCGGAAGAACTGGATTGAATTTATCTAGATCTCACGTTTCAGTGTACCTAGAATTCAAAAGATTCAAGAATCCTAGGTCACATTGGGTATGTCTTTGATTGTAGATATTAAGTAGGAATAATAGCTCTTTAGACACACTTATGCAGTAGAGCCCAGATGGGTCACCAGGGACCCCTTTGATTTCCAACAAATTAAATAAGACTGAGGTTTTTAAAATCATGGAGCTTAGCTAATATTCTCGTTTATATTTCACCTAGACACATTTCCATATTTTTACTGGTTACCGTCTTAATGTGTTTAAATATATGTTATTTTACAGTCAAATTTGATCAAGCAAAAAGGTGCTTCTCTAAAAGCATTGGAATATTTCGATGATCTATACAGTAATGTTTTCGGGAAGGACTGGCCCTCGATGCGTGTTGCCCTCCTCTCACGGTCAAAACACATAGCCTTGGTGAATAATTTCAGCAATACAGAGAGAATAATCCCATACTTGGAGGTAGGTAATATTACGAAAACGAAAATTAGAAATACGAAATTAGAAATAGAGTGCGTCATTGTTACTTATTACAAGTCTAAGCGTCTTTCCATGAAATCCCTCACACCAACAGTTTGAAGAGTGGTAAGCTAGGTACTTGGAGGTTCGCTGGTAACGCCCGGGATTTGTATCAGTAAGGTTCTAAGAAGGACACCTATTGATGGTAAAGCACAAAAACTGATATCAATAATGGAATATGAGAAATGGTGTTATAGGTAATCAACTAATTAGTAGGTACGTTTCTGAGTTTTCTGATTTCATTTTCAAAACGTCTGCCAATATGGGTGGATAGTATAGCTTTCTCACGTATTGTAACATGGATGTATAGAATTAGTTGAAGAACAAAGTAAGAGTCAAAGTGATTAGTCGACGTTATAAGACGACTATTACTCCAGTGGCAATGAAATGTATAGGGGCACGCATAGGAGCTAAACCGCACAATCCTTAAAATTTTATAAAAATCGGTCCAATAGTCTCGAACTTTTGTCTATGTCTATCAATTTTAGTTTCGCGCATGCGCTATAGTTGTTACTCCTCCAATCGCGATATAATTAATAGGGAATTTTCCTGGAACCCCCATCTACTCCTCGAGTTTGAACGAAATCGGACCAATCGATGATAAGAAATCAACGTTATAATTAATTAACATTTGTGAATGAGTACAGACTACTATTTATGTGATGGTAATGGAAGTTATAGGGGACCGTCTTGAAGCTATCCCCCACAATCCTTGAAAATTTCATCAAAATCGTTCCATTAGACTCGGGGTTTTCTCTATATCAATCGATAGGTATTAGTTTTTTTTTTAACGTAGGCAGGTGAGGAAATCTTCAAGATCCTAAAGTGGTGATCGGATCTCATATGATACCCAAGAGGGACCGCACTCCTGGTTATGTGAGATTCAAACACCACTAAAACCTCACCTTCTTTTTCCCACATTGGAACTCAGCCTTGAACTGTTCAACACATTACTTCTGGCCAAGTCCTTGAGGAATATCTTCAGTCATCTCGGTCCATGTGCTCCCTCCTCTGTCTCTCCCGTTCCAAGATGATATTTTTCTGGAGCATGTCTTCAACAAATACAGCTACAGAGGTCCAATGTTGCTCCTGTTCAATAATTTTGGCTACTACCACCTTTGGTATTACATCTTGAGGTGGGACTTCCAGAGCATCCTGCAGCCTTCTTTTTTTCGTAGCCCATCTCTTGCCTACAAAGAAAGTCTGGAACTCATCATCATCTGTTTTCGGACAGTTTGAAGATATTGGGGCGTCTCCTTTTCCCATTTTATAGAGGTAGGCGTAAAACAGCCCATACTCTGAAAGGAATTGAGTCTGGAAAAAATTAACTTCTCCATGTTTTCTGTCTGCCCAAGCGTGCTGTCTATCTCCCTCTCTGCTCTACAGTCCATTTTTCCTGCCATCTTGACATAGTACGTTCTCTCTCTTCATTAGCTAAACGAGTTCTTTCCTCCTCTTCTCTCCTATCTAAGATTTGTTTTCGCTCTGCAGCCATCAGTTGTATTGGTATGCTGCTTGTAATTTGTATGGCTGGTTCTGACGCTATTCTGTAGGCACATGCAATCCACATTGCTCCTCTTTGTCAACTGTTGTCATTCTGTTGTGGTAGTAGGCAATACTTAGAGCATCTGCCCATTCCTCAGCACCATACAAGTGTATCGATTGTACAACATTCATCATGAGACGACGTTTGCATGGTCTTGGCCAGTTTACATTTCTTATTAGATGACTAAGGGCAGTTGTTTTCTTTGCTGCCTTGTCCACTGATTTCTTTATTTGCTCTCAGAATGTAATTTTAGTATCTGATGCAATCTCCAGGTACTTACTTGTGACCTCTGTAATCCCAATTTGTATTGGGATTATGGCTGGAATCCGTTTTCGAGTAAACACAACAACTTCGGTTTTAGCTGCTGCTAATGTCAACATATTGGCCCATGACAAGGGTTCAGAACCCAGTTCTGAATGGCTCTTATTTCATTCTGTTCGGAATCCCATTCTGGGAATGGGGTCCAGAATGGTTCGTCTCAACAAACCTCATCTGAAAGAACAAGCTGGTCCGCCATTTTCTTCAGCAATGAATAGCATCCACTGTGGATTGCTCTAGATCTCCTGAGTCGTATTGCTATGACCTGACTTATCAGGAACTGTCTATTGTATGAGCGTTACCCATGGGTCTGAATGTATACATTTTTTTTCCAGGATCTTTTTTGTGTCCATAACTGATGTGAAAAGTGGAATGGTTCAGGCAAAATCCCAAATATTTACTTAGTTTCTAAAATTATCTACTGCACACTGGTGACGTCACATTTTGAGCTTCTTCCTCCACAGATCAGCTCAAAAGTTGACAAACTTGAATTGATATCATAGTATCCATAACTACATCCCCGTTGCACTCTCGCGAGCAATCTTCTAACCAACCCATTTCCTGCCTGATGGCTAACTTGCATCCACCTGTGTGATAGTTCCCGTCAGAATCCAAGAAGATGCGCTTCCGTCGCTCTCGCGCGGAGCTTCATCCTCGTGTTCTGGAAAGGCTGCGTTTGGCGATAGATGGGGATCCAAGAACCGGAAAATCAATCCACACCGAACATAGTACATTAATGCTATTAGTACGAGTGGTATCTCTCTCTGGGATACTGTCACTCTCCTCTCTCGAGGATTTAGGCACCACTGCACCTCTGGGGGGCGACCTAAGTCCTTGATATGGTAGCAGAGCGTGGTTAGGATTATGTACGGCTGACGCCTAGTAATCCGATCCACTATTTCTGGGGCGTTAATGTTTCAGAAGAAACATGGCCCGGGTATTCCAGAAGGAATACCCATTATTACTCCCTTGGATACATAAATAATTTCATTGGTCATTGACTTATAATTTCTCAATTTTTCCCCCTCTTATAATATCAATTTTCATACCTATGGTATACCAGGCCTTTGCCATTATTATTTATACATTCTTTATACAAAGGCATTGTTCCCAATTATTAATTCAAGGGCATAGTTCTCAATTATTATTTCCAGGGCTTAGTTCCCAATTTAAGTCCCCAATGTGGGCACATATTTTTATATCTATTTTATTTTCCTAAAGGTATAAGTCTCCATAGTTGAGCCACCATTTATTCCCGATTGTTCCAATCTTTGATTGAGGGTTAATTACCTAATGAATACTTCATACGAAGATTCATTGACAATCCATCCTGTTTTAATTTCTCTTTTCTCATTCTCAATCTCCTCTCTCTCTCTCTCTCTCTCTCTCTCTCTCTCTCTCTCTCTCTCTCTCTCTCTCTCTCTCTCTCTCTCTCTCTCTCTCTCTCTCTCTCTCTCTCTCTCTCTCTCTCTCTCAAAACTTCGGAATTTAATTAAAAATCAACAACACGTGTCTCGCGAAAAAACTAAAATAGGCATCATCTCAACTCAATCTCATCTTTCAAATAAAAAAATACGTGGGTAACGCTCATTGTGCTTAACCCAAAGTAATGTACCTAGCTAAATAATTATGTTTGATTCCTATAATGTGAGCTTCGAAAATCGATTCAGTCTCTAGATATGCTATGCAATGACAGATTCCATAATAATTCAGCGTACAACAATGAATTGTCATTTCAGAACTTAGGGGCCATGGACGTGAAACGTGTCTTGGAATGTGAGGCTACAAGGATTGGGGATAGTCCTTTGAAGACTAAAAAACGAAAAAAAGTTCGCAGCGGAGAAAAAATTGCTAATTTGGACCACAAATTGGAAGATTTGACACACAAGTTGAATGAAGATGAATTGCGGAATTTGTACCCAGAAGATGCTGAAATCAATACAGGTGTACAGCCCTCAGCATATGAGTACGTATAAGATACTAAACTTATTCATAAATAGTGACGATGAAATTCCTCTCGTCTACACTACGCGGCATCCCAGATATTTTCCTGAAAGACAAATAACTATTCTTTAACGAATCCTCCTGAACCAGATGGAGAGTGCGAATAATAGTTTTAGAAGATTCCAAAACAAAAAAATGAACGTCTGTTGTCTTTAGCCGTCTATTGTATAAAACTACTGGACCAGTTTTCAAAATTTGATTAAAAAACCACACATCGGCAGCCATGTTCCTGAGGCCTTGGTATTACTTTCGATTAATCCTGAGGAGTTACATTTTTTGATTCATTTAAAAAAATTGTTCTGAAACATTTGAAATAAATGGTAAATAAATTGATCCAGATAGAGTTTACGTCAATCAATCGAATAATACCAACCGGAACAAATCACAAAAACGAAAGGGTAGTGCTTAGTGGTGGTTAGTTGGGGGAGGGAGGGGGGGGGGGATTAATAGTAGTGAGCCTTTTTTTCGGACTGTATATTTATAAGATCCTATATAAAGTAGTCAACTTCGTGTTTCCTTTTCTCTGGTCCACTCAACCTACCACCTTGAATTTTTTTTTTGTAAAGAACAACGTGCTCATAAATCATAATTGAGAACTCAACTTACCTGTGTGAAAGATTGAGTAGAATTATAGTAGAGTCAGAAGGAGCATAATTTTCGGAATTTTTTTCTTGAAATAGATTGAAATTGTTACTTTGTTATTGTCGTTTAGTTAGGCTTCATCAGCCATGACTTAATTTACCTATCATTTGCAAAGCTCGTTGCAAGTTCTTCGTGTGGATCGCAGTTCCTCGAATAATTTTCGTTTGATGTTTTTTCCAGTGCTTCAACCCGTCTTATTGAGCCCAATCTTAGCGGGGGTGTTGGTGGGCTTTACGAGTTTGTTCCAACCTCAAAGCTAAAAGGAATGGAAGATTGGGTTCCCGAGTCACAGCACTTCAAGTACTACACTACCGAGGGCGGAAGTCCTATCATGCAGGAGGAACAAAGCCTACTCGAATACCCTTCTCAACTGAAAATATATTCCTTTTTGTCTGGGTGTTGTGACCCTTTCCCTAGACCCAAGAGAGATAGCCTCCTGGGCGTCACTGGTAGGTACTCCGATCAGATTTTATAGTTCAGGATTTATAAAAATATGAATCTCGATCGTAGATAGACGTACATTTATTTCAAAGAGAGAATTTGAGCAAAACCTAGGTGAGTCCTTTACTCATCAAAATATTATACAACAAGTCAAATACCTACTACACAAATATCAATCATTATTCTTGAGTAAGGAGTTACAATAATTGTAACGATTAATGAGTGAATGATATAGAGCAACCATTGCAGATTGAGGCTTTCTTGACTGCCTCGGGCATTGTGGACGTCATCAGCTGTCCTAATAATGGAGGATCAGAATTCGTTCTGATGATTTCGCTCAAAGCCCCCTTGAGTTGCCTCGCCTTACAGAAGCGTGAAAATTATTTGGACGCGAGATCCTTACCTTGGCGTTCACCCATCCAAGTACCTTCTCACCACGCTCGATTTTGTCTAATTTCGCTAATCGCATGGGGAACGGTTCATTGCAACGCCTAACCTGCACGGCTTGTCTTGCTGTGGCAAGTTCTTCAGTGGACAGTCTCAATAAACCAAGAATGGTTCGTGCTCTGCATTTTAGAGGCATGTTAGCTGTTGATTCCCCAATAGGTGCATACTCAGTGTTCTTATATTGAAATAGGAATTTGTTTAGAGCCAGTTTGAGTGGTTTTTTGATGCCTTCCCATAAAGATTTCTTAAGGGAAGTTTAATAACGCTCACTGCGGAGTCTCCAGCCCTGTTGATCTGTGAGTGGAAAGGCGCACCAACGAGATGTTTGATGCTGTAATTGTTTACGAAATCCTTCACTCCGTGGCTGTTAAAACACGGTGATCTCTCAGACAAAATAGAGCGTGCGAGTACAAATCTAGCTAACATATCACTCAGCTTCTTTATGTCATTCTCCTTAGTAGCAGATCGCTATACTTGCCTCAATACATTTTGAGGTTGAGCCACTACAAATTCCACAAATCTGCTGTCGAGTGGCCCAAGAAAGTCCATAGTAGCCTTGATCATGGAATGTGAGCGTGACACTAGGGAAGTGTGGTGATCTTTGAAGTTCGCCGCATGTCTCGCATAGTTTAGCTACTGCTTCAATATTCGAATCGTTTGGTCACCAAAAATAGTTTCTGACGGCCTTATTGGTGATAGAACTTATTGGAGATATTTTAGGTGATATACAAAATCCCAGCTGATACCACTAAAGTCGGACTAGAATTTATTTTAGTTATTCCAGGGTCAAGAAATCACCTCAGACAACCACAGAACCTCGAACGGGATTTCGAAGTAAAACTTGGAGAGCGTTTTTGGGGTGCCTGATTCTTAATTATAAGCAAAAAAACAGAAAAGTTATTGGATTGTAAATATTCGAAACTAAATTCTACTGAAATACACTATTGTATTCTAAAATCGAATTCTTCCCTTATGTTCTTGAAAATGCATTCACCCCTTGTGACCCTACCCCATTCTTTGGGTAGAGTTATATATTGTTTTATGGAATGGATTGCTGAGTAAACAGTAAATAAATATTATTACTATAAATGATAATTATTTTCTCTTCGGATGACAGATTATTATCTCATGGATGGAGCTTCTGTTCTTCCTGTAATCGCTCTGGGCTTGAGACCAGGGGATAACTTTCTTGACATGTGCGCTGCGCCAGGTGGGAAGAGCCTACTTGCTTTGCAGACATTGTACCCAAGTAAATACTTTTAATAGTGTGGTGATTAATTTAGTTTAGTTAAAAGTTCCATATACAGCATTATCATATAAGGGAATTTTCGTAAATTATCGTATATTGTAACGTTACATTGTTATGCAATTTGAGCACTTTGTGTGCGAAGAAATTGTTAACTTCCGATTTTATTCCAAAAAAATGTCTAAATAATATTCCTCAATTCAATTTTTTTTTTTTTTTGGATTTTTAGATTTTGTTAGGAAGTATTTATCGATTTTTCAGCTAATAATGAAATTAAAGTACATTTTTCCGTATAAGTTTGTGCATACATTTTTTCTACGTTCTGGTTCATCGTTGATAAGCTTCTTTTGGCTAAAATTCTGGTAAAAATAGAAATTCAAGGATTTTTTTTAGCAGGTTTTAGATATTTTTGTTGATATTTTTAGCACTTTTTTTGAAATTTGACCAATCGTATGTGCTCAAAAAGTGCTGGCCAACGAATTCATACTTCGAAGAAGAACATTTTGAAATATTTTCATTTAAAAATGTTTGGAGCCATTACAATAGCTTCATTTTATACCAGAAATCGCTAATATTACTTGCAGTCCAACGAGTAACAATAGGAAACTGTTTCATACAACTAACTGGTTCAGGTAGGTCCTACTTTTGTATCAATATTAAGGTCTGCTCATGAATTTGTTTAGTGGTTTGGTTTATTCATTGCAGATATTGTGGCGATGAATGACGTCAGTATTTCACGATCCACTCGGCTTACCAGAGTGATGAAGGAATTCATCATTAATTTTGACGAGAAGTTGAATAAAAATGTATACAGAATCACTAGCACTGATGGAAGGAACATAGAGGAGTCAAACATTTTCAACAAGGTTTGATTTGATATATATCTGTCTATTCATTAACAGAACGCCCACTCCTAATGATAGTGATAGTGAGTTGACAGACGAACAAATCCAATATACGTAGATCAAATGGTGTCAGCTGGGAAAATTCACCTGGTAACCAGTCAGATGGTCGGGAAAAGGAAAAGAAAGCTACTGTTTATCAAAAGTACATCACCGCAGAATTCGAGCTGCTAGTATGTAGTAAGTAGTAGGTACTACTATGTACCTGCTCATAATACATAATAAATTTATTGAGTACGATTTATATGTACTAATGAATGAAGTAACAGTTCAATACCAATCATACTTTTACTATTATAACAAATAATACATTTTACCCACAACGAACCGAGAGAGCGCACCACCCTTACACCATGTCCTACGTGGATGACCAAAGAGCACGATCGAGTGACTACGTGAGAAAACATGATACGTGATTTTTATTAATTATTGAAGTTAAGTGGCTACTACTGTATTTGGTTTGGTAGTTGGTTTTTTCATATGTTGTGTACGTTAGATACAATAAAGTTCAGTCGTTGGAAAAACTTCAAAGTGACCACTTATTCTAATATTTAGAAATAATATTCTAGTATAGGTACTCAACACAGTAGACAGTACAAATTCCATTGCACAATTAACTACTGCTTTAACTGGTTATGGTCACCAGCACGGACTTGTAGGCAAACACGATGTCACAAGGAGATGCAGGAGCGGTTTTCCCGTCACCTGCTGCTGGAGCTAGTGTTGTAGTGTCGGGGTTAGGAGCATTGCCGACTATTAAGAAGTTATCTGGTTCAGAAAATTATGCGAACTGGAAATTCGGCATGGAAATGTTCTTAATAGCAGAGGATTTGTGGTCAGTGGTAAACGGTTACGAAAATGATACAAGGAAAGACGCTAAAGCCCGGTCTAAAATATGCCTCATGGTTGAAGAAGCCTTGTATCCAATTGTTCGAGGTTTAAAGACGTCTAGGGCGGTTTGGGAGAAACTAGAGACAAACTATGAGAGCAAAGGTTTATCTAGGAGGTTGAGTTTGTTGAGAAATCTATTCTCTCTGGAGCTGAAGCAGTTCTCGTCGATGGAAGAATATCTCAATCAGATTCTCAGCGTATCCCAAAAGTTAGAGTCCATCAATGCTGGACTTGAGGATGAATTTGTTGGGGTGATCATGTTGAAAGGTTTGGGTGATGAATACAGGCCCATGATCATGGCACTCGAGAGCTCCGGAGTGAAGATCACCAGCGATCATGTTCGCACCTTATTGAGCCAACAAGACCAGCCCCAATTGGGGGGTGATAAAGCCTTGGTAGTCAAAAGTGACTCAAAAAAGAAGTATTTCGTGCCCAAGTGTTACACTTGTCATAAGAAAAGACACGTGTCTTCTCAGTGCAAGGAGAAGAAGAGAAATAATGTAAATGATAAAAACGAGCAAGTCACATCAATGGCTTTGGCCCTTGTGACTCTGAGTAGAGATGAATGGATCATAGACTCAGGTGCTACGTCGCATTTCACAATGAGAGATGACTGGCTAGAGGATCAACGCCCTGTAAATAGGGAAATAAGGGTAGCAAACGATAATAAAATCATGGCCAAAAGTTGTGGTACAGTTCGAGTCAAAATACCAGGCACAGATGGAAATACTGACATCAAAGATACATTGTTCAGTCCAGATCTAAACACCAATTTGCTATCTGTTGGGAAAATGGTAGAGAAGGGCTTGAAGGTATTGTTCTCAGAAGATGGTTGTAAAATAATGGATCCAAGAACCAAAATCAAAGGGAAAGTTCTTATCCGGGGTAAATTTGAGTCGGGAGTTTTCAAAATCGTACCGAACAAAGAACAGGCCAATGCTATCAACTGTGAAAATTCCCAAATGCTTTGGCATAAGAGGTTGGGTCATTTGAATCAAAGGTCTATGCTACTTTTGCGAAACAAGTTAGCTCATGGTGTGAAATTCAGTAAAACAGAGTTTCAACCTTGCGAAGCCTGTGTGAAAGGAAAAATGACCAGACAACCTTTCCCAAGCAGCCAGTCAAAGTCAAGAGAATTGTTGGAATTGATCCACTCAGATGTTTGTGGACCGGTGCCTGAAGATAGTTGGGGTGGGAAAAGGTACGCCTTAACTTTTACCGATGATTTTTCGAAGAAAACGTTCATATAGGTACCTCATCAGACAGAAGAGTGAGGTGAAAAACATATTCCGAGAATTCAAAGAACTCGTAGAAAATCAGACAGGCAAACGAATCAAGATTCTTAGAACAGACAATGGTTCGGAATATGTGAACAACACGCTAATAAACTTTCTAAGGGAGAATGGGATAAGACATCAAACCACAGTGCCTTACACGCCCGAACAACTAGGTGTTGCTGAGAGAGTAAATAGAACAGCCGTTGAAAAAGCAAGATGCATGCTCCAAGAGGCTGGACTCAGCCAAAAATACTGGGCAGAGGCAATGAGTACTGCTATATATCTAAAAAATAGATCTCCAACGTCAGCAGTGAAAAGGAAAACTCCCGAAGAAGTGTGGACAGGGAGGAAGGTTGTGCTATCCCATCTCCGAGTTTTTGGATGTAAAGCTTTTGTGCATGTTCCGAAACAGAAGAGAAAAAAGTGGGATCCAAAAGGAAAAGAATTTATATTTGTTGGTTATTGTGAAGATACTAAAGGGTATCGATTGAGTGATCCCACAAATCCCACCATAGTGACCAGATGTGGTGTTCTTTGAAACCCAAAAAGTGTCACCACGAAAATTAGAAAATGAATCGTCGTCGGAAATCACCAATGCTGAAAACATAGTGGGGATATTTAGTCTGGGGCAGCCTCAGTTAGACCAGCCACGTGAAGCGGAGGTTGAAATTTCTGACAATCCAGTTGAGCAGAACTTGGAAGAATGAAAGCAAGAAGTCTGGTTTCCAGCAGAACCACTGATTACCGAAACTGAACCACTCGCCAATCAATCAGTTCCGAACACAAGCACAGTGGAATTTCGAAGATCAAGTCGAATCCCAAAACCAAAGGAATGTCACTGTTGTGTAGTGACAGTGGTTGATGAACTTAATAAACCCGGTTCACCACAGAAGAACGAAGCATATAGATATGCGACACCATTTTATCAAAGAAGTAGATGAAAGAGGTGACGTTCGTGTGCAGTATCTGGAATCAGACGAGATGATTGCGGATGGATTGACGAAGTCTCTACCTAGACCAAAGTTTGAGGTTCATGGGAACTTGTTAGTAGTACCCACTTAAGGGGGAGTATTGAAGTTAAGTGGCTACTACTGTATTTGGTTTGGTAGTTGGTTTTTTCATATGTTGTGTACGTTAGATACAATAAAGTTCAGTCGTTGGAAAAACTTCAAAGTGACCACTTATTCTAATATTTAGAAATAATATTCTAGTATAGGTACTCAACACAGTAGATTGCACAATTAACTACTGCTTTAACTTTAATTTGTTTTACTTACGGTTTATCGATGAAGTTTTCGTGCCCTGTGCAATAAATGCTTAATACACCGTTTCACACCAGAAATTTTGAGGTTAGAAGGAAATATTTTGTTCAGCACGACCAGTTCCGGACCATTCTCAGTTGTTGAAAACTTACTGCCGACAAGTCCATGTAACTAGACCCTTTATAAAGAGTTATATAGTTAAGTATGTTTGGTTGGTTGGATGCGTCCTGTAAAACAATAAGTAGGTAGGTACCTATTTATTTTTTGGACTTGACTCCTTTTTGGGAACAACTGCTTGGGATATTCATGGGCCAAAAAAGGCTTCACAGACGTTAACAATGTAATGGATGCCACAAAGAAGTATGATAGGAGTGAGTCATATGTACAAGCCTCTTCTTCATTTACAATGTTTGAAAACACAAGGATTGACACAAAGTTAGATCTCCAAAGAAAATCAAGGGATGAGATACAATACTGGTCAACTGCAATACTGGTTTATAAACTGCAATTTCTTTAATTGAATTTTAAAATATTTTTGTCATGTGCTAATAAGCAGTTTCTGTTACACTAATAGGGATTAGTAACCATCTCAATAGTCTTTGTGATTACAGTCAGTAGCTTTCTTCTCCCATTCTTGATTATCATATTGTTTGCCCGGTCAATTTTCCCACCTGACGTCTCTGGTTTAGTCATTGTTAACTAGGAAGCTGGGTCGAAGTCTTTATGCCATCACAGCTTGGTTTGGTTTATGAATGAATGTATGCGACGATTACGCCGATGGCAACGGTAGGCGTCTCAGGACTAGCTTTATTATTTCTATGTATTGGTGTGTTAATGCCTAATTTATCTACTGATTATTCTAATTTGCCTTCTACAGTTATATAGGTCCTAAAGTTCTCATTTATGTTACAGATTGTTAGATATAATATTCATATTCTATTTCAGATCCTGGTAGATGTTCCTTGTACAACTGATAGACATTCTGTCATGGAAGATGATAACAACATATTTAAGAGTGATCGTATTCAGGAAAGGATTAAGATACCCGAACTTCAATCTAGTCTTCTTGCGTAAGTGAGCTTCCAGTATTCTGTTTGCATAATGTAAATATGTATTTATTTGTGTTAGAAGGCTGAAAATTCTACATAATATACTAAAATTTAATAAAAATGTAAATCTACATATACTCTATTATATAATTTATCGATGATATTAATACCTACTGTTGATTGAGACTGAAATCCAGCGTTTGGGTTTGGGAGCGTTTGGATTCTTCGCCTTAGTATCTAAAAAACTGTCTATCGAAGGGTATTTTTAGGTTAGGTTTTGGTGAATTTCATTACCTAAGCCCCACAGATTTCACCATCATCAGACCCATACGAGAGTGTCACATGCGGTAGCATGAATTTTTCTGAAACACCTAGGTATTTACCTCGAAATCAAGGGGCAGTTAAAAGATGTACTCGAAGTGATCGCCGATTAATTTCATTGCAATATCGCTAGATACTTCGCATGTGCTAAAGTAAAATTGGTTTTCTGAAACACAACGCCAAAACTTTGGTAAAATTTGATGACGTTTTCAGTGTTTGTTCGGAATGGACCCTAGGAAGTTCTCATATAGTTTTTATGTCCATGGGACCAATGTGCTCATGCGCAAACATTAATTTTATTAAACAATTACATATGTTTCACAACCCCACAACTCATAGTTAGAGAGAAAAAACGCCACAACTATCCTATAAAATCTCATGTAAATTTGAGGAATATTCGGGAATAGTTTGAAGGCCTTGGACTTTCATTGTGATGTGCACGTGCGCACATATACTTTTCATAGTCATTGTACCATTAGTAGACCTGTATTTGTCACCAACTAAGTCTATATGTCCATATTACAATAAAGAAGTGAGGTGTCAAGATTATAACAAGCTTCTAAATTTATTTTTGTTTTATTGTTAGGTCTGCACTAAAGCTTGTCACAGTTGGGGGCACTGTTGTTTATTCCACGTGCTCCTTATCCCCGGTACAAAATGATGGAGTTGTGCACATGGCTGTCACAACTGTTCACGAACAAACATCAAAGAGAATCGCAATAGTGTGAGTACCTAGCAATGTTGAAGGATGAGGTTGCAGTTAGTACAAATAACATATATTTTGTGCCTTTTTCTGTACTCAAGAGTGTCACAATTTTCTTCTTGTAAACTGTTTCCAGTGACATGACGAAAGCTTTGGAGCCCACTAAAGTGATGTTTCGGTATCGATCGGGTGTTCTCAAATACGGACATCTGATTGTTCCGTACCTCCCTGACAACTATGGGCCAATGTACTTTTGCAAATTCGTCAGACTTGAGTGATACCAAGTGCTTATAATAGGTAATGTATCCAATACCATGGTTTTGTACAGATAACACGTGTTGTAAATAAAACTATCTTTTACCTACCTAATCAGATAATTAATGTTCGATTGTCCTTCACTCTCTCGCACCTACCTGAAGTTCTCCATGAATTATAAATTCAAAATTCGATGGATGATTAAAAAAAATGTAGTGAATCTTCAGGATTATCATTGGCTCATATTTCTGAGTGCTTAATAGCTTATAGCTATGACATTTTTGAGACCACAGCAACAGTGGACCGGATCACGGCCGTATGGCTTTCCAGTTCAGGCTACACAATATATAGATTCATATTTCTATTTATTTTATAGTGATTAATATTCGAGAACCTATGCTTTTGTATGTATATATGGCAATAAACGAATTTCTATTCTATGTATACCCGCTGGAAACCAGCTTACTTGAGTTTTTGGAGGTGCTGCATCAAAATATGAACTCAGATTATGATTATGCAATTTTATTGTATTGACAAGTAGGTAAAACAGTTGAAAATGGTGAATTACGATGAATATTGCTTGCCTTCAAGCTACAACTTTTTATATTTTTCAATTCATAGTTGAATCAAAATATGAACTTAGATTGCGATTTTGATCCTAATTAAAATTGCTAGGTTTGCTCCTAATTAAAATGAATTGAAAATAGGGAAATGAAGATTGCAACACCTTGAAAATAAAACTTTTTATATTTTTCAATGAAGTTCAATTCATGATTCAATCAGTTGAAGTGGAAACACGTTTGAAAAAAAGCAATAAGAAATATCCATATGGAGTGCAACTCTTATAATAATTCCCTCTTGGTTCATTATTAGACCCCCCCCCCCCTCAAAAGTTGTTGGTTTTCATTTCATGATATGTAAATTCAAAAAATCGAATGGGGGGGGGGGGGGGGGGGGGGGGGGATCCGTCAGTTCTCTGCACGCCACCGTCTGAAGCTTTTCTCTGAAACTACTGGACCGAACTTTATGAAATTTGGCTCAAACATCATACATCGGCCGGGGATATACCAGTAACATTTGTACCGATTTCGCTCAACCCTAAAGAGTAGAATTTAAGGGCTGAAATATTAAAAAAGTTCCAATCATGCAGCATGAACAAATACCCAATTTTATGGCAAAAAACTCGTTCTAAATAATATTCTGCGATTCAAAAAAGATTTTTGATATTTATTTTTCTTCAATTTTTATCGATTTTTCGGCAAATAGGAAATTTAAGAACATTTTTCATAATAATATTATCCTTAGATTTTTTAATATTCTAGTTTATCGTTGAAAAACTTCTTTTGTTTAAAATTCTGCTAAAAAAAATGCAATTTTAACAGTTTTTAGCCAATTTTAGCCACTTTTAATGATATTTTGAGTACATTTTTTGGATTTTGACCAATTCAATGTATTTAAAACTGCTAGGCTGCGAACTCTAACGTTTTTAGTTGGAAAGCTTCATTTTTTCGCGCAAGAACGGAATTTTTAGCTCAATCTTCTAGACACACACACATTTTATTTTATTTTATTTTTTACAAAATTCCCCTCATAGGCTTAGGACGCACCATTAAATTGAAAAATAAATCAATAAAAAGTGGGGAGGACGTCCAGGTTTACCCGACGCCGGCTCTAAGGATAAGGGATGTTGCAGGACACACACACAAACAACGCACACGCACACACACTTTTTTTTTTTTTTTTTTTTTTTTACAAATCTCCCCTCAAAGGCGGAGGGGCAACACCATTAAAGTTCAAAATAAATAAAACAAAAGGGGAGGACCCCCAGGTTTATCCGACGCCAGCCCTTGGGACCAAGGAAGCTGAAGGGAGAGTGGGAGGAATGGAAGTGCTCCTTTAAAACGACCACTAGTTCGAGTAAGAACCCCTCAGGACACTGGTGGTGATACCTCGGAGCACTCCCGATTTGATGGCCTACTCAAGTAACTCCGTGGCCCTTTTCCGGCACCTCACCACAACAAGGTCGCGGCCATGACCTTGATGTTATTGGTTGCAACTCTTTTCAGCTCAGATATCGCTTGTAGCAGATAATTTCTATCATATTTACTTATCTTAGCCCACCAGGTCTGCTTCATATCCACGCTGCCTCTAACAACCTGGACATCCAGGATTATGGCAGACCCATTGGGCTTGATGGCAACGATATCTGTCTGCTTGCCATGATCACTCGGCATGTGATATAGTCTCTCCCTTTTGACATCCCAACCACTGATGACAAAGCGCCTCCTATCTGCCTGGCAACCACATCGTGGCATAGAATGTGGCCACCGTCAGTACGAGGACACTGCTGCACCACATGATAGATTCTCATTTTTACCCCAACAGGCACTGCGAAGGGTGTCTACTGTCCTGTGACTACTTTTTGAACACCTCACCAAGGTGGCTAAAGTAGCCACCCGTACGGCATGAAAATGGGAGTAGTCGTGGGCCCCAATGCCCTCTGAAGCCCATTCTACCCACTGGGAAGAAATGGGGGATTCAGAGCACTGTTGGAGTTCTTCTCGTGCAGAGCAGCAGCAAACTCAGCAGATGAGCTAGATTTAGGAGAAGTTGGTGTTGCTCGGTCGCACCACAACAACTGCTGCTGGACAAAGTCCAGGCCAGCAGCAGTACGAGCGACCTCCCAGCTCAAGCCTCTAAGGGCAAGCAGGCACGGGTAGCATAAAAATGGGATGCTGGCAGAAAGAGAGACAATGCTGACCCCACTGGCCTTGACCGGTGCGTGGATGTGAGCACTTGGGACACCGGGTGGGAAGCCTAGCCATGAATGCATAGCAGAGAGAACTTCATGATCTAACCCAAGCAGCCTCCCTGCTGTAAGCCTTACCAAAGACTAATCCATAGGTTAGATTTGGCAGTAACTACGTGCAAAAGGAGGCGCAGCTTCTGCTGTGGCTTCAATGGAGCCTTGGTGACACGAGCTAATGCTCCACCTCCAAGGTCCACACGGCTTGCAGCTTTAGTGGCCATACCCATGAAGTCGACCTCAAGGCACCACCGGACCTCCAACACGGATGGGGCGGGGATGGATGTCTGTCCTAAGACAAAGCACTCCTCATCCACCACCTTCACCTCATGTTGGCAGCCCGATGGGACTAAGGAGACTGACCCTCATAGAAGGGCTGACCACTAGAACACACCTGGCTAGCTGCTCAGCAAAGGCGTTGAGGGCGATCTGCATGCCCTCGCAGGTTTCTACGAGAAGGACGACATCATTGGCAAAAGCCAATGCACCTCCTCGCACCCCAGGGGCGAGATAAAGCCCTATTTCATCTGGCAGCTCACCCAAGGCTGTATCCACAACCAGGTTGGAGAGGAGTTGCGATAGAGGATTCCCCTGGTGTACCCCAGGCCCAATGACAACATCCCCAGGCATCTGGCCTCCTGCTTCGAGGACCATCACGCCTTCATGGTACAGACAGGCAAAATAGACAATTAAGTGAGCAGGTGCCCGACACCACAAAGGCAATCGGTCAGGGCAAAATGGCTTACACTGTTAGCCTTACAGTGTCAAAGGCCTTAGCGACGTCCAGAGCGGCAAGATAGAGCTGCCGTTTCTAAGTTTGGGCCAGTGAAATGAAAGTTTGGAGAACTGGTAGGTTCTCCACTGTGCCATCCGCTGGCCAAAATGCTCACTGGACGTTACCTATCACATCAGCCAATTGGAAGCAAGATGCCAGAATATTTTGAAAGTGGCGGAAAAACTACCGATGATATTGAAATTGGACGGTTGCCTCCAGGCCCACTTACTCCTTTCTTTGGGATGAAGATGGTTCGGGCATGGTCAACGCTTTCGGGGGTCTCCCCATTAGAAGTAACAGGTTGAAGATAAGCAGCTTGACACTTTTTGTGGCTTTATTCCAGCATTGGGCAGAAATACCATCAGGTCCAGCTGAGGTGTAGTTTTTGACACGGCACTTATGTGCCTCGTCATGAAGCACCGGCATGCACATAATGCCACGTAAGGAATCCCTGGTGGAAGCTGGGGGTACCACTGGCACACCAGGGTTGTGGCTGGGAGCACTCAAAAGTGGCTCCCAAAATTCCACAAACTCTTGGAGTGGGGGCAAAACTTGTTCATCCCCAGCTCCCTCCAGTACCTCTGCAGCTACACGAGCCAGATGCTTCCTCCACAACTTTTGGACCCCCTGGTATTCCCGCCTCCTTGCTTGCATAGCAGCTTTGCGACCTCCACGGGGCGCCGACACAGGAGGATGTCCTCCCTAATGCCCTGCCACGGTCGCATCACCAACCTGTGGGAAGATCCTCTGCACATGAGCCGCGACCACGTCTTCCAAGCCAACAGGCCTCTCAACAGTCCGCCTCGCCAGTTACTGCAGGTAGGCACTCTCATAGCCTTCAACACGGCCTACGTGCTCCCCAAGCCTCAATACTTCAGTCTTCAAATCCTCAAGAAAACGGGAGGTCCCGGGGGAGGATTGCTGAACGGCGGGCTGTTGTCCCACGCCTGTCGGAGATGCGGGGAACGCCCCACTGCTATTTGCCAGGATTGCATCCTGGACAAGCTGCTTATAGTGGGGCCTCAGGCGAACAGATTGGATGGCAGAAAGCCAAACATGGGAAAATGTGCTTGAAGGAATACATTAGTATTTCGTACCCCATTACTCACAGCCTCTGCCTCCTCTACTGCCATTCACCGCAAACCCTCAGAAGCATACCTAGGCTGCTCTTGCTCTATATCAATTGCAGTGTTGGCCTGTACAGGATGCTTCTGCCAGACGTGGGCACTGAGGCCACGCTTGGAATTGAAGGCTCTATCACAGTGGGCACACTGGTGGACATCTCCAGGGGCATTAAAAGAGGAAGAAGGATATGAAGAAGAGGGAGACGAAGACCGACACCCCTGCCTTTGGCGCCTCCGAGCGCCTCCCCTAGAACCCCGTGGGCCAATGGGCCGGCGGGGGTTATGAGGCTCTATTCGTTTGGTCCATAATGGGGAGGCGTTGTTAAGGGTCGGGAGACCCATTGACATGAGCCTCCCCCCTAAGCGCCGGTGGGTCATTCCGCCACCCGCTGGGAAACCACTTGGGTAGGGATATGAAGGAGCTCCGAAGAGATAAAAACACCAACAGTTACCCTACCCCAGCAACCCTACACACGCACAGACACAGACATACACCTATGGTTTTTTCACGTATGTGGTCACTTTTTTCAAATGCTTGGGTTATCACCTACCCCCCTGAATCAATTCCAATAGGTCGCCCCTCTATTGGCGAAGCCTAACTTCAGGGGGACGTCCTAAAAATACATGGAAGTGTGAAATTGGCTCGTTGGAAGATCCGAGATGTAGGTACATTGACAAGATATAACTGTGTATGTCTTCGAAGATGCTGTATTATGCTAATGATTTGATTTCGAGGACGAATGTAAACCGAACCGCAGGGGGTAATACTACCGGCGCAAAGTGTTCTATAACTCCCTGGAATCGTCCTTCTCACCCGCTAATGGGTTCCTACACCCATTTTCCCTCCTCCCATTCCTACCATTTCACTTCCCATCCACCACCCAATAGTACCTACTCCTTCCGATCCAGCGTATTAAGTCAATTTCACCGCCCTCTTTATCTTGCCCTCTCTCTTATTTCCATCATTTCAGTAAAAGGCTCTCTGCTAAATTAGTTAGGTTTCCTCTCTGTTCGCGAGCCCCCTTTCACTGCCGTTACCAATGCTCGCTCCAAGTCCTCAAGACTTTTCTTTCATTTTTCATCCTTCCCTTTACCGGTCTTCCTACCAGCACTGAATGATATTCGCCGTCATCCAAGAGATTGCATGTTTCAGATACAAGGTAAGTATAAAACATCAGTAAACACCTGCCTACGAGGGGTATCCGGAAAGTTAGTTTCCCATTTTCGGTAAAAGTAGAAGATAATTTTTTACATAAAAATCTAGATTGCTATTTATCATGAAAGCTGAAGATTTGACCAGGAACTTTATGAACCGGTGGTGTAGCTTTTTCAAACCCTCTTTGTAGAACTACTACGGGCCATCTCACGCAGATAATTACAATTACTCACCGCAGTGCGAGGTTCATCCACGTGCCCCCTAGAGAGAATATGATGGGTGGGGGATAATGTCCCATCGATAGTATGGAGCAAATCATGGGTAGATCGAGCCGAATGAGGATTCGCGTTGTGCAAAAGCAGAACTCCCTTGGACAATTACCAAGTTTTCTCCGCTTGATGGCGTTCGCCATTTCTCAAACCCTCCGCAGAAATATTGTGCATTAAGATTCTCACCCCTTAGTAAATATGTAATCAATGAGAATAACTCTCTTAACGTCCCAAAAAAAGGTCGCCATCACCTTCCCAAATTAAAATTTGGGAGCTCTTGATTTTTTTTGGACATAGCCAGTGCATACTCTGCCTTTTCATTTCAGAAGTTTAGTAGTGAACCCATGCCTCATCCCCGTCAAACTTGGAATACTCGTTAATCTCGTGCTGTATGAGACTTTTAGGTTTTTCTAATTTAACGTTTAAGTCAGCTGGCGAGATGAAGAGTGATCCATTCCGAATTTTTCAAGAATCCTCTTTATATATTTCGTCAATTACGAAGTCCGTAGAGAGCTTTTCTTATTTGGCATACAAGTTTTCAGTGTCAATGTCCCCGTCCTACTGCTTGATTTCAAAAAAATCTATTCCTGGCGTCCTCCATCCTTTTTGAATTTATTTACCAAAATTAATCGGCTTCCCACAATGTTTTTGTTTGCAGGTTTATCTACGACTTCCCAAACGTTGTTCGCCATTTTCTGCTTGATCTTC
Source organism: Adelphocoris suturalis (assembly GCA_030762985.1). Taxonomy (NCBI): domain Eukaryota; kingdom Metazoa; phylum Arthropoda; class Insecta; order Hemiptera; family Miridae; genus Adelphocoris; species Adelphocoris suturalis. The sequence continues at coordinate 33,524,443 of CM061046.1, forward strand.
TCAGTATTTCTTGAACCCTCCGCAGAAATATTGTGCATTAAGATTCTCACCCCTTAGTAAATATGTAATCAATGAGAATAACTCTCTTAACGTCCCAAAAGAAGGTCGCCATCACCTTCCCAAATTAAAATTTGGGAGCTCTTGATTTTTTTTTGGACATAGCCAGTGCATACTCTGCCTTTTCATTTCAGAAGTTTAGTAGTGAACCCATGCCTCATCCCCGTCAAACTTGGAGAATGAAGACCGTCAACTTCTTCATCGGCTGAAGTTTTGTATTGCAAGGTGTTAGAACGAATGAAAGCTCGGAGCTTTGAGTTGGACACGATCGGTTTAGAGGCCACCAAGGTTATGCAGTCGCTGATGAACAACTATTTATTTCTCAGTGAAGGGGCCTCTACAAAAAAAAAGAAGAAGAAAAAAAAAAAAAAAAAAAAAATAGTCAATATTAGTTTTTAGTCAATATTAATGAAATTCAAGTGTATTTTTCAGCTTAAATTTCTGCATTCATTTTTTAATGTTCTAGTTCATCGTTAATAAACTTTTGTTGGCTAAAATTCTGCAAAAAAATATAAAATCAAAATTTTCGAAAATTTTGATTTTAAAATGTTTGGAGCTATTGCAATAGCTTCATTTTCTAAGAGAATTCGCTGAATGGAAAACTCACTTTCCGGTTACCTCGGATACTTCGTATTATTCTAGCTATTTGTTTCGAACAACGATCTTCTCGTCTCCATCTTGTCTGATAGCTACAGTCTGTGGTTACATAGGTACTTGGTTACAGGGTTATGGAAGTGATACGAGACCCTCTCGAACGATCAAGTTTGTCCCCCATCCTGGCAACTACTTGGAACCGTTCCCTACATGAAGAACTGTGAGTTCTTCAATTCCGTTCAACTCGGAGCAGCTCATGAGTCACAAATGAAAAGTCACAGTTACTTTTCTAAACTGTTATGTGATCGTATTATGATACCACGAAACTATACACTTCATTCTGATCTACATATCCAACTAATCTGCATTTTTACTAAGGGATTGACTACTTGATGTTATGTATTTTTGAGATGCGAGGTTGCGAGCATCCAGACCACCAAACTATACACTTCATTCTGAACTACATGTCCACTAAACAGGTTGAACGGAATTGAAGAACTCACAGTTCTTCTTGTAGGGAACGGTTCCGAGTAGTTGCCGGGGTGGGGGACAAACTTGATCGCTCGAGAGAGTCTCGTTGGAAGTGATCAACATTATATTTACAAACTTATTTTATTTTGCACTCTTTGCGTACTGAACACTTTTTTAATTAATTCAGTTGAAGCAGATAAGGAAGTGGAATTATTGTACCTAACAAATGTTGTACGTTATGTTTATGTTAATTGATGATAACTATTTTTATATAAGAATACACGTTTCTTGACATTTCATGAACACACATAATGAACTTTACTCAATATTCAACATAAGGAAAGTAGATAACTTGACAACAATATTAACTGAATGTAGTATCCTACTCAAACTTCAACTCTCCTCCTTAAATGGATACTACGCCCAAGAGACTGCGAAATTATTCGTACTTCAGGACAGGCAGCGGCTTGGTCAATCCATCAGCAATCATACTTTCCGATTCGAGATAGTGCACACTGACTTCACCTTGTTCAACGACTTCTCTGATGAAATGGTGTCTAATATCAATGTGCTTGGTTCTTCGGTGATGAACTGCGTTTTCTAATAGAGATATAGCACCCTGGTTGTCTCTGTTTAGCTTCAGAGGACCTTGCTTTACTCATAGTTCTTCTGCTAACCATTTCAAGCACATTCCTTATTTGCAGGATTCAGTAAGAGCAACTTGAAAGAACTACAGTTCTCTGGCTTTCCCGACTCCCTTAAGTGCAGAATATCCTCGTTTCATCGCTTCCAACCACTTTTCTTTCTTCTTCTTGTTCTCATTTAGATACACCCCAAGAACAACTTTATGATTTTCTGGTTGATCAAGCTCATCTCCCGCTGTAACTAAACAAACCACTGCTTTGGTTTCATAACTCTTCTTGACCTTCTTAATGCCACTGTGCTTGATTCTTGATTGGCGTGTTCTGGTAGTGGTTCAGCATTATTTGTTTCAGTTTCATACCATTCTTCTTGTTCTGATTCTTCATGGACTTCTGGAACGTGTTGTGACTGAAGATCAACAGAAGCTCCGATTCCTGTTTCAACCATAATGGGATTGTCTATCGGTGGCTCAGATCTTTTCTGATTTGTTATTATCACGACGTTTTCTGTGTTAGTTGTTTCAGAGGTTGAATTATGACGACTTTCGTCTGTTTTCGTGTGCAATGTTTCAGCCTCAAGAATATCACCTCCCTCGCTTTCGTTACGACAGTGGGATTAGTGAGATCACTTACTGTTTCGCGTCTTCACAGTATCAAACGAAGATGTATCCTTTTCTTTTTGGGGTCCCATTTCTTTCTTTTTTGCTTAGGAACGTGTCCAAAAGCACTACAGCCAATAGCCAAACACTAGAAGATGAGATAACGCGACTTTTCTTCCAGTCCACACTTCTACAGGAGTTTTCATCTTCAATGCTGGTGTGGGGGACCTATTCTTCAAATAGACAGCCGTGTTCAAAGCCTCTGCCCAGTATCTCTCACCAAGCCGTGCATCCTGCAGCATACATCTTGCCTTTTTTGACCATTTTACCAATAGACGATAGGTTCGTATTAAGACTTGCGGCTGTACAAAACATCTTGAAATACAGTGTTCTTAAAACCGGGTAAATTTATTTTGACTGTTCTACAGCTTTTTGGTAGAACTTTGTCGTCATTTGCTACCCTTATTTCTCTCTCTGTTGGTCGTGTATTCTGTAGCCAATCATCTCTCGAGGTAAAATGTGATGTGGCACCTGAATCTATAATCCACTCATCTTTGTTCAGAGTCCCTAGAGTTAAGGCCATTGACGTTCCTTGCTCGCTTCAATTTTTATTTTTGGCTTTAAATTGAGATGCGAAGTGTCCATTTTTGTTACAATTAAAATAAAACACTTCGGAACAAAATGTTTTTCCCTTGATTCTTTCTTCAATGCTAGAGCTTTATCTTCAGTGATCTTGGGTTTGTCTTGATGACTCAAGAGGGTACGAACAGAACCGCTCGTTACTTTTGTCCCTGAGCTCTCCAGTGCCATGATTAATGGCTGGTACTCTTCTCCTAACCCCTTCAGCATGACAACTCCGACAAACTCATCTTCAAGTCCTGCATTAACTGAATCCAATTGCTAAGAGATGCTTACGATTCTATTTAGGTATTCTTCTATAGTAGGAAATTGCGTCAGTTCAAATGAAAACAGTAGTTTAAGCAAACCCAAACGTCTGCACAAGCCTTTATTTTCGTAATTCGATTCAAGCCTAGCCTGGACTTCCTTTGCAGTTTTTTGGCTTCTGACTATTGGATACAAAGATTCATCGACCATAAAACAAATTTTTGATCGAGCTTTGTTGTCCTTTCTTGGATCATTCTCTGATCCTTCCACAACTGTCTACAGATCTTCAGCGATTAGGAACATTTCCATTCCGAACTTCCAGTTGGAGTAATTCTCCGAACCTGTAAGTTTCTTAATGTTCGGCATTGCACCCAATCCTGCACCTGCAACACGCGTAGATGCCACAGGTGGTTAACCACCTGCTCCAGGATCTCCATTAGACATGTTTATTGTCTACAAGTTAGTGCTGGTGCACATAACCTGTTGAATCAGTTGAGGAAGTATGCACAGTGTAATTATTGTATCTGACAAGTGTTGTTGTACGTTATTTTTATGTTAATTGATGATAACCATTTTTTTATATAAGAATGCACGTTTCTTGACATTTCATGAACATACACACAATGAACTTTATTCAATATTCAACTGAATGTTGAATAAAACTATAACGTATGGAAAATAGAGAACTTGACGACAATATTAACTGAATGTAGCACTCTACTTAAACTTCAACTAATTCTTAAGCCTAGTTTCAGCAAACATTACTGAATGCTCTAGTTTATAGATCAAAACGTCTGCTTTCTCACTACCTGAGGTTGGGAAAGTTTGTGTTCGTGCAAAAAGGTGAAACAATTTTGTCTTCGAAAATAAAAATTTCCACTTCTTTTTAGCGTTTCAAAGCTTGTTGATAAATTTTGGTTCTGTGTATGTCATTCGTCTGTCTGTGTCTGTGCCGGTTTCTTGTCACACCCAAAACTATTATATGCTTTAGTCCGATTTTATGAAATTTCCAAGGATTGTGCGAATTAGCTCCAATACAATTCCTTATAAATTTCCTTGACGTAGGATCAATGCTAGCGTGTGTGCATGGGCAAACGTAAATTTCCAATGTAACGTGGATTTTTTCTTATTTAAGGGCTTTGAAAGAAACTGTTAACTTCCAATTTTATGTAAAATAACTTGTTCTAGATAATATCTTTTTTCAGCATAATTTTATTCATTGTTGATAATCTTCTTTTGACTAGAATTCTGCTATTAATATAATTTTATCTACTTTTAGCAATTTTCAGCCATTTATAGTGATTTTTTTGAAATTTAAGCAATTTAATGTTCTCAAAATTGATGAGCGTAGTATACGAAGATCATAACGCAATGAGCTCCGGAGATCTCAAGGTAACGGTAACACTAGCCTTCTAATGTATGTCGATGTTACGCCTCGTTGTTAGATAACAATTTAGGGCAAGGTTTCCCTAAAAACGTGTTGTACTTTAAGAATGTTACGAACCTGAACAAGTAATGATGAAAAACATTGCCTTCTAGAAAGGTACAATTTTGTAGATAGGCTAAAAAGCATGACCGCTCAGTCTTGAAGGTGAGGTATCCTCAGCGGAGACGTGACGTTGACAGCGCTGGCGGGGGCGCGATAACTGCCGTCTCTTGATGGTATAAACTTGGGCTTCCAAGGAAAATTTATTCATTGAGCGATTTTTCTGACTATATACTAGTTATACCAGTGGAACTAACGACTCTTTGTTGTTTTCCTACTAGATAACGTCAATTAGACCAGCGGTTTTCTAACTGTGGTACGCGTACCGCTGGTGGTGCGCAGGATTGTTGCTGGTGGTACGCGAGCGTTATTAAATTAACATTGGTAGTTCGATGGTGAATATATCTTACTTGTACTTTCGAAATTGGATGTGTTGGGAGATGAATCTATTCAGTCAGGTACTTTGCTAATATTATCTAATAAAAAGTCTTTTGGTGTTTATCTGAATTTAATGATAAGCTAAAAACAGTTTGAAAAAACTTCAGAATTTAAAGCAGAGACCATCAAAATGGTAACTTAAAATAATACCTACTAGTCATTTTTCATAAATAAAAAAAGGAGGGGGGGGGGGTACAGATATCGGGTACAGACCCTAATGACCCCACTTACCCGAATAACCGTTTTTGGTAAAAATAGTTCCAACATTTCAAACTGTTTTTACCTGTAAAACCTTTCTCAACCGTTCTCAAACACTATTCACTGTCACCAACGGCATATTCGTGGACTTAGTACGTGAAAATACTTTTCCATATTAACTGGTACACCACCAAAAAAGTTCAGGAACCGCCGATTCAGGCTACAAACTATTCCCACGTTTATTGATTACACTCAATGATTTTCTTTGTTATTCAGATTGCGACGAAGTGAAATCTAATGTACCTACTAGAAATCTGTAATCCAATTTTTTAAATGTTATAATGGTTGCCAGACGCTAAAGCAAAATTCGTCAAGAGGAACCAATTGCCAGACTATTCAGTCGATTAAATGACATTGTGGGTGACTTTCTGAAGTGAACTCAGTTGGTAAGTTGAATTACCGTCGACCATTAGTATTATTTTAGTAGAAACGGAATACCATGAAAGTAAACGGAGTGATTATGGATCGAAACACATTGATAGTCTCTTCTTAGCAAATTTTCAAGGAAATCTGTTTTGAATCAATGCATTTTGGCACTATTAGCTAACTAAAAGAAATCACTTTCAATTTTATGGGTAATAAACTACTTCTTAATTATATTTTGCAATAATAAAACAAAACTTGTAATTTTAGCACAAAATTATGAGGAGCCTTCTGTTACCGAATCCGAAAAATCTCCAAGAACCATTTCTAATTGGGTCGAATTGGGTCGGAATTTCGTATGTGGGACTAATATAAACGTTCGTGCGTGAGCTGAAGCTGTAAGTGGTCTAATTGCTTAGTAAATCATCTTGTGCACATGCTGCAACTATCCATCAACTTGAGGGAATTCAAGCTATTAGATAAATACTAAGCAAATTCACATTTGCACAAGCGCATAGTTTCCTATTTTCTCGATCGCCATGAAACGAACGAAAACGTTTAAAGCGATAATCTACACGATCCCTGAAAATTTTATCAGATTTAGCTTGCAAGTTTTAGTTTTTTTCTGACATTTGACGCACAGCCGTGCAAAGCATCCATTTAGTTGATCCCATCGAAATGGAATACGGCTACCCCTAAATATTGAGCGAATTCGAGACACGATCGTGAGAATAATCGTATCGTGAGAATTATAACGATCGAGAGTTATCAAGAGAATCACGTTTACGCAAGTGCACGCGCTTCCATTGATTCGTGGATGGTAAAACCTAACAGGGACTGTCCTGGATAATTTGCTGAATCAATGAAAATTCCATCAAAGTTAGACTGCAATAAATTTAGTATTAAGCGTTAAACCCTGGATTGCCACGGATACGTAAACGCTAGTGGACATTTGGATTTCGAGGAACTAAATTTTTTTCAACCTCCTGCGGCCCGAATACAAAAGTTGTGAAAAAAGTGCCATTCATGCAGCATGATCGTATGAGCGAATTTCCTTAAATTACCTAAGTATAACATGTTAAATTGTATTGAAATTTCACCGATTTCAGTAGAAAAAAATTGTTAAAAACCAATTCTATGGCAAAAAAACTCATACTAAATAAAATTCGGTGATTCAAAAAAGATTTTGGATTTTCAGGTTTTTTGCAGTTTTTTATAGATTTTCCAGCAAATATTAATGAAATTTAAGTACGTTTTTCAGCGTAATTTCGTGCATAATTTTTTTAATCTCTTAGTTGATTGTTGCTAATTCTTCTTCTTTTCAGCATCTTTAAAATTACATTCAGTGCTCCTCCGTACCTTGTTGTCGTGTCCGAATTAATTGCAATGTTTCTTTTCAAAACTGAACAAGGCGAACGGAGCTAATTGAAGATCCCAGCCGAATAAGTACGCTCGCCTGTTTCCTATCGTATCAGGCCATACGATCTTGTCTCCCCCCCCAGGTCGCCAGATTAAATATAAGACCTTCAACTCGCTCTCCAAACCACTCTTGATACAGACATCTATTATACATCTTTTCAAATCTTGTTATCTCGTGTTCTGGTATCAGACTCCCTTCCAAATTTACCTACTCCGCGGGTATATTCCGGCTGCAAATTTCTCCTATCTCTCAAGAGCCAGAGGTTTATTCCGGCCTCACTCGTCTACCCTTTTCTTGAGCCACGGGTTCGTTCTGAACACATCTCCTTCAGCATATCTACGTTTGTTCCAGAATGCTATCATGGGCCATGGGTGTATTCCGGTCTCAAATTCCTCTCCAGCATCCCATTGGTTCGTTCCCGGATGTTATCCGATCCTCCCGTGGCATTCAAAGTCTAATAGGTTAGTTCCAGTCAAGGTTTTAAAGATCTGATTACGTCAATTTCACTTTCAAATTAAAATTCAACTCAAATTCAAGTCAATTTCAAATTTGCTCAAGTAATATCACAACACTTGTAAGTGGTCTCAGTTATTCATAAGTTGTTGAAATAGCACCGTAGGTCGATTTGGGTAGAAATTCTCCTCAGGGGTCCCTCAGCAGATAAGTTCGCCTCCGTGTCTTTTTTTTTTTGTCTTCCTTTATTGGCTTCGTATACAATACATTCGGCCTTGTGTAATAATGCATTTTGACTGCTTAATAAAAGCATATTGTGATTGTTATCTAGATGTCCTAAAGAGGCTCTATTTCATATTTCATCACCGTAGGTCGACTAGGAGAGAGATTATTCTCATGGTTCCCTTAACTGCTTAGTGTACCTGTTGACCTTGTGTTATCTGAGTGTATGGTGGAATATTACGAACTCATTTCTCTAGATAACATAATATTACATTATATCGAAACGCCAAGAAACGTTTGCCATAATCCTCTTAACGAATTTTCATAGAAAATGAAGCTATTCAGCTGATATATATATATATATATATATATATATATATATATATATATATATATATATATATATATATATATATATATATATATATATAATTTTTGAGTAGATTAAACTGGAAAATTTTCAAAAAATGTGCTAGAAAAATCACTAAAACTGGCTAAAACTTCTAAAAATGGATACATTTATATTTTTCAACAGAATTTTAATTAAAAGAAGTTCATTAACAATTTTATAGAACAATATAAACATTGTTTTGAACAAAAGTATACCGAAAATGTAACTTAAATTTAATTAATTTTTGCTAAAAAATCGATAAAAGCTCATTAAAAAAAATTTTTTTTTCCTGCAGAATACCTATTATTTAGAACTAGGTTTTTTTGCCATTAAACTGATATTTAACAATTTCTCTGAATTAATTATGCTCAAATATCATAACATAGTAATACAATACGATAATTTGTGAAAGTTTGCTCATACGATAATGCTGCATCACTGGAACTTTTTTACAAAATCCGAATCAACAATAAAAACCGTGTCTGCCGATCGAAAGGCCAAAGTTTTAAGTTTTATGAAGCCAAGTTAATACAAGATGAACATTATTCACTTGTAAAAGGTTTTATTTGTTTCCAATGAAGTGTGACACACACGATGAAAATTTTTACATTGTCATTAAAGCTGCGTAAATGGTACAATTACATTTTCTGTTTGGAAACCTCCAACGAAAATATTGTCGTCGGTGTGTTGGAACAACATTGATTCCAGTTTGTAGCTTTATCCTTGATTCTTGAACAAGATATCGCACTCAGTTGGTTCAACTCGGTCGGTGTACTCTTTCAGCAGGCAGTTTGCAATATGCTAACTAGGTATTGATAATGCGTTTTTCCTCGTTGTCAATGAAAAGTGTAGCGCCAGAATTTTTAGTAATCCAAAGTGAGACAGCAGATACTTAATCATTGAACTGTAATATGTATCTCAATAATAAATTGGTATTCAAGAAGACGATGATCTGGTAGAGGTGTTTATAAAATCCATGTTAAAGTCAAATTTTGACATGAAAACTTTTGTGGAGGCCCTGAATGAGTTATCACCCATTTTTCATAAACATTGGTCCAGTAGTTTGGGAGTAAAGTACGGCGTATGGCGGGCGGACGGACAGATTTTTCTTTTTTGTCGATTTTTGGATTCTACGCATCTTCAAACATTAACAAAAAATTTTGAGGGGCCACCTACTAGATTTTGAGCATTCAAAGAAAGCTTAGTGCTCATTCTGTAGGTAATAATAATGTTAGGACTTGAAGAATATTAAATTATGAAGAAATAAAATCAACTTAGGTACCTCTACAATTAATAAATACAGTTCTGGTGCAGAAAAAAATGTTTCGTGAACAGAAAAATGTTTCTTTGTTTGGCGATAATCATTTGTGAGATGTTTGCTTTATTGATAAGTGTATTTGTCAGGTAAGTACTTGGTCAACAGTTGGTTCATTATAATGTTGAAATACTCGTATTTAAAACAACAGAGACGCTGAGGCTGGCAATGATGTGTTATATGGATTCGTGTTTTGCTTCCTGGCTACCAAAGGTAGGGGGGAACACACACAAAACAACTGATCAGACACAAAACAACTGATCAGACACAAAACAACTGATACCACCTTCTCCGAACCGCCACTAGGGCGAACTGGCGTCGTTTCAAAAGAGTTGAAAAGAGTGTAACTCTACACACAAAACTGTGTTTCATCTCTCATTCCCGCGCCAAGAGTCCGACGTGTATAAGTTTTATTAGTTCCACGTACTCTTTATTTGGTAGCCCTTCTACACAGATAAATGACCTGTCTAAATTAAAATAAATTTTATTTTAATTTAGACAGGTCATTTATCTGTGTAGACTGTAGAAGGGCTACCAAATAAAGAGTACGTGGAACTAGGGATGCAAAATCGGTAGCCAACAATCGATCAGGGACGAAATGTCGTAACTGTTGGGCAAAATCTGGCGATTTTCTGATGGTGTGGATTGGACAAGTTGGTACCCCTATGTTCTGTGCTTATCGGAATAATGAAAGTGTAAGTGCATGGGCAAACGGGAGATTCCCCCCCCCCCCCATAATGGTAGAAGGTCTATGAGATCTGAATTTCATCAGTCCTCCACAGCGACTCGAAGGATCTACTGTGGATCGCCCTTGGCTGCATTAGCCTAACGAAAAGGGTTTTAAAAAAACCTCTTCTTCCATATTTTAGGGAGCCAGATGGGATCGGCTTGCCACCTGGGAAATGTAATTGGAAGTTGTGGCAATCTTAGCGATTGCCGTGATTAAATTTCTTATTCCTCTACAATATAATATTTATATTTAATGAGATTAAGGGTTAATGAATGATATACGAAATTTAATCACTTGGAAATTTTAATACCAATTTCTCTAAATTGCGCTCGAATGAAGAGATAAAGAAGGAGGATTCTCTGACTGTTCAGTTGTCGAGATATTGAATACAATTCAATTATAAGTAAGGGTAGGGGCAATGTGTGAGGGTAGGTGAGGATAGCAATTAGGATATAGATTTAAATCAAACGGTTATGAATAATAGTTAATTGCTATACGTACAATGTGAGAGTTCCTACCTTTAAGGGGGTACGATCTGAAAAGAGGGGGAGCTAACGGATTCGCTTTTAGGGACGTTCCTCGTGACAGTTCCTTCGACAGGAACTGTTACAATCCATCCTCCCATAGCCCGCCATTTTCGTCAACCACAGTTCGTTGTTGGCGATAATTGCGTGCTTTGGGTGTGTACGCGAGGGGTATGGGTCGGAGAGAGAGTGATGGCAGGAGCAGGGTGAAGGATGTGCAGTCTTATCGGGGTCCTAACCCTAAAGTATCGGCCAGGTAGTAATTCATAATTTCTGGTTGTGCACTATGGAGCTGTCTTAATTGCTGCATGGTTAGTCCCTACCTACTGATTGTTGGTCATTGTTATGTAGGTAGGTTTGCTTTGTTTCATGATTTGGGGTTGTCTTTTTTAAATTTATTTTTTGTTGATGGTGGAGTGCTATATTTTTTGTGTGGGGGTTGTTGATCGATTTCTTTCCTATCATGATTTTAGGTGGGCCTGTGGTTATGTCTTTCACAGAGACATCATTTCCATTGATATTATATCTGATTCGACCAAACACATGGTGTGTATGGCATCCTCTGTCTCTGTTTCACAGAAGCGGCAGTTTCAATTGATATCGAAGTGGGCTGCGGTCAGTTAAGTAAGTATTCGGTATTCGTGTTTCTTGGGCAAGTAACCTTTTTCTTTGAGATTATCACTAATAGTTTTGCTTGCCTCAACCCTGAGAGGTTTTGGCAGAATAATTTTACTCGCACTTTCCTCGAATTGTTAATCACAATATTTAACCAGCTATAGGCGATTTCAAGAATTGGTTGCGGCCCTATAGGCAGAGACTCTGCACCTTTAGTAAGAGGATCATCAGCTTCATTACTTAAATATCCAGAGGACCTTAAATGTGAGTCCAGAAGCATCTATTTTTAAGAATATATCAACGGCCAGCATTTTCTCAAAATTGACGGAACTAATTCTCGAATTAGTTGAAAGATCGTTGAAGAATGTCCTCAGGATCCAATAGCCTTCTCTTATGTAATTGATGTTCTCTTGCGTAATGGTCTTTCCTTGGCACGAATGGTATGCACTCGGGATCTTGGTGTGCTATTGGGTTCTAAACTGGCATTAAGCGAACACGTGGACTTCGTGGCATCCAGCAATTTGAGGTCTTTGGGATTTCTCAAGAGATGTACGCGTGATTTCACTGCACCTATCGCCATTGTGACATCATATAAGTCAATAGTTCTACCAGTTATGGAATATGCCTGCCCCATATGGTCCCCATTCTACGAAGTGCATTTGGAGGGTGTGCTGTGTAGGTTCTTGAGATACCTACCTGCGTACAAGTTACTCGTGCCAGTTGACCAGATAGGTTACGAAATACTCTGTGCAACGTACAACATTCCCAAGCTGGAGGACCGGCCTTCAGTGCCCAATTTGCTGTCCAAGGTCCACTTCAAGCTACCCCACCCGACAAAGCCCATTGCTGCTTTCATCTACCAATTGAATCGTCCCCTCTACCGCATGCCAAACTTGGTTAATGCATTCCTTCCACCCACCTATTTCGACTGAAACCAGAAGTGTTCATTTTATTTTATTTTATTCTACACTCGATTGATACATGTCTTAATTGTTTCTTTTATACCAATGCTGTTAATTGCTTTTTATTTCTATTATTACCTAATTCTGTTGAACATAAACCTATGTACTCGTAATTGCGTATGCAGTTAATAAATGAATAAATAAGACGAACTCAAGTAGTTATCCCATGATATTCGGATAAACTTTTGCATTTGAGTATGAGCAAACGTAAAATTCGTAGTCGCAGATAACATACTGAAACTATTTGTCCAAATTGGATGAAATTTACAGGGATTGTCTGGGATAGCTTGAGGAAGGTTCTCTATAAGTTTAATGGTTGTCGGAATATAATAATTTCGGGAGTCAATGCGCAAAACGTTCCCAAAGTTAACGTCGTTATTTTTCAATCAACTTTGGTGGCTTGTTACAATGAGTAAGTAAATTATACTGCCCACCCAACTCGGCAGACTTGTTTTATCACAGACGTACTAGGTACATGTCCGTCGGAATAACAGAAGGTGGCACGTATATCCGCGTTGACGAAAAATGAGGTGCCAGCAGTAAAGAAACAACATGAATAAATGATTGGGAAAAAGGTGTGATTGGTGGGCCCCCTGAGAAGCAAAACTTCTTTACGCCCAGAAAAATAAATCGAATAAGGGAGAAGATCTCGGGTTGTGAAATTTTCTTGGTTCCCTTGCACCTTATCTCCTTCACATCGTTACCCAATCTTTACACGTTGTTGTACCCTGCAGTACTTTTCGTCTCCTTATATTTTTCGGAAATTCGTAAAGAGTATGTACAGTTATTTTAAAGTTCAATGAGGACAATCATCCTTCAGCAATGCTCGAGAAAAACGAAATCTCTCTCTAAGGTCTAACGAAATCAGCTTCTGTAAAAACGCCTTATTGTGGAATAAGTGTGATGTGTGATACCCCTGATGCCTAGGAGTAATTTAATTTTGTGCGCTTCGTTTTTCATCTTAATCTTTTAACATTTTACGAAATCAATACTTCAGTTTGAGGATACGAGAAATTGATTGCATGTAACTGACAGCTCTGTCCAAACTCGGATTAAGTACATATTCGTTTTATCGTTTTTGAGGTAGGTATCTACCACCAAAATAAGGAGTAGTCTGTAGGTTACTGTTGAGGCTGCCTTTGGTTTTTAGTTTTTCATACACACGAAAAGAGGAATACCTACGATAGGTTTATTTACTACCTATACATTTCCGATTCATAGAATAATTCACAGTACTTGAAAAAATTAAGTTGTCACACTTATTTAAAATATTTTATGATACCTATCGATAGGCTAAGCCCGAGTTGTGGAGCAGTCAGTTGCTTCAAAAAGAAATTTTACCGGAAAAATTAAAATAAAACGCTCTATTCGTGTACCCTTACTGGGTATTAATTCCATAGGTGAGATTCTATGCATTTATCTGCTCATTCTTATCACATGAATACTATTTATTAGGGACTCAATTGGGGACTCCTTTCTTCAACGTCCACAATAGAACTACTTTCTTTAAATTTCGTTGGAAATAGATTTGAGGGTTTTGGTTTATTATTTCAATAACGAACTTTTGTAATCGACCGGAAAAAAATACCCCCCTCCCCCTCAAATTTGTTGGTTTACGTTTCAAGATACGTAGATCCCAAAAATCAAATAAAAAAATGCTATAAATGGTCACCAAAAGGTTTATTATTTCTGAATTTGATAGCCCTTCTACGCAAATCATTCTTCTGTAATAGGTGGTGATGTAAGTTTTATGTAATTGTAAATGATACGTCCACAGAACTTGGCGAATCGCGTCCCCCAAAGAGTTCAACATCTCCAGAACCACACAATTTTACGCTTTATGGGCCAAAAAGTTTAGAAAAAATGTTGGAAAAAAACGGCAGCTCAAAAAGGAGAGAAATTAGCCTCAGCGGTCCCACAGCTGATTAGAGCCATTCCAAACTTTGTAATTATATTCTAAATGTTTCATAGGAGCTCCACTTCAGGTTCCAGCACCAAAAGTTGATTAAGAAACAAATTAGGCTCAGAGGTCACTCACTGGATCAGAGCGCTTACGTGAACTGAAATTCTATTATAAATATCCCAAAGGAGCTCCATTTCGAATTTCAGCTCCGTAGGTTGGTTAAGAACAAAATTCTTTCATGGGCCTCTTTGCGTAACGCATCTTCGCGAATGATTTGTGTAATAAAATTTCGTGGTGGTTGGGCGAAAGGCTGGCTCAGTCATCAGTGCCTACATAGATATAGGCATTTAAGGAGAAAAAATTAATGCAATTAATTAATACATCTACACTTTACTAGTCTCCCCGATCTAGGTATAACGACATAGGTATAGCTACCAGCTACCAACTGAAAATTTAAGAGATAAAATAAATCACCAACCAGTGTTTCACTAGTCCATCCGTAGGGACAATAAATATACAACTCGAATTCGCAGTCAGAATTTATTGGAATTATATCAGCTCGTATCTACAATCGCCTATACTATTTTCAGCCTATAATTTACGAGGCTAATATAATGTGTTCCGTTTTCACAAACATTTACACATTCTCGCGGTAATTAATGGAATTTAGCGCGTATGGTTTCATTCGTAAAGTTCTGGCCTATAGGGTGAGTGAATGGATTAACGTACAGCGACCCGGGGAGTTTCATTCGATTCTTCGGGATAATTTCTATAAATGACAACCAAATAATCATACCTGTTAGCTTGAAAGTTTTCGAGGTCTCGAGTTTTGAATATTTCAGCTCTTAAATAATAGGGTCAATAAAAAGTCAAGTAACCAAAGTTTCAAAAAGGGCGTTTTCAAGATAAAACCCCAGAAGTTTTTCTCACAACATTTCCTTATGTTTTCCGGGGTGCTGACTCCGAATTTGAGGTTTGCCCCTCATCCGAGTGTGGCGTAGGTATGTTCAAAAATTGCAAAAAAATCTTTAAAATGTCGGACTATTTTCACTTTTTTGCTTATATTCCTTGAAAACTATGCAATTTTCGAAGTTGGTCACTGTACACGACGTAAAGTGAACAAAAACCTGTACGAAAAACGCTCTAGTTAACTTCGAATTGTTTACCACCAGAATTGGACAGCATGTTGAATAAACGTAATTTTTTCGATGCTCGACGAAACAGTTGAAGTCACATTTAACAGTTCGATTTACCTCATAACAACTTTTGAGTATAAAACTCATTATTCGTCTGGTTTCCACTACTATTAGGTCGCTTGTCATAAGTGGCAAGAAAACTGCCTTATGAAAGCAAATTCATTGTTTACCAGCAATTTATTAATTTCCTACCAAACGATTACAATTCTTATACGATTACAGCGTGATGTGTAGTAAGGAAACACTAAATCCTTAGAGCATAGCAAATCGTCATTTTAACCTTCGACAAACTTCTCTATCTCAAGTTAGAGAAATCAAGGAAAATCTCTGAAGCGGTTGTCCGCCCTCGTGAATGTACGTCTGGGGCCATGTTACCACTTGAAGTACAAGTTTATGGGCGTTGTGGGTTCATCATGGAAGGGAGTAGCCTAACCGATCTGTTCAACCTAATTTATGCTGTTCTCAGTACAGAAAAAATTATGACCATTTACGCCTATGCTAGAGATGTTAGAGCCCACTTCCTTGCTCATCGAGCTCTGACCTCGCTAACATTGAATATTATTCAGTTTTCGCAATCTGAAATAAAACAAGTGTTGTATGGCAGGTGGTGGCTGTGTGATCGATCAGATATCCTGAATAAATTAAGAATTCTGTATATAATTAAGAACAGGAATGCGTTAAGGAATTAACTCAAAAGTTCAACTCAACTTCAAATTTTCACAAGCCGAGGTCCCACTGCAAAGCTTTGGTTTCAATACATCCAACTGGTGACGTTGATAATGAACTTGGAGCCTGGGCCATCTGATCGACTGTTAAACCCGCAGAGTCCAGCCTTGGCTACCCAACCTAGTAATTACTGCACTGGTTCAAATAATATGGTCCACATATATGTACCGCTGTATCCTTTTTCTTATTCCTTTAATTAGGTGCCTAACTCAAATGCGTGGTTGTTTCGTTGTATATCTACTACATTCCCCTCTCTTTATTTCACAGGTGACACGCTACCGACTCTTTGACCGACTGTGCCCTTTGCTATATTATTGCAAAAGAGAACCGATGAAGTTTGTTCACATAAAATTTTACTTCTTCAGCCATTCTTCCCCTCTAGCGTTGACATGACTTGAATAGTTAGTTAGGTGGATGGTACAAACACTGTGTACTGGTCCCTCAATGGCGATCGGGAATTACAACTGATTATTTGTAGAAGAAACCAAGGGAATAATGAGTTTTAGGCTCAAAAGTTGTTTTGTGCGTGCTACCATTTTCTTAATGTTAGTTTTCAACTTTTCCTCCTAACAGCAAAAAATGACGTTTTTTCAACAAGCTGTAGCGCCAACTCTGGTGGTTCAAAATTAAAAGTTAACTAGTGCATTTCGTGGAGAGTTTTGTCTACTTTAAATCTTACATAACAGTCATTTTAGAAAATTGCCTAGTTTTCAAAATATTAGCAAAACAATGGGAAAAGTTAAATTTTTTTTAGATTTTAAAATTTTTTTGAACATACGACACGCTCGGATCAGGAAGCGAACCTCAAATTCGGATTCAGCACCCCGAAAAAATGAGGAAACGTTGACCAAAACTTCTGGGGTTTTTTCCTCGGAAAACCCTTTCTTTACTGGACTTGAAGCGGAGCTTTTCGGATCAACTGGCCCACAAATGTAATTTATAACCCAAGTTTCGTACACTTTGGTTCGGTAGTTATGGAAAAAAGCTATGGATGGCGGACGGATTTTTTAATTCGATTTGTGGATTCTGCGCATCTTGAAACGTAAACTGACAAATTTTGAGGAGGGGAGAGGATTAAAAATTTGTTTCCTTGATCGTT
Source organism: Adelphocoris suturalis (assembly GCA_030762985.1). Classification (NCBI taxonomy): domain Eukaryota; kingdom Metazoa; phylum Arthropoda; class Insecta; order Hemiptera; family Miridae; genus Adelphocoris; species Adelphocoris suturalis. Next base: position 33,541,791 of record CM061046.1, read on the forward strand.
TACAAAGGTTGATTATTGAGAATAATCATTCGCCGCACGTCCGAAGGTTTTTTCCAAAACTACTGAAGCGAACTTTATGATAACATCGGCTGGGAATGTGTCAGTAACATCGGTATCAATTTTGCTCAACCGTAGAGCGTAGAATTTAAGGGCTGAAATATTTAAAATCGAGATCTCGAAAACTTTCATGATAACAGCAATGTTTTTTGGGGTATCATAGATATCATTCCAAAAAATTGAATGAAACCACACGGATCGCTTAACGTTGATCCGTTCCCTCTCTAAAGGCTACAATTTTGTCAGGGAAAAAAATAAAGGAGGAGGAATTAACAACATGAGAACAAAACATAACTGGAACTCTGTAAAAATTGCGTTATAAAGTACGACGATTGTAGGTAGTTGTTTAGTTGATCTAATTCTAATGTAATTCTCTCTTCACTAAATTGAGTTTGTTATAACTCTCGTCACCTAGAGATAGACTTGTGAAGCGTAGTTAGGTGATTTATTTTACCTCATAAAATTTCGGTTGGTCGTTACCTACTTAAATTCTATTATACTTTGATCTGGGGGACTAGTAAAATGTAGACGTATTGTTGACAAAGTCAGCCTTTAGCCCTACCACCACGGAATCGCGTTACGAAAATTCTTTACTTTAAGGGACCCGTGAAGCAAATTTCTTTCTTAATTAGGTAACCTACGGGGCTGAAATTTGAAATGGAGCTTCTATGGACATCTAGAATATAATTTCAAAGATTAGAATGGCTCTGATAAGCTATGGGACCTCTGAGGCTAATTTCTTTCCTTTTCGGCCTACCCTTCTTAACGACATTTTTCCTAAATCTTTCATTATTTATTAAAAATCGCAAAACTGTGGGATTCTGGAGCTGTAAAGGTTGCCTGGTTGCCGTTTGGGAGGCGCGAAGTGCGGTTAGTTAGACGCTCGAAGGCTAATATTTTTTCGTAATCGACCAAAGGCGCTCAAATATAAGACGGAGTTCCTCTGTGGCACTTTGAAAACAATGAGGCGCTCTGATCAGCTGAGGTTTTTTAATTTGTTCTGCTTTATTATTTTCAATAATTTATTAATCTTTGTAGGTAATCAACAAAAACAAAATTAAATAAATAAATAAAATAAAATGCTAAAACATGGAACGATTTCTTCCCTCTAATTCGTAAATGTAAATAAATTTAAAACTACGACATAAACGAGTGGAGAACGATTTTTGTCCGATGAAAACTAAAGAAGTTTCATTTCCCCAGCAACGGCTTGGTTGTACGTGAAAATCAAAAGAAAAAATTTCATGACACATCCGCGTAACGTTTTTCGCTAGTTAGTCCAAGGCTAAAGCATGTTCCATGCTAAAACCGAAAGCGAAAATGTTGATCAAAACCGACAGGAGCGTACTCTGAAGCCAAACAGACATTTTTATTGTGATAAGGTAGGGTAACGTAAAAATGTAGTTGGTACTTTTTGAGCACTATGCGCTTGAAATCAACTATCATAGCATGTGAAGGAAAATATCACTAAAAATGACAAAAAACCACAAAAAATATTTGAATTTATTAGCAGAATTCTATTTAGGTAAATAAAGTTCAATAACTATATAAAGTAGAACATTCAAAAATTCGTACAAAGAATCACGCTAGAAAATGTATTTGAATTGCATTAAAATAAGTGAGTCTAAAAATTAAAAATCAACAAAAATTGAAAAAAAAAAAAAAAAAAAAAAAAAAAAACCGGAGAAAAACTGAAAATCTAAAATCTCTCATTTTGAATAGCAGAAAATTATTTAGAAAAAGTTTTGTTGTCATAAAATCAACAGTCAACAGTTTCCTCGCTCTCTAAAAGCTAATATTGCTTATACTTCCAAACGATTCAACATGCATTTAATACAATACTTCTCAAAAAATCGCTCATATTATGATCATGATGCATGACCTTAACTTTTTGTATTGTGCTCAATAACACAAGACAATTCAAACCATATTCAATAACCTTAAGACAGTAACCTTACAGACAAAACGGTTGGAAATACTGTCATTTGAATGTTAAATTTTGATGATTCAACTCGGACCCTCCGTTTTGATAGAAGGTATTCCACTCCCGCAAAGCCCCCGGTGCGCCCCTCCCTCAAAGATGTCCTGAATCCGCTCCTGGTGGGATAGTTAAGATGAAAGTAGGATTTTAACCGAAGAGATAGTATGTTACTGGTTAAGTGAAAGTGTTCCTTCCTAGTAGTGATGTTGTTTTATTTTGTATCAGACTGACTGATGATGGGGTACTTCCCGAAATATATATCTCATAATTTAAAAATAGAGTGTAGAGCTGAAGTCTAATTTCAACCGCTCAAATTAATAGTAAAACATAAATGAAAACTATATTCGTACCACACATCACCACATCAAGTACGAGGCTCACTTTAAACACTCAGGCAGGTTAGTTACAGATTTCTGAATTGTTGATAAAGAATTGCGAAGCATTTAACAGGAGGAACTCTCAGAAGGACTAAATTCAGTTCTGTGGCTAGGCGGGTAAGTAGTCGATTTAATAAATAGTTGGTCGCTACAAAAGGCACATGATGTATATTTACGGCTGTTTCACTGGGGTGCTGAGATACCCACTTTCTCCAGTCGATCAACTCCAAACGTAGTTTTTGAATAAAGTACATGTCAATAATTGAGAATCGACAAGACCCAAGCAGGGAGACTAATTTGTTTCTTGATGACTTCATAAACAATATCCTCAACTCGATGAACCATATTGAAACCCAACCTCTGGAAGACGTGTGCTCACCATCTAATGCACAAATAATCATTTGCAGAGTTTTTTGTTTTAGGCTGGTTGACCTACACGAATTTTCTATAAATAAGTTCTCGAATACGAGATAGTTACGTAGACTGACTTGAGTTGGTAGAAATTTAAGTGATACATAAATCTGTTATTCCCAATCCCATTGTTGTTTAACAAATTGAGAAATAATGAAGTGATGACGGAATGAGTAAGAAGGACGAGCACGAGTTGTAGGGAGGATGAGGATCGTCTGGGGAAGGGGGGGGGGGAGGGAGGGTCCGTAATTATAATTCTGTCTGCGGTATTTTCAGCGGAAGGCCGACGTACGTTGTTGAATTAAAATAGGCCGGTGAGGTGGCGAGAGGGGGAAGGAGGGTAGCCCCGCAAATAATAAGGACAGACCCGGTTGCTGGACGGGGAAAGCAAGATGAACTCTTTTATGCAAGTTATCATAAAATGAAATACCAACAAAAAAAATTTTTTCTTAGTCCTCGGCGGGGGTAAAAATAATACGAAATAACACCAAGGTACACGTCGTAAGTTTTTCATAAAAAAAGAAGAAAAACTAGAGTTAATTTGTGTGGTTGGATGGCGTGAGGGGTGGCGCCTGCGCTTTGCGCCGTTACTGACATAGCCGCGCCCTGAAAGCACCAGTTAGCCCCTGAGAGTGCTCGGGGCCTAAGGCTCAGAGGGTTACGTGAAGGGGACGCGTTGTTTGAAAGGGGTTAACCTGTAGTGGAATAAAATATGTGTGCAGTTGATGGGACGATGCCGCGGATCCGACTTCTCATCCACCGAACAGTAAGTGACACTTTCATCAAACCACACCAAGGTCTAATGCACGATAGAAAAATGTATATTGGGGTTTCCACGTCGTTTTATTTCACGTCTCAGGGAGGAGATGGGTGGGTTTCGGTTGCCGTCGTGTGTTGCGGGTACTGTATAATCTCGCGCCGTGTTACCCTACTCGATCGATATCTTAGTGCGGGGTACGGTTTCGGCTGCCAAGGGGCGGCTGAGGGGTGGAATGCTTAAACTCTGTAAATATACAAAGCTTTTTCCCGGACCAGGCAACGGGTTTTCATTGCCTCCGCCGGTTTTATTTGATCAATTCTCGGCGTTCCCACCTTTCCCGTCCCGTTCAAAAACCCCTCTTTTTGTTTCGTTCATTCTGTTTGATTCGAACAATTTTTTTTCGGTCCACCACTCCCTTGTCTCGGTATATCCTAACCAACCGCACTAGCAAATTGGAACCTCCTGGCCCCACCTCGTTCTGACCTCCGAATTTACAGGAGCTGAAGTCTTGTAAATTTAACTTAACACAGCCCTGAGTCTTGATACCTTTCCTTTCCCCTGAAAAATTCATCCTTAACGCCCTTTCTCTCGATTGTGGACGTCAACCCAAACGTTCCAACAAGTTTTTGTATAATTTGGAGATTCCCAGCTTTCCTCACTCCTTAACAACGGTTGGGAACACAGTGGGTAACGCATTCATCACCCTCATTGAATTTTTAGGGACGACAGCGCTTACTCGATCCTTTTCATCACCAACTTTCAACTGAACCTCTGTTGAACCAGACATATAAAGCCCACACCCTCATTTTAACCTACTTTGAATACACTTCAAATGAAGCCGAAATAAAGAGCTAAACAACAAATTTCTTCATTGTATTTATATGAAAACGTTATACGAACATGATGATCCATTAATTTACGTTAAATGGAGAATTATTATGAAGGTACTCCTGGGCCTTTGCACCCATCTTCTTCACTTTTGTTTTGTCAATAGAACTAAACCGTATGGAATTAAACCTCAGTATACTTACAATATACTGCCAAATATTCACGAAATGAGTCAATCCCACCTCAATTTAAAAAAATTAAACAACGTTCCTAACCAACATGCAAAATCGTTAAAATGTAATTTATGGGTGAGTGCAAATAGTTTATTATTATAGCCATTCAATTTGACATTATAAAATTACAAATTTTTATTACCTATACAATTAGAATTATAAATTTATAATATACATTTAGGTAGATTATGAAATTGGAATTATAAATTCTTCTTTGTTGAAAATGGAAATAAACATCAAAATACAGAAATCATTGGCTGCAGATACACCTGATGGATGTCCATGTGACGACAAAAAATTGAGATATTGTCATTGTTTTAGTATTTTTGCTCACAAATTCGAAGAAATTCACTGTTTTAAAATGAAAACGCATGCTGTAATAGAAACGAAGGTTAAAAACCAATGAGTAGCAATCTAAACTTTAGCAATGATTAGCTTTTAACTAAATCTTAATTAAAAACATGATGTCATTATATTCTACGAATTTTATATCATGGAACCAATGTAGGATTTTTATCAAACAGTAAAGTAATATCCTGATTGTAGCATCTGCGAGCTGAAGCAAAATGGTTTATGATTCGAGAAATTTTTTTTGTTTAATGTTCATGGGTCATAACGGTACAAAACATTGATCGTAACATCTCGTTGAGAAATTGGTATCACTCATCAAGGTGTAATGCGAAAGGGCAAAACAAGGGTGGGGACGGGGCGTAAACCGAAGGGTCTCCTCCCTCAATTTCTATTTTCCTTCAATCATCCTTCCTGAAAATATATGTAAATATTGAACAATTTACTATATTAATATTACTAGTAATAACAATAAAATTATTATGATTTGATTTAGCTTGTTGAGAGTTAAAATATTGTATTATCTCTTCTCCGATTTTGCCTAGAAATACGTACCAAGTACCACCATATTAGTTTGACTTCATTTGTAGTAAAATATCCGTCCGATAAAGCATGATGGAAAATCATTGGATTATTTTCAAGGAACCGAGCGCAGGTTATTCGTTCAGCTCCGTTCGCGATGACCCGGTTTTGAAGGGGATTAGACGGGAGGGTTGGTCACCCGCTGGGTGGGATACGACGGAGGTAATGTCGAGAACAGTTAGGTTATCCTACTGGGAAACCCCCCTGAATCCTCCTACCTCCATTTCGCATAGCTAACTGGAACTCTGATCTCAAACTACCAGTGTCAAGTCTCCTATTTTGAAAAATTGTTGTTCTTATCACTAAAGCTGATTGTCTCCGTGAACACCAATGATTTCATATTTAATACTATATGAGTCGCTATTTTTTTAATATAAGTACCTACCTACTTAATTTATAAACTTGAAACAAATCTCAAATTCATCTTTCTAATGGTTACCTCAAACTTTAAAATAATATACCTAATGCTAAGATCAAGTTGGAAAAAGATAAATACTTGTAAATAAATAACAAAAAATAAATTGTATCAACAAGAAAGATGATATATGCACACCTAAAGATTCATTCATCTCATTTCTTCATCTTCTCATTTCATTTATACACCATCATCTTTCTTGTTTATAATTAACTATCAGCACTATTTTATATATATATCATTTCCAAGTCGAATGAAACCTTTCCAAGTCAAATGATACCTTATCCAAATCAAATTCCATGCGAATCGCAGGTGTTTACCGGAAATTAATTTGACGAACTGGAAATTAAATGAATTAGTTTATTATTGGATTGTTATTTTGGAGTAGATCTCGACTTAGTAGAAAATATGTTAATTTGAGGAATTTTGAAATGTTGATTGTGATGTGATGTGGCTTACTCGCCAAGCCTTGACGCATGGAGAAACATGTGCGGCCAATAATATGGGAGTCCCTATGTCCTATTTTTGAGGCTAACGAGTGTTTGTTTTCCTTTTTCGAAAATAGTCTGTATTTCTGACTGAATCCCAAAGATGTACCTAATTAATTAATTCAATCCTCTTACATATTTATTGCTTATTATACAGAAATATGCTATTTGGTTCGGAGCACAAATCATTTGGTTCGAAAAAGGATTCATTTGATTTGAAAAAGGATTCATTTGATTTGGAAAAGGATTCATTTGGTTTGGAAAAAGGATTCTTTGATTTGGAATAGGTTTCATCTGGTTTGGAAAAGGTTTCATTTGGTTTGGAGAAGGTTTCATTTGACTTGGAAATGCTATATACATATATATAAAAAGTGTGAGGATTTAATTATGAGGCTATACATGTGCTATTCTCCAATACATTTGGATTTTTCTACATGTATACAGTCATGTTGGGAGCTATTGGTATGTTCCATAGAAGTTGCTTGCAAAACTTTGAGGGGTGCCTGAGCGTCCCGGTGGTTTTCGATGCGAGAGCGGCGTAGACATATTTCACGTTTTTCGTTATGAAAAATGTATGGGGTTTTTTTTTTTTTTACTCGAGAGCTCTGAGTTGTTGGTGTTTCTACAAATTACCATTGCTAATATCAATAAATGAACACCCTTGCGTGGTTCAGTGAAAAACACTATAAATGAAGTATCAAACGTTACATTTAATTACCATTTATTCTCATATAATGAGCGTGATAGTACATGCTTTTGCGTACCTGCTCAAAAATTCGAGTAGTAGGCCTTCTTCCATGAAGCGTAACGTAAATTCCGAGTCTGAAATAAAGGATAGTAGTTGTAGTTACCTACCATTCGAAAAACCAAAGTTAGTGCGTATTGCTCTGATTTGCACGTGTGCGAGCGCAACATGTCATATTTTAAGTCTTTGCAAATAATTGAGGGATATCATTTAACATACAATCCGTTTACCATAGATAGAGCCATCCTGTTTTCAGGGTGAATTCAGATGTGTTAAAAAGTTTTTTTCAAAAGTGGATCTAAAATGGAGAAAAACACCGTGAAGCACTATTTCCTTCCTCAATCCGTATTAGAGATTAGGAAAAAAAAAAAAAAGATTTCCCCTAGAAAACCAAGTTTTTAGCTTTGAAATCCCATATTGTTGACTAATAGAAGTAATAGAAACTAATTTCTATTATTGACAATATTTTCGAAGTCTACGGATGTTGATCCAGGATCTTGATACATGAATAGTCTTGAATAATAAAAATTATGTGTAAATCTGAATCTAAAACTGAAAAAAAAAAAAAAAAAAGAATAAAATAAAATAAAAATAAAATTAGAAAAAAAAATAAAAACAAAATAATATCAATAATAAAAAATGAATAGAGAGAGAGAGAGAGAGAGACAGAGAGAGAGAGAGAGAGAGAGAGAGAGAGAGAGAGAGAGAGAGAGAGAGGGAGACAAAAAGTTGGGGGTGTATCAGAATGTGTTTTTCATTCCACACAACGTTTTGTCTGTACCCCTCAGCGGATTGGGAAAATATCAAAATCAAGGAGTCAACTACCTTATTATTGAAAATAATTTGTAGGCCATAAATTAGATATCGAAAATGTTTATGCTCAGTAAATTACGCTCCGGTTTCAATAAAACATGCTGTAATCAGCGTAATAGAAATGGAAAACAGTCCTAAAATTGGGTTTCATATATCAAAAGAATAGACTTGGACAAAGTTATTTAACTTGAATGTTTAAAATTGATGTCCACAGCAATGTTGCCCATAACAAGTGCTCAAATTTTAGATAAACAACAAAATCAGCTCCCAATATGTTTACCCAAAACTAGGAATTTTAGTTTTTGAAATGTGTTTGGATCACATTTATTTTTTCGACTCTACTATGGATTTTACAAAAAGTCCGCATATACGTAAAATGACGTTTCTTATAAATGTATGGGTTAGCGGAGCATTATGGTTTGAAATTAAATCTTGAAATTTGGAGCTAGCTTTTAATTTGGCACTTGTAGTGATAGGAATTGTCTCTATATTAAGAATAAAACTGTTACTGTAGCTTTTATTTGATTGCCAAGTGTAATGGTGAGGAAGCAACACTTGGTCTAAGCTTAGCGGCAGGGACCGCGGTTCGATTTCTTCCGGGCCGAAGGCATAAAGTTTTATTTGTCGTTATTGGCGACGCCACATTGTGACACCCTAAGAGCGAAAGGGGCCGCGGGGCGTTAAAGCCAATAAAAGTAAGGCCCATTGCATTGTGTCATAGCTCCCTTGAGATCCAGATCTTCTACAACTGCTGGCCTCAGGCCACTAGACTTCCCTCGCTCTACCGCTAAAATAGGGAAGTGGAGATTTTGTGATCAGTTTAAAATAAATATCCCAACAACCAATCTAGGCATGACATGGTGTGAGTATCGTAGGGTCTACAATGACGTCAAATAATTTGTTATCTACAACGAAATCGGATGTAAAATAAAACCTCCTACTATCTCTTTCCTTAGAAAAAAAGTTTGAATAATGCTTCTAATATCACATGATACTGCGTGTACGTTTGGTAATTCCGACATTGCGCGTAATTACGCCTTTAGCCAGGCCATAACGCATAATGCATCAACGCTGGCGTCCAATGTGTGATACCTGCGTTCCATAGCGATGCTATTCGTAAAAAAATACCTATCTAATTGCGCGTTAATTTAATATGATTTTATGCAAGCAGAAAAGTAATTCATTTTGAATGCATCAATGTATGGGCCAATTTAATTTAATTTACGACAGGAAAGGGGGTGCTTTATGATGAAACCTAACAAAAAAATCCTTCTTCTAGCCCTTTTTCTAGTGAATAACAGCTTAAAGTAATTAAATTAAGATATTTGGGAAAAAGATGTGCTGAAAGATGTATTAAAATTTCATTGAAATGAGCTAAAATTGATAACAAATGCATAAATTATTGAAAATCCTAAAACCAGCCGAATATTATATTGATTAATTTTGCCATTATTTAATAGGTCTGTACACAAAATGCTTGGGAAAAAAATAAATAAATAAAATGAATACATGAAATAAAATAACATAAAAATGACGTCAAAGTATACGAAAATTTGTTTATATACATACATTAATTGATATGTGCTGATGTATTTTTGATGACTAAGACTATGAAAGCAGCTAAAGACATCTTGATTGACATCTTGACAAGCTAAAGACACACACACACACACACACACACACACACACACACACACATATGTATATATGTAGTCAATTTTAATTTTTCTTTGCTAATTAGCGGAGAAAAGCGTGTTTTAGTGTGCCTGTGTGCTGTGTGTACCTGCAGTGTTACTTTAACTCACAAATTTGAGGTAATTTGTTACGATAAATTCTATTTGATTTTAGGGGTAAAACTGGTTAGCTTAAGTGTAAAACTCGGTTATAACGGGGTTCGGGAGATCTGCAAATGTTACTATTTGATTTAGCGTATAACAGTATGTAGAAATCGACCCCAAACTCGTATTAACATGTATCATGTTTTAGCCCTGGGGTCCTAGCGAATTTTGCGAGTCAATTTTTTTCCGCGCACGAAATTAATTACAGTGATTTCCGCCTACAACCGAGTCGTTGCTAGGGAAATGGTACTTCGTCGTTTTTCATCCCACAAAATTCGTTGACCATTCGTTCGAAAGCTCTCGATTTATCCAACAATATTATGTTAACTACGGCGAAGTGCGTGTCCAACAAACTGAGTTATGAGCATGGTTATATAAATAATTGTTTACACACAGGTGATCATTCTCAATAATTGATGTTGTGAACATGATTGCAACCGCTTGTTAATTTCTGATGTTTTCATAGAATTTCGAATCAATATCGAGGAGAAAACATGATACATGGTTGAAATTTTTGGTTCTAGAACAGAAATAATTTTTTCATAAACTGCCATTTTTCAAGAAAACAGTTATTATTTCAAAGAGTAAGAAAGGAATAGTCATTTAATATTTTAAAAAATTTAAATTGATGTATTTATACGTATATATTATGCTTATAACATAACATACTTTTTCGGTATGTTATCTAAACCTCCAAGCACTAATTGAAATAGTAACTAGATTTTAAACCAAGCCGATTTGGAATTGCGGGATGGACATCAAATGCAACATTTGCGCGGATAATAAGCTGTTGTCGTAAGAGTGGAAGGATTTATTATTTAGTTGATTGAAGACTACAGCGGCAAGGCTAGCTACCGAGTCTGATGTAATCAATATGGTCTTGGTTTAAGATACTGACATCATTTATAGATTATGATTGGTCGTTTCTCAGACAATCTTTCGGAAGATTTTGAAAATTTTCTGAACTTGGTGATCACTCACTCGTAAAATTTATCTACATTCAAAAGCTTATCAAGGGGTTTCTACGCGCTTTTTGAACGCTTTCACCTGTCGAACCAACAGTATGCGTATAGGCCCAAACGAAGATAAGTGACGGCGGAATGGGTTACCCCTTCTTAAGCTGGACTAGCTAAATGGATTTTGAAGTTATTGAAAAGCCAATGTTTCCCCTTCCATGACTTGTCATTCAATAATTTTGATTGATTGCCTATTACAACGTTTTAGGGCTTAAAGTGATGGAATATACTGAATTGGCGTTGAAACATTTCTGTAGGAAATATGTTAGTTGTAAAGGTAAAAGTATGGTACTTGAGTATTAACAATGTTGTTTGGAATTTAAATCAGTTGTTTCTTATTTAGTTGAGCTCGCGAAATTCATTTGTAGGATGTTAGAAGTATGAAGTCTGTTTGAATACTGTTCCCAGTCCCCATGGTATCAATGGCGGCTTAATTCAGGTACTTTCACCAACAGTAAGTTTCAGAAGTTGTTATTTTGTTGGTTCATCCGTAGTTCCACTTCGTGGTAAAATTGTGATATCACAAAAGTTCATGCATTTGTTTATAATAGGTTAGGTCTTAAAATAAATGATAGGTTCATAAATAAACGTACTTACTTTCGTTTGTCACACTATCTGGTGTAGAGCCCTTCAGAGTATGTTTCTTGAGCGTTTCACAGGATATTCTGTATACAGTTTAACTTAGTAGTGAAAACCTAATATCATAAGTGAATGGCAAGCGCAAGCGCGTAATATCATAAGTGAATGGCGCAAGCGCGCCACACACACAAACACTCTCTCTCTATCGCGCGCGCACGCTCGCATGCATGCACGCTTTTTATAAGATCTCTTTTGCTGTTGTTCCACGGGAACCCAAATATAATTGAGAGCGTTGATAACCATAACCATATGAATCGTTTTAGATTGTTAGGTAATGTTATCACGCCAAGGCCTGATCTCACGCTTACGACTAGGAGCCCTCATTATGTATTATATATTCTTCATAGATCCATTGGGGTTGAACTCAAATCACCATTACAATATAGCCGAGCCGCTTACAAAAAGAAAATAGATAGTTGGTTGATAGGGATAGGACTTGCTGAATCGGAGAACATTATTCGGAGTATATATGTATAGACCATGAAACCAGACTGTAAATATATGTAATTAGGTACCAAAATTAAGTTTGTAATTATCTGAATTAATGCTTGGCACTGCTCTTGCGGGGCACCACGGGCATTTGCCTATTGCCTTGCAACAATGTTGTTTTAGTTTTATATTACATATGTAAATTTATTATAATGAGAGTGTAATGTACAACTTGAAATAAATAAATAAAACACACACACACATTTTTTTTTTTTTTTTTTTTTTTTTTTTTTTACAAAACTCCCCTCAAAGGCGGAGGGGGCACACCATTAAATTGAAAAATGAACAAATAAAATAAAAAAGAAGGGAGGACGCCCAGGTTTACCCGACGCCGGCTCTAGGGATAAGGGAAGTTCCAGGACGAGGAGGAAGAATGAAATGAAAGGAAGTGCCCCTATAGAATGACCACCAGTTCAAGTAAGAACCCCTCAGGACGCGGGTGGTGATACCACGGAGTACTCCTGCAGAGATGCCCAACTCGAGTAACTCCGTGGCGCCACACCCCGCGCCATGACACAGTCGCGGCAATGACCTTGATGTTATTAGGTGCCACTCCTTTTAGCTCAGATATCGCTTGGCGCAGATCATTTCTATCATATTTACTTTTCTTAGCCCGCCAGGTCTGCTCCATGTCCACGCTGCCACTGACAACCTGGACATCCAGGATTATGGCAGACCCATCGGGCTTGATTGCAACGATATCTGGCTTCTTGCCCCGGTCACTCGGCATGTGGTATAGTCTCTCCCTTTCGACATCCCAACCGCTAGATGACAAAGCACCTGCTATCTGCTTGGCAACCGCATCGTGACGTAAAATGTGGCCACCCTGAGTACGAGGACACTGCTGCACTACATGATACAGATTCTCATTTTTACCCCGACAGGCACGGCAAAGGGTGTCAACTGTCCCGCGACTACTCCTCGAACACCTCACCGAGGTGGCTAGTGTAGCCACCCGGACGGCGTGAAAATGGCGATAGTCGCGGGCTTCAATGGGTAGAAATGGGGGATTCAGAGCACTGTCGGAGTTCTTTACCATCTACTGACTCATGCAGTGCAGCAGCGAACTCAGCAGATGAGCTGGGTTTTGGAGCAGTTGGTGTTGCTCGATCGCACCACAACAACTGCTGCCGGACAAAGTCCAGGTCAGCAGCAGTGCGGGCTCGAGCCCCTAAGGGCAAGCAGGCGCTGGCGGCGTAAAGATGGGATGCTGGCAGAAAGAGAGACAATACCGAGCCCACCGGCCTTGACCGGTGCGTGGATGTAAGCACTTGGGACACCAGGTGGAAAGCCTAGCCAAGAGCGCACAGCAGAGCGAACTTCACGATCTAACTCAAGCAGCCTCCGTGCAGTAAGCCTGCCAAAGACTAACCCATAGGTTAGCTTTGGCAGTAAGTACGTGCGAAGGAGGCGCAGCTTCTGCTGTGGCTTCAATGAAGCCTTGGTGACACGAGCTAATGCTCCACCAAGGTCCACACGGCTTGCGGCTATAGTGGCCACACCCATGAAGTCGACCCCAAGGTACCGCCAGACCTCCAACACGGATCGGGCGGGGATGGGTGTCTGTCCTAAGACAAAGCACTCCTCATCCACCTTATGTTGGCGGCCAGACGGGACCAAGGAGACCGACCCACACTTAGAAGGGTTGACCACTAGACCACACCTGGCTAGCAGCTCAGCAAAGGCATTGAGGGCGACCTGCAAGCCCTCGCGGGTTTCTGCGAGTAGGATAATATCATCGGCAAAAGCCAATGCACCTACTCGCACCCCAGGGGCGAGATCAAACCCTATTTCAGCTGGCAGCTTACCCAAGGCCGTATCCACGACCAGGTTGAAGAGGAGTGGCGACAGAGGATCCCCCTGGCGTACCCCACGCCCAATGACAACATCCCCCGACATCTCGCCTCCTGCCTCGAGGACCGTCACGCCTTCATGGTACAGACAGTCAACATACTCAATTAGACGAGCAGGAGCCCCGACACCACGAAGACAATCGGTCAGGGCAAAGTGGCTAACTGTGTCAAAGGCCTTAGCGTTGTCCAGAGCGGCAAGATGGAGCTGCCGTTTCTTGATGCGGGCAAGCGAAATGACAGTTTGGAGAACGGTTAGGTTCTCCGCTGTGCCATCTGCTGGCCGAAATGCTCTCTGGACGTCACCTATGACACCAGCAACTTGAAAGCGAGATGCCAGAATCTTTTGAAAGTGGCGGAAAACTACCGATGATATCGAAATCGGGCGGTAGCCTCCAGGCCCACTTCCTCCTTTCTTTGGGATGAAGATGGTACGGGCGCGGGTCAACGCTTTCGGGGGCCTTCCCGATAGAAGTAACAGGTTGAGGATAAGCAGCTTGACACTTTTTGGGGCTTTATTCCAGCATCGGGCAGAAATACCATCAGGTCCAGCAGACGTGGAGTTTTTGACACGGCACTTATGTGCCTCGTCATGAAGCACCGGCATGCACATAATGTCACGTAAGGAATCCCTGGTGGAAGCTGGGGGTACCACTGGCACACCAGGGTTGTGGCTGGGAGCACTCAAAAGTGGCTCCCAAAATTCCACAAACTCCTGGAGTGGGGGCAAAACTTGTTCATCCCCAGCTCCCTCCAGTACCTCCGCAGCTACACGAGCCGGATGCTTCCTCCACAACTTCTGGACCCGCTGGTATTTCTGCCTCCTTGCTTGCTTAGCTGCTTTGCGACCTCCACGGGGTACCGACACAGGAGGATGTCCTCCCTGATGCCCCGCCACGGTCGCATCCCCAACCTGTGGGAAGATCCTCTGTATATAGGCCGCGACCTCGTCTTCCAAGCCAACAGGCTTCTCAACAGCCCGCCTTGCCAGTTCCTGCAGGTAGGCACTCTCATAACCATCAATACGGCCTACCTGCTCCCCGAGCCTCAACACTTCAGTCTTCAAATCCTCGAGAAGACCGGAGGTCCCGGGGGAGGATTGCTGAATGGCGGGCTGTTGTCCCACGCCTGTCAGAGATGCGGGGGAGGCCCCACTGCTATTTGCCAGGATTGCATCCTGGACAAGCTGCTTATAGTGGGGCCTCATGCGAAGAGATTGGATGGCAGAAAGCGTGCGCATGGGAAAACGTGCTTGAAGGAATACATTAATATTTCGTACCCCATTACGCACAGCCTCTGCCTCCTCTGCCGCTATTCGCCGCAAATCCTCAGAAGCATACCTGGGCCGCTCTCGCTCTATATCAATCGCAGCGTTGGCCTGTACAGGATGCTTCTGCCAGACGTGGGCACTGAGGCCACGCTTGGAACTGAAGGCTCTCTCACAGTGGGCACACTGATGGAATCTCCAGGGGCATTGGAAGAGGAAGAAGGATAGGAAGAAGAGGAGGAAGAAGAGGGAGAGGAAGACCGACGCCCCTGCCTGGGGCGCCTCCGAGCGCCTCCCCTAGAACCCCGCATGCCAATGGGCATGGGGGGGTTATGAGGCTCGGCTGTGTTCGTGTTCATAACAAGGGAGACGTAAAATTGGGTCGGGAGACCTGTTGACACGAGCCTCCCCCCAGATCGCCATTGGGTCATTTTGCCACCCTCTGTTCATTCAGAGGGTGCCCGGGTTGCACGACGGGGACGTATGACCTTGACTTGGGTAGGGATTTGAAGGAGCTCCGAAGAGATAAAAACACCAACAGTTACCCTACCCCAGCAACCCAACACCCCACACACACACAAACACACACACACACACACACACACACACACATATAGACACACTCACATTTATTTAGTTTTGTTAAAAAGCTCCCCTCTAAGGTGGAGGGGGCACACCATTAAATTGAAAAATAAACAAATAAATAAAAAGGCGGGGAAGACGCCCAGGCTTATGCGATGCCGGCTCTGGGGATGATGGATGTTGCAGGAGGAAAAGAGGAAGAGATGGATGAAAGGAAGTGCCCCTATAAAATGACCACCAGTTGAGGTATAAGTTCTTGACGGGGGGGGGGGGGGGGGGATACCACGGAGCACTCCCGCTGATATGCTCCACACTTTTCCCGCACCACACCCCGCACCATGACACGGTCGTGGCCATAACCTTGATTTTATTAGGTGCCACTCCTATTAGCTCCATGCCATTAGGTGCCAGATCTGCTCCATGTCCACGCTGCCACTGACAACCTGGACATCCAGAATTATGGCAGACGATGGCGGGCTTGATAGCAACGATATCTGGCTTCTTGCCCCAGTCACTCGGCATGTGATACACCCTCTCCCTTTCGACACCCCAACCGCTGGATGACAAAGCACCTGCTATCTGCTTGGCAACCACAACATGACGTGGAATGCGGCCATCATGAGTACGAATACACTGCTGCACCACATGATAAGAGATTCTCATTTTTACCTCGACAGGCACGGCAAAGCGTCTACTTCGCGAACACCTACTGAGGTGGCTAAAGTTGCCACCCGGACGGTGTGAAAATGGCAATAGTCGCGAGCCCCAATTTAATTGTAGACCGGTTATTCGTAGACAAGTTGATTTTAGACCAGTTTATCCAAGAATAGGAGTAGATTACAGCCAGATTGACGAAAGATGAACTACTTCTTGGCTAGACAAACGGAAAAGAACTCTTAACCACGTTTTTTAAGAAATGCCACAGGGTGGCCAAATTTCATTCGCCAATTCAATCGTAAACACGATGGAATACAAGATTTGGATACACTGATTCGGAAAATTTGAGTAGGCTCCAGACTTGTCTTCCAGGGTGAGGCAAGGTAATCGGTTTATGCGCTGTTGTCCCTACCTATGAGTGTACCAACAATAATAAGCCTGTTGGAGAGACGATTTGGACGATCAGAATCGGTTATAAAAGAGTTGGCAAGACAGCTTTTGAAGTTTGGTCCAATAAAAGAAGGCGATTTCAGAGAATTCATTCAATTTACTTCCGAAATTCAGAATTATGTAGTCACCATTGAAGTACTAGGCAATTTTGATTTCTTGATTGATCCATCTACGTTGCATAAACTAGTTGCTACCTTACTAATACCGCTGTACTAGCTACCTTACTCAGTACAGTGGGGGGAGTACCTATCATGGTTTGAAGATGGAATCCCGAGAATGAATGAGTTTGCAGCATGGATGGAGAGCTGTCAACTTGTTTACGAATAACTGGTCTACAATTAAATTGTTTCCGATGAACTTGTAAACCGTCAACTGACGTATGAGGTTCTACTGGATTACTTGGCCCAGGTCTACTATAATCAACTCATACCTTTGATCCTTCTAGCATTGGTTTGGGAACTGAATGAAATGATGGCAGTGGCACATCATTCTCTTTCATGTGTTAGACTGGACGAGAGACCAGGTTCTATGTTATCCTCAGGACGGGCTGCTTGGCTGGGCTCCATATCCTCTTCATTGTACTGGTTTGCAACAGAACGGTTGTGCCTCGGATGCTTGCACTTGTCTCTCTTACGAGATCGCTGGTGGACGCTGCCCCTCGATGATGAACTTCTTGCTTCGACTGCCTCCATCATTTGGTTGAGCTGTGTTCTCATCACCTCCATCTGTTCTAATATCTTCTAATATGGTTTATCGGGATGATCTTCTAATATCTTCGCGATGATCGGGAACTGGTGGATGATGCCTCAGATCGTGCATACAAAAAACCATCGGCACCGAAATTTTGTTCTCGATCCGGCAAAACTTTATCATTTCGTAGACACATTCCTCTCATCTTGATCTTTTTTTTTTGGACTGTAATTCCTACCATTGGTGCTCTCAAGAGATGGACCACGCAAATATTGACGATTGCCTTATCAATTTCCTTAAACTATAAAAAATATAAAGCTAGATCCAATAGTAAGTCCAAGTTTTCAGGAAAGTATAGTCATATTATTGATCGAATGTCTTGAATATGTTCAAAATCAAATAAAAATATTAATATAATGAGGTGGAGGAATATTGAAGTAGTATTTATGGTCAACCGATAGCACTCCCCTAATTAGCAATGTAAAAGTAAAATTGACTACACTGTTGGAAAAGTGAGATTTTGCATCTTGAAAAAATATTGGTTCTCATGGCTCAATTTCCAATTGATAAAACTCGAGGTTTCCAAAATTATGTAAAATTTGCTTTTCAGATGGATTTTTTATGTCTCAAACCTGAATTCTAAAAAAAGGTCAGGCATTTATCTGATAGAAAATTTAATGTTCTTTTCAACGATATCCTAAAATTTTAATTTACACAGTAAATTAAGGGAGTTGTGACAACTTTAGTGACGTGAATTCAAAATCACGAAAAAAATTGAAATTTAAAAAATCCGAATTTCAAGCGAGTTATTAGCGGCTACTGTTCTACTTCTTTGTGAACGTTATGTCATACGTGATTAGTGAAAAAAATTCATATGTTTGTAGTGCTTACTTTTGTAGTCACAGCCGACAAATGCAGACCATATTATTGAATAGAGATATAATTTATTCTTAAAAGGTTAATTATTGGAATATCCTTACACAAAAAATAATCTTTAACTTGATTATGCAAGTAAACACACAATGCCGGCGTGTTACTACCGCTCATAGTACCTAAAAAGGGTCGAGAGTCCGTAAAACAACTAAGGAGAGACTGATGTAAACAGTAAGGAAGAAGAGCCAGTTGGGAGGGCAGGAGGGGTTTTTGGTAGGGTAGGTATAGAAGTCGATATGATGGTAACCATGGGAACAGCGTGCCTTGCCACTCCCTAACCCTGTCACTCGGGGGTGGCGCAGTGTTCCCCGCTCCTCATCGTCTCCTTCTCTGTCAAAGACCCTCCTGCCCCGTTCTTCGGCAGTCCAGACGCACAGTGTCGGAAACCCATACTATGCAGTTAATAGTAATAATTAGAAAAAAGAAGATTTTTAAGCTAACTTTTGAAAAAATAAAAAATGGCTCTAAAAAATAAAACTTTCTATTATATTCTTTAAAGAATCCGTTGTGAGTGTTTCCGGAACGTCTCCTTAAATTTAAAACATTTTCATATGCAATAAAAATGAAGATTATACCTATTATACAGGGTGACAGTGAAAAAAAATCCGGTAAGGCTACATCGAAAATGGAGTAGTATGGAACCGCATACAACCGCACCGTCCTAGCACAATCCGTTGACAAGATATGATTTTTTAAGACGCCCCCTGAAGCTAGGCTTCGTTAATAGAGGGACATCCCATTGGAATTGATCAAGGGGGTGTGGGACAACACATGCGTGAGAAAAAATAACCGCATACAAATCCGTTTCAGACCCTTCTAAGACCGAGTCCGTGAAATAAACCGTATAAGGGTGTGTGTGTGTGTGTGTGTGTGTGTGTGTGTGTGTGTGTGTGTTGTGTGAGTGTGTACCTATGTGACAAATTTTGTCGACGATGCCCTGGCTACAGTTCTCAACCGATTCTCCAGATTCTTTCTTTGCTGGATCCCAATTTTAGTCTGGTTGTGCAACAAACCCCAGAAAGTTTGAATTTAAAGATGGGTTGAATAATTTAATGATGGATTTTAAAGTGGTTTTTTCGGAAAATTTTGTCGACGCCACCCAGGCTACAATTGTCAACCGATTTTCGCGTCTCTTTAGAAATCCATGTTTCTTGACATAAAATCCTCTTCCGCTATCCCAATCCATAACGAAACGCTTCCATACGAGTCTGCAACACATTGGGACATTTTATGTCTATAGTTGCAGACTCGTATGTGTTGCAGACTCGTATGCAAGCTCTAAGAGCCACTCAGTTGATCCGGACCGGGCATCGTCAAGTAAATGTCCTAAAGAGGCTACTTACGGAAATTACAGCTTCCTAGAGTGTAAACCATAGAAATCACTTATTAAAATGATTTAACCACCGCTTCAAAAATCAAACCGTTCTCGCAATATTCGGATCACCTGCTATGAATCAAATCATCGAAACACCAGCTCAATGAAATCATCAGAAATTAACGAGAGGTTGCAATCATGTTCACAATATCAATTATTGAGAAAGATTACCTGAGTGTACACAATTATTCAAATAACCATGCTTATAACTCAGCTTGTTGGCCACGCACTTCGCAGTAGTTAACATAATATGGTTGGATAAATCGAGAGCTTTCGAACGAATGGTCAACGAATTTTGTTGAATAAAAAAGGATGAAGTACCATTTCCCTAGCAACGACTCGGTTGTAAGCGGAAATCATCAGAATATTTTCGTGAGCAATTTTCCGTGACGTTTTTTTAGTTTATGTGCCATAGCAAAGACATAAAATGTCAAAAACACAAATTTTATCCCCTTTAAATATTATTTTTTCAGCTTTTGATCACATGCTTGGAATCAGCGTTAAATTATTTAAACAAATGTGTTTCATATTTATTCAGACTGACTTATTCACAAACAAACGTCAATTGTTTTAGAAATTTGGAATTTTAAACATTTTATGACCCACTTCTTCAAAATTAAATTCAGACACCGTCAACTTTCACAAAAATTGCTTCATTTAGTATTATTTTCAACGGTATAGTCAATTTTACCTTTACTTTGTTAAAAAGGGAAGAGAATTGTGTTTCAATGTTGAAAAACGTGGTTTTTGCAATGAAATCGTGGGTTTTCTTGAAAAATACCCTCTACGAACCTAAGAGTTTGCGGTCAATTCCTGCTTTAATTCGCCCTCACTGTGGTTGAGATTGGTACGGGTTCACTTCATCTCCAAATGTTTGTCATATCAACGCAACAACTTGTTTACGCTTTAACTCACAAATTTGAATTCTTTTGGTAAGATAAATTTGATGTGTTTTTAGGGGTGAAACTAGTAAGCTAAAAGCGTAAAACTCGTTTATAACGTTGGGAGATTTGCAACTGCTACCATTCGATTGAGCGTTAAAAAATACGTAGAAACCGACTCCAAACTCCTATTTTCATAGAAGGTCATTTTTAAAGAAAAACCTTGATTTCAGTGGAAAAAAAGACGTTTTTCAACATTAAAACATACCTAGTTTCCTCCCTTAATTAGCAAAGTAAAAGTAAAATTGAAAAGGTGAAATTTTGGCGTAGTTTTTACCGTTCTTGTGTTTTGAAAAATAGGTATTGGTTCTCATCGTTAAATTCCCGGCAAAAAAAAAAAAAAAAAAAAAAAAAAAAAAAAAAAAAAAAAAAAAAAAAAAAAAAAATCTGGTGCGATGCTTCACACTAATTTTCTTACTTGTATTCATTTTACATGGATGTTATCATGATGTATCACATCTTTGGGAAGTTTTTTCTAATTACTGCTTTTGTTATTCTAAGAAAGTGCTACAAATTATGTTTTTACATTTATTTAGCTTATTACTGTCTTTAGGGCACATTCATGGCCATGACCGGTATGGATTATCATTTGTATCTAAGAGGAAACTAACTTCTGTGAATTTCATCAATATCTTTCGAGCCATATTGAAGAAAAGTCCAAAAAGGGGCTAAAAATCACGTTTTTTAACCTATTTTTGGAAGTATTTTGCTAATCACCTCTCTTAGAGAAAACACTCTAAGCACGAGGGGTTCCTAATATCATTTCTACTCAGAAGAGCAGTTACTCCTGTGAATTTCATCAAAATCCCTCGAGCTATTTTGGGGAAAAGGGAAAAAGTGCTAACAACGAGGTTTCTCACCAATTCTGATTTTTTCAACCCCCGTAAAAATGATCATTTTAGGCTGATTTTTCTAGCTCTTAGAAATATAAACCCAACCCCTAAATCGGGATTTTTCTTAATGACGTACTGTAAGGTCGCAATCGTGTACACGAGTTATATACACACATACATACATTTTCATGAAACGTATAGATATGGGTTCAGGTTGAACAAAATACCCATCCTAGCATGAGTTTCAGTTCAGGGTGATTGCAAGACTTTCCCTTCACCCTTCGGGTAAAGCAAGGAGAGTAAAATCGGCGCTCCACGCCTCGCCAGGGGGGGGGGGGGGGGGGCCCCCTAGAACCTGGTTACCTTTACATACTTCGAATGAAATCATTGAAGCTCAGAAAGTGTTTTCGCTCGTCAAGCGTTTCACATAAACCCGTGAAACCCGCATATAAGAATGACTCAGATTTTGCGGTGTATCTTATCACTAGATGTCAAGTTGTTTTATTTATTTATCACCAGCGCCATATTTGAAACCTCCTCGTCATAAGCTTTCATTTGAGCCCTCACGAAAAATTCATATTTTACAGCCCCCCCCCCCCCCCTCGTCATAAGCTTTCATTTATTCATATAACATGAATTATCAGAAATCAACAAGCGGTTGCAATCATGTTCACAATATCAATTATTGAGAATGATCGCCTGTGTGTAAACAATTATTCATATAACTATGCTCATAACTCATAACTCAGCTTGTTGGCCACGCACTTCGTAGTAGTTAACATAAAATGAACGAATGGTCAACGAATTTTGTGGGATGAAAAATGATGAAGTACCATTTTTCTAGCAACCACTCGTTTGTAAGCGGAAATTATCAGTAAATTATTGCAACACATTTCGTTACACATGAACGCAACACATTAACACAAAACGTTTCGTTTTCGGATGGAGATGCCAAGGCTAAACCACATTCTGTGTTAAAAGATTCTTTTTCATAAACATCAACTAATGTATTGATGTTAGAAACAAAACTCATATAGCCATCTCCTTAGGGCATCGGGCCTTATTTATAACCATGGTAATTGGGTACGAGACAAAAAGACCGCTAACTGTCCTGAGCAAACCTTTCACTCACAATGACGGTGCGAGACGATTTGACCTCCTGTCATGAATTAGAGGTTTCCTTTTTATGAATGTGAAATTGGTCTTCAGTTAGTTTTCAGACAAGTTGTTACTAGCTGACTTGTTTTTTTTTTTTTCATGGCAACCATTATTCCCCACCCTTATCTGTGTATGATGTTTTTGCGTATTTTTCTGTCTTCCCTTATTTGTACACATAATTAGATTTTCGTATTTAGCATATCGTATATAACTAAGTATATCACTGACAAGTATATAACTTCTGAAATGTATGTGCATGAAAATAATTTTTAAATTACTCATACTCTAAGAATACACAGTTTTGTAATGCTATCTGAATTTGAGATTGAAATAAGAAAATCCGTTATTTGTACTCACTTCCTAAATTTTCCTAGAAGAATCACCATAACAAGTTATATAAAATTGCTAAAAATCGTAAAAATTGTTTCGATAATTTGTTACGTTCGTCTGCCATGAATTTAAAAGTAAAACGTTTGAGCACAAAACAGCTGAATTTTTGAGAAATCAAAAAAATTAAAATCACTGATGATTTCGCGCAGCACGACAGGAACTTTGCTTTCCGCCGTAAGTACATCATCTGTATGATAATGAGAAAATAATTCTATCGTACAAAGATTAAATTTTTGTAATTAAGCCGAGAAACAAGAAAAGTTTAATTTGAATTTTTTTTATTCTTTATTTTTTTATGGATACAAAAAAAGGGGGGGGGGGGGGGGGGGGGGGCATTTTTGGCACTTCAACAACATTTTCTCAGTGAAAATTCGAGGCCTGTCGTTGGTATTAATAGTTCTAGGTATAAACTACGAGGAAGTCATGTGATTTGTGAGAAATAATTGGTTTTTGTAAGAAAAATCATATAACACCTGGTCCAGACAAACGAGTTCAATATGACTCGCACCTTCCTTTGTGCAACTTTGGGTACGTGGTCGATTCGTCTCTTCCCGCACTTAAGGGAAGTAACGAAAAATTGGATCCGTACAGAACGTGTTAACTTTCAACACTTCATTGTTCGTAAACTTCCCAACATAAGTTTCATAGGGATCTCGACCGCACAAAACAATCTTGCGTTCATAACGTTTCGGATCATTATGTGATAACAGCTTAATATAATTCACATAAAGTTTATTACCTGGCATAATAATTAATTAATGATCATGTTGTGTTGTAATATGTAAAATTGTATTGAAATTTGAGCAATTTCACTAGAAAGAAATTGTTAAAAGCCAATTTTATGGCAAAAATACTCGTACTAAATAAAATTCCGTGATTCAAAAATGAGTTTGGATTTTTAGGGTGTGTTGTGCATTTGTATAGTTTTCAGCAAATATTAATCAACTTTAAGTACGCATTTCAGCATAATTTTATGCAAAATTTTTTTAATGTCCCAGTTAATCGTGACCATTTTGTTTTGACTAAAAACCTGCTAAAAATTATAAATTTAACACGTTCATATATATATATATATATATATATATATATATATATATATATATATATATATATATATATATATATATATATATATATATATATATATATATATATATATGAAAAAGCGGATAGTTTCATAATGCCTCAAAACGGATTTCAATGAAGAAATTTTTCACAAATTTTGTTTAAAAATTTTCCGAGACATTACAATAGCTTCATAGGAAAATTCGCTAAAAAAGAGAATAAATAAATAAATATACTGAACTACGAACTAGTTAAGAAGACCAGGCATGTAGGCGGTGACTGACAGAAAATGGCACCGATTCGGATAGTTTACTCGATACAATGACAAAAAGGTTTTTCACCTTGCCACAAAGAGAAGGATGCGATAGTATCTAAGTCTCAAGAATATCACCCATAAATTAAGGCTGTCTATCTTTAAGTTCCAAATGATAGGTAATTTTCAACAGAGGAGAGTTTTATATAGGTAGATTGCGTGATGAAATTATTAAAGTACTGCAGATAAAATTGATTCTTAATGACTAGTAGGTAGCAGGTTCTAAGGTAAATATACAGTTTGCACCTGAATCCAAGTCCAAAGCCCAAATCCCACTATACTACCCTTTTCTTTACTCTACATTGTTGTCAAGATAAATCTCTCCCCGGTTGATTCCTGTAAGTAAAAAGGCAACCAGCCAAAGTACGATGATAAGACTATTTGGCAATTTTCCTCTTTCAATCGCTTTCTTGGGAGTTTCACGTCTCGATTTATCCCGACAATACTTTCCGGTGAACTGCTGAAACCTGAACTCTTTTGTTTGCACTCAAGCTTGGATTTGTTAATTAAATAGACAAACACAAAACACACTATTGAAAACAGAGAAGGGTATATTCGTAATCGTGAATATGACTACGTGAATACAACCGTATTCACACAACTGAATACGAATACAAGCGTATTCGTATTCACGTGAGTGAATATATCTCATTGACAGAATAGGATTTTTGTGAATATATTCGTATTCGTATTCACGATTTCGAATATACCCATCTCTGGTTGAAAATACGAAAGAAGCAATCTTCTTGTTACTTCTTAAAGTAAAATATTCTATACTAGCCGCGTTACTCGCTCGATGGGCGAGAAAACGATCGGTTTGTCGATGCGTGATTCTTAGCGAAAGAAGTGTACAGCCGTTTCGGTTGTAGAAGACATTTTATCAATTTAATAAAATAAACTGGAGGGCAAGGAAACGGAAATGAAAAAGGGTATACGGTGCGGGGTATGAAGGATGATAATTATATGAGTGGTAAACTGACAGGGTATTGTAATTTCGATTCGTAATGCTTCAATTCAAAAAGTAAGAGATGCTTCTTAATTTTTATATGTTCCTCTTCCTTATCAGTGGCCTCAAAATCTCTTTTTATGGAAGCTATAATGTCGAAAAGAAGGGGTGCACGTGCATCATCCGTCTCAGCAGATATTTATATCGTCAAGCCTTTGAGAGAAGTAGAACGAATCCACATGCAAGGGTCAATTTTACCAATGTCCTAGGATGAACAGGAGAGCATTTACCTCATTCAGCTGATCAGGAAAGAGCCCATAATTTTATTTGTTTCTCGATGTCCCAGAGAGGGGCTCCCCATCAAATTTCAAATTCCTGGGGTGAATAGGAGAGAATTTAGCTTAGCCAGCTGATCTGGTTGGAACCCGTCATTGTATACGTTTCTTAATATCCTAGTTCTTAATATCCTAGTCAAATTTCACATTCCTAGGGTGAAAAGGGGTAAATTTAGCTCACTCACGCTGATTGGAAAAGAGCCCATCATTTCATTCGTTTCTCGATCCAGAGAGTCACCCTATCAAATGTCAAATTCCTAGGGTGAATAAGAGAGATTTTAGATAAATCAACTGTTCTGGGTGGACGTTTTTACAAATTTTCTTTTACACAAACCTTCCCATTGCCATCTCGATCATTTTGAATAAAACCCCTTTCCATGAGTTTGAGCGTGAAGGTGCTGACATTTCTCATTTATAGAATGGATATCTATGAAAATTCAAGCTTATTTCATCAGCGTGACCGCATTCCATTGCACGTCAAATCTTCCAATATATTTGGAACTAATGGAATAGAAATCTCAAGCTTAAAGACACAATCCTATCAACAGACGGATCAAAAATTGTAATTTGCTTGCCTCATGGTTTTAGTCTATTGAAATTTATTAACATTGCTAGTTCCTGGCTCATAAAGGTACGAAGGTATTAAGTAGGAGCATCCTCAGAACATCCATAGCCTATTGCTAAGTAAGTTGAGAATTAATCACCTTCATTTTGAAACCAAATAGAAACTCAACGTTTGCTCACTCTCAGGTTCGCTCACTGGGGAATTAGGGACCACTCGTTCTGCTAAAAAATGGATAGGAAAGATATGTTCACCTGAACTCTTTACTGTACCTTCACGTTCTGCTTCTCAATGAATAGGAATAAAAACTTCTTCCTGGGCATACGGCAAAGATCGTAATATTGGCCTTATCGGTAATGTTGAGGGTTGGGAGGACACGATGATTGCGTCCCAGCTGTTGTGATCCCTCCCCACGAACCATCTGTTTCCGGAAATAAAGAAAACAGTTAAATGTAAACCCCCCTTATCTCGTGAAAAATTAAAAAACGTATTCTTTGCAGCACGTACACATTCGGAAATCGTGCGTAATTCACAATTAATTTGATTATTTAAATAGGAATCTTTATCTTTAATTGCTAATTCGATCTCTATGTGAAATCCCTTGAAAAAACGACCTTATCAATTGCATTTTTGAGTGAACGAAATGCGCAATTTATGCGCCGAACCTGAGAGTGTGGGTTTTTATCTTCTTCTTCAATTTTTCAATAAATTACCACATGTGATTAAATACAAATTTTCGGATATATTATACATGGTCCTGCTCCAGACTCAGCAACTGTACCTGGAGTTGACCTTTGATGACTGGTGTTGTAAAAGTTCCTTACCGGTAAGGCTTCTTGCTATGGTTTATCGAATTGGTCCGTTCTATTTCTATGAGCTTTGATTCCAATCCCAAATTCATCGGAGATACAGAAACAAATACGCACTCAGATTCGGGGCTCATAACAACAGAAGAGTTGCAGGATTCGTTATGATAATCAATGCGCAGTGCGTGGCCAACAATCTTATTCAGAGCTGCTCGTACCAGTAAACGTCGTTCGATTTCCTTACGGTATCCGAGAAGAATTCGACGTTAATGGTAAATTTAACAACTTCGTTAACTCTAAATGGCCACGAGCTGTGCGAATCTTTACTGATGGGTCAAAGCTTAGGAATTCAGCTGGATGTGCTTTTTTCGATACATCAAACAATCACCACGAACAATATAGTTTACTGCAGATGATTTCCAGCTTTAATGCAGAAGTGATCGCGATAGTCAGAGCGATCGAATATTTCCCTAGAAACGACTCGGTTGTAAACGGAAATCATCAGAAATTGTTGCAACACATTTTCTTTACACAGAAACGTTTCATTTTCGGTTGGAGATGCCAAGGCTACACATTCTGTGTTAAGAGTGATTTTCTCAGGTTTTTTGCATACGTTGTTTGCGTACTGCAAGTTCATTGGCTCAAAAACCAAAAGATATGTTCAGCTAAACTCAAAAATGAAGAAAAAATATTCCCTTTCATGTTCGCTACAATCATATCCTCTTGATTGCGCAGACATTCAATTATCCATGAACCCTCAGGTAATTATTTCGGGAAAATAAGTTCTTCAGTAGCTTCCAAATATTTGTTAGTACGAGGATTAACAGGTTCACGGAAAGATTTGAAGTGGTTGGAGGAGAAGTTGTGCCTGAGTTTATTATTGGTGCTAAATTTATAACTGAATGGAGGAGGTTCAACGTCACTGGAATTCATCCGACGTTGGGGCTTGGGTAGGTTAAAAACATAGATATAGAGCACTTTCGACCAGCAACTTGTGCTGAACTGTACCAGTAAGTAGATTCTTAATTGAAGCAGCACAACCTAATTTGGTGGATTTCTTCAAAACGGCCCCGGCGCACATTTAAGAATAGAAGATGAAGATGTTTCTGTGAGATACGCATCAGGTAGGTACATCCCCAACCTAAACAATAATTTGTTCTGTGATTACACGTAAAATACGTTGTTGAGTGTGTATTTTATGATGTTTGGTAGAGGTGCCAGAACATTACCTTTCGATTTTTCGTCGATGGGGAGTGTGGCTGGGTTCTCAGTAGTCCGCTCATGCTCACATCAGTAATGAATCGCTATTCACTCACACTTCGTCATTCATATATTGTATTATTCAATCTTTCTTGGCACTCTCTGAAAAAGGTACGACAGGGGTGTTTCGGGCATAAATGGTTTTTGTGGGTTACCCTCAATACTCTACAGGGGTGTTTCGGGCATAAATGGTTTTTGTGGGTTACCCTCAATACTCTACCATTTACAATTATACTTTTACTTTATATTCGAATTGCCAAAGTTTCTTTGTACCACTTTCCATTTTTCACAGGTCACTATAAATGGTTACTATCTACTATAAATACGAGTTACTTATCTCATAGTTACTTTTTCTTATTGTTTCATGATTTACCTGCTCCTCAAATATTAATTTTATGATTGGGGTCGTCCCGCATTATTTACAAAAAATAAAATTCGACACCGAGTACCCAAAACCCGAACCTGAAAAGGTTTTGCATCTTGATCCACAGTAGTTCATAAATTTTTCTGTTGCTACCTCTTCCCGGGTTTTGCAACTAGGCTCTCGAAAAAAGGCGAAGGTTCTTTTCACATACAAAGTAGGAGGCAGACAAAGGGAAAAGAAAGAGTCCCCATGACTGTACGGAAATAAATTGCTAGTGCAGAGATATAGTATGGCAGCAGAGTAGTAGGCTGGGCGATGTGGCAGATAATCAAGATGAATGGAGTGGGCGTTGCGAAAGGAGGGCAGCGAATCGGGGAAACGCGGCAACCCCTTCAGCGGATCGGAGGGAAAATCGCTGGGATTTAGCCGCTTTCCCCCCGAAAAGCGTTTTGCCTTTCGACATTAGCATAGCGACACTTGAGGCCTACAGATGCTGTAAATCTCACGAGAGATGATGTATAAAGGGGGGTTGAAACTGCCTTATCTAACACCCCCTCCCTTTCATCCACGGCGTCATTTCTTAAGATGGTCCCGGAAGTGTTGTATTTCACGGTTTCTGAGAGCTTCGTCCTCCTATCGCCTCCACCCCCTGCCATCTGAGGAGTCCTGGAGCGCTGGTTGAGCCCCTTTTCCGGTTCTCCGTAGCATTGATCACCGTTACGCCGTCACCATCATTAGCTGCTCGGGACTTGGTAACGGGGAAAAGCGGACTCGTTAATTTTATAACAGTTGGAGTTTGAAGCGACAACGTAGCCTCGTAACGAACTACCGATGTTCACGCCTACGTTGTATGTAGTTGGGTCCCTCTCATTATCATAGAATTATTACTGTTAACGACCTGGTCTCTCATTCTTTCTATGCAATAATAAAATGAGTTTGCGTTGTTACCTAACTGCCGGAATTGAGAACGGCTGGACCGATTTGGATAATTGTTTTTTCTATCACATTACAATAGTCCAACAGACATTTTACATTAGTGTAAAACCAGTTTAATCAGCTAAGGGAATCTATAGCTATTTTATTTCCGAGTCTGAAACATCATGCATGAAGGCATATAAAACTCAGCCCTTTTGACCATAAGGAATAAAATCACAACAGCAAGCAACTTTCTGTTTTCATCCCAACTAAAAGGTGAGTTAATAATTATCCTTATGAATTCGCTGAAACTTTTAGGTCAGCTGAATTAGCTGCGTTTGTAAGTTGTTACCGAACTGCCCCCAGTTGAGAAGGGCTGGATCGATTTGGCTAATGATTTTTTCTAACTGTTTGTAATAGCCTAACATTGGTTTTACGTAAGAGTGAAAAGTGTCTCATTAGCTGAGGGAATCTGAAGATGTTTTTATCCCCTAGTCGACTTACGACGATGACATTGGAACTCAGTCCTATAGAACATAAAGAATGAAATTACAATGACAAGCGAAATTTTAATTTTAATTTCAACTAAAACTGCTCTATTAAAACTGTATGAGGACTCTTAGGAGCCGTCTGATGTCTTAACAATAATTTTGAGGTTTCAAATAAGAAGACAGATCTGTTAAATTGAATACACCACCCATGCTGAAAATGTATTGTGAAGAATCGCACCAGATGTTTGAATCAATGGGATCAAGAGATGTATAATTCTGTACACGGGAAAATCAAAACAATACTCTGAACCAAAGTTTTGGAAGTCTGAAATGTCAAAGTCACTGAGATAATGTAGAGTTCAGTACATTGTTAAACGCTCTATTTACGCCCCAGCCATGCATTATGTGAGCTTACCACGGTTAACAATAAATTTACTGTACCTTCGTTGTGAGGCAACGGTAGGTAGTGCCATTACCGGTCTGGCCAGGGTGTTTAGCACCAGCCCCCCCCCCCTCCATCTCCATTGCTTATTCAATTGCCAATTTAATGATAGCTAAACTGAATTTTATACCTTCGAATGGTTCTGGGAAATGAAATGAGAATTAGTGTGTAAAGATAAAAGATAATAAAGAGTTTCTATTGTGCCTTATTATAACTTGGATGGACAACTACGCATGCGCGTCTTGCCGAAGTACCTTATTTAGAATAAAGAAAATTCTCTCATCCTATACATGAGGTGCTTTATTGACATCCTGACCAAACTTATTGCTTCCTCTGCTCCACAAATTCCTCACAGTTTGATGATATAAGAACTCAACTTTACCAAACACATTCGGAAAACTCATATACTTTATATTTTTCAATTTATTAATATATAATCTAGGGTTAGATTTTCTTCTACGTAAACTTTTTTTCGTAGTTGACAGACTATGTAGAGCGAGGTTAGAAGTGTTAGGGTGGCTCAAAAGATGCGTTACGAATTTATTCTAGGTTCTGCTGTACATAGATATGAGGTGTAAAAAGTATAAATATGTCCCAAAAATGCGTTACAAAATTTTACGATAAGCAGAATCTCGTCAGTCAGAGTTTGAAAAAAAAAAAAAAAAAAAAAAAAAAAAAAAAAAAAAAAAAAAAACCAACGACGAATAATGCGTCGTGATTGATTTCTTTATGTTTTTTTATTTTCGTCTTAAAAATACAAATTATACATTTTAATGTTGAAGTTTCGATTTGTCTGTCGACTTTCCACGTCTCTCGCGCAGAGTGCGAGGTCTTTGAATTTTTTGAACTCCTCTCAAAATTTGTTAGTTAACGTTTTAAGATCCACCGTCCAGAGATTTTTTCCAAAACTACTGGGCCAAAGTTTATGGAGCTTGGATACAAAATCTCAAGGTCTAGTTAGACCTAGAAGAATGGCACCGATTTCGGTCAACCTTAAAGGATGGTATTTAAGGGCTGAAATATTAAAAAATCGAGATCTCGGAAACACTAAAGGTTTTTTGGGTAAGTAATTTTTTGGGTGTCATTAATAAATATCATCAAGGAGAATAGAATGAAACCAGCTGGATCGCTTAGAAATAAGCCATTCCCTAAAGCAATCCCTAAAGGCTTGCACTTTGGCAGGAAAAAAAATTAAGAACATCAGAGCAAATCATAACTTGGGTAACATAGTTAAAATCGCCTTATAAACTACGTT
Source organism: Adelphocoris suturalis (assembly GCA_030762985.1). NCBI lineage: Eukaryota > Metazoa > Arthropoda > Insecta > Hemiptera > Miridae > Adelphocoris > Adelphocoris suturalis. The sequence continues at coordinate 33,573,691 of CM061046.1, forward strand.
GATCATACGATCGTATAAGTTGATATAATTACAATGGGTTTTCCCAGTGGAGATGTCTTATTTAATTGCATTCATTTTATCTTGGTAGGTGGACAAATCTATGTAGACGTATTTATGACAAAGTCATGGTTTCGCCCGACCATTACGGAATCACGTTACGGTTGAGTATGATTTCTTTCTTAATCAACCTGCGGTGCTGAAATTTGAATTGGAGCTCCTTTAGGATATCTAGAATACAACTACAATGTATGGATGGGCTCTGATCAACTGAGGGACTTCTTAGGCTAATTTTTTTTTCTAATTGACCTAGGGTGCTCAAATTTAAGATGGAGCTCCTTTGTGACACCTAAGGACACAATTTCGATCAATTCTTTCCGAATCGATCTACGGTGATGAAAATCGAAATGGAGAGCTTTTGGGATACGTAAAATACAATTACAAGGTTGGGAGGCGAACTGATCAGATAGGGCCTTTGAGGCTGCTTTATGATGTTTTCAAATCAATTCACGTCCATGCAGCCCTTCTACAAGGTGGGAAGATGACTTTGTCATGAAGGGTTTTGTCAATTAACATTTAGATTTAGATCATCATAACATAATAATTGATCTGCGTAGAAGGGCTATCTAATACAGAAATAATGAACCTACGTGTAATAATTTGGAGCGCTTTTCCTTTCGTTCCCTACCCGGATCACTCGTACGTTCTTATCTAATTCATCAACTATCCATAAGAGTTAAGTGTGTATTGATATATCTGCGTAAAACGTAGATACTCTTCAGATAGATTTAGATTCAAGGTTTACCCAGCTATTTTATTTCTACTACTACTAATAAGTACTACCTGCACAAAATGTAGTGGTGTTCTTTGTACTTGTTGATGACAAGTTGCTTCGAGACGGATAGCTTAATTTCATTATGATTCTGTATGTTTTAACTATTCTTATCAGATAGGGATAATTCATTTCTGTTTGGAGATGGATAGTTGGGAGAAGAAGATTTGATCATTCCACATATATTTCAATACGATCTTCTGCCTACGCGAGAATGTGAAATCCTTGTAACAAGCTTTATTTCCATGTGAGGGTTGTGCAATATTATTGTTCTGAAATGAATACTTCACTAAGGACATGCGCAGCTATAAATTACATCAAGCATCATTTTCTTGTATGCTAATAGACAGTTTTTGACGTTCTCCGCTACATCTCGATTAAATTCTTCCCACTAAGGCATTTTTTAAGATAATTTTTGTGAAACATTGCCATGATCTATACATTGATGTTAGTGATACGAGAAAGCGATTTGCGATACCCAGCTTGGCAGACTTTTTTTCATCAAGTGTAGAAGGACTTTTTCGATGCCCAAATACATTTTCAGAGAATTTTTCTAAGCCCTAGAGTTTAAAGCTTTTTCATATACAGGTACGTGTCATTCCAGTCGATAACTCTCCTTAGGATTAAGATAAAACTCCGTTTTTGCGCCTAAAAATCAATCAAGCTTTCCAAACGGAAGATGAGTTAGTTCATCAGCAATTCTTAGCACATTAGACTGCACAAAGTTCAAAGAATGTGCTAAAAAAATCACTAAAAATGGCTAGAACGGCTAAAAAATCATCGGTAAATTTATATTTTTAGCAGAATATAAGTCAAAAGAAGTTCATCCAAAATATACTAAAACTGTGTACACAAAATTGTGTTGAAAAATATACTTAAATTTCATTAATATTAACTAAACAAATAAAACTTCCAAAAAGCTGAAACTTCATTTTTTTAAATTGCGGAAAATTATTTTTTTCGAGTTTTTTTTATCCATAAAATTGGTAGTTTTAACGATTCCTTTGCAATTAAATTCAACAATGTAACAAAATATAATAATATAACTTACGAAAATTCGCTCATACGAGCATGCTGTATGACTGGAACTTTTTTCTTTGATTGTAAGACAGTATAACGCCAACTATGGGAGTCCATATGACGATAATGAAATTTATCATGTAGGTACCAACGTACTTTTGGTGTGAGTTAAATAAAGCCCTCGCCCTGAATCCGACTTCAATTAGGCACGCCCCTGATGTAAAAAGTATTTGAAAAGGGGTGAGATCAAAGGCAAAGGAGGGCAAGAGGTTACCAGCTGGAACGTGAGGAAAGGAGGGTTTAAAAGGGATTAGCCAATAAAAACACAACCTGTTTAATTATAGCTATTAGGGAGCGCGAGAGAGGGGTGTGAGTTAGATTAATACTAGCAGAAAGAACGAACGCCAAAGGGGTAGAATTGATTGAAAGTTTCACAGCGTTTCTTTATTGGCTCGAAAAAGATATCTTAATTTGTTATATTATGTACTCTTGTTTAATGTTTTAATATAAACCCTCCAACCAAAAAGTTGATGAGTCACAGTTCACACACCTGTTTAGAGCTAGAAAGAGAGGAAGAACTTTATTAAAACAATAATGCAAAAGTAAAACAATTTTGTCCGTTACGGCTCTTAACCGTTCGATGTTATTCTGTACTAAAAGCAGGCTTGATTTTTTGACAGTAGGTACCTACTTACCTGTTTTATCTTCGAAGAGAAGTGTTGTGCGGGCTTTTTAGAATCTAAATGGTTAAAGAAATCTTTTTGAATTCTTTTCTTTTTCTCATCTGGCTACAAAGACCCATACGCTGTCATTACACAAGGGTTTTATTAACTGTGTATTAAATATCCTATACGCAGATCACTGGTCGGTCTATAACATTTTTTAATTGAATAATATTAGTGATTCACCCCTTGATCTCCTCATCCGATTTCATGCCCTTAGAAGATGTTAATAAACAAAATGCTTTATGGCAAAGTCATCTCCCCATCATGTGCAAGATTTGCATACAGATTGTTGTGATATGAATATTAGTTACGAAACTATGATTGTTTTTTGTACATCAAATCCTCTACTACAATTAATGTATTTCAGTAAGTCGATTAGTGAAGACATCAGCCTCAGAGACCCCTCAGCTGATCAGTGGTCGTCTGTACATCGTAATTGTTTTCTAGGTGTTCAGAAGGCGCTCCGTTTCATATTTCAGCACCACAGGTCGATTAGAAAATAAAAATGGGACTCAGAAGTCTCTCAGCTGATAATATCTCCTCCAAACTTTGTAATTGTATTCTAGATGTCTCAAAAGAGATCCACTTGAGGTTCCAGAACCATAGGTCGGTTAAGAAACAAATTAGGCGGAGGTCCTTCATCTGAGCAGTGTGCTTCCGTACATTGCTGGCAATTGTATCGTAGAGATCCCAAAGGAGCCAGGAGAATCCATTTCGAAATTCAGGTCCTAGGTTGATTATGAAGCAAATTAGTATCACAGTACTTTCAGTACTGACTTAGATAACGAAAATTTTGTGGTGGTCGGGCAAAAGGATGACCATGTCATCAATAATATACTCGGTGTAGGCACCTACCGAAGGAGATTTAATGAAATTTGATGAAACGTCTACTCTTTACTAGTCCATCTGATCCAAGTGTACTGAATTACCCACCATCTTGAAATCAATGAGATGAAATAAAATACGCTTCAACACTCCATCTATAAGTGACAAGAGTTATATTCAGCTCGACAAGTTATATTCAATATAACTTGAATATATAGTTACTTCAATATAACTATGTAACACATTGAATATAACTCATCGAGTTGAATGTAAATTAGGTTTGAAGCGTATTTTATTTCATCTCATTGATTTCAAGATGGTGGGTAATTCAGTACACTTGGATCAGATGGACTTGTAAAGAGTAGACGTTTCATCAAATTTCATTAAATCTCCTTCGGTAGGTGCCTACACCGAGTATATTATTGATGACATGGTCATCCTTTTGCCCGACCACCACAAAATTGTCGCTATCTAAGTCAGTACTGAAAGTGCTGTGATAATAATTTGCTTCATAATCAACCTAGGACCTGAATTTTGAAATGGATTCTCCTGGCTCCTTTGGGATATCTGCGATACAATTGCTAGCACTGTACGGAAGCACACAGCTCAGTAGAAGGACCTCAGCCTAATTTGTTTCTTAACCAACAAATGGTTCTGAAACCTCAAGTGGAGCTCTTTTGAGACATCTAGAATACAATTACAAAATTTGGAAGGGATATTATCAGCTGAGAGACTTCTGAGTCTCATTTATTTTCTAATCGACCTGTGGTGCTGAAATATGAAACGGAGCGCCTTTTGAACACTTAGAAAACAATTAAGATGAACAGACGACCACTGATCAGCTGAGGGGCCTCTGAGACTGATATTTTTACTAATCGACTTATTGAAATGAATTAATTGTAGTAAAGGATTTGATGTACAAAAAACAATCATAGTTTCGTAACTAATATTCATATCATAACAGTCTGTATACAAATCTTGCACATGATGGGGAGATGACTTTGCCATAAAGCAGTTTGTTTATTAACATCTTCTAAAGGCATAAAATCGGATGGGAAAATCAAGCTTCGATCATTTCACAGAAGTTAGCCATCACATTTTTTTTCTCTAGTGAATAGGTATATAAATGTATATTGCCTATTCACTAGAGAAGGAAAATGTGATGTTAATGTTGAGTAAATGGATATTCATCGGTCAGGAGCATAGTGAAAGTACCATGGGTAGATCTTTCCAACACCCAAAAAAGCTGCTGTGAGGTTCTGTTTGTAATACACGTGTGGTAATGAACAGACGCGGAGGAAGAAAACACTTTCTGTTTTTCAGATGTGTTAAGCGGATGCTCAATTTGCTTGTCTCGATTATCTTAACGATCCCTTGAAAACAACACGAAGGAAGATTACCATCGGAGGTGTGAAAGAAAGGAATTACAGGGATAGTAAGAGGTGCGGGATGTAGGTCAATAGATTCAGTGACCTAGGTCACACGAAAAAGTGTCTAGGGAAACCAATTGGGGTCACGGATGAATCGATGCAACTCGTCTGCAGTTGCACTTTACACCTGTGCCCCTGACTGCTCCTCCAGGTGACATTAACCCAGTAGAAACACAATATCATCGACGCACATCACAAGGAATGGATAACAATACTAACCTAAATTTATCCGTACGTGATAAATGAATCATAGAGCATGTTGTTAATGTCGATTGATGAATAAATAATATGAGGCATCACTTTTAGTGGAAATGAAAGTGCTTTCACAGAAGTACAAATGAAGCAATAATGTACTGCAAGGTAGAGTAGAACAAAATCGAACAACGCATAAAATACAGGCCTGCCCAATACAAGCATTTTTTTGTTAAACACTCCTTATCCTCTTAGCCGAGTTCTCCGTCCCTGGAAGACGAGCGTGTAGTTCCTACCGTGTAACACTTACCCAGTAGGAACTACACGGTCGTTTTCCAGGGACGGAGAACTCGGCTTAAGTGTTATCTTTATTATTGAATTGTATATAATTATTAGCGAATTTAACTTATTAATGTATTAGTCCACTATCGGGTGGGAAAAAAATAATACTACAAGTGCATGTGGCTTCCACAATAAAGTTTCTTCTTAAAATAAAAAAAGTTCCTACTGGGAACGAAGTAGCTACTGATTATACTTAATATATAAGATGTTAGGTACGCCTGTCCTCAAAACCTTGCACTACTTCTCTCATTTTACATTATAAAGTTCTAGTAATGCAGCATGACCGTATGAGCAAAATTTCTTTTTTTTCTAATAATAGTATTTATTAAATAATTGTTCTTGATTATTGACCGTTCGTGTACAGTTAAGAGGAATGTTGAGGTTCAGTCATTATACATATATATATATATATATATATATTGTGGTGAAAACCACCCCCTCTTTTCAACAGCCCTTTTCAGGGCTACCAAAAAGAGGTAGACATGGCACACAAATGCTTATAAGACGTCGAGTTATAACTCCGTCAAACAAAATATTTCACCAGAGAGAAAATACGAAATTCTCTCTCAAAAGTGAAATATTAGCAAATAACATACAAGGCGACCTCCCTAAACACTTACTGGGCGAGAGAGACGCGACAAGTATCTCGAAACAAGTCGCCTTGAATGAGAAAACTCAAACAGACAATCAAATGTCCTCTAAAACTAACAAGGAAAGTTCTAGCAAGCCTACTCGCCAATCAGAAACAATGATTGCACGAGAGACAATAGGCGAACCAACCAGGAGGCGGCAAGCAACCACCTCTGGTCCAGCAGCCACCCCGGGGACCCCGTCTCAGCAACGGACGCAGGGAAGACACCCCCGGGGATCCCGTCTAAACAACGGACGCAGGGAAGCCACCCGAGGACCCCGTCTAAACAACGGACGCAGGGAAGACACCTCAAGGTCCTTGTCCCCGCAACGGACGCACGGAAGCCACCTCCGGGGACCCCGTCGCAGCGACGGACGCGGGGAAGCCACCCCCGAAGGACCAACTCAGCTATCATACTCGCAGATTCTGAGAAAACAATGTGCGAGCCAATAAGAAAACACAGTTGAACTAATGAAATTAAGCGGACCAATCAGGGGGCGGCAGGAGGCGGCCACCTCCCTATAATTACCCCGCTCGGAGCCCTCCGAAATTCATTCCACTCACCGCTCTCGACGACTACACTCTACAGTACGAAGATTCTACACGCTATACGCTGACGACCCTTCTGCTCACGAGTTCATCTCAGAACGGCTTTCTACTGCTCACAAGGCATACCTTCTCTCCTCACAGATCTCGCATTGGCATCTACGAGTCCAGTGATTATTTATCCTGCTCATTGCCCAACGTAGTTCTTCTGTCAGGACGCCACCCGGTACATCTATTGATATTCTCATTAGATCGTACGCCCGCTGGGACGTTCCGAGACGTGTCGCCCGGGTTTCGTAGCACTAAGCTCGTCACCGACTGCTGGGGCACGCCGATAAATTACTCAGCTCATCCGCTCTAATTTATCGTCCAAGGAAGCCTTTTTCAAGGCTACAAGGTAGGACCCTGACATCCGAGCAAAGGAAAGAAGCTCTGTCAAGCGAGTCCACCTTCCAAATCCTGCATCCTATACGGAGAGGTATTGAAAACGAGTTAACCAACTCGGGTACATCGATGGAGCGCCGCCCGTCCTACTTCCTCATGCAAGAGGAAGCAGAACACGGCGCGGCCGGGAGCCCTAGCCCACGCAGCGCTCCCTACCCGCTACTCGACTCGTCCGCTGCTCCTAGCGACGGACAAAGGCTCGATTCTCGCGAAGAGATCGCCTTACTACCTAACGTATTCATGAAGGAAACGTTAGGTCAAGCCTCACACACACAAAAGTTCGAGGATACCTTTCAGACCCGCTCTGAAGTCAATCATCATGATTCGACAAAGATATCTGAATATCCACGATATTCTACGCAAGGCTACCCGGCCGATCCGAGTGTCAAACACACTCCCAACGTGCTTAAAACAAAGGATACTTTTCAGTACCTCAACCAAGCCCAGTATATTCCCCCTACAGATATAAATCTTAGGCCGGAATATTACACAACGGCTCAGCACCAAACAGATCGAACCCAGCACCCACTATGCGAGCCCAGTGCTCCACGCGGCTGCTACACGAACTATCCTCAAGTTCCTCCCACCAAGCAAGCTGACCTTGGCGATTTCGCTCACATTCCTTACAGAAATACCACAGGGACTAACCCGCATAACCAGAATATAAATGTCCCACTTGGTCTACCTACACCAAGTCAAACATATATAAATCCACTACAAATGGTGACCCCGCCTTTGAACAGGCTTAACACGGAGCATTTCGTTCCCTCCTATGAAGCTAGTGGATTTCAGGGAACCACTGCGGGCGTGCGACCCCCGCCGGGCTTATACGCCCCACATCTCACACAACAACCCTCTACACAAAGTGGCTTTCGAGCACTTTTGGAGGAAATGGGAGATTTCCAAAAACCTATCTTCCAAAAGAAGAATATCGATCGTGCACTCGCCGAGTTCGATCAATACTGCGTGCGAAAAAACCTGAGAACGCAGAACGAATGTTTCTCAGCTATCTACAAGTGGGTACCGGAGGAAATGCGGGAAGCTATTGACTCAGCTTACCTCACGGCACCCCACGCACCTTACGAAGAGGCCAAACAGCGCCTACAACGAGAATACGGGTTGTCCTTGCAGGACAGGCTCCTCGCGCTCGAGGACCCCGCATCTCTCGCCAAAAAACCCAGCACCAAGTACCACGAAATGTACTCTAAGGCTGTTGGGTACTTCTCAGAGGCTCTGATCACTCAAAAGTGGATCGAAACTCTGCCTATCGAAGCCCGAGGCATGGTCGCAGCACAGCTTACCACGAATGCCCGGCTCGACCTAGCTGATACGCTACACGCGTACAAAACAGCGAACCCCTCTCTCAACATACGAGGAGTAGAATCTACTTCGAAACCTACGAAGACTGGTTTCAAAAAGGCCCTCTCACAAAAAGCTGAGTTCAAACCTCAGCAAGTAGAGAGTAAGCCTCACAAACCAACGGCCTACGTCTGCCGGAACCACGCCCGTTTCGGTAGCGAAACTCGCAAGTGTGCAGACCCAGAATACTGCACTTGGAAGGCAAATACCGCCTCCAAACCTATCAAAAAGGCAGCGCCTATCAGCCAGCCTAAAACCTTGGTTTCAAGCGAAAATACTCATAGATCGATACAAGAAAGTACCGTTCCAACCTCTGACGCAGAGAGTTCGGAAAACGAATAACTGCCAGTGTATCTGAGCCTATACACCGGCAGACTAAAGAGTATAAAAGGCTTTTTTTCAAGTGCAAACTAAATGGCACTGAATTTCTCATTGACACGGGAGCAGAAGTGAACATTCTGCCCCACAATGTCACCAAAAAATTGGGCTTAAAAATTCGTAAGTCCAACGTCAAGCTCACAGCAGCTAACGGCGCCCCTATAGACACACTAGGGCGTGCTGACACGACAATTAACATCGGCCTCGGAGACATGACCACCGATTTCATGATCACTAAAGTTGATCTAGCGATCCTCGGTATACCATTCCTCGAGTCTTGGGATATCGGAATACGGGTCAAACACAAATATATCTACAAAGATAAAGTAAAGAGCTATGCCGATCAAAAAATCGCTGCAGTCATGAACAAAAAATTTACTGACGAACAAATAGCAGCTGCTATCCCTCATTGTGACAACAGCCCTCAACCAGAGGACACACAGCTCACAGAGGACGAAAACATACGCTCTATCATTGAAAAATACAATGATAAAATGAACAAACTTCAAGGAAAGTGGAAAAACAACGGGGTTTACCACCGTATAACCACGGAAGGAACACCAGTACACTTCCGTGCTAGACCCATGGCAGGCGAAAAACGGGCTCAAGTTAAAAGTACTTTCGACAAAATGCTCACAGAGGGGATCATCGCTCCCTCCGACTCCGAATGGGCTTCTCCGCTACATTGCGTGCCCAAAAAGGATGGAACATGGAGAATCACGGGCGATTACCGATTCCTCAATGCAAAAACTAAGAAAGACGCCTACCCGCCGCCTCACATTCGCTCTTTCCAAGCGAATTTACATAATACACAAATCTATTCGACAATAGATTTAAAATCGGCATATTACCATATCCCGATGCACCCAGATGACGCTCATAAAACAGCAATTATTACCCCTTTCGGTCTCTATGAGTTTAAAAAAATGAGCATGGGTTTGGCCGGAGCGGCTCAAACATGGCAAAGGTACATGGACAGCATCATGCGAAAATTCGATTTTGCATTTGTCTACCTAGACGACATATTGGTGGCTTCTAAAACTTACAAAGAACACATGAACCACCTCAAACAAATTTTCGACAAACTAGGAGAACACGGACTTCGAGTAGGTTTTGATAAATGCATTTTTTCAAAACCTACCGTCGATTTCCTAGGTTTCACTATCTCAAAAGAAGGGATAATTCCTAAACGAGATAAAATAGAAGCCATAGAGCAATTCCCTCGGCCAATAGACGTACGAAGCCTACGCAGATTCCTAGGTATGTGTGGTTTCTACCGAGCTTGCTCAAGTAAATTCGCTCACACAGCGCAACCTCTGTATGACTCCATTCAGTCAAACAAAAAAAATGACAAAACCCCTATCGAATGGACATCAGAGAGAGAAAAAGCTTTCAACAGCTTAAAACACGCAATGATAAAAGCTACATTGCACAATATTGCTCATCCCCACCCTACAGCAGAGTGGAGAATAGTTTGCGATGCATCCGATACACACATCGGAGCGGCACTGGAGCAGGAAATTACAGACAAACACGGCTCGAAATCTTACCAACCATTGGGATTTTTCAGTAAAGAAATTCCGGAACAATGGAAGAATAAAGCCTCGTTCGACAAAGAGATGTTCGCCGCTTACCAAGCTTGCATTCATTGGCACAATGACTTGGACGGCCGCTCTTTTCATATTTGCTCGGATCACAAGCCTCTGCTAGGCACAATGCTTAAGAAAAACGCACATTTTTCTAAAATGCGATTGAGATGGCTAACATACATCTCCCAAATGACAAGTGACATACGACATATACCTGGAGAAGACAACGTCGTAGCCGACGCACTCTCCAGACCTTTCGATCCAGTTGAAATTCAAACAAAGTCAATTTCAACCCAAACTGACGAGGGTCCGTCCATAGCCGAAATTTCACAAATTACGGCCGCAATAGAGTGCAATCTTCTACTGCACATCTCAAATGCACAGATTCATTCTCCTCCTAACGCAGAGGACAAACTAAAACTCACACGAGTTGAATTCCCTCAAGGAGAGATTTGGTGTAACCTAGACTTAGGACACCCAAGACCTTATATTCCAAACGAAATAAGGCACGAAATAATCAGCCAAATTCACAATTTGGGACACCCAGGCATACACTCTACAGTGTATAAAGTAAAACAGAGATATTTTTGGCACGGCCTTCGTGCGGATGTCTCCAACTGGGTCCGAGCATGCGAGACTTGCCAACGAGCAAAAATCACTCGCTCCGTGAAACTCCCTTACTCCGAATTTGAAACGGCTACCAAATTCTCCCATGTACACGTTGACATTACCGGACCCTTACCTTTAGCTAAAGGAGGGAAACGTTACATCCTAATGATGGTCGATAGAGCAACGGGTTGGCTAGAGGCAGTCCCTCTTAACAACATCGAAACGTCCACGATCACAAACGCCTTTATCAATATTTGGGTAGCCTCAAAAGGCGTACCAAAATACATCACAAGTGACCAGGGCACACAATTCGAATCAGACCTATTCCATTCCATTATGGAACGTCTCGGAGTAAAACAAACTCACACGTTACCATACAAACCGTCAACAAACGGAATGGTGGAACGCAGAAATAGATCCTTGAAGGAGGCTCTCAAAGCACAGGACGAACATTGGCTCGACGCCCTTCCAAAAGTACTACTCGCCATGCGTACGGCAGTAGACCCAGCAACGGAAACTACACCCTTCCAAAAAGTTTACGGAATTGACGTGCCGCTCCCAGGCGACATATTCGTAACTTCTACGAACCTTTCCGAGCCTCTCTTTTTTCGACCTACGCATATCCGACATAATAATACGAAATATGCCGTCAACATGCCCAAAAATTTAGATACATGTACACATGTCTATATCAGGGTGCCCACACAGCTCTCCTCTTTGCAATGTCCTTACACGGGACCATTCAAGGTTGTTAAAAGAGATAAGTTTTCGGTTACAGTACAAATTGGCGAACACACAAAAAAAGTTCCCAAACAGCAAATCAAACCAGCTTACACTCTAAACACAGACGAAGCTGTGTCACTAAGCAAAAATCAGGCAGAAAATAAGGAGGAAACTCCCCGAAAATCCGCCAGAGGGCGCGTCCCCTCTACCAAATTCGACGAGAAGTGGGTGACTGCACTCGAAGCAGACCACGCCCACTTTTTTCGGATAGGAGCAGTGGGAGATATAAATAAGGAACACCCCGGGCCCGGAGCTCATACCAACCTTGACCATGGCAGCTTCAACTCAAGAAGACATGCTCACCGACGAAGTGGAGAATTTCCTCCTGGCAGAGGAAATTCCGACACCCATCGGCCCGCTACCGCCTTCCCCGGAGAAGAAGGGACCGGCGGACGCCAGCGCTCCAAGGGAGGTGGTGTGGAGGACACCGGCCGCGTTCACGGCGCCGGCTACACCCGCTCCGCAGCTGCCCAGGGCTCCACACGCTCACCAGCTCCCCACGGTTCCACGCAAGTGGATCAGCTAAGGCGACGTGCCCGTGCCTCGTTGGGACGAGATGAGCGCAGCGGGGTGGACGTCACCGGAACGAGCACCTCCGCAACAGCCCAGCCGCGGCCGCGGGCCAAACCCTCGCGGGTTTGGTACCCGTCGGCAAAGCTCGGGCCGGCCACGGACGCCCCGCGGCGCTAGCCGAAACCGGCGAGGCCGGGGCGCACTCCAGGCGCGGGACGCGAGGCCTGCACCTCCGCCTCCGCCCCAACTGGTGAGGGTTTCATACGGAGAATTCCGTATGGACCTCCCAGTTCTCCCCAACCGGCGTTGTCGTTGATAACACGACGTCTTGGGGGGGCGCCTGTGGTGAAAACCACCCCCTCTTTTCAACAGCCCTTTTCAGGGCTACCAAAAAGAGGTAGACATGGCACACAAATGCTTATAAGACGTCGAGTTATAACTCCGTCAAACAAAATATTTCACCAGAGAGAAAATACGAAATTCTCTCTCAAAAGTGAAATATTAGCAAATAACATACAAGGCGACCTCCCTAAACACTTACTGGGCGAGAGAGACGCGACAAGTATCTCGAAACAAGTCGCCTTGAATGAGAAAACTCAAACAGACAATCAAATGTCCTCTAAAACTAACAAGGACAGTTCTAGCAAGCCTACTCGCCAATCAGAAACAATGATTGCACGAGAGACAATAGGCGAACCAACCAGGAGGCGGCAAGCAACCACCTCTGGTCCAGCAGCCACCCCGGGGACCCCGTCTCAGCAACGGACGCAGGGAAGACACCCCCGGGGATCCCGTCTAAACAACGGACGCAGGGAAGCCACCCGAGGACCCCGTCTAAACAACGGACGCAGGGAAGACACCTCAAGGTCCTTGTCCCCGCAACGGACGCACGGAAGCCACCTCCGGGGACCCCGTCGCAGCGACGGACGCGGGGAAGCCACCCCCGAAGGACCAACTCAGCTATCATACTCGCAGATTCTGAGAAAACAATGTGCGAGCCAATAAGAAAACACAGTTGAACTAATGAAATTAAGCGGACCAATCAGGGGGCGGCAGGAGGCGGCCACCTCCCTATAATTACCCCGCTCGGAGCCCTCCGAAATTCATTCCACTCACCGCTCTCGACGACTACACTCTACAGTACGAAGATTCTACACGCTCTACGCTGACGACCCTTCTGCTCACGAGTTCATCTCAGAACGGCTTTCTACTGCTCACAAGGCATACCTTCTCTCCTCACAGATCTCGCATTGGCATCTACGAGTCCAGTGATTATTTATCCTGCTCATTGCCCAACGTAGTTCTTCTGTCAGGATGCCACCCGGTACATCTATTGATATTCTCATTAGATCGTACGCCCGCTGGGACGTTCCGAGACGTGTCGCCCGGGTTTCGTAGCACTAAGCTCGTCACCGACCGCTGGGGCACGCCGATAAATTACTCAGCTCATCCGCTCTAATTTATCGTCCAAGGAAGCCTTTTTCAAGGCTACAAGGTAGGACCCTGACATCCGAGCAAAGGAAAGAAGCTCTGTCAAGCGAGTCCACCTTCCAAATCCTGCATCCTATACGGAGAGGTATTGAAAACGAGTTAACCAACTCGGGTACATCGATGGAGCGCCGCCCGTCCTACTTCCTCATGCAAGAGGAAGCAGAACACGGCGCGGCCGGGAGCCCTAGCCCACGCAGCGCTCCCTACCCGCTACTCGACTCGTCCGCTGCTCCTAGCGACGGACAAAGGCTCGATTCTCGCGAAGAGATCGCCTTACTACCTAACGTATTCATGAAGGAAACGTTAGGTCAAGCCTCACACACACAAAAGTTCGAGGATACCTTTCAGACCCGCTCTGAAGTCAATCATCATGATTCGACAAAGATATCTGAATATCCACGATATTCTACGCAAGGCTACCCGGCCGATCCGAGTGTCAAACACACTCCCAACGTGCTTAAAACAAAGGATACTTTTCTGTACCTCAACCAAGCCCAGTATATTCCCCCTACAGATATAAATCTTAGGCCGGAATATTACACAACGGCTCAGCACCAAACAGATCGAACCCAGCACCCACTATGCGAGCCCAGTGCTCCACGCGGCTGCTACACGAACTATCCTCAAGTTCCTCCCACCAAGCAAGCTGACCTTGGCGATTTCGCTCACATTCCTTACAGAAATACCACAGGGACTAACCCGCATAACCAGAATATAAATGTCCCACTTGGTCTACCTACACCAAGTCAAACATATATAAATCCACTACATATATATATATATATATAAACGAGAGTCTTGAGTTAGTGACCAAGCTAGTTTTGTGGTTAAATGTAGTTTTTTATTGTTCCATATTCACGTCGTTTCGGCTGTGGATCTGAGCCCTATTCATGTATCAAAACTTTCCTTTATATAGAATTTTCCTACGAGCCAAGAAGTTTTTCCTGAATTACATGTATATGCCATTCAGGCGATAACTCTCTTTAGGAGAATTAGGACAATTTTCTTTTCAACTTCCGCTTTTTATTGAAATGGGTTTCCACAACTTCTAGTTCGTATCTCCTTAAGATTGAAATAAAAGTCCAGTTTTTGTGCGAAAAGGTAACGTTTCAAATGAAAGGATAGGTTTGTTGGCCAGGACTTTTTGAAAACATTAAATTGCTCAAATTTCAAAAAATTTGCTCAAAAACCACTAAACATTGCTAAAAAGGGATAAAAATTGTTGAATTTATATTTTTTGAAGAATTTTAGTCAAAAGAAGTTTATAAGCAATAAACTAGAACTTTTTCACAAGATTGTTCTGCAAAAATACTTGAATTTCATTAAAATTTGCTGAAAAATCGATAAAAATTGCAAACAAATGTAATCATCCAAAATCTGTTTGAATCGCACTCAAAGTGCTCAAATTTCAAAACAATGTTACATAAATTAAATACGATAGCTTACAAGAATTTCCTCAAACGCTCACGCTGCATGACTGGAACTTACTATTAAACACATTTTAATTAAATTTAAGTATACTTATTCATGTTTCAGCACGATTCCGTGCAAAGATTAATAAACGTTTGCTGAGTATTATTCTGCTAAAAAATATTAATTTAACGGTTTTAGCCGTTTTTTGATATTTTTAGACAGTTTTGAACACATTATTTGAAATATGAGCAATTTAATAGGCTGTCGAATAAACTCATCCTTTCTTTTGGAACGCCTATTTTTTGGCTAAGGAACGTATGTTTTATCTTAATTTTAAGGAGAGATATCGTCTGGAATGACACTTACATGTATACATTATTGTACATGGAAAAGAATTAAACTCTAGGAATTGTTTCAGAATGCCTCAAAACAAAGAAAATTTTGAAAACTTTGATTTTTTAATTTTCTTTGACATATTGCAATAGTTGATGCTTTAAAAAAATAAAATAAAATACAAATGAAAAATAAATAATAATAATAAACGAATAATGTTCCAGTCATGCAGTATGATCGTATGAGCGAATTTTCATAGATTATCGTATTATAAAATGTTACTTTGTTTTGAAATTTGAGCACTTTGAGTACAAAGAAATGGTAAACAACCGATTTTATGGCCAATAAACTCGTTCTAAATTATATCCTACAATTCAAAACAGATATTGGATGTTTAGTAATTTTTTCGGTTTTTTAAATCGATTTTTCAGCAAATATTATGGATTTTAAGTACATTTTTCACCATGATTTTGTGAATAAATTTTTAATGTTTTAGTTCATCTTCGATGAAATTCCTTTAACGAAAACTCTAATAAAAATATAAATTTAACGATTTTTAGACGTTTTCAGTCATTTTCAGTTTTTTTGAGAACATGTTTTGAATGTTGACCAATTTAATGTGCTCAAAAAGTGTTGGCCAAGGAACTTATCCTTTCGTCAGGAAAGCCTGATTTTGGCGCTACAACAGAATTTTTATCTCAATTCTAAGGAGAGTTATCGTCTGGAATGACATATATATATATATGTATGTATATATATATATATATATATATATACGTATATATACATATGAAAAAGCGTAAAAATCGTTAAACTCTAGGATTCCTTTCGGAATGTCTCAAAACGGATTTCAATGAAGACATTTTTCGAATTTTTTTACATTTTAAAGATTTTTTTCCCAATGTTTTTCGAAAATTTTGGTTTTAAAATTTTTGGTGCCATTGCAATGGCTTCATTTTCTACGAAAATGTGCTAAAATGAAATAAAACATGATTCACGGGAAGAGACACACTCTCTAGTTTCTATGAAGTACTGTAATGTATCTGCACTCTAAAAAGCTTTTCCCAAAAAACTCTTTCCAACGAAGCTTTTTGTTGTGTAGCCTTTTGCTCCGAATGAAGTGAAAGAAACGACCGGCGAAATTAAAGTCGCTTTTGACTATCCGATTTTTGTCAAGCCTGGTAGTATACTGCAGGAGTTTTTTTTTTTTTTTTTTTTTTTTTTTTTTTTTTTTTTTTTTTTCACTTTCTGTCACTGGCTCGCCTCATTTATTAATACTTTTTATCGTTGACGTAAATTCTGATCCCTTCGTTATATCCGAAGACGCAATTTGGGTTTTTTCCTTCTTCCGTCATGGTGTTTTTGCTTTGTTGGGCGCAGATGGGTTGAATGGGGTAGGCTAAGGGAATATTATTGATTCCAACTGGTTTTGGTCAAGGGGTCTTCAGATGACGGTGGATAATCCATTTTACTAAGGGATAACCGCTATTCGGAACACTGTCTCTCCACTGAATGATACAAAATTTATCAACTCCCTCTTCTAGCTCTTCGGTCGGTGTAAAATTGTCTGAAGCACAATAGGTCTTATCAGTTGGTACATTGGATGATATTCTACTGATTGTTTCGGTTGTATCAAATTACCCCCACCCCCAACCACCCTGGACCCACCAGGTTCTACTTCCTGAAGTCTGACGGGAATATGAAACATGGAACTTGATTACGTAATCACACGAAGACGTTAAGTAGGCAACTGTGGCTCTATTCTCGAGTCCTAATTTAGTAACCTAATTCACCATTCCCAACATTTTTATTTTCTATTTCAAGTTGGAACATTGGAACCACTACTTCTCAATAGGAAGGGAGGAGAAAATTAGTAGCATGAGATGTGATGTGCTGGTGCTGTACGAAAAACAAAAAAAACATTGAAACGAGTGGTGAACGGTTTTCGTGAACAGAGATTGAGGAAGTCCCTTTTACTGAACAATGGATTGGTTGTACACGTAGGTACGTTCACTAAGAGTTCCATCAATATTAAAAGAAAATCGCACCCTCGGTTAGTTCATCTATCCCCAATTGGTCTAAATAAATCAAGGAAATTTCTAGACGTAAGAGCCAACTGTTTTGGAGACCACATACATCGTGGAGATAACGCTGCATGTGATCGTGGCTGTACAGTAGCCATTGAGGCTAGGCATAGGCATATAAATCTACTCCAACAACAAAAGCAGAGAAAAACCCAGTCTGCACCAGGGTTGGCCAGTTCAAAGAAGTTTGTTCCGAAAACGCCGTCATCCTATCCTGTTCTATCCTCCTATGTTTAATACATAAAATTAAATTAGTTTTAAGATCCAGGAATCGCTTCAGAATGCCTCAAAACGGATTTCCATGAAGAAAATTTTGAACAATTTTTATTTTGAAAAATTTGGAGACATTGCAATAGTTTCATTTTCTAAGAAAATTTGCTAATAGTTACCTCTCAAAGAATAAAAAATTAAACAAAACTTATAAGGTCATGCATACTATAACCTAGATACCGGCTTTCAATGAAATATAATATTTAAAAGATGTGATGTGAGTCGAAGCCTTCAAGGTGATGATGTTGGCGACTCCTGATAAACAACGTTTTCCACCACAAATGCCCCATTAAGTCTGTTATCGTTTAGCTTACAGCTTCATTTTTTGTTTGTTTTAATGATCATAAAAACCTGCAAGACAAACTGGGCCAAGGATTTGACTTTTGTTTCCTACAACATCAAATAAGTCTAATGATTTCCAAACGTTCTAATGCCTAAATTTGAAGTTTTCTTTCAAACCGTCTGAAATATTCCCTGGTGTTCACACGGAAATTCCCTTGTCAGCATGTCTTGAAATTTCGGAAAACAAACAAAAGTCAAGGTAATAAGATTGATTAGAGTCTGAGAAAACGGGGTATGGAGCTTACTACTTCATGTAATTATCGGAAGCTCTATTCTTCAAAACCGTAACGCGCAACCATCAACGTTCTTGAACAGTTGTTATGTAACACCTGTTGAGTCGTTACACAAATCTTCCCTGATCCTCCCATGATTTTACCACCAATCAAATTATTGTTATTTTGGGAAAGTGTAGAACTTGGCGTTCAAGAGCACCGTCATACCCCCCACCACTAGCCTCCGTATAATAAACCGGCCTCCTTATAAACCATAATCGGCCTCCGTATAATTAATAATCAGCCTCCATATAATGAAACAGGCCTGCGTAATTGCTAAGACTGATTTTTATAGTTTGGTGGTCTGGATGCTCGCAAGCTCGCATCTAAAAAATGAAAAATATCCTAAATCAATCCTTTTAGCAAAATACAGATTAGTTGGACAAACAGATCAGATTTACGCCTAAAATGATGTTACGGAGGTCGAATATGAAGAAGAATTGGATATAGATGGCACTGGTGATGGGGGTTTGGACGTGCTGTTGAACTAGTAAGTGTAGATACGTGGAATTGTATCCCTACTCCATGATGAAGCGGTCAAGAGGCAGTATCTATTCCTGTAATACAAGCTATTTAGACAATACAATTGGGATTAATTGCTGTTTACAATACAAGTGTTTTCAATCCGGGCTAATGCTCTTCCTTGTAAAACCCACAAGGATGGAAGGCCGTTGAAAGGTATTTCGTGACTGCTTTCCGCCTGCCTCCGGCCCTTCCTATAAACGTATCCCGCTTCGGAGGAACCCAAGAAGAAGGCGCTTATCGCCCGCGACACGCCTCATTTGCCCTGCCGCCTCAACAGCGTGAATCAACTTCTCATCAATGGAACGGGAAATGAAACAATTAGGGGGCGGAAGAAACAAGACAATCTCTTGGGAATCGTCTAGCTGTATGTGTTAAAGGGAGCTCTCCGGAGAAATACACTTAAGATATCAGGCAGGTGAGTTGTTCTTAAACACTTCGCTGTTTAGTGAATGGAAATCTCTAGGTAATTACGATATTATTCTTTGATTTTCTATTCACGTTAACCAGTTCTGAGAATAAAAAGCGAAATAGGTGTAGAAATAATATTATAATAGGTACTCGTAAAAAGAAAAATTGGAAAGGAAGGAAAAGGGTATACAATTTTATGCCCCACAATAGGAAATTTTCATGGTTATTTTCTATTTGCTCAATAGAAAGATTGGAACGAGAGCTTTCCAAAAGATGCTATATGAAGGGTATCTACCCAGCACGTTGTAACCGTGGGGGGGGAGTCAGCTCCCTTGCCCTGCTACGCCATGCGTGATTTTCCTACCCGTTTATTGGTCATCTAAACCGTATTTTGTGCTATATACACATAAAACTATTAAACAAAGTCTAGTTTAGGGTATATTATCTAAATATAACAACATAGACTTTGGCCATTCAAACAAACAGAAAAACGTCTACAAGTTGGGTGGGAAGTACAGCTTCCTCACATACGACGTATATAATTAGCAAAAGGACAAAGTAGGTACGAGTCGAAATGATTGAATGCAAAATTGAACAATGATATACGTGCAGACACGCTAACGTACAAATCAAGGCTATAGTTTATGATGGCCCATGCAGTATTATCAATCCTACAGCATTCACCATCTAAAATATGCAAGCGATGGAATTGGTCTACAGAGGTTAAACCGAAAATGTCATCATAATCAGTACATTAGTCTCGAAGTATAAACTAATATTAGTTTTGGGCATGCACAATAGTTATTACTCAATCAATCACGATAAAATACACAGGGCATCATCTTCATACACCCAATAATCCTTCGAGTTCGAACGAAATCGGGCAGATAATCAAGAGAAATCCACAAGAAATTAAGGTATGCGCATGGTCAGAGACTGCTAATAGTCGAACGTCGATGAATTTTGTGGGACATCATTTAGGAAAAAAACTCGCACAATCCCTGAAAATTTCATAAAAATTGTGCCATTAGTCTTGGGGTTTTGTCTGTGTCAATCAATGTAAGTTAAGCACATGTGCAACAGTTATTAATCACCCAATCGCGATTCAATTCTTAGGGACTTTCTCTGTAACATATTCCCAAATAGCACCCGAGCTTAAACGGAATCGGACCAATAGATGATGAGAAATCGACGTTATAAGAAATTCAAGTTTGTACATGAGCACGACAATGGAAATTATAGGAGATGTCTAGTCTAGGAGCTAACCCACAAAATCCCTCAACATTTAATTAGAATGGGACGAAAACTTGGCGTAGTTTTGGGCGTGAAAAAGATTTACTAAAGACAGGTAGACACGGAATCAAAATTGATCAGTAAGTTCTGAAAACCAAAAAGCAAGTGGAATTTTTGATATTGGAATGAAATAGAGTTTCCTGAATTCGGAGTTTGAGCAAAATCTGTCAATTAGGCAATGAGTAGGAAACAATAAAACAATAAAATTTAGGATTGAATGTGTACTGTTTTTTGAAATTGTTTGATTGTGTAAATTATGTGGGGATGCGCTGAACGTTAAAGTCATCATAAATGCAAGAATATCAGTAGGTAGATAACTACGTCATTACATTCAATAGAGCTCATCGCAGGAGGACCAAATTGCGTCGCGAATGGGAACACATTGCAGTGATGTGTGCAGACAATTCCAACGCCCATGGACTGCTCTTTCGCCCGCAGGAAGATGCGGAGAATTTCCTCCATTTGGAAACAATTTTCTCGCGATGGGCATTAAACTGAGGAAGAAGAAAATGGGTGGTTGTCCCACACCAGCCGGAGGGCTAGCTTCAGGGCGGGTTTGGAGTTAGCTTCCTAATGATACCCCTAGCGGCGCACTTCACCTTTAATAAAATATACAGGAAAGCCTCCACCCTCCCATTGTTACTTTCTCCATCAGGGTTCCTCTCCCCCTGTCTCTTTCCACTCGATCCTCCATGTTTAATTCCTAACAGTAAATTAAAGTCCTTGCTGTGTGGACCCAGGTGTGAGCTTAGCTGGAGCTTTTGTCGTATTTTTATTTACTTGTGAATAATTAAAGTATCTCCTTTCAGCGATTCGATTGGTACTGATCTATATATAATCTCAGTTGATGAAGTCATTTGAATGTAGAGTTCGAACATTGTAATTTACGGGTATTTGTTTCTGTTCTTACATAACCTAAACGACTTATCTCATCTGGAAACGAATCACATTATTATTTATTATTCTAGTTGCCAATGACTAGCTGTTAAATCCTCGTTGTTTATTCATTCATCAATCGTTATCCGAGACTTTGATTTTATCAACTTTATTTGACTCCTTTAACTTTAACTCCGTTGTTCCTTAGGCAGAAGTATTCACAGACTTCGTTTGGAATAACGAAACATTTTCTATTATACCTACCAAAGTAACTAATAAATATTAGTCAGCGAAACGCTTGTTTGGCATTGCAGAGCCTTCAAAAAACCGACTGGCAGCAACTACAAGACTAGACGCGCCGAGATAAGTTACAAAGTACCACTTCAGCCCAACATCAACCTGTCGGCACAAACTTAGTTTTCTTTGCATATCCTGGGAGGGATAAGCCCCCCTGCGTTGTCTGATACCAAATAGGTATGTAACGGTAAATAAGTTCTATATAAGCTCAAACAAGGCGTCAAATTGCACGTTTTCGGACTTTTTACCAGTTCTCCTCAGCCAGTTTTGATGAAATTGGAAATGTAGGTGATTCACCTGTGAGGCTACATTTCACCTCACAAAGTGCCTTTTGGGGCTTGTTGGGCTCTATTTCCTGATCGGCTGAGATAGCTTAATTCTCTCCTATTCACCCTAGGGATTTGAATTTTGATAGGGAACCTCTCTAGGACATTAAGAGATGAACGAGATGACAGTTTCCATCCTGATCAGCTATCTGAGCTAAATTCTCTCCTGTTCTCCCTGAGAAATTTAAGATTGACAGGGAGCCTCTGTGGGAAAACGAAAGTCGAATGAAAGGAGTGACTCCATCTTGATCACCTTGTACATTCTAACTTTTCCCTCCTAGACCACTAAAAATGTATGATATCCCCCAAAAAGACTCCCCGCGCACAAAATATGTCAACCCACAAAATGCATGACATCACGCAATTTGAGGCAACCCAATAGTCGGATCCCCGTATTCTAATACATTGCATTCATTCCTTCGTTTTTTTTGGCTGCATATGGGATTAGGACGCTTTTTGAAGTCTGAAGATTTGAATGCATTTTGTGGTTTTTGGCATCTTTTGTACGTGGGCGTCTTTTTGGGGGGTTTTCACTTAAAAGCTTCACATAGTTCATATTGATGAATAGAGCAGGTTTTTCCATTTCGCTTAAAGCTCGGCATAAAATTCAGTTTCTTCATATCCATTTCAGCATATGATTTCAGGATAAAGCTTTCCGCAGGGTATCTCTTCTTCCCGTTGATAGCTTGATATTGTCTGACTTGTCAGGGCCTGACCCAATTACCTCATCATCAGCTTAAACTGTCAACGCCGCACATGTGTTGGCTGGAGATGCATCTGGTTGGTGCTGTAGCGCTGTGGTTATACGAGAGACCTTTCGGGGCACTCAGAGCAGTTGGGTGTGTTGGAAATACGCATTTCTGATGCTCAACAATATTGTACGCATTAGGGACCACCGGGTAATTTGGTGGCTATCAGGCTATTGATACCCGAGGGGCTTGATCCCTCCTTCCTTAGATTCTCGAATCAAGGTAGGTAAGGAATCTGAACACATACTGAAGAGCAATTGATCTTGCTATACGAACATATCCCTGGTTTTATTAAGGCATTGTTGCTATCTCACAAGCGACTGATCGCTGGCAGACATAAATTTGGTTATCTCCTGGAACCAGATACAGTTGCTAAGTAAGTTTCGAATCACTGTAATAACGTCGATAAGTCCAGGTGTCCTACTGTCCAACTACTGGCTCAGAACCACACTCTTCCTTTACAGATGCTCTGTATAATTAACTCAAAACACGCCTGCCAAGTTTGTGTGGGAAAGGTCTGAAAGTGCTCAGCGGATCAAAAACAGAGAATAAAGAGATGGAGACCAAAGGAACCTACCAGTCACACCATCCTCTTTTGACTTGGCAGGGTTCGTAGGCCGATTACTAAAACTTCTCTTTGGAAATGCGCAGTGGAGAGTGGCTTTGGTCTATGCTAGACATTTTCATGGCCCAAGAGAAAGGGGAAGGAATCTGTTGTGAACAGGAAATGGAAGGTGCATTTGAGCCGTTAAAAGAGTAAAAACTGGGATTGAAGTTGAAAGCCTTTGAAGTTCACGGAATAGTCCTGCAAACAATTGGATTACAGAAAGATAATTTGTTTAGTCAACATTTAGGAAAATAATAGTACGGGACGAAGATACTTCTCTTTCGATAATTGAGCTGAACAGGCTAACCTTAAGTATCGAAAATGCACAATTTCGATTATTATTTACTGTTTACTAAATTTTGAGAGTTCTGAACAAGACACAACATGTATCAAGGTAATTTTATCTCCCCTAAACTGACGAGTAAATTATATTAAATAAAGTGGATGAGTTCGTATTGAACTTTGTCCCTTATTGAAATTTAGAGAAGCCAAAAAGTGGAAGATTGCTTGGAATAGGATTGCCGTAACAGGTTAAAAAAAAAAAAAAAATAATAATAATAAAATCGTTTGTTAAGCAGGCGGAGGAGGGATCCTGATGAAAGGAAGTGTCCCTGTAAAGTGGCCACCAATTACACCAATTAAGGGAAGAACCTCGAAGAACACGGGTGGTGATACCAAGAAGCAGTTCTACCGAGATGCCCTAATAGCAGAATTCCATGGCACTTTTCCCTTGCCACACCCCGCGCCATGGCGCAGTTGCAGGACTTGGGCCTTACCAGGCTTGTCAGACGAAAGTCAGATCGGGCACCAACTATGGACAGGTTTCGGCCACGATTTTAGTGTTTGCTAGATCGGACGTACCCAAATTCCAAGCCTTAAACTCCAAGAATCGTTTCAGAATGGATTTTTTTCAAAAATTCGCCTAAAAAATGAAATAAATAAATAATGAGATAAAATTTAGAATTGTCTTGGAGTCTTTTTTACTGATTTATGCTCATGATTCTAGCAAGAAATCCCATATTGAGGAAGATGACTATTTTTAGTAAAGGCTTGAGAAATTCATTAAAATCTCAAATCTCAAATAATCTACCGTGGAAAAATCTAATAACAAATTTAATTTACTTTTTTTGTTCTGCAAAGATTTTATTCTGTGCTGATCCTGTTATAGCGACGTTATATATATATATATATATATATATATATATATATATATATATATATATGTGATGTCCCCCTCATCCTCACACAACTGTCCTTCTTCAATGTCCGATGCCATAGGGTAAACCAATCACAATACCGAATGTAAAACGTTAATAATAACACAGTTTATTATAGAAACTTTACAAACACTCGAAATTAGCGTACTCCCCCTCGACGGATCACATCATAGTAAGTTAAACAGAATCAGATTCACAAATAGGTAACGTAAAATGAAACATAAATTGGAAGACGATCCTTCCTGTAACAACAACGATAACGAACTGACTGACAAAGGTAGGTAGCAGGAATATTATATCCATCTAAGTTCGCATTTGTGCCGCGAGGGGAGTTATGAGCAGCTAGTGACGACACATTGTGTTATTCGAGTGACAAATCGATTATATGATCGAAAGTGAATAAATCGATGGATAGTAATTGATAGTAAAAAATACATTGATTGGCGTTCGTCCTAAATTGGTAGGTCGATAGTTCAGGGTTCCTCACTCCATCACACGGCGATCCTGACATTGCTGCCGTCCTCGGGAGCGCTGATCACCTGGAAGGACCAAATTCAGCCCTTAGATCGAACCAAATGGGCCTAATCTCTGCCCTAACAAGGCAAGGGAGAGCAGTGAAAGCAAAAATAGAAACTATTTCAGAGGATACCCTGATGAGCAAAGCACAGCAGAGGAGGGAGAGAACAAATACAGTGTCAGTACAATATCAAGTAGTGTCGTCCAACCAACAAACGAAGTGCGCATGCAAGGGTTACAGCAGGCAGAGGAGAGTCCAGTGCCTCAAATGAATCCAATGGCAGAGGTGAATCCAGTGCCATAAAATAAAATAAAAATCAGCCAGAGGAGCTACCAGTGGCTGAGAGAAAAATCAAGAATGCGGGAGACCGGGCTCGAACTCACTTGGGCTTGACAATCACCCTATCAGAAAAGAAGTGACTGTGAGGACGGAAGGCATCGTAAAGGGAGGGACAAAGGAAGAGGGTCCGACCATGACGAGCCGCCGTGGGTGCCAAGCAAGGTAGAGAACCGAAAACCGCAAACAACTATAATTAACACAGGCGTGACATGACTTAAACAAAACTCAGATGATCTACCAACCAGCCTCACAGGCTGAAGTCGTAGATTGACTGGGAGGATCCACAGTCACATGTGGGATAGTCCACACAAAACAATAAAGCATCGTGTCAGCCAAATTTTATTGAGAAAGCTCTCCACTATCAGGGAGAGGATTCAATTCATCAAGGGTAGGTGCCTTGCGCAAACGTTCGTGGGGATATTTCAAAAACTTCTTAGTTCCGCCAGAGACGGACTGCAACAAGTAGCGATCATCAGGCATAACTTTTACAATTTTATAGGGGCCTCTATAGGCATCATCCAACTTGACTCTATTTCTCACCTCCGTTTGTGCAAAAACCAAATCATTCACTTGAAAACGCTTTACTGGCAGTTTGCCCCTATCAAATCGAGTTTTACTAGTTTCAGCTTGTTTTTCCATCAATTGTGCGGCTGAGTCACGCAACGTTTGTACGCTAGTGGATGGTTGATCAGTGAGGTGGTCAGTGATAGAAATTAGATGCAAAGGCCTGGAAACCCGTCCAAACATCAGCTGCATGGGGGATACCTTAGTAACACTATGAGGTGTGGTATTTAAAGCTAATTGAATTTCTCCAACACAAGATTGCCATGTTTTATGCTGATCTGATTCAGCAGCAGTGAGCATATTACGTAAGGTACTCATAAGGCGCTCGACCTGACCGTTTGCTCGTGATGCTCCTGTGGCTATAAAATGGAGGTCAATTTGATGTGATACACAAAAATCTTGAAAATCTTTAGCAGTGAAATTTGTACCTTGGTCACAGATTATACGCTGAGGAGGACCAAAGAAATTTATGAGAGATGTTAACGCTTTGATAGCACTTGCAGCACCTAAGGAACGTGTGTGCTGCAATACACAGTACTTAGTGAATGCATCTATGAAAACGTAAAGATATTCTTGAGAGTCTTTTTTTCCGCTTAGTTTACCAGAAGCATCTAAATGAATAGTGTGCCATGGTTCAGCAACTTTGGGTATAGGGTGGAGTTGAATTTGGCGAGGTCCTGAATCTGTTTTTGATGTTTTGCACACAAGGCAGTTCTCAACAAATTTTCGAACGTATTTCGCCATATGTTCGAACCAATAATGTTGGTACAACGCCTCTAAGGTTTTTTCATTACCCAAGTGGAATAGAGATTCATGGACATTAGAAACAACAGCGTACCGAAGAGAATGGGGAACAATTGGGAGGTACCTAGTGCGAGTGTGTCGCTGTACTTTCCGACACAGTACACCAGAGTGCATCTCGTAAGTGTTTTGAATATCTGAATCTATTTCGTTAGCATTCAATTTCGAAATTATTTCAGTAACAAACGGGTCATTTTGCTGAGCTGTTAGAAGCCAATCAGTTGAAATAGATGTTAATTGCACGAGTTTTTCGGAAGAAGTTTTATATTGAGGTTTAAAATTCCGATGTTTTCCATGTGGTCGCATTTTTGGGGTTGATAAACCTAATGTTGAGGTATTCACAGACAATGCCTGATTAATTTTGGGTTTGGCAATAGGTTGTTCAGGTATTGGAAAGTTGTTGACTTCATCAGCTTCTTCAATAGGGTTCCTACTAAAAAAATCAACATGTTGCATACGCGAGGATTGACGATATTGCATTTTAAAATCAAAACTTTGCAAGAAAGACCACCACCGTTGAACACGAGGTATCAAGTCTTGCTTATTTTGAGTTGCGCGCAATGATGCACAATCTGTCACAACGGTAAACAAGTGACATTGTAAATAATTGTGAAAATGCTTTATGGCATAAACCACTGCCAAAGTCTCTAGCTCATATGAATGAAAGTTAGATTCTGCAGTCGTGGTTCTCTTACTGTAATAGGCTACTGGTCTCGGCTTTTTGTCAACTATATTAATCAAAATTGCGCCAAAACCTAAAGAGCTTGCATCACAGTGCAACTCAATGGGGTAGGATGGGTTGAAAATGGTTAAAATGGGTTCTGAGGTAAGCATGCCAATAAGTTGTTGGCGAACCTTTTCATGACTGTCATTCCAAGGAATTGGTCGATTCTTACTGTCATTAGCTGAATCATCAGTTTTACGGGTTAATTTAAACAAGGGAAGCTAAACCTAAAAATTGGCGAAGAGTACGAAGAGTAGAGGGAGGTGGCAATTTTGTCAGAGAAAGGTGGATTAGAGATCAACTGTACAGTCAGACGAGCGAACAAGCGAATACGTCTGAAACCAAACCCAGAACAAGACTCGAAATGTGGCTTAATTTAAACAAGGGGCGAAGCAGCTATTTGAGCGAAATTTTGGATAAAATGCCGAAAATAAGAAGCTAAACCTAAAAATTGGCGAAGAGTACGAAGAGTAGAGGGAGGTGGCAATTTTGTCAGAGCTTCAACTTTGGATTTGTTCGGTTTTATTTCTCCATTTTCTATCTCATAGCCTAAGTATTTAATTTTCGAGACAATGAACAAACACTTCGAAAGGTTTAGAGAAAATCCAGAAGAAGTAAGAACTCCTAGAACATGATTTAATCGGATAAGTGCCTCAGCTTGAGTGCTTGCTGATATAAGCAGATCATCCATATAGCACGTGACGTAATCAAATGCTAAGTCTCCTAAGGCTTTCATGATTGCTCGTTGGTAAACGCTTGGTCCATTGCGCACCCCAAAGGGCAAGGCCAAATATTCCCATTGACCGTCTGGTGTGACAAAAGCTAACTTTTCTATGGACTCTTCTTCAACTGGGATTTGATGAAATCCACTAGCAGCATCAAGAATAGAAAACCATCGGGCACCGTGTAAACGCGCTATTTGATCAGTTATCAATGGCAAAGGGTATCTATCTGGGACTGTATTTGCATTGAGAGCCCTAAAATCAACGGCCATTCGATAACCACCTGTCTTTTTAGGAACAAGAAGTATTGGGCTTGCATATGGAGAAGAACTGGGGCGAATTACTTTGGCATCTTCAAGTTCTTTGATGCGCTCTCGCACCAGTTCACGATGTACAGGACTAAGTTTGTATGGTCGACGGTGGACAATTTTGGAAGGGTCAAGAAGGCGAATTTTGAATGTTCCTGTCGTCACACGAGTGGTAGGTATTCCATCAATAAAATATTGGGAATAATTAGTCAAAATTTTGATGAGATCCCCCCTTTGACTAACAGGAAGGTCAGTGTGAACTGATTCGAAATGTTGAGTGCTAACTGGCAAGACTTGGCAAGATCCTAAAGCTGGGACAACACAAGATGGGTGAAAATCAAGTGAAGGGATGTTGTCACTATGACCACCTAACACCTCACTGAACAACACGACTTCATCCTCAGTGAACTGCTCCAAAGAGCAGAGATCACCCAAGGATACAGAAAATATTTCATTTTTTGTGGTGTTTATGGAATCAGAATGCCCACGCCCCTTTGTAGAAGTGTCCCATTTTTCAATGCCAGAAGAACCCACAGGTTCAGCGCCTTCCCCATGAGTTCTGGATGTATCCAGAAAATTACGGTTTAGCATGAATGGAGGATGGTCCTTCCAAAGCGTGCAAGAAGATATAGTTATTACCATACAAAAATCTGGAGCCAGAATTTCACGTCCCAAAATGATGGGTTTAGGCAAAGCACCATCAGCTACAATATGGAACAGGACTTGAATGTCGTGTCCATTAATCTTTACTCTGGCTTGTTTTTGGCACTGAGAAATGGTAATTGATGACCCTAAACCATGCAAGTGAACTACATTATTGAACAAAGGCCCATCAAAGCGGGTACTAAAGGACAAACAAAGGAGTGAGCACTCTGATCCAGAATCAAAACAATACTTGAATACATCACCTTGGTGGGTTAATGTGCCTTCTGGGTTAGCAATGCATAGGCCAACCTGCTTCTCGACTGGCTGAGACCTCTGGCTGCTGGTGTCTCCTGGTCCACGCTTGTCTGACATCTTCTTCTTTGGGCAGTTTGGAGCAATATGCCCCTTTTGGTTGCAGGAAAAGCACGTTGTATTGCTGAAGTTTGATGGCTTCCTTGGCTGATTTGATGAGGTCAAGGATGATGATGATCGGCACTCTGAGGTTTTGTGTCCAGATCTTCGACATTTCCCACAGCGGGAAGTATAATCCTGAGAGGATGAATGCTGAAGGCTTTCATAGTTTGGTCGACTCTTCTTGGCATTTCCAGGACCGCTGTCATAACCTCCTGGTCTCTTAAATGACAGAGCCCGTAATTCCTGAAGCAACTTTTCACGGCTATTTATCTTTTCTGTGTAGCAAAGATGACGTGCTCTTGTGTCTGCTTGAGCTATCTGAGAGAGAGCCACTGATACAGCAATTTCTTCCACTGATGACTGGCGGTAGTGAGCAACAAATTGATTGATAGTTCGTGAGGCGAATGTGGCATAATTTTCGAAATCTCGTGGTCTAGCTTGGAAACATTGAAGCATGAATCCGGCTGGTGTGAGTGCTATGTCATATTGGTGAAGAAAGAGCGATCTGAATTCGTCCCATGTGAGTTGAGGGTGGACAATAGTAGTAAACCAATCAGCAGCCTCTCCTTTTAAGGCTCTACTCAAGGCAACAATTAAACGTCTTCCTTGTTGATCCTGTGAAGTCAAACAACACTCAACTGTATTGCACCATGATTTGGGCTGAACTTGTTTATTTTTGGGGTCATACTCAGGAAGCGAGAGTTTCAAATGCTCTGAGGGGGTTTGACCTTGATTTTGTGTAAAACACTCTGCCAAAGTTTTCATTGCAAGGGTTTGTTGTGTCAACAAATCCCGTAGGGAGTCGCCACTGTGCACTAAAGAATCGTGGTGGAAGAGGGGTGCGGAGGGAGATGGTGAGCGTCCAGAGGCCCCCCTCCTGCTCCTATGCGCCCTGGAAAAATCGGGAGGGCGATCGGGTGATGACCCTTGTTCCGAGTAAGGTAAGGCGTCACCCGAACTGCGTTGCGAAATTGGCCGACCCCTTTCTTTTCTAGAATCCGAAAAATCTTGATAAAACTCACCTCGACTATTTCCATAGTGATTCTCATGAAATCCTGCTCGTAGATTACGATATCCCACTTCTGATGTGATGTCCCCCTCATCCTCACACAACTGTCCTTCTTCAATGTCCGATGCCATAGGGTAAACCAATCACAATACCGAATGTAAAACGTTAATAATAACACAGTTTATTATAGAAACTTTACAAACACTCGAAATTAGCGTACTCCCCCTCGACGGATCACATCATAGTAAGTTAAACAGAATCAGATTCACAAATAGGTAACGTAAAATGAAACATAAATTGGAAGACGATCCTTCCTGTAACAACAACGATAACGAATGACTGACAAAGGTAGGTAGCAGGAATATTATATCCATCTAAGTTCGCATTTGTGCCGCGAGGGGAGTTATGAGCAGCTAGTGACGACACATTGTGTTATTCGATTGACAAATCGATTATATGATCGAAAGTGAATAAATCGATGGATAGTAATTGATAGTAAAAAATACATTGATTGGCGTTCGTCCTAAATTGGTAGGTCGATAGTTCAGGGTTCCTCACTCCATCACATATATATATATAACTCGGCCCTTCGGGCCTCGCAAGGGTTTTGGTCTCTGCTGGTAGGTAACACTTGCTGGGACTATTCTGTCTGTTACAAACTTTCTTGGGTAACCCCTCTCCATCAGCTTATCTCACACGAAACGTGCGATCCCAAGATCTCTGTCAATTAGAGGTCACCGAATATGCAACAACCGAGAAAAGAGAAGGGTATATTTCCACAGTGCGAGATAAGCTGATGGAGAGGGGTTACCCAAGAAAGTTTGTAACAGACAGAATAGTCCCAGCAAGTGTTATCTACCAGCTGAGACCAAAAGTATTCACGAACCAGGTTCCATTGGTCACAACATTTTTCTTTGGGGCTCAAAAGCTGAATTCTATCCTCCGTGAGTTACAGCCTATCTTGTCATCTAGCTCACTAACCCGTGACATCTTTGCTGAGAAACCTCGAGTGACCTTCCGACAAGGAAAAAATATTGGGGAGATCTTGTCTCATCGCCATCCACGATCGCAGCCCTTAGAGCCACAGCAACAAGGCTTACATCCATGTCAACGAGCAAGATGTAAGCTGTGCAATTTGGTTATTGAAGGGTCAGACTTCTCCTCTGCCATTACCAATTACACATACAAGTGTCGAGGTGTGGCAGAGTGCCAGTCCAAAATGTGTGTATACCAGCTTGTTTGTAAAAAGTGCACAGAGTCAACTGCGTTCTATGTTGGTAAAGCAACGACCCTAAATTTAAGAATGAACAATCATAGGGCGTCTGTAAACCAAACTCGGCCACTCCCAGTGAAGGTTCACGCATCATCCCATGACGCAACATTTGACCAGTGTTTTGGGGTGAAAGTCTTGAAGAAGCTACCTGATACTGCCAATGACAGAATGCTGCAGCAATCAGAGAGAGCGCATAGATGGGTACTCGGAGCTAATCGACCACCTGGCCTCAACTTAAATGATTAAGTGAAAATATATCAAAATTATTATTATTATCTCGGCCATGGATACGACTGTCCCGAAGAACGCAAGTTAAATCTTTTCTTTCTCCAACTACTTTTCTGTGATCAAGAATACAATTCGAATTATCAGATTTACTTACTTTTCATCTTTTATTTGTGAAATTTCTATTCTAAATTTATTAATCTATCATATAGTTCAGTAGAACCGAACAATCAATAAGTGCATTTATATATATATATATATATATATATATATATATAAACGATGAAATGGCTCTACAAGAGCATATACATATTCAAACAATTTTTAAGGAAAAACACTAATTGACAACATGAAACTAATTTTTATATTTCTGCTTATGCCTTTTTCAAACTACGAGAAAAGAATTTTGATTTTTGTTAATTGGTGAGAAAATCTTGCCATGGAGAAACCCTGGAGGATCATACGCGCCCAAAAAAAATTTATATATATTATATATATATATATATATATATATATATATATATATATATATATATATATATATATATATATGTAATATACATATGTATACATGTCAATGATCTCTGCTTCCTTTTTCTCGTCCGCCCAATAATGATCTGAATTCAGATCATCGTTATACCGCAGTCAGAGCTTAGGAAAATCCGGAAACTGCCGAAAGCGCTTATGATCAAGATTATTCGTCTACTGATTTCTATGACGTAGATATATCAAGTTATTGACGAAGGTAAAGTTAAATATATCTACTTACACTATAAAAGTTGTTGGAATTTTTAGTCCGAGAAGTTAGGAATTTTCAGTCTTGTGCAACAATCCTGTTGACAAATATGATCACTTCACGAGGTTCACGTTTTCGCCGTCACAGTACGTATCTAAACTGAATACTCCAACCAACTTGGTTCATCTCTGATTTTAGAAAAAAGTAGAAGAAGGGGAAGTGGCCAGCATGAGATTCATTGTTAAGAGTAATAAATTCAGAGCTTTCTGACGAGTGGCGAGAGGTTTTCGGGAGCTGGAAAATGAGCGAGTTACAAATCTCTAGAACAACAACAACAACTTATTGTACGAAAAAAAAAATTAGAAAACCGTGTAACGTATTTTCGCCCCCGTATATCGTTACACTAGAGTTCCTGGTTACCACGATGTTCTAATACGGTGTATGTACGTGAATCTAGGAAAAATTCAAATTTTGCTTACGCGCTGGCTTTTATTACGGTGCTCGCTTGGTGTTTCCCGCGTCTTTACACGTCGTCTCTAATCGAATATCCATTTCGTAACCTAACGCTGATTCTGACATTCGACATCTTGTTTTTCTCCGATTTTGTTTTTCTTCATCCTGATTTCTTACTTTCTATCATCTATCATCACGTGGTTTTATTGTATGTTTCTCAATTTGTAGTGATATTGGCAAAGTGAACCTTTGTAATCGACCAAGACATTTTTTTAACCACCTGTCTAAATTTGTTCGTTACGTTTCAAGATACGTAGATTTCCGAAATCGAATCAGTAAGTCGTCTGTCCATCCGTCGTTTTATTTGTGCAATGAAATGCAGCGAGAAGTATTATACTTTATAGACTCATATATCACGCTAGTTTCTTGAGTAAAGACGAGCTCAACGAACTTTTCCACGTTAATCTTGAAGACACATCCGTCAGGAGCACTGGCGATCTTATCTTTCAAGTAAGTTCTTGCTCAACTTTGTTAGTAGGCAATATTGTTGTAGGTATGTTATTATAGAGGTTGGTATATACAGATTTGAGGCATTTTGTAGAGAGAATTAGTAAAATAATACATGTTCGTATCTTAGTGCCTAATTTGATTTTTGTATCTTGAAGAAGGTAGATATGATCGAAATGAAAAGATTTCATCCGTTTTTCGGTAACCCTTTATCCTCCGTTTCGTTGACTAAGTTGTTTTTGGGCACTAAGTACATGAATGGACTGCTTCGAGTGGAAATAAGATGAATATGAAATAAATTTGTATACCTATGTAAATTTTAATATAAATATGAACTGAACACGCTTATCACTGAAACATTACTCAGGTTTATAGATCTACGGGCGTAGCTTTGAAGACGTGGTAACGAGGGCGTACCAAGATAGAGAAATTTTGCAGAACCGGAAATTCACGTGTAGTATACATGTTTAGTTTGATATAGATGAGGTTTTTATTTTTATTTTTCAGACCGTACCTAGAATAAGTCACCCGCGAGTTATGAATAGTGTCTTGAAAAATACCTATAGGATTTCTTATCTTTGGGAGACAACGTAAAGTTGAGGTCGTCTGTGGTCATCTTGGGACTTGTATACTCCGATCGGACACATATTCATGTGTTTTTTCTGTAAATTTGGTCGCCGCTTTCTACCGCCAATGTTGGGTATGTATTTTAGAACCAGCTGAGACTCGGCATAATTATAAACTGCGTAGGTATTAGTTGTTTTGTAATCAGAGACGTTCAATGTGATATCTGAATTATTGTTATGATATACAAATGTAAATCCTGTTTGTGTAACTGTTCACTCCTTCTCTTTTCAGAGAAACCCCACTTTTTAAAAATTCACATTTCCTTTAGCTCATGGATTAAATAGGTATGTGGGTCATTACCCGTGTGACTTGACAAGCCATAACATACCTATTAATATGAATTCTGCACTCGTGCCCCAATTGTTCTAAATATATTTTGATGACAGAGAACCCTTGTAAAGTGCTGGAACTTAATATTATGGTAATCCAGCATGACCTTATGACTGTGCGTCGCGCGGTCGTAGTAATTCGTCAGCTGCTGGATTTCACCAGATCAGCTGATCATGGTTCACGTGCATCGTTTGATCTGTAACCACAGTAACCAGGAACGCAGTATCAGGTTTCTTTTCTGGCATGGGAACAAGAGAATAGGCACCTCCGATCCACTCTAGTGACTGATTAGGGACCTTGATCACCAGTTTCAGAGTTCCTCCACGAATCCAGGAATCCAGTCAGTTGTTTGTGGATAGTATTAGCTGGCTGAGTGTGTACCCCACCCTCGTGTGTCATACCTGACCAGTTTTCGTGATATTAATTGCTATGCAATTCTTAGGCCGACCCCCAACAATTTTTTTTGCAACGTCCGTGACGAAAATCCAGCACCTCCAAGCAGCACGTTCATGCGCATCATGGGTTCGAATCCCAGCCAGGCTTGAAAATTTTTTTATATCCAAATTTTTTTTATATCCATTTTTTAATGTAAAATGAACTAATAAAAATGTATAAAAGAGAAAAAAACGACTCAATTTTTTGAGCGTTTTCAGGCTAAGAATTCCATAGCAAGTTATCCTCGTTTTCTACGCAGTACAAAATTGAAAAGATCCGGGGGGTCCAGGGGGGCGAAGCCCCCCAGCGAGGCGCGAAGCGCCGATTTATATATATATATATTATATATATATATATATATATATATATATATATATATATATATATATTTATTTATTAAGATGCTTTATTGTGGAGTACACAGTCAAGTTTGCACATGTTTGACTTATACACTACCTATATGACATGACAGTTGTTGTATATTTGCTAACCAGCGGTAGTTATATACTCCGTTTATAAAAGTATAGGAAAATACGTATAACATTATAGTTCAACATATGCTGGTTGCTAGGGAGTTCGTGACGGGACACATATTTCACGATGACTCCCAGGCCTAAAACATATCCATGTTAAAAATGCTTTTAAGAGGGGTATAGAGTTAAATTTAAAGGAAACAATGACACAGTATTGAATGAAGCCTATGAATCACATTTATCACAAAATAGACGTAAGAAAAATGATAAAATAAATAAAATGCTTAGATACATAGTATCAATAGCCCGTCCTCAGGTGATACATGGACGGTAAACTCAATTTTTTCATAATAGCGAGCCATAGGCAATTATTGTACCTACTACAAACTAAACATGAAGTTGCACTATATTGAAAGTGTATTACACATAACGTCTAATGAATTTATTCGCGATGGCAAGTGAATAAATTTGTCGTTTCGTCATCAGCATGCACTTCATTCGCCGATCAGCAGAAAACCGCAAAAAAGGTTTTTGCCTTTACCTTGTGTTGGAGCCTCAAGAGTCAAAACTGTTTAAAACTCGCGCTGGGACGGGAATGGATGGAAGTGATGGGGAGGGGAGACTCCGCTCACGACTTTGGAAAGCAGAAAAGAAGAGGTTGACGCTGAAGAGAAGTGTGGGTGCGGGGGGGGGGGGGGGGGGGGGGGGGGGTCCCTGAGTGACACCCAATTAAACTGTGCACAACTGGCGAGGGGGAAATTGCCGTTTGAGAAACATCAATAATGGAGTGAGGAAAGGGAGGGAAGCAGAGGTTTCACCTAGTCTTCCCCTCTCTCGCTTCATCCTCTTCTTCCTCCACATCCCTGGCCATCTTCCTCTTCGTCGTCGCCTTTTTCATCTTGCCTTCATCCACCTCCGAGATGCTTCTTCATCGCTCCCGGTACCTCCTCGACCTCATGGGAATACCCGAGAACTCGGTTGAGTGTTGTGGATCAACAAGGCTTCACTTACATTCCATTCCCCAGGCACGCTCCTCTTTTATGGGTAGGGTTGTTATTTGAATAAAAATACTTGAAAAAAAAAAAAAAACCATGTCAATTCTCACCTTAATGTTTATTTTTTTATATGTAGACGTACAGTAAGGTACTCGTATTTTTACATGATCAAGCACAGTTATAGTGCCATTACTTCAATTTAGATAAATACTTTATCTAGATAGAACTGGGACTTTAAATTTGCCAGATATATTGTAAGACGAGGGGGTGAATTTTTCAATCTCAGAATGAAAAATTAACATTGTGTTTACGTCGAGTGGAAAGTACTCAAGAACTACTACCTATACCTATATATTCAGGTTCCTAGATATTTTTATACTTATACCACTATGCATAAATGAAAAGTTTGTGTGTGTTGAGCATATTCTCCAAAACAGTGGGTCGATTTCGACCCGGTTTTCCCAACATTATCACCGCGTTCCTGACACGGACCTGGGCTATATTCAAATCACCAACACCTCTAGCTGCATCGTAAATTGGGAAAAACTTACTTACCAAGGTCGTCTGGGTAAATAACTCATTAATTAAGGATTTAAAGTTCAGTGGTAAAACTTACTTCATCAACTGATTGCAAATATCATTCGCTAAAAAGAATTTTACGCCACAAATCCAGCAAAAACAAAACGATGTCTATCTTTTAAACCAATAATTAAATTTTAGTAGGGTAAGATGGTTTTTCTGGGGTAACATAAAATCCAGTCGCACGCATAGTATTTACAAACCTGCTCTAGGTAGCTTCTGTGTGCTGCATGGTTACATTCGACATAAAATATAATAATTCTGCAGGTGTATTATTCTGACAATATTGAACACAATAATTATATTTCAAACATACAATGAGTGTTACCTACGAATTTACCTTGGATTTTTCAGGTGAAAATTGATTCCATTCTATAAAATTTGACACCATCCGCACTCTCCTAGGACACCATCCGCACTGATGACACTGGCAGGAAGGGGTGCGTCACCAAGACGTGAAACTGTGAAAAATCGGAGAAAGAAAACTCAGCATCGTAGGAGGGTGCTGTTGATGTCAAATTTCATAGAATGGAATCTTCTTCCATTATAAATGATTAATCTGGGTACTTTTTCGTACCCATGGGTAGCGCTCATTATGATAGTACTTACGCAATAGGACGTGCAAGATAAGCGCGGGCGGGCACAACTATCTTCTATACCGATATATATAACTGATTTTGTTCATATTCAACTTGAGGTGCTAAACTTCGGGACGGGATCTCTCTGGGTATGGTAGGAGTATAATTACAGTTCGAAGAATCACTGTTTTCAGCAAAGTGAGCTCTGTACCTAATTTTGTTCCAATCTAACTTAAGATGCTGATGTTTAGAACGAGGATTCTCTGGGTGTGGCAGAGTATAATATATTACGACGTGAGAAACCACTCGATTTAGCTGAGTGGGCTCTATAGCTTATTTTGCTCCTATTCAGCTTAAGATGCTGAACATTTGAACTTGGCCTCTCTGAGTGTGGTAGAGCATAATTAAAACTTGAGAAGGTACTAGAATTAGCTGAGTGAGCTCTGTAGCTAATATTGTTCCTATTCAACTTAAGATGCTGAATATTGGAACAAAACCTGTCTGGGTGTCGTAGAATATAATTTTACAATTTGAACAACCATTAATTTAAATTAGCAGAGTGAGCTCTTGAGAAGCTGAACTTTTAACAGGCCCTCTCGGGTGTGGCAGAGCATAATTACAGCTTGAGAAATCGCTTTATACCGCAGAGTGAGCGGTGTCGCTCTGTAGTTAATTTTGTCCCTATCTAAATTGAGATGCCGACATTCGAAACTGGGCTTCCCATTGTGTGGTAGAGCATAATATTACAAACTAGAGAAACCACTAGGCCCCGTAAACTCCGAAATCACGCGGAGTGATCTGGGTAGCTTATTTTATTTCTATTCAGCTGAAGATGCTGACATTTTGAACGGGACCTCTCTAGGCGTTTCAGAGTATAAGTAAACCTCGGGAAATCATTAATTTAAATCAGCAGACAGCTCTGTATCTAATTTTTTTTCCAATCAAACTTGGATGCCGAAATTCGGAACCGGGCTTCTCTGGCTGTGGTCGAATATAATACTATTACAACTTGAGAGACCATAATAATCTGTTGAGTGGGCTTCGTAGCTAATTTTGTTCCTAGTCCACTAAAAATGTAGCGCACTATATATATATATATATATATATATATATATATATATATATATATATATATATATATATATATATATATATATATATATATATATATATATATACGAGAACAAGAGACTGCTTCACGAATCAGAAAAAGCACATAGCAACGTTTTGGGTGCTTACGATCCTCCAGGCCTCAACATAAGACGATGATTCCAAATCCAAAGTTACCGAAATTCCTTGTCAACGTTGTACACAAATTTCCCACAGTTATTCAATTTCTTTGTTAGTTTGAAAAAGGCAAAAAGCCGAAATATAAAAATAGTTTTGTGACGTTTTTTCTGTAATCTTTTCTAATTTTGTGATTATAATCAAGCTCTCCTAGAGTCATTTTCAATAAGTGATATAAATATAAATATATATATATAAATATATATATATATAGGTATATATATATAGATATATAAACATATATATATATATATATATATATATATATAGGCACGTTAGGAATTACACGTGTATCGACAAATATATTTGGCTAGCCGGATAACATCGAGTCGAATAAAGACTAGTTCAGCCCACTCCAGGATGCCAAAGTCGCTTTTCGAATTACCTACTGTCATTTACGATGTTTTTTCCACTTCCATCTGTTGAACACATTTGACATAAAATACATTCCAGACATTGGCAAAGGCTTTAGATATTTATGATTCCGTTTTATAAGATCACACTAATATCATTGACGCACGAACTGAGCCTCTATAACTCGGCTGGCATTTTTCAGCGTGGGTGTATGTGTTGTGCGCTACATGCCACAATTTTGGAGCTATCAACTTGAAATTCGGCAGGTAGACTCTTAGGCCTCTGGATTTACGTATATTTTTGGTGACGATCTGACGACGGGAACCTGGCGTCGGTGACGGCAATCTACGTCAAATCAACCGAAAATCGAGTTTGGTATAGTTTTTAATAGTTATCACCGCACAGAATCGACTGAAACCACTACAAAAGTTTTAAAAGTTATTCTTGACGAATGCCATCGTCAA
Source organism: Adelphocoris suturalis (assembly GCA_030762985.1). Lineage (NCBI taxonomy): Eukaryota > Metazoa > Arthropoda > Insecta > Hemiptera > Miridae > Adelphocoris > Adelphocoris suturalis. The sequence continues at coordinate 33,613,768 of CM061046.1, forward strand.
ATTAACCGTAAATCGAGTTTGGCATAATTTTTAATAGTTTCCGTATCAAAGAATCGTGAATAAGAAGCGAAGTCGTGTAGATTATACCAGACAACCAGTTTTTCAAATTTCGTGAGGTACCTGCTCAGCGGACCAACTAGTTTTAAAAAGTCTGCCATGTTGGGTAGGCAGTATAGCTTCCTCACTTATCATAAAAACGTGGACTTATAGAACAAGTTGAAGAATAAAGTACGAGTCTCAATGATTGAATGCAAAATAGACCAGTAATATATGTGCAGACATTCAAATGTACAAAATAGGGCTATAATTCATATCTGCACATGCGAATAGTGTACCATCAATCCAAATGCTTTTACAATTTAAAGTATAGATGACGCGACGGAATTGATACAAAATTGTCTACAGGTTAACCCGCACAATCCATCCGGTCCATTAATTTCGGAGTGTCAACCAATATTAGTATTGCGCATGCGGAATGGTTATTATTCAACCAATTGCGACAAAATACATAGTGCATTTTTCTGGAACTTACACTCGACCCTCCGAGTTTGAACTAAATCCCACCAATAGTTATGAGAAACCGACGTTATAAGCAATCAAAGTTTGTCAAAACGCACAGGTTATTATTGATCCTACGGCTATGAAAGTCATAGTAGACCATTTAAAAACTAACCTGCACAATCCCCGAAATTTTCATCACAATCGGACAAAAACTAGGTATGATTTTGGGCGCGTCAAGGATTTACCACAAACAGGCTGACCGACAGAAAGAGGGAAAAGACAGACAGACATACACAGCACCAAAATTGAACAGAAAGCTCTGAAACGCAAGAAGGAAGCGGATTTTTGTTTTGGAAAACAAAACTTTTTTTTGATTTCTCCAACGGACACACAGCTTACCAACCTTTGGTAGTGAGGACCAACAATTAATACTAAAAAATGTGAAGGATGAAATGAAATTTATAATAAGATTGACGTACAAGATATATTATATTAGGTCGATAAAAGATTTTCCTTTATATACCTTATCATCCATGCGGTCACAGATTCCGGTCGTTGGGAAAGGTGAAAACACGGAGCTGCGGCAGTCTCAAGCTTCGCATTCCAACAATAGCTCCGCTTGATGACATTTTCAAACTTCCATTCAAACCCTCCCGGTAACAGAAAGCAAGTATAATCAGCCTCTCTGCAGTGTTTGTAGCACCCGTTTCCCGTCTCTTCAATAAAGGGCCGGAGCGCGACGAGTAGGAGGGGGAGTAAAGTAAAATGTCACCCTCCCTCAAAGCATTCAAGTGAGGATAATATTGTTGACGTTTGAATGAGAACATAACACAATATCGGAGGCAATTTAACGCCAAATTAGTTCTCTCGCACCGAGCACTGAATTTGTCGCTTCTCGTCATGAAGTCGAGATAAGTCTGGTTAGCCCCTCCTTCTCATGGATTCCCCAATAACTGACAGGAACCGGGAAAAGCACTTATCTTTATTCGGGTTACAAGTTTTAATGATTCAATATGCCTTCATTTCTATTAACTCAAAAGTATTTTTGAAAAAAATTTCAAACATGGTACACAACTAAACATGAAGTGGATGAGAGGGTGGATATATTATGATTAAAGGCCTCTTTACACGAGCGGTTTTTTCCGGCAATAATTGTAGAAAAAAGTATTGCGCAACTATTTCGAACTCCTCGAGAAGGTGCCGAAGATTGCAGGCAATTAATGAACGGGAGTTTGACATCATTTCAGGCCCTACGAGCAACTCTCGGCAACTGTTTCATCGTGTTGAAATGAAGTCCATGGGGGTTGGAAAATTGTTGCACTATTGCGGCAATTTTTCGACCTTGGGTCGGGAGATGGAACGAAATAGCCGATGATATCGCGAGTTTTCTGTGATTCACATCAGCTTTCCGTGATCCGCATTTATCCCTGTGCCTCTAGATCGTCCTGTTGTTCGTCCTGCTTGCGAAAATGAATTGGCCGCACTAGAAGATTATAGATTTTATTAACGCGATTCACGTTCGAACAGGGATCGCATCTTAAAACGGACGGCAGTAGGTAGCGTCCGAATTTCAGATTCCGTCGGATAAGGCGGTAAAACAATTTTGCAATTTGCGCCATGGTAGGCTCAGCCGCATATTCGTATTTTATCTGCAGAGTCGGGCTCCAACCATTCCAATTAGCCTTCCAAAATCTGTTTTTTACATTTGGACAAAGTTCAAAAAAAAAAAAAAAAAAAAAAAAAAAAAAAAAAAAAAATCGCTGTCAAACAGAATTTCAGAGGTGAGTGCCAACCCACATTCCAGTCGGCTCAGAAACTGGCGCTGCCGAATCCCCCTCTTTTTTCTTTGGTTAGCAACAGCAGCGACGACGACTGCAGCAGCTATGACCACCTCTTCACCGTCCATGGCGCAAACTTTTGTCTCCGTGTAAACGAAAAAAATGAGCAATTTACCTTTGCAGATTTAAACTTTATCGTACAACACGTAGTTACAAGGCGATTTTCTCTATTTTCCACCAGTTATGATTCACTCCCATGTCGTTGATTTTTTTCCTCCCCTAGGGTGAAAAAACGGATGAAAGTTCAGCAACCCGGGTGGTTTCATTCGATTCTTCAGGATGATGGCGATAAATGAGACCCCTCAAAAAATTACTGTTACCTTCAAAGTTTTCGAGATCTCGATTTTCAATATTTCAGCATATAATTACAATCCTTTAGGGTTGATTAAAATTGATGCCGGTGTTACTGGCACATTCTCGCCCAATGTACGATTTCGGAGCGAATTTTCATGGTTTGGTCCACTGGTTGCGGGAAAAAAAGTCCAGTCATGCAGCATGACCCCATTTCAGTCGCTATTGATCGTGTAGAGAAATTTTAGTTTATGATTTTGATATACAAACATGGAATCAAATCATTAAACTAAAACATTTACTTTTTTGCAGAATTTTAGTCAATAAGACATATCTATGTGAAACCTTGACCCCCAGCCAAAAGACATATCCATGTCAAAGTGCTTCAACTATTGCGAGTGCCTCTTTTTCAACTGAGGAGTGTCGCTGTTCTGTAGGAGACAGTGTTTTCGAAATCAAGCATTTTAATTTCTCCCTTGATGGGAAAAACAAAAGATCATGGATATGTCTAGTACCAACTGCTTACCAGTTGGTACCTACTACTCAATTGTATACCAACCATGTAGTGCCTTCTTTTCACAAGATTATTCCATTATGGTTACAAAACAATATTAGTTTTTAACTTAGAGTAATAAATCAGCATTCCTTGACACTACAATGGCTTAGAGGTCATGAAATTTCGTGGTAAAATGAGAGCATTCCAAAAAGTGGCGAACGATTTTCCTACTATGAAAACTATGGGAGTTACTCTTCCCTAGTAACGCCTTGGTTGAACGTGAAAATCAATAGAAAATGTGCCGGTCGGGAAAAAAAGTGTCGGTTGGGAAAAAAAAGTGACGCTAAAAATTCCTTGACCCCCAGCCAAAAGACATATCCATGTCAAAAACATTCGGACGGCGGACGGGCGGTTTTGACTTTTTTTTTCCCGACCGACACCTTTTTTCCCGACCGGCACATTTTCTATTGATTTTCACGTTCAACCAAGGCGTTACTAGGGAAGAGTAACTCCCATAGTTTTCATAGTAGGAAAATCGTTCGCCACTTTTTGGAATGCTCTCATTTTACCACGACATTTCACGACCTCTAAGCCATTGTAGTGTCAAGGAATGCTGATTTATTACTCCAAGTTAAAAACTAATATTATTTTGTAACCATAATGGAATAATCTTGTGAAAAGAAGGCACTACATTGTTGGTATACAATTGAGTAGTAGGTACCAACTGGTAAGCAGTAGGTACTAGACATGTCCATGATCTTTTGTTTTTCCCATCAAGGGAGAAAGTAAAATGCTTGATTTCGAAATCACAGTCTCCTACAGAACAGCGACACTCCTCAGTTGATTTTGACACGGATATATATCTTTTGGCTGGGGATCAAGGAATTTTTCGCGACACTTTTTTTTCCCGACCGACACTTTTAACACAGAATGTGTTTTAGCCATGGACTAACTAGCCGAAAATGGAACGCGGGATGGTAACGAAATGTGTGACGGATGATTTTCACGTACAACCGAGTCGTTGCTAGGGATATGGTACTTCGGTGTTTTTCATCCCACAAAATTCGTTGACCATTCGTTCGAAAGCTCTCGATTTATCCAACAATATTATGTTAACTACTGCGAAGTGCGTGTCCAACAAACTGAGTTATGAGCATGGTTATATAAATAATTGTTTACACACAGGTGATCATTCTCAATAATTGATATTGTGAACATGATTGCAACCGCTTGTTAATTTCTGATGATTTCATTGAGCTTGTGTTTCGATAATTTGATTCATAGCAGGTGATCTGAGTATTACGAAAACGGTTTGATTTGTGAAGCGGAGGTTAAATAATTTGAATAGGTAATTTCTATACTTTACACTCTAGGAAGCTGCAATTTCGTTTGTAGCCTCTTTAGGACATTTACTTGACGATGCTCAGGGTCCGGATCAGATGTGTGGCTCTTAAAGCTAATTTCTATGCTTTACACTCTAGGAAGCTGTAATTTCGTATGTAGCCTCTTTAGGACATTTACTTGACGATGGTCAGGTCCGGATCAGATGTGTGGCTCTTAAAGCTAATTTCTATGCTTTACATTCTAGGAAGCTGTAATTTCGTATGTAGCCTCTTTAGGACATTTACTTGACGATGTCCAGGGTCCGGATCAGATGAGTGGCTTTTAAAGCTAATTTCTATACTTTACACTCTAGGAAGCTGTAATTTCGTATGTAGCCTCTTTAGGACACTTACTTGATAAATCGCTCTTGATTTATCACGAATTTATTTCGTATTTTTTTTCGTAGTTTCATACTATAACTATATAAATTGATGTTATAAATGAATAGTAAACAATGACGCTTGTTTGGTTGTCACTTGGTTGCGCGACAACGCAAACACATTCTGTGTTTCAATAATTTCGTCCGAAGTATGTAAATAGAGGTAACCGGGGGTCCAGTTTTTCCCGACCGGCACATTTTCTATTGATTTTCACGTACAACCAAGGCGTTACTAGGGAAGAGTAACTCCCATAGTTTTCATAGTAGGAAAATCGTTCGCCACTTTTTGGAATGCTCTCATTTTACCAGGACATTTCATGACCTCTAAGCCATTGTAGTGACAAGGAATGCTGATTTATTACTCTAAGTTAAAAACTAACATTGTTTTGTAACCATAATGGAATAATCTTGTGAAAAGAAGGCACTACATGGTTGGTATACAATTGAGTAGTAGGTACCAACTGGTAAGCAGTAGGTACTAGACATATCCATGATCTTTTGTTTTTCCCATCAAGGGAGAATTTATTAGATTTTTGGCATCTTGAAATGTAAACCAACAAATTTGAAGGAAGGATGACTTTTTCGTGGTCAGTTACAAAAGGTATTATTAAAATTAATAAACCGAAATGTGATAGGGTTCCAATAAATGAAAAAAATCTGACTTCCTTGGTATTTTTTGCTCCTACTATTTGTTTCTACTGAATGAGAATATGGTTATTTCCATGGTTATTTTTTCCCCAACAGAACGATCTAAGCGAGGGCTTTCCAAAAAAGGGCATCTGACTAGTGAAATGGCTCTTGATATTAGTTTGTGGGATAACGTCCCCTTTGGGCGATCTTTCTACCCTCTCATTGGCCAAAATAAAAGTTTCACCGATATTTTATTTTATTTTCAAATGTTTGTAAGTACGTTGCTGTTATAAGCTACGTCATTCTGGTTGTTACACATTTTAATGTCTAGTGGCATACATTCGTATATTCTGCTCTATTGCATTTATATTGGACAGCTTGATAAAATGACACATAAATTCGTTGAGAGCCATATTATAAATAAACATAGTAAGGACGTCTAATTTCAAGTTTGAGCAAAGATCCACACATCCAAAACGGTCTTACCCTCCTACCTGCCCTACTTTACTAGAAGTTCTATCAGGATTTCACTGCAAGTTAATGTGAGTGATATGAGAGAAGTTCACAAAGTTTGCAAAACAGTCGAGCCAATTTAACACTGAACTGAACAATGCTACGAGGCGCGAGCGAAATAGGAGATTTTCTGACGTTTCATCACAAGGCATTATGCTGCAAAGTATGAATCTTAGGAGATTCCCTGGTTACCCTTAGGCATGAGTCAGGTTACGCAAAAAATAATATAACGGGCTCGTACATCATATTTTCTAATTAGTGTTACCAAAGTTTGCATCCGTTTTTCATTTTCCCCCGCCTCCCTGTATTACAGTCTTCCGTAAAGATTACTCGAATTAAACTCAAGCTTTAATTTCATTATAACTCCAATTTTGGTAAGTGGCTGAATTGTTAAGCCCTTCACCCTCTCCACATCTATTACCTTTACACCGATAACCTTGCTCAAGATGAGCTGTGCGTCTTCTGCCCTCCTGAAACCACCTTACCATTATGCATTACCTCTGCGTTTCCAGGTCGTTAAATTCTACCATTATCATGTTTAATTTAAAATGTAGAGACGCAAATGGGCTTGCTATCAGTTTCATTTTCTGTAATAATCACCAGACGTTCCTGGTTTTTAGGGAATGAGCTCTAACAGAAAATAGCTACTGGGTCCTTCAGACAATAATGTTAGTATTAATATTCAAGCAACATATGATAAAACAGAAATTCAATTTTAAATGTTCTTTTTTATGATTAATGAAAAAAATACTGGCTAACAAACTCGTTCTTTCTCTTGGAAAGCTTGATTTTTTGGCGCAAGAACGGAATTTTTTATCTCATTCCTAACTAGAGTTATCGTCTGGAATGACACACACAAACACACACACACAAATATATATATATATATATATATATATATATATATATATATATATATATATATATATATATATATATATATATATAATAGGATACATACAAAGTGATAACGCTTGAACGCCTGCACCGATTCTCTTCAAATTTTTTTTAAACTGACCGGCATGAAGAAAACTGGTGCAGATGATTCTACCAAGTTATAAATCAGATTCCTTCATATTAAAATTAAAAAAGTTCGCAATGACAATCAATAAATCTCAGGGGCAAACATTCGATAGCATTGGACTTTATCTATCTGCTCCAGTTTTCAGCCATGGACAATTATACGTCGCATTTTCAAGAGTTCGTCGCTTTAGTGCAATTAAAGTTCAAATTAAGAATACTGAAAATCAAGGACAGCATCAGAATGGTTTAGTATACACCCGCAATGTTATATTTCCTGAAGCATTAGAATAAATTTTGTAACTGAATGAATGTAACTATTTTTAATACAACTTGAATAAATAAAAATTAAGTTGAAACAGAAAGATTTTGCTTTTTTATTTGCATAATTAAAGTTCGTACTTGCATCCCATGGTGACACGGGCTTTGCCACTTGTATCTTTATATATAATTCCGAACGGTCTTTGAAATTGTGAAGAACTGCGCGGTTCGATTTCAGTGTTAGACGACTCATTCGAATCAGCACGGCCCCAAGTTTGTTGCAAAAGTGTCGCCGTTCGTCTCTATACCCACTTTGATCGTGTTCTGGGCGGTCCTTACCAACGAGAGTTGTTTATTAGGCTGTGGCGGTAACAACAGTTGCCATCAATTCACGGTAAGTAAGAAACGTTGTGTAGTTACTAACATCTAGGAGAGTTATTTCTGAACGAAGAAATTGAAACTGAAGAACTTAGCGGAATTATATATAAAGTCCGCTAAGTTCTCCAGTTTCAATTTCTTCGTTCAGAAATAACTCTCCTAGATGTTAGTAATTGCACAACGTTTCTTACTTACCGTGAATTGGTGGCAACTGTTGTTACCGCCACAGCCATAAACCTAACGCCGAACACAGGGGCATACATAGGCAAGACCCGCAAGACCGATCAGTCTTGAAGGAGAGGTATGCCTCGAGCGCCGTCTTCGCTCAAGTTGGAACTTGGAACACATTTTGTATCACCCCCTTTGGTTTTTGTCATCCATGATGATCCTGTTTAACTATAATTTCTAAACTCCCTCAAAATTTGTTGGTTCACGTTTAAAATTACGAATATTAAAAAAAAGTAGGTATTAGTAGTGGGAAAACTTCAACTACCCGGCACGCACTGGCAAAACACAATTTTGTGAATATTTAATTTATATACACGTATTATTTAATCAATAAATTAGCTGATCCAAAGGTTATGATCCAGAGTCCTTAAAAGTACGAAAATTCCCAAGGAATTGGAAGTTTAGATGCGTGCAGGTTGTTTCAGATAGTCCTCATCCAGCGGAACGTTGCGGAAAGTAAGCAACCCGTCGTTCCATCCCGGATATTAGTCGAAACTGAAGCTTTGAACAAATATACTGTCTCCGATCTAGAAAAATATATTTCACTGTTCACTTTATTTTTCAAAATTCCTCATTATATTCGCTATCCCAGTCTGTTACTTATTTCCTCTCGCACAGTGGGTACCAAACTACAAGGTACATGTTCACGTATCACATTCTCTTCGACATTTGGTGATTCTGTTCACATGCAAATAGAGTTACATTATTTCAGAGAGGGTGTCCCAAAAGTACTCCCCCCCTCCCCCTACTAACTTTTCTCCACAGTGTTGTGATATTGGGGTGAAACATGGAGAGCGCTACTGGTGGGGGGGGGGGGGGGGGAGCTGATACTGTTTTAAGCAAATAAAAATCAGGGAAAAATCAAACATTTTCGGACTACCCAAATGAGGGAGTATAGTACTTCGAAAAACAAAATTGTTCATTTTTGCCGAGAGAAAACCAGTTTTACAGATTTATTAGTGCTAAACACGATGGTGGAACCAGAATTGTGATATCTTGTTCCTTTCTTGGATTGGAGCTGATGAACCTGGATGATGAGATAATGATGAATGTTGGCACAAAAGTATTGATTCGGCCACAGGGGGATAGGAAATTCAACTTTCTTTCCTTATTTTTGATTTTTGGTTCTAAGGGGTGTTAAGGCCGTTTTAATGTCATGTAATAGAAAAAAATAAAAATAAATTAAATTAATTGAAAACAAAGTATTTAAAAAATCTCTAGGAGAAACTTTCGATAAGCAATAAGTTCTTAAATTGACTCCTGAATTGTGTACAATTAGGTTTGGGACACGCTGTATAAATATTGGTATCTTTATATATAATTCCGAACGGTCTTTGAAATTGTGAAGAAATTCGCGGTCCGATTTCAGTGTTAGACTCATTCGAATCAGCACGGCCCCAAGTTTGTTGCAAAAGTGTCGCCGTTCGTCTCTATACCCGCCTTGATCGTGTTCTGGGCGGTCCTCATCAACGAGAGTTGTTTATTAGGCTGTGGCGGTAACAACAGTTGCCATCAATTCACGGTAAGTAAGAAACGTTGTGTAGTTACTAACATCTAGGAGAGTAATTTCTGAACGAAGAAATTAAAACTGAAGAACTTAGCGGACTTTATATATAATTCCGAACGGTCTTTATATATAATTCCGAATCAGCACCGCCCCAAGTTTGTTGCAAAAGTGTCGGTAAGTAAGAAACGTAGTGATGGGGTCTTTTCTGATCAGCTGAGTGAGCTAAATTCTTTCCTGTTCACTGTAGGAAGTTGAATTTTGATAGGGAGATTCTCTGTTTATTATAGGCTGTGGCAGTAACAACAGTTGCCACGGTAAGTAAGAAACGTTGTATAGTTACCAACATCTAGGAGAGTTATTTCTGAACGATTTTTGAAATTGTGAAGAACTTCGCGGACCGATTTCAGTGTTAGACGGCCCCAAGTGTCGCCGTCCGTCTCTGTGCTTATCTTGATCGTGTTCTAGATTAGGGCTTTCCAAGCCCTAACAGGCCTCTAGTATATATATATATATATATATATATATATATATATATATATATATATATATTCCCGCGGCCATCAGCCTCGGCAGTTCAGTCTCCGCCCGTACGTCCCCGCATAAACATCGCACAGTGCATCGTCTCTCTTATCTTGTAAAAAGTGAATTAAAGTTGTTTTTAAAAACTCAAAACTCAACGACTGTTATTTAATTGGCGCTTGTCGGAAAGACGTGGTTTTTTCTTTGCTCCGTACACGCGAAGAAAAACCGAGAACCTTCTGTGAAACAGTGTCTGATTGGGATTACACACGACGGAAATCAACGGAACTGGACTCCTTACATGGACATGGGCATCCCGCTGTAAGTAAATCACTGCGCAATATTATTATAATACGAGTACGTTCCACCGAAAAGCATATTCGGCAGATACTCACCCATTCTTAAGCCCACTTCACTTAAAACACACTTCAAATATACGACTTCCTTCACTTCCAAGAAGCTTTCAAAAAATTCTGTTAAAAGTTTTGAAACCCGTAAAGAACGAACATCTGACCGGGAAAAACTTCAGAATTAAACTTCAGAATATATAGACGTCCACTCTTCATTTGATAAAACGACACCTCATCGGAGATCTGCCCACGCACAGGACGTAGATCTCAGATTAGAAACTTTTATCGCTCCCGAGCTGCAGATAAGCTCAACCTTGAAGACCATTCGCCGATTTGACGGCCGTCGTCCCTTTAAACTCTCTCCACCTCTGCATTCTTCTCGAAGACACCATTCTTAATTAAGATAATTTTAAGGAATTTTAATCTTTTGAATTTTAATCTTGTTTTCAGCTGTATTTTTGTATCTTTTTCTATAACTCGGCACTGTACAGGTCAGATTAGGTTTGACCCCGTAAGCACGTCCTAAAACAATCAAAATTCCCAAAGAATTAAAACGTTTTGTGGCCGATAGGCTATCAAATCGCCTAGGGATCCTTCTCAGAGATCAAACCCGGCCCCAATACCTTTCTACTATCCCCGAAAACCTCGTACCCGAAAACATCGACATGTCCTTCGATACTGGAGCCACCGGGGGCAAACCCAAAATTGAAGACCTAATCGCGCAAAATTCCGAATTGATGGCGCAAAATACCCAATTTAATCACTTGTTAGAAGCGACCCAACAAATACTCCGAGAACAAAACGCGACACAACTTAGACTAGAAGCCGCGCTAAATGAAGCTACAGGCGCCCTCGAACTGATGAGATTGGGAGGCGCACGCGTACCAAATAGGAAACCCGAAGTCTCCGAAGTCCCAACATTCAAGAAAGAACACATGGAACTCATTCCAGTGTTTAAAGGAGATCCGGAAACATTGAATGATTTCCTACTCGTAACACAAGAACTGAACGACAGATTTTTCAATTATAACGACGTAGGAGACTTCCAAAATAGGATGATCTTACATGCCATCAAAGCCAAAATCCAACCCCCAGCTTCAAGTGCAATAAACTCGGGAAATATCACGACATACAAACAAATCAAAGACGCGTTGATCAATGCCTTTTCCGATAAACGAGATGTGTTCTCCATGAATTTAGACCTCTCAAATATGAGACAGGGAGAACACGAAGATCCGTTCAAGTTCCACCATAGGATAACGGAAGCATTAAACAAAATAACCGCGTATGCCAACATCCACGAACCCGATGAGGCCGACAACATAATTAAACATCATACACAACTCGCGCTAAGATGTTTCCTATTACATCTTAGAGAACCACTAGGAAGCCTGTTGAGGACTCGACAACCAAAGGACCTGAATGAGGCACTTGGATGGATGACGAACGATTACCAGTTGTTACCATCAAACTCTCGTCCAAAACAAAATGCTCCCCTCAGGCAAAACCAAGCTCCTCAATACAGAGTTCCGCCCCCGCACCGTCTTTACGGGCCCCCTAGGCAGAACCCTGCATATTGGTCTCAAACACCTGTTGCGAGATCTTATCGACTACTACAAAGCCTAGCTCCACCTCAATGGTCCGGCCCACCTAGGCAGCCAAATCCTCCACCTCAATGGTCTGGCCAGCCTAGACAGCCAAATCCTCAACAAACCCCTTCAAACCTACAAAGAAGCGGCTACCAAAACAGGCCAACCTACCAAAGAAACCCTCCAAATAATCAGAAATCTTCCCAAAACACTCAAAGGGATTGGAAACCAATGTCGTGGCAGACAACAAATCCGAATCAGAATCCAAATTTTCACAATTTACAAACCGAAGAAACGAACCAAATAAATGACGAAGCCTACGGTTATTACGACTCAAATTACCAAAAAGACCAAACGATTGACGAACTTAATAACTATCATGACTCGAACTACCAAAACGACCTATACTATGACGCATATGAGTGGCCAGACCAATCTACGGAAAATCCCCAAAGTCAAAAGGACGAAACTCCTTTTTTAGAGGACCCTTGCCTCCAACCACCGCCTGCAACCTCATGAACCTAAACTTTAAGCCGATCAACAAGCTCCCCTATATCATATTGCCTAAATTAAACTTAAAAATCCTCGTAGACACAGGGAGCTCGGCCAGTTTTGTCAACCCGTTAATAGCAGAAAAATACTTCCCTATCAAAACAAATGATGAACCTTTTTCCGTTACGACTGTCGACGGAACCTCCTTGGTCACTTCAAGTGCCATGGTCCCGTGCGACGAACTCCTTCGAGAAAAGGGTTTAAACCTAAAATTCCGACTATTCCCATTCCATTCTAGATTCGATCTCCTGATCGGCATTGATAACCTAGAATTTATAAAAGCCGATATAAGCATCAGAAATAAAGTATTCCAAACCCCTCATGTAAACCTCCCGTTACAATATCTAAATTTAGACATCACTGAGACTTACACCATTGACAGTAGGAGTGTCCAACAGGTCAAACTGGTACTCAATAACATTGAAAATGGAGATGCGATCATCCCCTACCAAAAGATAGGACCCGTAGAAATCCCCCAATGCTTGGTTAAAGTTAAAAATTATGATGCTTACGTCCAAGTATTGAATTCCGGCGAAAACCCCTACCAATTCACGCAGGCTACCCCCATATTAGCCGAAGAGATCGATCCTCAAACTACTGACTTACAAACCCAAAAACCCGTCTCAAACTCAAACTTAAACCACTTCGAAAAATCAACATTCAAATTTGATTTAGGCCAACTTCGCCTCGACCACATGAACGAGGAAGAAAAACTCGCGATATCCAAATTAGTCACCAAATACGCAGATATTTTTCATCAAGAAGGCACCCCCCTTAGTTTCACCAACAACGTCAAGCACGTCATTCGCACTACTGACGAAATACCAGTCTACACAAAAAATTATAGATTCCCTGAGGTACATTTGAACGAACTCGACAAACAAATGGAAGAACTTCTCCAACAAGGGATCGTTCGAAACTCTCAAAGCCCTTGGAATGCCCCTATCTGGATAGTCCCAAAAAAACAAGACAGCAGTGGAAAGCAAAAGTTTCGAATCGTTGTAGATTATCGTAAACTAAACGAAAAAACAATAGAAGATAAATACCCTCTTCCCCAAATTTCGGAACTATTAGACAAGTTGGGAAGATGCCAATATTTCAGTACAATTGACTTAAAATCTTCCTTTCACCAAATAGAAATGGATCCCAATAGCATCAGCAAAACAGCCTTCAGCACCCCCACACGTCATTTGGAGTGGACACGCGTCCCCTTTGGGTTAAAGAACGCACCTAGTACATTCCAACGCGTGATGGACAATATACTACGTGGTATCGCAAATGAATACTGTTGCGTATATTTGGACGACATTATAGTATTTAGCACTAGCCTACAGGAACACGTACACCGTTTAGAATCAGTCTTTAAACGCCTTCGATCTGCTAACCTCAAGGTACAACTAGATAAAACCGACTTTTTGAGAAGAGAAGTTTGTTACCTAGGTCACGTAGTCACACCAGACGGAGTAAAACCAAACCCAGACAAAATTAAAGCAATAAAAAATTATCCCATTCCAAAAACTACAAAAGAAATCAAGGGATTCTTAGGACTGTTAGGGTACTACCGAAAATTCATCAAAGACTTCGCAAAATTAACGAAACCCATGACTAAATGTCTCAAAAAAGACGCTCTCATAGACATCACGGACCCTGAGTATCGACAATGCTTCGAAACTTGCAAAGACCTCCTAAGCAATGACCCAATCCTTCAATACCCAGATTTCTCGAAGCCCTTCAGGCTCACTACTGACGCCAGCAACGTAGCTTTGAGGGCAGTTTTAAGCCAAATTTCAGATAACTCCGATCTACCGGTAGCTTACGCGAGCCGGACGTTAAACCAATCCGAACAAAAATATAGCACAATTGAGAAAGAGCTACTCGCCATCGTATGGGCTGTAGGTTACTTCCGCCCCTACTTATATGGTAGGAAATTCACTATCTTTTCTGATCACCACCCGTTACAATGGCTCTTCAACCATAAAGAACCTGGTTCACGATTGTTCGCATGGAAAACGAAATTACAAGCATACGACTTTGACATAATTTACAAAAAAGGAGCCCTCAACACAAACGCAGATGCACTATCCAGAGTCAAAATAGAAAACCAACCGAACTTACATACCCTACACTGTGACCAACTTACCCAACTTTTAGGCAAGCAACTGGACCTTACCTCTAACGACGACGCCGACTCTGCGGTCGCGCACGTCGATCCTGGGGAGGAAGGGGTGACTGACGAAACCTCATCTAGACACACAGTCCACTCCAACTTTTTAGGGAATACAGTTGTCAATATACCCATTCGCGATCAGCCAATCAACATTTCTTCGAACCAGATAATACTCACAGTAGTTAACCACCCTGTCCCCGACATGGTTAAACTTACGACCCTTTTTGGAAACAAAACTCGCATGCTCGTCAAAGTAAATGATCAGGAGTTTGAAAACGATGTAATAAAATTCACCAAAGAATACATCCACCCTAGGGTAAAATATGGCATTTATTTCGAAACCGAGGTATACGAAAAATTTGCTAAAGTCATTGCAACTCATTTCACCCACTCAGAAATAAACCTCACTAAATACTCCAAACGCCTGATCGACATCCAATCGGAAAAAGAACAAACAGATCTAATTTCCAAATATCATGATGGAGTTACAAACCATCGCGGCATAGACGAAACATACGAAAAATTAAAAAGGGAATATTATTGGCCGAATTTGAAGATCGCTATTCAAAAATTCATCAACAACTGCGAATTGTGTCTAAAATGCAAATACGAAAGATCTCCGCTCAAAATTAAATACAACATCACTCCTACAGCTGTCCGACCTTTAGAGACACTACATATAGACAAATTCACCATAGAAAACTCTAAGTTCCTAACGATAATTTGTCCATTTTCCAAATACGCGCAAGCATACCCTATCTCTTCTTCCACCGGCGTTGAAATAGTTAACGGACTAATGAAGTTCTTTGCCCACCATGGGATCCCGAACAAAATTATTTCGGACAATGGAACCGAATTTCAAAATTCATTAGTGAAAGAATTGATGGCCCTCCATAAAATAAACATTCACTTCATATCCTCGCAACACCCGGAATCCAATGGTATCGCTGAAAGATTTCATTCCACTCTCATAGAGCACGTCCGATTACTAACCAATAGGGAAGAATTCAAAACTTGTACCACATGCCATAAAGTCAACTATGCAATCATTGCCTACAATAATTCGATCCACTCCGCGTCAAAATTAACACCGTTCGAACTCCTATACGGGCACGTGAATAACCGCTCTCTCCTAGAAATGGATATCGAAAAAGCGATGGCACATGACTATTTAGACCGACATAAAGAAAGAGTAAAAGCCTTATACGCACAAGTGTCCGAAAAACTCCAGGAACAAAAGGAAAAAGTAGCTGACGAAAAAAACGTGAATCGAATAGACCCCCCTGAAATCCCTGACGAAATTTTTATTAAAACCATCCAACGACAAAGCAAGACTAAACCTAAATATAATAAAGAAGAAGTTAAAGAAATAGACCCGGCTACGAAAACAGTACAAATTCACCCACGTCATCATAACACCAAAGAGAAGGCTCACTTAACCAACGTAAAACCACCCAGGAAATTCTATGATACCAAAGTCCAAAACGCATGGAATACCGAACTACCATCCTCAGAAACTTTAACACATAAATACGGACTCAAACTAACTAGGGAAAACTTACTGACACTAAAACCCGGAAACTGGATAGACGACATGATTATGAACTTCTATATGGAGTTGTTAGACGAAAGGAATAGAAACCACAAGACATTTCCCTCGACCTTCTGTTTTAACTCTTTCCTCTACCCTATGTTAGAAGCACACGGTTATGACCGAGTAAGACACTTTACTCGTAGGTCAGACATATTCAGCAAAGATTTAATAATCATACCAATCCATAAAACAAATCATTGGAGTCTCGTGGTAATTAACACGAAACGTAAACAGATCACGTACCTAGACTCCCTCTCCGAAACGCGTACAAAAAATGGCACTGCAGCCGCATACGCCATCCCAATCCTAGAAAACATTCAATCATATTTGGCTTTCGAGTTTCTCGAAAAAAGGGGAATCCTACTGGATTCAGAAAACTGGGAAACAATCCACTTGCTAACAATCCCACAACAATCGAACTCAGACGATTGTGGTGTTTTCGTCTGCCAGTTTGCCAAAGCAATAACGAGCAATAAGAACCCTACTTTCTCCCAAACTGACATACCATACCTCCGAGAACAGATGTGTACAGAAATCCTCAGGAATTCCCTGTTTTGACATTGTTACAGGATCCTGATCCTCCTCTCCTCCGCCTCAGGACTAGAATTAGTCAACGTCACATTGAACCCTGGACTTCTCCCAGTACTCCTTAGACCGGCCAAAATAGTGGAAGGTTATCATACCATCACTCACTATTACGACCTCAGCGCTTTAATTTCAAAAATCAATTCCCTTCGCACTCAGTATCAACAAGTGTTCACTTCCGTTATAGACTCCCAGACTACATACATAGAACGCACTGATATGTTCACCGCAACTATAAACCATACCTTCGAAGTGATTGACTCTAAAATACAAAACTTTAAGATCGGCAACCAACGAACAAAGAGATCAAAAAGAGGACTAGTTGACGGGTTAGGCTCCTTAATCAAATTTGTTACGGGAAACCTAGACGCGAAGGATAGCGAACGCTACGATAACATAATAAACCATTTACAACGAAATCAAGAAAACTTACAGGACCAACTAAACTCTCAATATTCGGTGAATCAAGCTTTTGCCGAAAATTTTAACAAAACTATGGACATCATCAATCATAACAACCTTCAGATCCAGAAAGAGTT
Organism: Adelphocoris suturalis; assembly: GCA_030762985.1. NCBI lineage: Eukaryota > Metazoa > Arthropoda > Insecta > Hemiptera > Miridae > Adelphocoris > Adelphocoris suturalis. The sequence continues at coordinate 33,631,088 of CM061046.1, forward strand.
TGAATCCCTTCGAGACATGAAAGTAGGGGAACAAACACACATTCGTGCCTTGAATGACTTCCTGGAACATTGCCAAATTTCACTACAACTACTAATAAACGTTATCCAGGACATAGAGACGTCACTCACCTTCTGTGAATTGGGTAAATTACATCCAAGTATCCTGAGCTCAGAACTTTTGTTAGACGAATTAGACCGCCTCACGGTATTCTACGGCCCTAGGTTCCTGAACCATACCGGAAAAGACCTATTCGAAATTAAATCCCACATAAAAGTCCAATGCTTTATCGGAACAGACGAAATAGTCTACTTTCTCGATGTCCCTATTGTAGATCCCAGAAATTTCGACCTATACTATTTAGAATCCCTACCGGCAACATTAAATTCCGAGTACGTAACGATTGTACCCTCCGTTCGCTACCTGTTGAAATCACAAAATGAAGTCCTTACCCTAAGAGACGAATGCCCTTCTGGCCTCGCCTATTATCTCTGCCTCGGTCACATGTTAATAGATGTCAATTCCCAGTGTGAAGCCGAATTCCTTAAGACAAGTTCCATGGGAAATTGCAATTACGCAAAACTGGAAATCCCCACCAACTACGTCTCGCTCTTGTATAGGATCAATCAATACTTGCTCGTCTTCCCTCATGGCGATGTACTCACTATCACCTCAAAATTCGGAAAAGAGTTACGAAACTTACGAGGGATCTACCTGGTCAGACCTAGCCAGAACTTAGTGTCCTATCACAATCAAACCCTGTTTGCTGCACATAGAAGCATCTTAGGCACACCCCTTATAGTCAGTAACGTACAACTCACGCCCGACTCCTCAAAAACATTAGATAATGTAATTCAGCTTAAAAATCTAGATTTGTCCTCTATACAACTAGAAAATTGGAAACCTGTCAAACGCTTCACGTTATATCAACTTGCAACCCCTAGTTTCTGGTCTATACTCCTTTATGTCATGTTACTCAGTTTCATCGTAACAATTATAGTTCAATACAAGAAGCACAAAAGACGACAAAATGCCTAATGGGCACCTCATTATGTCACCTTTATGTAATCGTACTATGTAATCACCGTTATTACTATTACATCTTATCGTAACCATTGTAATTCATTTTTCATTGTTTTCATTGTTTTAATTATCATATCAGGCTACCTTTATGTAATCGTAAATATTAGGTAAGCACTGTCATTACTATTGCATTTTATTGTAATCATTGTATTCATTGTTTTGATGATCATTGTATTTATTGTAATCATTTTTGTATCATTTTTGTATTCATTGTAACCATTATAATCGAAAACCCAGAGATGATGCACACCCCCAAAACTAAACTATGAAATTTCGTGTCCCCAAAACTAAAATCTGCATTTGCCCACAAAAATAATTACCTAGCACAAAATATAATAAACAAAACTTTTGGGCCCCCAAAATTTCAACTTAGGGGGGAGGAGTTACATACGACGCCTCAACCCTTGGGTAATAACGAGCTGACGCAGCAGCCAATCCCTATATAAGCCCGCGGCCATCAGCCTCGGCAGTTCAGTCTCCGCCCGTACGTCCCCGCATAAACATCGCACAGTGCATCGTCTCTCTTATCTTGTAAAAAGTGAATTAAAGTTGTTTTTAAAAACTCAAAACTCAACGACTGTTATTTAATTTATATATATATATATATATATATATATATATATATATATATATATATATATATATATATATATATATATATATATATATATATATATATATATATATATATATATAGGTATATATATATATACATTCATTAATAATGGTTCTACTGAACTATATATAATTATTTGTAAGAAAAAAATTTAGACAGATATACCTATAGAACGAAAGAATTGTTTCTGATATTTCGAAAAAATCTTGTTCACAGAATAGAGAAGTAAATTTAACTTTCGTAGTCCTGGTAGCTTGAAGCGTAATCAATGAATCCCATGGCCGTGATTGTAGTAGACGTCATATTCAATCGTTCAAATTGAGGCCAGGTGGTCGGTTTGCTCCAAGTACCCACCGGTGAGCCCTTTCCGATTGTTGCAATGAAAAAATGTTAATTCTAGGATTTGTTTCAGAATTTCTCAAAACGGATTTCGACAAAGACAATTTTCAAAAATTTTCATTTTAAAATTTTTCGAGCCATTGCAATAGCTTTCATTATCTGTAGAAACACACACAAAACAGCAAATATACCTTCTCAAAACATCCACTAGGGTGTACTGGCGTCATTTCATCACTCATTCCCATGCCAAAAACCCGACCTGTATTAGGTATGTTGGGTGTCACACATACAGGTGGGAGGGTTGGTTACACACACAAAACAGCTGATCTTTTTGTTAAAAATTCGAGGGAGGTTTATGACTAGACTTTATTGTACATAAGTACTTTCCTGAAAATTCAATCACCATAGATTCATTAGGGATTGAGAAATAGCCATTGTGTACGCAGAACTTGAGTAGGTCTATACTTTCTTATTACAGTAAGTAATGAAGCTGTACTGCTCATCCAACCAGGCAGCCATTTTTTCTCACTTCTGTTGATGCCAGAGATCTGTTTAAGACAAAATGCTGAAATGCGCCGTTTATCTACCCCTTCGAAACTTGCGCGACTCTCGATTTGATGTTGATCAACAACAATTCGGCTCTCCCTTCTATAGATCCCACCTTCCCTGATAAGAAAATAAGTCGTTCTCCCAACGTCTCGGCCTTTAGATTTGCGAGCTCCCTCGGATAAACTACAGATGGGCTTCGGAGGGAGCACCAAAGGCGTTACGTATCTCGTAGATACGACCCGAGCCTCCCCATATCTCTTTATTTATAAGCTTGATGGGCAATTTATAAAGGGAAGCGCCGAGGTTATCTCAGGTTAAACCTACAGGAACCCGAGGGAGCCTCCTTCACCTTTACCTCGTCCTTTTCAAAACGGGCCTCTCTCTACTACTCGTCCGTATCATCGTTAACTGTAGCACTTGGAGTATTTCAAACGGGGGCTTCTTTTTCTTCAAAGAATCCTGGAGAGCTTCTTTAAAAAGCCGAAGGGCACTCACTTCAAGGCGTTGAAATGTGAACTGGCCTTGCATAATATCTGCCTACATATCGACCGCTTGGTATGTGGGGGATGGCAGCTAGTGTAATGGAGATAAAGCTGTTTGTTCGTACTTTTCACATTGGTCAGTGTGATGTCAACATCGAGAAATGTTGCCACCGTTCTGCTGTATGACCATGTGAATGTTACTGAGAACTGAGAATTTAGTGCCTCCAGGAATATTAGCAATTCTTCCTCGCCATGTGTCCATATCAAGAAAATATCATCGATGAACCGTTTCCAGATTAAGGGAGTTTTATCTCTGGACGATAGAAAACTGTTTTCTAGATGTGCCATGAAGAGATTTGCATAGGATGGTGCCATCCGAGTTCCCATTGCAGTGCCTCTTTTTTGGAGGTATACCTGATTTCTAAACTTGAAAACGTTCATTGTCAACACACATTCAGCTAATTTCACCAAGAAGTTGGTTGACGGGGTTCTAGGCTCAGGGAGCTCCTGTAAAAGCCCGGTTAACGCTTGTAGCCCTTCATCATGCGGTATCTTAGTATACAGTGAGTTCACGTCAACGGTGACAAGAATGACATCTTCTGGAACTCTTGTGTGTCGTAGGACACTGAGAAAGTGTTGAGTGTCATTGATGGAAGGATGGTTGGCACTGAGGAGCAATCTGGAGATGTGAGTCTACAAAAGCCGATATTCGTTCAGTTGCACAGCCAAAACTTGCAACAATTGGGTGGCCTGGAGGTAACATGTCCGGCAGAGAGTAGGGCTTGTGAATTTTGGGCAGGAGATAGAAATCAGGGCATTGTGGAGAATCAGGAACCACGGCCTGAATGTCCATGGCGCTTAATCCCTCGTTTCTTCCATTCCTCTTGATGTATGTTCTGAGGTCAGCAGCCAGTTCACTTGTTGGATCACAATTCAATGCTTCGTGGAATCTTGTGTCTCCCAACTGCCTCATGGCTTCTAGTTCATAGTCTGTACTATTCATCACTACCACTTTGGAGCCCTTATCTGCAGGCATGATTTTGATGGAACCATCAGATTTCAAAGCTTTCAATGATTGGCGCTCAGATGGAGTGACTCGGGGTATGAGTGAGTCCAAGAATGTAGCGCTTGATGTACGTTGGACTAATTGTGAAATGTACTTTTCAAATGGGTGTGAGGGTGGCAATCTTGTTTCGTTTGAGTTTTTAGGATCGAAATTTGAGGGAGGTTTGAATTTTTGAAGAGAAGGGTGGAGTGATTCAGTTGTACTGTGGTCAGGGTTGTTGTGCCAATAGTATTTGAGTCTGAGGCGCCAGCAGAATTTCTGAATGTCCTCGTGGAGCTTTATGTGGTCTGGTCGGGGTGTTCGAGTGAATGTGAGTCCCTTTGACAGCAAGCTTGATTCTACCGCACTGAGAGGACGAGAGGAGAGATTGCACACATCATCATTATTTGAAGATGTAGAGGGATCTTCTACTTGACGAGTAATGGATTCATTGCTGATTTCCTGATTCTCGTTGGTTCTTCGGCAAGTTTGGTCTGAATGCGTATGATGAGGTGCATGTGAGCGTGTGGAATATGCCGAGGGTCTTCCATTTGCAAAGACTGACCACTTCGTAAATATTGGATGTACAAGTTGGAAAGTTTTTTGAGATGATTTGAACGAAAAACAGTCAACATGCGATTGGCATAGTCGAGTATGTGATTTGTTTCTCTAGCAAGGTGATACAAATTTACCAAATTCACAACATTCACTAATGGAATCAAATTCTCATACGGATACTTACTGTGCAGACATTTGTATTCATGAAGAACCAATTTCGTATACTCTAGTGAACATGCTCGAGAAAACGATGAAATGCTATCTCTCATGATGGGTGGTGCAGCATACACAGGAAATTTCAAGGTAAGACCTCGTGGGGTTATTCCAACGCGTATACAACTTCCGATAAATTCAATATGGGCTATACATCTGGCGATTTTGAGTGGAAAAAAAAAAAAAAAAAAAAAAAAAAAAACGGATCTGTTGAAGCCAGTAGCGCCTTGGATCATTTTGCGCGTCGGGAACAAGATAGTAATAAAATAGAAAAGAAGAAAGTTATTTAAAAGAAAAGTTCACAAAACACTTGAAGAAACGAGGAATACAAAACGAACTAAGTTTACACTAAAGGATGATGCCACAGCACTATTTACACATTCATTAATAGTGGTTCTACTGATCTATACATAATTATTTGTTAGAAAAAAATTTAGACAGATATATAGAACGAAAGAATTGTTTCTGATATTTCGAAAAAATCTTGTTCACAGAATAGAGAAGTAAATTTAACTTTCGTAGTCCTGGTAGCTTGAAGCGTAATCAATGAATCCCATGGCCGTGATTGTAGTAGACGTCATATTCAATCGTTCAAATTGAGGCCAGGTGGTCGGTTTGCTCCAAGTACCCACCGGTGAGCCCTTTCCGATTGTTGCAATGAAAAAATGTTAATTCTAGGATTTGTTTAAGAATTTCTCAAAACGGATTTCGACAAAGACAATTTTCAAAAATTTTCATTTTAAAATTTTTCGAGCCATTGCAATAGCTTTCATTATCTGTAGAAACACACACAAAACAGCAAATATACCTTCTCAAAACATCCACTAGGGTGTACTGGCGTCATTTCATCACTCATTCCCATGCCAAAAACCCGACCTGTATTAGGTATGTTGGGTGTCACACATACAGGTGGGAGGGTTGGTTACACACACAAAACAGCTGATCTTTTTGTTAAAAATTCGAGGGAGGTTTATGACTAGACTTTATTGTACATAAGTACTTTCCTGAAAATTCAATCACCATAGATTCATTAGGGATTGAGAAATAGCCATTGTGTACGCAGAACTTGAGTAGGTCTATACTTTCTTATTACAGTAAGTAATGAAGCTGTACTGCTCATCCAACCAGGCAGCCATTTTTTCTCACTTCTGTTGATGCCAGAGATCTGTTTAAGACAAAATGCTGAAATGCGCCGTTTATCTACCCCTTCGAAACTTGCGCGACTCTCGATTTGATGTTGATCAACAACAATTCGGCTCTCCCTTCTATAGATCCCACCTTCCCTGATAAGAAAATAAGTCGTTCTCCCAACGTCTCGGCCTTTAGATTTGCGAGCTCCCTCGGATAAACTACAGACGGGCTTCGGAGGGAGCACCAAAGGCGTTACGTATCTCGTAGATACGACCCGAGCCTCCCCATATCTCGTTATTTATAAGCTTGATGGGCAATTTATAAAGGGAAGCGGCGAGGTTATCTCAGGTTAAACCTACAGGAACCCGAGGGAGCCTCCTTCACCTTTACCTCGTCCTTTTCAAAACGGGCCTCTCTCTACTACTCGTCCGTATCATCGTTAACTGTAGCACTTGGAGTATTTCAAACGGGGGCTTCTTTTTCTTCAAAGAATCCTGGAGAGCTTCTTTAAAAAGCCGAAGGGCACTCACTTCAAGGCGTTGAAATGTGAACTGGCCTTGCATAATATCTGCCTACATATAAATGTTTTCCAGAAAAACCTTTTAAAACAAGTTTTCAGAAACGATCTCAGAACATTTTTCAATTTGTAAGCTGGAAGAACCATATTCTGAATGGTTTACTCTTCTTCGTGAAATTCGAGGAAGTCTCGAATCTACACTCATAATTCTGAACAGTTGGCGTAATTGTGTCAATATTATAATGGGCATTACCTTTCAGAAACCATTGAGAAGTTTACAGGCATGATTAATTTTGTTGATTGGTTGATACCGTGTTCGAGAGTTAAAGTGAGAAAAAACAATTTGATGGGAACTTGAATGTTAATACTCAGGTTTTTCTAAACATTTTGAGTAATAATGAATCCGTTCAAGAAGTTACTACGTGAATTCAAATGAGCCATATGTGAGTACATACGTTGTTCACTATAGACATTTCGCACACATAGGTTAACTAAGTAAGACGTCGATAGTAATTGTGGACTACTGACTAAATTGTTTATGATGATGCTGTTATTAGTAGGTAATTCAATATTTCATAAGTATATTAGTATATGTATTGTCTCTCGAAAACGAACTAAATTACTCACGACGGAGTAGTGGGAACCCATTTCAATGGAAAAAAAAAAAAAAAAGTCTGCCAAATAGGCTGGGCTTCCTCACATATTTCTTAATTTATTTAGTCGCCGTATGACACGAAAAACGAAAGGATGTGGGTTCGATTCCCATCTGGGACCCATTTTTCTGCATTTACGAGTAAATTCAGTATCCTGTTTTCCTATTGTCCATTGTCCTATTGTACAGTTAAAACGAAATCGGAATAACAGATGATGAGAAATCGACGTTATGTTTAATTTACGTTTGCGCATGCGTACAATATATTGGTTGATTTGAGGGCATTGACATCATAGGGGACCGTCTAGAAGCTATCCCGCTAAATCCCTGAACATTTTTTCGGAATCAGACTGAAATTTTGGGCTGAGTTCTGGGCGTGACAAGGATTTACCACAGACACACAGACAAACATCGGACAGACGGACAGACATCAGACAGACAGACTGATTGATCAGCTATGCTGTGAAACGTAAAAAGCAAGTGGACATTTTGATTTTGGAGGACACAATTTTTTTCGACTTTTAGCACGAACACAAAGCTTAAACATTGTAACTCTTTATTTTCTTGGAATTAGACCTTGTTCGTTTTTAACTTTCGTTTTCTATTCTTTCAAAAAGTAATTTTAGCGAATTTTTGTAGAAAAAGAGGCTGTTCCAATGGCTCCAAACTTTTAAATAAACATTTTCTAAAAATTTCTTCATTGAAATGCGTTTTTAGACATTTTGAAACGAATCCTAGAGCTTAACGCTTTTTCAAGTATATGTATATAAGTTATCGTGTGGAATGACATATATATATATATATATATATATATATATATATATATATATATATATATACATATATATATATATATATATACATATATATATATATACATATATACATATATATATATATATATATATATATATATATATACCTATATATATGTATATATATAAATGTGTTATATATATATAACTTATATATATAAGTGTGTTATATATATATAGTATATATATATATATATATATATATATATATATATATATATATATATATATATATATATACTGAATTGAATGGTTTTTAAAACGGTTCCAGAGGAACAATATACTTTGGCACAGATGTGCGGAGAAAAATAGAACATATATAAAGATAAATAAAAAGGAAAAACTCACGTTATTTCAATAACGTGAGTTTTTCCTTTTTATTTATCTTTATATATGTGCTTTTTTCTCCGCACATCTGTGCCAAAGTATATATATATATATATATATATATATATATAGCATTTCCAAGCCAAATGAAACCTTTTCCAAGTCAAATGAAACCTTTTCCAAACCAAATGATACCTTTTCCATATCAAATGAAACCTTTTCCAAACCAAATGAAACCTTTTCCAAACCAAATGAAACTTTTTCCAAATCAAATAAAACTTTTTCCAGACCAAATGAAACTTTTTCCAAACATAGTGTATTTCTGTAAAGTAAACAATCGTAGATAAATAATATGTATATTACAAAATTTCAGAAATTCAGTCTTAGAGGTTCAATCAGTCAATGTAAGTCACTACCGGTGGCGGCTCGAGGCAACTGCATCATCATGTCCATCACATAATTGGCTGAGTCAGTTGCTGTTACAGTTCTGACGCATCTATCAATGACTTGCGTCAAAATGTGGTTTTCATCTGGTTCGCTCAGTATGTATGAGAAATTTCTCAAACTTACTTGATGAGATTCTACTAAGGTGAAATCCACTTCGGTAATCCTATGCCTGAAATTAATCGAATTTTCATTTTGTTAATGTCTTTCTATGATAGGTACAATTTCATCTACCTGTAACTTGCAGGGTACCTACCTACCTAGGTACCTCAGTTCACTCATTTTCTCAATAGGTTTCATTTGGTTTGGAAAAAGTTTCATTTGGTTTGGAAAAGGTTTCATTTGGTTTGGATAAGGTTTCATTTGACTTGGGAAAGGTTTCATTTGGCTTGGAAATGCTATATATATATATATATATATATGTCATTCCAGACGATAACTTTCATTCGATTGAGATAGAATTTCGTGAGGATGAGTTCGTAGGTCGAAAATTTTTGAGCACATTAAATTGGTCAAATCAAAAATTGTACCTACCTACTCAAAAAATCACTAAAAATGGCTAAAACAGCTAAAAATCGTGAAACGCATATTTTTTCAGCAATATTTTAGTTTGAAAAAGTTTATCAACAAGGAATTACTACATAGAGAATTTATACAAAAAACAATGCCAAAATGTGTACACAAATTTCATCAATATTTGCTTTAAAAAAATCTACAAAAACTCCCTAAAAAAGCAAAAATATCCAAATCTGTTCCGAATTGTAGAATATTATTTAGAAAAAATTTTTTTGCTATAAAATTTGTGAGTAGGTAGTTACAATTTCTTTGCATTCAAGGTTTTCAAATTTCAAAATAATGTAATATAGGAGGAGTAGTAGGGTCCCAATAAGCTAAAAAGGAATTCGTGAGAGCGAAATTCGAGAAATGGGCATGAGTCATATTTCGCAGATTGTGCCCTAGATAGGCAGTATATGCAACTTATACTAAGTCTCTACAGAGGGGAATGGGCTTTCCTCCAAAGGGTCATTCAAGGCTGCGAGAACGAGTTCCTTCCACTAAGAAACGCCATACGCCAGAAACTGACCCTCGCAAAAACAGGTCACCATATAAATGAAGCTGAGCACGAGCTGTTATCTCTGCCTGTCTAACGGTGAGGGTTAGCAATGGAAGATCCCATGACATCCGTTAACTATTCATTTACAATAACATTTGGGGGAAAAAAAAAAAAAAAACGCATAGTAGAAGGAAATTCATCTCCCAGATCTGTCTGCTCAGCAGTTCAGGGACGCGCTCCACCTGAGATACGGTTGGAAAATTCAAGGCCTCCCCACGAACTGCAACACAGTTACAGAGGAGGACAACAGAGTTACACTAGAACCAGTTCTAGAGGAGGAATCAGGAGGAATGCCCGGACTAGTGGCTGATTTTAAAGCTCATGGAGTCTGGGAAAGGGAGTGGATAGCGTTTTTCGACAACCGCATAGTGAATGCCGACGCCTCCTGTCACCTGTCTCAGGACTGGAGCACAATTGCCGAAGCAGCTGCTCGCGAAAAGCACCGCAAGTACGACGGAGCGGCCGAAGATCACCGCGGTTCGCTCTCCCCACTGATTTGCTCTTGCGAAGGAGTTCTTCACAGAGTTCACTCAGTTCCTCCTTAGACTGGCGATGACCCTGGCTCACAAATGGGCCAAACCGAGGTTGTAAATGGCCGGATAGGTTAGGACAAAGGTACAGTTTGCTCTGATAAGAAAACCTAACGCCGAACACAGGGGCACATATAGGCAAGACCCGCAAGACCGATCAGTCTTGAAGGAGAGGTATGCCTCGAGCGCCGTCTTCGCTCAAGTTGGAACTTGGAACACATTTTGTATCACCCCCTTTGGTTTTTGTCATCCATGATGATCCTGTTTAACTATAATTTCTAAACTCCCTCAAAATTTGTTGGTTCACGTTTAAAATTACGAATATTAAAAAAAAGTAGGTATTAGTAGTGGGAAAACTTCAACTACCCGGCACGCACTGGCAAAACACAATTTTGTGAATATTTAATTTATATACACGTATTATTTAATCAATAAATTAGCTGATCCAAAGGTTATGATCCAGAGTCCTTAAAAATACGAAAATTCCCAAGGAATTGGAAGTTTAGATGCGTGCAGGTTGTTTCAGATAGTCCTCATCCAGCGGAACGTTGCGGAAAGTAAGCAACCCGTCGTTCCATCCCGGATATTAGTCGAAACTGAAGCTTTGAACAAATATGCTGTCTCCAATCTAGAAAAATATATTTCACTGTTCACTTTATTTTTCAAAATTCCTCATTATATTCGCTATCCCAGTCTGTTACTTATTTCCTCTCGCACAGTGGGTACCAAACTACAAGGTACATGTTCACGTATCACATTCTCTTCGACATTTGGTGATTCTGTTCACATGCAAACAGAGTTGCATTATTTCAGAGAGGGTGTCCCAAAAGTACTCCCCCCCTCCCCCTCCTAACTTTTCTCCACAATGTTGTGATATTGGGGTGAAACTTGGAGAGCGCTACTGGGGGGGGGGGGGGGGGGGGGGGGGAAGGGGAAGGAGCTGATACTGTTTTAAGCAAATAAAAATCAGGGAAAAATCAAACATTTTCGGACTACCCAAATGAGGGAGTATAGTACTTCGAAAAACAAAATTGTTCATTTTTGCCGAGAGAAAACCAGTTTTACAGATTTATTAGTGCTAAACACGATGGTGGAATCAGAATTGTGATATCTTGTTCCTTTCTTGGATTGGAGCTGATGAACCTGGATGATGAGATAATGATGAATGTTGGCACAAAAGTATTGATTCGGCCACAGGGGGATAGGAAATTCAACTTTCTTTCCTTATTTTTGATTTTTGGTTCTAAGGGGTGTTAAGGCCGTTTTAATGTCATGTAATAGAAAAAAATAAAAATAAATTAAATTACTTGAAAATAAAGTATTTAAAAAATCTCTAGGAGAAACTTTCGATAAGCAATAAGTTCTTAAATTGACTCCTGAATTGTGTACAATTAGGTTTGGGACACGCTGTATGAATATTGGTATCTTTATATATAATTTCGAACGGTCTTTGAAATTGTGAAGAAATTCGCAGTCCGATTTCAGTGTTAGACTCATTCGAATCAGCACGGCCCCAAGTTTGTTGCAAAAGTGTCGCCGTTCGTCTCTATACACGCCTTGATCGTGTTCTGGGCGGTCCTCATCAACGAGAGTTGTTTATTAGGCTGTGGCGGTAACAATAGTTGCCATCAATTCACGGTAAGTAAGAAACGTTGTGTAGTTCTACACAACGTCTAGGAGAGTAATTTCTGAACGAAGAAATTAAAACTGAAGAACTTAGCGGACTTTATATATAATTCCGAACGGTCTTTATATATAATTCCGAATCAGCACCGCCCCAAGTTTGTTGCAAAAGTGTCGGTAAGTAAGAAACGTAGTGATGGGGTCTTTTCTGATCAGCTGAGTGAGCTAAATTCTTTCCTGTTCACTGTAGGAAGTTGAATTTTGATAGGGAGATTCTCTGTTTATTATAGGCTGTGGCAGTAACAACAGTTGCCACGGTAAGTAAGAAACGTTGTATAGTTACCAACATCTAGGAGAGTTATTTCTGAACGATTTTTGAAATTGTGAAGAACTTCGCGGACCGATTTCAGTGTTAGACGGCCCCAAGTGTCGCCGTCCGTCTCTGTGCTTATCTTGATCGTGTTATAGATTAGGGCTTTCCAAGCCCTAACAGGCCTCTAGTATATATATATATATATATGCATTCATTAATAATGGTTCTACTGAACTATATATAATTATTTGTAAGAAAAAAATTTAGACAGATATACCTATAGAACGAAAGAATTGTTTCTGATATTTCGAAAAAATCTTGTTCACAGAATAGAGAAGTAAATTTAACTTTCGTAGTCCCTGGTAGCTTGAAGCGTAATCAATGAATCCCATGGCCGTGATTGTAGTAGACGTCATATTCAATCGTTCAAATTGAGGCCAGGTGGTCGGTTTGCTCCAAGTACCCACCGATGAGCCCTTTCCGATTGTTGCAACAGACGATCATTGGCCGCATCTGGCATTTTTCGCAACATTTTCACTCCAAAGCACTCATCAAAAGATGCATCATGAGATCGTGCATGGACTTTAACTGGAAGTGCTCTGGGGTGATGAACTGATGCCCTGTGATTGTTCATACGCAGATTCAGGGTTGTGGCTTTTCCTACGTAAAAAGCTGGTCCATCTTCGCATTTCTTGCATATCAGCTGATAGACACAGTTCTTCGACTGGCATTCTGAGTATCCTTGACATCTGTAGGTATGTGATGTATTGGCCGTGGTGAAAGTAGGCTCATCAATAACCAAATTGCACAACTTGCACCTCGGACGCCTACATGGAAATAATCCGTTTTGAAGTGGCTGCGAGGGCTGTGATTGTGGATGGCGATGGGACAAAATGTTCCCTATATTCTTGCCTTGGCGGTAGGCCACTCGCGGTGTTCCACGGAAAATTTCTCTTGTCTGCGGGCTCGATGCTAGAACTGATTGGAGTTCCCGAAGAATTCCATTGATTTTTTGAACCCCGAAGAAGAAGGTTGTCACCAGCGAAGGCCTGTCCGTTGATTCTCGTGGCCTATTTTGGTAGTTAATTTGTGCTGGGACGATTTTACCACGCACAAAGTTTTCTGGATAACCTGTTAAAATGTATAGTGGAAGCTAATTCGGAAGATAGAAGGCAGTGTGATAACAATAATCGAATATTTATTGTTTGAAAATGAGAGAGCTGTGATTAAGTACCAAGTCACTCCCAAAATAATAACCAAGGGAGTTCAAGGTGAAGGACCACTAAGATATCTTAGAATAGAACAGTAGGTACGTAAATAGCTTGAAATGATAGAGTGCAAAGTAGTGAAAATACAGAGTTAGAAGAAGAGGGAGATATGAAGAAAAAAGATAAGAAATAGAAAGAGTACACTGTATTTAAGGTTCAATTGTCCATGCCCCTACCTACCCTAATCTATGGCCATAGAGGAATAAATTGCGCAAATCTGACCTTAAATTCCACTCGTGTTCCAAAAGGTTCCAGAAGGAGGCTTGCGGAGATTCCAGGCTATCACAGAGTAAAGTTGTAGGTTGCCGGTTCAAGACAAAGAGGTGGCAGAGCTGCCTTCCAATCGCCAATTCAGCACTCATCCATAAATAGGAAAAACTGTAGACACCCAACAGGGTGTTTTAACTACACAATTCTCAGTTAAGAAAATAAACTTGTGCTGAAGAAAGAAGTGCACTTCGTAAATGTGGAAAGTAGATATATTCAACAGGTGATGTAAAAAACGATCGATCGAAAACGCAAGGAGGAAGATAGGAATAAGTAATGGCGAAATCTACGTCCAGAGCGCAGTGTGTCAGGACCCTGGTATCATCTGTAAAAATAGTCCGTAGGCCTCAGAAGTCCAGGTGTGGCAAAGAGCCGCGACGATGAGATGACATCCCAGAGAAGTGGAAGACGAAACATGATGATTATTTCCAGAGGCAAATTAAATACAGCAAACTCATTGCCTAATTCAAAATACCAATATTACTCCCCTAGAAGAAGAAAATAAATACAGAAAGTAGAAGATGAAGCGTGCATGGAAGTTTTAAAGGGGGTTGGCAATACTTATTCATGAACGCTTGATAGCGCATCCCTCTTATCAGTGATAAGTATTACAGTTTTAAACAATGATCGGCAAATTCAACTAATAGATTTTTAACGAGAAACAAATGTGCAGTGCAGTTTTAAATAACACGTGAGCAATAGTAGAATAAATAAACTGAACAACAAACAAAATGAAACAATGAATCATAACCATCAACAGATAACAACATCGAGTAAGTAAACAATTCAAGTGGCGTATTTTTTTATTGTAGTGGCGGAAATTTAGAAACTCAAACATACTCCCCCCAAATTTACGCCATATTAGATGAACAGTGGCACAAGTTTGATGACAGGGCGCTTGTAGACACCTTTGGAGGTTTTCAGTGTAACCACACGCACAACATTGTCCTTCCCAGGATGCACATCCTGGACACGTGCCAGTGGCCATTTTGATGGTGGAGTCTGAAGTTCGCTAACCAAAACCATACTACCAACTTTGAGGTTTGGTGGGTTGTTAATCCATTTATCCCTGGATTGAAGGCTGCGAATATATTCTTCTTTCCACCGTGTCCAGAAGAATTGCACTCTCTCTCTAACAAGTTCCCAGGCGTTGAGGTTGTTCTTGGGAAGGTCAGAATAATCTACCTCAGGAAGAGTGTTCAATGGCTGCCCAATCAGGAAGTGTCCAGGTGTTAATGGATCTAAGTCCTCAGGGCTATCTGATATAGGTTGAATGGGGCGGGAATTAAGAATGCCCTCAACTTTAGTGAACATGGTGGCAAGCTCCCATGTGGTGTAGGAGCGATCACCAAATGATTTATGAATCAAGGCCTTTGCAGACTTTATACCAGCTTCCCAGGCTCCCCCCATGTGGGGGCTGTGAGGTGGATTAAACTTCCAAGCAATGGACATATGAGCGGTGTGGTTGACAAGAGAATCTTGTGTGTGAGTCTTGTTGAACCATTCATATAAGTCACGTAGATAAGCAGATGCACCAACAAAATTGGTTCCATTGTCGGAATACATTGCTGCAGGAATTCCTCGGCGAGAAACAAATCGATCGAAGGTATCAAGAAAGTCCTCAACAGAAAGCCCAAGGGCAAGTTCGATGTGCACTGCACGTGTGGAGAGGCATATGTAAAGACACATGTATGTCTTGATAGTGGGAGCTTTTCTAAGATTCGAAGTCCTACAAAAGAAGGGTCCTCCAAAATCTACTCCAGTTTGCAAGAATGGACGTACAGCGTGGAAGCGACTGGCAGGAAGGCTGCCCATGAGTGGAGATAAAGTGAGCTTTGAAAATCGAACACAAATAACGCATTGGCGTTTGATCAGTTTTACCAGATTTCTGATTGATGGTATCCAGTATTCTTGGCGTATGCTGGCTATGAGTGCATTAGGGCCAATATGATGATTCAGGCGATGATAGAAGTCAACCACAAGAGAGGTGAAATGGGAGCGATTTGGAAGTAGAATAGGATGCTGCTGAGCACTTGGTAAAGGCGCATTATGAAGCCGTCCACCAATTCTGATAATTCCCTCTTCATCGATGAAGACTGCTAGGCGCTTGAGCTCTAATGACAACTGGTCAGGATTTCTGGCAGTGAAAACTTGAGGATAATAATAGTACTGTACTATGCTTATACAGTGGCGTTTGGCTCTGTTGAATTCAGATGCAGACAACGGGCCTGTAAGTCTACATAATTTCTTGTGCTTAGGGATTCTGCAATTGAACAAGAAGCGTTTAACATATGCCATCACTCTAACCAATCGCAAGAATGAGGAGAATCGCTCTGTATAAGCAACAAATTGTGGACTGGACTGCACAGCAACTAGAGAGAGCAGGGTTGGCTTTAACTCAGGTATGTCAACAGAGGAGACATCGGTTGATATTGGCCATTGGTCAATGGAGCTCAAACACCACTCTGGACCAGACCACCAGAGGCGGCAACTGTGAAAGTCAGCTGGCATCACCCCACGTGACCCAAGATCTGCAGGATTTTGAGAACCCTTAACATGGTGCCATGACTGAAGCTCTGTGACATCTAGGACCTGTTGCACTCTATTGCCAACAAATGTTTGTAAGAGGTAGGTTGGGGTCTTCAGCCATGCCAAGACGACCATGGAATCTGTGAAGCAATATACGGATGATAGATTGAGGGTTTGCTTCAAGCGGTTGAGGGACGTTAGAATCTGTGTGAGTAACAGGGCACCACAAAGTTCGAGTCTGGGTATGGTGATTGACTTGAGAGGAGAAAGTTTTGTCTTAGACTTCAACAATTTCATTTGAATAGTGTTGCCCTGTGTTGAACGTAGGTAAATTGCTGCACAGTATCCCTTCTCTGAAGCATCAGAGAAACACACAAACTGATAGTTGGTATCAGTTTTAGGGAAGGCGCGTGGAATGCTTATGGACATGAGCTGTGGCAATTGAAGAACAAAATCACTCCATGCAGTTGCTATTGCATTTGGGACTTTATCATCCCAGTCGATTTTGGCCTTCCAAGTCTCTTGGAGGAGGCATTTTGCAGTGAAGATGACAGGTGAAAGGTATCCCAGTGGGTCAAATAATCGTGCAATGACGGAGAGAATATTTCTCTTGGTGCAGGTGGGGTCAGGTGGGCTTACTGAGTATGAGAATGCATCTGTCAATGGGTTCCATTGCATTCCTAAAATTTTCGTTACTGATGGTTCATTTGGTTGTAGTTGTACTGGCTGTTGGTCAGATCTATCAGAATTCAAAAGAGGTGGATAGTTTGAATTCCATTTGTCCAGAGAAAAACCTCCCTTGGACAACAATGCGATAAGTTGATTCTTTAGGCTAATTAAACCTTCAATTGTGTCACTCCCGTATGCAATATCATCTACATAAGTGTGATACATGATAGCAGTTGATGCATCAGGGAAGTCAGCCCCATCATCATGCACAAGTTGGTGCAAAACACGCTGAGCAAGATATGGTGAAGAGCTTAAACCATATGTAACCGTGTTGAGCTCAAAATTCTGGATTGGTTGACCAGAGCTGGGTCGCCAAATAATTTGTTGGAAATGGCGATCCTCAGGTGCAATGAGTATCTGGCGGAACATCTTCACCAAGTCGCAAGTGAGAACATATGTGAAGCACTGAAAGTGGAGCACAATATCACAAATGTCGGCTTGTAGCTTTGGCCCTGTCATCAGGTGATCATTCAGTGACCCAGATGAAGTGCGGAAGCTAGCGTCAAACACAACACGAAGCTTTCCATTATCCTTACGAATAATAGGATGATGTGGGATAAGATAAGCTGGAGGGCCTCTAGCAGGAGACATGTGACCCAACTCGAGGTATTCTTTCATAAAGGCATTATATTTCACACAGAGCTCAGGGTCGTGCTCAGTCCTGGCCTCTAGAGAGCGAAGCTGTCCATAGATCTTCTGCATGTTAAGTTGAAATGAAGGTGGGCTGGATTTGAAAGGGTAGATGATGTAGATGATGTAGAGAAAAACTCTCAGGGCGGGGGTTTTGAGCCCCCAGCACGGAAGCCTGTTGGCTTATTGTACTTTCCTGAGAGTTTTTTGTTTAATCAAAGAGACTCAGCCCCCTGATGAGGGGTGGTAGGCTCTTGATTAATTGTTCGCTCGGAATGGAGCTCATCGGGGTTTGGGCCCCAAAGAGCTCAATTCTGCGATGGGTGAGTGCAGGGCACTCGAAGATTATGTGGGATGCCGTTTCGTCAGTCTCCTCACATAATCTGCAGAGGGTTGAGTTTTGTGTGACCCCTATGCGATGTAGGTGAAATCGTAGAGGTGCAAAACCGGTTATGAGGCTAACCAGTGTTTTTAGTTCCCTACGGTTTTTCCTAAGTAGCCCCTCAGTAATTTTGGTGTTGAGTTCAGCCACCATGAGTTTACTGTGGGTGTGTCCTTCAATATTGACCCATCTTTTAGCGGTTTGTTGGTTGACCCACGTGTTGATGGTTTTTCTGAAGGTGGTTTTTGGTAAACCGACTGCTGGCTCAGGCCCTACGAATGGGGTTTGGGAGCCCCTTCTCGCGAGCTCGTCAGCCTTTTCGTTGCCAATAATGCCTCTATGCCCCGGCACCCACTCCAGGCGAGCTCGGTTGTGTTTGGCTAGGTTGTTGAGGGTTTGCATGCAGCACCATACCACTCGGGACGAGATGGTTGGAGCCGTTAGTGCTTTTATCGACGCTTGACTGTCAGAGAGGATGCGGACGTGGGCATTTTTATGCCCCCTCCTAAGACTCTCCGCAGCTGCTGCCTCGATTGCCACAATTTCTGCCTGGAATACAGAGGTGTGTTGCCCGAGTGGAAACGAAGTGTTTCACCTGGGTTTGGCCCCATGTATTCCTGCGCCGGTTCCTGCTTCCATTTTTGACCCATCTGTGAACCAGATGATGTCATTGGAGCAGCATTTGTTCTCCCATAGCCCCTCTCTTGTAATGATTGATGTGTAGAGATGGGGCTGGGAGAGAGTTTTGGGCATGATATCGGCCACCATGTCGAGTAGTGGTTCTTGTATCAGTTCCAATATGTTGGTATGACCTCGGTGAGGAGTTATCCGCCAAGAGCCATTCCATTTCAGCCTCAGGGAGGCCATCATGGCCTCACCTTTTATGAAGATATCCACTGGGGGTATCTACCCAGTAGAACCTCCATGGTTGCTGTGGGTGTACCATGCATCGCTCCAGTGATGGCTAGACAGGCCAGTCGCTGGATGCTGGTGAGAGTTTGCCGAGCTCCCACCTGACCTGCCTTGTGCCACCATACAACGCAACAGTACGTTATTATGGGTCTAACAATGGCGGTGTAAATCCACAGGACCATCCGCGGTTGTAGCCCCCATACTTTCCCACATGTACGCTTAGCGCACATGAGGGCTCCTTTGCATCTGTTTGCAATGTATCCTAGGTGTTTATTCCAGGTGAGTTTTGTATCCAGGTATACACCCAGATATTTGACCTCACGTTGGAAGGGCACCTTTGAATTAAAGAGAAGAGGTTCTGAGAGGCCCCTCAAATTTCTTTTCCTGGTGAAGGTTACAAGTGTGGTTTTGCTGTAGTGGACATGTAAGCTGAAAAGTTATCTTCATTTATCGTGTACAGAATATTATTTTTATTTGCTGTTACAATTAAATTTCCATTTTTGTCCCGAATTTCAGCACGGTCATTTTTGAAAGTTACCTCAAGACCTTTATTGGTTATCTTGCTAACGGATAATAAATTCGTGCTGAGATTAGGTACGAATAATGTATCAGATAGATTTACAATATGGTCATTTCCCAGCTTCACTTTCACAAATCCTTTTCCAGCAATATTAGCTGTAGATTCTTTAGAAGCTAGCTTTAGTTTGCCATTTTGTTGTTCAAAACCTGTGAATTTTGATCTATCAGAACATAGGTGAGATGTACTACCACTATCTAAGCACCAACTTGAACCTGCATTATACGTCTTAGTATTTGCGGCAAGACTTTCTTCTACAGTGTACCAAGTTGATTCTGCTAACTTTGATTTTTGTTGGTTACTTTTATTTTGCCAACACTTCTCAGTAGGGTGATTTGTTCTCCCACAAGTCTTACATGGTTTTCTATTTTTATTTTTGTAAAATTTCGACTGCGGTTTATTATTTGAGTAGAGTGCGTCTTCACTAGTTTTTAGGGTTTCATCCTTTCTTCTAGCTTCGAATTCTTCTATGATTTTTATTTTTAATTCGTCTGGAGTTGGAAGTTTATCCCTACTTTCTATCGCTACACGGAAATTTTCAAAATTTTGAGATAAGCTATAAAGCATCATTATACTCAGTAATTCAGGATTTATTTGAATTTCCATTTCGCGTAGTTTTTCGACAGCATCCATGAATACATTTAGATGGTCACGAATGTCGTCGCTTTCTCTCATCTTATGTAAAACAAGTCTTTTTAAGAGAGTTGCTTTTCGAGCAGGACCAGAACTTTGGAAAACATTTTTTAATGTGTCCCACACACTTTTTGATGTGGTACAGTTTTTAACTTGCTTAAGTTCAGCTGGACATATCTCTATCTCTATTATTAATAAGAATGAAACTCCGTCTGTCTGTCGCTCTGTCTGTCGTGTCTATGCACGGCCAAACGGCTGAGTGGGGGGAGTCTACGAGTGGGGGGATCTTTTTGGGATTTTCCGATAGGGTGTATAAGCGAATTTAAAATTTTCTAATCCCACCCGAACCATGGGCCGTAGGCCGGGAGGGGGGTCGAAGTAATAATTAATGTGCGCTTTTTGGACTTCCCCGCTTCCCCTACCCCTCTAAACGGCCGTTGACAATTCCGGAAAAATACGGGTTTCGTAGGTTTTCCTACGAGGAAGAAGACGGCGCGATCGGATCGCGAAAAAAGTATCGGGAAATGCGTTAAAAAAATGCGAGAGTACGGACCCGTTTTCTCGAAAAGTCCGCCGAAAAACTTGGTTTTTTCCGATTAAAATATACCGCATAAAGGTACGTTTTTCGGAACGGTTTTCGCGGGCGAAATACAGCTTTGATCCCGCCGAATCTGAATCCGAAGTCGGATATCGAAAAAAGTGACGGAAAGTAGGTCAAATTGGGAGGTGAATTGCGAGGGAAGCGTTTAACATCAGAAATTAATCGACCACGGGCCGCCGTTACACAACGTTGCTTACCTCACAGGGAACTCACTACGCACTTGACTCATTTCAACGGAATTTCATATGGGTATTTCCCAACACCTATGCAGCAATACCTTGCGAGCGAGTGGGCCGGATCTACGAGTGGGGGGATCTTCTTGGGATTTTCCAAAAGTGGGAACGAGCGAATTTAAAATTGTCTAATCCCACCCGAACCATGGGCCGTAGGGCGGGAGGGGGGTCGAAGTAAGAATTAATGTGCGCTTTTTGGACTTCCCCGCTTCCCCTACCCCTCTAAACGGCCGTCGAAAATTCCGGAAAAATACGGGTTTCGTAGGTTTTCCTACGATGAAGACGACGGCGCGATCGGATCGCGAAAAAAGTATCGGGAAATGCGTCAAAAAAATGCGAGAGTACGGACCCGTTTTCTCGAAAAGTCCGCCGAAAAACTTGGTTTTTTCCGATTAAAATATACCCCATAAAGGTACGTTTTTCGGAACGGTTTTTGCGGGCGAAATAAAGGTTTGATCCCGCCGAATCTGAATCCGAAATCGGATATCGAAAAAAGTGACCTTAAGTCGGTCGAATTGCGAGGGGAAGCGAGACTAAGCTATTAAAATGAGAAATTATATGTGCTGTGGACGCGAGAAGGCTCTAGGAAGACAGACGTGTTTGGGGTTCGATAACTCAGGTACAGGTTTCGGTGTTTGGGTGTTGCGAGCAGGTACACATAGGTACCTTACGAGCGAAGCGAGAGCCATTTCAACAGATTAAATTCGGATTTTTTCCTACAAATATACAGCAATACCTTGCGAGCGAAGCGAGCAACATCCCCGAATAAACTTTTTGTGGTTCCACGTAGTTTTATAAGATTTAATTTGTTTGTAAGAATTTCCAACTGAAAAAAAAAAAAAAAAAAAACGTCTGCCAAGTTGGGTGGGCAGTATAACTTCCTCAAGCGAGCGAAGCGAGCAGCATCCCTTACATAAGGTAAACCTACCCTTAGGGATCTATCGTTTGCGAGCGAAGCGAGCAACATCCCCTACATATTTCAATTGTAATACATCGCATCTGCGCAGCCACACCTTGCGAGCGAAGCGAGCAATATTTCCTACATACCACACTTTGCGAGCGAAGCGAGCAACATTCCCTACATGTCACACTTTGCGAGCGACGTGGAGGCGAGCGTAGCGAGCCGGAGCGGCTAGTGACTAATAAAAGATCAGACCTCGCATTCAAGTCGTTTTCCATCCATTCTGCCTTTTCTGCTGCTGTTGCTGCCTCGTTTGGTTCAGGAATCGTTCCAACAACGTATCCCCACAGCTTGTTCTTTATGAGAATTGCTTCTGCCTGTATCTTCCAAGTATCGTAGTTGTCTTTTCTTAATGGCTCTATCCGGTAATTACTTCCGGCCATTTTTCTGGATTAGACAATTTCTTAGTTGAACCGAATCTACTACACAGAACGTTATGTTGAAGCAAATTTTGGTCACAACCGTTTTTGAAATTTTTTCCGATACTATCTACTGGGATTCATAACCTGTTAAAATGTATAGTGGAAGCTAATTCGGAAGATAGAAGGCAGTGTGATAACAAATATCGAATATTTATATTGAACAATTTTAGACAGTATTTTACACAAGAGTGAAACTAGAAAAGTGTTGCGTTGATCAGGACAATTTCGTAACAATGATACAAACCATATGTGTGTATCAGAACGTTAATTATACTAAATGTCTGGCGAGTGGAATATTTGAATGGTAGGTGAATTTCAACATAACCTCCAACAACTTGTTACTTAAACCAGACAAGTATCCCTGCAGGTTCTCTCTTTGGTTGCAAATTCGGTGGCCTCTGATGGAAAGTGATCTAGGAATCGACCGCTTGGTATGTGGGGGATGGCAGCTAGTGTAATGGAGATAAAGCTGTTTGTTCGTACTTTTCACATGTACTCCTGTGACGAATTCTCCATTGGTCAGTGTGATGTCAACATCGAGAAATGTTGCACCCGTTTTGCTGTATGACCATGTGAATGTTACGGAGAACTGAGAATTTAGTGCCTCCAGGAATATTAGCAATTCTTCCTCGCCATGTGTCCATATCAAGAAAATATCACCGATGAACCGTTTCCAGATTAAGGGAAAAAATGTTAATTCTAGGATTTGTTTCAGAATTTCTCAAAACGGATTTCGACAAAGACAATTTTCAAAAATTTTCATTTTAAAATTTTTCGAGCCATTGCAATAGCTTTCATTATCTGTAGAAACACACACAAAACAGCAAATATACCTTCTCAAAACATCCACTAGGGTGTACTGGCGTCATTTCATCACTCATTCCCATGCCAAAAACCCGACCTGTATTAGGTATGTTGGGTGACACACAAAGGGTGGGAGGTAGAGATGTGCCGATCCCGATCTTTGTTGGAACTGTTCCAACCTGCTCCAGTTCCGCTCGTGGAACGGTTCCGAATTACCGATCCAGTTCCACTTACCGATCCGGAGAGGAGCTCTGTTAGTTTTCAACACCCTTGCCCACCTCCCTCATATCCCGTCCCCTTTTCAACGCTTCCACCCTCCATCGTTCCTCTCCATTCCCCTTCCGTCTTCAGTAGCAATAGGTTACTACCTAAAACCTTTGGACTTTATATTAAACTTAAAGGTCCCTGTGGGGTATCACTCCAGTAACTCTTTTGGAAATATACCACACCAATTCGAATTAAATTTGGAACGCTGAACTATTAAAATTGAGGAATAAGTAGAATGACATTAAATTGGAATAAAACAGATTTTTAAATTAGGACAAATTACTCGAACGAGATCTGAGAAGCGAATAATTTTTTATTGTTTGAATACCTATCCCTAGTTGCCAGTATGACGGCATGGTCACTGGTGGTAATTAGACGATGAAATCAAAAACTGAAGAATACAATAATAATTAATATTGATTCATCTTGCTGTAGGTAGGTCCCCACAGTCCCTTTTTTAGATCTCGGTAGTGGCGTAATTCCTCGAAATGACGACACTCAACAAAGGGCTGGAAACAGAGAAGGGGAATGAAGTTAGCCATTTCGCTATCCACAATCGCATTGTGGTTATCTATTTAACTGTTTATTTGAAGTTGTTTGGTCACGCGCCAATGCCTCACCTCGAGCATGACGTGAAGTAGGTAACCGCGCCCCTCCGGTCACTAAGAGACTGCACTGAATAAATTATTGAATCAGGTGAATGAACTGGACAAGTGAATTTTGAATTTATTATTATTCATTATCGCCGTGCGCTCTTCTTCAACGTTCAGAGTTCTTCATAAAAATACTGTTTAACTGTTTAATAAAAATACTGTAATGTCTACAACTTTGACATATCCATAATCTATTGCTTCGCCCCTCTGGACCCCCGGTAACTTTCCGTCTTCAGCTAAAACATGGATCATGCTTTCTTCCCGCTAATTCGTTCTCAGAATCGACAGTTGGACTAAATTTTTTAATGAGCCGGGTAGGTACTAACAATTCACTTAAAAAACTCAAACTCAGAACTGCCCTTTTCAATGACCAATATATGCATTTTTCCCTTGAGGGGAAAAACAATAGATCATGGACATGTCAAAGTTGTAGACATTACTTACTTTACACTCTGTTGGGATGTTGGGAAAGTAAAAATGGACATTACTTTCCACTCTATAGGGATGTTGGGAAAGTAAAAATGGACATTACTTTCCATTATGTTGGGATGTTGGGAAAGTAAAAATGGACATTACTGTCCACTCTATATGGATGTTGGGAAAGTAAAAGTGGACATTACTTCCCACTCCGTTGGGATGTTGGGAAAGTAAAAATGGACATTACTTTCCACTCTGTTGGGATGTTGGGAAAGTAAAAATGGACATTACTGTTCACTCTGTTGGGATGTGGGGAAAGTAAAAATGGATATTACTTCCCACTCTGTTAGGATGTTGGGAAAGTAAAAGTGGACATTACTGTCCACTCTGTTGGGATGTTGGAAAAGTAAAAATGCCACTCTGTTGGGATGTTGGAAAAGTAAAAATGGACATTACTGTCCACTCTGTTGGGAAAGTAAAAATGGACATCACTTTCCACTCTGCTGTGATGTTGGGAAAGTAAAAAATCCCGCTGTTCCATGCTAAAAAAAAAAAAATATATATATATATATATATATATATATATATATATATATATATATATATATATATATATATATATATATATATATATATATATACATATATTTATTTAAACAATTCAACATTAACGGGGACCTTGCATTGATGCAGGGTTAAAGGGGTTGCATCGTGTTCTGGGCCAGAGCGCATATTCATATTGCTGGATAGTCAATTGGATAACGAAATCAGTTCCGACAGTTAACAAAATCGAGGAGAGCCAACTCGAATGGAAATCGGATCGAGATCGGTATGGATCGACAGCAGCTAGTTCCAATGATAGGAAAAAAAATCGAGAAGAGCAAACTGGAATCGGATCGGGATCGTTAAGCATCAAGAGGATCGAGAAGGAGAGCAAACTGGAACCGGATCGTTAAGCATCGAGAGGATCGACAAGGAGAGCAAACTGGAACCGGATCGTTAAGATAATGGAGGTCTGAGTCACGACGGGAACTTGTAGCGGTTATCGGAACTGGTATCGTTATCTTTAGCGGTGTGGGGTAGGAGGGTTGGTTACACACACAAAACAGCTGATCTTTTTGTTAAAAATTCGAGGGAGGTTTATGACTAGACTTTATTGTACATAAGTACTTTCCTGAAAATTCAATCACCATAGATTCATTAGGGATTGAGAAATAGCCATTGTGTACGCAGAACTTGAGTAGGTCTATACTTTCTTATTACAGTAAGTAATGAAGCTGTACTGCTCATCCAACCAGGCAGCCATTTTTTCTCACTTCTGTTGATGCCAGAGATCTGTTTAAGACAAAATGCTGAAATGCACCGTTTATCTACCCCTTCGAAACTTGCGCGACTCTCGATTTGATGTTGATCAACAACATTTCGTCTCTCCCTTCTATAGATCCCACCTTCCCTGATAAGAAAATAAGTCGTTCTCCCAACGTCTCGGCCTTTAGATTTGCGAGCTCCCTCGGATAAACTACAGACGGGCTTCGGGGGGAGCACCAAAGGCGTTACGTATCTCGTAGATACGACCCGAGCCTCCCCATATCTCTTTATTTATAAGCTTGATGGGCAATTTATAAAGGGAAGCGGCGAGGTTATCTCAGGTTAAACCTACAGGAACCCGAGGGAGCCTCCTTCACCTTTACCTCGTCCTTTTCAAAACGGGCCTCTCTCTACTACTCTTCCGTATCATCGTTAACTGTAGCACTTGGAGTATTCAAAGAATCCTGGAGAGCTTCTTTAAAAAGCCGAAGGGCACTCACTTCAAGGCGTTGAAATGTGAACTGGCCTTGCATAATGTTTTAAAACAAGTTTTCAGAAACGATCTCAGAACATTTTTCAATTTGTAAGCTGGATGAACCATATTCTGAATGGTTTACTATTCTTCGTGAAATTCGAGGAAGTCTCGAATCTACACTTATAATTCTGAACAGTTGGCGTAATTGTGTCAATATTATAATGGACATTACCTTTCAGAAACCATTGAGAAGTTTACAGGCATGATTAATTTTGTTGATTGGTTGATACCGTGTTCGAGAGTTAAAGTGAGAAAAAACAATTTGATGGGAACTTGAATGATAATACTCAGGTTTTTCTAAACATTTTGAGTAATAATGAATCCGTTCATGAAGTTACTACGTGAATTCAAATGAGCCATATGTGAGTACATACGTTGTTCACTATAGACATTTCGCACACATAGTTTAACTAAGTAAGACGTCGATAGTAATTGTGGACTACTGACTAAATTGTTTATGATGATGCTGTTATTAGTAGGTAATTCAATATTTCATAAGTATATTAGTATATGTATTGTCTCTCGAAAACGAACTAAATTACTCACGACGGAGTAGTGGGGACCCATTTCAATGAAAAAAAAAAAAAAAAAAAGTCTGCCAAATAGGCTGGGCTTCCTCACATATTGACATCATAGGGGACCGTCTAGAAGCTATCCCGCTAAATCCCTGAAAATTTTTCCGGAATCAGACTGAAATTTTGGGCTGAGTTCTGGGCGTGACAAGGATTTACCACAGACACACAGACAAACATCGGACAGACGGACAGACATCAGACAGACAGACTGATTGATCAGCTATGCTGTGAAACGTAAAAAGCAAGTGGACATTTTGATTTTGGAGGACACAATTTTTTTCGACTTTTAGCACGAACACAAAGCTTAAACATTGTAACTCTTTATTTTCTTGGAATTAGACCTTGTTCGTTTTTAACTTTCGTTTTCTATTCTTTCAAAAAGTAATTTTAGCGAATTTTTGTAGAAAAAGAGGCTGCTCCAATGGCTCCAAACTTTTAAATAAACATTTTCTAAAAATTTCTTCATTGAAATGGGTTTTTAGACATTTTGAAACGAATCCTGGAGCTTAACGCTTTTTCAAGTATATGTATATAAGTTATCGTCTGGAATGACATATATATATATATATATATATATATATATATATATATATATATATATATATATATAGCATTTCCAAGCCAAATGAAACCTTTTCCAAGCCAAATGATACCTTTTCCATATCAAATGAAACCTTTTCCAAACCAAATGAAACCTTTTCCAAACCAAATGAAACTTTTTCCAAATCAAATAAAACTTTTTCCAGACCAAATGAAACTTTTTCCAAACATAGTGTATTTCTGTAAAGTAAACAATCGTAGATAAATGATATGTATATTACAAAATTTCAGAAATTCAGTCTTAGAGGTTCAATCAGTCAATGTAAGTCACTACCGGTGGCGGCTCGAGGCAACTGCATCATCATGTCCATCACATAATTGGATGAGTCAGTTGCTGTTACAGTTCTGACGCATCTATCAATGACTTGCGTCAAAATGTGGTTTTCATCCGGTTCGCTCAGTATGTATGAGAAATTTCTCAAACTTACTTGATGAGATTCTACTAAGGTGAGATCCACTTCGGTAATCCTATGCCTGAATTTTCATTTTGTTAATTAATCGAATTTTCATTTTGTTAATCATCTTTCTATGAATTAAATGCTATATATATATATATATATATATATATATATATATATATATATATATATATATATATATATATATATTTACTGTAACTGACCAGCAGGGTACCTACCTATCTAGGTAACGTTGTCCCTCTTTGTCTTGCGCTTTCGTATTCATCTAAATCAACATGATCGTCAGCCAGAAAAAAAAAAAAAAAAAAACAATCGGTTCAAGATAACAGATAACGTTGACGAAACCGTGGAACGAAAGTAGCTCGGGATTTTTTACTTTCCCAACGTCCCAACAGAGTGGAAAGTATTGTCCATTTTTACTTTCCCAACATCTCAACAGAGTGGAAAGTATTGTCCATTTTTACTTTCCCAACAGAGTGGAAACTTATGTCCACCTTTACTTTCCCAACATCCCAACAGAGTGGAAAGTATTGTCCATTTTTACTTTCCCAACATCCCAACAGAGTGGAAAGTAATGTCCATTTTTACTTTCCCAACAGAGTGGAAACTTATGTCCACCTTTACTTTCCCAACATCCCAACAGAGTGGAAAGTATTGTCCATTTTTACTTTCCCAACATCCTGACAGAGTTTGTCCATTTTTACTTTCCCAACATCCCAACAGAGTGGAAAGTATTGTCCATTTTTACAACATCTCAACAGAGTGGAAAGTATTGTCCACTTTTCCTTTCCAAATATACCAACAGAGTGGAAAGTAATGTCCACTTTTACTTTCCCAACATCCCAATAGATTGGAAAGTAATGTCCACTTTTACTTACCCAACATCCCAATAGATTGGAAAGTATTATCCATTTTTACTTTCCCAACATCTCAACAGAGTGGAAAGTATTGTCCACCTATATATAATGTCTATTTTTACTTTCCCAACATCCCAACAGAGTGGAAAGTAATGTCCATTTTTACTTTCCCAACAGAGTGGAAACTTATGTCCACCTTTACTTTCCCAACATCCCAACAGATACAGAGTGGAAAGTTAATGTCCATTTTTACTTTCCCAACATCCCAACAGAGTGGAAAGTATTGTCCATCTCAACAGAGTGGAAAGTATTGTCCATATGGAAAGTAATGTCCATTTTTACTTTCCCATATATTGGAAAGTAATGTCCACTTTTCCTTACCCAACATTACCCAATATAGATTGGAAAGTATTGTCCATTTTTACTTTCCCAACATCTCAACAGAGTGGAAAGTATTGTCCACCTTTACTTTCCCAACATCCCAACAGATTGGAAAGTAATGTCCACTTTTACTTACCCAACATCCTAATAGATTAGAAAGTATTGTCCATTTTTACTTTCCCAACATCTCAACAGAGTGGAAAGTATTGTCTACTTTTACTTTCCCAATATCCGAACAGAGTGGAAAGTAATGTCTATTTTTACTTTCCCAACATCCCAACAGAGT
The DNA here is from genome assembly GCA_030762985.1 of Adelphocoris suturalis. NCBI lineage: Eukaryota > Metazoa > Arthropoda > Insecta > Hemiptera > Miridae > Adelphocoris > Adelphocoris suturalis. The sequence goes on from CM061046.1 coordinate 33,660,683, forward strand.
GGAAACTTATGTCCACCTTTACTTTCCCAACATCCCAACAGAGTGTAAAGTATTGTGCATTTTTAGTTTTCCAACATCCCAACAGATTGGAAAGTAATGTCCACTTTCACTTACCCAACATCCCAATAGATTTTAAAGTAATATTCCATTTTTACTTTCCCAACATCCCAACAGAGTGGAAGTAATGTCCATTTTTACTTTCCTAACATCCCAACAGAGTGGAAAGTAATGTCCATTTTTTAAATCACGGCTAAAGTATCTTCCATGTTTTCTTGAATTTTAGACGAAGGGTCTAAGCAGTAACCATTATGGGGTCCAGAGGGGGCTTGTCCCCTGGCAAGGTCCGAAGAGCCGAGTTTTTTTTTTTTTTTTTTTTTTTTTTTTTTTTTTTTTTTTTTTTTTTTAAGCCGCGTTTCAAATGTTCTGGTATTGTTCCTTGAATAATGCACTTCCGTTTTTGCAACTTGAGAAAACAATTATTTTTCTCAATATACTGTTTCTGCTACGTTTCAAGTACCTAGTGCTTATTCCAAATCAGATTTGCAATTCATCGGCCGAGAGAGCCATTTACCTTAGTAGAAAAATCCCAAAACACTTCTGGATGACACAACAATCGGATTCCAAAAACCTTCACTCGCTCTAAATAAAATGCGCTACATCTCGAGGAATTTAACCCCATCAGTCATAATCACAACGCTAAAAGTTGAAAGATAACATCTGCTATCCACCCAGAAGCATTAATCTTTGAGAAATCGGCTTTGAAAGCTCTCGGTCTTAGTAGACAGACTCGAAAAATTTGACACACATGCGCTCCACGCGGCTCCGATGACTGGAAAAACAGAGGGCAGTTGTAAGTGCCTATATACTCATATACCTTGGACAATGGAGGAAGTAGACAACATCGGCTTGCGCCTCCTAAGCTAGGGTTTGGAAAAAAAAAAAAAAAAAAAAAAAAAAAAACTATATATATTTTGTTATTTTGTAACAAAAATTATTTTTTTGAGCATTTAAATAATCTAAATTCGGTAATATTACCAGGTTTTTATAGTAGAAGTAAGTAGGTACCTGTGGAATATTATGCCCCAATTGGCTGGCCATTGTGATTAATTTGTTATTCTCAGTTACCCGCCTATGGGAATGTACCTTGAATTGTCATATTTTCAAGCAAAGATTGAGGTAGGTATGTTCTATAGAATCCCTTTCGAGCTGTTTAAAAAAGTAAGGTAGTTCAAAATTTATCTAGGATCCCTATATTTCATAGACCGGTACAAAATATACAAAATACAGGATGGGCTCCTCGTGGTTGGCGTCATAGAATTTTCATTTTGTTAATATCTTTCTATGATAGGTACAATTGCATCTACCTGTAACTCGCAGGGTACCTACCTATCTAGGTATCTCAGTTCACTCATTTTTTCAATAGGTTTCATTTTGTTTGGAAAAAGTTTCATTTGGTTTGGAAAAGTTTTCATTTGGTTTGGAATTTGACTTGGGAAAGGTTTCATTTGGCTTGGAAATGCTATATATATATATATATATATATATATATATATATATATATATATATATATATATGTCATTCCAGACGATAACTTTCATTCGATTGAGATAGAATTTCGTGAGGATGAGTTCGTAGGTCGAAAATTTTTGAGCACATTAAATTGGTCAAATCAAAAATTGTACCTACCTACTCAAAAAATCACTAAAAATGGCTAAAACAGCTAAAAATCGTGAAACGCATATTTTTTTCAGCAATATTTTAGTTTGAAAAAGTTTATCAACAAGGAATTACTACATAGAGAATTTATACAAAAAACAATGCCAAAATGTGTACACAAATTTCATCAATATTTGCTTTAAAAAAATCTACAAAAACTCCCTAAAAAAGCAAAAATATCCAAATCTGTTCCGAATTGTAGAATATTATTTGGAAAAAATTTTGTTGCTATAAAATTTGTGAGTAGTTACAATTTCTTTGCATTCAAGGTTTTCAAATTTCAAAATAATGTAATATAGGAGGAGTAGTAGGGTCCCAATAAGCTAAAAAGGAATTCGTGAGAGCGAAATTCGAGAAATGGGTCGAACATGAGTCATATTTCGCAGATTGTGCCCTAGATAGGCAGTATATGCAACTTATACTAAGTCTCTGCAGAGGGAAATGGGCTTTCCTCCAAAGAGTCATTCACGGCTGCGAGAACGAGTTCCTTCCACTAAGAAACGCCATACGCCAGAAACTGACCCTCGCAAAAACAGGTCACCATATAAATGAAGCTGAGCACGAGCTGTTATCTCTGCCTGTCTAACGGTGAGGGTTAGCAATGGAAGATCCCATGACATCCGTTAACTATTCATTTACAATAACATTTGGGGGAAAAAAAAAAAAAAAAAAAAAAAACGCATAGTAGAAGGAAATTCATCTCCCAGATCTGTCTGCTCAGCAGTTCAGGGACGCGCTCCACCTGAGATACGGTTGGAAAATTCAAGGCCTCCCCACGAACTGCAACACAGTTACAGAGGAGGACAACAGAGTTACACTAGAACCAGTTCTAGAGGAGGAATCAGGAGGAATGCCCGGACTAGTGGCTGATTTTAAAGCTCATGGAGTCTGGGAAAGGGAGTGGATAGCGTTTTTCGACAACCGCATAGTGAATGCCGACGCCTCCTGTCACCTGTCTCAGGACTGGAGCACAATTGCCGAAGCAGCTGCTCGCGAAAAGCACCGCAAGTACGACGGAGCGGCCGAAGATCACCGCGGTTCGCTCTCCCCACTGATTTGCTCTTGCGAAGGAGTTCTTCACAGAGTTCACTCAGTTCCTCCTTAGACTGGCGATGACCCTGGCTCACAAATGGGCCAAACCGAGGTTGTAAATGGCCGGATAGGTTAGGACAAAGGTACAGTTTGCTCTGATAAGAAAACCTAACGCCGAACACAGGGGCACATATAGGCAAGACCCGCAAGACCGATCAGTCTTGAAGGAGAGGTATGCCTCGAGCGCCGTCTTCGCTCAAGTTGGAACTTGGAACACATTTTGTATCACCCCCTTTGGTTTTTTGTCATCCATGATGATCCTGTTTAACTATAATTTCTAAACTCCCTCAAAATTTGTTGGTTCACGTTTAAAATTACGAATATTAAAAAAAAGTAGGTATTAGTAGTGGGAAAACTTCAACTACCCGGCACGCACTGGCAAAACACAATTTTGTGAATCTTTAATTTATATACACGTATTATTTAATCAATAAATTAGCTGATCAAAAGGTTATGATCCAGAGTCCTTAAAAATACGAAAATTCCCAAGGAATTGGAAGTTTAGATGCGTGCAGGTTGTTTCAGATAGTCCTCATCCAGCGGAACGTTGCGGAAAGTAAGCAACCCGTCGTTCCATCCCGGATATTAGTCGAAACTGAAGCTTTGAACAAATATGCTGTCTCCGATCTAGAAAAATTTATTTCACTGTTCACTTTATTTTTCAAAATTCCTCATTATATTCGCTATCCCAGTCTGTTACTTATTTCCTCTCGCACAGTGGGTACCAAACTACAAGGTACACGTTCACGTATCACATTCTGTTCGACATTTGGTGATTCTGTTCACATTCAAATAGAGTTACATTATTTCAGAGAGGGTGTCCCAAAAGTACTCCCCCCCCTCCCCCTCCTAACTTTTCTCCACAATGTTGTGATATTGGGGTGAAACTTGGAGAGCGCTACTGGGGGGGGGGGGGGGGGGGGGGGAAGGAGCTGATACTGATTACTCAGTTCCTCCTTAGACTGGCGATGACCCTGGCTCACAAATGGGCCAAACCGAGGTTGTAAATGGCCGGATAGGTTAGGACAAAGGTACAGTTTGCTCTGATAAGAAAAACAAAACCGCATCCGTGAGGATGCGAGGCTCTAGAAGGACGGTGAAGGGCCTGAACCACTACCTTAACATTCCTCCGGTCTTGGGCTGGAGGACGGAGCGCCCTTGTCTTTTTTAGAACAGAAAAAGAAAGAAAAGTAATGGCCGAAAACTGAATCGAAGAAAAAGGTACGTTCGTTACTCCATCGTTACACCATCGTTAAGCCTTCGTTAAGCCTTTGTTAATAAAATTATTCTTTACTGATATTACGTAATATAATATATTACGATAATTTATGAAAATTCGTCCATATGATCTTGCTGCATGACTAGAGAGTTTTAGGGAAATAATGCTTGACTTTGGGTATCGACGTGTATGTTGAAATATTTGCACCCAGACAAAAATTACTGAATTGTCTACATTCAAAATCTAAGATCAAAAAAGATAAAAAACGAATAAACTCCCGGACTCCCCTTTGTTTCTACCTACACCCTAACGGCTACAAAATGAAGATCGTTGAACAAGCTTTTACCTATGGTGCCGGTACACTGGTTTATCTATTCTTTGATTCTCTCGATGCTGGTATTTTTAGGTTTTGGGATTGCTTTTGTATCGATTAAAGATTTTATCGCTTATGAACCGTTAAGATATTTTTCTGATGGCAATTGAATGAATATGCTAATGAGAATGATCAGTGGATATCGTTGGTAGTAATACGCAATGTTTCGTAACTACACACAAGCGTGGTGATGAGCGTTGCTACTCACTTGTCTTGTTACTGGAAACTTCATTTTTGTGATTTTTTTTTTTTTTTTTTTTTTTTTTTTTTTTTTTTTTTGGCAGTTAGATCCGGGTAAAAAGCGTATCCTAACACATTGTATAAAGTCAATTTCTTAAGGGTAGCTCGCTTTGTGTGTGTGTGAAAATACTCAATTTTCAAAAACCATTGTTTATAAACCACATTATATGTGGTTAAAAGAATTATTTAAAATTTCGCTCTGGTGTTCCAAATAAATTGTTGAACTGGATTATGCCCGTGGGCGGGATCAGTGCCCTCTTACTCAGCGAACTGGTCTACTATACTATGCAAACTGCAGCAATTATAGCTGATAACAGTCTTCCGTTTTCCATGTATATCTCCGTGCGACAGCCATGATGAACGCAGAAATCTGAAGAGTTTCAGTTGTTCTTTTCTCTTTATTTCCTTTCCTGAACACAATTACTTGCAACTATTTTTTAATTTATCATAGCTGTTATTTATTGTTTAAGGCCGGGTTCCGCATTTCCTCACCGATTCCATACCGTCACCTGGCCGAGTGTCGCTGGAAAAGTAAACACAGGATGTTTTATCCGGAAGGCTCCACCACTTCACACCGACCTACAGCCGTGCGGAGCCCGCGCCGGGGAAAACTAGTTTGATTTAGTTTTACGCGGACGCGGATTGGATGCGAATCGAAAACGCGGCCGTGGCACGGGCACTCTCGGCCGTGTGTCGATACGGAAATGTGGGTCCCTTTACCTCTATTACTATGCTTTACCACTATTACTCCTACCCTTTGTAGGTACCTCTACCCATATTATGAATAGGTAAATGGATACTAGTTATACTAGTAGGTGAATAAGTTATAGATAAAAATGGAGCCTCGCACTATTTCATTTGTACTCATAAATAGGTTTTTTTTAAATTTATCTTTACAAAAGTGTTTAAATATGCCTGAAACAGTAGATAATATGGAAGGTACAATGGAGATGAACCAAGGGTCCGGGCGTTCTGATAGTCGGAGATACTTGGGCCCGCATTAGTAGCCACTATCTGACTTGGAACAGGCGGGCCCTATCGATCCTACGACTACGGGGGCGGCCGGGAAGAGGTCGAGCCTGCCGAGAGAGGAAAGAGATAGCCGGGCGAGAAGGCGCGAGGAGGGCGGCAAGAGTCGGCAGCGGCAGGGTGTGGTGGCAGGAGCCCGCGGAGAAGGGCGAAGCAGAACCTCCTCTGATGGGGTGAGGTGTAAACTGTCTAGTTGTCCTTGTTTCTGTTCTTGTCTCGGTTCCAAGAATCCTGCCAATAGGTTTCCAACCCTCTTTCATCCCCCTTCACCTTCTTCCCTTTTGCTCCTTGGCTTCCACTGACCCTCATCTCTGAGTCATTTAGGTTACGAGCACAACTCTCGGAAAAGAAAACTCCCTTTCTATGTACTGCATAAAATCTTCCCAATTAAAACCGAAAGCTCTGAACTGAAGTGGAAAAAGCAGCCTGGATGTTTTAAGATCAAAGACAGAAAAAGCTATAATAGTGGAAAAAAATTGCCACGATTAATAGATTTTGTCATCAGCTCTCGTGACAATCTTAGTGATTTTCGTGATTAAGTTTCCATTAAATTTCTTATTTCTCTACAATATATATTCATTGAGGTTAAGGGTTATTAAATGAGCGAGATTTAATCACCTGGAAATTTTAATAACACTTTCCTTCGCGCTCCAAAGCGCGCTCCAAGGAAGAGAAACAGACGGAGGATTCTCTGACTGTTCTGTTGCCGAGATATATTGAATGCAATTCAATTAAGTATAGGTAAGAAGACACAAGGGGCAAAGGTAGGTGAGAATTGCAATAAAGTATTAACAATAGTTGATTGTCATACTCACAATGAGAGAGTTCTTACCTTTAAGGAGGTACGACACTGAATGTGAGGGGGGAGGGGGTGACGGACTCTGCATTCTTTTGGGAACGGTCCGAGTAACAGTTCTTTTGACCGAAAATCTTCCACTCTCTTCAAATTAGTGATTATCTAGCGCCGTACTAGGGTATGCTCCATGCGTTGGCACGTTTAGGCGTTAGCGCGTTGAAGCGACCAAACAATGAAAACCGTAGAACTTGTCACGTGGCTCTGCTCGTCGACGTTGGTGTCGGATTTAGTTTGATTTTCAAAATAGTATGATTTTGCCGTTATCCCTCTCGTCAAACGCGCGGATTTCACGTAGTTTGATTCGTTCCTCATTTGTTTTTTATCGTGTAAAAAAAGTTTTTTAATTGTTTCCATGGAATTATTGAAACCAGACGTGCATAGATGTCCAGTTCTGTGGACCCAATTGCACAAGGGGTAGGTATAAAAATCGTAAATCGTTGGAAAGAAGTGACGAATTTGGAACGAACATGGCAAGTACTTATCATATAATTACCAGATTGGCAGGGGACAAATATGCCCACTTTTCACAGCGTAGTCAAAAGTGTCCGCCTTCATTATAGATTATGACCATGTCCATCACTTATGAATTGTCCATCACTTTCCCTCAACTTTGATCACAAGTGATGAAATTCACAAAATCTGCTTCCGTATTAGACAATAATTTTTTCCACTGGACTCCTTCGTTTTTGATTTTGTGCTAAATAATACAAGAGCGGTTTCACGGTCAGCAACTGAAATTTGTTGAACGACGGCATGATACACGAAGTTGTGTACACTTGAAAAGCGTGAGTACAGGTGTTGTTTACTGTTCTTCAAAGTGTTTTTGCGTTTCCGCGTACCAAGGACACAGCGGAGCCAAAAGGCCGTAGGCTGAGCCAAAAGGCTTTCCATTGGAGCAGGTTCTGAATCTACATGGTGTTTCACTTCGTAGGACCACAGAAGGGCGGCAGGAAGTTAATTTATTAGTTTGAAATTTTTCTGAATTAAATTTTCTGAAATAAATTTGGTTCAATTTCTTTATTAAGTGCGACAGAATTGATAAAATCTTTTAAAAAAGCCGAAAATTCCGAAACTTCTTTGAATGAATAGCAGACTACTATTTAGAAGTTTTTTTTCTACACATTTTATAGCTATCAAGATCATTGCACTCAAAGTGCTCAAATTTCAAAACAATTTAACAGATATAATACAATAAGGCGGGCGGACGGATTTTGTAATTTGATTTTTGGATTCTACGCATCTTGAAGCGTAAACCAAAAAATTGTCAGGAGGGTTAACATTTTTGTTTCTTGGTTGATTACAAAGGTTCATTATTGAAAATAATAAACCGAAAATGACGGCGTGACAAAACTTCTAATAAAAGCCCAGAGCGAAATCGTTGTAGTTGTTCAAAGCAATGTGTCTCACGAACCAACTAGAATTCAGGGGAAACCAGATTTCACTTAAGACGCAAGGCAATGAAGTTTCCGTCTTTCACCGTTTTTGTCTCAGTTCCAAAAAAGTTGGAAACCAATAGGTTTTTATCCCCCTTCCGTACCAGCTAAGTAATGAAGGTGGTTCCCACTATAAATAACAGAAGCACCGCATGATTGTTACAACTTTATTTGTACATTCGATTTGACTCTCAATCTAAGTCTTGGTTAGGATAATAGTTCTTAAACTAAGGTTAGGTGTTGTTTTGAAAACCTTAAACACGAGATTTCAAGGTCAGGATGAATAGAAGGCGAAGGACAGGTTGTGGGTTGTGTTATGCCAGCATTATAAGGAACGTCCTTATAGATATATAAATCTACAAACAATAGGAATTCTTTTTGTAGAGTTCGGCCTACAGCTATCATAGCTGATACACCAGTGCTATCTTGAAACAGCCGAATAAGCAGTTTTCGTTTTGACAAGACTACCTTTCGTAGATAAATACGATCGATATAATTTTTTGTTTTTTGTTGTTGCATCAACCAACTTACAGTGGACGGTACAGTAATTACAGTTTATGAGTTTCGACACAATTAAATAAGAAATTATCATTGCGTTAACTTTATTGTTGTGCTTTATTGCATATATAAGTGTATAACCTGTACAATAAAATAAGAATACCTTGAAGATTAAATGTTGTTTTTCACAGGCATTTCAGAATTATTCCAGCGTTTTTATACATTGCAATAACTGTCTGTAGGTCACACATTTCATGGCAAATAAGGAGGTTCAACCGCTAAAAAATGTTTTTCATTTTATTTTTGGGTTTTACATTTTTTGGGGCTTAACTACTTCTGAACATAAAAAGAAGAGCACCTCAAAATTCCAAGGTCAGAATCCGGCCGGAGCTATTTTACTGTCAAACAAAACGTTCAGCTTTCGGTTCTTCCCTTATTATTTTCACATTTCTTCAATGTTATCTACTTATTTCCAGACATGGACACTAAGGAATGGATGGGAGTAGGTGAACTGAAAATGAGGAAATAATTACTAAAAGAAGAGATAGGAAATTAGGAAATCCAAAATGAAATAAGAAACAGGCGATTGAATCCATAGAAAAATCAGCTAATGTTTTGCTTGATTTTTGATCGCCCCCATCGACCTAGAGTTTTTTTTCGTCAAATGAATTGCAAGTAAATGTTCTTCTACATTATACGAACCAAATTTTTCAAGACATAGTTTCACTGGTATTTCCTATAAAAGGTACATCAAAATGGATAGGTAACTCTGCTGTTTGGAAATCAGAGTTTGACGATTTTCATAATTTTTGTTTGGTTCTTAACCCGTTCAATTGTTTACAGTAGTTCAGTACAGATGTGTAAACAGTGTGTCAGAGCAAACAAATTTAATCTAAACGAAAACACGTATTGCTGTGCGGCCACTCCCAACTACATGTTATAGTTCCGGGTTATTATCACTAATGTAAATCGTGAATCTGAATCGTTATGTGAATACCATAGTCTGATTCAGATCAGTTGTCCGATTACATAATTACACTTATGGTATTCTATCTATATATTTTAGTTGCATTGACTTTGTTATGAAGAACTGTTTGTATTTTTGTTTCAGGAACTACGTAATGCGAGTCCCAGCAGTAAGGGGAATAACGTGAGTACCCAGTTACTATTACCATTTTTTGATCCACATGGCTATATCTTTATTATGAATATACTTCCTGAAATATGTGTGTATATTATGAAGGGTATTTCTGAAAAATGACAAGCATATAAACGAGAGTGGGTGGTGTGTATAATAGGTGACGAAATTGATGCGTATAGATTACAATAGTCTACAAAAATAATGAATAGTAAAAAACAAAAAAATAAAATTACTAATAAATACAAACTAACAAAATAAATAGATTTAAAAGTAGATATGAATTAACAAATGTTCGTGAAATTGTCTATAGTGAAAAGGAACTGGATAAAACATGAAGGCTCGAGTGCGTTTGAAATATTCATGATTTTTGCTAAATAGAAAAATCGCATTTAAATTTTCATTGTTTCGTATAATTGCTAATGATTTTTGAACCGGAGTATGCTACCATATTTTGAGTAAGGGAGATAGTAAAAAATTATTGTATCTTTTTAGAGGTGTGGGATGAAACTTCAATTTTTCTCTGGTTTTTTCGCCGAGATGCTCTCCTGAAAAAGAAGGGGTTGGAATGAAAATTATGGGTTTTACATGACTAGTTTTCGAGAAAAATATGCAAAGAATCAATATAACCTGAATTCAGGTGTTGTACATCTCAAAAATTATTACACAAAGGATCATTTTCTTCAATGATAGCCTTACTGCGTACGTTATTGGTCTACCCATTAACATAAGGCAGTCATGCATCCTTTTTGGTTAACTTAGTCAGGGTCACCAGCTTGGACAGTTTAAAAGAGAAACCCTAACAGGATCGTCCTGCGTCGGCTGGATTCAGAGTTTATGATTCACAGTCGTGTTGACGATCTTATTGATTCAGCACTGAAGAAATCGAGGAGCACGAGTGTTAATCGTACAGTATGGCCTCATTCGATTCGCTGATGGAAACGGTAAGAGCCGGACCACATAACGACTGGGTCAGCAAGTCTTGTCGGTGCAGTGTCGTTGCCTTCTCGTAAAGAGATTTAGCACTACAACGACACACGAACGACACCTCACCGGCACCCCTGCTAATATAATTTCTACATATAAGTCAGTGCTGTGTTGGGCTCTTTGGAAGCAACTTACAAGTTTGGAGTTTGAACGCTTTTTTTATACCTTGATGATATTAACACGTAGTCACTGAGTTTTTCAAAGCTTTCAAGAATTTTTCAGTACTAAGAGCTCTTTTACAATTTAGCAGGTTTTCGAAAAAATGACCCTATTGCAATAGCTCTAAAATTTTCGATAAGAAAAAATGTTCGTGCAAAATAAGTTGCTCAAATTTCAAGAAACTTGTAAAAAAAGAAAAGAAAAAAAAGCAAACAACTGCTGAAAGTTACTATATTAGTATTTTCTTAATAGAATATTATTCAAAAAAGTGTATATATATATATATATATATATATATATATATATATATACTTTTGTGAATAATAAAATAAACTTTTGGTGAGAATTAAAATGAGAGAACAAAACAAAAGTATCTCTCCCCCTCCTCCTATTACACCATTTCACCCCTTCACCGACGGTAGATTTGAAATTTCCGAGGTTGCATACACCTATGGTTTTTTTCACGGATTCGGTTTTAGAATGGTCTGAAACGGATTTGTATGCGGTAATTTTTTTCTCATGCTTGGGTTGCCCCCTACCCCCTTGGATCAATTTCAATAGGCGTCCCTCTTATTAACGAAGCCGTGCCTATAAGACTTAAGAGGGACGTCCAAAAAATGTGCTCAAACAATTGTACTGGAAAATAAACTTAATTAAAATGTGTTAAAAACATCGATAAAAACTGCAGAACAATTTTTAAAATTCAAAAACTTGTTTGTATAGTCGATTATAGTTTGTATAAGAAGTATATGTTCATACTTGTTCATAATGAAACATGAATAAAAAGGTTAAAATAATGTAAAATAACAACATCCGGGAAAGGGGAACTGCGCAACTACACCCCAACAAAAGCGAAAAAATGTCAACTGATTCAAAGCGAAAAATGTCAACAGCGGAAAAATGTCGCTGTCGTGTTATTGAGGTTCGGTGTCGTATCTTTCTAGTGAGTAATGCGCTGTCCAAACTCCTGGGTTTTTTCTCCACTGAATTGCCGTGTCGTTTGCCTGTTGTTATAGTGATGCCTTGGCTTAATGAGGAAGAAACTACGGCGGATGAATATTATTACATTGATTTTGAAAATGCACGTACCCTAGAAACATTAACTACCTATCACATTTTGAGGGACGATTAAGTTTTAAATTCAAATTCTCATGATTTGATGTTGTATTCTGTATTACTAGTTAATTATAAATCACTGCAATACTTTTGAGTTATTATTTTTAACAATAAACCTTTGTAATGGAACAAGAAAAAAAAAAATTGGATCACGTTTCAAGATGCGCAAAATCTAAAAATTGATTTAAAAAAAATATATATATATGTATAACATAATAAAAAATAAACAAATAAATTAAATAAAATAAATAACAAAAATAAATAAAAAAAGAAAAATTCGTCCTTCCGCCGTTCACAGTCCGAATCTTTTTTCGGAAACTTCTGGACCAAAAGTCATGAAATTTGGTTAAAAAATCATTGATCGGCCGGGGATGTGCCAGTGTCATCGGCAACAATTTTTTTCAACTTTAAAGTAAAGGGTAGTATTTAAGGGTTGAAATATTCAGAAATTGAGATCTTGAAAAATTTGAAGGTAACAGTAATGATTTTTTGGTTACATATATATATATATATATATATATATATATATATATATATATATATATATATATATATATATATATATTTTTTTTTCAAGGGAAATTACTGTTTTAATGAAAGTCATACCGTCACAAGTGGTTTGCAATTGAAACAAAAAAGTAGTTCCCAGCTTGATTCCATTGTTGAGTATAAAACGTTAGACTATCAAAACTAATAACCTCCACTATTATTTCACCCATGAAGAAAGAATTCAATGCCGTCGCAACGCGAGCTGGTAAAGGATAAAACCCGTATGTTTACTTATCTGCTGTGTTCTGTACTGCTTTATTGACATTGTCCCGAGCTGATTCGTGTGACTTCTCTCTCACCTGCGTTGTGGCTGTTCGAACAGACACTTTTTCCGGACATATACCAAACTTCATTTTTTTTTAAATTTGCTCGTTCTTGTCCGATCAGTACAGCTTATAAGGTTGTGAAGATAATAATTACAATTTGAAATAAATTGTTGAAGAAATCGATGGACAGGTTCTTTGACCTAACTCAATGCCTACAACTCTGCAAAAACTGTGTAAAATGGATCCAGCGAGGCAGAGTGTAGTTTTCCGTTCGTCAAATTCGAAATTGATGGACAGAATTTTCAATCCCACTAACCAACGCGAGAAGGCTCTCCAGTCTCCTCACCCCACGAGGGCTAACTGGCACATACGCTAAGCCTGACCTGCCACCCGAGCCCCTTGTACGTATCTTGTAATCCCACCTATCACCTACCACCGGTCCGGATTTACATACACAATTTATTTTCCCATTAGGGTATGCAAATGGATTGTTTCACCATGACTCCTGCCCTTCTCTCCCCCTTATAACTTTTAGCGGGGAGATGGCGGCGAGGAGCGCGGACGGGGGCATGCGACCCCGCGCCTTACTTCCCCGCTCTTCGCCGGTAAAAAGTTCAAACGACATCCCTCCCAACGAGCTAACTTTAGCGGGAATAATTTGGAGCTCCGAGGGGCTTTGTGGACGACATTTCGCAGGGTCGGGCGGGGAGAAAAGAGCGAGATAGACGTCTGAAGGGAAGGAGAGGGAGCGAGACAGCGATAGAGAGGGAGGAGATCCAGGTCGCGAGTCAAGAGAAAGGGAATAGTGCGGAGGGGTGGGGAGGGGTGGGTGCTTCCCTTTGCAACTTGAAGCCTTTGATCCCGCCTCTCACTTAGCACCAACACGTGAATTTATCAACAAAATAATGCTAACTAGGGCCTTCCCTTCAGCCTCCTCCACACCTATCCTCGCCCTAAAAACTAAGTAAAACTTCAATTTCTGCTAAATTGCTTCACTGAATGGTCGTATCAAACAAACTTGAGTCTTATACCATACTAATTCAACCAAGGAATGAGAAAACTTTGCGAAAAGGAGTGAAAAAACTACTTACTGAAAGCTGCAAGCTAGATACTTTTTCTAAAAGATATTGTCCAGTAGAATTGGTTAGGACCCTTGAGAGGACAGTTTGTTGGGATACTATCTCTTTTTCTGAATCCCCCCCCCCCCACCTTTTATTTATTCCCTGCAGAAATATCAATACGTTTTTTAGTTGTTGGTGGTTTAAAGGTTTTTGAAAAATTATATATATATATATGTATGTATATATATATATATATATATATATATATATATATATATATATATATATATATATATATAACCCCCCCCCCGAATACACCTCCCCCCGTTTTTCCTTAGTTGTTAAAAATAAACTAAATTTTCACAAGGTGGTTTAAAGGTTTTTAAATAAGAAAATACAAAATTATAGTCCAATGATATTATATATATATCTGTTTAGTATTTTTGAAACTATATATATACATTTGTGATATATATCGGTTAATATATATATATAATGAAGGGGTTGTCCCTTGTATACATCCTATATATATATACCTTTTATATATATATTATTTATTTCTATATATGCTGATATATATTCATATATAATGTTTACCCCCCCTGAGATAAAATTAATATATTTTTGCCACAAAGACAAGGTTTTCAGATGAAAGGATGAGTTCGTTTGATTGCACAAGTAACTTGAATAGTGGACAAAACTTTTTGAGTGCATTAAATTACTACCTATTAAAAATCTACAGTATAAAAATTGAGCTAAAAGAATCACAAAATGGCTAAAAACGAATGTCTGTCAAATTTCAAAAATCGAGTTAAAAAAGTAAACAGCTCACTAAACATAGCTAACCCAAACTTTTTTTTCTACCTTGTTAAATTTATATTTTTATCAGACTTTTAGTCAAAAGAAGTATATCAACCAAAGAATTATAATAAATAAGTATCCCTCAAGTATTCAGGTTCACGAGGTGAAGTGTCAGTGGGTAAGTCACTCGTAGTTTGTTTGCGTGGTCTTTTTATATTAGACGTATGAATTTTTCCTTGTGTGTTATGGTGTCGAGGAACTATTTGAGCGGTTTTTAATTCGGGATTGGTTGATTGTAAGTTTTCCTTATGATATTTTTGTTTAGTTTTATCTTGAATTTGTCTAGTTCTTACAAATATTTCTGTGGGTAATTCTGGAACTTCCTCTCTATCCTGATTCCTTCTTTCAGCAATACGTTCCTTTTGGGCTTGAGTTCTTTCTTTGATTATGTCATAAATTAGTTTTACTTTGTCTCGATGTTTGTCTATAAAATTCGTCATTAAGTTTTTCTCTAAGTCGGCTTCTAGTAAAGGGTCGTTCACTACATGACCATTTATTACTTCGAATGGCGTTAGTTTTGTAACAGAGTGGATGCTACTATTATAAGCTATTAGTGCATAGTTAACTTTATTTTTTATGCTTTCATTTTTGAATTCGTCTCTGTTTGACAGTATTCTAACGTGTTCAATTAGAGTCGAGTGAAATCTTTCTATTAATCCGTTCGAATTTGGGTTTTGAGAACAAATGTAATGAACTTTAATTTTGTGGGTCTCTAGTAACTCCTTTACCAATGAGCTACCGAATTCTGCTCCATTATCGGCCGATATGTAGGATTTCGAATGGTCTAGAAGGTGTGGGGGTAACGTTTAATTTTGGTTTAATAGGATGTCTGTCATATTTGCAGGCAAGACATATTTCGCATTTATTAATATAATTTTGGATTGCGGTTTTCATATTCGGCCAAAAATATTTCCTCTTGAGTTTCTCTAAGGTCTCAGTAATGCCTCGATGATTGGTTTTCCCTATATGTTGTTGTTGGATATATTCCCTAGCTGTTTCTGGATCTGTGACATCTTCTAGCCTAGCGGAACACTTGACGAAACTTATTTCAGAATGTTTGAAATTTCTTATCATTATTCGGCTGAATTCTTCATAGATATCATTGACAAAAAATAAGGAATATTTTCTCTTCGGAACTATGTAGGTTTTCACAAAATGAATTATATCTGATTCAAGGTTATTTTTCCTAAGCGTTACTGTTATTCTAGTGATTCTTTCAAAAATATTTTCAATCCTAGGGTTTCTGGTTTCTTCCCTGTCGGCTACTACAATGATGATTTGGTTAGTTCCATAATTAACAGGTTTTTCGGTTATAGGAATATTCAGTATTGTGTTTCCCTCGTAATTAGAATGAACAGTGGGAGCTAAAGACCCAGAATCACTGGCGTTCTCGTCCACATTGACGACCATTGATTCCGATGAATTATTTACAGCATCATTTAGTTCTCCCAGTACTTCATTCATGAGTGGAGTTGGAGGACTATCCCCGGTGAGAGCATCTTGAACAATTTGCTCAACATCAGGTGAATTTTCGTTGATGTTAATTTCCACTCGGGAAAGGGCATCGGCATTTTGATTAGTGGATCCTTTTTTGTAGTGGATCTCATAATCATATTGCTCTAATTTAAGCCTCCATCTGAATAATTTAGAATTGGGTTCCTTCAGTGAAAATAACCACTGAAGAGGCTTATGGTCAGTAAAAATTTTGAATTTTCGGCCAAAAAGGTATGGTCTAAATTATTGTGTAGCCCAGACACATGCAAGGCATTCCTTCTCGATGGTAGAGAGGTTGCGTTCATGATCATTCAGAGTCCGGCTAGCGTACGCTATAGGTAAGTCAGCACCGTTAGTGCACTGGCTTAAAACCGCGCCTAACGCAATGTTCGAAGCATCAGTTGTAAGGTTAAAGGGCTTCGAGAAGTCGGGATATTGTAAAATCGGATCATTTATGAGCAGAGTTTTACATTTCTCAAAACACTCTTTATACTCGGGGTTTTGAGGATCGATCGTCGCTCCCTTCTTCAAACATTGGGTTAATGGTTTGGTTATTTGGGCAAAGTTATTTGGATATAGCTTCGGTTTTGAGGGGGTTTGGCTTAACTCCTTCAGGGGTGATAAGATGTCCTAAATAGACACATTCTCTTTTGAGGAACTCCGTTTTATCCAATTGTATTTTCAAATTAGCTTCACGGAGTCTGTCAAAAACTTTTCTGAGACTATTTATATGTTCTTCGAGACTTGTACTATAGATGATAACATCGTCAATAAAAACAGTGCAAATTTCATTCTGCAAACCGCGTAATACATTGTCGAGCAACCGTTGGAAACTAGGAGGTCCGTTTTTTAAACCCATCGGCATTCTACTAAATTCCCAATGACCATTTTCCGAAGAGAAGGCAGTTTTGGCAATACTATCCGGATGCATTGGAATTTGATGAAAACCGCTTTTGAGGTCAAGGCAAGTGAAGTACATACACCTACCAAGTTTGTCGAGCAAATCATTTATGACTGGAAGTGGGTATTTATCGTCTATTGTCTTGTTGTTAAGTCCGCGGTAATCAATAACCAGTCGATACTTTTGTTTGCCGGATGCATCTAATTTTTTGGGTACAAGCCAGAGTGGACTATTCCAAGGTGAAGAGCTGGGTTGAATAATTCCCTGTTTGAGCATATCTTGTATTTGGTTATCAATTTCCTTTTTATATACCTCGGGATATCGGTAATTGCGGGTATACACGGGGATCTCGTCAACGGTACGGATTACATGTTGGACTTTATTAGTACACGTTAAGGTGTTTCCTTCACAATGAAACAAATCTTTGTACTGATATACTAAGTTCAAAATTTGTCTCTTTTCTTCTTCGTTCATATGATCCGTTCGAATATTAGTGGGGTCAAACACATAATTTTGCGTATCATAATAATTCACATTTGGACCTTTCACTTTGTCTAAAATGGGGATTTCTTCAACTTGGATGGGTTCAAACAGTTTGAAATTACATTCAGAATCACTATTATTTAAAATTCCTACGTAACATTCCTTATCTTGAATTTTGACCAGGCATTCAGGAATTTCTAGTGAATTTTGTTTCAGATATGGAATTACTCCTTCCTTTTTTGTTGAATCACATCGTACGGGAATTTTAATCTGCGAAATTGCCCTAGGTGGTATTTTTTGTTCATAGATCGGTTTTTTATTTATTTCTTGATCAACGTAGTGATATTTAAAAGGGATTTTGAAATTTTTTATTATCAGTAACTTGTTCTCATAATCAATATGAGCGCCAAGTAACTCAAGGTTATCTGTACCTAATAGCAATCCGAATCGGCTATGGAATTTGTGAATTCTAAAAAGGAGATTTAGGTTTTTAATTTTAAACATTTCGCCACATGGGATCCTTGCACTATTGCTCCCATATGACAATCCGTGGATTGACCTAACTTGAAATTTCTCTGTTATTATTTATTCCCTGCAGAAATATCAATACATTTTTCAGTTGTTGGTGGTTTAAAGGTTTTTAAAGAATGATATATATATATATAGATATGTATATATATATATATATATAAATATATATATGTATATATATATATATATATATATATATATATATATATATATATATATATATATATATACCATTCCAGACGATAGCTTTCCTTAGGACTGAGATAAAAAATATATTTTTGCCACAAAGACAAGGTTTTCAGATGAAAGGATGAGTTCGTTGGACAAAACTTTTTGAGTGCATTAAATTACTACCTATTAAAAATCTACTATAAAAATTGTGCTAAAAGAATCACAAAATGGCTAAAAACTGTCAAATTTCAAAAATCGAGTTAAAAAAATCACTAAACATAGCTAAAAACTGTCAAATTTATATTTTTATCAGACTTTTAGTCAAGAGAAGTATATCAACCAAAGAATTATAATAAATAACTCAAGTATTCAGAATTATTTAACGCAACATGATGAGGATCGTTATAGAAGTCACACATTGAATGGGCGTAGTGAGGCGGCGGATGATCGTGAGTCACAGAACAGCAATTATCGGTGGAGGGCAGCAACGAAAGGACGAACAGCCCTTCGATATAGGTACAGACGCTCGATATATCATGTGGGTGGGCAGCAAAGGGTGAATTATCATAATATGGTTGTGATAGATAGGAGTAGTTCCTCCTTCTCGATTCTTGAATACGCTGCGTCTGGGGATATGCCTGACGGCTTATACAACCAACAGGACAACCTCT
The DNA here is from genome assembly GCA_030762985.1 of Adelphocoris suturalis. Taxonomy (NCBI): domain Eukaryota; kingdom Metazoa; phylum Arthropoda; class Insecta; order Hemiptera; family Miridae; genus Adelphocoris; species Adelphocoris suturalis. Next base: position 33,679,528 of record CM061046.1, read on the forward strand.
GGGTGTAGCAGGTTAATCGTCTCTCACCTTGAAATTAATTAGCTAGATACTAAAAACCTGGTCGTTGAACTATCAAAAAGATGTGGTGTGATGGTAATGTGATAGGGATATTAAGTTCTTAGGCCGAATATTAACGAAAACTCCCGAAAAAAAGATCCCCCACCCCCGCCCTCATAACACAATAGCACTCCCCTAGATCTATATGATCTAGCTTCAGTGGATCGTACGATAAACTAATGGAAAAACTCTGAATCAACGATCTCATGGAAAAACATTGAATCATGGATATATTATTTTGCTACGAACAACCAAGTCTGTAAATAAAAAGTAATGAAATGATTGTTGAAACTTTCTTTTAGACATTTCGCACTATATATATATATATATATATATATATATATATATATATATATATATATATATATTACTGAATGATCAAAACGGATTTCAATTATGAGCAGTTTCGAAAATTCTGATTTAAACATTTTTGAAGCCATTGCTATATTTTCATTTTTTACAAAAATTCGCTAAAACTATTCCAAGCTTGCCAACATAGACACCTATGATAATGAGCAGAGGTCAAGCGCAAGCGGAGGTATGCACTAAAAATAAAAGATTATTTTCATTCAAATTCCCTGATTCTAATTCAAATGATTATAGTACTGTCAAATTGAGTCTCAGGTGATGACTCGCCCGACACTTGTCTGTCCGTCCGTCAGTGATGTGATAAAGGGCTTACTTTAGGGTCGTTTGCCCTGAAATTTACTGGATAGTTTTTGGCGATCCGATTTCATGCCATGGTGGCACAGCCAAAACATCAAACCAGTTCAAATTTTCTGTTTAAAACAGTTTTAAACTGTTTAGAACAAACTGTATTTAAACATCAACGAATTATGTTTTGAACAGAAGAAAAACTGTTTAAAATGTGGCGCTCCTTGCCTCGCCAGGGGGCAAGCCCCCTTAACTTCGAATGAAATTATTGCAACACAGAATGTGTTTTAGCTCACGCGTTTCATATAAACCTATGAAACCCACATATAAGAATGACTCATATTTTGCAGTGTATCTTATCACTAGATGTCAAGTAGTTTTATTCATTTATCACAAGCGCCATATTTGAAATCTCCTCGTCATAAGCTTTCATTTATTCATATAACATGAGTTATCAGAAATTAACAAGCGGTTGCAATCATGCTAACAATATCAATGATTGAGAATGATCACCTGTGAGTAAACAATTATTCATATATTATAACCATGCTGATAAACACGCCAGCTATTGTCACTTCGCAGTCGTTATTGTTATACGATTGGATAAATCGAGAGCTTTCGAAAGAATGGTCAACGAATTTTGTGGGATGAAAAATTACAAAGTACTAGATCAGCAAATACTCAGTTGCAAGCGGGAATCATCAGTAAATTGTTGCAACACAATTTTGTTGCACAAAACCGCAACACATTTTCGTTAATAAAAAATGCTTCATTTTCTGTTGGGGATGCCAAGGCGAAAACACATTCTGTGTTAATAAACTTTCCTTTTTTTCAACGAAAAACACATTTTCTGCAAAATCTGTATTCAATACTATAATTGCAGGTATTGGCAGAATTGATTAGAAACATAATAATACATTATGGTACGTTGTGATGCATATTGAGGACTTGGACGAGCGAGCAAAGCTAGCGGGTACATTTATAAAACAGTTATATGACGCAAATTATCTAACTGATACTGGCATATATACTCGAACTATGCTACAAACTGGCGAATAATTTGTGTCGCTAATTTCATGTACGCCGCAGTTCTTACATAATGTAAATCAAAGTGTCTCCTAAAAGTGGGTTAAACCTGGCACATGCTGTTTGAAAGAAAGGAAGAGGGTTAAGTGAACGAGAGGTTGAGCACTACCCGTTCATTATAGCAATTAGAGGTCCTCAGGCGCGGGTGAATAGACGTGAATGGAACCCGTTACATCAACAAGTAATGAGGCAACAAGAATCGCAGGGGTGTCAATGCCATCTAAAGGAGCGAATCATTTACATAACTCGACCAATACGGAATCAGGTTGATATTTTCTTTCATTATTTTTCATTTATTTACCCATTTATTCTTATTTTTGCAAGATTGAAGCTGTTATCGTTGGAACTTAACTATCACAACAGTTTTAGATTTAGCCTTTTATGTACTATGAGGACCGTGGTAGCTACTTCAACATTGTGGTTTATAATTTTCAATTAGGATTAAGAATTTAAAAAGCCAAAAAATGTGACAAAATAAATAAAATTGCTACAAATTACTACTCAAAGGATGTTAATTTTGTATCACAGAGTCCTTCTACGCCGATCACTGGTCTATGATCATTTAACTCAGTGCATCATGGTGCAATATCAAAATGTTCACCTTATTTCAGCTTTTGACGCATTAGACCTAGAAGGACTGGATTTTCATAACCAACTGCTGACAATGTATGTGTGCGTGTGTTATGTGTGTGTGTGCGTGTTTTTAATGCTACATTTTGTGTTATAATTTATAAATTACATAAAATCCGCATCAATTTGAGACCAGAACGGTTATAGTAGAATTAATAGTTTTGTAGATACAGTATTTCAAAAATTGCAAATTATTCAGATGACACTATTTTTAGAAAAATTCAATTATTTTGAGGACTATTTTTATTCTTCATCCTCCCATTGGCTCCGCTATTCTGATCACTGAAACAAGCTAGACCACTTAAAACACTGGTTAAAATCGAAAGTGTACCTACTGATTTTTCGCGTAAGGAGCAAATTTCCGTACATTACCTCAAACAATAAAAATTTGCCAACATGTATTATTAAATATACATAAATCACCCAGGATTATTACGTCAGGGTTCATGTGTACACTTGTAGATATTACAGTCCATGAATAAATAAATAAATAAATAGAACCATTGATTTAAACATTAATTAATTGGATTAATTGGTATTTAATTCGTATTTAGGCGTCATTTCTCATGCATCTTGATTTTAGAGCTTAATATAAATCTAATAAATAAGTAAGTTTCAATAAAATGAAATTAAAGTAAACGATCGATATAATGAAAAATTTAGAGAGAAAATGTGACAATTTAGTTCAAACTGTAAGTTTTGTTGAAACTAATTTTTAATTTTATAGAGCAATTCCAATTTTAGGCTGACCCAGGCTGTTGAAACTCTCTCAGGATCCGATCCGGTGACTGCAGACACTAGAAATTGGCTTCGATAGTTTGGCCATCTACCCAGGTGGAATCAGTGCTTGTATAAATGGAAAATGGCCTACGCGAAACCAGGTGGTGCCAGAAGACCTTGTTGGTCGCAGGCTAAAGGATGTAGGGAATAACATCAGGATGTTGATGATTAGAACTTGAAGACCAGTTGCCACAGACAGAAGCAATTGAATGAGGACAAAAGTGGGGAAGCCAGGGTTCGAGTACGGGCAGAGGCGCTACGTGAAGAATTTTTTTTTCGTGATTTATTTATTGCAACTGAAACATAGTACACTTCATCTAGCAATATTTCATTTCATGATAAGCTCACTAAGGGGGGAGGTTTACAGCAAAACCTGGCCCATACTTGTGTCAAGAACAGTTAAAAACACTGGATTACACTTGCACTATTTGCACAGCACAATTAGGTCCAGAGGTTTATTTCTCTTGAGTCGCCGAAGTTCTCCTTCGTTGTTTAAAACGCTGAGCATCTCCAGATTCTCGTGTTTGTGGAGGCGATGTTCGTGCTTCCTTGCATATTTGGCGATAATTTCGGTGACCGTTTCTACCCTCAAGTCTCGATGAATATCATCATTCCGCATGAACCAGGGGGCCCGAACTATACTTCTCAGTATTATATTTTGTCGGGTTTGGATTGTTTTAATATTTGATTTTTTCGCACAACCCCAGAGCTGAATCCCATAGGTCCAGATAGGGCGCAGTATCTGTTTATATATGAGTAATTTATTGTGTAGTGGGAAATGGGAGTTCCTTCCCATCATCCAGTACATCTTTCTGAACTTGATTTTTAGTTCCTGATTCTTTTTTTCAATGTGGTATTTCCAGTTAAGTTTGGAATCAAGGTGCATCCCTAAGTATTTTACAGTGTCAGAGTATGGAATTTTATTTGAATTGATCTCAACTTCTGGGGCTGAGATTTTTCTATTAGTAAAGTTGATGTAAACTGACTTTGTTTCATTCAGTTTCATTCTCCACATCTTGGTCCAATTGACAACCTTGTTAGTGGACGTCTGTAGATTGCGAGTTGCAGTTTCAGCGTCACCTCCAACAGAGAGGATGGCAGTATCATCTGCAAAAGTAGCTACAGTTGTATTTTCCTTTTGCGGAAGATCTCGTGTGTACAGCAGGTAGAGTACTGGGCCTAGGACACTGCCTTGCGGTACCCCTGCTTTTATAGGCTTTAAGACAGAGTACTGGTCACCCCACTTTACCCTGAAGTGTCTGTTCGCTAGGTAGGATTTTAGGAGTAAGGAAAACTGTTTTGGGAGATCCCTGTGCAGCTTATACACTGCTTCGCTACGTGAAGAAAATTAATAAATTAAAAGAAGAGGTCGTAATTTAATTGACACTATTGTTACAAAACCAATTTTTAATCTTTCTAGAACAATACAATAAATTTATGTTTAGTGACAATCATAAGAATTTAGCAGTTTCAAAACACACCCCTTTTCTCCCTAAATTGCAAATTCACACCGTTGAAATACCTACATAAGAGAAGTATAGAAGTTATCAATCATGTACTCAAAACATATTTTCGTTCTAAATGAGTCCCACTACTTCCGAAACTATACTTGCTGTCTTCGTCAGAATATATTAATACTACCGAAAGCCACTTGCCAAACATCACTTCCAAAGTTGATACACAGCAGATAAAAGCCTTTACTTTTTTCCGAGACAACGGAGGTAAATCCACCCGTCTTGTTCCTGGATTGACAGTTTTAAAAATTCAAGTATCCGCTTTCTAAGTGAGTTGCAGTCAAGACGTTGGAAAATCTCTCTCTGAAAATGAACACGGTGCTTCGTAAAATACAAGAGAAAACAGTAAATGTACTTCCTGTGTCAATCACTGTTAGATCTGGAATACGAACATAAGCACTTAAGTGAATTTAATACTCACATAATCGTCTGTGAGTGGTTTTGAACGGGCTGAGAACACTTTCATTCGTGGAAAGGAATATAGTGTGAGTCTCAGCATCATGACTTACGTTACGGTTGAATATTAAATATGAAACTGGGCTCAGTTACTAACGGACACGTACAAAATAATCTATTTGTAGCAACCAAGCATCAATCCTTGCGAAGATCATACTTATGTATATACCTCGCTTCAGGAACAGATTTAATGTTCAGAAAAGTAACAGTTATTTTTTTAGAATGTAACAGTTGTTGTCCAACTCCTTTTCAAATAAGTGACTTGCAAGATTGTTTGAAAATAACGGTTTCCTTATAAAAATAATATAAATTATGTTTATAACAATAATACTAACTTAGGTAGTCACGTTTACACACCAATTGGTTGGCCTATTTCTTTCCGCGATCCGTAGAGTATGTGGCGATTGTGATGATCTGGATGTGATTTGTTCCACAATAGCACAAATGACAACCTCTATAAAACATTTTTCAACATTGAAAATTTTTTATTTATCATCAAAACAAAAACGAAACCGAGGTGAAACAGAACGCGTTGTTTAGGAACCATGAAAGGGGGGGTGTACCACTGATACTGCCATGCGCTTTTACTGCTATGTAAACGAACGACTTGGCAATTATGTAGGTACACTTAGAGCATAGTTCGCTGCTACCATCCCAGATAACTGTAAGATGCCACTATGCGCGTGCCGATAAGGATCAATGTTATTCTAAAAGGCGGAAAACGAGTTAGCGGCCAGCTAGGCTACCATCCTGGCTTCACTGTGTTTTCACTTAGGCAGATAATGTAGAGCTCAGTCGTCCAGTCTGCTATGCTATGCACGTATATGAACGTTATACGAGTATTAACGCGATGAACTAGCAGGGAGGGGTCGTGTGGTCAACATGCTCCCAACGGGCCGCGGCACATCAACTACGATTCTAAATTCTCATTCCCTTCCTCCCCCCTCTCATACATATATATGGCGTGTTTAGTTACAAAGAGAACTAAGGACACGAAAAAAAAAAAAAAAAAAAAAAAAAAAAAAAAAAAAAAAAACTCATGAAATGGTTACACAAAGATTTACCATTTCTGTTTTACATTGTTTATTGTAGCAAACATGGGAAAAAAATCCCAATTATAAATTAAATGAATAAGTATAAATATAATGATTAAGAAAAAGAAAAGCGAACAACTGACAGTAACAAATTTAATCACTCGCGACGAAGTTGGGGAAACCCATTTCAAAACGGAAGTTAGTAGAAAGAACTTTGTCTATTTCCACAAAAAATGAAGAGTTACAATGTTAAATCGATTTCGACGGTTAGACCATCATCAGTAACAAACAATTATTTTTCGTGGAAATAGAAAACGTTTTGTTTTACAGTAACATTAATAAAAATATATATCCGGTTAATTATATGACTTAGATAGTAAATAGGTAAACAAATAAATATGCAAACAATTTAATTGAAAAATTACTGTTAGAGTGGCCTAGGCAAAGCTTAACAGATGACAAATAACAATGGGAAATGGGAAAAAAATCTGTTACAAAGATTGGCTTCTCGGGCGATTCGTGAGAGGGGACGGTTTAATAAATAATTTGTGGCGACGAATTTGCTATGCAAAAGTGGAACTTGGTAGGAATCATAATGGGAAATTTTTAAATCAATTTTGGACTATAAGAAGGGGCAATCGAGGGCACCGTTTAAAAGCTTATGAAGAGTTGTTTGACCTGCAATCGCCCGTCTAATCTGCAATGTGGTGAGGTCTCACGGATCCAAAAGGAAATAATAATCAATGTCATTACACTGAATTCCAAGTTTACACCCCATGTACCTCAAGAATTGTGATGCTCACTCATAGTCTTACATAGTATTTTTATGCAGATCGGCGGCCTATAAACAATAATTAAACGTAATCTATGGGACATTATTTAAATGTATAACTACAAAGACGGAAGCACCTACCTACCGAAAGTTAGCTGATGAAATAAAACTAAACACCTAATCGTTGACCGTTTTTTCGCAAAAAATCAAACCAATGTCGAACGGAATGCAGTAACCCAGTACATGAAGAATCATTTGCATACCAGTTTTATCTGAAGAGTGGCGATTTCAACTGACGCACAAGAGGATGTGGACGCACAGAATACATCAGCACGCCTACCGGATCACCTTGAGTTGTGCCTTCTTTGCTCAAGATTAGCTAGAGTAAACTCTAGCGCTCCATAAAGCTAAAGAGCCTCTCATAGCATTAAAGGTACATATATCTTTGCAGCATCTACAAGAAGTATGCATTCTTGTCGTCCTCTTGATGCCATGTCATCGCAAGTATTTGCCTGTACATAACGTATCTGCCCCACACCCTTTCTGAAGGTCATCAACTGTGGTCATCGCCAATGTCTGCCAATGTACGGATTCGTCGAAGTAACTCCCCTACTCTAATAGGACTAACCCCGGGACTATTAAGATGGGCAAAGACTCATCTGGCTAGTATGGCTCTAATCACTTTCCCCTCAATAAAGCCATTAGCCAACTGCCTAGTCAGAGAAATTCTGTCTCTCAAAGCTGATAACTATAAGCACCATAATCTATGAACACTATCTGAGTAGCGTGGGTCGCCATTGTTCGGCGTTAGTCCTACTTGGCCCAGCTCCCCCTATTTACTCAAGAGCTACCTTTTCAATGTGACCCGATTTGATTCCGACATCTGCCATCACCGGCGAATCGGCATGGCTCAAACATTTGAAACATGGGAAATTCGCTGATCTGGATGCTTTTTCGAAGGACTTTAATTACTGTCGGGCCATTGGGCAAGACGTCATCAGGACAGAAAACCCCACCTTTACTCAACGATTCATTATATTATATCGGGTGGAATTTCGTACTTAACTCCCCAGAACTAGGTATGTGAACACGTGATTTCGATGTCCTTCCTGTCTTCGTGTTTCCTGTGGGATTTCAAATGTCGATCGCAACAATCCGCTTCATCTAATAATTCCTGGTATTGTTTGTTGCCACAAGTCTATCCTTGTCATCGCCGTGGAGCCGTCGTAGCTTTTATATACTTTCCGCGTTCAAGCAAATTAGCACGTAAGGAGAAAAAAAAATCCCGATGGATTTTGACAATTTGCCACCGCCTGTATCCCATTTCTGAGTAATTTAATGCAATTCTTACCAATCGCACCTTGAGGAAGGGAGTATTTTCGTCCTAAGCTACACATCTCTTCTCCAAAGATTACACCAAACAGGGTGGTCCACGCCTGGAGCGTTTGGCAGAGGGGCTCCGAATCCTTCACGAAACAAATCTGAAATATCTTCTGGTATTAATGTGGAGTGTAAGATTACGTCAGTTAAACCCACGTGAGATCCATTGATGTGATTTTTCAGACCTCTACTTATATAATTTACTCCACACTGTTGGCAGTTCACCCAGATGGCATAAGGTCACTAGGCCACACCTACCAATAAACTTTGGAAAAACTGAAATTTTAATGTCCCGAAAATATATCAAACAAAAATATAATTATAAATATTATGAACTTCGGATTAGGAGGACATTTGTCTTTCACTGATGAACAATTGAACGGTAATGTTGAAGCTTTGGGAACTCAGCATACCAACCTATTCATTATTCATGTCAAAGTTTTGTGCTATTGTAACAGCTAAGTTTTGTCAATATAATGGTTAATGTAGATGGTTGAATAATTCTGAATATTATTGTTACAACCGAATGGAACTTTATTGAGAGAAAGGTCACGTCAATCAACATCTATCAATAATAACTATCGAACTGGTTTGTTTTCTTCGTACCAGTGCCTTCGTACCTAGTTTAATTTGATTTTGATTCCTGACTACCGAAGTTACGGAAGCTAGATATGCGCCCATGAGGTTGGAAATTTGTGCATCCTCCGAAATAAATATTTCCACTTTTAGCGTTTCACATCATCGTGTATTAAAAGAGGTGTATTAGCGTGATAAAAGCTAATAATAAGTGCCAGCCGAATTGGGATATAGTTACTCAATGGATGTATTGCGCATTTATGAATCTGGTAATGATTTGGTTTTTATTTGTCATTAGTAATTAAGCTCCGAGGAACGATTTAGTGCAGCGAACCAGTAGCATCACTAGCACACATGTGAGAGCCATGAATATAATTTTTTCCCCGTAGTCAAAGGGGTTTTTTCCCCGTAATAGTCATATTACATGACTATTAGCGTGATTTTTTCCAAAACATTTAGTAGTTTGTATCGCTTGGTACTGATGAAAATATGAAAAATTAGATACTACAGTATCTACCGTATTTAGCTACAGTATCTAGTATTTACCGAATACTGAATCCAAAATTAGTCTCAGAATTTGACTATTGTCATCCTCCAATCTTATAGAATTTTAATATTTGATAAATGAACACCAACCTGCGCAATGGGTTACAATGCGATATAAAAATCTTGTTATGAATATTCATAATGAAGTATTGGGTGATTGGAATTTAAGAGAGGTCACATTGACAACAATTTCAATCAAAATGTTGGGCAAAATGTCTAGCTACATTTTAGTACAAAATATCAAATGGTCGTGGATAACTGACACTATATAGACGTATTGCACAAAATATCAGTGTTACAACTTTTTTCGGAGGAAGGATGGTGCTTAGCATTGTTCTCAGCAATAGCTGCTCTTCTGTTTTAACCTATAGGGCTGACCCAATGTGTAGCAAGTATCATTGTTGCATTTAGTTCAGCATTGATGGAGACTTTTAATTAATCAGAAGAAAAAAGCGTGGATTAGGATTTGGTTGAGGAGTCTAACTACTCATGGTCATCGTAACCTACTTCGTGGAATGAGCAATGAGCCTGACCTTCTGATCTTTATCTATATACGGGTGTCCCTGATAACAATGCCCCCCCCCCCCCCCCCCCCCCCAAACTTCCTTATATAAGAGCAAGAACAAACATTTAAATGGTAACCCTCCTTATTCCTTCTGTAGATCTCAAACATGACACGCACTAACTTTGTTATTTTAAATGAAAACCCCCCATTTTTTTTAATTGCAGGTTCAAATTCATCGTGGAATTTCATGAAAAAATGACCAACCATTCAATTTTTTTAAGTGCGCAAAAACGGGCGTGATTCCGCTCTAAAGCTTAGCTATTTCGATCTCCAGTTCTTCTTCTCGTAATTTTTGTTTCTTTTTTTTTCTTGTGCTGACTCACCTAATGAGATTCATTTATTGTTGTTTGCAGTACAAATTTGGGAAAACTTCGAAAAATTGGTCAGAATTCCACATGTCTCCACTTATTACTATACAGCGCAAAAGCTTACTAAAATTTCATTTTTTTCTGTGTTTTCCTAAGTTGGTGTTGCAAGTATCAAGAGATGAACATCATTACTTTATTCAGCGTGAAAAATTATCCCAATATTATGTATCAAATATCAACTGAATATCTTCAATAAATCAGTATTTCGATTTTAGCGCAGTATTGCGCCGTTTTAGCGGGGATTTTGCACCAGGACGCAACGGATTCCTTTCGCAGCGTTATGTGCGTGCCGCCGGTGCTTCATAACGAGATATATCGTGTCCAAAACTCCGAAATAAAGCACCAAAGCCTGTACAGCTGCTCATCCAAAACTTGTTGCTTCAATCGGGAAGACCCAAAGGGCCTATGCCCAGAAAATTTGCATACCAAAAAATGTATACGTGAGCTTGGAGGCTAGCGTTCAATCTCGATATCGTCAAAAATCTGTCATCACTTCCAAAAGATTTTGGCATCTCGCTTTCAAGCGGGTGGTGTCATAGGTGACCTATAGCAAGCATTTCGGTCAGCAGATGGCCCAGCGAGGAACCTAACAGTTCTTCAAACTGTCATTTCGCTGGCCCTTACCAAGATACGGCGTCTATCTGGGCGTCGCTATGGCCGTTGACACTGTAAGCCAGTTCGCCCCAAAAGATTGCCTTCATGGAGTCTGGACACCTGCTCAATTAATTGAGTATGTTGCCTGTCCATACCAAGAAGGCATGAAGATCCTGATGACAGGTGATGAGATCTCAGGGAATGTTGTAACTGAGCTCGAGGTACGCCAGGGGGATCTACTGTCATAACTCTTCTTTAACCTGGTCGTGGATACGGTCTTGGGTAAGCTGCTGGCTGATATAGTACATGCCAATTTTGAGAGGGCTTCTGAGGCATCAGAAAGAAAACTAGTATCAGTGGCAGACATAGGCTTTCAAAATTTGGGTCCAGAGATGTCATAATCGTACATTATGATGAAGGAGAAATCCTATTGTAATGCCAATATACATTAACTGCAGGCACTGGTATGAAGATTTTTTTCATCTCTATGACTTGCTGCAGAGCAACGTTGATGAAAGCAGGGAGCTAATTATCGTGGGGGATGTTAATGCTCGTATAGGATCAAAATAGAGGTTTACCTCTGATATTGAGTTGGATGACTGTAAGTAAAATTTCACTAGATGTTCAAAGGATAAGAAATCAAATGGTCGCGAAGACAGATTCCTTGGGATATGTGATGACTTTCAGTTATTTATCCTGAATGGGAGGATCACTGATCACCGAAATGGTGAAGGTCGTTAGTGGTGGATTTTTGCTGCTCTTCTATTGGTACCATGGACTTGTTACAGGGCTTCAGAGTACAGCTTCAGAACTTTTCTGACCACCTGCTAATCTCATTTTCACGAGGATGATAGTGGTCGGAATTCCATCCCTCTTCTCCCCAAGCTCAGGTGGGTGGATGGGTGTAGGAAGCGATAAATGGACTGCTAATGTGCATCACTGAATGGGATGGATGAGGGCGTTCTTGGAGACCAATCGGGAATTGCACACCTGACCACTGCTGTGTTGAGAGCTGCAGAGATTTCAGGCATGTCACACGTAGGGCTCCCTGTTGCGAAGAGAAAGAATTGGGAGTGCTCCAGGGCTAGAGTCCGCTCTTTTAGCTTGCTCAGGCTGCTGAGACTCTCCGGTGGTTCAGAGATGATCAGGACAGCATACACTGAGAAGAACTCTTGCTACAAGAGGATGTGTAACGAGAAGGAAAAATCATTTTATGGTGTGCTGGCCAAATCCTGGAGATGGGGACTCAGTTGCACGGTCTTGGGCTGGATATGCAAGAGTAGCATGGAGCTGTAGGAGTGAGCTGCTGGCAGAATTTAACTGGTGATCACTGTGGACGTTTCACGTAACGTTAGATAACATTGCATGATCTTTATTAGCTAAAACTTCAAATTTGTGTTCTTTAGAACTATAATAATCTTGGAAACCCAAATCTCATAATCAAATTAAAATGTACTCTAAGGCAGAAGGCTCCCTGAGCCATTGCTGTATAATACTTTTGCTAATTGTATAGTATCCATTCTCCAATCTCTATTATTTATAAGAATGAAACTCCGTCTGTTTGTTTGTCTGTTTGTTTGTCGTGTCTATGCACGGCCAAACGGCTGAGTGGGCCGGATCTACGAGTGGGGGGATCTTCTTGGGATTTTCCGATAGGGTGTATAAGCGAATTTAAAATTTTCTAATCCCACCCGAACCATGGGCCGTAGGGCGGGGGGGGGGTCGAAGTAATAATTAATGTGCGCTTTTTGGACTTCCCCGCTTCCCCAACCCCTCTCCGTCGAAAATTCCGGAAAAATACCGGTTTCGTAGGTTTTGAAACGAGAAAGACAACGGCGCGATCGGATCGCGAAAAAAGTATCGGGAAATGCGTCAAAAAAATGCGAAAGTACGGACCGTGTTTTCTCGAAAAGTCCGACAAAAACTACGTTTTTCCGATTAAAATATACCCCATAAAGGTACGTTTTTCGGAACGGTTTTCGCGGGCGAAATACAGCTTTGGGTCCGCCGAATCTGAATCCGAAATCGGATATCGAAAAAAGTTACGAGAACTCGGTCGAATTGCCAGCGGAAGCGAGGGGAACCGTTTAATATGACATTTTTAATCGACCCGGGCCGCCCGTTTCACAACGTTGCTTACCAGAAGGGACCCTCACAGGGGGGTTCCCATTTGCACTTCTACGCAATACCTTGCGAGGCGAGCAGGTATACATAGGTACCTACCTTGCGAGCGAAGCGAGAGCCACTTCAACAGAATAAATACGGACTTTGTCCTACACATATACAGGTATACCTTGCGAGCGAAGCGAGCAACATCCCCTAATAAACTTTTCGTGGTTCCACATAGTTTTATAAGATTTAATTTGTTTGTAAGAATTTCCAACAGAAAAAAACGTCTGCCAAGTTGGGTGGGCAGTATAACTTCCTCAAGGATATACAGGTATACCTTGCGAGCGAAGCGAGCAACATCCCCCAATAAACTTTTCGTGGTTCCACGTAGTTTTATAAGATTTAATTTGTTTGTAAGAATTTCCTACAGAAAAAAACGTCTGCCAAGTTGGGTGGGCAGTATAACTTCCTCAAGCGTGGGGGGTCCGGGGGGCTTGCCCCCCGGCTGGACGTGGAGGCGAGCGTAGCGAGCCGGAGCGGCTAGTAATTTATAATGATAATAATATGATGTAGTGCTTCGCTTTGTGTAATAAATATGTTTTTCATTGATTCATTCATTAGTAAATGCTGAGCAAGGTATGTTTATGTACTTCAATAATATAATTGAGAATAGGTTAAAGGGCGAATTAAGTTATTAAATCGATTCGAATGGGACTTGAAGCTGAGATGTAACGAGGTCAAACATACGGTCGAATTCTCGTCAGAATAAAGAAGAATATTCCCTCAAGCTTATAAGGGTAGACACTTGGCGCAACCTCCCCCTTCACCATCACCCCTAAACAACATTACTAGAAACAAAAAAGGCACCACCACGCTGTTTCACCTCGTTGGACCGCTCAGTTATAGGCTTGCATTATGCATCCAGACCTATGTCCCCCGCAAACCAATAAGTGACACGTTCTTTTTCTTCTAGCTGTTCTGTTATTCATCCACTGAAGGTTTTCCTTCCTTCGTCCCTTTGCTCTCTACCGTTCCACGCTCGCGAAAACCAAAGGCTCCGCCGGAAGGGACCCTTCTGAAAAGGATTTTTCTCTGTATAAACCCGTGTGAGATTGAAAACGAAAAGGGAGGAAAGCTTAAAATTCAATATACTGCATCCGGAATTCAGGTTTCTCCGTTTTATTAGTACCGTCAGTTATTATTCACCTGGAGAAGAGTGTATTGGAATATCAGAAGTGCTTGGCTGGGACTTCAAACGGACGTCTTTAGATATTCCAGCTATGTCAACAAAACTCAAATCAAACGTCTTTTTCAAAAGTCAAAATACCGTTGATGATTAGCGAATGAATGTAAGCGCGTTTTTATTGACAATTTGTTTTATTTTCTTACTCTCTTACTATTGCAGGAAGGGAAGCTTTGTGTTAATACCTACGAAAATCCCAAAACATTTTTGCTCTCCAAAATCAAAGTTTTCGCTTGCCTTTTTTCTTTTGTGGTCCAATTAAAATGAAATTTTACGGGATGTTCGTGTTACCTCCTAAATGGTCCTCTATTCATTTTATTATCCTAGGATCAACATTGCCCAAAAATGAATGTTCCGAAACATCTCATTATCACGATTACTCGTTGGTCCGATTTCGTCCAAATTTGAGTGATACTTGGGTACAAGACTAGAACCTCATTTATCAGTTTTCGGTTTATTATTTTCAATTATGAACCATTGTAATCGACCAAGAAAAAAATCGTATGCCCCCACCATCAAAATTTTGTTGTATGTTTGTTGGTTTAAGTTTCAAGCTGCGTAGAATTCAAACAATGAAAAAATAAATAAATAAATAAAAATCTGTCTTTCCGCCATCCAGAGATTTTTTTGAAGCTGCTGGACCAAAGGTAATGAAAATTGAACACCTTGGCGTCAAATGCGATCAGCCCTAAAGGGTAGATTTAGAGGGCTAAAATATTTAAAAAATCTAGATTTCGAAAACTTTCTAAAAAGTTATAGTTGCTTTAGTTGTCATTTATAGATATCATCCCGAAGAAATCGAATAGGAAAAAACTTCGACAGGAAAAAATATCATCAACATAGTCGGAACTGGTGTGAATATAGTGAAAATTACCTCATAAACTACGACTATTGTATCGGCTGATATAATTCCAATGGAATTCGCTTATCAAGAAGTCGAGTTTATTTTGACTCTTGGCTCTTACAGATTAATTAGTGAAATGCAGGAAGGTGTTTCATTTTATCTCATTAATTTTCAGTCCTTTGATGTTAGCTCTTGTTGAAGTCCGAGGGGCTAGTAAAGTGTAGAGATGTTTAAATTAATTCCTCCTCGGTAGGCGTCTACGTATTCGAAGATATATTGTGATAATGTATCTACATTTAGACTTTATTTGATAATTATAGACAAATGTTCTTCGTAGAAGGACTGTATATCACAGAAATAATAAATCTTTGTGTAATAGTTTGCAGCATTCTATTCATCTATTTATTTATTTTTGATGCCACATATTTTGAAACTTAAACCAAGAAATTTTGGGGGTGGTTAAAATTTTGTTCTTCTTATTCGATTACAAAGGTTTTAACTTCTTCTGATATTTACCAGGTAAACTGATATTCACCAGTACACTGATATTTACAAGCCACAAACACTCGCTTTTGATTCAATGACCTAAATAGTGAGGTCCACATTCACCCTTCCGCTCAAAATTTCAAATCAATTTCAATCAATTCAAATCAATTACTTGAAATTCAAATTGAACGAATAAAAACATGTTCTCGCCATCTCTAGTTTAGCTCATTATGATCGGATTGGATTTTTCCACTCCTTACCTGTAAAACACTCCTGACGGCTATGATTTAAGTCCTAAATTTCAAGTTGGTCAAAACAACAAGTGAAATATTCCCGTAGTTGAATCAATGATTGGAAGATTTTGTTGCTGTGAAAAACGAACAGACAAAGGGTATAGAGATAGTGGTGCCTGACGTCTTTGATTGGTTTGAATTATGAAACAAACGCCAGATCCAATGATTCTGAATAGTTACATCGGCATTATATGTAGAAGTATAAAGAATAGTCCTAACAATAGTGGTATATAATATATATATCCATTTATTCTGATCCAAGTTTCAACTTACTTTACATAAACCAGTGCATTTGATGTTAAGTGTAGAAATTTTGAATGATGTGTCAATTCTGGTAGGGAGATGAAGCTGATCCAAAGGATGATTCATTTTTTTAGAAACTGATGGCGCGATATGACAATAAATTATCGCGGTACGTAACTACATAAATATTGATTTTTTTATCAACTACATTGATATTGATTTTTTTAGTGCTCTGTGGTCTACCTGTTCAAAACGTCTTAGTTATCATTTGACAAAATGCAAAACTCTAGATAAGAAGTGCTAAATATTTTTTTGATGCTGTTCAACTTTCCACTCTCCCGCAATGTAACAAGAGTTTCACCTTAACTTCGATACTGATTTATCATTCTGTTTGCTCGCATATTTCAAGATTACTTATAATAAATATGTCTAACACATAGTTCATTGCTAATTTCAAAATCATATCTTCATGTATCATGAAATTGAGCATTTTATATCTTCCTAGTATTTTAGTAAACATAGAAGCGATATACCTACTTACGGCGAACTAGCGATTTGGTACTTCAGCTGAAACCACAATAGCTCACTACGTTTTTCAGGCACGAATCATATTAGTCTGTTCGGTCCACATCCGACTGCTCTGAGGTGGAGAAAAGAGAGATGAAAGACCAACCACCTTCCTCCAGCATCCAAAGCCCAACACAAGCGATGGTACTCCAACAGATACAGAGTTGGTTCTCATGTTTAGAAATCAGATCGTCACATAAAGAACAAAGTGGTTTCCTTCCATCAGAAAATTCATTGCTTCTTTTAGAAAGGTTCCGTATGTTTTCTCATATTGGTTTATTCTACAGCCACTGCCTTTATTGCCACCAAGTAAATAATTTTACTTTATTTTATATACGATGGTATTTGAAAAAAAAAAAAAAATCATGTAATATATATATATATGTCGCAGCCCTATTGTGAAATCAGCTTTTTTGGAAAAAGCCTAGCCTTTTTACAATACACCGCCTTTTTCGTAAAAAAAAAAAATAAAGTTGGAATGACAAGAAGTCTGGTCTCTTTTTAGCCTTTTTGTAAAGAAATACAATAGCTCAGTCTTTTTGCAAAACCAACCTATTCTATTTTACAAAAAGACTGAGCGAGATCCGCCTTAGTTTGGTGGTCTGGATGCTCGCAAGCTCGCATCTCAAAAATACACAACATCAAGTAGTCAATCCCTTAGTAAAAATTCAAATTAGTTGGACATATAGGTCAGAATGATGTGTATAGTTTGTCATTCCAATGTTTTTATTACGAAAAGGCGGCGTATTGTAATAGGGCTAGGCTTTTCACGAAAAGGCTGCGACATGTGCACAGTATTATTACTTTCTGCACACACCATTATAAATATCTAGTATATTAGTAACGGAATAATAAACATATACTTAGAAAAGAAACTCAAAATACCTAAATTTTCTCTGATTTTTTCAAATTTGCTTTAGACAGAACGAAAAAGTCTATTTCAAATCTACAACTCTATTTCAAAAGCGCTGCCTGGTTGCCCGAGCAGCCAAAACTGAGAGGCGTGCTTCTCCGCAATCGCAGCGCAGAACACAAATACTCATCCGCTGCATCCATTAATTCAGTGAAAGAACCTCCTGGCCTTCTGAACTTATGATTCAGATTGTCACAATCTTTAAATCAACCTTTGAAGATGAAACATTTTGGGTATAACATCAACAACAAAGCCTCCCAAAAGGGTACTCAACTATACATAAATTGAAGCTGAACCATTGATTCACTAAAGGTTCCATCTAGGGTTGCCTGATTTTTTTCGAGAAAAATAAATTACTTCCATGATAATTTTTTTCGAAAATAAAAATCAGGCAAATGGAATATAAATTAATAAATCAATAATAAATAATAATATAGAAAATAAATTTTGGAGCTTGGCCAAGTTTTCCCGTTCAAGCCAACCTATGAATAACCAGAATGTGGTATTGACGAGCTGGCCTCTTATTTCAGGAAGCTGCTGAACCCACCCGGAACTTTCCATCTGTTACAGTATGCTGCTCCAATAATCCTTATTGATTCGTTGGATAGGGACTTTTCTTTGGATGAGGTGACGGAATGTATAGCATGAACAAAGGATTCAAAGGCTCCGGGATTAAACCGCGTTACATAGGAATTTTATAAAAACGCGCCTGACTATTTTTTTGTAAAACTTGTCGAGGTCTTCAATCAAATATACAGATCTCAAGAGGTCCCGAAAAGTTTTAAGCTCAGTAAAATCAAATCAAATATCAAATAATTTTTATTGTTTCAGGTTAAAAACCATACAATAAGAGTTCCAATTACAATGATCAGCAATATTTACTTCATAATTCTGATACAAAATAAAATAAATCTACCCCTAATTTTCTTTTGAAAATAATGTACAATCCTATGTATAATGCTACACAGTTATTTTTTAATTTGTTGTGCACACATAATATTTTTAATTGATAATAATAATTCTAGACTAAGTTCCCTTCTTTTTTTCCCAATACCTAATCATGCCTACAACTCCAACCCTGCATCCTCTATCAACTGGGCCTTAAATTTCCTCAGTCTGAGGTATGCCAACAGAAAGTTGCCCAGCATTAACACCTCCGCCCCACTGCCACACTGCAACAATTCACCCCAGATACGCTCCTCGCTAAACCTACGGCTTCCAAAGTACTTAATTCTCAATTGCCCGAGAGTGGGGCATTCACCGAGTGCATGTGGAATGGTCTCATGCTGGTTAGTGTTGCACAAGATACACCGAAGCTGCTGGTCGACCCCCACAAAATCCTTTCCCACAAGGGTTGAAAATTGCCAATCGCTAGACATTCTTATGTTCGCCACGGTCCTCTTAATCAGCATGGGTAGATCGAAACCCAGGTAGGCCGCGGGGACCCCACTGGAAGTGCTGATTAGCCGCGAATACATTCGACTGTATGACGAAAGCTGAATCCTTTCCCTATCTTCGTAACTTGTTTTCAGCTCATAGCTGTACATTATCGCTTTTCTAGCATTTTTAACTTCCCCGGCGTCCTGGTTATTCCAAACTCTCTCATACCCAAGGTCGGTGAGTATACTGCGGAGTTTTGCGGCCCAATTAAACTTCAGAATGGTATCATTTCGGCCCTCCATTGCTTTAAGCATCTGTCTATAACAGACCGAGGGGTACCTGCTCTTATCCATTCTAAGTAGGTCTTCCCACCATTTCAAAACCCTTTCAAGGATGTTGCACCCGATCTTCTTTCTTCCTGTTTCCATTCTGAGACTGTAGCCCGGTGTGCAGAACGGCAATAAGAGGACACTCTTAATAAATCTAGTTTGGACTACTTCAAGTTGTTCCCAGAAGCAGAAACTCCAAACTTCAGCGTTGTACAGTAGTACTGATCCCACCATCGAGTCAAAAATCTTGCAGGCAGATTCCCAGCTATGACTTCTGCTTCTGACTAATATCTGCCTAGCAGCTCCCCAAGCATTCATTGCCTTGGTCTTGAACTTCTGGGCTGCATCAGAAAAGGAACCACTTGCAATAAAGGGGACTCCCAAGTAGGTATATTCCTTTGCCATGTCAATAACTAGATCTCCAACTGCCACACTTCCTCGCTTATCCGTTCTTCCTCTTTTATTGAAATAGACAATCTTCGTTTTCTTCGGGTTCATTTTCAATCCCATAGAGACAGAATATTCAAATAACGCCTGCAGCTTCCTTTGTATGTCCATTCTGGAACAACCAAAGATAACAACGTCGTCCGCGAAGAGTAGCATGAGGATGTCAGTGACCCCATCGACAAAGATTCCACTCAAGCCTCTTTCTCGAAGGTATTTCTCAAGTCCAGACAGAAACAGTGTGGACAGCTGTGGGCTGAGTGAGTCTCCCTGTAACACCCCTCTACAAACCTTCTGGAACTCTGTTAGTTGTTCTCCACACTTTATAGCTACACAAGCTTCACTGTACAGATTCACCAACACGTCCAGAATTCCGCCACGAATACCCATCTCAGCGAGCGCATACCAAAGGATAGGTTTTAAGCTCAGTATAATTTTTCCACTTCACTTAAAGGGGAGTTTGGATGAGGTAGATAGTTTCCAAGGTATTACCTTTATAGACGTCATAGCCAAACTTTTCTTGAGCGTTTTGTTGACTCGCCTGGAATCCTGGGTGTCGGAAAATATACTTTTAAAAGAACCCTGTGTTTCTACACAGGCGGGATTTAGGAAAGGCTACTCGGCTGTAGAAAACATCTTCACTCGATCAGTCTGGCACTCATCAAGTTGGCGAAAAAAAGAGGCAAAATGTACGCCTTCTTTGTTGAGTTTTGTTCTGCTTTTGACAGAGTAGACAGAATATCTCAAATATACAGATTATACGATCTAGGGATCTCTTCTAAATTCGTTCAAATGGTTGAAGAAATATAATATATTTCTTCACTATATTATAGTGGCACCGAGGCTAGTGTATGGATGGGGGACACGGCGCCTGATTTCTTTGAATTTAATTTGGGTGTTAGACAGGGAGCTTTCCCCTCTTCTCTTTGCACTGTTTCTTGATGGCCTGGACGAGGAATCGGGAGGTGGAGTTTCAACAGGTTCAGTTGACATATAAAGGTGCTCGAGTTTGCAGACGACATTGTTTTGTTGGCTGAAACCCCCGTCGGTTTAAGAAAAATGATAAGAAATCTTGAGGCTTACAGTACGCGAAAAAACATACAAACTATCTAAATAAGTCAAAGATTATGGATTTTAAAAGAGGTCAGAAGAAAGGTTTTGGGAGGGCTCAAGGATTGATGTTGTGAAGGAGTATAACTACAAGGATATCGTGATCACATCTTCCCTTAACTCGAAACAAGATCTGGTACGTGAGGAATCGGCAGCTTTGCTTGATATAAATAGTATTTGAAAGAACGTTTTGTGCCTCTTGAAAATGAATTTAAGATCTTTAATGCCGCATCCCGTTCAATAATGGGCTATGCAGCACAAGTGTGGGGTTTCCCCCGTTATACAGAGGTGGATCAACTTCTGCGTACATTTATCAAAAAAATCTTTTGCCTACCGCAAGGAACCCCTACGCAGATTTTTCTGAGAAACCATTCTCAGTAATTTAAAATGTTATAGTGTTTGGGGGTGAATGTGGGGGGGGGGGGGGGGGGGGGGGGCATACCGGTTTATTCTTTTTCTTACTTCCGTTAAACTACTTGCATTTCGGAGCTAATAAAGATCGGGGTGCTTAGCTTTATGGGTGCTAAGCGTGATTCTGAGATTGTAAAACCAAACTCAGGTCTGCCTAATTCGTCGCCTCTCAATACTATGATTATTCATCTGGCTTGAGGGATCTTGAAATTCCCCATTCAACACTAGAGATTTCCTGATGAAATGTGCAAAATAAACAACACATACTTGTATTCTTCAAAAAGATTGGTTGCCTGACAATTTCATCCTCTTCAAAGGAGTAGGCGGATCATCCTTGGACCATCCAATGCCTCTCCTTACAGTCCCAATACCATTGCGGACGAGGTTTCATGTTTGTCATGCCCTCACAGAGAACAATGTTGGGAGTGCTGTGGCGAGGGCAAAGGGCTCAACTGTTCTCTCTCCAAAGATAGAAGGGAACAAACCCTCTCAACCTCCCGTACCCTTATTCTGTGGCAGACGAGGAAAAGCGTTTTCCTCCCCGACCATCACCCGCTCCCGGTCCACCGTCCTCGCCCGTATAACGCCGGGGTCTGCGTTTAATTCAGGTGTAGGTTGACAGAAGGAAATGCAATACTACGGAGCACCCAATATCCTCCGCCCTAGAAGCTCTCTCCAGTCAGCTTCTCTCTTACCGTCAAACCTTCGGGTAAACAGTCCCACTACGCCATTGTTCTCCAGTTATATCAACGGACAATCGAAAGCTCTACCTTATTTCTGGTACTACCATCTTATAAAATCCTGCTAGGTGTTCTCTGTGTATGACATTTCAACGTGGTCTAGATTATTTGCCATTACCATTCACAAGATACCCACTCAACATACCAGTACCTAATAAATGTATATACCTTCGATCAGACCCGACATCATGCTGGTGGGGGTGATGGGTGCTCCAGGTCTTGCTTGACCTGTAATTGCAAATGGTTCACAAAGTAATTAGGTACATACCTGAAATTAGAAGCGCTGCAAATTATTACAAGGCGCTGCATATTATTACGCTGAGGATTATTATTTCTTTATTAGATAGCTATTCTACGAAAATCATTGGTCTAATTATTGGGCAAATTATTAAACCCCGTATGTCACAACATCAAACACAAAACATCAAAATTTGGCGTTTCGCGCCTCCCAAAACGGCTCAAACCTTTGAAGCTCCTGGACTAAATAATTATTGAAGATTAAGTAAGTAAACAACAAAAAATTAATTAGAAAAAATGAAGGAAAAAAGGTAGGTCTAAAAGGCGAGAGTGAAATTAGCCTCAAACGTCCCACTGCTGATCAGAGGCCCTTCAAACTTTGTAATTATATTCGAGGTGTCCTGGAAGAGCTCCATTTCAGGTTTAAACACCATAGGTCGATTTAGAAACAAATTTGGGTCAGAGGCCACTCAGCAGATCAGATGTGCCTACGTGTACTGAAATTCTATTCAATCCCAAAGGAGCTCCATTCAAAATTTCAGCAGCGTAGGTTACATTTAGGAAGAACTCTGCAAATTATTACACAATGGTTTATTATTTCTGTGTTAGATAGCCCTTCTACGCAGATCATTGGTCTATACTAATTACTAAATCCCGTAAGTAATTTAGGATCAGAACAAGGCGCATTGTGCCTCTGAGAAGGGTTCACGCTTTTACGATTCCAAGACCCTGTCATAAAAAAAAAAAAATAAAAAAAAAAAAAAAAAAAAAAAAAAAAAAATAAAAAAAAAAAAAAAAATAAATAAAATAAATAAATAAATAAATAAAAAAAACGGGAGAATTATGCTTGAAGTAAATTACGTTACAGCAGGCGCAGAATGGAGTAATGATTTGTGAAATATGATATTGGTCCCAGAAATTTGTAATAAAAATCTGATGAAAACTAGACCTTGTTCCTGGGAGTACACTTTCCTGGAAAGAGCTAATAATGATGCAATCCTGTTGAAATTATCAAGGAGTAATTAAAACAACGTCCCCAACTATGCACCACATTTGAAGTGATGATTTGAGGAGGATGGAATTATTAGTGGACCATTTAATGCCTAAACCGCACATTCCCTGAAAGTTTCATCGAAATCGGATGAAAACTGTCAAAATTAGGCTCGTTTAAAAAAGAATACATATTCGTGCATGCACAGTAGCTACTAATGATAGGATTATGTTTTAATTGCTAGGGAATGCTCAAATTAATCCCTTTCATCTATCCTCCAAAGTTGAGCAAGATCGACCAATAGGGGCGTGAGAAAATGATGCTTGATGGGATTTACGTGTGCGCATGCGACGTGTGAAGTATTGATTTGGGAACAACGAAACTCATGGGAGACCATTTTCACTATAAGCTTCTCTTCTCACTGAAAATCGAGATCTTGAAATCTTTCTATATGACAGTGATGATTTTTTTAGTTTCATTTATAAGTATCCACCAAAAGAAACGAACGAAACCACCCCGGTCGCTATACGTTTATTTGTTAGCTTTCCCAAAGGGGTGAATCGTAACCAGTAAAACATCAAAAATCGCTTTGAAAACTATGACAATTGTATCAGCTGATAATATAATTCCAATAGAATTCTGACCACCCGAAATCGAGTTTATTATAACTTCTGTATTCTATTGGGCTTTTGTAGGTAAGCACCTACTGCAATTATATTAATTTATTAAATTATTGATTAGTAAATTCTTATGAATTACTCCTAATTAAATTATTATTTCTATTCCAAGAACAGATTACTTCCGACTCTACCGCAAGGTCGGAACGTTTTAGCCAATTCTCCAAGAAAATTAAGCTATTTTCATGAATCCAAAATTTCCTTCATGGAAATTCGTTTTGAAATTCTTGGAGTTTAACGCTTTTTGATATGTGCATGTAGAGTTTGATCGAAAAGTTCTCGTTCTTTTCAATTTGCGCGCAAACAGAGGTTCGTTGAAACTTATCGGTGGTCGCAGCGTTACATTGCTGTAATATTCTCAGTTCTCGTGCTATTCTGATCAGCTTCGGAACCTCCGATGCTAATTTCTTTCCTAACAGGCTCACATTGTTGAAATTAATGAAGCTCGTTCGGGAACAACTCAAAAACAGAGGTTCGGAGGATTACTGAATAGCTGATGGGGTATCTGAGGCTAATTTGTTTCCTTTTCAACCTGCCGTTTTACTAAGTTTTTGTTTTGTTGTTTTGATATTTTTGAACAAAAATTTCAATATTCCCCTACTATAAACCGTAAAATTGTGGGGTCCAGAGCTGTAAATGCATGAACCCTTTTGGGAGGCACGGTGCGCCACGTTATATCATATTTGCAATTTTCAGAACCTTCTTACTAAAATATCGTTATACCGAGATCAGGGGGACCAGTAAAATGTAGATCTTTGAATTAATTGCATTGATTTTTCCTCTACAGATGCCTATATCTATACGCAGGCATATTGATGTCAACCTCCTTTGAAATATAAAGAATAAATTCAATAACAATGCACACTGATCAGCTGTGGAGCTTCTGAGCCTGATTTGTTTTTTAATTGACTCATGATGTTGAAACAGGAAACGTAGCTTCTTTTTGGAGATCTGGAATACAATTCAAAGAATGGAGGGACTGAGATCAGCTTCGGAGCCTCCGAGGCTAAATCTCCTATTCGACCCACGGTGTTGTTATTTAGATGGAGCTCCTCTAAGACTCCTCGGTAACAATTACGAGGTACGGAGGCGCACTGATTAGCTGAGGAGCATCTGAACCTATATTCTTTCCTTATCTATCTACCTTTTTTTAAATATTTTCACTGTGAAGCGAAAAATTTTGGGGTCTTGGAACTATAAAAATGTTAACTCTTCTCGGAGTCACGATGCGCCATGTTTTGATCATATTTTCATAGGGGGTTTAATAATAAATTATGGGCCAATGATCCGAACACTCACAGAAATCATAAACCATTGTGTAATAATTTGCAGCGTTTTTCTTTCTTTTTCGACTAAACCCAGCTTGCCAACCTTTTTTCTTCCGTTAGTCAGTATAATAATATCAACAATAGTTACCGAACCAACATCTGATATTACGCAAATGCCATCCTTTCAACCGATTTCGTACAATTTTTCATTGAAAGAGCACCACTTTGAACCTCATAATTTAATTAATGTTACCCATGGGTGCATAAAAGGTATCCTAACTATTTTTAAATGGGAGAAGATTCCATCCTATGAAGTTTGGCATCAACCACACTTTCCTTTTTTTTTGTTTATTTACATTGAGACCATTACAATATACGTAATATACCTCATTGGCAGTAAGTAGTGTACATCACAGTTATTAACTTATTCTAGTCTTACGTCATGGCGGCAGTCCTCAGTTGTACAGTTCAGTAATTTGTACCAATTGAAACTTAGCAACTTATCACTATATCACTGATCTATATTGTCACAAATATATCTTGGTCTGGAAAGGCGTCTTGAGGATGGTGAATGAAAACTATTGACTACTAGGGGATTGAAATGCTGATCATAACGAAGTTGGAATTTGGTCGATTGTCGGGTGAGGAATTCCTTGGGAGATTCAAGTTTTAAATCGTGATATATTATATTGTTTTATTTCGCACGAAGGGTGGTGCGTGGACTATTTGTCTTTGCAACATAGCGTTTTGCTGCTGCTCGAGCCTTCTAAATAGTGATTTGGAGCAGGTTCCTCATACTTCTAGTCCATATGTCCAGATAGGTCGTATCAGTGTTTTTTAAATCAGCATACGGTTGAAAAGTGAGACATGTGGAGAGTTCAGTTATGATCGTAGTTGGTGGGAGCGAGTTCTTAATCTTTTTATAAGTTCAGAGACGTGTGCGTTGAATGTGAGGCGCTGATCCAGAATTACTGCTAAATATCGGTGAGATTTTGAGTTTGGTATTGGTTGTCGGAGGTAATTGAGGGTAGGTTCAGTGAACTGTTTTTTGTATGTGTAGGTGACTGAATTTGACTTTGAAGAATTGATTTTTATTCTTCATTTTGTGCACCATTGGCCCAATTTTTCCAGTAGACCCTGTAGCCTTCGAGAAACCGTTTCAGAATCTTCTCCGTTCACAGCATAGACCAAATCGTCCGCATATAAGCTGGAGTAGTCTGGAGAGTCAGGAAGTGGCATGTCGTGGCAGTACAGACTGTATAAATACGGCGCCAATACGCTGCCTTGAGGGACGCCGGCGTGGATAGGTCGGGTATCAGATGAAGCATGTTGAATTGAAACAACAAATGATCTCCCTCTCAAGTAATGTTGTAACAGCGATTGAAGGTTGTTGGGCGGAAATGGGCGGGTTTTGTATAGTAGGCCATCGTGCCAGGTTCGGTCGGAAGCTTTAGGAAACACTTCCGGTAGGAAACACTTTCCTACGATGAGTAGTTTTCCTTCTATGATTTTTCAAAGTTTCGCGCACTGGTGACGTCATAACACCCCTTCCGCCTGGGCGGGACCCCCCTGCCTACGAGTGTGACGTCACCAGTGCAAACTTCGTAAACATAGAAAGAAAACTACTCATCGTAGGAGAGTGCGGATGGTATCAAATTTCTTAGAATAGAATCTATTTCCATTAAAAAATATACAGGGTAATTCCCTCGCAGATGCAAAAAAAATTGGGTGAAATTACATCAAAAATGGAGTAAAATGCCGCCAACTGCATATTTTTATCTCAATCCGTTCTCGAGATATGATTTTTTAAAGGTTTTTTTTAACAGGAAAATCGTGTTTTTTTCCTTTTAAACTCAAATCAATTCTTGACCACTCAAGAATCAATTCAATTGACCACATCTTCAATTTTTCAATCAATTCAATTTTTGACCACATTTTCGGAATTAGCATTAAATTTACTATAAGAATAGTGTACTTGGGTTCTTAAAAAGTACCATCCAAAGGCACATCAGCTCTAACATTGACGATTTTGAAAAAAGAATAGTTCTGAAAATCTTTAAAACTTTACTTCTCTTCCAAAACGAATCCTGGAAACTGGCAAATCTCACGAAAACTGCTTCGTTTAATACTCTTTCCAACGGTATAATCAAGTTTACTTTTATTTTGTTATTTAGTGGAGAAAATGATGTTTTAATGTTTAAAAATGTGGGTTTTTCAATGAAATTGTTGGCTTACTGGAAAGATGACCCTCCATGAACCTACGAGTATGGGGTCGGTTTCTATGTATTTTTTCACACTGTATCGAATGGTAACATTTGTAGATCTCTCCAACTCCGTTATAACCGAGTTCCGTTAAAATCGGAAATGTTTAGTTTGTTTGTTACGATTAAATGTATGTGTGTTATGGGGTAAAACTAGTTAATTAAAGTGTAAAACTCGATTATAACGTAGTTGAGAGATCTGCAAGAGTTTCCATTCAATCCAGCGAGAAAAAATACATAGAAACCGACCCCATACTCATTGGTTCATGGAGGGTCATCTTTCGAGAAAACCAACAATTTCACTGAAAAACCCACATTTTTTAACATTAAAACATAATTTTCTTCCCTAAATAACAAAATAAAAGTACCTAAAATTCATAATACCGTTAGAAAGCATGTTAGATGAAGCAGTTTTCATGAGATTTGCCAGTTTCCAGGATTCTTTTCAAAAGAGTAGTAAAGTTTTAAAGATTTTCAGTAATATTATTTTTTCAAAATCGTCAAATGTTTGAGCTGATGTGAGGGTCTTCGGATGGTACTTTTTAAGAACCTAAGTACACTATTCTTATAGGAAATTTAATGCTGATACCAAAAATGAGGTTGAAAGTTAAAATTAAGTGAGGAAAAGTGGGAGAAATCCGAGTTTAAAATGAAAAAACACGGTTTTCCTGAAAAAACCTTTAAAAAATCATATCTAGAGTACGGATTGAGATAAAAATATGCGGTTGGCGGCATTTTACTCTATTTTTGATGAAGTTTCACCCAAATTTTTTTTTTTTGCATCTGCGAGGGAATCACTCTTTATAATTAATAATTGGGTAACGCTTATTGTATCCGGATCAACGATAGCTCCCGAGCATGCGTAAACGTCATGTTCTGCCTCTGAGCACCCCGAGTACTCGCTCCCATCCTCGGCATTCCGAATGAAATCGGTTCCGTGCAATGGGCCCTCTAGTGAAGAGGAAAATTTATCGGAGGACGAAGAGGAAGAAGAAGAAGAGGAGGAGGCGAGACGGTGAATTGAGAAAGTAAGTAGCGGCGAAAAACTCGACCTCCTCCTCCTGCCAATGCGAATCCTCATCATTCTTTGGGGGACCAGAAGGAACCAGGAGCGGAGGTGGACAGCAGCGGAAATTACTTCGGATGTACTTTGAAAAGTGAAAGAGACGGCGGCGGGGCAAAGGGGTGCCCGGGCCATCGGCGCGAATTAAACTCCGTATTTGAATTTCGTTGAATGTTTCGTCGATTTTATCTGCTTGTGAAAAAAAGAAGAAGAAGAAAAAAAAAAAAAAAAAAAAAAAAAATCCTCCGCCACTCGCTCCTTCTTCCTTCTGTCGCTTCTTTTACTTGCCTCCAAAGTTCCACTTTTATTTTTGCAATTTTTCTTTCTCGTCGACACTCTTACGTGTCACTTTTCCGAGTTTATTCCGAAGTTTTTTTTTTTTTTTTTTTTGCTAGTCGTAATATTGCTGGGTCCTTTAATCGAAATTTATTACATCTTTAGGGAGTCTGTTGGTACTGTTGATTTATAACAAATGAGAAACGGAGTTTCCTGATTTACAAAAACTGGCCCTTCGAATCGAATTTAGTTATTGTGTTATTCGTATTTAGCGAATATTCGACAGAAATTAGTTTCTATTGCAATGACATCAACATTTTATAACATTCATTTCCCCTAAATTAACGTAATCCAAAATAGTTGAAGAGCATTTTGCAAGGATTCCTTAATTGTAAAGTAGAATACATTTTTGAGGCCACCTTCTTGCCGAAATTTTTTATCTTCAACGACACATAACAACTACATACACCAGAAGGTTGCCGTTTCCTTGTGATCTCTGGAGCAAACTTCTTTGGTATTCAATTTGAAAAGAGGGTGAAAAACTATTCTACGTTCCTCACTCTTTAGGTACAAGATGTATATATATATATATAATACCTATATATATATATATATATATATATATATATATATATAAATATATATATTTTTTTTTTAAATATATAAATATATATATATATATATATATATATATATATATATATATATATACTTAGATTTTTACATATAATAAATTCACAAAAGTGAGACTCACTGTGAGACGTTTCGTTATTCGTTGTCAATCAACTAATATTCTCCTAGTCTTGCAGGATTGCTTCTTTGAAATTAGCTCCTAAGCAACACAGTACCAGCATTACTGGTGACTAGGAGGGAGTTGGAGTCTCACTGGATTAAATTAAAAAAATAAAAATAAAAATAGAAATGAAAAAAATGAAAAAAATTTGAAAAAAAATTTAAAAATGGATGTGGCGATGGTCAGGTGTTGTATCGGTTGAGGCCAGGTGGATACAGTGCTCCAAGGACCCATATATATATATATATATATATATATATATATATATACATATATATATATATATATATATATATATACATACAACCTTGTAAATATATACATATATATTATATATTATACATTCATGTATAAATTTGGAATTTCGTAGAGGTCAATGAGCTGAAAATCAATAAGAATACGATATAACATCTTCTACCCCCTTCTTTCAACCGAGTCCACAATTTTTTTTTTCAAATTCTAGCTTGAATTTCTTTAAATAATCGTAAAGTTGATCATTAAGTTTAAAAACTCGTTACTAGGGAAAGCTTTTGTGAGATTTGACTATCACTTTTTTTGTAACAGTAACCTTTAAAGATTTTTAGATATTGTTGTTTTTCAAACTTGTTCAAGTTAGAATATAATTGGCGGTATTTGGATGTTTTCCAAAAATCTAAGAACAATATCGTTTCGGGAATTCTGGATAACTGAAATTAGTTTAGATAACGTAGAGGAATTTGGATTTTCAACGCCAAAAAATCTTGAAAATGTTCTTAAAGTCATACCTTGAATAGGAATGAGATAGAAAATTGCACTTGACGGTTTTTTATTCCACTTTCGATCTAGCATCATTCAAAAAATGTTTTACACTGATCCACCGTGTGCCGATGGTACCACTATGTACATACTACATTTTCTCTGTTACTAAAAGAGCTGATGATTGGGAAAACCAAGAGTGAAAGCTTGTCAGGTGAAAGAAAATAGTCAATAGGAATCTTTAGGACTTGGGAAAGGTACTGATAAAGGGCACTGATGTCACACTACAAGGCAGTCCTCGTGAATGGGAATCAACCCATCTTCGAGTGAAGGAGGGTGACGGATCGGCGACAGCTGAAAAAGAGACGCTAAACTTCTTCTTGACGTGGTGGTTATTTGGATTGATGTGGGGAGCCGCACAGCCGATCGACGAGATTTCAAAGATCTCCGGGAAGAGAGTGAACGTATTCCTTCAGAAAATGCTTTTCGAATAATGGATACTTTGTCACCATTACAGCCACGTGACCTTTATAACTAAGTTTCTAGTAACTGGACTGGATACCTTTATAAGTGAGTTCAAGTAACTGGTCTAGATAAATTACATCATCAATGAAGAATAATCAGAATTTTATTAATTTTTCGATTTTATATTTTATCGATTAGACTGATTTTGGAAGGAGACAGGTTGGCCCTCCCCTTTGCAATCCTTCTTTTTAGAATCAGCCTTCACTTTTGTGGGAGAGGTAGAGGATACTCCTCATATATCGAGTAGAATAGAATTTATTTACATAATATGTGAACAGTACAGATAAAACCAAACTCGTAAACGAGTTCCACTATCTACTTTACAAGCAGATACCATGTTACATGGATATGTCTTTGATTGGGGATTTCATAACCGTTGTCCTCGAGAGTTGTAACAAATCCTTCAACTTAAAACAAATCCCTGGGCCGCATCCCGACTAATTCCAACAAAACAACGGTTTACTTATAGAAATGTTGAAAATAACTGTGGAGAGAAGCCACTACAATGAGTTGTTGTTTACAGTCGACTGTTGTCAAGAGGATGAAAATGTTTCCTATGGAGTGGAGTAAATGATGCTAATATTGCTTTACGTTAAAAATATTGTAACCGGCTTATTAAAATTGTTTATAGTCCAATCAACTTAGTTTAGGAATGTAGCCAGGTACGAAAGGAAATTGGTAGCTTGAGATGTGAACATTTATCACATAAATCAAGCGCTTTCCAACGAGTGGCGAACGATTTCTGTGCGATGAAAACTGCGGTAGTTCTCTTCCCCTAACAACGGCTGGGTTGTACGTGAAAAACACTGAAATTGTGACACAAATTTTGCGTCACAGAAATTTTTGGTTGACCCCCCAGAGCAAAGACATATCCATGTCAAAAAATTTGGATATAAAAAAATGTTCAAGCCTGGCTGGGATTCGAACCCATGAACTCGCGCTACGCGTCACAGACGATAGCAACTGTTGTACGTGAAAATCATCTTTAATTTCGTCCCGGATGTTACATAAAATACTGTCTTGTTTTTCTCCGTAAAATTATCATTTTAGGTTCCTGATGGTAGCCTAGTGATGTAATACTAGTATCAACTGTAATTGCGCAGTAATTCTTGGATGCATACCAACGCATCTACACTTTGAATCCACACAGAAAAACTCGGCGCTCTGCGCCTCGGCGGGGGGCTCCGCCCCCCTGCACCCCCCGGTTTATTTCTTTTTCCATACTCTGTATGAAATCATAGGAACACAGAATGTGTTTTTGCGATGATTCTATTTCCTTACCAACGGCTTGGTTGCACGTGAATAATAACAATATTTGGCAATAATAAAATAAATAATTGTTAGACATTTAATTTGGTCTAAAACCCTATAAATATTATATAAATAAATATGTAACTACAAGAAAAATACTATATAAATTGAGAGCTTTCCAACGAATGGTGAACGATTTCTGTGCGATTAAAATTGCGGAAGTTCCATTTCCCTACCAACGGCTCGGTTGTACGTGAAAATCATAAGAAAATTTACAAGCGGTTGCAATCATGTTGACAATATCAATTATTGAGAATGATCATCTGTGTGTAAACAATTGATTCAAATAACCATGCTCATAACTCAGGTTGATGGCCACGCACTTCGCAGTAGTTAACATAATATGGTTGGATAAATCAGGAGCTTTCCAACGAATGGTGAACGATTTCTGTGCGATTAAAATTGCGGAAGTTCCATTTCCCTACCAACGGCTTGGTTGTACGTGAAAATCATTATAAAAGGCGCATAACGGTTTTTTCTGTCGGTTTTTTGTGACGATTTTTTTTCGGTAGGTCATCGCAAAAACACATTCTGTGTTAAAATAGTGAAGAAAACGTTGCATTTTGTGTGGAGAAACCTTCTGGTTGGGGTGCGGTGAAATTCTATTTGTAAAGTGTAAATCAAGCATTTTAATTTCTCCCTTGATGGGAAAAACAAAAGATCATGGATATGTCTAGTACCTACTACTTACCAGTTGGTACCTACTACTCAATTGTTTACCAACCATGTAGTGCCTTCTTTTCACAAGATTATTACATTATGGTTACAAAACAATATTAGTTTTTAACTTAGAGTAATAAATCAGCATTCCTTGACACTACAATGGCTTAGAGGTCGTGAAATGTCGTGGAAAAATGAGACCATTCCAAAAAGTGGTGAACGATTTTCCTACTATGAAAACTATGGGAGTTACTCTTCCCTAGTAACGCCTTGGTTGTACGTGAAAATCAATAGAAAATGTGCCGGTCGGGAAAAAAAAGTGTGAATGAAAAATTCCTTGACCCCTAGCCAAAAGATATATCCATGTCAAAAAAAAAATAGAAAATGTGCCGGTCGGGAAAAAAAAAAAAAAAGTGTGAATGAAAAATTCCTTGACCCCTAGCCAAAAGATATATCCGAAAAAAAAAAAAAAAAAAAAAAACCGAAGTAGAAGTAGTTTACTTTCTCTCTTGATGGGAAAAACAAAAGATCATGGATATGTCTAGTACCTACTGCTTACCAGTTGGTACCTACCTACTACTCAATAATTGTATACCAACCATGTAGTGCCTTCATTTCAAAAGATTATTCCATTATGGTTACAAAACAATATTAGTTTTTAACCTAGAGTAATAAATCAGCATTCCTTGACACTACAATGGAATGTCATGAAATGTCATGGTAAAATGAGAGCATTCCAAAAAATGGCGAACGATTTTCCTACTATGAAAACTATGGGAGTTACTCTTCCCTAGTAACGCCTTGGTTGTACGTGAAAATCAATAGAAAATGTGCCGGTCGGGAAAAAAAGTGTCGGTCGGGAAAAAATTTCATAAAACGCTTCTAGGATGAAGAGCGAGGAGGAGGAAAACGTAGACAATTTTTTGACAAACTTCATTGAAATCAGCTGGAAACACTCATACGGTGGATACAGCTTTCGTACAAGTACGCAACCACGAGAGACATTTCATGTCTTTTCGCCCCCTTTCCCCTTCCTATAGAACCCCGTATTGTACTTTTGTTTGTGGAAATTAATTGCAAAAATACGTTTTTTAAAAAAAATATTTTTTTTATTCAAATAAATTTCAAAATACAATTTTGTTTTTTTTAAGCACCTCCTTAATTCCATAAAGGAAACCCTTCCGTTATGATTGACTGTCTATGAAGACTTAGACGGGTTTTCCATACAATCCTATATTAAATTTGTAGTTAATTATTAATACGAGGGTATTCCATACAATCCTATCTTTTGTTTCTTATTTATTCGTTAAAAGTATTGATTAGAAACCGACAAAGAAAAAGATCGACAATTGATTTGTTAGCTGATCTGGGATCGGTCAGTTGTGTTCAGAAGTGCCTCAAGGGCCCACATACCAAATCTCAGAATCGTGGGATCATTAGGGAAAAAACTGGATTCTAGAGCCACTCAGCTGATCTGGGTCAGTTGTGTTCAGAAGTCCCTCAAGGGCTCACATACCAAATCTCAGAATCGTGGGATCATTAGGGAATCTCCGCGTAACGCTCTCCGCGTGACGCTTTTTCATTTATGTCTAGTACCTACTGCTTACAAGTACCTACTACTCAATAGTACCTACCATATAGTGCCTTCTTTTCGCATTATTAGTTCATTATGGTTACTTATTGATATTAGTTTATAACTTAGCGTAATAAATCAGCTTTCCTTGACCCAACAATGGCTTAGGAATCATGAGATGTTATGATAAAATTAGAGCATTCCAAAAAGTGGCGAACGATTTTCTTACTATGAAAACTATGGGAGTTACTCTTCCCTAGGTCCTTGGTTGTACGTGAAAATCAATACAAAATGTGCCGGTCGGGAAAAAAAGTGTCGGTCGGGAAAAAAAAGTGTGAACGATGGTCGGTCGGGAAAAAAAAGTGTAGCGAAAAATTCCTTGACCCCCAGCCAAAAGACATATCCATGTCAAAATTAAGGTGAGCACAATTCACAGACAATTTTAAAACAACTATTGCGGATCTATAAATTGTTTAACGATAGGCTTGGCCCGTGTTGCTAGGCAGTGAGACAGTTTCCATCGTGTCGTGCTTAACATTTTCCACTTTCGTGAGGCGAATTTATGAAACTTAATTTTCAATGCTGCTCCTTCCCCAGAGACAGGTAAATACCTACCTGCTGTCCCAGAATATACGATTTTGACTACATTACAGATTACACATAAATGCTGCTCTATAGCGAATCACATTCAGGGATTCCTTTTTTTTTATTAACAAACTTGAAATTAGTTTTTTTTGTAGCTCTGCCTAGAATAGTTCTGTGGCATCTTCTGAAACATTCTAGGTTTCTATGAATGATATAAATAATAAACTGAGGACTGTGAGTTAACAAAGTCTAGGTTTGGAGGCAATTACATTCCTGCTGCTTTGTATCTCGTTAACTACGCAGTAACTAATAAGTGAGGGTAATTGCAGAAGTAGGCTCTTTATACATATACAGTTGTATGAATGTTAATATTTTTGCTATATAAAATAAATTAATTGAACCTGTTCTACGTGGTAGGTAGTGATAACATTATTTGGACAATAATTTTTTGGCGTATATGAAGTTTTTGTATGTGTGAAGAATTAGTACTTCCCCAGGCCATATTGTGGTATTGATTATAACATGCTTAAGTACACTAATTTTATTTTGTCTTTTGTTGATACACGTTCGAGATTATTATAGAATCTAGGAGGTATAATCAATGTGCGGCTTATCATTCGTATAATCAATGGACGGCTTCCAGCTTCATTCTTCATCCAAGATGATACCAAGGTATTTGTGGTGCGATGCTCGATCAATTTCTTCGCAGTCACAGTTAGATCTCAAAGCACAAGAATGCAGTTTTAGATAAGTTTTTATATTCTAATTCAGTTTTATTTCCACCATATAAGATTAATTTTGAGTTTGGTGTGAGATAATTTCCATAGAACCACTCACTAATGGACTGTAAAGATAGGTTTGCTCTAAAAAAAACATCTTCCCACGTGGTTCCTTCAATTAATACCGCATTGTCAACCGCAAATAGATACAGTTTTGGTAAGTTTATGTTAGACACATCATTGATGCATACTATGAACAACAGAGGCCCTAAACTACTTCCTTGAATTACTCCAAACTCATTAGTACATTCATTACCAATACAGTCACATCGGTTAGATAAACAACTCTTATTGAACCATTGCAAACTGGGGCCCACTATCCATACATCTAATAATTTTGACACAAGTGTTTCCCCGTGGATTTCATCAAATAGTTTTGCGATATCAAGCAGTACAAGAACACCTGTTTTATTTGAGTCTATAATTTTGTAGAGGTTAGGAAGAACAGAGTGTCACTAAAGCCGGTATTTTTACGAAAACCGAATTGCATTTGGTATAATACGTCGTTATCTTCGAGGAAAGTAGTCAGCTGATTTTTCACAAATTCTTCTAAAATTTTAGACAGTTTACTCAACTTGGAACTGTCATTTCCAAGTTCATCTACATCCACTACTTTAAAAAGTAGGATTACTGAGGCACTTTTAAATTCTTCTGAGGATGTAGACGTGCAAAGACTAAGAATAAAAATGTGAAGAAGTGGTGTTTTGTGGAAACTAAAGTATACTTTGTGGTGGGACTGAGCTGAATCCCCCAAGTCGACAAGTTTCCTTTCAGTGAGTTCAATATTTTTCTAGGCCATTCATTCTCACACATGTCTGAGGGTTATACTTTTGATACTCGATGTAGACGGTTTCAAGTGTTGGTGATTTACAAGGAGTTTCGATGTAACTTACTTACTATCCACTTGACAGATGAAAGTTAAGCGAATCGGAGTCCATTTTATTTTCTAATTCGGTAACCAGGGGGTAAAAGGACCTACTCGATGGTTTAAAAACAGATACAGCCATTTTTGATAGTAGCCCAGATTTTGTTCGCATTGCCTTCCACTTTCTCAATTTCATTAGCATAATATGATTTTTTTAAGCATTTCTAGTTAATTTTTTGACCACGTTTATATGTCGGTTAAAGTGTTCTTTCAAGCCCTTGAGAGTTTTAGACACTCGGTTTCCACAAACACTTTCCAGACCGGTGAAGGGTCAGCAGTCAACCAGGAAAGAACAATAGTGCTATCAGAACATGCCACTATGTGATTATCCGGAACCTGACTAAACTGTGGGCGAAGCTTAGTGTACATTTTTGAGAGCAACTCCCCAGCAAGAAGCTCCAACCTGGGAATCGACTCTGATTTCAAAGGAGCAATTCTAGCTCTAGATATGACAAGACGAACAGTACAATGATCTTGAACTTGGCTAACATGGTAGATGACTGCGGCATATGCTTTTTCTGATGCATCAGCAAAGCCAATGAGCCATT
Source organism: Adelphocoris suturalis (assembly GCA_030762985.1). NCBI lineage: Eukaryota > Metazoa > Arthropoda > Insecta > Hemiptera > Miridae > Adelphocoris > Adelphocoris suturalis. Next base: position 33,716,859 of record CM061046.1, read on the forward strand.
GTTCTGAACAGGTGACATTTATATGACGTGGAATAGCTAGTTCAGTGAGAGAACCCATGGACTCCGCAATCTGTGACCATTCATGAACAAGGTAAGGTGGAAGAATATCATCCCACTCATACTTAGACTGACAAACCTGACGTTGTATGCCACGAGCATGAACAGACACAGGCATGACCCAGCCCAATGGGTCATATATACGACCCACTTGACTGGCCAACTCTCTCTTAGTTTTGACGACTGGTGTAGCAGGGACTTTGAAAACGAAAGAGTCCGTTTGAGGGTTCCATGCAATGCCAAGCATTTTAAGTGGTTTTTGATCATCATTATTGAAATTGACGGACTGAGCAACATCCAGTCTATTCTCCACTGGAATGCCTCTAAGAACGCTGGAGGAGTTAGAAGCCCACTTTTCTTAGTTCAAACCCAGCAGTGGCTAAGAGCTCCCAATCTCGTTGAGTGAACGTCCATTAGTAGTTCTTTGAGAAGCATTAAAGACAACTCTGATTTTTTCAGGTGGATCATCAGAACGGTGAACAGCATGGTGAGGAATATAGTAGTTAGGCTGATCGCCAGATGGGGGAGGGACGGGCCTCATGTGCCCTAGTGAGAGATATTCGTACATAAATGCTGTGTAAGCCTTGGCTAGAATGGGGTTGCGTGATAGTTTAGTCTCTAGCCGATAGAGTTGTCTTAATGCAATGTGACGAGACACACCCAAAGAGCGGCGGTCCCCCGAGAACAAGAGGGGTACAATGTAACGACCATTTTCATCACGTTGAACTTGCTCATTGAACATTTTGTCAGCTTCAATTTCCGCAGGCGACCAAGGTAATACTTCTTCTACAGATTCGATTTCAAACATTTTTCGAAGTAAATCGTCAGTTCTGTGGTCTTGAACTGTAGGAACTGATACAATGTCAGGGGATGCATTTGGAACGATTACCCACTGAACGTGACTGGGCTGAGAGCCTGAACAGCATGGCAGAGACCGGAACAGATTAAATAGTTTCTTATGAGGAAACGTTTCCTCTTGAGGTGGAACAATAGAAAACAGATCGCGAACCACTGGCAGGGTAGTAGATTGAGCATCGTTGATCAAATCGTTCTTTTGTAAACGATGGCTGTGACGCCTCTCATTGTCAGAACGAGCCGGTTTCGGAAGCTGAAGAGGAACAGTAACTTGAGACATAGCTTCTGGAATAGCCGTTGTAGTAATGAAAATTCTTCTCATAAGGCGCTTGATTTGATGTAAAACGGTTTTTAAGTACTCAGGAGAGCCGGGTTTTGAGGACCTAGGAACAGCCTTATGAAATGATCGAAACTGTCCATGAGACCTCGTAGTGAATGCACATGAACTTAAATTGAGTCTTTTTACCTGATGAGAAGACACTGGAAGATCACTGTCAAAAATTACAACACTAATCTGATCATTAAATCTCACTGCTGTAGATCGTTTGTGATGAGCCCTACCGAGAACCAACCATCCGAGTTCAGAATTGATCTAGGAAGTTCAGAACTGAACGTGATTTTCGTCTCTCCCGAACCCTTCTTTTGATGTACAAAAAGCAAATTTCAGAAATGTAGTCGGAACTTTCTTATGTACAATTTCTTTGCAACTCGTTGAATACACTTACAATGTATGGAGACGAAATGATGATCTGAGGAACCTCAGGGGCTAATTTATCTTACTAATAGATACTTGATTTATTAATTATATACCAGTGATCTACGTAGAAGAGCTTTCTTATACAGCAACAATGCACCTTTGTGTAATTATCCAGCGAGAAAATTAAAAAGTTGGTCGCTGGTAAGATTTTTGATATTTTCCTTGCCTTCCCTGTTTCAACTACAAACTGAACATTTTTGCTATGGATATTGCTGAAATCAATAACTTGTTGAAATGCTTGTTAGCTATTTTTGCTAAAGCTGAAAAATATATTGAATTACGATGCAGCTGGGTTTTTCGAACAAAAAATTAATGTTAAATCCACGATATTGGATAACAATCTACGCTGTGGTTACCTTTTGTGATCATGGTCATTTTCCCAAAACAACTTTCCATCGGGCTTACAAGATGTGTGGAACGTTAGTACATACAGCAACTAACGCTTCAATATTCATCTAAAATCTAGCCTTCCCATACCTCTCACAACGGTTTCGCCTTTAGAAAACACGAAGTTTCCATCCGAATCAACAAGGGTGAACACGGGCTGACAACGCAGAGGCTGAATAGAGGGCTCAATATTTGATCGTAGGGTGAAGTGGCAGATTCGTTGAAAGAATATCAGAGGGTGCGAAACAACGGGCTATAATGGCGGTGGATTTAGAGAGCCAGGACAAAAATGTTCTATAGTTTTTGGACACGAAAATCTAGTTTCGAAATTTAGATGCGAAATGTAGTTGGTTCTATATATACCCTAATGTTATTCCAGTGTGGGAAAGAGTTAGGGCCGTGCATCACAACAGGGATTGGACTGGGACTTTACCTATCACTAATATATACATCCCGATTTATATGGAACTTTCCCCCCTCTTTTACCAATGAGCTGAGCTTACAGATTGGTAAATATGTTCAACCTAGGTACCGCAAAAATAGGAATAATATGATGTGTATGGAGTAAAGTTTATATAAAAACACATCAACAACACAGTGGTGGGTGTATTTCTACCCGCTGTACCACCGAATTCGGGGAAAATTTCTCAGTTAGAAATTAGGTTGGCACTAAAAATATTCTCAGGTTGACACGAAAAATTTACTACATGTAGTAATTCCGCACTCGACGTATTACTCCATCATACCGGGGGAAGATGACAAAAGACAAGCGCACTGAACCTCACCATGGTCAAGGTCGTCGAGTATCGAACCCCTTTGATGTTTATACGCCATGAAAAATCTGTCTAGTCTTCCATAATTTTATCGAGTAAATACCTTACATCTCATTACAGCAGAAATCCCAAGATCTGGCAAGAAAATAACTAGTTCTGTTCGCACAAATTCCAAATGCCATACAGCGAACGGCTTAAATACGGCACTATACTGTGTTCGCTTCGAGTCTACCAAGGTTGCGGAAGCTCTGTTTTCACTTCCGAAAGATGGGAAAAAATATTATTATCGCCTAAATCAAAATTTCTACTCTCTAAGTGTTTGGCCATTCTGAACCGCTTTGGTTTTATATCTCTGAGTGTATCGGTGGGTTTTAATTATCTATAGATTCATGTTTCGGATGCGAAGAAGTATCACACCAACTTGGTAGAGGTTTTTCTGTATAACATATCTGTGCTTATTGTTTTAAATAATTCTGAAGGGTTTTTGTTCGCAGCTGAGGAGGTAAGGTTGACATCATTTGGCAACGCTACCTTTTCCCACTTCTCTTTCGTGATAGTAGCTTCCCGTATGGATTCAAGTGGGTCCATTTTGTAGTACTATATCATTCGTACCCTAATTGGGAGGTATTGCTTACAAAGAGGTAGTATTATTGGGAGTTTTACTGAATGAGATATAATGAAGTTACATATTATGTATTTGTATTGTTATGATGACAGTTATTGGGATTTCATACCAATTTTTGGAGACATCAGCCACGGTTTCAGCTTTTTCTCTGTAATGTGTTTGCTTTAGACCCGTAAACCAGCATTGATCCATGATATTCATTTAAGAGATGGCTCAAGAATTATTTTTTATTATTGATTGGTCTTCAATGGTTCTAATGTCTAAGTGCATGAAGTGAGTACAAATTTAAATATTCTGTTGAAAATAGTCTTCATTATTTTAACTTTTAAAATAATTCCAATTTCGCATGATTGTACATTAAAACTTTGGGTTTTTCCGGAACATGGATATCTAACACACATATACTCGCAGTAATTGTTTACTAATTTGTACATTTCATCCTCTTTGTTCGCGTGTATGCGTACTGATCCATATCGATAATAAAGATTTAATTTTCCGATATTTAAAAATCAAGGAGAGGAGCAAAAGAAGATTTTTAGTGTTTTTAAAGAGTAGGATGTTGAAACGAAAAGCTCTTGCGGTACGCCATTTAAACAATTTGAGGGACAGCGGCCGTGTGAAGTCCGAATCGATTCGTCCCTCAATCGTCCCTTCTCGGAAGCAATATTGAAAGGAGCCTTTCAATAAACGGTCGGTTGCTGACCATCACTGCTAATTACTGCTTTTGCCCGCTTGACTTTCACAGATGTCGTGTGAAGTGAAGGTTCGGTAAACACCTTCCTTTCAACAGTCTCAAAGACGAAGCTGCAGGCATAGGTTTGCTATTAATGAATGTATATTAGCACACCTCAATAAAAAAGATCCCCAATTCATTATTTCATCTAATCTAAGCGTCATGGAACAGATCATCAACACATTAGTTTCAAGTTTTGTAAAATATTTCCATGCGAACAACGATGTGTTTTGATATATTTAAATAAATATACCCTGTTAAAGTCAGTGTCACCACTATATCAATCTAATCCTTCCTTTAGAGTTTTTTCATTATTATTGTTTATATTGGTATTATAGGTATTCACGCGAAATCAGCTTCTAACTCTCAAGACTATTTGGTATCTGAGCTGCTAGTACAATGATTTGTTGCCGTCACTTCTACATTCCATGCCAGAAGTTGGGTATCATATTAAAGGGTGGAAAGGTAAAGCTCTCACTGAAACATGAGAGCCTAAATTTATGTTCATACTGTCGGTCAAAATAACCTGACATGATGTCAGAATTTGGGTAAACGAACAAATCGGCTAGAAGATTGAATGGATGTTTTTCATATGAAAGTTAAAGTTAAATTTATTCAGGTCTCACTGATTCATGTCCAGCTCCAAGCACGAACTTTAAACGACCGAGACTTGGATTGAGTGGCTCTAACAGTAGCATTGGTTGGTAGGTATTGACAATATCGCGCACGTATTCACATCTAGAACCTGTGAAAGTTCCTCCATTCGTGTCGATTGCAGACCGGGGGATATTTGATACGAGCAATCATTTTTCAATCGACGAAAAGAACTACTCATCCCGAAGTTTTTCGATGATTTCACTTGATAGTACAACATTTGTAGAATAAATACTAACACGTAGAATAAGAGATACCTATGCCTTCAAATTAAAACAATCAGTACTTGTCAGCCTCGCTGACAATTGAACACTCTGGGAAATGCAATTGCTGTCGTCCTCCGCTTGGGGCGTGCAGGTATGCGGGCCACTCCATCTCATCTGTTTCTATCTTTATCCATCGCCTGATCCCAAATTTTTATCATAATAAAAAGGGGGGATAATTTATTTATCTGTTCAATTAAATATCTGAATTTTAATACTATTTCTAGCTCGATTTGAGCAGATCTCATTTGGTAGCTCTCAGTTGTGCCACCCGTCTCTTCTTTCTTTTGTCTTTCTGCCTTTTTACAACCTTACTGTCATACTTTTCAATCCATTCTTCCTGTTCTAATAGCTCTTAAATGTTTTAATTTCGTTCTAACGACTTTCTGATGTTCACTAATACTCTTAATATAGGTAGGTGTAAAAGTGGCAATCTAGTTTTTCTTTCCTACTTCATAAGTTCGGGCTGGCCCAGTTGATAGTAAGAACTCGTGATTGAAATTCTTCGTGGTCGCTCAATAGGATAAAAGTTTGATTTTCTAACCTCAATGAACAATCATGCATAAAATGCCAATGGGCTTAAATCCATCCAGACCGTACCTAGATCCTGGGGAGATCAACTCTTAGGATCACTCATCAACGTCCAATGTGAAATCGTTCAAATATAAGGAGGGACCCTAGGTAAGGGCCGGAACTAGGAGATTTTTCAGGGTGTGCAAAGATCAGTTTGCCGCCCCTCCTCCTCACCCACAATCTACCCCTTTCCGCGGTGGCATAATGCATTTTCCTCATCAGTCAGACCCACTGAGCAGTAATCAGAGGAGAAACAGCGTCAGCCTAATTTTGCATACTCAACTTTAGCTGCCACTTATACTAAGAGTTCTGAGAAGGGGAGGAAGAGTCCATCCAGTTGGAATGGTGCCTCCAAAGCTTCTTTCTTGCAACACCAAACTAATTCTTGTCTAGTAGTAACTTCCTACTGTATCCGCCGATAGTATTTTCGATAGGTAATTTTCTTATTAGGACAGACCCTAAATACATGATGGAATGACGACTAAATACATAATTTCCCAGACTTAGATATCGGTCTGCATTTCAAGTCATGGAGTTCAGGGCTTTAAGTTCGCTGAAAATTTACCTTTTTATAAACGGTGGAGTGCTCTTCAGCCCACGAACGGGATAAATAAAGGGAACGTTTATCGTTGCCACCATAATATCCTTCTACATCCCCATTTCAATAAAAATAAGCTGTGGAAAAAAAAGAAAGTCTTAATTTATGCAACCCGATTTCACCAGTTCAGAGGAGAGACGGAACGGGGACGGGTGGTTTAAGAACAAAACCGCTTAATCCTCAGCACACATTTGTCTTCCTTCATAATGAAATGCTTTTCTTTCAGCACCGTTTACCTCGAGTCCCCTTTCTCACTCTTCTCCACCCTCTCCTCCAGCTCTTCGGCGAAAGTCCACCCTCATCCTTTGAGACCTCAATGCGGGACCTGGTTAATCTCCAAGGCATGGCAGCAGTTCTCACTTCTACCCCTTGGCTAGGTTCAGCCTCCCCGCTATCTATCACGGTCTAAAAACCACGGTATAGTCCCAGTCGATGGGATACTAAGTCGAGTCGTCAAGCTGTGATAGATGAAGGTATTTTAGTTGAGCTCCTTTTATTGATGATAACGGCTCAAGTTCATGAGGACTTTGGTATTTAAATTCCGTGGGAAATTCGTTAAACGTTCCATATTATGGAGCTGGCAATACCTTCCTTATACCGATACTAGATGGTTCACGCGTGCGTTGCACAGGTTGACTTGAATATACGCAACCCCCCCCCCCCCCCTCCTCCCCTCACCCATCACATTTTGAGACACCCCTATGGATCTGATTCAAAAAAGTCCTTACTTAAGAGTACTTACTCAAAGTATCAACTTATAAATTATCTATTAGGACCAACCCCTACTCCCTCTCGACCAAACCCCCTCCCCCCATATTTCAGATTAAAAATATTCTTGATAGGTAACCCAAAAGAACGTTCAGACTAATCCACTGTTCGAACGTTTTTTTTTTTTTTTAGATTTTCTTCTATAATGCCAATTCTTTTATTAATTTTTCCTATGAGCAAGATAGTTACTTGGCTGTTAGCAATTTCTTGCGACAGAGCATGGACCTGTGAATTCAAAACATTTGTTAGTTCTTACAAAATGCAGTCGCAGTTTTGATGTTTGGTTGCGATTACGTAAAGTCATTGAATTACCTGATGTATCTCGGAGGTCGACATTCTCGTAGTTGCAATTATTCAACGCGACACCGGTTGGCTCTTCGAGTGCTGCTGACTAAGGAATCGGGTATTCGGTCGAGTGGATATTCCTTTCCCTTCGGTAAACAACAAACCACCAACCAAACTCCCAAAAATGACCTTTTTCCAGAAATCTACCCGTTAAAAATTTATGAAAATTGTTATTGCTGAAAGTTAATCAAAGAGCAAACACAAAAAACAAGAACGGAAACGAAATTCACAATACTACCCTGCTAAATCAATACTTATTACGGAGCTCGCAAAAACACATGCGCTCGGCTCGGCTACCTAACTGGAACTCCAACTTAGGCGGAGCTACTGGCAATTATGAGGGCTCTGGAGTGGCTGGCAACGCTGGACGTATCGGTGGAGCGGTGGAATGCGGTGGTATGGACGGACAGCAGAGTCTCCTTGTACACTATTCTCAACCAGAAGCTTCGTCAGGTAACTGTTCAGAGAATTCGGGATAGATTGTAGGAACTGAGTAATTGAGGCACATGACGGGTATCTCTCGGATGGGTCAAGGCGCATCAGAGTATGTCAGGCAATGAGCATGCAGATTGGTTCCATCCTTGATGTTGAATGAACCTCTTCATCTTCTGAAATGGAGTCCTTCAAGACGAATCCGTCCATAATAGTTGAAACCGTTTCTTCAAGATTTCCAGTAAAAGAGCCGTCAGCGTTCTGAAGACTAGTCAAGACCGTTGATGTCATCAGTTTCCCTGATACAGCCCTGTAGACCACATTCCAAGGTGAAAGGCCAGTTGTAGCCCTCCAGGATTTTTTCTTAGCCTCGTTGATATTATTTGACAATCTAGCTTGAGCCTCCTTAAACATCTTGCGTCTGGTCTCCCGCACTATTGGGTTTCCGGCTCGTTGGTAGTGTTTACGAAGATTCCTGACCGTCTTACGCTCATTCGTGATATTCTTTGTCCACCATAGAACAAATTTCTTTGAAAGCTTTGTGTACTTGGGAATACCTGCCTCACAAGCCTTACTGATTATGGAAGAAAATTCCTCTACCATGAAATCAACATCTCCACCATTCCGCATGCACGAAAGTGTACTCCGAGGAACAAGGTCTCGTTTTCATCAGATTTTTATTACATTTTCTAGGAATTGGTGGGTTAGGATGTAAATTGTTCCCTAATAATTTCATTTCCCTCATATCAGTACTTCATTTGCGCATGCGGTAACGTAAATTTCTTCAAGCATCATTTTCCTGTTTTTATTTTTATTTTTATTTTTGTTTTTTTAAATATTAACATCTTAACTGTGAAGCGTATAATTGCGGGGTCTTGGAACTGTAAAAGTGTGAACCCTTCTCAGAGGCACGATGCGCCATGTTCTGATTATATAGTGGAATATGGGGTCTAATAATTGAGGAAATGACATGAAAAAACAGTTAAGTCCAAAAATCGAAAGAAAATTTTTTTTCGTCGAAGTGCAAGTAAACAGTCTCGCCAAAGGCGTGGGAAAAGCCTGATGTCCTCCCGTCCTTGCTAGATCGTACCGTGAATAAATGTGTGACCTTTGCATGGAGAAGAGAATATGTCCAACAAATCTGATAAGAGTTTAGAGGGCGTTCCTATGAAATTTGATTTTTGGACTTATGTGCTTTTCCATGTCAGCTCCTCAATTTATAGACCAATAATTTGCGTAGAAAGGCTATCTAACACAGAAATATTAAACCATTGTGTAATAATATGCAGCGATTAATTAATTTAATTTAATATTCTGGCTCACCTGAGATGAAGAAAAATATCCTCTCCGTAATATTATTAACAGGAAAAACACACTATTATTCGTTAACACGTTACCAAAACAATTCTCGCGAGCTTAGTAAATCAGTACACCTTTTGAATTTAATTAAATTGTTGATTTCGCTTAAACAAATCTTAATAATTAGTAATCAAAATACATTTCCACAATTTCCAAACTTATTCCTTCAGTATTCAACAACTTGTGCAATGGACGGCACACAAGATCCAGACACGTAAGACAAATATCGTTGAATAATTCATCACACAAGTACTTCAGGTTACTTTTTCAAAGCATCGTATTTGTGCAGTAGGTAGTGCAATAATTTTTGCTGTATAATTAAAAGACCCAATTGTTATTTGTGTTCAACAGCAATCTGAACAATTCTAATCTTACTTTCATGTTAAATGAATGAAATCATAAAATCTGTGATTAGGTATGACACAAACAAGGGTGATCGCAGCGATGAAATGCCAAGCAGTTCAAAGAAATGTTCATCGGAAGAAGTAAATTGTTGGACTGATGAGTTGGATTGCGACTGCCGCCCACCCTACAGGGAAACTGATTGTTTTGTCTGGAGACACCCTGGGTCCATCGTATTCTTCACAGCACTCTGGCTTGGCTTGACCATCGTCCACCTCACCACGGATTCACCGGACTTGTGGAACACCCTTTCGTCCTACATTTGTGAATGGGCGACATTCACGAAGAACCTTTTTAAATTTTGAAAGAGCTACTACCTTTCAATATATATTCTCAGAGAAATGCATAATTTCGACTCTTTTATCAGGTCTTATAAAAGGAGTAATAAGCATAAAGTGAAGAGTGAAGCGATAGGTGACACTCGTATACAGTAGACACGTGGTAGCACATCAGTCGTTTCGCAGGCTATTTACTATTTCTACGGTGAAGAATTTCGTTTTTAGTATTAGATTGACCCATTAAACGGTATTTAATAGCTTAATACGTATACACTATAAAAGTCATCTTTTCTATATTCACTAGAGCAACAAATCCTAAAGATCAAACAGTTTTTTGAATTGTTGAACAAAAATTGTTGATCAAAAAGTTTTTTGAAGAGTTGAACAAAAAGGTTTTTGTTTCTGAACACATGCGAGCAGAGCTTTTTCTTGAAGCAATGAATTCTGCTCATACGCAGTACATTGCTGTATGCTGAGTAAATCATGCACGTACGACCTTCTCTATGTCTTGATCTTGATTGTTCCTGATTTTCTCAGATATTTCACATTGTCGAAGTGTTAAATCACTTTTTTCCTTTATATTCAGAGATTGCGAAAAATATTGTGGTGTTGTATGTTTTGGATTCGATATATAGATGAGGTGGATTTTGAGTCACCCGATTAATACCAGCTAATACCGGCAACTTTTTCTTTATTAAATGATTTCCTTAATGTATTCTGCGCATAACTACAGCTAACTACAACATGAAAAAGTTATTTGCATGAAAATTTGATTATTCAGATAAATTAATGTGATGTTACACAAAAACGCTAACCCTAAACAGTTTTTCATTTTGGAAGGGACCACTAAATGCTTTTGTAGTTCATGATTTTGATTGATAATGTTCAATTAATTAACGTGAGAAAATAACATCAACCTTCATGTTTCGCTTTTAGTCAAAGTAGTCTGATACCAGCATGGACAGTTTAAACGTGAAAATTGGGTATGAGCGATCAGGATCAGCTTCTTGTTTTATAGTTGAACTCCTGATTTTGAAATTTGCTCTGCGATTCACTGAAATGTAGAAATTTGTATTTTTTCTTTCTTTTTATAGCATTTGCAAGTCAAATTGAGAATTTTCCACACCAAATTGAGAATTTTCTAAACCAAATTGAGAATTTTCCAAACCAATTTGAGGATTTTCCAAACCAATTTGAGAATTTTCCAAACCAACTTGAGATTTTTCCAAACCAATTTGAGAATTTTCCAAAACAATTTAAGAATCCGAACTAAAATAGACACGATTCAATTGTTTTGTAACGTATGTAGTAAGTGGGTACTTTGTTGTGCTGGTTGAATGTAAATATATACTAATCGTCTCATGCCAGTGAAGTTAATCACGGTGGCCGATTGGGGTATGCAGACTCATGGAGAACAGCTCACCTGTCCAGACCTGTCGCATCAGCTCCTGTATGAGCCTGAATGTTGCGTATCCGCGAAAGGAAAAACCCTGCAAATTATTACACAAAGGTTTATTATTTATGTATTAGACAGCCCTTCTACGTAGTAGATCTCTCGTCCATAATTATTGAACGCCGCTTATAGTACCTATATTTAGTATCGGAACTCGGAGCTTCGGACCTCACAAATGGGTTCAATCTATTACAGCAGCGGAATCTCACAATTTTACGCTTTTTAATATAGTTGATAAACAGAACAATTTACTACCAAGTCATCTTTTCAACACAAAAGTGTTACCTCTAAGAACTGTATATTGATATCATGTAATTGGTCAAATTTGGAAAAATGTGCTAACAAAATCACTGAAAATGGCTAAGAATCGTTAAATTGATATTTTTTAGCATAAGATTGGTCAAATAAAGTTTATCAACTATGAAATAGAACATTCAACAGTATTTATGTACGAAATTATCTAAAAACTTGAACTCCATTAATTTTGTTTTAAAAAATCTATAAAATTGCAAAAAATAGCCTAAAATCCAAAATCTCTTTTTGAATAGAAGAGTATCATTTAGAATACTTTTTTTTTTAAATAAAATTAATAGCTAACATTTTCTTTTCACTCATAAATCTCCAATAAATTTCTATACAACTTGAAATAAACAAAAAAAGACACTTTTTCACTTATTTTTGGCTCATAGCACCCATGGGTGTGGAGCGATCGAGCTGGCGAGAAGTTAGGACCAACTAGACCCCAAGTGGAGTCTATGTGCGAAAGAACAGATTTTTTAAGTCAATTCTAAGGCCTTTTATGGCCCGGACGGCGAACGGCGGACGGCGGACGGACATTTCAAATTTGGATTCTACGCACCTTGAAACGTAAAGTAACAAGTTTGAGGGGGGGTTATAAAAATTTTTTGCTATACGATCACATAGGCTTATTATTGGAAATAATAAACCAAAATAGGTGAGGAGAACGTTAGTAATCTTCGGCCAACGAGCTGATGCGCATCTATATATCACACCTTTTTTCCTGCGACTAAGTGCAAGTGTTTTTTTTTCGAGTACTATGAGTAGTAGTAGTGCTACTTTTAGTGATGAAGGAGTGATCGCAGTTGGTATTCGACGTAATGTAAATCGAATAGTTTCTTCAGACGAAATTGGCGATTCTGACCATCGACCTCTCCCGCTCGTCCAGCAACCAGAGGCCGTTACTGTAAGTATGCGAAGGAGCAAAAACTTAGGTTTATAAAATTATTTGATGAAGGACATTCGCTAAAAGAAGCCGAGGGAATAGCAGGACTAAAAGAGAAAACAGCGTACCGCATTGCTAAAAAGTACAGGTGCGATGGCTTAATCCCTGAACGCAGGAGGGAAGGGCCGCACAGTCAGTATAAGTACGTCAACGATTGACAATGGTTTGAAGAAATTAAAGATAACTGTCAAAATGAAAACAGAAATCAGATGAATTCGCTTCGAAGTCGAAACCTGAGACAAGTATACGCACTTTCATTTCATACGTGGGTACCGGATGAGAGGGTAAAACTTATTTTTATCGACGAGGCAGGTCTCAACCTCATTTCAACAGTGCACGCTCAAGAGCAGCCCGCAAGCAGGGCCCGTGCTGTAGTCACTGTTCCCACTGTTGGAGGTAGAAACGTATCACTAATAGTCGCTATGACAACTGAGAATGTGATACATTTCAAGACAATTACATGGGCAAATTGCAAAAGTACAAGATTCAACGAGTTCTTGACTGAACTCCGTGGAAAACTGCCCGATCACCACTACATATTGGTCATGGACAATGCGCGCATTCACCATGCGAGGGAAGTTATAGTCAAGATACAGGAACTCAGTCTTACTGTACTATATCTTCCTCCATATTCCCCCCAATTGAATCCTGTCGAGAAAGCCTTCTCAAAAATCAAGCTTTACGTGAGAAACGTTCTTAGTGAGTCTCCGCAGGATCTCGTTTTGAGTGAACTGATTGCTCGAAGCATCCCCACCATTTCATCAGCTGATTGCACAAATTGGACGATGGACATGTTCGTGCATCCCCTAAATTGAACCCTCAGTGGAACCCTCTAAATTGAATTTTCATAATAAGTACCTACTTTTTCTCAAAAATATGAAAAAATGTGATTTTTTTTTAAATGAAAAAATGCGAATTTCTTTCTTTTAACGATGTATTGTGCAATTTTATTACGAATTAAAAGTTTTGATTTGCTTTAAAAAATTGTCACTTTGGTTGGGATAATTCCCTTCTCCTTTCTTTTTTCGAACATTATTAGTTAGGAAAATTCTCAAATTGTTTTGGAAAATTGTCAAATTGGTTTGGAAAAATCACAAATTGATTTGGAAAAATCTCAAATTGGGTTGGAAAAATCACAAATTGGTTTGGAAACTTCTCAATTTAGTTTGGAAAATTCTCAATTCGACTTGGAAATGCAATATTTTACTCCCTTGGGATAGACTAGGGTGAAAATACAAATTACATTTTTGAAACTTGTTCCCCTAATGAATGTTAAGATATTTGGGGATGGAAGCTGCTCCCCCGAGAACGAACGTTGAAGTTTAATAGATTTGTTATTTTGTTTGATTAATAATAATTGTTTCCCTCTAGTTACCAATTTATTATAATAAAAATAAGGAATTAGGATTTTTTCCACCACACATAGGCTCCTGTGTAGTCTCATTCGATTTATTGAGATGAAATCTACCAACATCAAACAAACACCTTTTTCCATTAGATTTGAACGTTTCTAAGATATCAGTACTTTTTGAATTTGGAAAATTCATTCCTTAAAATTTTGATTTTGTTTGATTCAGATAAAAGTTTGGAATTTGCTATGAGAGTTGCTTCAACAATATTTTTGTTCGAAGTGACCATCAAACTGGTAAGAGACGGTTGGAAACGCGTTTGGGGCGTTCGCAGTGTCCATTTTGGGAAATCTCTGACTAGATAGTATCCATAGTAGTCCGTTCGCAGTAACCACCAAACCAGTTTGGACCACGTTGTGGATCGGTTTGACCGATCAGAAAAATTTCTGCTGACCGATCTGACGGTTTGCCCCCCACCACACCGCAACTCGAAGTAGCCAATCAAATCATTCCACAGTGAGGTGTGTGGGTAGCGGGAGCCCAGCGAGCTGAGTTTACCGTAGAGATGATAAGATAAGCCAGCCGAAGGAGATAAGATAGCTATCGGATACCTGCCTATCGTGCAGTGTACAAAGTTCTACCAATGCATCTACCTTCGTTTTACTTCTGCGGTTATTTATTAAGAGTTTCCTAGTCTGAGTTGTGTGATATGGAAAATCTTATAGGTGATGTTGAATGGGAATCTTCGTCTGAATACCAACAAAATATAAAATCATACAGCAAAATGTTATTACTTAATCACAACTAAAAAGTTGTTTGTAAAGGTTTTAAAATTATAAATTAAGAACGACGGTCGACCTAGAAATCGAGTTGAATTCTTCCCTTGAGATAAACACCACATCCTCCCGCAAAATCATCAGCTGGAGGCAAGAACAGATTGAGCATGAATCCATATGGCATGAATTTCTTATTCCAGTTGGAAGGTTTGTTCCCAATGAATATTTTTAATTGTTCAACCTGTTTGTTGTATTGCGGCCACCTCTTTACGGTTCAGGTTCTTTTTAATACATAAAATGTTTACCTATTCAAAGGATGGCGCATGCCCACCAAGCAGGTTACAGCTGTTGGAGGCTACGCGACGGTTTACTTCAGTCAAACCCGTTCGCAGTGCGGATTTGGTTACCAACGGTTTGAAATTATTTGTTGGTCACGCATGCGCACTAAACCAATCACAAACCTAGTTGCCAACGGTTGGCAACCGTTTCCAACCGGCACTGCAAACAAACCTAATACTATGGGTTTGTGATTTCGCATAGTGGAACTTGACAGCTCGAAACGGTTTTCATGTTATGTTTGCATCATGAATTAATAATGATCACTAACCAACGGATGAATGAGAACGTTTAACGAGTCCAATCGTCCGGGGTGCGGAGAAAGGGGACGGTTAATGATGAAGGAAGGAGAACGTGAGGGGGGGGCGAGGAGGTGATGATACTGCAGGTTAGTCTTCGGAAGGGCACTCCACTGTTACCTTGGGAGAAGGTTAAGCCTCAGGAATTCCCTCCCTCCCCCCTCCACCACCCTTCCCACTTACCGCTGATCGCGCGGATGCTCCCTTTTCCACACTGCGGAGGTACCGGGCGTGGAAGCGGGACTGTGGGTGTAAACAGAGCGACAATGGGGCACTGCAGGGACGGGGGGCGGATCGGGGGCAACGTTGGGTGGAGCGGCTGCAACCATGGCAACCCAGACATCGATTCCCTCCCCCGCTTTGAGCACCGCCGGAGTTGGGTCATGCTCGGTCAAAGCCCCACATCCCATCCTCTCACATACTTCTCTCTCTTTCTGGTGATGGGGGGGTCTCTATCTCTGGGTCTCTCCCCCAACCCTTACTTCTTTTGGACCAGTTTTTTTCCTCCTTCCCTACTGCCCCAAAGAACACTCCAACCCTTCCAATTCCCCCTTACAATGTGTCACTTTGGCCACGTTTAAGAATCTATGTTCGTCTCACGGCGCTTTTATTTCTTCCGGGGGTAAGAATACGGCGGATAAGAACGGATGCTGGCGAAGAGGGAGAGAGGAAGGGAGGTTGAAGGAAAACGTGAGGCCCTCCTACCTCATTTTATCCCCGGAATGACGTTCTGAAGGAGGCGGATAGAGCAGAAAGGTCTCTTTCTCCTCCGCCCAAAGACGGCAGGTCTCCCCCATACTTCAGATTCTGGGAGGCTGAAAGAAGATTCAGGAGAGGGGAAGAAGATTCAGGAGAAGGGAAGAAGATTCAGGGGAAAAGTAGATTCAGAGGGAGGTGGGGGGAGCGGGGGGGGGGGGGGCACCTTCCCCCCAGGTCTCTGATGAGGGATTTTCACATCTCTCAGTTTTCATGGCGAAGCACCAGACTCGATTAAATGGATGGCTCTATCACCTGAGGGTCTTTATCAAGGTCGCAGCCTTAAGGCCGGATCGTTTCACGCTCTGGTCATTTTTACCAGTAACATCTTTCCTCCTTGGTTCCTGCAGAATAATTATTTCAAACCACGTACAAACCTAATACTGCACCATTTCTATGTTATTGGCCCCATTTCTCCGAAGAGCTCCAGATAAATGTACAGCGAAAATGAAAACGAGAAATAAACGTTCTGCTCGGTATTCCAACGATTGGGCAACACTTCTGCATTTTCTCAAGGCAACATACAATAATTAAATATGCCATCATTTCATCGCAATATCTACATTATTTATTCAATCTACTGTTATGAAATCAACTGTCTAAAGAGATGTCCATTGAAATTATAATTAGGTATTGAGGGAGAGGTTGACAGGCAGTGAAATTGTGAATTCGGCTGGCAAAACATTGATCAGAATCATGAGATGAAATTTCCTGCTACGTGCTACACCAGCGGTTCCCAACTTTTTTAGCTTGGGGGCCCAATAACATTTTTTGAAAAAATTTGATTATATATATATATATATATATATTGTTAAGAACTCAACATTTACACAAGACTATACTCATTGAAATCCAAACACAAACTGAGTACTTTATTTACGCAACCAAATTATCATATGGAAACCTTGATTCCTAACACTATTCCCCCTCTTTTTCACAAGAGTCCTAGTCCGACTATAATTATGGACAGTCCAGATTCACCACAATCTCTTCAAGATTTCGTTGATTGACTCAATCAAAGAATCAATAAAATAGCACTTATTCTTCCAACGAACTCGCTTCCACCAATTTCGACACTTGATTTTTTTCATTTTTATACCTTCAGTTCTTCTGACCTTCCTATAACGTAGACTTATGACATTGACCCATCTAGTTGCTTCATCGTTACTGAATTCTGTTTCATTGGCTCTTGATCCGTGTTCATTGCCTTTGAGAACGGTATTTATATAGATCTCAATTATACTGGGAATCTCAATTTGTGAGGGCGAATCCCCAATGCTGCTGCCCCAGAATGATCTTTGTGTAACGGGAGGTCCAGTAAAACCTTTAGCCGAATATTCTTCTTCGACTTGATGGGCAGTTTTGTCCGTCCATGTTCCAACCTTTTCTGCAACCTCATCGATGGCTGGCTTGTCCTCAGAACCGAGAGCTTTTTCCAACTCTTTCTCTACTATGTCTTGGATTGCTTCTTGGTGAGGAGTGGGCTCAAGATCCTGCTCCATACTCATTGACGCCATGTCTTCAACAAGCTCCTTTAGTTCTAAAGATTTTATCTCTACCCCTGTTTCTGTTGGTTCCATAGGTATCGATGCCACTTCGCCAGTTAATCCGAAATCTTTCTTCTCAGCAGACTCTTTTTCCTCTTCTGTGTCGGGTGCTGTTGTATCCCCTATTTCTCCATCAGTCTCCGCTTCAGTTTCAACAAGTGTTGTAGCTTGAGATTCCTCAGGCTGTTCAGATGATTCTGGTGGATTTTCCTCGCCAGATTCTTTGAGATCCTCAGCCGCTCCTTCCTTCTCCTCGGCGGCCTCCTCCTCAACCTTTTCCTCAGGACCCTCCTCTGTCATCTCCCAGAATAGTACTTCTGAACAAGTTTCAATAGGCTCCTCTCTGCATCTTGATTTAACTGGTCCAACATAAATCGAAGAATCTTTGATTTTCTCGGGTACTTCATTTTTGTTATTTACGAGTATAATGTATGCCTGATCTACTTGGGAAGGCATTTCAATATTCCATTCTCCCTCACCCGTAGTTTTTGTAATTTTTGGCATCTTCGTGTTCTTTGGTTGAATGAAGCGACGAGGACTTTTTAGACATCTATTACCCAAATGTCCGGGTATACCACACCGCCAGCAAAAGCATTCTCTACCTAGAGGCTGCTTTGTTTCATAATTTTTGACGTCCTTGTTCTCTTCACCATTCAAAGTCTGACTCTTTGGTACAGAAATATTTTTTATACTTTGTTTTTGAATTGACTCATTGACAGGGTGATTGTAAATTTGAGGCCTGTTGCTTGGCTTGTACGATTCCTTAGCAATTAAAGAGGTTTGATGCATCACCATGGTCTTTGAAAGTTCAAAATCTTCGAAATAATTTACTTTATTAGTTTTCTCCTCTGCGTTCTTTGCCATTTCCAATGCAGCTTCTACATTCAAAGGACAAAACACTGAATGTAAATTTTTAGGCCTACCGCATTCTTGGCACCACATCTGTTCATCATCTTCGATCGCAGTACGTTTGAATGAAACTGAATTCGATTGCTTCTGAATTCTCCGAACATTTCCTCTCTTCTGAATTCTCTGTACATTTTCTTCCTTTCTCACCGGTACTCGATTACCGAAAGGGATTCTGGGAGGCAGTCTCCACTCCATCCCACTTCTGACACCAATGTTAAGAACTCAACATTTACACAAGACTATACTCATTGAAATCCAAACGGCGATGAGCCTGCACCAAGCGGCGGGGGCGTTGAAGTGGGAGCCGATCCGGTAGTTTTGTCACCTTCGGTCATTGAACAAGGAGACGCTCTCCGTGCGGATATGATGGCGGAAGTAAGGGCTTTGTTTCGCGAGTTCCAAGTGGTGATCCGCCAAGAATTAGAAGACGGTTTGCGTGTGCACGCTGCGCAGGCCCCCGTGGAGATTCGTCCGGACCCTCGGGCCACTAATGATGAAGGGATTCCTCAACAAGGGATTCCTCCGAATCTCGTTATAAGGGGCACTTTTAAACCTCAAAAGTATGACGGTGCGATTCCATGGGAGGAGTACCGCGAACATTTTGAGCAGTCGCGATTGCAAATGGCTGGAGCTATGAGACTAGGGGCTTGGCCCTGGGAGCTTCGCTTGTAGGACCTGCACTATCTGTGCTTTTAGACGTGACTTCCCGGGACTACAATCAGATCTCAGCTCAACTGGCGGCACGGTATGGCGTGGAGAACCGTGGCCAACTGTATGTAATGCTATTGCGGAATAGAAGGCAACAACCCGGGGAAGAAATCCAGCAGTACCAGGCAGACATTCGCACCCTCGCAAGAAGGGCGCTCCCGGGGACACCCCCCCAAATGGTGGAAATTCTTGCCATACAGCAGTTTGTCGAAGGCCTGTCAAGCCCTCGGGTGAAGGAATTGGTTATGATGGCAGCCCCGAAGTCTTTAGAACAGGCCTTAGCGGTAGCGCTACAATCTGAAGCGGCTGTGCGTTGTGCTCGGGGTCCTGGAGGCCTCCTGGCTGTGCGAGAAGTGTCTGCCCCTGCTAATGACGCCCTCCAAATAGATCAGGTGGTGCAAGCTGGAAGAAGAGGCAACATGATCTGTTTCCGGTGTGAAGGACGGGGGCATATGGCCAGAGAGTGCCCGCTGACAAAATGCTTCAAATGTCAGCAGTTCGGGCATCGAGCCGTAAATTGCCCCACATCGGGAAACGGCCCACGGGCCTAGACTGGGGCCAGTCTAGGTCCAAGCAAGGTCAACCCCGTCAAGCCACAGACCGTTCAAGCCAGACTGACCAGGGAGTGTACCCCGTGAGTGTGTCGTCAGTCATCGTCAGGGGCAGTGTAAACGGTAGACCCTGTGCAATGCTGGTAGACACAGGCGCTGTTGTTACGGTTCTCAGAGCGGACTTTGTACAACCGATTGAGGTGGACAAAGGTGGGGCCATGTGGCTACGATCTGCGACAGGACAAGAATTTCCGGCAATTGGAACGGCCGAAGTGGAAGTGGAGCTGCAACCTGGGAAACGGGTGCCTCACCGTGCAGTAATTGCAGATATCCAAGAGGACTGCATCCTCGGGATGGATTTCCTCTCAAAGGTGGGCTGTGTGGTGGATACAGCTGCTGGAGCCATTACAATAGCCCAGATCCAATCGGGGGGAAATGGAGTTGAACTGGAAGAGGAAGGACAGGGACATGGTGAACTGCAACCCACACTGCAAGAGGAGGACCACCTACAGCCATTGCTCCGGAGTTGTGCTGAGAAATTAGAGACCCATCTGTTCCAGGAAGCTGCTGCCATGCTGGCTGAATTCAAGGACGTGTTTGCTGCGGACAAAAAGGTGGTGGGTCACTTTGCTGATGTGGTCCACGAGATAGATGTGGGACAACATGGAGCCATCAGGTAAGCCCCACGAAGATTGGCGCCCGAAAAACTCCGTGAAGTGGACAGTTTGGTGCGTCAGATGGAAGAGATGGGTGTTGTTGTACCATCCTCCAGCGATTGGGCTAGCCCTGTCGTGATGGTGAAGAAAAAGGACGGGTCTACACGCTTTTGTGTCGATTATCGACAGCTGAACGATGTGACAGTGAAGGATTCATATCCCCTCCCCCGAATTGACGACATTTTGCGAGCTGTGGGAGGTCACACATGGTTCTCGTCCCTCGACCTTCAGAATGGATATTGGCAAGTGCCCTTGTCGCCGGATGCCCGCAGGAAAACAGCCTTCTGCACACCCCACGGCCTTTGGGAATTTTGCGTCATGCCCTTCGGGCTTTGTAATGCTCCCGCGACCTTCCAGCGTGCCATGTCAGGGCTGTTTCGGGAACAGATTCGTATGGGAAAAGTGCGGGTTTACCTCGACGATGTTTTGATCATGGCCACCTCATTCCAAGAGCATGTAAGGGTAGTGAGGGAGGTGTTGACGAGAGCCCGAGCAGCTGGCATTAAGCTGAACCCTCGAAAATGTGAGTTTTTCAAACGAGAACTGCGTTATCTGGGACACGTAATCACTGAGGCAGGGGTGCAGACAGACCCAGAGAAAACGAATGCTGTGCAAAATTGGCCCAGACCTACCACGGCAAAAGAGGTGCGTGCATTTGTTGGCTTCTGTTCTTATTACCGGCCTTTTGTTGATCACTTTGCCGACATCACAGCTCCTCTGTATGACCTACAGAACGAGAAGAAGATGTTTAAGTGGACTGAAGAGTGTGAAGTGGCATTTATCCGGCTGAAACATGCGTTGACTCATCCCCCTGTGCTCGCGTTTCCAGAGGAAGGACGACAGTACATTGTAGATGTGGACGCCAGTGGCAGGGCCATTGGAGCAGCGCTTTCACAAGACCAACAGGCAGGAGAGCGAGTGATTGCCTATTTCTCTAGATGCCTGCAACGTTCGGAAAGGAACTATTGTGTGACCCGCCGAGAGCTCCTAGGAGTGGTTCAAGCATTGGAACACTTTGCCACATACGGGCTTGATAGTGGGGAGCCAGTGATAATAAGGACAGACCACGCATCATTGGAGTGGTTAAAGGGGTTTAAAGAACCAGATGGGCAGCTAGCCAGATGGTTAGAACGGTTGTCACGCTTCAACTATACAATCAAATACCGGAAAGGGGCTCACCATGGCAACGCTGACGGGCTGTCCCGGCGACCTTGCCTCACAGATAACTGTGCTCACTGTACCCGGCTGGAGAGGAAGAAAGAAGAGATCACTGTGGCTCGCGTGGAAGTGGATGTTCGTCTGAACTGGGAGGAGGAGCAACAGAAAGACCACACATTAAGGGAGCTGCGAAGCTGGATTAAAACCCAACCCACAGAGGCAAACTTGACAGCCGCTTCCCCCATCGTCAAAGCCCTGTGGGCTGAGCGCAAGTTGCTCTTCCTAGAAGGAGGTGTCCTATACAGGAAGTGGCCCGGAGACCCGGGACCTGCATTGTCGCAAGTTTTAGTTCCAAAACACCTGATTGAGATGATAGTAGCTCGCTGCCATGACCTGGGACACTTTGGAAGGAGGAGGACGGAAGCACAGATACGTCGACTGTTTTTTTGGAAGGGAATGGCACGGGACGTACGCGACTATCTGGGGAAATGTGAGCCTTGTGGCAGGAGAAGAGGAGGGGCTGAACTCAAGCGGAAGGCACCTCTGCAGAAATTTGTCGTGGGAGCCCCTTTTGAGCGACTGGGGATTGACTTGGTTGGGCCACTACCAAGGTCACTTCGAGGAAACAGATACATCGTGGTAGCCATTGATGCCTTCACCAAGTGGCCGGAAGCGTTCGCCATCCCAGATAAGACTGCAGAGACTGTCGCAGAAGGGTTGTTTGAGCACATTGTGGCGAGATTTGGGGTTCCCCTGGAAATCCACACCGACCAGGGGACCAATTTCGAATCTCAGACCTTCCAGGAAGTAATGAAAATACTTGGGGTGCACTAAACCCGGACAACAGCCCTGAGGCCGCAAAGCAATGGCCTCGTAGAGCGCTTCAATCGCACCTTATGGGATCTTTTGTCGAAATTGGTCAGCCACCACCAAAAAGACTGGGATCAACAAATTCCAACGGCCTTATTGGCCTACAGGGCGACCCAGCATTCGTCCACGAAGTTTTCACCAGCCCTCATGGTCTATGGTCGGGAACTCACTCTGCCGTTGACTCTCCTCCGTGGCCGAGTGCCAGAGGAAACTATTCCAATCACCGATTTTGCCAAAATTCTTCAGGAACGGCTGGAGCGCATCCATGAGCTTGCACGCAGCAGGCTGGGCCTGGCAGTTGAGAAAATGCAGCGAGACTACGATCTGCGGGCCCATCCGGCAATTCTGGAAGAGGGAAGTAACGTGTGGCTGCACAGTCCAAAGAGAACGGTGGGGCGTTGCCCGAAGTTAGATTCCCAATGGGTGGGACCGTGCCGGATCCTGAAGGCCATCACGGACGTCCTCTATCGCATACGGTTACCATCAGGGCGCCGAAAAGTGGTCCACGTTGATCGGCTGGGACCTTACAAAGGGGAGGAAGGGAGAAGTGTTGGGAGTAGCCTCCAGCATAGTGATGTGAGTTGCTAGGAGCGGGACACTGACTGGCTGGATAGACTTACTTGAATTTATGGTTTCTAACGTGTAACATTCTGTGAATAAAAACGCATTCCGTTCTCCGTTCTATAAAATCTCATCAATATATATATATATATATATATATATATATATATATATATATATATATATATATATATATATATATATATATATATATAATATATATATATATATATAATGTTCCCATAGGTATTTAAGCAAATATTAAATCAAATTAAAACATACTGAGCAAAAAGGAAAAAAACTTTTAACTGAAGAACCTTTATTTATTTATAGATAGGTATATTAACATGGCTATTCAAACTTAATGGGATTTCTGACATTGTTTGACCCATACTAGTGCATCAATATAAGGATCGAAACTTGACAATTTCAGACTTAAGTCACTCTCCACGTTTAACTTATTTCTATACTTATTTTTCAAATAAACTAAAGTAGAAAACGCTCTTCACACAGATAAGTAGCTGAAAATCCCATCAATTGCGTCAGTGAAATTTTGCCAATTGTAAGGCCGTCCACGCACTTGCAATTTTCAGCCGCGCGATTTTTTAGTCGCAGAAATGCAACCCAAAGGAATGAAAAGAGAACGCTCACATGCGATTAAAAAATCGCGGCGACTAAAAAGATGCAGCATGCTCCATTTTCCCCGCGACGCGACTGGAGCGACAGAAAAATGTGAAACACAGAAGTGAATGACCTCCACTCATTCGCCTAGTGTCGCGCTGCTTCTTCTGACTTGTGCATGCGGTTTCTTCGTTCCTTCCGGCTTTCACAATGTCATCAGATGAAAATGATGTTTCGAGTGATGATGTTGATAGTATTGTTGCATCGGAATTCTTTGTTGATTGCAATTTATTAATATCAGAGGTTGAGAAACGACCATGTATTTTTAATAAAAAGTGCAAAAAGTACAGTGATCGGAATCTGAAAGAAAAGATGTGGGATGAAGTGCGCGTCTCCATTTCGTATTCTGGTACGTAATTCTTGGACGTATCAATTCTAAAAGTTTATAAAAACTTTTTGCACTGAGCCGGTAGTAATTGAAAAACTTGTCAGGATATTGCAACAAATCACGATGAATTTTATAGAACTTTGCTTTCCCTTTGTGAAATAACAGGATGTACCCAACATCTTTTTTTGTACCGCCGTCGCCGAGACTTTAATTTTAAAGCCAACGCAATCACACATGTTGTCTCGAAGTCCTCCATTGTCGCACTGCTCCAATCTCAGGTGCGTGTGCGGCAGTTTTTACGCGCGACAGCTACTATTTAACCGCCGCGACTGAAAATCGCAAGTGCGTGGACGGCCTAAGATAGTCTTTCCGCACATTTATCCAAAAAGGAATCAATGGGGTCATTTTAAAACTTGATTTCAGATCCTGATCACAAGACAGTTCAATTGAAGAGACCTCTTCACTTGAAGATGTGTTAATTTTTTTCAAAGTTCTTCATGAAAAGGATTTCTGATCCATTGGATTTCGCCTTCAATTTGAGGGAACTAGTTCCTAAAGGAAATATGAAAAGACTTAGCAATATCAACATTATACATCCAATCTACTGTTTTGAAATCAATCGGCCAAAGAGATGTCCATTGAAATTATGATTAGATAGTAAGGGAGAGGTTGACAGGCTGTGAAATTGTGAATACGGCTGGCAATACATTGATCAGAATCATGAGATGTAATTTCCTGTTACGTGCTACACAATTAACTAATTATTGCTTTATCAGTAATGATTCCTGGGACTGAACGGAGATTCAAGGCAGGAGAAACTGGATTCGGTGGTAGACATCTTCTTCCGTGGTGTCTGATGAGAGATTGCTGCATATCTCAGTTTTCATGGCGAAGCACCACACTTGACTAAACGGATGGCTCTATGACCGAGGGCCTTTATCAAAGTTGCAGCCTTAACCTTCATCGGGATTATGGGTGGTAATCTACCGTTCAGCACTAAAATGTGGATCCTCTCAGTGGAGCCGGCAGGGCTGGTCGTACATTCGAAAACTCTTATTCGATAGTAACCCAGCTGGATGCTGTATTGGCTCCTGTATAGGCGCTCACAAGCGATAGCTGAGTAATGCAATGGGGTAACTATGTGCTGAACTATCATATACCTGTGATCCTTAGTTTTGATGGTGCCGAAGTCTCTGATTCCTTAGAGTTCTTCGGAAATTCTATTCATTCTCACCAGCATAAATATTATTTTAATACAGAACAACTGTACGTAGATCGGGAAACTTTAGCAACAATGCAACTAACGAATATTAGATTTGTACTTACTTTTACGATGTAAACAAACAAACTTTTATTTTGCATGTTATATTGACATGGATATGTCTTTTAGCTTGGGGTATTCGACACATTGTGTAACATGTTTCAGCTCCTAATTGCGGTTTTTAATTAAGAAAAATTACTTACCTAGTTTTAAACTAAAAAACAGCAACATTTCATCAATTGACCCGAAAAATGACATATTATTGTTTATGCGTCGTCTTGTCAATTGTAGAGTACCGTCAAATCACCCTATTGAAATAGTGACTTTGTGATTTTGTGACTCCCGGTGCGCATTATCTACCTGTGGCAATAACATTGACTTAAATAACAAAATCCAAAGGATCAAATAAGGGTCATTAGCGTCATTGAACGAGGTTTCCAAAGCGACATTTCAAGTATCATGACCAACAACTTTCTTAATTCCTGCGTACTGATAGAACGTCACTTGTGAGCCTCTCTAATTGGATATTGAATCTAAATGTGTCTATATCCGTGTTCTCTAGTAAAGCGAGTAACTTTTACGTCTTTCAATTTTATCTCCGTTTTCTTTGATGCTTGGAATGTCACGTGGTGAATCCCCCCTTCCGATGGAAAGTACGAATTTCCTTAACGAGCTGACTAGCTTTTTCACTGTTTGCACACTGTCCAAATAATCCTGTCATTGGATTTTTTTTCTTTCCTGAGAGTTCACTTTCAAATTCTTGTTCTTTTTTGTTATTTCTCAGGAGAACTAGGAACAAGGAGTATTAACGTCTATCCTCTTCAAGGATCTGGCCTCAAGCGAAAAAATATCTATTCAAATCAGAGAGTGGAATGTCTGTCGGTCAAACGTTCCCCTAATGAAGTAAACCAGAAAAAACTCCACTAATTTGTAGTTTTTAGTACTTTTCTCCAAAATTATATGCATTCTGATGAAATTCACAGGAATACTACCTATGAATTACATTTGTTTCCACAAATTCCTACGTCCGTATTTTGAGGTACTTTGCAAGCACTAGAATGTCATTGAAGGCTTCAGTATTCGTCGATCCTCGAGGGGAAAAAAATGAAAAATAAATAAATAAATTAAAAAAATAACATACAAAATTAAAAACCTTTGTGTAATAATTTACAGCGTTTTTATTCTTTGGACGAAATTTCAAGCAAACTCGGCGCTCCGCGACCCCCAGTTACCTCTATCTACATACTTCAAATGAAATTATTGAAACACAGAATGTGTTTTAGCTCACGCGTTCCACATTATAAACCCGTGAAACCCGCATTTAAGAATGACACAGATTTTGTCGTGTATCTTATCACTAGACATCAAGTTGTTTTAATTTATTTATCAACAGCACAACAACTCACCATCAGCTCGATGAAATCATCTGAAATCAACAAGCGGTTGCATTCTGTTCACAATATCTATTATTGAGAATGATCACCTATGTGTAAACAATTATTCAAATAATCATGTCATAACTCAACTTGTTGGCCAAGCACTTCGCAGTAATTAACATAATATGGTTGGATAAATCGAGAGCTTTCGAACGAATGGTCAACGAATTTTCTGGGATGAAAAATGGCGACGTACCATTTCCCTAGCAACGACTTGGTTGTAAGTGGAAATCATCAGAAATTGTTGCATCACATTTTCGTTATACATACTTAAGCGTTTCATATTCGGTTGGAGATGCTAAGGCAAAAACACATTCTGCGTTAAAAAAGAAAATTGGAGAATTAATACTTAGTAATTATCTACAAGACTAGAGGCCTGTTAGGGCTTGGAAAGCCCTAATCTAGTCCGTATAACAGTAGTACCTAACAGGAACTCAGCACATTATAGTAGCGATATAAGTTCAATCTATTTGCGGCGTTATGTGACCTGGTGAAAAGCTAAGGCGATGTTATAAATGATTAAAAAAGAGGAAATGCCGATCATAATGTAAGTAATGTAATAAAATAAATATCACCAGTTGAGGTGGTCCTCGCCACTATGAGACTAAACAAAAAGTTGAATCGGGGAATCCAGAATTTGGGCATTGTGAGATGATGGTGCAATTCTATCTCGAGTCATCTTCGTTTTTGTTTGTAAGCGTGTGAATTGGAATTATTTATAAAGACCGTTCGGAATCTTTATATATAATTCCGAACGGTCTTTGAAATTGTGAAGAACTCCGCGGTCCGATTTTAGTGTTAGACTGCTCATTTGAATCAGCACGGCCCCAAGTTTGTTGCAAAAGTGTCGCCGTTCGTCTCTATAACCGCCTTGATCGTGTTCTAGGCGGTCCTTATCAACAAGAGTTGTTTATTAGGCTGTGGCGGTAACAACAGTTGCCATCAATTCACGGTAAGAAGGAAACGTAGTGTAGTTACTAACATCTAGGAGAGTTATTTCTGAACGAAGAACTTAGCGAACTTTAAATATAATACCTGAGTGAGCTAAATTCTTTCCTGTTCACTGTAGGAAGTTGAAATTTGATAGGTAGACTCTCTGCGACATTAAGAGACGAGTAAAGTGATGGGGTCTTTACTGATCAGCTGAGTGAGCTAAATTCTATCCTGTTCACTGTAGGAAGTTGAAATTTGATAGGGAGACTCTCTGGGACATTAAGAGACAAGTGAAGTGATGGGGTCTTTTCTGATCAGCTGAGTGAGCTAAATTCTTTCCTGTTCACTGTAGGAAGTTGAAATTCGATAGGGAAACTCTCTGTTTATTAGGCTGCCACAGTAATTAAGAAACATTGTGTAGTTACTAACATCTAGGAGAGTTACTTCTGAACGATCTTTGAAATTATGAAGAACTTTGCGGACCGATTTCAGTGTTAGACTGCCCCGAGTGTCGCCGTTCGCATAACGCCACAAATAGGTAGGACTTATATCGTTACTAGAATGTGCTGAGTTCCTGTTAGGTACTACTGTTATACGGACTAGATTAGGGCTTTCTAAGCCCTAACAGGCCTCTAGTTATATATAAAGTCCGTTAAGTTCTTCAGTTTCAATTTCTTCGTTCAGATATAACTCTCCTAGATGTTAGTAACTACACTACGTTTCTTACTTACCGTGAATTGATGGCAACTGTTGTTACCGCCTAGAACACGATCAAGGCGGGTATAGAGACGAACGGCGACACTTTTGCAACAAACTTGGGGCCGTGCTGATTCGAATGAGCAGTCTAACACTAAAATCGGAGCGCGAAGTTCTTCACAATTTCAAAGACCGTTCGGAGTTATATATAAAGATACTCATCATTAGAAGATAGGTAAATTATTATACACCTCTTCCAATCTCACATCATCCTGAGCCTCTGGAAGTCATAATAAACGAATAAGTCAATTGCCAAGATTTTAACCACAGTAACATCAAGTGCATCTCTGTCAAATTGCATTCCATTAAGAAATTGTTGTTTAGCATCGTCACAAGCTTCCACGTAAGGCTTGAACCATGAAAATTTAGATTTCCTCGTGTCACTCCGTGTTTAGGTATACAATAGCAAGTGTTGTGGAGGTTTTCATTATTTAAGGTGTGTAAAAGAGTGGACTTAGGGGCCCGCCATAAGTATCCTCTTGTGTTATTCAACACTTGATATGTGCGGCGCTCCCGTTATTATTTTCTGTTGCAAAAGCGTCCTCCTTTTTCGGTCATGGGGCCGCGAGGGGGCAGGGCATGGATTAAGTGGCCCTTTTGTACTGCATTTTAAACAATGGGCGGTTATTCCCTCCCCGTTATGGGTGGATAGGAGGTTGGGGAAAATTCTCCGACAAGAACGAGGGTGTAGAGAGAAAGAGCAAGACAGAAAGAGAACCGCGGATTTTCGGAGACTCCCCCGAAGAGAAAAGGGAGGAGCTTTTGAAATAACTGGAAACGCTGGCTTTTCCTTAGGCCTTCTCTCAACGCAGTGTTGAAAGTGTGGTAGTAGGTAGATGGGGGAAGGAGTAAAATAATGAAACAAGGATCGAGTGTCATTTCACAGTTTCAGGGGTCCCCCATTATTCACTCAATGAAGACCGCATTGGAATATATTTCTATTTTCTAGACACCTTGGATGGTAAAAGTTCGGCTTGAATAAGTTGTTTCGGGACTCTCCAATTACAGACTCAAGTAGGAAACACATTTTTAGGCATTTAGGAAATATCTGTATGTTAGTCCTCTCCTAACTCACGTTAGCCCTGCATAGGATTTCGGTGTAGCTGACCAAGTGCCTCGGTGGTCATCCTGTGTGAAAACGCAATTCGGTTTTCTTGGTTCCGTTCAACCACCAGCATAAGAAGAAAGTCCAGTCATGCAGCATGACCCCATGAGCGAATTTTTGAAGAAATCTTCGACATTTCAGTCGCTATTGATCGTGTAGAGAAATTTTAGTTTATGATTTTGATAGACAAACATGGAATCAAATTATTAAAAATAATTAGGAGGTACTCATACTTTATTATTATTAAACTAATCTTGTAGATTTAGAGACAAATGTAGGTAAATATTCATAGATTTCGATGTCCAATGTGGTCAGTATTGAAGGCAGTTGAAATCTTAACAGTATACTATCATAACATCATCAAATCTTGACATAAAATAAAATAACATACCGACGTCATATGAAAGAAACGTATTTCCACAGCCAATCGATGATGAGGCTTTATATTACGAGTGATATAAAGTCAGTTGCATTCGAGTCTAGTATCCCACAGCAAGAAATTGACAGACAAACTGTAGTCTCTGTTTCGAACAAATATTACCGATTTTTACAACTAGCGAATATTTCGATTTTTGACTGATTTTTCAACTTTGAAATTATTGAAAACTTTATACATATTATTATGGGAAATTTTAAGCTGATTCCAAATGTACCACATATTAGTATGCTGAAAAAATTATTTCGCACAACAAATCGCAAAAAACAGGCTATTTTGAAATTTTTGACTACATTTTTGAAAATTTCAACCCGAAGATGTAATCCGATCATGCTGGCCAACGAACTTGAACTTTCGTTTTGTGTCCTTAACATTTTAAAATTTGTTTGAAGTTTCTAGCACAATTCTACGGACAGTTATCGTCTGGAATGACACATACATATATACATACATATATACATACATACATACATAAAAAAATGCGTTAAACTTCAGCATATGATTCAGAATAGCTTGAAACGGATTTCTGCATAAAAATTTTTCAAAAATTCACATTCTACAAATTTTGAGGCGAGAGCAATAGCTTAATTTTCCTCAAAAATTCGCTAAAAGGGAACAATTCGTCATGCACTATGATCTTATGGGCGAATTTTCGTAAATTATCGTACTATATTACGTTAAATTAATTGTTTTGAAAATTCAGGACTAAGTAAAAAGTTCCAAACATGCAGCAAGATAGTTTGAGCAAATTTACATAAATTATCGAATTGTATAAAGTTGAATTGTTTTGAAATTTGAACTTTTTGAGTGCAAATAAATTGTTTTCTATTAAATTCATGGCAAAAAGTATTCTAAATAATGATCTGCCATTGATAAAGAGATTTTGAATAATTACCTTTTTTACAGCAATTTCTATTGATTTTTCAATCTAATTTTAATGAAATTTAAGTACATTTTTCAGCATATTCTTGTACCTGAATTTTTGAATGTCTATTTTATAGTTATTAAACTTTATTTGAGCAATATTCTACTAAATGATATAAATATAACAAATTTTATTGGTTTTTAGCCATTTTTAGTGATTTTTGATCAAGTCTTTGAAATTTGACCAATTCAATGTGCTCAAAAATGCTGGCCAGCGAACCTATTCTTTCGTTTGGAATGCTTGATTTTTTGGCGAGAGAACCGATTCTTCTTTCTCAGTCCTAAGGAAAGTTATTTTCTGGAATGACACATACATGTACAAATATAATTAAATATATGTATAGATCCCCAGAAGATGATTTCGCGCCTAGAGGAATAGTGTACCATTAGGGTCGTTGGGGTTAACCAGGAGAAATTGAAGATCATGGTGTTTAGAAACGGTGGGACATTAGCCCAGAATGCAGGCTGATTTTATAATGGACAGGATATCGGGGTAGTGAACAATAAATTATAAGTACCTGGGTGTCCGGTTTAGTCCCAAACTTGCGCTTACTGCTCATCTTGAAGAAAAAGTGGGCGCAGATCCCGTTTTCTGCAAATATGTAGGTGTTTTATGCGATCATAAGGTCAATTCTTTGTTATGTGTCGCAAGTTTGGGGCTATTTATAAAAGTTAAGATTGTGTTGAATCTATTCTCAGGTGAATATGATTTTTTCTGTACCCAGCAATACTCATACATACCTATGTTGTTTTGGAATTGGAATTAAAGCCGCTTTTTCTGTATACCTTGAGGATGCACCTCAATTATATAGTCCATGAGCGAAAAATGTCCGAGAATCGGTTGCCGAACTTCCTGGCGAAGGCCTATTTAAGAGTCAATGTTTTCTGAGCTATAGAATGGGACGCTCTGTCAACCGATTTCGGGGTAGCTTTGGATAAAAACATTGAGGTTGACAAGAGGAATGGCAGTTTCGATGAGTTATTGGACCGGATCGCGAAAGAGAGGGATCGTAGATTTAAAAACAGAGCACTCGAAGTCGAGATCCATTTGCAATATAAGGAGCTTACATCGAGATCTTCTGTCTCTATTATGTGGAAAAAGCCCTTCTGGGTTTCCAATTGGCTTATGAAAGTGAAGTGTGATGTTTTAGCTCTTCGATTTTCGCTTTATGAAGTGGATGTCGAACGCCAAACCTGTTTGATGTGTAGCCATAGGATGACCGATGCAGCTTACCATTTTGTTGCCCAATGTCCAGCTTACACCAGTGTGAGGCACAAATGCTTAAATATGTCGGAGCAGTCCAGATGCACTTTCATGGCCTCCTTGGAAGAGGCAGACATCAGAATTGCCAGATTCTGTAGAATCGCTTGGCAGTTAAGAGTAAAGGCTATTAAGGAGCATGGCTTGTTTTCCCCGTGACGAAACACAACCGAAAGTCATTTGTTGTGTCGCTACATATAGGTACATATATTTATTGTTACATGAATGTATCAGCATTTCTCTAAAGTGTTTTAATTGTTTATTAATTTATAAAGTATCCATGAACATTTCTTAAAAATCGGTTGAAAATTGTGGAAATTAAAATTGTTACAAGGATTCGCGGACACACACAACACACACGCAGACACACACCCAGAAACTAACAGTCAGACTCAGAACAAATATTGTTCAGAATGGTCTAAAACGTAAAATGCGAGAAGAAAATTTGATTCGGAGACAAAAAATGTTTCATATTCTAAATGAGAAAACCATCCATGGAGTACCATGGATGTGTCAAATTCAAATTTCGCCATTTAGGCTTAAAAATGAGTATTGATCTCTAAAAACTATTAATCGCTAATAGTTTTCATTTGAAGAACGATTATATATTTGATAAAATAAGTTTTGAGCCCTTGCATTTTTCTGAAAGCTGGAAGCTGTAAATTGCCGTTCTACTGAAAATCACCCTGTCAGTTGAACCGAGCGTCGTAGTTACAAGGCGATTTTTGCTATATTCCACCTGTTATGATTTGCTTCCATGTTGTTGATTTTTTCTTGTCGAGGTTCTTGCCCAGAGGGAGAGTAAATGGATGAAAGTACAGAGACCCTAGTGGTTTCATCCCAGATTCTTTGGGATAATGTCTATAAATGAGTTTAAAAAAAAAAAAAAAAAAAAAAAAAAAAAAAAAAAAAAAAAAAAAAAAAAAAAAAATTACTGATACCACACACGTTTCTGAAATATCAATTTTACAATATTTTAGCCCTGAATATTTTAGGGTTGATCTAAATTGATACCGATGTTTCTGGCACATCCTCGGCCGATCTATGATTTTTGAGCTTAACTTCATAAAATTTGGTCTAGTGCGGACGGTCGGATTTTTTAATTTTTTTTTTTTTTCGATTTTTGGATTTTTCGCATCTTGAAACGTAAACCAAATGGTCGATTACAAAGGTTCATTATGAAAATAATAAACCAAAAAACCAAGCTACTCAAATAAAAATATCATTCTGTCAGTAAAATTCAATTACATGTACGTAGAAATGAGAGGTCTGTAAAGATAATGATTCGGATGAACGTTTGGCACGAATTCAAATGAGAAATTCCAACTGCTGAAAATAATTCCATGCTGCAGATAATATTATGTTTATTTTGGAACCTAAACACCACTGATACATTAAAGAATGTTCGATTTTATAGTTTCATCCGTTTTGCTATATCTCTCTCTTCCTGCCCTCCCCCACTATCTTTTGACTCCCCCCGTCTTTCGAATTGTCTAAGAATTTTTTAATTTTTTATCGACATGGAGGTGAGTCATGCAAATCAAGGCCTCCGTGATAGTGACTTCCGTGATAGCTTTAGGGTTCAGATGTGATATCGACAAGTGTTTGGCTGGAAGGTGTGAACAAGTCGTTACATATAGATTAGAAGGCTATCAGTGAAGTGTGATAAGGCATCTAAGTCGTTCGTGCCTCCATCACGACCGCTACTTGATAGAGCAAGATATCGAGTTCATTTCTGACTTCTTCGCTATAGACCCCCTTCGTTAAATTTGCATTCACCTCTCGGTTTCACCAATTTGCTAGTGATACCAAAAGTGTTATTTGGCTCAGTAGTGTACGCTAGATTTACCATACTTCAACCCTGGGAGGGAAGCGACAATATGTATAAATGTTGAGTGGGCATGACTGACGGGTGAGGAAGTTTATATTGGAGGGGTCAGATTGGCCGTGAAGTTTGAAGAAATGATCAACAAGCAATATGGTGATTTTTAGTTCTTATCTATTTTATTAATTTAAATTTATCGTAAGTCGGAAGATATCATTAATTCGAACTATTTATTTACCTTAATTTGTTGAGTTTTTAATTTATATTTGATGAAAATCCTGTAATATTTGAGGGCAGGATGAATAAACTCCCCCAATGCAGGGTGTTCACTGAAAAAGAAAAAAAGGGCCTTATTTGATTTTTGTAATGCTTTGAGGCATAGTGAGATTCGGCTTGGAAAATGGCTAAACCATAATGCTGCTACTTGGCATTGAGATCCACAAATAATTTCCGAGCAGTCTGTAGTAGGTGCAAAAATCATTCTGGTGATGAGTGTCTCCAGAAAATCTTGTCTGCTCTGGAGTAGATGAGAAGTAGGTGATGCTACGTATGCTACGTATGAACCCACCCTGTCAGGAAGCTTCGGTCAGATGGAAGGCGCCCCTTCATGTCTCTACACATATGTGTAGAAAGGTGATGTATCCAACCTCTATTGTTATGAATGACCCCTCCGTTTGTTCTAAGTTAATTAAGCAAATCTAACCCCACGCTCTGGCCCTGGTTCAGCATTGAATGTCAATTTCAGCTTAGCAGATCCTCAGCTTCTTTATTATTTCTGTCGGTGAGCACGGGTTACATGAAAGACACCCCTCTAGCCTCAACAGCTACGAGCGTTGGTACCACAGCTGCAGATTACTTAATCCTTCTACCAACACCACTCTAGCATGTATCTAGTAAATTTCACCTCTCATTATCAATAGTTTCCGAACGTACTGTGTATCACAAGAATATCAATCACCCAAACGTTTTTTCATGCCATAAAATGTAAGGAGTTTTGCACAAAAATGAGCACAAAAATAAGTTATCAAATTTAAGAAAAATTTGAAATATGAAAAATGCTAACATTTTTTCGAAAGGTCCTTCCGCTGGACTGGTTTTGATTTCGCTCGTAGGGGGATCTCATGGCAATAAGGGGCAATCAACCTAATTAAGATTTGTTTTCACCACTGTAACATGAGCAGCCATTTAAAACACATCAGCATTCCACAGCCACATTCAATGAAAGATTGATTCCACAAGAGCTCCAAGATTAATATACCTACCCATCTCGAAAAATAAGGGATAAGGAGGAGTTGAAAAGGAAATGTTAGGACGACAAAATCATTTTTTCAGGGAGCCAAAGGTACTTTTCCGTTATACCCCGGTATTCTTGAGATGCGAGCTTGCGAGCATTCAGACCGTCAAAGTATACTCATCATTTTGACCTATATGTCCAATTAATCTGTATTTTTACTAAGGGATTGACTATTTGATGTTATGTAATTTTGAGATGCGAGCTTGCGAGCATCCAGACCACCAACAGACCACCACACAGCATTCCGATCTATTTGTGCGAATTCATGTGCATTCTACTTGTGGCAATTCATGTGGAGACAATCAAACCACAACCACGTCAATTTGTTTAAACAAATCCTCACCGACATCGGCAACTTCTGAAAACACGGTAATTCTTCTTTTCCTTTTTTTTTTTTTAATAATATAATTTCTTCCCACAGCTTGAAATTGTCACCATTTCTACGTAAATATGTAATCTAAGTAAGAAGGAATGCCTAGAAACATTGGGCGGGCGTGTTGAAGGCAAATTGATTGGAGGGGGGGGGGGGGGGGGGGTACCGAACCAAAACTATTTTCCAATCAACGTGAATGAATGAATGTGGAAAAAGTCCTTATAATGACTTCAGATCACTGTTGGCTGGTTTCAGCATTAGAGCGTTGTTACTCTGAAAAACGCTGCAAATTGTTTCACAAAGGTTTATTATTTTTTCAATTGAGTTTGATCGTAAGTAGTTTTAGTAGGCTTGCGTACGTCATAAGGCCCGTCCAGACTCCTCGGCGTGTCCTATTTCGAGTTGCCACAACCTATACTTCTATAATTATATACGTATATTTATATTTCTCGATTTGAGCTCCTATCTATTCAAATAGTTATTGCCTTAATAATATCATTATCTAAGTACGTACGAAAAGTCGAGAGGATATGTTATTAAATATGCATAGGAAAAGCATTGGTATTAACACACAAATATGACCTAGAAAAAAACATATATTCATGCCTCGAAGTAACGCTGTACCCATCACAAGGTGCCGCGGCGCCTCCGCTCACTCCACCCCCCGCTCACCACCCTCACAACCCATCGTGACCCCCTGCCAAGCGTGCGTCTAACACGTCTAACACTCAAAGCCTCGAAAAAGACACTTTTCGCCCGTTTTTGGCCCATAGCATCTATGCGAGTAAAGCGATCGGGATGGTTAAACGTTAGGACCAACTAGACCGCAAATGGAGTCTATGTGCGAAAGAACGGGTTTTTTAAGTAAATTCTTAGGTCTTTTATGGCCCGGACGGCGAACGGCGGACGGCGGACGGACATTTCAAATTTGGATTCTACACACTTCGAAACGTAAAGTGACAAAGTTTGAGGGGGGGTTATAAAATTTTTTTGCTACACGATCACATAGGCTTATTATTGGAAATAATAAACCAAAAGTTAGTATGAAATATCATCATCTTATGTATTTTATGGGTTGAAAGTTTTCGTGGTTTTGTTGTGAGTTGAATAGAAATGTTGTGGATGAGTCAGTGACCATATCTTTCTAAAGATTATTTGCGTAGCAAGACTAATCGGTTTCGTTTTGAAAACTTCCGGCCGCTCCATTCTTCAAACATTTTTGAAATGAAAGCTATACTAATTATACCTACCTGCATTGATTTCTAAAGCTTCACTTTATTCTATGTATTTATTCCCTTGTTCATTGTCACTCTATCGTCATGGTATCCCCAACACTCTATCACATGTTTCTAGTTTCATCAAAGACTAGATTCATCTAGTTCATCTAATCATCCAATCTAGGCATCATCCTTGTACAAATTATGCATTCTATTTTATGGATTCTCCTCAAGCACTTGTGTTCTATTATTCTATATTGTTATTAATTATTATGCAGCTTACTCTTACAAAGCAAATACTTTACAAAAGCCTTTTAAGACACAGAATTTTCATGGTTTTGTGGTTTTCGTGATACAGGAAGTGAGGTGGAGCGCTAGAGTTTAAAAAACACAATGTTGATGCTCGGGAAAAAAACCGAAACAAAACGCACCAATTAATGGAACTTCGTGGAAGCTGTTGACGTAGTCAATGGCTTGATGGGCGATTGGCGGATAGTATTGTCAGTTTTTTGAATGGAAACAGGGAAATCTGAGTTCGGCGTCAAAGGATGTTGGATGGAGGGAGAATGGACCCTGCAAAAATGAAAATTACGAAAAAAAAAAAAAAAAGGGCTCCACGAATCCCCCACGAGAGAGCGATAAAAACTTCGTCACGGCCCGGAGTTGAAATGACCGACTGTGGATCCCGCGTTTTCATGGGAATACGGGGCGTGGCGAGATGGGGGTAGAGCACGCTGAATCCGGGTCGCTTTATCAAACAAACACGATGAGTAGCAGGGCATTGCAAACTTAGCAAGATACTTTCATCGAACATTATGTACACATTTCAACCAGACAATTGCTTTTTAGTTTTCTCAGGGATATTCGATTTTCCCTTCTAGTTCTTCCAAAATTTCAACAAACGGACGGCAAGAGAGGTGCATCAGGAACCCTATTCCAATCGGCCTTTTTGTTTATATTCATTAAGGAACCTTTGCAATCGTCTAAGGGGAAAAAAAAGTTTCAAACCCCCCTCAAAATTTGATGGTTTACCTACGTTTCAAGATGCGTAGAATCCAAAAAACTGCAAATTATTACACAAAGGTTTATTATTTTTCTATTGTATATCCCTTCTACGCTGAAGAACTGGTCTCTAATATTATTAAACGGCCTTTTATACATTAGGTATCTAAAAATATCTGCATAGATGTGGACACCTACCAAAAAGAACTTAGTTACTTAAATTGAAAATTAATTATATATACAAAAATTTCCTGCAATAATAAACCTAAGTTCATTTTAACTATAAAATAGTAACTCGGTGGATGGTAAGATTGAAAACTGAACTTTTATATTGGATGCAGATTGATACAGAATTATCTCAACAACATAATCACGTGATAGATACACTACATCATGAGTTCTCTTGTGGTATCAACAGTTTCGTTCGTACAGTCTTCCTGAAGGAGCTTCTATGGTATACCTACTTGTGGTATGGCCCTTGCACAATTTCCCCAGTCATGTCCCATTGTCCGGTCAACGGATTTTGAACCCTGACAGAGGCTTACCCTGGAATGGGAGTCGATTTTTGGCTCTCAAGTCCAATCAATTATTTTTCTTGGTTGATTACAAAGGTTCATTGCCTGTTGAACGTAATAAACAATAATAAAATTAATAAATAATAAATAAATAAAATAAAATAAATAATAAAATTAAATCAATGAAAAATCCGTCTACTCGCCCTTCAAAGCTTTTTTTCGCAACTACTGGTCCGAAGTTTATGTAAATTGGTTTATAAATCAATTTCGGGATTTAGTTGGTCCTAGAAGCTCGGCACCATTTTTGATCAACCCTACAGGGTATAATATAAAGGCTGAAATATCCAAAAATGGATAACTCGAAAACGTTCAAGGTAACAATAATGTTTTTTGGTTGCCATTGATACCAAAGAAACGAATAGGTAAAATCTTTCGGAAAGCAGTGCGTTAATCCGTTAGCTTTCCTTACGGACTTGAACGAGTAGCGACATCCATAAATTAGTGAGTTAACTGCTAAATTTCGTTAATGCCCGCTCGAAAGCTTATGTGCAAGTAGTTGTAAAATCAAAAATTAGTAAATTTAGCCTTGTAAATCCCTACGGTTGTTCCAGCTGATATAATTTCTATTGAATTCTGACTTCGATGAATCGAAGTTATATAATAACACTAGCCTACGAAGCCTTCCTATGTAAATTATTGTCGCGATACTGATATCAGAGGAAGAGGCACTAGTAAAACTGTAAATGTATTAATTGATTGCATTGATTTTCCCTCTGTGATTGCCTATATATACGTTGGCATACATATTGACTTCAAAGTCAGCTTTTCGGCCGATCATCGCGACATTGCATCACGATGGTGCGTTACACTATGGGGCCCGTGCAGCATTTCCTTCTCAATCATCCTACGGTGGTGAAACCTGACATGGAGCTCCTTTGACACAACTAGAATTACAATATATTAATTACAATTACGAGGTAGGAAGGGGCTCTGATAGATTAGGGACCCCTGTGGCTAATTTCTTTAAATAGAGTTGGTTCGAAAAGAGAATGCCTAATTACCACCAGGTCTATCGAAGACAGACTGGAACTGGGAATGTCTCCTCGACTACCTCCGCATAACCCACATCTTTCCTGACCGACTTTTGGATTTAGTAGAAAAATCGCAGTGAAATGATATTTATTAAGATCATGGGAAGAACAGCTGATTTTAGAAATCAGACGAGTGAGCGGGTTTCGGAAGACGATTGGTGAAGGCGGGGCAGTGGAGGGGCATTTTCAGCTCCAGTCTATTTTCGAAGGACGCGGTGTTAATTATACATTCTCGTTTTGGACCTACTCTACTAATCAATGCATACAGTAGAGCACCCCTCCCCCCCCCCCTGCGTTTTGTATGCAGTTGGAACCCTTCCTCTGATTCGGAAATTGAATAGCCAACATTACTCCCGAAATTGGTACGCTGATGACTCAGCAGGTGCCGGAGATCTCCACAGAATGAAGGAATGGCTGACCCTGCTCAAACAAGAGGGACCAAAATGGGGATATCACCCAGAACCACGAGAATACCACCTGATAGTCAAACCGGGTAAAGAGGAGGAGCTTCGTGAGTTGTTTCCAGATGTGCAGATTGTAGGCTCCGATGTTTATCTTGGTGGCTCCGATGTTTATTGGGTCTACTAACGAAAAAGAATATTACATCCTGAACCAATAGGCAAAGTAGGTGGTCTATATCTCCGCATTTACAGAGTGCGCACAAGAATCCCCATAGCCGGCATACGCGGTCTTCACCAAATCTCTCCAGGGAGAATAAGCGTATCTCCAGAGAGTAGTGAAAGGAGATGAAAGGCAGTACGAACCACTGCTTGATGCCATTCAGGACCAATTCGCTCCTGCTTTATTGGGATAGAAACCATAAGAAAACGAAACTTAAGCTACTCGCCCTGCCTGTTAATGCACAAAACTCATATTAAATGTGGTTATGCAAATTAGGATTTAGGAAGCACAATCAAACAAGGAGATCAAGGTGGGTTTATCTGCTTATTCATGTAAGTAGGAAGGTAGGTAGTAAATTTACAGATGATCAATGGTGACATGATAAATTAATTCAATTAAACATGGATGTTACAGTTAAGCTGGGAGGTCAAGCCATGGACGACCCAGTACAGACATCCAAGAATGCCTGGGTGGTTTCAAGGAGGTTGACTTTGTATTAGTTTTGGCCATTGTGACTCGGGTGATCAAGCATAATTCTTTTAAGCCCTAGTCGTCTGATTCCGCTCAAATCTGGTGCATAATTGGGGGGACAATGATTTAATTATTCCTTGTTAATTTCAACATGATTGCATCATTATTAGCTCCTGCGTATGGGGGAAAGTGCACTCCTAGGAAAAATGTCTAGTGTTCATCAGATTTTGATTACATTTTCTGGGAATTTGTGGGTTAGGATGTAGATTGTACCCTTCCGGTTTCATTTATCTCAAATCATTACTCCATTCTGCGCATGAGCTAACGTGAATTACTTCAAGCATGATTTTCTCGTTTTTTTAACATCTTTACAGTGAAGCGTAAAATTGCAGGGTCTTGGATCTGTTGAAGTGCGAACCCTTCTTGGAGGCACAATACGCCATGTTCTGATCCTAAATTAAGTTATATACGGGGTTTGATAATTATAGAACTCTGATCTGCGTAGAAGGGCTATCTAACACATAAATAATAAACCATTGTGTAATAATGTGCAGCGTTTTCAAAATGTAATAATTACCCTGCACAGATGTTTCCTCGAGCCAGACTGATATTTTAAGGTACAACGTTGACTAAGTTCAAGATTTTCAAAGGACATTTTAATAAAATCGTCACGTTTAAATTAATCTCTCGTTCTTCAAGACTAACTGTAATCTCGGTTTCAAGAGTTGGGACTGAAAATGATCACTACCGTTCGACACCGATTTTTTAAAGAAACGGAAAGGAGAAGGGAGGGATAAATTAGATGGCAGTAACTAATGAAGGGAACTCCTGTCTATTGTCACTTTCGCCCTTAGTAACAGGGTGACTTGTAGAAAGGACGATTTGTTCAACCCAGGGTAAATTCGACCTGACAGATTAGAATGTACTTTTCTTCCCAAAGGGCGCCTCCACCCTAAGGATAGGAGCAGAGGGGGTTTTTTCCGAAGGCGAGGCCTGAATATTAATAAGTTCGGATGCTCCTCCCCCTTCTTCGTTCTGTCCGCCCCTTTGCTCCCAGAGGTCGAGGAAAGAATGAGGGCTTTTCGTTTCGAAAAAGAAAATTTGGAAATTGCGCGGGAGCTTTTCCTTTCGAAAATGCTTTTGAGTCTGAACATTCCTCGGCCGGTTGCACACTGGCAAGAAGCGGAAAACGAAGCGTGAGAACGAATCTTTTTCCGTTAATATCTATCAATCCACCTTCATACCTCTACCCCTCCACCCTTTTCGTAACCCCTCCATCCCCTTCTGTCACCAACCACTTTTTCCGCCGAGAGAGTTGATCGATCCACAACCCCTCCTTATACTATCAAATGTTTAACTAAATGACTAACGGTAATCTTTTATACTTCCCTATCGCAAATAGATTTCCCTGCCCTACTCTGTCCTATTTCTCGATTTCCTAATATCTTTGTGCTCTGGTTTACGATGAAGTTTTATTCTTTACTTGTGAAGTCCTTTTAGCAGTTTTCAGTTTATACGTAAAAAAGCTTAAAATTATGGCAACTCCACTCGTCCTCTCTTGAGAGCTCTAGTGGGCATAAACTTTGAAGAGTTTATCAATTCAGTTCACGATAGAAAGAGCGGTGTCTTTTTCTTACGGTCATTAATTCTTATCGAAGTTGTTATCATCTGACCCTTGACTTGTTTTGGCTTTCTCAAAACATCGTTTATGGTTTGGCTGGTAGTTTAATTAAAAAATGATGTTGAAAATAGTCAATTGAATGAAGATTTGTTCTGTATTTAACTTGTTTGATTAAGTTAAACGGTTGCCCATCGCTTTGCGATGTTAATTCATAGTCCACGAAATGAAAATATTATATCGCCGTATATGTTGTTGGTTTGGGTTTACCAGATAACGAAGACCCCGCAATGGGTAAATGGGTTAGAAGAAAGATTCGAATGCTAACCCCCATACTTTTTTCCGTAGATCTCAAATATAACATTTTTGCAGATATGCGCATGCCCAAAATTAAGTATCACATGTGGCAATTGAATATGTTCAAAAACTCAGTATTTCACAATTTGCGCACTTTTAGAGCGGCATTGCGCCTGTTTTTGCGCACCCAAAAAATCGAGTGTTGGATAATTTTTCAATACAATTTCACGTGAAATTCAAATCTACAGTAAAATATGGGGGTTGCTCTTTAAAATAACAAAGTTATTGCGCACTGAGCACATTTAGCGCATGAGTAAGTACAAAAAATGGAGGGGGTTAGCATTTGAATTTTTCTTCCAACCCATTACAAAGGAAGTTAAGATGGAGGTCTCCATTATTTGGGAAACACTAACCAACATATACGGTGATATATAACTTTAATTTCCTTCAATTTATTGTCGTGAGAACTTTAATACATTTTTCTATAGTTTTCATTTAGGATATATAATTTCTGGCAGATTGCGCCTATTGTTAAAGTCAGAACCTTTTCAATAAGTGCAGCACCAGTCGGATAACTGTATTTTGGTTCACGACCTCCGACGGCATTAGCCTTTAATTCGTAGTCAGTCTTAGCTAACTTGAACGTAAAGCACAGAAAAGTATTGCAGTGCATATATATAGCAACTTTTCCCCCAATTATAAAGTGGAAGCATTTACTTTGAACTGAATTTACTTTGAACTGTAGCAGTCATTCTAACGAACATTCCAATAGTATCTTATTGAGTTCAAGGTCGTACTGTATTAGTTCGAAGACTGAGATTGATTTGGTGGGAGAAAATTACAAGGATTGGACTTATGGTTTGAGAAATATATAAATAGTTCCATGAAAAATGTGAATAATAAAATGATTGCTCCTGTGTAAAAAATGTGATAAATATCAGGACCTATGCTTCAGAAG
This sequence comes from Adelphocoris suturalis, assembly GCA_030762985.1. Taxonomy (NCBI): domain Eukaryota; kingdom Metazoa; phylum Arthropoda; class Insecta; order Hemiptera; family Miridae; genus Adelphocoris; species Adelphocoris suturalis. The sequence goes on from CM061046.1 coordinate 33,760,353, forward strand.
TAAAATATTGTAAGTTCCTAATTGTTATTACCCAATCACCACTATTTATCAGGTACCTATTTTTAAAAAACTTTATTATTTGATTGGCTTATGATAATTTACAAAAATTAGCACATATGATCATGCTGCAACTCCATCTAATAACTTTTTGTATAACTTTTAACTTTTGTATTGTAACTTTTTGTATTTTGCTCAAAAATCTCACCAAAAAAAAAAAAGCTCAGAAATAAAAATGTTTTGAATATTAAATTCAGACGATTCAGCCCGGTCTCCAAACGTATTCCACTCCTATAATAAGGTTTCAGCCCCCCCCCCCCCTCCCCTCAAAGGTATTTGAATCCGCCCCTGGCAGGCAGAGCTACGTATATTAAGCGGCTAATATGAAGAATAAGAAAATCTGTAAGAAGTTTTATGGAAAATATAATGTACAGAAATTATAGCGTATTTAATCGTATTATTATCATTAGAATAAGCCGACCTTATTCATCTACAATCTTTGTCAGAATAGCCGAAGATAAGCACACAATTAGTTGAAGGATTATTGACGATTCAGCGGATAAGGAGGCAGAAGACTGCTTACAGTTCTATAATTTTTATTCAATGTCTCAATCCACGAAGTTTTAATTATAGTGCGGGTTGAATACTAGATCGTTCCCTACGAAATTCATAGTTCTAGGATTAGTATTGCGTCTCTGTGCAGAAGCAAGCCTATAACCCTTTGTAACAAGCATAATTCCTACAGCTTTCATCCAATAATGATGTAATTCCAGGGTAATGTGAGTGTTGAGGTCGAGATGGTTCCTCATAAGTTTCATTGTTCTCGGATAAAACGTAAACTTTTCCCATACATGCATGAAACATGAACCATTAAGAAAATGCTTTTTAGGAATACAAATTACGTTTAACGTTTGTACTTTGGGGTCTTCTTGACTCATCACATGGTGAATAAAAATCTGTGTCTCAAAGAAGGACCATCACCAATGGATTCAAAGATGTCAAAATTATTAATCGGGTACTTAGGGTGTCGTCATGACTGTAAAAAGTTATAGCGTTTCAACTACCACCAAATCTCTTCAACCTTCTGACATTAGTTCAAACTTCCCCCGTTGAGCCTGATTACGAACAACTCACGCATAAATCAGAATGATAAATTCACGACCGTTAGCAAAAACCAGTTCCAAACTCCTATAACAGTTTGTGAGAAGAGAGAGGAAAAAAGAAAATTTTCAACCACCGCATGGCTGAGTAGCCCAGAGAAAATGGGGTAGCTCACAAGATGAGCGATACCCCCACCTAGTTTAAACACAGGGAGCATCTCCACGCATAAATGAGGGGAGGAAGGAGATTCTATTTCGGCGGTTCAAGGGGCCAAAGTTAACTTAAGGGAAGGCCATCAATTCAATTACATAAAGGGCGGAGGGGGCCCCTCCTGGGAAGACGGGTTTCAGCTTGATATTTATTGGGGTTGTCCAGAAGTCTTGTTGCAGGCTAAGTGGACAACGCCGGATTACCGGTAAATATTCATTATCGCGATCAATATTTCATGTTGGTTCCTACAAACCCTCCTCCTTGACTGTGGTTTTTAAGGTGTGAAAGAGGAATTTCTACCATCGTTTCAAGCTTGCTGTAGGATACGGAAAGAAAGCTAGATTATTGGCGTCATCTTGTGAAGATTTGACCAATTGAATGACGAACACCGATGTGCTTGCGTTTTCAATGGAATAGTGATTTATTATTTTCAATAGATAATCGTTGCAATCGACCAAGACAAAATAATTTGTAACCTCTGCTAAAAATTTGTGGTTTTTGAGGTGTGAAAGAGGAATTTCTACCATCGTTTTAAGCTTGCTGTAGGATACGGAAAGAAAGTTAGATTATTGGCGTCATCTTGTGAAGATTTGACCGATTGAATGACGAACACCGATGTGCTTGCGTTCTCAATGGAATAGTGATTTATTATTTTCAATAGATAATCGTTGCAATCGACCAAGACAAAATAATTTGTAACCTCTGCTAAAAATTTGTTGGTTTACAAAAAATAAGTAAATAAATTTGAAAAAAAAAGTAGACCATTTTGTATGCATTAGATCAGCGGTTCCCAACCTTTCTAGCTTGGGGGCCCAATAATATTTTTTGAAAAAATTCGAGGCCCACCCCGATTATATATATATATATATATATATATATATATATATATATATATATATATATATATGTAATGTTTCCATAGGAATTTAAGCAAATATTAAATCAAATTAAAACATACTGAACAAAAAGGAAAAAAAAACAAAACATTTTAATGAAGAACCTTTATTTATTTATAGATATATTAACAAGGCTGTTCAAACTTAATGGGATTTCTGACATTGTTTGTCCCCTACTAGTGCTGCATCAATATTGGGATCAAAACTTAACAATTTCAGACTTAAGTCACTCTCCACGTTTTACTTATTTCTATACTTATTTTTCAAATAAAGTAAAGTAGAAAACGCTCTTCACACAGATAAGTAGCTGAAAATCCCATCAATTGCGTCAGTGCAATTTTGCCAAAAAAGAATCAATGGGGTAATTTTAAAACTTGATTTCAGATCCTGATCACAAGACAGTTTAATTAAAGTAAAGAGACCTCTTCACTTGAAGATTTGTTAACTTTTTTTAAGTAATCTTCATGAAAAGGATTTCTGATCCATTGGATTTCGCCTTCAATTTGAGGGAACTATTTCTTAAAAGAAATATGAAAAGCATTAGTTTCTTACTGTGATTTCTCAGTCCAAAAATAAAAAGTTAAAACACAGAGCAAAAGAAAAGTGATGAGAGAAGTAATTGAAATAAATTTTGATAAATATATATTTAAAATTAAACTACCTGAGGTTGGAAACCAAACATGAGAGGTGATCTTTTATGGTTCAGCTGTTGTTTCATCAATTTTGACTTCGTTGGTTTCAAGGAAATCACGTAGGACAGGAAATACGTCGAAAGAATTTGTTTTTCAATTTTTTTAGCCCATTGTTGAAGTTTTATTATCATTGCCTCGATTTTTTCTTGTACAAGAAACTTATGAATATCCTTGCCCTGAAGAGTTATATTAAGAGTGTTAAGGGCACCAAAAATATCTGCCAAATACCCCATCCGCTTTAACCAGTTTTCATCAGTCTAACAAAGAACTTGCACATTGGCCATCATATGCCTTCATGAGGAAAACCCAGAGTTCATCGCGAAGTTCAAACAATTTTGATAAAATCTCTGGATAGCACCGAACTTCACAGTGAAGTAGAAGCTATTTGTGTTGACTGCCCATTTCATCACACAAAACACTGAACAGTCTTGAGTTTTTTGGCCGATTTTTACTGCACCGTTGACGATTTTTACTGCATCGTTAAGAGTTTTTTTCAGACACTCGCCCAAACCTTTAAATGCAAGAGCTTCTCAATGTATGCTGCGATGTGTCCATTTGACAAAGGGAGCTACTGCCCTAACTCTGGCGATTAACCCCCTATGAAAACTAGACATAGCTCGTGCCCACTCAGTTGTCAAACCTACACACTTTGACCAATCTAATTAACTTTCTGTTATAAAATTGTCAAGCGACTTGTAAATAAATTTAAAAATAAATTGTAAAATAATTGAATCACTAATCTTACACTATCCAAGAGAATGCCTAAATTAATATTCTTTCGCGAGGACCGATTTATTAATACCGTACTTGTTTTGCAATATTTTAATATTATTTACTGAGTTCTGGCCAGCATCCGCGGCCCAGTAGCGAGCTGCCTGCGGCCCACAAGTGGGCCGCCGCCCAGCAGTTGGGAACCGCTGCACTAGATAACCCTTCAACGCAGATCTCTGGTCTTCAATAATTTTATCAAACCTAATCTATAGTACATTATCCAAACTGAAGGGTTCGTCAGTCATAATGAAAGTACCTCGCAATTTAACGCTTGCTTTTTAGTGAGTGTTAATAAACAAAAACCTTTAAGATATAGTAATCTTCCCACTATGTAGTAGTAAGGTTGCATAGACTGTGTAGTAATATGAAACTAAAAACTTTGTTTTTTGGACACAAATTCTTTTATTACAACTGATGTATCGAATAGAAAAGAAATTGGCCTCAGATGACCTTCATATTTCGTCTTCCGTACCTCATAACATTGTTTTCAAGTTGTTCCAAAGAGGCTTTTTTTTTTCTCTCAAATTTCATTACCGTAGGTCGATTAGGAATGAAATTAGCCTCTGATATACCTCAGCTGATCAGTACCCTTCGATAACTCGTAATCAATGGTTCCTCTAGTGTCCCAAAGAAGCTCTAAATTAAATTTCAGTACCGCGAGTCATTTAGGATTGGAAATTGGCCTGAGAGGTGCTGCAGCTGATCAAAGCCCCTCCATCCCTCGTAATTGTCCCAGAGGAACTCCATTTCAGGTTTCAGCACCATATATATATTGATTAAGAAACTAATTAGGCTTTGAGTCAGAGGTGCCTCGGCAGGTTAGTGCTCCTCCGTGCACTAAAACTGAGTTTTAGATAACCCAAAGATCCTCCTTTTCAAAATTCAGCACCGTAGGTTGATTGACAATGAAATTAGTCCCATGGGTCGGTTAGGGTAACGCAACTTTGTAACCGATTGCCCAAACCTAATTTCATGGTCGTCAGGTAAAAGGCTGACTTTGTCATCATCTATGTAAACTTCTATGCACCTACAGAGAGAAATGTAATGCGATTAAGTAATAAATCTACACATCACTAGTCTCTCTGATCTAAAATATTCGAAAATTACCGTAGGCATCCACCTAATGAAAATTTATGAGATTATGATGACAAACAATTATGACAGACAACAAAGTTGTTGTTATTTAGGAAGTATTCAAGATCTCGATTTTTAGATATTTCAGCCTCTCATTCTACCCGTTAGGGTTGATCGAAATTGATGCTGAAGTGTTAGGCAAAACTATGGTCTAGTAGGTTCGGAGAAAAGCTCTGGACGGCGTCCGGTTTATGGATTTTAAAATTATTTTTATGGATTCTACGCATCTTGAAACGTAAGCCATGAAATTCTGTGATAGGTGGGAGGAGGGGGGGGGGGTGTAGTTCCGTATGTGTCCCCACTTTCAAACCAATGTAAATCTATCATTAACCTATCAAAAAATGAATTTGACGAATGTTTCGGAAACGTTCAAATCTTTTCTGTCCCATGGATTAATGATAAATTAATTTTTCTTTTGCGTATGTAAGAAATAGTGAATTGAAAAAAATCGGAGACACATACGGATCTATATGATTAGTTAAAGAGTAAATTGAGCAATGGACCCTTTTGTAGTTGCTCTCAGACTAAATAAAATTGATGCTTATATTGTGTAGGATGATACAGGTTCTTGAGTAAACATGCATCATATACCTAGCAACAGAATAGGGAACCCCGACGGAGATCGGGCTCATTCGAACTAGGCAGCAGCGGCAACTAAACCGCCTGTAGTGGGCACTTTCCAAATCTTAGGTAGGCAGGGTCTGCTCCATAGTTTTTAATAAGGGATTAACTACTTGATGTTTTGTATTTTTGAGATGCGTGCTTACGAGCATCCAGATAACTAAACTATATGCATCCTCCAAATGCATTTACACTCTAGATGGATTTAAATATAGCGTGGGGACACATACGGAACTTTTTGACTAGGCAAATAGTTCCGTATGTGTCCCAACTTTTTTTAATTCCATATTTCTCATGTACGCAAAGGAGAGAGTTAATCTTTCTTGAAAACAAGGGCAAGATGAGATTGATCCCACTCCATCCATCATCTTAAGCTTTTCTCCCAAACCCAAACTACTGGACGAAAGCTAATGAAACTTGGCGAAAAATCGCTCTTTCGGTCCTTGAACTCTCTTCGTCACCTAATCCAACTTAATAGACCGACAAAACGTAGTAGACTGGTTAGTTCTACCGTTCGGGTGAGCAAATTTGTTGTTACTACTGGGATCTCACTTAGCGAACATACGGAGCACACTGGTTGTTCTCACTTGCCAAAAATAAAATAAAATTGTGGTTAAAGAATAAAGAAGAAGAAAGAGGTGTGCCTGGGACGCAGTCTATTTATCTGTATTAATATTTATCTTTTGGAGGTACTCGGTCTCTTCAACGCATTATTCCCAGCAATTCTATTTCAAGCCAGTAGTTACCCAAATTCAATATCGACGATGAGTTTTATAACATACCAACCTCTACAAATTAGAAATACTTACCCTTTCCAAATGACCTCCAGATGCCAACCATGATAGATACGATAACTTCTTCTTACAAATCTTTTTTAGACTTCATGACTACACACACCAACCCACTAGTTTTTAACCTCGTTGACAGCCCTCCACAACCCCTAATACTTCGAAGACTAAAACGCAAAGGCCCTCAAGACGCCCTTTAGTATTGCTCCAGTGCTCTACAGTGACACATTTTCTAAATATTATGGATGATGACAGTTAATGAACTGCGACCTCAACTCAGGCCTCAAGTTAATTAGGATGTTACATTCCTCTATACTTGTATCATTGCATTGTCAAAACTGTAATGTTTCTAAAACAATAAAGTAGAAAAATAAAATTAAAAAAACGATGAATAGGGACAGAAATGGCAGCACACTCATCACTGAGACCTTGCATTACTGTCCCTTCAATCAAATCGTCCACAATTTATACTTGCCATTTTTCCAGGTGGTGGGTCGGATACTTAAATTTCAATGGTTTGGTTCTATCTTCATTCTGTCTATCTTCCCATTAAATTATTATATTTTTTGTTGATTGCAGGTGAAGTGAAGACGAGCCGCGGAATTGGTTTATCACAACAGCCAAAACGCACGGACACTGCCGATATGGTAAGTAATATGCGTAATTCAATATAACTACTGTAATATGCCATTTTATAAGAATGAAACTCTATGCACGTGTACGAGTGGGGGGATCTTCTTGGATTTCTCCAAAAGGGGGAATAAGCGATTTTAAAATTTTCTACTCCCACGCCAACCATGCGCCGGATGGCGGGAGGGGGTGGGAGCCCCTTTTAATGTGTGTTTTTTTGCCGAGCACTCGATTTTCTATCCGCTGCCACAAAAATTTGATCGAGAGCACTTCGTATGCCAGCAACGAAGTTACGTTTCTGGACCCATAGAACATGATGGTGCCGTCAAAATTGCCGAAATATGCTGTCTTCTCGGAGAAATCAGCGAAAATATGCGGGAAATGACGACAAACATGCGTTCCCCACTATGGTTTTTTCCGCCTTAGACCCACTAAATTTCGACGGTTTTTGCTCGGGTTGGTCTTAAAATGTTCGTTGAAATTCCAATTTGACCTCATTCGAGTTTCGAGGCATGAACTTGTGTTTTCCGATCGTGGTGAACGAAAACGTAGACAAAAACGTTGGTGCTCTTCCTATTCCGTCAGAAAAAAAGCGTGAGTTAAGGAAAAAGAACCCTCTGATTTTGCAATACATACCTGTGAATTGTATAATAATAAATCTCATTTGTCACCATGTTTCTTGATTTCATTTCTTTCTCTGCTACTGCAGATCACTAAAGATATATAAAAACCTGTGAAACAATCTAATTACAATTATAATAGCGATCAAATATCAGTAGTAGGTAGTGTGTCCAACGACTGGGCCATGAGTGTCCAATGATAGGGGTAAGTGACCAACGACTGGGGCTTTTTGAAAATCGAGCGACACTTTCCCACTTTCAAATTAATATTGTAAAATTTTTATTGCTCCTACGTAATTCAGTTTGTGCCCATTTTTTCCTTGGTAAATACTAAATAATTAGGGAGAGAAACCACACTTTCAAATGACACTCATGAATTATGGTGTCATCGTTTGTCTGAAGATGCTCTTAACTGTCCAACGACTGGTGACTTCACCCTAGACTGGGGAAAGGATAGCCCTTCTACGCAGATAAAATAATGGCCTATCTTTATTAAAGCTAATAAACGTTTCGTAGATCCACATAGTTTTATAAGATTCAAGTTGTTAGAAAGTAATTTCTAACGGAAAAAACGTCTACCAAGTTGGGTGGGTTGTATAAATTCGTCACATATTGTAACATAGACGTAAAGAATCAGTAGAAGAACAAAAATTTAACATTCAACTGTTCTGTTTGTACTCAAAATTTCTAAACACTAAACTTTTCATGGTTCCCATAATCTATATTAAATAGCCCCTCCACGCAGATAAGTGGCCTATCTTTATTAATTAACCTGTATTATTAACCTTTATTTATTGAATTTAATAAACTTTCCGTAGTTCCACATAGAAAACGCAGCAAATTGTAACACAAAAACTTATTATTTTCGTTTTGTCCTTTTTATAAGATTTATTTTTTTTATTTTTTTTTTTTTTAAGACTTTTTCCATTTTCTTTAAACATTTTTTTTGCCATTCCCTTGGGATTGTTTATAGAAAGGGATCTTGAGCAATTTCCAAAATTTCCACCCCCACCCGAACCATGGGCTGTAGATCTCGATGGTATGGGGACTATATCCCATCGCATCTATACATCCCACAGAGAGCAAGCGAAGCGAGCAACATCCCCTACACATTTCAAATCACCCTTAGTGATCCACCGTTTCCAATCATTATAAATTTCCCACTCAACAGTAAAGACCATCGTATCATACCGAGCGAGCAAAGCGAGCGAGAAAACTAGGCTAGTACATAATATTGCACCCAACGGCCATACTATTTGGAATGGTCTTGTTGGGCCCCACTGATCCCATTATTTAACTTCCTTACTACTAATTTTATGTACTCCCTAAAACTTTTTTGGAGACCGATACATTTCTTTGGATTTACCTTAATCATTATAGTAGGTACCTACATGAAAAGGGATCAAAAGCCATTAGGATTCATAGGTACCTAATTTATAACGATTGACACGTAGAGAAGTTCGTTTGGATAATCAATTAAATTATCTTGAAATTGTGATTGTATATATGTATGGATAAAATTGAATGATGAATAAGTACGAAATTTCAATTTTTTTTTTTTTTTTCATCAAAATAGACCGTTGTAAAGACGATGAAAAAATAATTATCACATTCTTTCCTAGTCTACCTATAGGTAGCGAAAGATAGTTTTCACTTTCGGCAGATGAACTATTTTATTGTCCCAAAATCAAAATTGTTACGCGCATTTTGCGTTTTAGACCATTCTGAACAACTTTAGTTTTGTGTTTATCAGTATGTGTGTGTGCGTGTGTGTGTGTGTGTGTGTGTGTGTGTGTGTGTGTGTGTGTGTGTGTGTGTGTGTGTGTGTGTGTGTGTGTGTGTGTGTGTGTGTGTGTGTGTGTGTGTGTGTGTGTGTGTCTGCCTGTTGTGAGTATGTAAATCTTTGTAACCAGCTAATTTTGATGAGATTTTGGTTGTGTAGTTTATTAAATAGATCATACAGTTAGTAGGTATTGCTTTTGATTTTAATATTTAGTTTACTTCTAAATAACAACAAAATTTTTATACAAAACGTCACATTTTTTGGACAGAAATTCTACTTCGTTGATACTTTCATGAAAATTAGAAACTGTGGATATGACACAGCTAAAAAAAAAAAAGAGTTTACGATGGTATTTTTGCTAATTAATTTCGAAGTGGCAGGGGTAGAAGATCGGTGCAAGTGGGTCGAGTAAAAAAGTTTTGACACCTGTCGCCGTGTTTTATCAGACCGGAAACAACAAAATGAAAATGTCTTGAAGGAAGGAAGAGGTAGAGCGTGGAAAAGTTCATACCAAACGATGGAAAAACTTTGAATATATTTTGGTTCACGAGACGATATCATACCTATCAAATGTTTTACTAATATATCAGATTCACGGAATTGTTTTTTATTATTTATTTTATGAAGATATAATTTTATGACAGCAGTCATAAGATTTCATTATCGGGTTCGTGCTCAAGTAAGTACCTAAAGATATTTCAACTGTAAACCAACATAAACACAAACTTATAGATAACTATTTTTTGCTGATCAAGATAATTCGTATATTCATATTCGTATTTTGTCAAGTACAGTGCTTAGTTTTTGCAAACTGTATCTAGATCAAATGGCTTAAACCCGCTGGTACAAGGTACATTTTAACGGCTAAAATGTAAGAGCATGGGACATGCCTTAGCCATCTGCTGGCTCTCGATGTCTGCTCAGGATAGCTCCCTTCATTTCATACGCTTTTTGTTGTCCCAGAGGAGACTCTCAAATTTTCACTAGGGGATGATGAGAAAATAATGTCTGTTCAGCTGATCTGGATGGAATCCATAATTTCATGCGTATCTTGCTGTCTCAGAGAGCCTCCTTACTAAATTTCAATTTCCAAGGGAGGTCAGAAAAGAATTTCGCTAACTCACAATAACACGATGGAGCCCTCCATTGTATTCGATCTTATTTCATAGAGGCTCCCTATCTAATTAATTCAAACTCCCAAAGGTAGACAAGAGAGAATTTAGCTCACTAAGCTATCAGAATGGAGCCAGTCATTTCATTCGTCTCATGATATTATATAGGCAGATGTTCCCTATCAAATTTAAACTTCCTTGAATAAACAGATGAGCTAAATCAACTGATCAGAATGGAGTCCCTCATTCCATTTATATAGTTTTTTCTCGTGTAAGCTCTCTATCGATTTCAACTTACTAGGATGGTTAGGAGCGTAATGTAATACATAAACTAATCACAATGGACCCCGCAATTACATTCATATCTTGATCGCCCGTATATGTTCTCCAACAAATTTAGCTAATTCAGCTAGTACTTTTCCGCTACTTTTCTGTAAATTTTCGGGGTAGTTAAAGCGCTTCGTGCAATTAGATAACCATAACTGCGAATGAAATTACTTCATTTTAATTCCGACTGTACAAGTCATAATACTTCAATTCATTACTCGATTGAGGATCAATTGGACGTCGTTATGCAATCATCAGGTAAACGTGACAATTCCAATTTGGGGATTATCGCATTCAATGTTTTCGAGTCTCAAAGTACTGCTAGATGTCTTCTTTATGTCCGATATTTCTGAAATTGGACAAGTTGTCTGTAAAAGTAAATTGTGTTGGATTCTTGTCAGAATAAACTGGAAATAATGTACCGGTACCTATATCTTTTTTGCAAACCTTACTTGCAAACATTACTGTTTAGGATATTTTATTGAAACATTTCGCGATAACCAGATATGCGGCATTCACTGTTAAAATTGACTCTAAAATTGCCACTTCAATGATATTTGATAAACAGACTATTATCAATTTCCTAAACAACTATTGTCGCTTACCCGATTTCCTAGCAAAAGATGGTGCTTATCGAGTAATTGCCGAACTTGAAATCCGATACAGTGATTTTTACTTACCTTTTTCGTGAATAGTTCGTTTAGGACGTAATAGAGAACAGTGGGGTCATTATGAGAACGATAGGTCTCAACAAGACGAATCCAAAGATACCAAAAACTCAATTTTGGACTTTTTTTTCGCTGACCTGATAGTTGCATAACCCCGTCCAATTGTGATTTGTTTGTAGTAGTTAATAACAAAAGCCCGTAACTTCTTAATGTGGAAGCAGGACGCTGTGCAGCGAGGTACAGCTTCCTAAACGCTATAGATCGAGAATTTGTATCATCTTCAAATTGTAGAATTCAGGTTTTGAATTTGATTTTGACTATTAGCGTCGTGTTAATAAGGAAATTATGTGTGGTCTGAGATTCAGGACAAAATTGGAGTACGGTCTAAATATTTAACAAAATTACTTCGCTGATCTAAATTGAAACGAATTTAATACGAATAATGGACAGCTGAATCCGCAACCAACCATGGCCAAAATGTATGAGGCATTCCAGATGGTGACCAGAAAAACCAATCATTCCAAAACAAAAGATGAGCTCGCTGGAAAGAACTTTTTGAACACAATAAATCGGACAAATTTCGAAAATTGTACAGAAACTATTACTAAAACCGCAAAAAACCATGTAATTAATTTATTTAAAAACTCGATTCATTCTAGTGATGTCGACCAATAACAAACAGACAAACTATCCAAATTTGAATGTTTCCATCATCTCAATTTCGAGTTTTTATTAAATATTTGATCTCGTTAAGGCTGAGTGGACATGATGTTAAAATTACCCAAGTTCCATAAACTTCCTATACTTTCGGGGAAATCTCCGGACGGGGTTCGGGCATGATTTTTTTTTTTCAGATTAGTTTTTTGATTTTACGTACCGTGAAACGCCAACTAATAAGTTTTGTGGGGTTTGAGGTTTTTTTTTCTTGGTCGATTTCTGAAGTTCATTATTGAATTTTATTCTCCGATCTGTTCACGTCACTGTGATTAGTAATAACCAACATTGGTTGGTCGTAATGACGTTACAAACCGATTCGTTCTCTCTGGGATATTCCGTTGTTCACAGGAAAAATGGCCTTCCTCCCCCGCTTTATAGGATAGGGCCAGGCGTCAGAGAAAGAAAGAAGGGGATTATTAAAAGCAATCATAAATTCAACCGGTGGTCGTCACCACGTTGCACTGCATTGCAGCATCCGGCCGCCTCCTTCACCCTCTACCCGGCAAAACTTCCTGGCGTTATTTTTTGTATAAACCTTCCGGCGCACTCAACTTTCATAAAATGCCTCTTTGCCGCGTCCCCAAATTTTCCTGCCGCTCGCACTCGTTTCGGAACTTTAACGTCCGCTTTTCTTTTTATTGCGGTTAGAATCCTGAAAGTTGAGGGATACGATTTCAGGGTTTGAACAAAAGGTCTAGAGGGGGACAGTTAGGGGTTAAGGTTTATATTATGTGTTCTCACGCTGCAGAACGAAGTGGGAAAGAAATAAAAGCGTCCGTTATGGGTAGAGGCGGTTTAGTGTCGTTTCATTCGAATGGCGTTGGTACAAACTTATGATGGGAAGGTTCAAGCCCTTGTAGGTCTCTCATCCATGCATTAAAAGCCACGGAGTTATCCGACTGGCTTTTATTTGCTTTTATTTATTTTTTGGTTCATTTATTCAATTCCTACATCACAAATACACAACGTACGTCATGTTTACATATTTGATGAGAGGCAGAAATCGATTTCAATTATTTACTATGATGTTTGTTACAGAAAACTGTGGCCGAACAAAATTTGTCTCTTCACATCCGCGGAGCTCTGGTGGGAAAATGTAGACAGTTAACTCCCTTTTCATTGTTTGTTCTCTTTAAATGTGGAGGGTTACCTACTAAAGTTTCAACGATAAATTTACTATAACTAACTTGTTGAACCGTGATTCGCAGTGGGTCACCTTCATTCATTCAATATAGGAAACTGGTTCTCCAAGACATTAATGATTGCCGAATGAGCGTCAGCGTTTATTCACTGCATGAATAACTACGATACTATAGGTAGAGGCATACATCACTATGATAATTTATAATAAAGATATCTGAGAAATATTTCGAAACCGTTATCTACTAAAAGATATTAAAATGTAGACAAGATAATCAACTTTGCAATTGAGAAAAGAGTAGATAAAACTCGAACCTTACTGGAGAGACCCAAGACCCATTTTGCTTCTACCTTCTGAGCTTTGTACTTGATAATTCAATTCTAGGTGATCCAGGAAGCCTCTATTTCAAATTTCAGATTTATAGGTTGAATAGTGAAGAACTTAGGTCGGATCTCACTCAGCTAATCTGGGTGGCTATAGACTTTCTGATTTGTTTCTAGACGTCGCAAGAGGCCTCCATTTCACATTTCAGGTTCATAGCGTTAACAGTAAAGAAATTAGCTCCGGAGCACACTCAGCTGGGGGAGCTTCAAACTTCACGTTTCGCTTCTAGATGACTCAAGGGTTCTCCATTTTAATTGTTAGCTTCATAGGTGGAATAGCAATGAAATTACCTCCGGAGCTCACCTAGCTGAACTAGAGAGCTTCGGACTTAACGATATCGTTTCTAGATGTTCCAAGGTGCCTCAATTTCAGATGTCAGCTTCAATGGTCGAATAGCAAAGAAATTAGCTCTGGATCTGGCTTAGCTGACCTGGGGGATCTAGACATTATGATTCGTTCCTAGACGCCCCGAGGGGCCTCCATTTCAAATGTCAGCTTCATAGATTGAATAGTACAAGGTGCGGCAGCATAACTTCCTTTTTTTAAAACTTAATAAAACGCATTGTATGAATCAGAAAATTTTTATTCGTTTTTTATAATATAGGCACATACATAAAGTTTTCTTTTAGCCAGTTTTGAAGATCAAATCAGGTAGGTGACGTCCCCCATTCTCCATACACTGAGTAAACCGATTTCTGGCGTTTGTCATGACTCCAGCCAGTATAGCAGGCGTTATGTTGGCAATTTCTTCCTGGATGTTGTTCTTCAAATCTTGTAGGGTCCTTGGACGGTTCACATAAACACGAGATTTCAAAAACCCCATAGAAAAAGTTGGACTTAGGGGACATTCGGTTTCAACAAGACGGTGCAACGGCACACACTTCAAGAGCATCGATGGCTGTTTTGAGGGAACACTTCCCAGAGCGCCTTATCTCAATTAGGGGCGATTTGGCATCTTGTGACTTTTTCCTATGGGGTTGTTTGAAATCTCGTGTTTATGTGAACCGTCCAAGGACCCTACAAGATTTGAAGAACAACATCCAGGAAGAAATTGCCAACATAACGCCTGCTATACTGGCTGGAGTCATGACAAACGCCAGAAATCGGTTTACTCAGTGTATGGAGAATGGGGGACGTCACCTACCTGATTTGATCTTCAAAACTGGCTAAAACAAAACTTTATGTATGTGCCTATATTATAAAAAACGAATAAAAGTTTTCTGATTCATACAATGCGCTTTATTAAGTTTAAAAAAAAAGGAAGTTATGCTGCCGCACCCTGTAGATAAATTAACTCACCCAGCTGATCTAGGGAGCGGCAGACTTTACGATTCGTTTCTAGATGTACCGAGAGGCCTCCACTTCAAATTTCAGCTTGATAGGTTGGATTGCAAAGAAATAAACTACTAATATTACTCAGCCGACCTGGGGGGCTCTACACTTTATGATTAGTTCCTAGACGCCCCAAGGGGCCTCCGTTCCAAATTTCAGCTTTAAAGATTGAATAGCAAAGAACTTAGCTCTGGAACTCGCTCAGCTTTTCAGGGAGGCTCTAGACCTCATGCTTTGTTCCTAATAGCCCCAAGGGGCCACCATTCCTAATTTCAGCTGCATATGTTAAAGAGCAAAGAACTTGCTCGGGAACTACCTCAGCTGATCTGAGGGTTCTAGACTTCATACTTCGTTTTCAGACGGCCCAAGGGTTCTCCATTTCAAATGACAGTTTGATTTCTGAATAGCAACAAAATTAGATCGGCCTCTACTTTAGTCTTGTTTTTTCGTGACAATATTTTGTCACATTTTTCACGTTTAGGTCCCGGCAAAACCGTATTCCACGCTATAATGTTTACAATATTTTAATGATTTGTTTACAATATGCACAAAAGAAGGGTCAAGTTGAGTTGGGCAGATATTTTCCTGATACCCGTTTCAAATAGGTTAGTGGTGTCGGGATCTCTCCATCATAAATATATTGATAAATCATCTTGCATTAAGATGCTAATAGAATCTTTACCGGATCGCCTACGAACCGCAGCCCTCCTTTTTCCCTGGGTGATGGGTTGGCCACGCATCATTGCTGATTCATCATTCGCAGTACACAATTTAGCTCCGAATATCAATTTGTGTACCCTTTACAGTGACGGTAACACCCAGAGTTTGGAATCATTAACTCTCAGTTTCAAACCATTATGTGAGGCTTAACTGGTGCCTCTAAATGTAATTTCGAAATTCAACATTTTCTGAATCACAGTTACACTACCTATACCATACTTGAAGTGGGCGGAGTAGAGGCTCGTCTGCTACTCAATTTCTCGGAAGAATGTGTGGCATACAAAGTTGACGGCCGTTGGTAAACTGCCCTTGGAAGAAATGTCTCTGACTCATCATTAGAGGAGTAAAAACTGCATAACCATTGAATATCATTAAAATCATATAATTTTATTAATGGCTAGAGAAACAAAGTCCAGGATTAACACACAAAGATCAACAGACACTAAACTAAATGTGTTCAAAAATGTATTAAACAGGGTGAACTGTTCGTAGATTCAATTGTTTGCGTATAATTTCATAAAAAATTGAGTAAAATGTCGCCAACTGCATATTTTTATCTCAACCCATTCTCGAGAAATATATATATATATATATATATATATATATATATTTTTTTTTTTTTTTTTTTTTTAAGGAAAACCAGTGTTTTTTCCTCTTAAACTTTGATTTCTCCACTTAAATTCATTTGTTGACCAAATTTTCGGAATGAACGTTGAATTTCCAATGAGCATGGTGCACTTTGATTCACGACTATGTGTATCTTGCGAGCATAACAACGCCTCAAACTTGAAAAAATTGGAAAAAAAAAAATTCGGAAGAACTTTAAAACGTTACAACTCTTCCAAACAAATTCCAGGAAACTGGCAAATCTCATGAAAACTGCTTCATTTGATACTTTTTTTCGATGGTATAGTCAATTTCACTTTGCTTTTTACTTAAGGGAAAAAAGTTTATTTTAATGTTGAAACAAGCTACAGTCATGCAGCATGATCGAATGATCGAATTTTCATTAATTATCGTACTATATTATGTTACATTGTTTTGAAATTTGAGCAATCCGAGTACAAAGAAATTTTTGACCACCAATTGTATGGCAAATAGACTCGTTCTGAATCATATTCTACGATTCAAAATAGATTTCGGATATTTAGCAAATTTTCAGTTTCTTAATAGATTTTTCAGCAAATATTAATAGAATTTGAGTATATTGTTCACCATAATTTTGCGAATAAATTTTTAATGTCTTAGTTCATCGTCAATAAACTTTTTTCGACCAAAATTCCTATAAAAATATAAATTTAACGATTTTTAGACATTTTTAGTCATTTGATTTAGTGATTAGTGATTTTTTAAACTCATTTTTCAAATTTTGTCCAATTCATATGCTCAAAAAGTGCTGGCCAACGAACTCATCCTTTCGTTTGGAAAGCTTGATTTTTTGGCGCGTTGAACGGAATTTTTATCTCAACCCTAAGGAGAGTTATCGTCTTGAATGGCATATTATGCGTTTTCAAAATGTCTCAAAACGGATTTCAATTAAGAAAATGTTCGAAAATTTTTATTTTAAAAATTTCGGAGCCATTGCAATAGCTTGATTTCTACGAAAATTCGCTAAAAGGTGTTTTTTTAAAATGAAATTTAGGGTTTTCTTGAAACATGACCGTCTATGAACCTATAAGTACGCGCTCAATTTCCACGTATTCTTTCACGCTAAATCGAATGGTGACACTCGCAGACCGAGTTTTACACTTGGAATTACAAATTTTTAGTTTCTTAGTGCCCAACTTGATGTGTTTTTTCGTGGAAAAAACTAGATAAATAAAGTGAGCATATCGGTCGGGGCGGTGTTGGAAAAATCTGGAAGTGTTTCCATTCGATTCAGCGTGAAAAAAAATACGAAGAAACCAACCTCAAACTTCATAGAGAATGAAAACCCTCGTTTCAAAAAAACCCGCAATTTCATATTAAAAAAAAAAAAAAAAACACATTTTTTAAAATATCTAAACTAAATTTTCTCCCAAAAATATCAAAGTGAATGTAAAATTGACTAGGTATACCGTTGGAAAGAGTACTAAATGAAGCAGTTTTCATGAGATTCGACAGTTTCCTGTATTTTTTGTAAAACACTTGTAATGTTTTGAAGATTTTCAAAATTTTATTTTTTGAAATTTGACTATATTGAGCTGCTTTTGTGGTCTGTAAATAGAAATTTATCTGAATCAAAGTGCACCATGCTTATAGAAAATTCAACACTAGGTAATTCCGAAAAAAAAAAAAAAAAAAAAAAAACTTGAAAACGGGTTGAGAAAAAATATGCGGTTGGCGGAATTTTACTCCATTCTTGATGTAGTTCAAAGCAAACAATTTTTTGCATCTACGAACAGTTCACCCTGTATATAAAACGCATGAAGAAATTAGAGGCCAAATATGAACGTTTTCGTTTGAGATGCTTTCAACACTTGGTTAAGTTGGAGAATAAATAAATGTAATAATTTTATACAATGAAAATTCCCTTCATCAAAACGCGCAGAATGCATACTTATTTATATTTTTAGGAAAATAATATTTTGAATGAATATCAGCAATTGGCTCTTAATTCACTACCAATTCATGACCGACATAGGTATCGTGTCTACCTCAATAAAATAAACTACAATTAGGACAAAAGAAAAATCATACAGAGAGTGAAAAAAAGCTATTCCCAGATCCCGAGGGGAATGAACGCGAAACTCGCATCTGGAGGAGACCCTGACATGCTTTCATCGGCTCATCACTAATTAGAGAACAAGCGCTCCCCGTGGTGACTCCTCGTACTAAACAACACGGTTTACGACCCAACTCCTAAACGTCTTCCACCAAATATTCATAGCGTCTCCCCAGAAAACCCTTTCCCTCGCTACTGTTCCCTCTACCACCGCCAATGCTCTCTACCTGCTGTCTCATACGGCTGTGGTGGCGGTTGGCATTTTTTATTGCGGCCATAAACTTATAGAATCCATTATATACTCGTTACCTGTCGCCCATTCCACGTTTTATTAGCTTTTCCGCCTTTCTCGACATTTCCTACCTCCCAGCGCTCGTTTTGAGCTGTCGACCTAATTTTCGGTAGCAGAGCGTTTCGGAATAAGGTCACGTTAATATCAGATCAGTAGCAACATTGGTACAGTTCATATCAACCGCATTCTTCACGGCATCACTAAATCTCAGACAGCATGAGTGTATTATTGCGTGTATTATTGCGGTACTCAGCGCACGCACTAACGTAAATTCCATCAAACATCATTTTCTTACGCACTAGTCGTCCAATATTGCTCAAGTTCGAAGGATAGTTGAGAGAAGACGATTTAAATAACCCTGATATATATCAGAATAATTGTATAACTAGTAGCTGCGTGAATTTGTATTTCTTTAAAGAGCCTAATTTCAACAGCTTTCATTTGATTTTGATATAATTTTCAGGGAATCGCCGGGTCAGGCTGTAGATTATCCATAATTAATTATTATTTTTCTCAAATAATTACTCCATTCTACGCATGCGTAGACGTAAATTACCTCAAGCTTCATTTTTCCGTTTCCTAGTTTACCGATTTCAACGTTTTACGTTACCTACATATTGATTTACAATATTTATGTAGCTGTGGAGCTATGGAACTGATTCATTCAGAAAATCGCGGTTTTCAATTATTGTGTGGGATCCATCATTCATATACACTGGATTATTTATTATCCTTTAATGCTTCCACCAAATTAATTCCTTTAGTCCCCGGTGACTCGAGGCCCCAGGTGACCCGAAACATCGATGATGAACATTAAAGTCCCCCTTCCCTATGATTTTTTGGGTGTGGTATTGACTCAAAAAGTCGGGTCCACTGATCTATTGATATTTGCGAAGAATCATCATTATATAGTGCTACCACGTTGATTTCTTGATTGTTGATGAATTTAATTTTGACCTCTCACATAGATACCTCTTTATTTTAAGTATGGTATTTGTTATGCCAATATAATTGAGAAAATTTCTTATTAACATGGCTTCCCCTCCATACCCATCCCTGAATATGGGGGTTTTAGAGTTATTTAGCCTTGTTTCTGGAAGTAAAACTATTGAAATAGTATTAGCCATGATAAACTGTTGCCACACCTCCTTTTTAGATAGAAGTGAACGAGAATTCCACTGTAAAAATTTGATAATTTCGTTGCTTCTAATTTTTAAAGTTTAAGTGTATTAAATTATTCTTATTATTAAACAATAACAATAAATTCTTAAATAATTAACACTTATTCTTAAGCTTAAAATTCTTAAATAATTATTCTTATTTATACTTAAATAAATTAAATAATAATAATTTCTTGAGAGAAACAAAAGTTGAAGAATTACGACCTATTTCTACGAGTACTTAAATGAAGATATTTTCTGTTTTTATAATAATAACCAAATGCAAAATTTGATGGCTGTATGTTGTATAAGCATGCCCAAAAAGGGGGAAAAATCAGACTCTGATTAATAATAATTAATCATATAAATAATATTTGTATATAAAATTAAATAATGTTAAGTTAAATTATTTTTATTATAAAATATTAGTAATGAATTCTTAAATTTAAAATTGTTAAATAATTATTCTTATTTATTCTTAAATTAGTAAAATAATAATAAATTCTTAATAGAGTAATTATATGAAGATATTTTCTGTTTTTATAACATTAACCAAATGTAAAATTTGATGGCTGTATGTTGTATAACCATGCCAAAATGAAGGGGGGGGGGGGGGGGGTTCACACTCTGATTCCATTTTCAGGGTTAGTGAGCATGGATGGATATAAATTAATCAGGGTAGATCACTGCTCTCCGCGGGATGACTTTCTAAGACAAAAACATAATTAGCTTTTTCTCAGTAAAGATGATAAAGTTGAGTTTTAGGTACTTCGGTATAAACTTGACAAGTTTTTTCGACCTCCTACCCAGATTGGTAAGATTGTGAATTTCAATAAATGGTTAATTTTTTATTGAAATAATTTTGAACTTATTGTTCCTAAAAGATAGGTACAATATTATTTTGAGTCCATTTTGTGAAATGATTTTTTGTTGAAAAACATGGAAATAATTTACGATAGACATAACTAAAGATGGATGGTGAAGTTTATTTTATTCTAAAGGATCCATTCACAGTCAGCTGGGAAGTAGATGATAAAATTGGGCGATAACGCTATTGTTTACAGTCCGGATAGGCGCAGATTCTCCTAATCCTACCGCTGCCTTCCCGCACTCCTCACTTAGCCATAACGTTTTAACGACGCCATTTGAAGAGAACGTTAAAGGTATGCCTCAATGCCAGATCACCATTTGAGGATCGGTGCCTTTTATGTGTTCTTATCATTACGATTTCTAACTTTCTATTGGGTTACGATGCAGTAAAGTATTTTTCTCAAGTGATCAGCCAGTAACTTTTACCACACAGTCAACGGTCAACTATAGATTTTACCTTGAGCCTGGCAATACTTGCCAAAATGTATTTCCAACAAGCCTTTTTCTGAGTCATTGTGAAAAAAATTCATTGAATGGCATTTTAAATATTCATAATCATCATCACACGCGTGGTCTCTACTAGGTATAGTGAAGGCTAAAATATAAATTATACATCTGCCCTTCAGCTTATGTGAACTGAAGTTCAAGACACAAGTAATACCTTCCCTTTTATGGGCCTTCCACTGGTTTTTAAATGAGAGTTACGTCCAACATGATGTAAGGGTTCGTTTCAAGTTTTGTATGTTTATAAATTGATTTACCTATGTCCGATTTGAAAACGTGCGACTATCGCTCAATGCCTTCCAAAGGTTTTCACCCAAACAACTCGTCCAAAGTTTATGAAACTTGATTGAAAACTCTCATAATGGTCCTAGTTTGTATTGCGTTTAACCCTGAACGGTAAAATTTAAGGTTTAAAATATTGAGGGTGGAAAAATTAGTTCTCAAAAACAATTCACATAAGAATAGTTTTAAAAAAATTGATTTATTGATTGAGTTCATGTCAAACGATAAAATGTGACCAATAGGAGTGCTGTAAGACGTTCATTCGCTCGAGCTAGACAATTAATAGGAAAAAAACTTCAACATGGAAAAAATAATAGGACATGATATTAGGCAAGAATGTAAAAGAATAATTATAGTAAAAACCCTTTTATTACCTACGACAGGGGATTTCAACCTGTTTTTGCTCACGTACTCGCCAGCGTTTCCGCATCAGCCGGCGCACCGCCGGAGAAAAACGCTGAAAATTATTACGCAAAGATTTATCAATTCTGTATTAAATAGCTCTTATACGTGGATGATTGGTCTTCAATTGTTAAGCCCCGTATGTAGGTACTATATGATCAAAACTTGCGCATCGTGATCCCAAAGGGGTTCACATGTTTTCAGCTCCAGGGCTCCACAAGTGTCCCAAAGGAGCTGTATCTAAATTTCAGCACCGCAAGTCGATTAGGAAAGAAACTAGCGTCAGAGGTTCCGAAGCTGATCGGAGTCCCTCTATACTTTGTAACTGTATTCTTGATGTCTAAAAGGAGCTACAGTTTAGTTTTCACCATCATAAGGTGATTAAGGAATAAATTAGGCCCAGAGGCCCCTCAGCTGACTAGTGTGCACTGATATTGAATTCTAGATATCACAAAGGAACTCCATTTCAGATTGCAGATGTTGATATAGGTAACTGCAGAGGGAAAAATTAAGCCATTAATTAAGACATCTACACTTTACAATTCCCCCTAATATAAGTATAACAACGTTGAAGAAGGTAGATACCTACCAACAGAAAACTTATGAGATGAAATGAAGCATCGACCAATGCTTCACTAGCCCCTTGGCACGGACGGTTAATAACATTGTTTATGCAAAGTGAGAATCGATTACATTAAACTAGCTGTGTACTCTTACTCCGCTGGTTCCGCTACCACTACTAGAGGACTAGAAGAAAAAGACGGAAGAGATAAGAAGAATCAACATATTAGAACATCATCCCTACTTGAAATGTCTTGAATTGTGTTGAATTTAGTATGTTTTATACAAATCAGTTTTAGGGTTTAATCAATCAATGGAGTCTATGTGTGTACTTCATTATCCACCTATGCCTAAATACGTTATGCCTCATCCTCCAGTCCAAATCAGATCCCCTGCGCATTAATCAGAAGAGAAACCGCATCAGCTTCATTTCCTCTGGTATTAACTCTAAAGGGGTATTTCCGCTAGTAGTAATAGTAAAATTATCATTTACGTACCATTCGGAAGAATCCGTCGTCACTAGCAAGTCGAGTATCGGGAACGAGCGCTTTCGATGTAAGACATCATCATCAGGTAGTCGAAACAGTATTAAAGTCAGTCAGTCGGTTAGTCACTTTGTCTGTCTTTGCATCGAAAGCGCTCGCCCCCGGTATTCGACTTGCAATAGTGACGATGGATTCATCCGAAAGGTACGTAAATAATAATTTTAGTTTCCTCCTGTCGGAATCCCTCCAAGCTCTCACTGGTGGGACCGACCATCTGAAGGTATCGTACCCGCCTGCGACTGAGAGACTGCTTGAATAGCGGCCATTTGCAATTCAAACCCCAGCAGCAATAATTTTTGATCGTCGTTTGTTCCAATTTTCTGCCAACGCCTCCGTAATAATAAAATAAATGTTTTGTTTTTGTAATCTGGCAAGCTCTTTCTGAATGACTGCATCGCAAGAACAAACTAGTAGGTAGGGTGAAGGATCTCTGAGGTCCTATTTTTCGTTTGTCATCTGCTCTTTTATCCGCCAAAGTGGACCACTGTCGGGACAGACACAAGGAAGAGTCAGAGTTGATTATAGAAAAACGGCAGTCTCGTTCTCTCCCAGTCCCCTTGTCTGTAGTCTGCCGTATATTATACTGCAACTAGTTCTGGAGATTCGTGATCTGCATTTCTCATGATTGGTTTAGTGGAGACTCCATTTCATTCGAGATTAGCGATACGAACCACTTCGTACCGGTTATTTGTGGCGAATGGCTGTATAATATAGAGATAATAATAAAACTTAGCGTTTATTTTTTGAGGAAGCTGATCAATTTTTTATTGAAAATTTAGTCTAATCTACATCTGATTTCTTGATTTTGAAGTTACCGTTTGTTGCTTAGGTACGCATATTACTGTTCCGTTGACGTTTTATCGACTACCTATGTGAGTGCTGAAGTCAATAAGGCTCATCTATTTATTTTATTAAATACGAAAATAAAACAGAACATTGAGCAGTAATTCGCACCGTTTTTCTCTCGTTCTTCCCTCTTTTTCAAATGTGGAAACAACTGAGCTCCATTTCGAGTTGCCTATCCTGATCGCAAGTAACCGCAGAGGACTCACAGAAGGCCCTACTTAGTATTCACAGGTGCTCCCTCTTCTGGGTATTATCCCGACGTTGTTGAGGCAACTCCGAGGCGGAGGGTTAAGGATAGTTTAGCAGATGACAAACTTCTCGGGTAATAATGGGCCTGAAGGGTTGGGCGCCTCGTATTAGTCACCAGATCTCGCTCTGAAATTCCCCTTTTCTCCGTGAAACCGTCCGCATCAGAGGTAATTCCATTCATAAATCCTTAGGATCTTTCCTTCCTTGACCACCAATCATATCCTTCGGGAGAGGGCGCCCACTACGCCGCCCGGTTTGATCGATGATCGACCTTTTCCGCCCTTCTTCGTACCTTTTTTATTTTCTCTCGTCTCTCTCTCTCTCTCTCTCTCTCTTCTCCAGCATACATCTCTTCTGCCGGCTGACATTTATTACCGCGCATCTCTGGGCTATACAAGCAGTTTCCAGCAGTATTTAGCATCAGAAATCCGCTCTATTGAAATATTTATATTGGGTACAAACAGCAATCAAATGTGTACATGGAATTCTTGAAAAGCGAAAGTCATCTTATAAGGCAGCGTTAGGCAATACACAACTCATTTATATCGTTGATTTCCAGGTAGGTACCGGAAAATGCAATAACTCGACTTGGTGACTCGGTAGTCAGTCACCTCAGGACACGTAAAAGATTCCATTAAAATTTATGAAACAAAATTTTTTAGAGCTGAATACTGGTGTGAGGGTGGAAGGATCACGGCTTCTTCCTTTTATGTATTTATTCACAACTAGTTTCACCTATCAGTAGGCCTCATCAGGTGTATAGGGGGACAGATCTATACGACGTGTATTTTGTCAGGTTTTGTTGCAGAAGTTATAATTTCAGTCTCTTAGGTATATTTCGTCCTATGGCTTGAAAGGGTCAATTTGGGGGGAAGAATATAGAAATCCTGCATGGCCAAGAGCTATCATACATATGTAGGTACTTTCTACACGATATAATTAACTGAATGTACGTAATCAATTATAATTTATGAACGTATTCGTTAGCGCATGCGCCGAGTGAAGTTTTGGTTTGGGAACAACGAAACTTATAGGGGACCATCTTCACCCTAACCCACACATACCATGAAAATTTCATAAGAACCGGTTAAATATTGTGGAAATTAGGCTTGTTACAAGGATTTACGGACATACACACACACAGATAGAGAGAGAAAGACACGGAACGAAAGTTGGTCAGAATTGTATTAAACCTTTTTTTTTATTCCATTTTTGGATTCCACGCTTCTTGAAACCAAAAAATTGTCAGGGGGTGTTAAAAAAATTTCTTTCTTCTTAGTTTTTTCTTGCTCGATTACAAAGTTTCATTATTGAAAATAATAAACCAAAAACGGACGGTTGACCTTTGGTTCTTCAATCAGATCATTTAATAATGATTCATTTTGCACATTATTAGTTCATTATGGTTACTAATAGGGATTATGAGATGCTGTGATAAAATGAGAGCACTCGAAAAAGTGGCGAACGATTTTCGTGTAATGAAAACTGAAGGAAGTTACACTTCCCTACGTGAAAACCGATAGAAAATCAATGGCAGTCGGAACGAAAAAAGGAAACGTGCTGTTAATCATTATTAAATGATAAAATTGAAAGCCATTTTGATTACATTTATCATAAAATGTTCTCTAGGTAAGAACTTTGCGATTATAAAAATATATTTACTCATCCTAATAAATAGTATGAATGTGTAAGTTGCGGGTGTAAAAACTAGTTCTAATTATTTACACAAATTTTTATAATATCTAATAATCTGCAGCCACAGCTTAGAATGTGATAACAATCGTATTCATACAGTATCAGCTTTAGGTGGATAATTTTAGTAGGTTAGTAATAACCAATGAGATATATTACGTTGACGATGGAATCTGGATGTAAATCTCTTCATTCCCTCGTTTCCATGTTTGAAAAGTGGGTCTGGTTATGAATGGAGAGTTTTATCAATTCTGCAGGGGTTCTGCTGTTTTCTGCCTTCGCCGATGTCAATTTCTCATTTAAAAGAGTTCACAAGGAGTTTTCCAAGTTGTGAAACTTCGGTACAAAATGTGAAAGTATAGTCGAGGGGGTGGATCAGAAACAAGAGTTGCCAGAGGGCGGCGGATCGGGGAAAAAAAGTCCTTGAAGTACAGTGGTTGGGGGCAGGATCAGGGGTTTTCTTGGGCGCGGAAGGGATGCTTTAGGGGGTTGTTCACAGATGGTATTGGTGTAGCAGAGATAACGGCGAAGGGGCGAGAGGGTTAGCGGGTGCGGAGGAGTACGCCTTGGCGTAGCGGGGCTTGAGGGGTCATACGTGCAGTAGCTCTGATATTGGCCTCCACTGACGCACCTCGGGGGCCCCTGCAGACCCAATATCTCCTTCATTATTGCTCTTCCGACCGCTCAGTGTGTACCGCACTGTGCGACTCCGTGAGGCGGAGTGGCCTGCAAAAGAGGGTTTGAGAACGGGAGAAGAAGGGGTTGCTGTCCGTGATGACAAAACCTCACGCCAAGGGATTGCTGTTGTGGTCCTCTAGGCGAGTTGGGAAATTGATGAAGTGATCAGTGGTAAAGACGAGGATAATTAGTTTTATTCTATGATAGAAGATCGTAGTTTTGTTTTGATTGTTCCTCTAATTTTTGAGATCCCGACAGTTTTAAAGTATTTTTAATAAATGTCAATATCTTTGACATTTCGAATTACCTGTATTCTATTGTATAACCATTAATAAAAGTCATGTAGAATTATCCTCATCTTGCTCTGACACTCTTTGATGTCGAACCTGGTTGGTACCAGGGCTGGTTGCATACTCGATAAACCCCCTTATAGAATTATTAAAACACATTGTGGTACCTAGCAGGATGCCGGAATGGTCGCAGTGCGCTATGAGTGGCATAATTGCCAAGTTGGTAGTTTACATTGCTGTAAGCGAGATGGCCCAACTCGCGTAGAGGTATTAATTGTTTACCCGCTGTTTCACTGTTCCAATGTGCAGGTCTTTTCCCTTCCCCTAGTTAATTCGTTGACAAGGGGCCAACGGAGCTCTGCAGTCTGTATGCGTTGGGGGAGGAGTACACATGTGAGTTTCCTGTACTCCAAGCAAGGAAATTCACAAACAAGGGATTATGACGTAGAAGATGAACCAGGTGGAGAACTCAATCTTTGCAAACTAGAGAAAAAGGTATGAAAGATTTCAAGTCTTGGTTAAAAATGACGAGGACAGCTATGGTGCAGGCCCAGTTGGTTAACAGGGAACACTGCGATCTTATTTGAAGAGGAAAAGTACAAAGAAGCAATGAATAAAACTAAACTCAAAGGTTAAAATAAAAAAAATGAAAATGCAAGATGTAAGACTTATATATGATGTTCTCCAGAAAGAGAAATAAACAAATCAAGTAGCTTTGTGAGACAGTTAACAGCAAAGATGAAATGAAAAACTAAGACAATATATGAATAATTGAGAAAAAGCACTGAAAACACATGTCATCATCATTCTAGGTATGACACTAGTCTCCCCTTGAGATCCAGAAGACCATCGGAGAAAAAAATAATTGAAGTCCACAGTTTGGAGAAGAGCATTAGCTTCAAGTGGTATTCGATACATACCTAGGTCGGTGCGATTGGTCGTTATAAGCAGCAAAGGAATAATTTATTTAAAAAAAAAAAAAAAAAAAAAAAAAAAAACAGCTGGATCCGGTGGTGTAGCCAGGAACGTAGGTGTTTACTCTTGAGAGAAGGGCACAATCCAACCATTGATGTCCTTTAACTAAGGTAGGTAGATTGTATTTTGCAGCTAGAGTGACAAACTGATCCTGGTCAGCCAGGAATCTGATCTTGTAACAGAGGAACCTGAAAAACGTACTTTGTAAACTCTCTAAGCGATTCTTATAGTCTTCATAAAACGGAAACCATGCATACTGTATAACAGAATGAATTAGAGATTTGAGTCACGCGTGCACCTTGTGAGGAAACCCAAACACTTCAGAGATCCAAGGTTACAAATACATTCGAAACACTTCAAAGAAACACCATTAACACATTAACAATGTATGAGGAAATAATAATTAAATTAAGCATGTGCGGAAGTTATCACAGTGCATTCGGCAGGAGTGAACTCAAGGTGACTGATGTTCACAAGTCCAAGACACATTCAAGACAATGCTGGGGAAGGAGGCGATCTGAAGATACCGGGAAAACACCTAGAGATCGTCAGGGGAAATGACAAGTTATGCGGTGATACGTCATTGATTAAAAGCTCTTATCATTAAGGTTTCTATAATCAGTTCATATCGAGCTCCGGTTCTGGGCGGACGTGTCCTCTTTGAAATCGATTACTTGAAGTGGTTACAAGGAAGGTTTTGTTTAATTTATCAGGGAACTTGCACTCTGTTTGTTGTAAATGTTGAATCGGTTCATTGTGAATCACAGTCACTTGAAGCGTTTGCATCCTCACGATTTCAGTTAAATTGGGAGGTAAGTGGGTCATTGCCACAGAGAACAAGGGTCGGAGAGGTTGTTTGGTATCCAATTCAACTTATCCTGTGTCTCGTTTTGATCACCGACACTCCACCAATCACCAATCGGAACCAGTTGCGCAAGTCGCAAAGTGGGGGGGGGGGGGGGTGTCTTTCCACAGCTTCCTACAGTGAATAATTTTACGCCGTTCACAATAGTTACACGTTATAATTGAGTACCTGATCATTGATTTCTACTATCGATTTATAACCGATTTCGTTGATGATCCAATCCATGGTGAAGCCTAGGGGAGGTCTTGAGTTTGTATTTGAAGATTTGTTGAAATCTGTAATGTTCCTACATCTGTTCAATCCAACTGCTATCATTATCCCAAAACCATATCCACCTTTCGTGCCTCCCAAGTGATCCGCCGTGACCTCACTTATTGATAGCCGCACCGTAAGGCCAAACTTCATCCGTCTAGAGCTTGCAGCAGTCGCTTGATTGTCAGTTGAACCATCAATCATCCTTCACGGACTGGATTGAGAACCGGGTGAAGATGTTGAGGCGTAAATCGTCTGAAGTTCACGCCAATTCCAAGGGTGCGGCTTGAAACCCGGGTTGATGAGATGAGTGATTTGTGATCCTTGCCGGAATTACCTCGAGAAATTAACCTCCACGCTGCAACGGATTTCTGGGATGAAACTTCAGCCTCCATTTGGTTAGTAATCAAGATGGAAGGGGGTGATCATCACCACATACGAGTGTTAACTAGAAACAGTGCACATGAGGAACATACTTGGGGTCAGAGAAAAACAGCTTTTACAAATTAGGTTAGAATGGAGCTCCGAACATGAGAAGCTCAAGGTAGAGCGCAGCACGTGAACAAGGACCCTCCCAATTCGCTTTTGTTACTTATAAGAGCAGTCGTTGTGGACACAAGTTGTTTTTGATTTTTGCCGGTTAGGGTTTGTTTGTGTGTGTCTCTTTATTGTAATTATTTATTTATTAATAATATAATTCTCATTTTCGACCAGTAAGTTGCATGAAACCATGACCAGGGTGGTCATAAATTTTAATCTTCGAACCGCTCGACATTGCCTAACTCCGAAAGCTGACAATATTGTGTTCATTATTGCCACGCTTACCCCGTAAAGGTAACGGAGCTGGGCTGAAATATAATAACTATTTGTAATTTTTTCCGACATGAACGTATTGACTTATCATTATCTACCTATTTATTTATATTTTGGTATCACTTGAATTAAATACGTATAGTTGAAAATCAACATATTTGCAAGTCTTCTGTGATTTCAATGATTCGAGTTTGTATAATAAATATAAAAGTCGTATGTTTAATAATATTCTTATCTATTATTGCGACTTTGTGAGGTGCTTGTTTCATAACCTTTGGATACCAGACTCTATTGAGGTCTATTTAATTATTGTAATTACTTAGTTTTTTTCTTAGAACAGTTGTTTACTATGTTTTAGTGATTTTTTTTCACTAACCATTGTTTTCTATCTGCCACTTCATCACTAAATATTTATGGGGCTGATCTGCCATCGGAGTAATTATTTACACCAAGTATGGGGAATGAAGAAAACGGAAGTTTATAGATAATAAACATTTTCTGTTTCCACGAAGTAAGTACAGAGTTACAATCATCAGTTAAAATTAATTAAATTTTTCAAGCATTTTAATTTCTCCTTTGATGGGAAAAACAAAAGTATTGTTATTGTTTGTTGCTGAGGGTGACCTAACCGTCGAAATCGATCTAAGATTTTTACTCTATATTTCGTTGAAATATACTAAGTTATTTATCAAATCCTGTTTTCATTATTGAAATGGGTTCCCACAACTTCGTCACGAGTGATTTAGTTCGTTTCCTAATTATGGGAACAACGATACTTAGTACTTAATTACCTAAATAAAGCGCAGAGCTGACTAAGAGCTGAATTTCAAACTTGTTTGAATCAGAAATAGGCATGCATATATGCTGAGGTCAATATTATTAACGCGCCGAACCTGATCTACATATATGGAGCCTAAGGATGTGATAGGTAATAGTTATCGCCAAGGATCATAACTATATGGTAATACTCGAAACAATAATGATGTGTACTAGCTTTAGATGGTAATTTTCGGTATTTTAATTTATGATTGTGGTTACCATCTTTGAAGAATTGTTATTGTGAGTTCAGAATCTATATTCAATACCAAATAAATACATCTCAGTAGGTAAGTAACCGTATATTTAAAGTTATAATCCTATCGATATAAATCTCAAGTCCAAGTTGTATGATAGGTATAATATTATGAAATTTAGTTTTGTACTGCGAGTGCTAAACTCAGGAGTATTTTACTGTAAGCCAACAAACACGCCATCTCATATTTATAACTTTATAAGTAAATAAAAGGGTAATTTTGCCTATACCTACTCTCACTGATGATTACTACTAAGAAAAATCAAATGGGTTAAAAAAAAGTTGCTTCGTATCAAAAACTACCTACCGATTAGCAGTCATATCTCGACTGATAAGGGACGATTTTCATGGCTCCATGGGCTGGTTGTTTCATGCTCCCTTTGGGTTTTAGGGTTACTCCGTTTCGACAAAAGTTGTAGACCGTCGAGTGCAATATGCGGGGATGACTTTATGGTGAAATTCTAGCTGAGAAGATATTAGAGTTATTTAATGTTACTCGAAGTAAGAAAAAAACATCTGCTAGATTCAGAAAAACAGATTAACAACTTTTGTTCGAGGCTTAGTTCCAATTTAGATGTAAGCATATACTTTATGATACATAACCTACAACTTGACATTTGCTCTACACTATCAAAGAACTCTTGAGCCCTGTAGCGAAAGTTAGTGAAAAAAAGTTCCATATTTCCACGAAAAATAAAGATTTACAATGTTACTCGTAAATTGATTTTGACTGTTAGGCCATCATCAGTAACACTAACTTATTGTTGTTACTTTTATTGTTAGTTACTGATGAAGGCCTAACCGTCGAAATCGATTTAACTATTTCTATTTTCTTGGATTTTAATGGACTTTGTCTCATTAACTTCCATTTTGAAATGGGTTTCCAAACTTCATCGCGAGTGATTTAGTTCGTAACACTGTAGCGTATTCTTTACCTCAAGCACCTATAATATAAGAGCATTTGTTAGGTTCTCATTGAAAATAATATTGAAATACAGTGACTAAGCCTTGAGGGAAGATAATTATGTTCCTACTGTTTCTTGTGGAAAATTACCAGTTTTCTGTGATTTACAGAAATATAATTATGACGAATGTCTCAGTATATGGATGTTGCTCACCCCTCTGGGTCATTCTTGGGTTTGTGTCCTAACTAAATAATTTTGTAATTAATGATCTGTCAGGAGGGGAGTACCGATTTAGCAACTGAAACCTCCAGAGTGGCGCTGGTGCCATGGGACCCTCTGAATCACCACTCAGCTGTCGTCCCTCATCACACATTCAAAATGTGGTTTATAATCAATAGGTCCACCACTCTCCACTGGTCTGAAAGCCGTCACTCTATTTCCACCTCGACAAAGCACATCAAGGAAAGCATCGCTCAAACCTCCTGATTTGATTAGTCTCCAGTCAAAGGGGTGACGGGGAAAAAGGCTGTTTCAAAACTGTTTCACGGCGCTAGTAGATTGAAACGATCTGAAGCAACAATTTTGATTCATTAAACCTTTTGGCGCGTGGGTTTCTTCGGAAGCTCGGATTGAGAAAGCCCCACGTTGAGTGAATCTTCAAGTCCTAATATCAAAACGATCATTAAGTACTGTAAAATGCTGGTATTTTCAATTCTAATAATTTCTAGTAAACATTCTTTGCAGTAGACGATGAAAAATAATAATAATACAATAATGAATTGAAAACTATTCTAAACAATTTGGGGTTTATTTATTTACTAGCCTAGTTTTCTCGCTCGCTCGGTATGGCTGTATATATCTGATGGTCTTTACTGTTGAGTGGGAAATGTAGAATGATTGGAAACGGTGGATCACTAAGGGTGATTTGAAATGTGTTGGGGATGATGCTTTCTTCGCTCGCTCTCTGTGGGATGCATAGATGTGATGGGATGTCAATAGTCTATCCCGAGTTCGTAGGATAACCCCCATTGAAATCCGACGTGTGTAGGGGATGTTGCTCGCTTCGCTCGCTAGGGGTAGGTTTTCTCGCTCGCTCGGTGTGGGATGTATAGAGATGCGACTGGATATAGTCCCCCTATCACCGAGACCTACAGCCCATGGTTCGGGTGGAGGTGGAAAATTTGAAAATTGCTAACAATAGACAATCTATAGACAATTCTATATACAATCCAAAGGAAATGGCAAAAAGTAATAATAAAATAAAAAATAAATAAATAAAATAAAATGAAACAAATAAATCTTATGAAAGGGACAGAACGAAAATACTTGATAAATTGCTGTGAGATAATTTGCTTCGTTTTCTATGTGAGGAAGATATACTGCCCACCCAACTTGGCAGACGTTTTTTTCCGTTAGAAATGGCTATTAAACGCGTCACCTTATGTGGAACCACGAAAAGTTTAGTTTCAAGAATATTTCAGTACTAACAAAACTGTCGGATGTTAAATGTTTGTACATATTTGTTTTCCCCGTCTATTTTTCTAAAGGTAGGCCATTATTTTATCTGCATAGAAGGGCTATCCTTTTCCCCGTCTTTCATGCGGGAGACCTTCCACGATCAAGAGGGTCGAAGACAATGTTCAAACCCATCACATATGTTGCGACGGAATAGGAGCTAGCTCGAGAATGAACGTTTTCGTCTACATTTTCGATCACCGAAATCGGACAACATAATTTCATGCCTCGAAACTCGAATAGGACCGAACTGGAACTCCAACGAACAATTGTTTAGTTAGCTTTATAATTTATTTATGCTTCATAACTCTCAGGAACGCAATTTAATTCCGTTCTAAAAATTTCTATCGCCATCCTCTTGAGAATATTCATGTTTTCTTTTCCTTCGGGAACGTTATCTATAATAATAAAATCGTAAGGTCTGTCCGTACATTGATTAGAATCATGAAATTTTGCGTTTCTTTTCTGGGTCATGCTATTTGTACCATTTTCTCAATTTTCCTCTGTCTGTCTGTCCGCATGTTTGTCCGCTTTTCACGGTTACAGGGGTCATTGGACAACTGATATGAGTGGCGGGAAATGTCTGTATCAGTCCTATGATAGACTATTTGAAATTTTTTAAATTTTAGCCAGAAGGGTTGTTTTAGGGGAGGGGGAGGGGTGGTGGAGTTAAAGCGTTTCGAACGTCACTGTACCAACTGGAGATCTGAGATGTCGAATATGTTTGGAGAATTCTAACTTAAATCACAGGCAACTTGAAAGTTTTCAAATCCAACCCATAGAAGGGGATGTTTTAGGGGAAGGGGGGGATGGGGTATCATGGACATCTGTAAATAAACTGGAGACGTGATTGTTGAAATACGTTCGGGTTACTCCAACTTGAATCGCAGACTAGGTACTTGAAATTTTCAAACTCAACCGTTAGGGTTGGTGGGGGGGGGGGATGAAATGGGGTTATCTTGGACATCACTAAATAAACTGTAGGAGATTGGTCAGAAATGTTTGAACTTATCTTACTTAAATCGCAGGCTACTTCAAGTTTTCCAATCTAACCCATAGGGGGTGTTTTGGGGGAGGGGGGCTGAAATGAGGTATTTTGAACATCACTGCATAAACTGAGGACCTGATTGATAAAATATGTTTGGATAACACTAAAAAACTAGCCTACTTTGAATTTTCCAATTCCGACCTTAGGGGTGTTTTTGGGGGAGGGGGTATGGAAAGTGGTATCTTCCATCACTGAACATATTGGGGGCCTGATTGGACGAATATATTTAGATTACTTCAACTTCAATCACAGGCTATTAAAAAATTGTCTAGCCTCAACCATAGGGAGATGTTTGTGTTAAGGAAAAGAAAAGGGAAGGGGGAGGTGGTGGTTAAATGGTTTAATTTGGTCATCACCGAACGAACTGGTATTGGATTAGTCTGAACGTTCTTTTGTGTTACCTATCAAGAATATTTTTAATCTGAAATAGGAGGGGTGTTTGTGGAGAGGGAGTGGGGGTTGATTTTAGTAGTTTGGTCCAAATAGATAATTTATAAGTAAGTACTTTTAAGTAAGTACTTTTAAGTAAGGACTTTCTTGAATCAGATTCATAGGGGTGTCCCAAAATGTGATAGGTGATGGGGGCTTGCGTATATTCAAGGCAACCTGTACAACGCACGGGTGAACCAGCTAGTGAAGAATAAAATAGTTTATGTTGTTCGTATGTATACGGTCTTCGGTCGTGTAGGTAAGTCTTTCCTTTCGGCGAAGCAACAAATCACTAACCAGACTCGCATTTTTTTTCCGACATCAACCCGGTACTGTTTATAAAAATTGTTCTTGCTGAGAGTTGACTAAAGAGTAATCAAACAAAACAAAAATTGAAACAACATTCGCAATATAACCTTGCAAAACCAATACTTATCACGGAGCTCGCAAAAAACGTGTTCGTTCGGCTCGGCTACGCCTGTTGCCCAATGTTCACTAAATTAGTATGATATACCTACTCAAGGATGGGAGTAATGGATGCCAGCGAAGTTATCAGGCTAACCCATTGCTAGGTAAATGGGCTATGTGTGTTATATGGCTGTAAAGAAGAAATCTTTGTATAATAGTTTGTAGGGTTTTTATTTGATAGTTAATCGAACCGCTGCGAATTGAGCAGAACAAAAGTCGCGTGGAGCAAAAGTGGTAGGCGAAATTGTTAAATAAAGAAGAAGGTGGGCTCCGAGTAGGCCCTTCAGCACAAAGTTATGGCCACCCAAACAGACTAATGGTTCGATAGAGGGCTGCTAGGGCGTTTCTTTGTACATTTGTCTTATTCACTTGAAAACCTTGGGCGTAGAAGGGGAGAGCACCGGCTAATCAATCTTCCTCACATTCGGCAACACTTCCGTTTCTCGTCGATGTGGTTCCTAGCGGGTTTTAGGAACGGCCATTTCAAACCCATCGCCACCTGACTCAATTTTCCTTGAGGAAAATAATTGGAGCAAATAAATTCCTCAGCAGTGAATGACTTGTGTTTTCCAGAGAGAGAGTTATCGGTTTCTCCTTTTGGGGGACGCTGATTGGTTTTCGGTTTTGTGTGCAATGAGCAGAACGTTTTTTCGAAATGTGCGTGAACTATACCATTCCTGAAACACTCTCAGATTACGTTTTCCTATCATATTCCATAATGTATAGCTATCCCGAACAAAAGGTATATTATTAGGAGGTCTCAAATTACCGATAGTAGGTACTTATTAGCAATTTTTGTGTTCACTTATTTTCCGAGCATAAGTATTTAATGATGTTTGCACCTTTATAAGAAGTAAGTTCTGTAAATTCAATCAGCATCCCTTTAACTATAATAGAAAAAAGCTATACAAGTCGGTGCTCAAGGGATTATTATTTCTGTATTAGATCACTCTATACTGCTTAAATCACTGGCCAAGCCAATAGATGATTTTTCATGGATCCTTATCCAATGATCGGTTGATTTATTGATCTATCAATCAAGTAATTATAACGTATAGATATAGGAAGCAAACTAATGAAATAAATTGAAATTCCTATCTACGATCGCAAGTTTGTCTGTACGAAATATACAAAGTTATGATAAACTTGATTTCTTGATAAGGGAATTACGAGTACATTCAAATTATATAACCTAGCTAGTCGATCGCCGTAATTTATAAGGACATTTTCATCATGTTCACCCGTGTTCTTATTCACACACGTTGTCCTTCATTTTTTATTGAAAAAGTCTATTCATGGGGAAAGCGAGTAGTTAAAAATGAAGCAACTTAGGTGGTCTCATTCGATTCATCGAGTTGATTTTTTTTCTTTTTGTTTTTATCAATAACAAACAACTACTATTCGAATTTAGTTTCGAAAGTTTTCGAGATCGATTTTTTAAATATTACCTACAACTCTTCATTTTACCATTTAGATTGTAAGGTCATTTTTTTCGTTTCTTGGGCGATTACAAAGGTTTTTTATTAGATATAATAAACCAAACTGGGTGTAACATCACGTTTTCACTTTTATTCTGATTTTTTAAATCTAATTTTAAATCCATAAAGATGATTTTCACAGAATATCTTCCTCATGAGTATAAAATCTAGGGGCTGAAATACTGATGCACACGAACCAAGAGTCTCTTGAAACTTGTAGATCTCGTGAGCAGAAATAATGTAGAAGATGGCTCTTCTGACTCTGGGCCTTTATCTGTCTGGTTACTATGCCTTCCAACCGAGTATCATTCTTGCACGAAAAAGAGGCATGTGGACGGACTCAATCGTATTCATGATAAAATGATCACTAAATCGATCACGAGACTTTTAGATGACCACCGCTTTAAATGCGCCTCTCAAGAAGCCTGATCTACATCTGGCAATCTGTCAGGCACAATGATTGGGTGACATGAGGTGACATGAGGTCCTCATGTCACACAGACTAGGGGATTACAGCCACCGTCCCTTTTTAATATCGGTTCTTGCTTACGCAGCAGGGAATTTCTCGCTGAGCCGTAAACTGCAGACCTATAATCAATTTGTGATCTAGCCGCTGCATAGAAAATCCTTAAGAGGTACCCAACTATAGTTAGAAAAGACCTCGAGCAACTGAACACCCTGTGCAAGTACTCAATACGCTGGGTCTACCGCAGCTCCGGTCAACAATGAGTCCAAGGAAACGAGTGAGATTGGAGAAAGGTATTGTAATTCCACCAATTGTGAGTGGATACTCATCATGCGCTTTACTCTTTCTCCAAAAATGGTAAAAGGTAGTTTTTGCAGGTGAAAAACTGAAATTGGATAGATGGTATCAATAGCACGTTTCTATATGTCACACATTCCCCAGATCATCGCCTCGGTAAGGAACGAACCTCATCTTGGATGTTATCAGCGAGACCATTTGTAGCGACCATAAAGACTGAACGTGAAAGTTGGAGAAGACATTCCCAAGGCGCACACTGAATTTTCAGAGGAAGCACTCCCTACTGCTGCAGCCTTTCCAAGATGTTATACCCTTCAGTCGCTTGGGCGTAGTCAATCACTAATGATTATGCACAATCTGCTGGGAGAAATTTCCTCATGGTAACTCTTCCACCCTGGATGAAACATTCCAGACTCCAAACTCATAGAAATATTACCTCTAGTTCCGTTTGAAGTGCACCACCGTCTCACCATGAACCAATGTCTGGAATGCGTGTTGGCCTACGTTTAAGGGTTGGGGTCAAGGGCAATAAATCCCCACATACCTTCAGATGCTGTACTCCAAGGCAATCCAGAGATATGTTAAATACTTACCCTTATTCACCGATGTCTCAAAGACACTTGATTGGTGAAAAAACCCCATTTCCAAGTCTCTAGATGCTTACCACTTGTTGCATCTGTGATCAAGGCAGAGCTGTGGTCATTGACACTGGCTGTTTTACTTTGCCAGTTGCTTTGAGTTGGGAATTATGCGATCTGCAGCGACTCATAATTGAACCATTGAGGTGATTAGGGACACATATTCTGATGGTCTCCTAATACAAAGCCTACGTGTCTCACTGCATCAAGCCTCAACATTGGGCACAACTATAACTTGTTTTTGGGTGCAATGAGTGTGGTAATGCTCTTGCAAGGAGAGCTATTGCTGATAAATCCATCGAAATGTTGCCTATTCATGTTGCATGTAGGAGATCTGATCCTCAATGCGCAGAAAATTCTATCAGAAAAGAGCAATGACAGGGTGAGGCTACTGGTGTACGTGGTGCCCTTCAGGACCTGCTCCCAGTTGGACCTTTTGTAAACTAATTTCCAAGGAAGGACCAAACAGTAGTCAATCAGGTTGCCACTGGCCGTCTTATCGACGGACACCTGCTTAGTTAGAAGCTCGTGATTTGGTGTGTGCAAAGTGTGGGGTGATCTGTCCATCCGCCACTTTCAGTAGAACAGCTCAGCCCTAATGAACCTCTAGGTCCAGCTCAGATCCCTTATTTTTTTTTATAGTGGGTCGATTTTCTATCTGGACAAGACAAAGTCCAGTCCCTGCTATAGTACCTGAGACAGCCAGTGGCTTTACTATTAACTGAGATATCTGTGGTATATTTTTATGTACATCTAGTCATAATGTAATACCACTTTTCTGATTGTATTCTACCTACGTTGTTAGTGAAATGTAGTTGGATTTTTAGGGGGGGGGTGTTATCCGCCTTAAGAATTAAACAGTGCTCATTGCTGTACCCCTTGTGGCAGAGTGCAGCGATGCCTTTCTCTGCGGAATATTGTTATCGTTTTTTCCCCTCCGATCTTCCAGTGGAGTCCTTGATGATAATACTTGGTTGATGTCCTTGGTTTTGTAACAGTGGGTCACATGGCTCCCCTTAGAATCGTGTCCGTTGCAGTGACCCTTTCAACAGCTTGTCCATTACCGTTAATGACCCTACTGGTTGAGGAGCAGTTTAAATCATTAGATAAAAAAATAAAATAAAAACAAATACAGCCACTGCCATGGGGATATTTGCGCTAGACGCCCCAGCGCGGGATGTCGGAATGACTCACTTGACTGAGCGGATATTGGATGGAAATGTCGACAAAATAACCTACTTATCTACTTACACATGTCTTATGTGATTCAGAATAATGGGGATACATAACTTTATGACGAGAGTGATGGGAGGAGCGAGTTGAAGTAAACCATTGCTTTGGAGCATAATCTTATAAATGGATCATTCGTGCAAAACGAATGTTGATCGAAAATTCATAATAAATCCATTAATAGGCGCAATGCTCAGTTACGGCAACCGTTCTAAAAAGCTGTCCTTTGATTTTTTTTCCACTTTGAAAATGCGATAATTTGAGAACTTCCATTTGATGAAATGTGCATCTCAACCAATCAAATCCAACCCTCTCCCAATTAATTCAATCCTCTCCCAATTGTCCCAACT
This sequence comes from Adelphocoris suturalis, assembly GCA_030762985.1. NCBI lineage: Eukaryota > Metazoa > Arthropoda > Insecta > Hemiptera > Miridae > Adelphocoris > Adelphocoris suturalis. The sequence goes on from CM061046.1 coordinate 33,799,873, forward strand.
TACGGGATTTCCGTTCCCTCCATAGCCACTCTATATTCATCACTATCCCACCTAATGCTTCTGAGATGAGCATCTACTTAGTGGTCATTAGTGCTTGGAAGGATCTCTTTTGAAGTATTGATGCAATCAGGTTCTCTTTTAAAAAGAAGCACAATTTTATTAGAGGGAACAAGGGAGATAGAGAGTGCCCCCAGGAGTGTGTGTAAAACTTGTTTAAAGGGAGAAAAGGCTTGTCAGGACGGTGTCGTCTAAAGGCGGCGAGAGGAGCGCGTTGAAAGGGGGAGGGGGGACTTTTGGTCAGCGACAGAACAACCTCCTTCGCCCTGCAGGGTGACCCCCTTAGCTTTTTCCCACGCTTTTTTCCTTTTTCTCGCAGTCTTGCATAGTACAAGGCTCCTTTGAAAAGGGCTGCCCTCTACCGACCCTTTGACGCCCGGACCCCGCCCTTGTTTCTCCTTCAACTCTTTTTTTCCCAGTCATTTTGAAGTAATTCTCATTCTCTCACCTATAACCCCTCACCACAGCTTTCCTTATCGCTCCTCAAAATCCCATCTCTTCTACGTTTGTTTCAATTTCTCCTAGTCGAAAACTGAAACGACTGTCACAGGAGTTACACACATAGCTTCCTCGTTTTTCAACATGAATACATAGATCACTGGAATGTTTTGAATAATAATAAATGATTTCATAACGGTTTCTTAAGCTGTAGTAAAATAGTAAAGATAAAAATTGGTAACTTGCTCTTATTCCCAATTTCTGAGATCGGAACGACAACAGAACTGTACGATTCAGAAAACTAACCTCCAAACACCATCCTTCATACACAATGAGACAATCTTCGAAGACTTCAACTTTGATTCTCCAATGAAATGCTTGGAAAAGTGCGCAGTTCTTTTGCACATCCTATATTTCCTACCCGAACCGTGGCGTCATAGATAGTCATTGAAATTATCATGAAATTTCATTATATGTTATTCTCATTGATTTTTGTCGTAGTAGCTCGTTACAAGGATTCGCGGACACACGGACTGACAGACAGAGACGTGAAAATTATGATGTAGCAAAAATTGCCTTGTATATGTAGCAATTATATTCCATAATTGCTGTTGTTAACGTTTTATTACTCTCTCGAAAGCGAAAATTGCTTTATACGTAGCAATTACGAGTATATTCCATGATGGGATTTTCCAAGTGAATTTATTTCTCAAAATTTCCATTCCTAACTTGTTGACACTATGAAAATGAAAATGCTCTATGTAAATTCACTAAATCATAGTGATTCTTTCGACTCTGTGGTTTGCCTGTTGGGCCATACTAAGAAGCGCACGCGACGTAGCTACTGTTCAATTGAGGAGCACTAACTATTAAGAGGATCCTATGATCGAACCGGAATCCAGTCTTGATTGAATCCTCTTACTGTAACAAGGCACTGTGTAAAAAGTAGAGGAGGAAGAGGATTATTGTTCATCATAATAATGATAAATCTAGCGGCCAACCTCCTTCGGAGTCTTTTGAAACGACTGATGAGCCCTCTTTGTCGCGAAATATCGTTTATTAGGAGACAATATCGTTCATTTGCCAGAGAACATTGATTTACCGACATTCTCCGATGTCAAAATAACGAACTCTGTTGTTATTCCTTCTCATTATTATTATTCTTTTTTTAGGTTAGTAGCAGCAAAGACCGTTGTTTTATATACAACTGCTTCTATTTCTCTACTTGTCTTATATGAACCCCAATTTTACTTGACGGCTCGAAGAACTCATTTTCTCACTTACGAAATCGACTAACCCATACCGGCCCGTTGTAACCGAAAAAAAGAAAGTAATCTATGCGTCGATGTTTCTCTTTTTACTTATGACCCAGCCTAGCCACCCATGGGCGTGGCATCTATAAGCTATGTTGAAATGTGTTCTGAGAAGATTCTCTTCTTGCTTGAGTCTTTGGAACCATTGAAGGGTGTGAGTCCGGATGGTGTACTACCATGTCTTCTGAGATGCTGTAGTAATTCGCTTGTACCTTGACCATTATTTTTAATATATCACTTTCGGCAGGAAGTTTTCCAACAAGACGAAAGGAGTTGCTATGTTTGTGAATAGTTGTAATAAAGAAGACTTTTGGATTGAACTAAAGAGAAATAGGTACAATTTTCAAAATTCCCGAATCGCATTAGAAATTCATTGTTGTGTGACTTACTCCACTGTTTATTAAACCATATGGTGCCTGAGCAACATGCTCAGCTCACGATAGGCAGATCAACAGGTACCAATTTGATGGAGCTCTCTGACTATATTTTTCGGTGCAGCCAGTAATATGATGCAATTCGTCGTTTGCAAAAGCCCTCGATCGGGTATCACACAAACATATCCTCTCCGTCTTCTCTCTAGGTTCTCATGGTGCATCATGCCTGAATTGAAAGCTACGTTACTGAGAGAATTCTTCATTTTACTTCGTGTTCATTATATCATTCTTTTTCGGATGTTATACAGGGTTTCCATATTGATTCTTTGTTGTTTTTAGCTTTAATTGATGGAGTAGTTTCCCTGGCTTCATCTGATAATGTCAAGATTCTAAATTCACCTGACAATTTTAAAGTATTTTCTCGAGTCTCTACCTCTTCTGAATGTCATCTGCTCCAGCGAATCATTGATTCTATCATGGCTGGTACTTCTCTAACCATCTCAAATCCTCTAACCAAACCCGAATAAATTTACTGTGGTCTCTAACCATCGTTCATAAAATCCTATAGCGTTTTCTTATCTAATGGATGGTTTTTCTCTGGCACGACTGGTATGCACTCAAGATTTGATGTTGGTAGGTACTTTCATTCAGCGAACACGTGTAGTCACGCTACAACCACGTTTTGAACCAGAATTCACCTTCACATAATAATTGCATTTCTCTTGCAGTCTTCCATTCTAACTGAAAAACCAAAAATTATTTTTCTTGTTTATTATTTACTAGCCGCTCCGGCTCGCTACGCTCGCCTCCACGTCCAGCCGGGGGGCAAGCCCCCCGGACCCCCCATTAAGTTGCTCGCTTCGCTCGCAACGTGTGGCGTGTAGCGAATATTGCTCGCTTCGCTCGCAAAGTCTGGCATGTAGGATATGTTGCTCGCTTCGCTCGCAAAGTCTGGCATGTAGAAAATGTTGCTCGCTTCGCTCGCAAAGTATGGCATTTAGGGGATGTTGCTCGGTTCGCTGAGTAAACGGTAGATCTCTATGGGTAGGTTTAACTTCTGTAGGGGATGCTGCTCGCTTCGCTCACTTGAGGAAGTTATACTGCCCCCGGACCCCCCATTAAATTGCTCGCTTCGCTCGCAAAATGTGGCATGTAGGGAATTTTACTCGCTTTGCTCGCAAACGGTAGATCCCTAAGGGTAGGTTTAACTTCTGTAGGGGATGCTGCTCGCTACGCTCGCTTGAGGAAGTTATACTGCCCACCCAACTTGGCAGACGTTTTTTTCTGTTGGGGAATTCTTACTAACAAATTAAATCTTATAAAACTACGTGGAACCACGAAAAGTTTATTAGGGGATGTTGCTCGCTTCGCTCGCAAGGTATACCTGTATATGTGTAGGACAAAGTCCGTATTTATTCTGTATTGGATGCTGCTCGCTTCGCTCGCTTGAAGAAGTTATACTGCCCACCCAACTTGGCAGACGTTTTTTTCTGTTGGAAATTCTTACAAACAAATTAATTCTTATAAAACTACGTGGAACCACGAAAAGTTTATTAGGGAATGTTGTACTACCCACCCAACTTGGCAGACGTTTTTTTCAGTTGGGAATTCTTACAAACAAATTAAATCTTATAAAACTACGTGGAACCACGAAAAGTTTATTCGGGAATGTTGCTCGCTTCGCTCGCAAGGTAAACCAATATATGTGTAGAACAAAGTCCGTATTTATTATTTGAAATGGCTCTCGCTTCGCTCGCAAGGTATTGCGTAGAAGTGCAAATGGGAACCCCCCTGTGAGGGTCCCTTCAGGTAAGCAACGTTGTGTAACGGCGGCCCGTGGTCGATTAATTTCTGATGTTAAACGCTTCCCTCGCAATTCCGCTCGCGATTTGACCGACTTAACGTCACTTTTTTCGATATCCGATTTCGGATTCAGATTCGGCGGACCCAAAGCTGTATTTCGCCCGCGAAAACCGTTCCGAAAAACGTACCTTTATGGGGTATATTTTAATCGGAAAAAACCAAGTTTTTCGGCGGACTTTTCGAGAAAACGGGTCCGTACTCTCGCATTTTTTTAACGCATTTCCCGATACTTTTTTCGCGATCCGATCGCGCCGTCGTCTTCCTCGTAGGAAAACCTACGAAACCCGTATTTTTCCGGAATTGTCAACGGCCGTTTAGAGGGGTAGGGGAAGCGGGGAAGTGGAAAAAGCGCACATTAATTATTACTTCGACCCCCCTCCCGGCCCACTCAGCCCTACGGAGTTTCATTCTTATTAATAACTAGCCGCTCCGGCTCGCTACGCTCGCCTCCACGTCCAGCCGGGGGCAAGCCCCCCGGACCCCCCATTCAATTGCTCGCTTCGCTCGCAAAGTGTGGCATGTAGGGAATATTGCTCGCTTCGCTCGCAAAGGTGGCATGTAGGGAATGTTGCTCGCTTCGCTCGCAAACGATAGATCCTAAGGCTCGCAAACGGTAGGTTTTTAACTTCTGTAGGGGATGCTGCTCGCTTCGCTCGCTTGAGGAAGTTATACTGCCCACCCAACTTGGCAGACGTTTTTTTCTGTTGGAAATTCTTACACACAAATTAAATCTTATGAAACTACGTGGAACCACAAAAAGTTTATTCGGGGATGTTGCTCGCTTCGCTCGTATGGTATTGCTGTATACTTTGGCAGACGTTTTTTTTTCAAAAAATCCGAATTTATAAAACTACTGTTGATTCATGTTGCTCTCGCTTCGCTCGCAAGGTATACCTGTATACCCTTCAAGACGTAAATGTGCTTCGCCACCCGTTTTCGTCAGGTGCAAGCCCCGCCTCATCGAACCCTTGACTTCGTAGAGCCTTCTCGCGAACACGGCAAAATTAATTTCTGATGTTAAACGCTTCTTCTTACTTCCGCTCGCAATTTGACCTACTTTCCGTCACTTTTTTCGGTATCCGACTTCGGATTCAGATTCGGCGGGATCAAAGCTGTATTTCGCCCGCGAAAACCGTTCCGAAAAACGTACCTTTATGGGGTATATTTTAATCGGAAAAAACCAAGTTTTTCGGCGGACTTTTCGAGAAAACGGGTCCGTACTCTCGCATTTTAGGATTGTACGCATTTCCCGATACTTTTTTCGCGATCCGATCGCGCCGTCGCTCTTCCTCGTAGGAAAACCTACGAAACCCGTATTTTTCCGGAATTGTCAACGGCCGTTTAGAGGGGTAGGGGAAGCGGGGAAGTCCAAAAAGCGCACATTAATTATTACTTCGACCCCCCTCCCGCCCTACGGCCCATGGTTCACATCCGACACATTTGGCATTCCCACACAATTCACATACACCTCCACATCGTCCTGATCAAGAACATCCGCTCCGTCCTCTGGTTCCTTGGCATGTGTTACACGTGACAAAGCATCTGGTACATGAAAATCTTTTCCTGCCACATGCTCCATTTTGAATCTGAATGGAAGAAGTCTCATTCTGAAACGTTGAAGCCTAGGCGTGAGTTCATCTAATGGTTTTCCTCCCAGAAGCGTTAATAGAGGTCTGTGATCTGTCAGAATTTCAAATCGGTCACATCCAATCAAAAAGTCTCTAAATCTCTCACATGCCCAAGTGATTCCTAACGCCTCCCTTTCAATGTTTGAATATCTCTTCTCGCATTTCGTCAAGCTCCGAGATGCAAACTGTACCGGTTTCCACTGTTTATCCGAGTCTTGTTGTTCTAGTACAGCCCCTATCCCCGTGCCACTTGCATCAGCTGCAACTCTCGTTGGTTTATCCATACTAAAAAAACTCAAAATAGGTGGCCTTATTATGCTCTGTTTCATCTTCTCAAATGATTTATTGTGGTTTTCGTCCCAGTACCATGCACTTTCTTTCTTCAACAACTCTCTGATTGGTTCTGAATCATTTGCTAAGGCCGGAAAAAATTTGGTATAATAATTACACATTCCCAAAAATCGTCTGACATCACTAATATTTTTTGGTGTAGGGAATTTCACGACAGCTTCAATTTTTTCCGCATCTGGCTGAACCCCCTTTTCAGACACCTTATGCCCTAAAAATTTTATTTCAGGCATCCCAAACGAACACTTCTCCTTATTGAGTGTCACCCCATTTTCTTGCATCCGTTCCAGTAATTTTTGTAACCGCTGGTCGTGTTCCTCCTTTGTTGTGCCGTACACTAGAGAGTCGTCTAACAGAGTAATTACCCCTTCAATTCCTTCCACTATGTTTGACATAGCTCGATGATATATTTCTGGCGCGCTTGATATACCCATTGGAAGTCTGTTAAACATGTATCTTCCGAATGGCGTTATAAATGATGTCAACTTCCTTGACTCCTCATGAAGCTCTAACTGAAAATATCCATTTCGACAATCTATCTTTGAAAACCATTTAGCATTCTTAACCTGGTTCAGAAGCTCGTCAACTACTGGGATCATTAGGCGCTCTCGCTTCACTGCTTGATTCAACTGAGCGTAGTCCACACAAATTCTCACATCTCCATTTGGCTTTGGTACCACTACCATTCCTGCTACCCAATCCGTCGGGGCCTCAACTTTACTTATTATACCCTGCTGTTCCAGTTTTCTGAGCTCTTCCTTGGTCTTATCCCTCAGCCTCAGAGGAATTCGTCTAGGAGTTTTGATAGCAAACGGTTTGGCCCCTTGTTCAATTTCAATCTTGTATCTCCTCACCTTCATCTTCCCTATACCGTCAAACAATCTAGGATATTTCTGAGGAATTGACTCGTACTCTAAACATCTAACCCATTTTATCAAACCCAATGCTTCAATTGCCGGTCTTCCTAATAGTGGAAATTGCTCATCTTTCAATACATATATTTCTTCTGTGGCTTGCTGATCCTTCCATCTTATGGTTGCCTGAAATTTCCCTAACAATTGGAGTGGATGCTTCCCTGGCCCAAATAATTTTAGCGCTGTTGTTTTCAAAGGAAAATCCTTCTGAAATACTTTTTTGTACAAAGACCCTGAAATTATTGTAACATCTGCTCCTGTATCGATTTTAAATCCTACGACATGTCTACCTACCTTAATTTCGAGGTCCCATTTTTCTTTTCCGGTTGTTGACGAGTTGATAGTCTGCAAATGATACGGGACATTTATAGCATGGGATTAGAAAATTTTAAATTCGCTTATACACCCTATCGGAAAATCCCAAAAAGACCTTTATGGGGTATATTTTAATCCCCACTCGTAGACTCCCCCCACTCAGCCGTTTGGCCGTGCATAGACACGACAGACAGACAGACAAACGGAGTTTCATTCATATTAATAGTATAGATAGAGATAGAGATTTTCATTATCATATTTGAACATTCTATTACCATTACCATCTTCTTTTATCTTTTGATCTTGTTGTTTTTCTTATTTGTTGGCTTCACCGATTTTTCCGGTTGCTAGTTAATCTTCTTAGTGCCTTGTTTCATGTAACTTGATCCATGTATCTATATTCTATTTAGTAGAGGCATTCTCGTCAATTCAATCATTGTTAATAAGGCATAAATCATTCATTTCATGTTATAGTATAATTTTCCTAGTTGTAAATGTAATTGTTAAATTTGAGAAGAGGTGAACACTACTTATTTATATAAACTCTACTTCTATCTTCGATTCTTCGTTTCCGGGGATTACGGCAGCCTTGGTTTCATGGAGCCATTTTTGGAGGAGAAGGATTTCCGTTACTTCTATCTTAACTTCTATCTGTTCATCATCTATCAACTATAAACTCCTTTCTACAATCTTTTCTGTCAACTCGCGCTCTCATTTTCATCTCGACCATTTCTATTTCTTCATTATATCAAGTGCACACAACATTACAATTCATTACTACCGTCGGCTAGATGATTCGTGAGTGCTGTATTTAGCATCTTTCTTTTGCCTTATTACTGCAAGTGTTCAGCCATTTTTTTAACCACCTGCCGGCCGGCGACCTCATTGTGGATTCAATTGAATTCACCTAAGGTATTGTGGCACTTACTTAAATGTCTTCCAACTGAAAGAAATTGTGGTACCAGGAGTAAGAACTCCCAACCACTGGATGAATTCAAGTGTACCTATAGTTTCACATTTTTGGGTGAGTGGATTACCGTGTATCTATGATGCCATGTATCTATGTATCAATCTTGCTACATCTTGAAATCCTTTTCAATACACCTTTGGACAGTCAGGATCATCATTTCAACGTACAAAGTAAGTGGAATAAGTACACTTTCAATGTCCAACCATAGGTGCCTACCTACCTTGCTTATCATCTGGTCACCGTTCTGCGAGGTACATAGGAACCGTAGTGTTCTGCGAAAGTTTATTAGATATCTTACAAGCTACATGTGGGTTATTCAACACTTTCTGCCACTTTCAACACCTAAGAAATTCCCAGATTGGACGACCAGCAATTGTGGCCGATGTGGATTTTCTTTTATAAATTGGCCGGCAGTAGCCTATTGTGTTCCTCTTTCCTGTCCCAAGTAAATTTAAATATCTCAACCAACACAGCACTTTGTCCCTTTACGCCATACAATTATCAAGAGCTTTATCTTGTCTACTGTGTGCCTGCATGGTTTATGCGTTTCTTCAGAATACCGATTTTGATTTCTTTGTAGACTGTGATTTCAATTGAAAATCAGGTTAAAAAAAGGGGGAAAAAACTGTTTTCCGTCTTCTGTGTTTGAATCTAGTATTGAATTATTTCGTTTAAATTAGTATTTAATGAAACTTGAATTATATCAATTTATAATTTATTTTTCTTATCAATGTGGAGGTTCTTAGTTTCTGTAGCAATCTACATTTTAATTAATACTTTTTATCCTTATGATTTTTCACTGTATTGTTGGACAACAACTCTTGTAACTGGCGTAAGCCGTAAATAAATAAAATATATTGAAAAACGCTCTTCAAAACAAAATTTTATCAGGGTATCCAGAGAATAAAAAGAGATACTGGTAAATGAGAAGTTGCATTCAGAAAAGGCCTACATCTTTCCAACTTTTCAGCATTCTTGAAAAACCGTTACATACAGACTTTCCATTTAATGAAAAAAGAAAGTCTTTCGTTAATGTTTAACGTATATGTAAGAATGTGAACGTGTGATGAATATACAATAGATAAATCATCAATAAATCTTTAATAAGATTTTGATTACTTATTACATACCGTTGAAATGTGAATATTTCGCCTTAAAATAAGTTCCTTTGGGCATGAAACATTCATGAGTCATCCTGGAACGATAAAAGAACGCTGCCAAATATTACACAGAGATTTTGTTTCTGTATTAGATATCTCTTCTGTGCAGATCAAAGGTCTATTTTAGGTATATAGTCAGGCATCTCACGTTTATAGACAGTTGTACCTAGAAAAGCGATAACGATTAAGAAGAATCAGCAGAAGTTTAGCCTACCTAGTCCTGAATGGCAGTGTTTTTTTCTTTTTTTTTCTTCTTTTTCTGTCCCAAAATTTTATTTTAACCCCCTTTTTTTTAGCGCGAACGGTAGGTTGAACGATTCTACGGGTGATCACACAGGGAGATTTCATGCGATCAACTGAACTGATTTCTGTTGAAATCAAACAAGAAAACTCACTTTACATTCCAAAGGTGTTGGAGATACCGATTTTTAAATATTCCAACCCATATTCGTTACCATTAGGATATGATCAAAAGTGATGTCGGGGATTCAGGCCCAACCGTCTCATAGGTGATTTTTGGCTCATGTTCCATAAACTTTGGTTCATTTGAGGGAAAAACTTCTAATGGATTTTGGTTTATTAATTAACTGTTGTGAAATAAACGTTCTATAACTCCATTTTGTCCGAAAATGCCACCAGGTCCTTTAGGAATGCAACTTTTCAAATATAGGTATATACACTTTGCTCGAATATGCATAATTCACCTAACTATAGGTTAGGCCAATACTAGTGTCGTTGATCATCTAGACCACATCGGGTTCCCTCAATAGTGGAGAGCTTAAGACACGACAATTTATAACATTCAGGAACTAAATCATCCGTACGGTCGTCAATGTAAAGTGAACTTAGCGAAAGCAAGTGACGCTGAAACCTTCATGTCACCAGTACGATCTAGCAGTTATCCGCAGTGTAGTTGATGCCCCAGCTCAACATATCGTGGACGATTAACCTCGTGTTAACGGCTGTCCGATTATTAGCAGGAAGGTGGGTGAGCCAGGAGAGGGACATGAAGAGCTCATTATCCCTTTAATCGCCCTGTAAGGAAGTGCTGTAATATCGGTGACTACGTAATCTTCTGATCAACAAACATTGCACTTTCTTGTTCACCGAAACGCTGTCGAAGAATTTTTGTCCAAGTTAAGGTTATAATTAACCAAAACTCGAATGTGAAGGCGACTAGAATAGCGATCACAGTAACTCAACTTAGTATATAATAGCGATAATTCAGGGACTTTTGTTCGTTTAGAATGTTTCAGAACGGATTATTTCGATGAGGTAATGCAATTTTCCAAAATATAGAAGCCATTAGGTACTATAGCAATAAAATTATAACTTTGTGATACTAAATACATTTTTATGTTTTGAAATGTTACTAAGTATCTATTTTTTACTTTTTCCAGGTGAGTCTTATCGTTATTATACGGATCCGAATTTTTTGGTAAGTTACAGGTTAAATTTTAAGTAGTTCTACACCTTTACGAAGATGATCATGTGTTAGGATTCACATGTAAAAATTCATCTTTTAGTGATCTCGTTAATCATTTATAAAAATATTCACCTTACGGAAATATAATAGGACTATGGTTACAATAAGACTGGTAGGCAAGGACGGTTCTGGACACATGGCAGAGACTGATAGTTTGACGTTTAATTAATTTTTTTCGTAATGAAAAACTTATGTAACCATTATGGGAATGTATGGGCTGGAAAGAGCTTGTCGATTAATGTAGGAAACAGTAATTGGTACTAGCCGAAAAAATTGTGATATATCTGGAAATCAACGAAACGGTGGTTCCAACGTTTTCGTGAAAATGGCCCTTTAGAGCTTTTTGATGGCCTGAAAATTCTCCCCCGATAATGTACAGCTCTAAAAGTTGAGGAAAAATGGCAAAAAATCTTTAAAGTTTTCAGGATTTTGAGGTGAAAAATCTCTTACGAAATAAGATGGAATGATTTACCCCAAATATAATAATTCAGTATTTTCCCCCAGAAATCACGTGGTACGACTACTTTGACGAAATAATTATTCAACACCCCTGAAAATGTCCTAAATCCCGTCAATGAATTAGGCAGTAGCTCGCGAACATTCAAGGTAGAAACATCGAGCTCCGTGAAACGAAAATATTTGTCTCGGGCCGCGAGGTCTTCTAGCGGCACGATGAACTCGGACAGCGGTGAAGTGCTGACGGTAGCGGAGATAATTTCGCAAGTGAAGGCTTCTCTTGCGCAACATCAGACGAATACCAGAGGAATTCAAGATGAGGCCATCCGAAATTCATTCAGTGAGTTATACTCCATAATTAATACCCTCAGTGGTTATTTATCTGGGTGTAATGAACATGTATTGGCAGAAAAGAAAAAAGTCTCAGACCTTCAAGACAAGTTAGAAAAATTAGAACATGAGATGTCTTTTCATACAGACTCAAGTGATCTTGCCAATGAAGTTGGGGACGATGAGGTTCGCTCATACGATGTCTCTGGCATAGACTTTAAACCAGTGAAGGTAATCCGAAAGAAAATTGAAAATACTACATCTCAAAATCAGGTACAAAAACCCCAACCAAAAAAAGAACCAAAACCTCCTCCTTTCATGCTAGAAGCACTTAAAGATGCTGAAGGCTTCAAAAATATTAAAGCACGGCTAACACAGTTAGTACCAAATGTCACCCTTACTCTTCTTGGTGACGGTAAAGTTAAAATTAACACGGAAACCTCAGATGAATTCCGAGCCATTAGATCGGAGCTCATCAATAAAAAATGCCCGTTCACGACTTACCAAAATAAACAAGAACGACCATATACAGTGATATTGAAAGGAATTCAAAGAGGGCTTGCTCCACAAGAGCTCAAAGATGCATTTGCCCACGAATTCCCACACCTTCAAGTCCTGAATGTGACACAAAAATTGAAATGGGGAACAAAAGAACCTATTGATATGTATATAGTTGATTTTGCCCCCGGAACTAATCCTGACACTATCCATGGAATAACAAAATTTTATTCGTCGGAGGTAAAATTCGAAAACCTTAAACCGAATAAAATTGTGTCACAATGTAAGAGATGCCAATCATGGGCACACACCAAAAACTACTGCACGAAAATGGAGAGGTGTGTTAAATGTGCTGGCTTCCATGCTACAGAAAAGTGCACCAAACCTCGCGACACCCCAGCCAAATGTGCAAACTGCGGAGATTCGCATACAGCAAACTATCGCAAATGTCCAGTGGCTATTGAAGCTGCCGAGATTCACAAAAAACGATCTCAAGGTCTGAAGGCTGGCTCCCAAAATATCGAAAAAGAAACCAAAAAAATCAATACAACTAGGAAAGTTTTCATCCCGAAAACTCCTATACATGAGAAAAATCAACATTTCGGTCATCAGCCTTCATACGCCCAAGCGGTAAGTGGCAGTGTCATCCAGCCAACACCCTTGCAGCCTGATAACACTATACAATCATTATTGCAAAACATAATTGCAAATCAAAGCCGAATGGAAAACACCCTATCTAACGTTAATCAAAGATTAATTGCCCTAGAAAAAGATCGCAGCCATTCACGAAAGAAAGCCCAATGATGCGCAACCTACGAATTATGTGTTGGAATGCCAATGGACTCCTGTCCCGAAAATTGAACCTGGAGGGGGTTCTTAATATAAACAAAATAGACATCTGTCTGATTTCTGAGACCCACTTTACTAAGGAGTCACGCATTAAGATAAAAGGATTCGAGTGCTATCATGCTCTCCATCCCAGCAATAATGCAAGAGGGGGCAGCGCAGTACTGATCAAAGATAATATAAAACATCATGAATGTGTCAAAATAGAGACAGAAAAGTTTCAAAGCTGTGCAATCACCATTAGTACGAAATCCTTTGAAGCTAATATTGCCAGTATTTACATTCCTCCAAGGCATATCATTAAAGAAAATGAATTTGCTGAAGTGTTTGCCCTACTTGGGAATCGCTTCATAATCGGCGGTGTCTTTAACGCAAAACACACGCATTGGGGTTCACGACTTTGTACACCCCGTGGTACAGAGCTCCTTAAATATGTTCAATCAAATTACTGTACACCATTGTCAACTGGGAAACCAACGTACTGGCCAGGGGATATCCAGAAGAAGCCTGATCTAATCGATTTCTTTATCATGAAAAATATTTCAGCGAACTATGCACTTGTTGAGGACTGTTTTGACCTCAACTCTGACCACTCGCCAATACTTCTAACGCTAAGTGAAACCATCATTCTAAAGCCTTATAACCCAATTTTGGTGAACAAAAAGACAGACTGGGATCAGTTTAAAGTCAACTTAAATCAATATATAGATCTCAGTGTGCCACTAACAACGCCAGCTGAAGTTGATGGAGAGTTAAGTCAACTCGTTCACTCTATCCAAACTGCGGCATGGAAAAACACCCCTGAAGAACAGAAAAAGCTGAAGGGCCTCAACTATCCACGTGAAGTTATAAATATGATCAGAGAAAAACGAAAAGCCAGGCGTCATTATGTGTCGCTGAAGTCATTATGATATTGAAGCCAGGTAAACCACCTGAAGAGCTAAAGTCTTATAGACCAATATCACTTTTACCAGTACTGTCAAAACTCTTTGAAAAAGTGCTGTATGCACGTCTAATTAAAATCGTAGAAGAAAGAAACCTCATCCCCAAACATCAGTTTGGGTTCCGCCATAAGCATTCCACTATAGATCAGGTGCACCGTATCACTCATATTATTGAACAAGCCCTAGAAGATAAAAAAGTCTGCTCAGCTGTCTTCCTCGACGTTACTCAAGCGTTCGATAAAGTCTGGCACAAGGGACTTGACCATAAGCTCAGACTAATGCTTCCAGCCAAATATGTTGAACTGCTTCACTGTTATCTATCAAATCGATACTTCCGGATCAAACAAGATGATGCTTACTCGGAAGCAAAAATAATTAATGCTGGCGTACCACAAGGAAGTGTACTCGGCCCACTCCTGTACGTCCTTTACACCAGCGATTTGCCTGAACACGAGGGGAACACCTTGGCATCATTTGCAGATGATACTGCTATTCTTGCCATTGGTGAAGACAATCGAGAATCGACCTCAAAACTTGAAAGATCCATCGAGAATCTCCATGATTGGGCAATTAAGTGGAGAATCAAGATGAATGAGGCAAAATCAGTCCATGTTGATTTCACCAACCGCCAAATCAAAAATATACCAATCTATCTGAATGGCAGAGTCATCCCTTATGCCAATGAGGCAAAATATTTGGGTATGACTCTGGATACAAGGCTCCGCTGGAGTGCGCATGTAAAAAATAAAAAAACAGAATTGGACACCAAATTCCGAAAAATGTATTGGTTGATTGGTAGACGATCAAAATTGTCTATCCAAAATAAATTAACTTTATACAATCAGGTCCTTAAGCCAGTCTGGACATATGGTGCACGGTATTTTATTAGTCTCCGACATCCTAGTTGAAAAGTGCGCAACTCACCTGAGTCCCGATTATAGTGTAAATTCCTCATCGTCGGTGTACCCAGCGTCATCACACAAGTCGGAGCACAACCCACGGTAAGGACACACAGGACCGTCCGCAGTCAGTAAAGTGAGTACGTGCGTCTCGTTTAAGTCAGCCCATTTCGTTGAAGCCGCAAGTTGCGATCCACTGATATTAATAAAGCCATCGAATAAACTAACAGCCGAATTTTAAACGCTACTGAGCTGGTATCTCGTAATCTTATTATCGTTCGAGTTATCACGGCAGCCATTTGTAGCTTTGTACCTCCACTTCACGTTCGGCGTGAATCCCACTATCTGCAGTCTTTCCGACCACGCAATACGGCTCTGCGTTGCGGGGTTGCCTAGTTGGTCCTCGGAGGGGATTTTGGTGACACCAGTTTGGTATGATGGGCGACAACAAAACGGTTTGCTCCAAGTGTTCGGAAAAATTGCTCCAAGAGGACAGCCTGCAATGCTCCTTCTGCGAAACCAATTTTCACTTTTCATGTGCTGGTAGAGATGAGAGGAGTTTCAGGATGATGACGCGAAGGGGAAAATCCGAATGGAAGTGTTTAAACTGTGTTACTAACACTCCTGAAAAGGAAAAAGGTTCTACTCATGTGAAAGATTCTTCCAAATTGAATCGAGCCCCCTCTTCTTCAGAGGCTGACACTGCTGATATCCTTTTTTCAAAATTGGAAGTTAAGATGACTGAAATGCAGCAGAGTTTGGCAACTACAGTTCGTGAAGCAGTTCGCACAGAGATCACAGATATCAAGCAACAGCTGTCAGCACTCGAAAACCGCGTTACTACACTAGAGGAAACTATAACGGAACACAATAAAAATAATACAAAAATCCAGTCTGATGTCACCAAGTTGTCCACTGATCTGAGTTCTATCAAGACAAATATGGAAACACACCTAGTGGAACTGGAAACTAAGGATTCAGCTCCTACTCAAAATCCCCCCGTGATTGTTGATGATCAGTCTATACTAGAGCGGTCTGTCTCTGAAATGAGGGAGCGCCAAATAAGGGCTTGTAACTTGCTGTTTCATAGAGTCGCTGAATCGTCAAAGAAATCGCCCATTGCTCGTGCTGATGATGACAATAACTTTGTGAGGGAAGCGATGGTTTACTTTTCGGTGGATTTTAATGAGTCAGTCCTGAATGTTGGTCGGATAGGAGCATTTGATCCGGTGGGTCAACGCCCAATCATCGTCAGGATGAAGGTTTCTCTGAAGGCTCTGGTTTCTAAGATTCTAAACCAGAACCGTACAGCAAATCCTCGCGAATACAATGCTACCCAGGACCGCACAAAACAAGAACGTGCATATTTAAATCGTGTAAGAACTGAGCTGGAACAACGTACTCAAGCTGGTGAGAAAGACCTCACGATTAAATATGAATTCGGCAGACCCGTAGTGAAGCCAATGCCTAAAACTAATCAGAACAAGGGGCCAAAAAACTGATCAACCTTACGGCGTTCTATCAGAACGTCCGGGGTTTAAATACTAAGTTGTCAACTATTCGTTCATTAGCCCCTTCTCTAGGATATGATATTTTGCTGTTTACTGAAACTTGGCTGCACGAGGACCTCCAATCCGGTGAACTTGGGCTGACAGGATATACAATCTTCAGGAGTGACCGCTCCATTGCAAATTCCTCTAAACAGTGTGGTGGTGGAGTTTTGATTGGGGTACTGGCTCGGCACCGCTCTGTGGCTTGGACGCTTCACTTTGATAATGTTGAGCACATTTTCGTTTTAATGCCCGATTATAGGCTTGTTATCGGTTGCATTTATTTGCCTGGGGATTGTTCAGTGGTGAATTTCTCACGCTTTCTTGAAGAGCTGGAACTGATAAATAGCGCTTATCCGGAATATTCATTTTACATAAGTGGTGACTTTAATCTGCCCGGGCTTGAGTGCGATGCTGATGGTGGGGCCTGCCGGTTTGAGCGGTGTGTATCATCTACGGCAGCTCTGAAGGCCAATGTCGTCCTGGAGATGATGGAATTATTCGAATTTCGTCAATTTAACACACTCAGTAACCCAGCGGGAAATACGCTTGACCTTTGCTTCTCTAGTTTGGACTCCATCACTCTCCATCGGGCACCTCCGTTGCTTCCTTTGGATGCGCACCATCCTCCCTTTGAATGCATTTTCTCTGTGACGCCTGTCAGCAGTGAATTTTTTTCCCCTGACCAGTTCCAATTTAATTTCAAGAAAGCAGACTATGAAGGAATGAATAAATACTTCTCCGAAATGAATTGGGATTTCTGTATGAGCCTCCCACTGGAGCAGGCGGTGGCTGAACTGTATGGCAGACTGGGACATGCTATTGAGAGGTTTGTTCCGCGTATAGGAGGAGTAAATCGAGCGTTTCCCAAATGGTTTACGGCTGACTTGAAAGCCCTTGTGAAACGAGAAACCACGCACATGCCCGTTGGAAATGTACACGTATCCCGGATGACTATGATTTCTTCTCTCAACTACGAGCTGAGTGCAAGACGCAATCTGAAATTGCTTACTCGAATTATATTTCTGGAGTTGAGGCATCTGTCCCACACATCAAACATTTTTTCAAGTATGTCAATTACACTAAGGGTTCATCCGCAATGCCATCTGTGCTTCATCTAGGCTCGAGGTCTGCAGATACTGCTTTTGAGATGGCGGAACTGTTTAGGGAGCATTTTTCGTTGGTCTTCGATCCTGCGTCGGCCTCTGGAGTCGGTGTCGTCGCCGGAACTTCAACTGCCTTCTCTATTGATTCAATATGCATTGCGGAGGACTTGGTCGTTAAAGAGCTGCTTGCTTTGGATCCGACTAAGGGCATGGGTCCAGATGGAGTACCTCCTGCAATGTTGAGGGCTTGTGCTGAGGCTCTGTCCCCTGCAGTTACGATATTGTTTCGGAGGTCGGTGGAGCTGGGCATTGTTCCCTGCTTGTGGAAGAGCTCGTTTATAACCCCTATCCCGAAATCATCAGAGAAGTCAAGGGTGGACCAATATCGTCCGGTATGTAGCCTCAGTACTATGCCTAAGGTTCTTGAGAAAATAATGGTGGACCAAATAACTCCGTTGGTTCGACCTTTCCTCTCAGCCGCCCAACACGGATTCGTCTCGGGCCGATCGTGTACAACGAACCTTCTCACACTGGAGCATGAAGTGATGGAAGCATTTGAGGAGGGTGTTCAGGTTGATTGTATCCACACTGACTTTGCCAAGGCCTTTGATCGTGTTTCACACGCTATATTGCTCACTAAGCTGGAGATTTTTGGGTTTTGGGGTTCGCTGTTGGCTTGGTTCAGAAGCTATCTTAAGGACCGTTCCCTCACAGTTAAATTGAAGAGTGCGCATTCTGCACCTTTCTTGGCCACCTCCGGTGTTCCTCAGGGATCTCATCTGGGTCCACTGATGTTTCTCATCTTCATTAACGATATACAGCGAGTATTCGAGGGTGGGGTCCAGTTTCTGTTATTCGCCGATGACCTTAAGATTTTTAAGAGGGTTGGAGCGTTGGGGGACTGCGATGAACTTCAGGGAGCTTTGACGGCAGTGGATGCATGGTGTCTTTCTAACGAGCTCTTTTTCAATACGGCAAAGTGCTCGGTGATTTCATTTACTCGTTCCCGGAATCCTATAGTGTTCAGCTACTCTTTGGCAGGCAAGACGTTGGATCGGAAGAGTGTCGTTAAGGATTTGGGGGTCCTTCTTGATGCCAGTTTCACGTTCTCTCAGCACATAGATTCACTCTGTTCGCGAGGGATGAGGATGTTGGGCTACCTGAAGAGGAATACCCGTGAATTCTCTGACACGGAGGCCATAAAATTTTTGTATGTCTCCCTTCTGCGACCTATTCTAGAATTTTCCCCAACAGTATGGCTGCCAATTTATAGTACTGCTAAGGGGCAAATAGAGCGCATCCAGCGTAAATTCCTGAGATATCTGTCCTTTAAGGCAGGTCACGACTGGGAAGATTTCCATTATGACGGATCTTTGGTCGAGTTCTGCCTCTCAACACTGGAGCAACGGAGAACGGAGGCTGACATGCTCTTTCTGTTTAAACTCGTACGCAGCAGGATCGACTGCCCGCACCTGCTGTCCTTGCTAAATTTCAACGCCCCTCAGTACGCGACCAGATCTTCGCAAACTTTTTACATCCGCACATCTTCTACGAACTACGTGAGAAATGACCCGATGCGGAGAATCCAAGAGACGTTCAACCGGCTATCTTACCCAGACATCCTCGCTACGGACATCTTCAGTTCATCTGAGGGAGAATTTAGGTCAGGCATTAGAAGATGCATATCCATGGCCCAAGCCGGATCGGCAATATTGTTTTTGTATTCGCGAGTTTGCCAAATAGAACTGTGATCAGATCACTGCAGGATTTTCCTTCTGTTTTTGTTATATATTATCTACTAACCTTCTTATTGTTATTGAAATTGGGCGTAGCCCGTGTTATTTTCTAAATAAATAAATAAAAATAAATAAATATTATACAGCGATTCCAGAACAAAGTACTGCGGTCATGCGTCGATGCGTACCGCTACTCGACCAATAATGATATCCATAACGACCTCAAAATTCCCACAATAAATGAAGTAATAAAAACTCAAGCGATAGCCCATCATCAGAGGTTCCAAGGTCATATCAACGAGGAGGTTGTGAAGCTGCAGGACGTTGATGATCTGCTCAGACGACTGAAAAGACGAAAACCTCACGACCTGTGGTAATAGGGAGTGATGTGTTCATGAAAGTTTGTTCAGTGAGTGTAGTGCTGTGCGCTCCTGCAAATCGTGTTCAGTGAAGACACTAAATAGCTGAAATGATGTATAGGATGTGTTATGTATCACAGTCTTGTTTCAGTCACCGATTATTCATTGTCAAAGAAATGTTGCTAATAAGTTGTATTACTTGGTGCAATAAATATTATGAAAAGAAAAAAAAAAAAAAAAATGAATTAGGCAAAATCAAAATGTTGTGCGATACCAGCAACTAATCGTGATTTACATTGACAATTGTTATTTATATATGATATTTAGACGCCTTGGACAGATGGAACAACGTTTTCACCAACAACCCGAAAACGTTTCATTTTCCATCATCGAATTGTTGGACTTGATCTCTATAGAGTTCCTGGTTACCACATTTTTTGTTAAAACGGTGAGCGTGAGCCATTATCAGCTAATCTGTAAACAACTGACAGCTGACGAATTTGTAAAGGCGGGTGGTGTGAATATGAGACCGCTTGATTGGCAACGCAATATTGAGTCTTAGTACGTCCTCGTTACCACGTCTTCAACACTACGCCCGTAAATGTATGAACCCGAGGACGGTTTCAGTGATAAGAGTGTTAAGTTCATATTTTTCATACTAAAGTTCATACTAAATTAATATATTAACTATATCATTTAAAATATAAATCAAATAATAATTATATTAAAATATACCTACTACATTTATTTATATTCATCTTATTTTCACTCGAAGCAGTCCATTCATCGAGTGCCCAAAAAAAACTAGTCAACAAAACGGATGATAAAGGTTAACCGAAAAACGGATAAAATCTTTTCATTCCAATTATATCCATCTTTTTCAAGATACAAACATCAAACTAATAAGATACCAACACGTATTATTTTACTGAGTTTCTCCACAAAATGCATAATATCTGTATATACTAGCCTCTATATATCTACATATATCAATACTACCACTAACAAAGTTGAGCAAGAACTTACTTGAACGATCGCCAGTGTTCCTGACGGATGTGCTCTCAAGATAAACCTGGAACACGTCGTCGAAATCGTCTCTGCTCAATAAACTTGTGTGATATATATAAGCCTACGAAGTCTAATACTTTTCGCTGAATTTGATACGATTGATTCGATTTTTGAAATCTACGTATCATGAAACGCAACCAACAAATTTTGAGAGAGGGGTTAAACAAAATTTCTTGGCCGAATACAAAGGTTCACTTTCCAAATATCAGGACGAATCGAAAACAAAACAATGGGTCGATGATGGATGATGGAAACTGACATCAGGTTCAAGGAAAACATAGTCGGAGAAATGCTAGATGGCGTGTGTTGGCATCAGCGCCAGGTCACAAAACATTTGATGAGAGACGACGTGTGAAGACGCGTGAAACACTAAGCTAGCACCGTAGTAACAGCCAGTGTGTTATGACAAATTTGATTTTCCCTAGATTCACGTACACCGTATAAGAACACCGTAGTAACCAGGAACTCTCCAATATCTCTTGCTGAAGGCAACGGTCTGAAAGTGAAAGGTGAATGACCGAATTCCAATTTGATGGAAAAAAATCATTCTTCTATCCTTTGATATTTCCCCAAAATTACTCCCACCAGTGTCTGTTGGGAGTCGGTATGCCGGGGAGAAGAGATCAATATATTAATGTTACCGTAGTGCGTGAGATATTATGCAAAATTACGGTTATAATAATGTTAAGGATCATTATAATGATAATTAAAGCAATAGTAATAATTGCAATAATGAGGAATGCAGGAATCGCTCATCTGCGCACCCTGCAAGGGCCCAAAAACTGGGTTTTCTGCTGACGTCCCTTGTATTCATTTTAAAGCTGTTTACAGTGTTGAAAGCTATTGTCTCCAACTAGTTAACTCATGTAAATAAAGATTTTCAATGTAAATAATTAATTGCAAGTATTGTAAAAATTTTTGATTTTGCCAAATGCATTGATGGAATTTAGGACGGTTTTGGGAGTATTGAAGAAAATATTCCGTCAAACTAATAGTAACACGTGATTCCTAGGTGAGAAATAGTGAATTAATGTGTTTGGAATTAATGACTGCCGAATGTTGAGCCAATTTTATAAGAGATTGACCACGAAATTCCGAAAAAATTTAGAGATTTTTAGTCACTTTCTCTCAACTTTCGGGGTAGGCTTTCAGGGAGAATTGTTTGCGCCCTCGAAAAGCTAAGACGTTAAAAAACGAGAAAGTGGAGTGCAAATTTATTTTCTGACGTCCGATTATTTTATTTTATTCAATTCTTCGGAGGAAAAATACATAAATCTAAAAAAAGTGAAAAATGCGCTTAGGCCTCATCTAAATCACAACGAAATTAGCCGAAAATTTAGCAGCTTCGTTTGTTCGAATATAAAAAGCTGGTTGCAGAAGGGCCACGCAGTTCGAGAACTTTTCTTTTACCACCCCGGTGAACTGGAGAGAATTTAGCTAACTCAGCTGATCAGGTTAGAGCCCGGCATTTCATTCTCACTACATTTCAAATGTCATCACCGTTGGTCGATTGGGAATGGAATTAGAATCATTGGCTTCTCAGCTAATCAGTGCGCGTCCGTACTTTTAATTGTTTTCTAGGAGTCTCAGCAGCTCTGTCTTAATGTTTTGCATCGTAGGTGTGGTTTAGGAAAAAGAAAATTGGCCTTTGAAGTCCCTCAACAGATCAGAGGCCATTCATAGATTAAAATTGTATTGAAGATAACTCACAGGAGCGCCATTTTAAATTACAACACAATAAGAAGATACATATTATACTTATAGTCCCACCTTCGCAACCGATTCGTATGACGCAATTCGGTGTTGATCGAGCGAAAAGGTTATTTTGTCATCAATATGCCTCTGTAGATGTTGGCACGTACCCAGAGAAAATAATTGCAATTAAATAAAATATCCCCACTTTACAACTCCCTCTGATCTAAGTTCATCGATACTGACACAGGTATACCCATCAACTTGAACATAAATGACCTACCTACGTTTCACTAGTTCATCTCCAGGTGACAAGAGTTATAACAAACTCGACTTCGTGAAGTCCGAATTCCGTTGGAATTACATCAGCTGATTCGATTGTCGTAGTTTACAAGGCGATGTTCACTATGCCCCTCCAGTTACAATTATTTTGCTCCCATGATGTTGTTTTCTTTCTTGCGAAAGCTCTAGTCCTTAAAGAAAGCGAGTGGTATAACGTAAAGCGATCTGTGCAGTTTCATTCGATTCTTTGGGATGATTTCTATTTTTTACAACTAACAAATCTACCCTCTTCCCTGAAGTGTTCGAGGGTTTAAAAAAAAAGTTTTTTTCTTGTTCGATTACAAAGTTTTATTATTGAAGATAATAAACTAATAAATCAGAGTCCGAAGAAAGGGAAGTAAGCGTCTCAATGTCGTTGACGTCCTGTCACAATTAAAAACATGATATGATTATTGTTTACATGCCTAATTGATCACATGTTTAATAGAAAGCGAGTAAGGGGAGGGTGAATTTAGCAGCGTGATGCCTTGAGGTAAATTGAAAGATTTTCAACGAGTGGTGAACGATTTTCTGGGATGAAAACCATTCAAGTTATACTTCCTTAACAACGGAGCGGTAGTGAAGTTTGTTGATCGTATAGATATAGTCTTGGGAATGGGTAGGTAGTAGTTTGGTCAACCATATCTTGTCGGAGTGCCTCTTCTTGGAAATCGGAGATGAGAGAGAGAAAATGCGCAAGATATAAATTGCTCTGCGGTTTTGTTTTCACGGAAACGGTAGTGAGGGATACGAACGCCCTGAGCGCTGGAGTGGGTGGGTTGAGCGAGAATTGAACTAACTCGAGGGTTTCCTAGTAGCTGGGATGTGGATTTACGAAGAAGACGTTACCGTGTGGTTGTGACACGAAGGGATCGTGAGTGGGGGGTAGTGGGCATTGCCTTAAGACTTGGCTTCAACGAGAATACTGATATCTTTCCCGAACGGGTTTCAGTTTATTATTTTCAAAGAAAAATGAAAACTAACGCTTGCATACGAGTCTGCAACGCATTGGGACATTTTCATGTGTTTACCTATGAATGGTCAACGTCATTTCTGATGGTCATAATCATCGTTGTGGCCACTTGGGACAATTTTTTTCGTGACGATTTTTTTGTTATGTGCCACATGAAATACATGAAAATGTAAAAAAAAAAAGAAAAAAAAAAAAGTAACGCCCCCCACAAAATGAGCGTTATTCACGTATTCATTCTATATTAGCATGAATATGCTTTAGTGACCTAACTACCGAAAAATGTCCCACGAGAGTGCAACGAAAGTAGCGCCAATAATTGTGATGATTTCCGCTTACAACCGAGTCGTTGCTAGGGATATGATACTTCGTCGTTTTTCATCCCACAAAATTCGTTGACCATTCGTTCGAAAGCTCTCGATTTATCCAACCATACTATATTAACTACTGCGAAGTGCGTGGCCAACAAGCTGAGTTATGAGCATGGTTATATGAATAATTGTTTACACACAGGTGATCATTCTCAATTATTGATATTGTGAACATGATTGCAACCGCTTGTTAATTTCTGATGATTTCATTGAGCTGGTGTTTCGATTATGTGATTCATAGCAGGTGATCCGAATATTGCGAGAACGGTTAGATTTGTGAAGCGGTGGTTAAATTATTTTAATAGGTAATTTCTATACTTTACACTATAGGAAGCTGTAATTTCGTATGTAGCCTCTTTAGCCTCTTTCTATAATAAAGTGAATGTTTACTCGCGAGTTTCTATTAGAAGATCATCATCTCACAAGAGCTCAATCGTCGTGATCATTTCTATAATAAAGTGAATGTTTACTCGCGAGTTTCTATTAGGAGATCATCATCTCACAAGAGCTCAATGGTCGTGATCATTTCTATAATAAAGTGAGAGCGAGGAGCTAAAACATTTTTTTGTTTTGAATGATAAACAGAATTCAGAGGCCGATGGGGGGTCGGGTTCAGAGAATCGACGAGGAGTGAGTCGTGTACGGCTAAAGCATATATTATTCATGTTTTTTAATTTTAGCCGTCAGGCTCAAAGGAACTGTGGCTTTTTTTAATTAAAATAGATTCAATTTTAAGAAATTTGACTCTGTCCGCACTCTCCTATGATGAGTAGTTTTGTTTCTATGATTTTCAGTTTTCTGCGCTGGTGACGTCACACTAGGCAGGGGGGTCCCAGCCAGGATTAGGGCTGCTTTTACGTCTCCAACGTGCGAAACTGAAAAATCATGGATAGAAAACTACTGAAAGTAGGAGAGTGAGGTTGAAGCCGAAATTCTTAGGATGGAATCTTCTTCCATTTAAAAATAGTTACCTAAAATAGCACCTTTCCACACCCATGGGTAACGCTCATTTGTTAGTTTATATTTCATGATGCGTTGTACCCAATCATCTGCCCACCATCCGCCACCGTCCGGAGCTTTAACCCCAAACAACTGGATGACGTTTATGAAATGATGATGAGTGATATCACTTCAATGAATCGAATGATGCCACCCGGATCGCAGTATGTTCATCCGTTCGCTTTCCTTTTGAAGACTAGAACATTGGCAGACTCGATGTACTATAACTCGATATTTCGATTCGATCCTCATTTATTGTGTCTGAGGTAGAGATGGCAATTAAATTTAATGGTTTCCTTATTAATTATGCTGACATGTAATTTGACGTGTAATATATTTTATGAATTTATCGTTCGTCTATAAATTCCAGTATCACCTGATCATAGAAAGGTTATGTATATATAACAATTCATAATCTAATACTTTTTCAATCCTAGCTAGTGCATTTCAATGATCCATGCTACATCTGTGAAAAGGACCTGCAGCACGAATGCAAAGATTATAGAAATAGAAATGAAAACGCTAAAAATTATTACAAGAAGTTCATTTTCTCTGTGGGCAGACCACTACTCTATAGATGGTGTGTTGATCACGACTAAAGGTATATGGTACATCAATGTCTTTGTAAGTGTAGGGAACTCCATTGACCTAAGCGCTTAGCGGAAAGAAATTAATGAAATTGAGTTTTCTAGTCTGTCTATTGGTAACAAAGTTCACTTGATTTATTGACAAGAGAGTTCCATTGTGATTATACCAGCGAGTTTGATATACGGATATGTACTATGTTAACGATGCAAAAGGCAGTTAGAGAGAGCGAACGAATGATTGAACGGCAATCCAAGCTGACTCATTCAATTTTATGAAGAACAAAACTAAATTACTTCAAATTCTGATTTTTTAAATAATTCACCCCTCCAATTTTGTCAATCACAGTAGATTAAGATTGATGCCATCGGCGGCTCATATATGATTTCTGACCCATGTTGCTCTTTGGTGCAACACTTTGAGGGAAAAGTTCTGGATGGCGTAAGGCGGACAAAGGATTTTTTTTAAATCTAGGTCTGAATTTTTAGAGGAGGTTAATTGTTCTTCTTAGATGATTACAAATGCTTATTACCTATTGCAAAGTAATAAAACAAAATTGTACTTTTTCAGCCTTGCGTATAGGTATTCACTTGTCAATACATTTCAAAGTGGTCCCATTTATTTTACTTTTAGAAGAATACATAGTGCTGCGATTGTGAGGCTCAGAATTTTTGTATGTATTTTTATGGGGAAAAACTGCTATTGGAAAGCTAGGGAACCACTGACCAGCGTCATCGCAAGAAGTCACAAATTGCCAGTCCGGCTCTGACGGTATCTCTAGTAGCGATCTCCCCACCCGTTTCAGATACCCCAGCACCGCTTGTAGGGCTTTGTGAGCCGAGACCCTCTTCACTAGCCCAATATCAACCTTTCTGCTCGTTCCTGACCAATATGAAACCACAGTACAGTAGTCATCGATTGCTTCCTGGCGGATATTCTTGCGTTCCAATCATCTACCAGCACTCCAATTTCTGTCTTCAACGATCCTCTGTGATCTGAATTGCTCGATATGATTGTGTATTTCAGACTTTTGGCTAAATACATTTTTTGATGTTTCTATACCTACTGTTCAATACTCTCCGGCAAAAAGTGTTTCACTAAACCACATTTATCATTTCCTCTTAGCTCGATAAGGTAATATAAGCGGTCATTTTTGGGTATATTATTGAAATTACACACACAAAGTAAACAGCAGAATTATTACACAAAAGTTTATCATTTCGGGAAGAGTGCTTTGATGTCACCGCGCGCAAAACAGAGAAATTATAGGAAAAAACTACTTTTTGCAGGAGAGTGCGGTTGTTGCCAAACTTCTTAGGATGAAATTGACTTACATTTGAAAATATTAATGAAAATATCATTATCGCCCATAGGTAACGCTCGTTCCATAGCGTTCCGGGTACTGCAAATATTTCCCATAAACTGACTCCCAGAGTTCTAGGGAAAATGTGGGATCAATGTTCATAACTGGGAACAAGGCATGCCATGAGCGCAACTTACTTGTTCAGTTTAAATTCTTTAATTATAAACAAGAACTAGTTGACAAAACACAGCTGATCAGGGCCCATATTTCACGACTCCTGGAGAGACTCTTTTCAAAGTTGACATGGGGCACATGGGGTGATTAGAAAAGAGATTGACTTATCACCTATCAGTGAACTGTCTTCTTCCCTGCTTCATGAAAAGTTTAATTTCCATTTTTCAGACACAGAGCCAGGCCCCGAAACTGAGTAACTAAAACTTTTACCAAAGAACCTATACATTATGGCTGTTGACAATATTAATTATCGTCAAAATAATGCCAATTAGTGAAACTTGGTAAAAAGTTGGAAAAATTGCAGAAAATCCGCATAAAAAATATAACTTTAACGATTTTTGGCCGTTATTAATCATTTTTAGGGATTTAGTTATTTAGCACTTTTTTGTAATTTGACCAATTTAATGTGCTCACAATGTGTTAGCCAACGAACTCATCCTTTCCTTTGGAAAGCTTGATATTTCGGCGCAAGAACGGAATTTTCATCTCAATCCTAAGGAGAGTTAACGTCTAGAATGACACACACTCACACACAAACACACACACACACACACACACACACACACACACACACACACACACACACACACACACACACACACACACACACACACACACACACACACACACACACACACACACACCACACACACACACACACACACACACACACACACACACACACACACACACACACACACACACACACACACACACATATATATATATATATATATATATATCTATATATATATATATATATATATATATATATATATATATATATATATATATATATATATATATATATATATATATATATATATTAAACTCTAGGATTCGTTTCAGAATATCTCAAAACGGATTTCAATGAAGACATTTATCGAAAATATTGATTTTAAAATTTTAGGAGCCATTGCTATAGCTGAAAGATCTAGTCATGCAGCACCATTGTAGGAACGAATTTTCGTAAAGTATTTAATTGTACCTTGTACATAAATATATACCTTGTATTGAAATTTGTGCACTATGAGTGTAACGAAATCGGCAACTGGGTACCTATTTTATATCAAACTCACTCTAAATGATATTATATGATTCAAACTAGATTTCGGGTAGTTACCTTTTTTTAAGTTTTCATCAATTTTTCAGCAAATGTTATTGAATTTTAGTACATTTTTCTGCATTATTTTGTGCATACATTTTTCAACGGTCTAGTTCATCGCTAATAAACTTCTATTGACTAAAATTCAGCTAAAAATATAAATTCAACAAATTTTAGCCGTTTTTAGAGATTTTTGAGCATATTTCGTACAATTTCAGCTGATTTTAATGTGCTCAAAAAGTGGTGGCAAACGATCTTATCCTTTCATCTGGAAAGCTTGATTTTTTGGCGCAATAACGGCTTTGTTATCTCAATCGCATCCTAGTTAGCGTTTGGAATGACTATATATATATATATATATATATATATATATATATATATATATATATATATATATATATATATATATATATATATATATCGGTAAGTGTGCGAAAAAATCTAGGAATCGACAAAAAACGGATTTCAATGGCGAGATTCTACGAAAATTTTTGACTTTATATTTTTGGAGCCATTGCATAGCTTCATTTTTGTTTTTACGACAGGAGGGGTTTTCTAAATCACTCCTCTGCTTTAGTTAACGGAATCGTTCTCCTACCAAAAGGTGAAGCCATCAGCACAGGTTTAGATTATTGCCCAACAACACTACCAACCCAGGAAGAGGGGCGGGGGTAGGGATCAGAATAGGAAGGGATGATTATTTCACTGAGTAACAACCTTGCTCATACATTGAAAAATTTTGTTTATATAGACTTGAATATATTGTTACGAACAGATAATAGGTAGCAAGATTGATTAATATTAGTAAATAAGAACCAACCAGATTGAATTACAAACACGAACTGAACTTTTATTGAATCTAATGTAAACTAACAAACTGCATCTGGTTGGTAACCAAATAATTTATAATAATGTAGAATCTCCCACATTATCCCCCTTCTTCTGTTTGCTTTGATATGCATTACTATATAACGAAAGTTTGTCACCATGAACAACACGTGTTCGGCCTCGTGGTAGACGAATTCGGAACACAACATTTGAAATGGTCTTCAAAACTTTACATGGACCCACCCATGGCGACTGTAGTTTAGGACACCTTCCCAACTGTCGGCGTGGCCAGAAATACCAGACCTCGTCCCCAACTGCAAACCTGGGTTCTGTTGCCTTCACATCGTAACGCTTCTTGACATCCTCTGCTGTCGCTCGTAGTTTCTTACGAGCCAACTCATGGACTGTTAGCAACTGCTCTTGAAGCTGTTTGGCATAAACAGTAGTGGACTCTACTCCAGGAACAGTTGAGCCAGTGAGCAAGTGGACTGGAAGAGTGAGATGTCGCCCTAAGTTCAGTTCAGATGGTGAGAATCCAGTGGATGAGTGCTCTGTGGCTCTGTAAGCCAAAAGTACACAAGGGAGCCACCGATCCCAATCCCTTTGGTTCTTGTTTACGACTTTGGAGAGCATGTTCCAGAGAGTACGATTGAACCGTTCTACAAGTCCATTGCTTTGTGGCCGTAGTGGAGTTGTTCGCGTCTTCTCTATCTGCAGTAGAGCCATTACCTCCTGGAACACCTGGGCCTCAAAACTAGTTCCTTGGTCAGTATGCATTTCTCTGGGAACACCGAATCTTGAAATCACTGTCTCTACCAAGCCCTGTGCGACTGTTTCTGATTGAATGTCAGGGACTGGAAAGGCCTCAGGCCACTTTGTGAAGTGGTCAACCACAACAATTATATATTTGTTACCCCGTTCAGTGACAGGAAGAGGACCAACAATATCCATAGCCACTCTTTCAAAGGGGACTCCTGAAACCAAACTCTGCAGTGGTGCCTTACTCATCTTTCGTTTGTCTCCCCTCCGACCACAAACCTGACAGCTCATTCCATGAAGTTTCACATCACCCTGTAAACCCGGCCAGTAGTATTTTGTTCTAATTACCCCCAGGGTCCGCCGACGGCCAAAGTGTCCCAAGTTGTGTGCGTAGTCCATAATTTCCTTCCTTCTCATTACTGGTACAATAATTTGTTAATAAAAGGTTTGTGGTCGGAGGGGAGACAAACGAAAGATGAGTAAGGCACCACTGCAGAGTTTGGTTTCAGGAGTCCCCTTTGAAAGAGTGGCTATGGATATTGTTGGTCCTCTTCCTGTCACTGAACGGGGTAACAAATATATAATTGTTGTGGTTGACCACTTCACAAAGTGGCCTGAGGCCTTTCCAGTCCCTGACATTCAATCAGAAACAGTCGCACAGGGCTTGGTAGAGACAGTGATTTCAAGATTCGGTGTTCCCAGAGAAATGCATACTGACCAAGGAACTAGTTTTGATAGTGTTGCACTCCACTCTGCTTGTAGCTGTTCCATAAAGTTCGCCTTTTCTAACTCCCAAGACTGTCGAAATTCTTCTAAAATCCCGGAAATTGGAATATTTTCCGTAGGATTAGCTGCTTCCTGAAATGCTGTCGAGTGGTGGTGAGCCTCATCTCTTACCTCCTCTTCTCCAAGAGCCATGGAACGCGTATTCACCATCCTATCCCACCGCTGCCACCAAATGTTACGAACAGATAATAGGTAGCAAGATTGATTAATATTAGTAAATAAGAACCAACCAGATTGAATTACAAACACGAACTGAACTTTTATTGAATCTAATGTAAACTAACAAACTGCATCTGGTTGGTAACCAAATAATTTATAATAATGTAGAATCTCCCACAATATGCTTGAAATAGATCCAGGTCACTGACGGATCAGATCGGGCCGATTGACCCAATATACTAAGTCCCTGGTTCTCATACCGGGAAAGAAAATTAGCACCCTCAAGAGGAAGGTGTTCGGATAAGAGTCGGATAAAAAGCTTTTCACGGCGGGCAATAAGATGTGGATCGGTCTGAAGAGAAAGACTCCCTTCTCAGAAGGAATGATTTCCTTCTAAAACGGTGGAAAACGGAGGGTCCGCCGTGAGTTAGGAGCAGAAGGTGGTCCGGGATGGGTCATGAGTCCACTCGCCGAGGAACGCCGAGCATTTCTCAATCTCGTGGGATTCCGCGGCGATCTTCCTCCACCTCGTTGGCCCGTCCCAAAGCCCTTCGGCAAGTGGTTTTCCTCCATCCCCCTCTCCCTTCATTTCTTATCTTTACCTTGCTATGCCTCCCACCCTTTTTAGTCCTCATAAATATCTGTATTATTACGTTGTTGGTTCCCTTGTAATACGACGGGTTTTCTCCAGCGAAATTTCTCCGGCTTTCCCTTCCCTAGGAACCTCATTTTGAATCACTGTGAGTGCCTATCTTCTTCATAAATATAATGTAATTCTCTTCTATGTAAATCTTCCAACAGAAATATTCTAAATTTGATGAAAATTAAATGAAAGGATCACGCAGCTATGCGTTTAACCTGATTTTTTGTGCAAATATGTTGAGATTGCCACTTCATCCAGACGTTCATTTTTTTTATTTTTTTTTTATTACTAATTTTTATAGCATTTTTCATAGCTCAGACTGCGTGATCCTATGAAGGGTGTTGGACCACACGGGGTGCCTCCCATATTGCTGTGATCATGTTGCGTATCGCTGTCTCTACCCTTAAACATCCTCTTCAATCCATCACAGGCTGCAGGCATTTTCCCGGAGCGGTGGAAGGTGTATTATATGACACCCATTCACAAATCTGGGGATCGTACAGCGGTTGATAGCTATCGAGGTGTATGCACGATTTCCACAATGCCTAGGTTCCTTGACAGGCTTGTGGTTGGAGTATTTTGACTCCACTGTTTAAGGGTTTATAGTCGACAACCAACATGGTTTTCACAAATTCAGGTCCAATTCTACGAATCTACTCACATTTACTTAATTTGTTTATAAACATTTCGACCAGGGTGTACAAGTGTATGAGATCTCCACAGATTTTGCAAAAGCCTTCGACAAAGTGTCACATGCTCACATTCTGGATCTGCTTGAGTCACTTGGTATTTTTGATGCCTTACTGCGGTGGCTGGAAAGCCATTTGGTGGGTCGTAATAAGCAAGTTCGTCTTAAGAGTGTCATTTCTGGCCCTTTCGAAGCACCGTCGGGAGTAACTCAGGGGTCCAATATTGGGCCACTGTTATTATCATTGATAATAAACAGTGCTCAAACTGCACTTGTGAATGTGGAGTTTCTGATGTTTGTGGACGGCCTCAAGATTTTCGGCCCATTGAGATTGTGTGATGACTGCCGTCAGGTGCAATATTCCATTGACCCACTTCTTCAGTGGTGTTCTGCTAATAATCATATACTCATTTGGACTTAGCACATATTGATGGTGTGTGTGGTTAGGCGCTAAGGACTCTTGGTTTACTAACCCCGGGACTTCAGAGACCCCATTGTCATTATTATGTTGTAAAAAACGCTCTCCCGGCGCTTAAAACCATCGGTAGATCCTCCGTGCTGTCATGATGGCCGACTACGCCCTAAATGAATTTTATCGATGTATAGCGTACAAATTACCTGCTGCAATTGGCACGAAGTGCCGTTCTTGTTATAAATAAATAACATTAATATAAAGCAATGAATTCTCAAACAACAAAGACCCTAGCATCACTTCCTGATGATAATACCTATTATAGATTGATCCATAGATCGCTCGAATAACAACATTTATCGACAACTCCTACCGTTTCCATCCCATGTTACTAATATTATTGATATTTTTTTAATATTTATCGTGCTAAGAAAATGCCACAAACGTAACCTCCCTTTCGGAATACATGATTTTCCACTGTTCTTTTGGCCATTAGAGCGGATTTTCGGTCTCGATTTTAAAGAGAGAAGTCGTCTAGAAAGACACACATACACACACAGACACTTTTTTTCAAAATTCCAAAGAGTGGGGTGGGACCCCCCTATAAAAACAGAATCGGAAAAAATAAACTAAATGGTTTACCACCAGGCTTGCGCCAAGTCGCGGGTAAATGTTTTCAAATTTCCGGCCCAGTGGATAAAGAATGTTGAGGAAGAAGGAGGAGGAAGAGATGGATGGATGGAAGTGCCTTTATAAAATGGCCACCAATTGTAGTAAGAGCCATGAACGTCTGGTAATACCATGAAGCAGACCTACCAAGATCCCCAACTACTACCTACCACTGGACACTTTTCTCTCTCACCACACCACGAATCATACTTAGATCGCTGCTATGCGACCTTGACGTTATTTTTGTCACTACTCCTTTCAGCTGAGATATTGCCTGCCGCAGGGAAGGGAAGACGTCAAAGGTTTGGGCAAAGAAGGATGATGAAGAGGGAAAAGGAGAAGGTGTTGGAAATAAGGAAGTCAGTCTGTTGGCGAGTTATTACTATTATCCTACATTTCACTACTATGAATGTTATCTTATGTATATATAATCAACTGTGATTATCAATTATTATATAATTTAAATAAAGCTTTTTAAAATTTAATGCTAGGATCTACATTAAAACTTTATTTTAATATTTGGTCAATACCTGCGAGAGATGGTTATAATCAAATCAATATATCTAAGCTCCTAAAGAAAATTTACCAAGTATTTTGAGTTCTTTTTTCAATTATGGGTTCCTAGGGTCGTCACTGTGTTCATATGTGGGTGATTTGCGTTTTTTCGTTAGTCTATTGAGCGGTGTAAATATGGTATTCGATGTGGTGTCAAGTACGTATTTGTTAATAATGCGTCCGTTGAATTTACGTTTTTTGTATATTTATAATTTTTCAAGTATATTGAATTTACGTCCTTTCTCTTGTGGGCGTTAAAGTTCCATACATTCTTTCATTTCAGTTCGTTCAAATTCGTGGTCATATTATAAGTGGATGGCATAATTGGAACATCTATAGTGTTGAGCCTGAAAGATCGCGCATGACCATCCCGAGCACACTCATTGCGTATCGTCAAGAAAGAGTGTGGTAACTCCCAAATTGCCGCATTTTGTTAAAAAAAAAAAACTAGTATTGGTTCAGAACGGCTCCAGAAACAATTCAACTCACTGACACTCGCTCTGACTGACAATGGACGGCGGACTTTTTTTTTATTTTTATTTTTTAAATGATGGACGGAATTTTGGATTCTACCTACATGTCTTGAAACGCAAGGCAGTAAATTTTGAGGAAGGGGGTACGGTACAAGGCTCATTACTGAAAATAAGAAAACAGCACTTTCTAGATCATTAGAACCAGACTTCTAGCAAAGTCAGTGGTCCGATTTTCAGCCTAATGTGGTCAAAGAGCGATAAGATGGGGGGGGGGGGGGGGGTGTTCCTGAAAATACGACATATTTTGGTAATAATTGAAATCCCAACGCGAACTCTTAGAACTATACCGTTAGTATGTCACTCAATATTGCGAAAGAATAATTTAATGAAGTTATTACGCTACGGGTGCGGTATTATCACGTCGGAGGCAAGAGCATCAAGGGAGGATGACCAATACATTTTACGGCTGCGTTACCTTACGGTTCACGGTAGGATGGTCTTATTAAAAATTTCACGGTAAGCCAGTCACGTCAAGAGGTTGCCTTGTTCTGATACTTTGGTCTATTGAAAATTTCTCTTGAAATTGGGTCTATTGAAATATTTCAAATGACCAATCGTCAAAAATGCCAACAAGTTGCAATTGAATTGAAACATGGGTGACTTGGAGCTAGATAAATGTCTATTAATCGACGGTGAAATAAAGATCAGCTTATAGCTAGAGCTCCTGTGCCATCAATGTCTAGTTGACTTGGAATAACTATAACTATACTTGATGCAATTACTGCAGTCTGATTTTGGCTTAAAATTAATACTTTTAAGTAATGCTATACAATGAAATGGGTACGGGACCATCTACTGCCTAATCAGCACATTCCCTAACAATTTAATCAAAATCAAATGAGAACTGTGGAGATAAAGGTCGTTACAAGAATTAAACATTGGTGCATGCTCAGCAATGGGATGATCAAATCCTCTTCTCCCGAATATCATCCAAATTTGAGCGAGATCAAAAAACTAGAGTGTGAGAAAACGATGCTCGGTGAAATTTACGTTTGCGTATGCACAGAGCAGAGTATTGATTTGGGACAATGAAACTGATTAGGGATTATTAACCAGTTTGACCCGCACCCTCCCTGGATCATCGAATTCAGATGAAAATTGTGGAAATTAAGCTTGTCACAAAGATTTCACAGCGCAGCATCTACTAATGATACAATAACGTTGACATTTATATCGGTCGATCATATTGTATTTTCTTAACTATCCACCAACTTTGAGCAAGACCAAACACCAAGGGCTTGAAAAAGTGGAGAATAATGGAATTTACGTTTGTGCATGCACAGAGTGATGTATTTTTTGGCAACAATGAAATGGATAAGGGATCATTTACAGCTTAATCCACACATTACCTGCAAATTTCATCAAAATCGGGTAAAAACCGTAAAAATTAAGCTTGTTAGAAGGATTTCACATTTACGCCTACATCGAGGCTACTATAATGTTACGATCGTCTTAAACTGATATAAAATGCTCAAATCGTATTTTTCCAACAATCCGCTAAACTCGGTACCTAATGTTTTCTTCTCTTTTATATAGGTAATACGTTCTCAAGGTTGTTAGTTACGTTTTGTCTAGTTGATAACTGTTCATCTGACGTCTGAAGAGTTCGGTTCTCTGCAAATCCGATGCCAAGGACCGAAGCGACGTATCTCTACAAATAGGCGGTCGGGAGGGGAGAGAGCTCCGGCAAACTAGGTTATACTCGGCAAATATCTGGGTCAGCCCCAGACGGGTCAGTCGCCTCCCGCCTCCAATAACACCGATGAAACGAAGTTGACCCGGGGTATGTAGCTCAGAGGAAGCCCCCAGACGAGGTAAAACGAATCAGTGCTATCGCTATCGCCGCGACCTTCTTCAAGCTTCCCTCGAACGCTACCCCCACCCCTCCACAACCCACCCTCCCAAATGTTTCTCCCCCTATCTCACCAACCACACCTCTTCCCTCCTTCTCGATCCGTCCGGTAATATACTTGTGAGGATGGAAGCAGAAGAAGAGTAGGAAAGGGGCAGGAAACAGTGGTTTCATTATCCAATTTGCCGACCCTTTTAGGTCCTTGACGGAATTCTGCCCAAGGGAAAATCTCTTACCCTCCTAATATTTTCGGCTTTCGTCTTCTCAAAACGTTATCACTAGATCGACGTTTTCCACATCCACTGAAAAAAAAAAAAGCAACTGTGATATGATCAACGTGGAATATTGCACATAACAGATCCACAAAAACCACGGGGAAATGTGACGTAAATTTCAGCGGGACGAAAAATTACCACGAATTTATTTGCCTTGAATTTCTCGTACAACCGAGCCTTAACAAAACATCATTTTAATAAAGCCTACAAATAGCTCACATGGTTTGGTTCTTTGGTTTCCATTATCCTAGTTTACAACCAATTCAGTGAGTCAACTACCAAATGATACTAGACGTTCATCAGCGCGTCGAACCCCCCCCCCCCCCCCCCCGTCACCAGTGTCATCTGGATCCAATATTCAACCTCCGAAACATAATTTTAAGCGTAACTCTGATCTGTTTGTCCAAATAACCTATATTTTACTTAAAGGATTGATTTGGGATATTTTTTACTTTTGAGATGCGAGCTTGCGAACATCCAGACCACCAAACTGTACACATCATCCTGATCTATTACGGACGTCCGTTTATTACACAGAGGCTGATTAATATACGGAGGCCGATTATGGTTTATAAGGAGGTCGGTTTATTATACGGAGGCTGGTAGTTGTGGGTATGATGGTGCTTTTGAACGTCAAGTCCAAATTATTGGCAACTGTCCTATTGCGTTCAAAATGGGTAACAAATAGAAAAGTTTTTAATCAACATTTTTTTAAGGAAGCCAACTCACAGTTTCCAGGCAAATATCTCAGGTGCACCATCAAACAAGTACCTAGTAGGTAGGTAACCTCGGTTACTACCAAATCACGTTATTTCTCTCGGGGATTATTTATTATTATATTTTTATTTATTAATTTAATATAGAAAATACAACATAGTAAACAACAACAGCAATAACAACAGCATGGTGCAACATGATGTTACTTAGTTCATTAACATAATTCTGTGTATCCCAGCTACTTTTATTTTTGAAGCGGTCTAGACACCGAACATTTTCAGCATAAATTGAGATCCTTCCAACGAGTAGCGAACTACTCTGGTTATTCATTCTATGCATCGAAGATGAATAATTCAACTCTTTTATATAATCAAGAAAATTTCTCGAGTCATTTTCGGGATGAAAAATAATTTCTTCCTCGTTTTTTAATTATAAAATGCTACTTGGATTTTTGAGTTTTCTCCTCGTCCATTTTTGATTTGAAAACTATATGGAATGTATCATGAGTTTATGAATAACATTTATGTATAAACTGTCTAAAAATTTTTTATTATAATAATATTGCTTTGGGAGAGAGTAGTAGGTACCACATTAATGAAGCAATTAGCGTTGAAATCTCTTGTTTTTCATTTTAAACTGAGTGTCAATCAAAACGTCCGACCCCCTCCGTTCTGGGATTAATTTTCCTTTATAACCTGTAGTCACCATAACCTGACGCAAAGATGACCACAGTTTTAAGAGTATAGGTTAGGTACCATTTCGTTCTCACTTTGACTGTCGTCTAATAACATTCCCCTTCCACAATTACCAACCTAGTCGAAAAAAGTAAAAACCTGTCATAAATATCACAATTGTATTATTAAATCAAATTCCTTTGATTATGTGAACAAAGTAACTACTTTTCCCGGCATCCAGATATCCTGTTCACCAACTTGGGAGTAAATGCAGTCGTTGAAACTTTTCTGATTTTCAAGTGGATACCTATTCTTCGTAAGCAGTCGCTAGTACATTTCGTACTACAAAGTTGTATCTTCCAACATAAAGAGTCACACAACCATCAGATTTGTGATTAAATAATACGATTTTATATAAAAGCTGTTGTCAGTCCAATAACAAATTGAGTAGGTTGTTAGTAGAATTTGTTTTAGGTACCCACTCAGATCTTGGAAATGACCATTTGATAAAGCAGGGAAGGCACTCAAAACGAACTATTCCACGAGGCCTGATTAAGTAAACATGATGTAAATAGATGAAAAATTGAATGATCTGACAAAAAATAAATATGCCGAAATTGCGGCGCTCCCGGACGGTCACCCGTCCAAGTACTAACCATAACCATGCCCTTCGTTGCTTAACTTTGGTGATCAGACGAGAACCGATGTATTCAACCGAATACGCGTTGGCGAATGCTATTATTTTTTTCTTTTTAGGTCGTAGGTTTGTTAATTACTCGAACCTAGTTATTCGATGACTGTGAAGAAGATAGCTGATAAACCAGAGTGTAAAATGATTTCAAACTTCTTCTCCTCGATCTCGAATTCAAGAGAATCGTTGACATTGAAATACTAAAGAGACTTTAGCGTGACGATAGCGTTTGGTTAGTCTTGTACATACGTGTAAAAATACATGTAGAAATACGCGAAGAGGTAGCAACTGCAGTTGCTTGCTCTATACGCTACTCTACGCGTTAACGGGGAAAAATCGTACGGGAAGAACAAAATCCCTCTATTGACTACGTCGAACGCATTTTGGGGTTATCCAGAATTTCGATAAATCGAGGGGGGGTCAAAGGAAACTCGGAGTTACCAAGTTTTGCCCTAAGAGTTTGGTTCTCCTCGGTTACCCCGATCTTATGATTTAAAACGTATCATGTATATATAGAGTGTCCCAAAAGTAACCCCTTCCCCCTAATTTTTCTTCACAATTTTTGAGTGATCGGAATGAAACATGGAGAGCGTTTTTGAGATGCTATTACTGAATTTTGATAAATAAAAATTGAACCGAAAATTGGGTTACCTTGCTGTTCATTTACGACTCTTCTTGTTGTGTTCTCATTTGTCTACATTGCTCACAATACTACTCACAGCCTGTTTTCTTAACTTCTAATAACTCAGTTAATTAGTTTTACTTTCCACTCGGAAAGTTAGTTCACTTCATTATTAATTGTTATCTCAACCGGCACAGACTTAATTAAATTAATAAAAAAAAAAATTGTTAGAAAACATGGAACATATGTTAATTATTCTTGAAACATTAATCATTTTGTCCTTAACTAAAACATGAAATACTTTTCCATATATAATCCTGTAGATAGAATATTCTCTCTCACGCGGGTCATCAGAATTCCATTGGAAAATTGCCACTCCACCATGAAGACTCAAGTATGCAGCGATTCCATGCCTACCAACTCCAGCCTTACTGCTGAACTTCCTCTTTTTTCTACGTTCTTTTCTTGGGGTAGAAACGAGAGCGTAGGATTCGACTTTTTGTCGGTAGATTTAGCCATATTGAAATTCTTTCCGCTGCAGCTGCCTACCAATCTTGAGTTTTACGCCTACACAAGTTTTAAATGGTATACCATTTACAAAATTTCCCTTGCTATAGAGTTGTGCTCGCGAGTTGTCAACAGCCAATTATTTATTTGTCGTTTCTGGTGATAGAGACTCTGCGCCTAGAATATTGGCTTGCAAGACTATTTACCCAGAGTTGTCTGCTGACACTTACTTCCCTTAGCCTACGCCAGCCTCGTGAATTTGAAGCATCCATAAGCACTGGATATAATAAAATGGGTTGGACTCAACATACTTCCCTATCTGGATTTTTTCCAAACTTTACGGTACCTTTCTCTTTCTCTCTTTTCTTTAAAAAACTTTTATTGGCCATAATTGGGTAGGTAGGAGCACCATCCTTACAACAGTTATGATTTTCACTAATATATGTATCTTTACTATTTCATATTTCAATCAGTTTTTCAATTCAATTGCCACACACTCCCAGAACAATCTCTTTTTTCAGCGCTAAAGCTGTGGTCCTTCAAAGTCATTTATAAGTATCCTTGCATAGAGATAATTACAATAATTGGATAGAACATTGTGAGCTCCTTAGTCATATAAAAAATCTGAAAAAAAAAACTTTATGGACTACCCAAAGGGGTGCGATGGGTACTTGGTAATGTTTTTCCCATTTTAGCGAAATTTCGTAGAAAATGAAACTATTGCAATCGATAAATGTTGTCATTGAAATCCGTTTTGAGTCATTCTGGAACGGGTCCTAGAGTTTAACGCTTTTTCATATATATATATATACAAAAAATCAAGGATGAGTTCATGAGTTCGTTGGCCAACACTTTCTTAGTACATACATTAAATTGGTACATACATTAAATTGCTGATAATCCAAAATCTGTTTATAACCGTAGAATATGATTTAGAACGAGTTTATTTGCTATAAAATTGTAGGTTAACCATAGTCCTGAAAGTGCTCAAATTTCAAAACATAGAAGCATAACATAATACGTTAATCTACGAAAATTTGCTCATAAGACCATGCTGCATGACTGGAACTTTTTGCGAGTGACACATCATTTCAAATTCACTTTGGTGAATTTCAGTTTAGTGCTGAACACGATGGTGAAGCTAGAATTGCGAATTCCGGTCTTGTATCAGACTGAAAAAATGTACTTAAATCTCATTAAAATGTGCAATCTAGGTCCGTTTTAAAGTTGAATTTGATTGGAAGTCCTTCAATTCATTTTGTCTCCTCAAAACGAAAAAAACGGAAGAAAAACACTTCAAGGTTTTTTTTTTTTTTTTTTTTTTTTTTGAAAAGCAACCGTTTCGCACACTGTGCAGCGAACGGAAAATGTTGCTTAGGTAACTATTTATTAATTTTTTTAACTCGATTTTCAGAATCTACATATCTTAAAACGTAGGTAATCTAACAAATTTCAGGAGGGTGCAATATTTTTATTTTCTTGGTCGATTTCAAAAGTTCATTATTGAAAAAAATAAACCAAAAATGACCATTGTTCGTAGAAATGATCTTGCTGATTAAATATAGAACGAAAGAGTGGTATTTCTTACCGACCGACAAAAAGTCAAAATCCAATACGATCTATCACGATTTGAATCAGTTTGATTGATAATTTAAGATAGATGTGATGGATGAGTACCCACTGAATTTGGATGAATGAGGGCGATAGAGTTGTATTTGTGGAACACAACAAATGATCATTACTCGTAGGTTGAAACAGGAATGACAAGCGGTCCTGAGAAGCTCTAATTGCGTGTCTGTCACCCTCACACGGCTCCTACGAGTAATTATTTCACCAACTTCCTCCTCGTAGGATTGAAACGTGAATTCCATGGCTGGCATTGGACCAGTGTTGAGCCTTGAACTGACATCAGTATTAACCGCAATTTTATTTTATTAGAAAGTCTCTTGTGAAAAAATTGCGAACATCCATACTTCCTCGGGCAGAGCGGGAGAACTTTATAATCTCGTACTACTTGTCTGCTCCGAGTCTTTGCTACCAGAAGACTTACTTAAATTTACTTTTAGCCCCCTGTTTTTGAAACACGCCGCACCATCTCTCGTGGATACATTAAAAAAGATAGACCAGTACTCACGTAGTGAGCCACGTGTTTAGTATATTTTCTTTCAAGTAGATTAGTGTTTCACAAGAAATGACGAAATAAGAATTTTGGATGGACTTCCAACGCTTGAACGGAGCAATGTTATTACATAAATTATACAGATCTTAATTATTATTAGAGTAGTGAATCAGCTGATTCGGGTGGTTTGGCAAGTTAAAATCATATATTCTACCGGTCTCACAAAGGCTTCGTTACAAAATCCATCGTCGTAGGATAAATTGCATAGAAATTAACGATAAGAGTTCACTCAGCTGATTGGGGTGGTTCGGCTAGTTAAAATTTTACATGTCTCATAGTGATTCCGTTTCAAGTTTCAGCTTCTTAGAATGAATACATAGAAACTGGATATTTGAATCACGAAATCAACTCTGCTGATTATCAATGACGATTTTGGCAACCAAATTATTTTGAACGACTAGCTGATCATTTTGCGACCCATCCCGTCGTATTTGGTCCAGCCGTCCTCGAGTCTAACCCATCATCGGGTCCAGCCCTTTTACGAGGATACACATACATATATACAAATATAGATACCTACAAAAACGGACAAAGTTAATACAAAAGCGTCCTAAAAAAAATAAATAAATAAATAAATAAATAAAAATAAATAAATAAATACGTAAGTGTCTCAACATCAAATCTCACAATTTTTCTTAATACCTTTCAACATTTCCGCAACCTATCAAACGATAAGGTTATATTCGATAATCATCAGAAACGCTTGCATACGAGTCTGCAACACATTGGGACATTTTATGTCTTTAGTTGCTG
This sequence comes from Adelphocoris suturalis, assembly GCA_030762985.1. Classification (NCBI taxonomy): domain Eukaryota; kingdom Metazoa; phylum Arthropoda; class Insecta; order Hemiptera; family Miridae; genus Adelphocoris; species Adelphocoris suturalis. The sequence continues at coordinate 33,842,413 of CM061046.1, forward strand.
ACTCATATGCAAGCTCTGAGAGCCACTCAGCTGATCCGGGCCCTGGGTATCGTCAATTAAATGTCCTAAAGAGGCTTCATACGAAATTACAGCTTCCTAGAGTGTAAAGTATAGAAATTACCTTTTAAAAAGATTTAACCACCGCTTCACAAATCAAACCGTCCTCGCAATATTCGGATCACCTGTTATGGATCAAATCATCGAAACACCAGCTCAATGGAATCAGAAATTCACAAGCGGTTGCAATCATGTTCACAATATCAATTATTGAGATGATCACCTGTGTGTAAACAAATATTCATATAACCATGCTCATAACTCAGCTGGTTGGCCACACACTTCGCAGTGGTTAACGTAATGTGGTTAGGTAAATCGAGAGCTATCCAACGAGTGGTGAACGATTTTTGTACGATGATAACTGGCGAAGTTAAAGTTCCGTAGCAACGAATCGGTGGTACGTGAAAATCATTAGAAATTTTTCATAACGCTTTCTTCGTCACACCGTAACGTCACACTTTTTGAGTTATGTGCCATAGTAAAGACATAAAATGTCAAAAAAAGAAGGAAATGCTCATTAGACACAATGGCTAGGCAACGTACACAATGCCTAGGCAGGTATTTAATGCCTACGATTGATTCAGGCAAAGCATATACCCATCATTCTTACATATATGCCAAATTAATCCGAATTTTTAGAAAGGGATTGACTACTTGAAGTTATTCATTTTTGAGGTGCGAGCTTGCGAGCATCCAGCTCACCAAACTATACACATCATTCTGACCTATATGTCCAACTAATCTGAATTTTTACTAAGGGATTGAGTACTTCATGTTACGTATTTTTGAGATGCGAGCTTGCGAGCATCCAGACCACCAAGCTATACACATCATTCTGACCTATATGTCCAACTAAAGTGCCCAGATCAGGTAAGGATTGATCAGAAGGACACTGCCGAGTTCACGATCGTGCATTCTATAAAATGCCAAGTTAAAGTATAAAATGAGATTTATTTTACACATTGTCTGCTCCATTCAGGTATTCTACACAACGACTAGGCATTGTACACAATGCCTTAGTTTAAACTTTGCCAGTAACATGTATATGCTCACAGACAGCAGCAGCAGAAGCAGATGCAGTCATTTTCGGTACCCCTGTGAAACAAGTGGTCTACCTTTGCCGTTTCAGAATATCTCATACTCAGTTTGATCAACACGAATTTTTAATAATATTGCTATATAAAACCTATCATACAATAACTCTCATTTTCTCTGGTAATAAAAATGAAATAAAATTAAAATAGATAACAAACTAAATATAGACAAACTTAACTATTACATTCTTATTAATATATAAATAAATAAATAAATAAATAAATATATATATATATATATATATATATATATATATATATATATACATATATATATATATATATATATATATATATATATATTACAGTTTTCCTTCAGAAAGATTTTGAAGAAGGTAATTAATCAACGAAGCTCACAAAATCACCGCAGTTTCTCCGAAACTTTCGATTTCATTCCTCGCCACATCTATCTGCTTGGTGAGAGGAAAAGAAGGGATCACGGAATTGAGTGCTTCATAAGTAAAAGCGGGCAATGAGATTTTGCCCATTGTTCAACGGCAAAACAAAAGATATAAATTTTCCAACCATTATAATGAGCCGTGGATCTGTCTCGAAGGCCATTGTTCCGGGCCTTTTCTCCACCATCATTCTCTACTGCACCCTTCCAGTTTTCTACTATTCCTCGGACTGGGAGGGAAAAAAGAACCCTCACTGCCCCTCCAACCCTGGTGAGGAATAAGGGAAATTCTTATTTTTTCCCCGCGCCTCTATTTCCGAGGGGCTGGGAGTGAGCCAGTTTTTATACAGTTTACAATTCACGTTTTTAAATGCGGACCTTCCTCCCACTCTTCCTTCTATTTTTCATCCTCATCTCCCTTCTACCATTATTTCCTCTCCCTTTCTTCTACCGCACTCTTTTCTTCTAGCCATGGTTCGCTTACGGAAATAAAGAAATCAACGGAATCGTTACAACCAAAGTCTCGCGAACATGACCACTTTACAATGGACAATTATCAATAACTACCACTTTTCTGTTATTGTCAAAATTAAAATTCACATTTTCGTTTCGAAACCATTATATATTATTTTGCAGTGATTGGATGGAAAAATATTTGAATTGTTCGACGCAGTCAGCTGATTGAATAGCAGATCAGCAGATCTATAGTTGACACCACATACCCGAAAGCTTTCTTTGAGTTGCAGTGGAAAATAAGAAAAAAACGTATCGTTATTACGTAAGTATCCTCTGATTCGTAGGGGATACGTTGTCGCTGTAACGTCGGTGAATCGGCGTTGCCACAAGCCTCACGCATCTAGTCTCGATGCAAAAGTAGCCTCAAATTTAGCGTTAGGTAACTCTCCACGTCACACTACTTCAAACAACAAAAGCACTTGAAGGTTGAGCACCCCTCCCCCACTTTCTGGTTGAGGTGAAAAAACAAATAAATAAATAATATAAATAAATAAATAAAACAGCCAAAGCTTGTTCCCGCTTCGCTGATATGAGGTAACGAAAAATGAAGGTCACACAAGCGATACCGTTCACTATTGGAGCGGTATCGGTAAACGCATTGCCAGGGAGCGATGCATCGTGTATCGAAATACGTCGCAGCGTTACCATGGTGCGCTACGTTTCCGGCCAAGGAATACGGTAGCGTTTGCGGATACGTTGTCAGTTTCGTGCCACTAGCACTCTGTATTGTTAACTATGCTGACCACCTCGTCTCCCTGATATTATTACAGCACTGTGTAAGAATACTTTATTCGAAAGAGAACTCCTTGCACTTGACTTCTTGGTTCTTGGATTTTACTCCTAAAATAAGTCTCTTCACGTGGGTACTAAACATTCCACTCTATGGTATGTCTTTGACAACTTTTGTGAGTGATAAGGTTTTGCATTCTTGATACATACAGTGTAGCCATGAAACTTCTTGAAGGTCGTGAAAACTGTCATCAACATGGACCAATTTCCACCATCTCTTTTACCATCCATGAACAATTTTGGCTTCTGAACAATTTTGAATTGGTGAGCCACTAATGATGACCGAAATTTTTCACGTACCACTTGATTTTTTAAATAACTTATAAAGTAGTAGTTATTTAGTATTTTTTCATTGAAAGTTTTTAATGAATGAAGCAATAACGTATAATTTATTTTAAATATTTTAAATCTTTGACAATTACTTTTTAGTGGGATGGTTACGCTTCTGACCGCCATTGATCAACAATTATAAATATGCAGTAATGTTTTCTTTATAGATTGTATGATACCACAGCTGTCGAGAAACAAATCGCAAATAAGCGTGTACAAACTTACTCGATTTCCCCCGCTCACCTACTTAATTTTTACTAGGTACGCATTGTATCAAGTTTCCGAAAAAGTCTAACGGACCACTTCTGAGCACCTTGTGGACTACTGGTGGTCCGTGAACCACAGGTTAAGGACCACTGATGTACATGCCTATTTCAACTGCAGAAGGTTTTGAAGGTTAGGAGACTTCATGGCCACAGTTTCTTTGCATCAAGAATGCAAAAGCTTATAAACCGTGAAAGTTGTCAAAGACATAATAAAGAGTAAAAAGTTTTGAACCCACATAAAAGTGCAATAGAGACGGAGTAATGCCCAAAAAACAAATTTGCAATATCACAACTATTTCCTGAAAGTTTCGATGTTTTGTCCCAAAAAACTGCAAAAATTTGTCGAAAATGTTTTTTTTTTTTTTTTTTTTTTTTTTCGTGAAAACTAGAGGAATACAGTCGGGAAGGTATTTTTTCCAAACATGTTTCGTTTTTCATGGTCGATCAAGGAAGAATGTTTACCACGGCGGGTAGTAGAAAGTTTATAAACACTGCAACGATAGCCTATAATGAAGGGTGTCCATAAACTTTTTGGAAGAACTTTACTAATTTTCTTAAATTTCAATTCCGCTGAAACACTAGTGTTACGAAAATTTTACACTGGCTTGAAAAGCTTGGGATTAGGAACACATTTGCGAAATCCCTCATAGGATCTGCTACCGTTTCCAAGAGAAGCTCACGCATGTCATCGATGCCCCAACTCCGATGAAAGATTCATCGCAGATACTGAACCTTATGAATATGGAAGAGGACCCCCTCCACTTCCCTTCATTCCACAACTCGATGTCGCTTTAGGACTTTAGCGTAAATCCTTTTAATGACGCCACGTCCTGCCCTACCCCTCCACTGATCCAGCTCCCTCCTGATTTATGCCTTCCTACTCATCAATCCTTGAGCCTTAACGAGGAGTTTTGGATTTTTCGCTCTTCACTTTAAGTAATGCAAATCTCTCGTAAAAACCTTATCTTGTTGATACTACTAATCAACGGGTCGTTAACCACTTGAAGAATTGAAAATATCTACAGCATTGGCATAGAAGAAAGATGTCATCGGTCACTTTAGCGAAACTTAACATGACAATATTTCTATTCGCCTACACATTTATAAGGAAAGAAACACTGTAAAGAATGTAAAAATTGGAATACCCTAAAAAATTCTGCACTCTCTTAGAGGGTAATAAATACCAACTAATAACTTGGAACATTATAATGAACTACAGGATTCAATAGACCAGAAACCGAAAATGTTCTACGTTGCGACTTGTCAGTGATGTTTTAACGAATGAAGATTTCTACTTAAGCATACCACCTAACGGTATCAATATTAAGGACGGATTCTACCTTTTCCCTCTGAATCCTGCAAGCAGACTTGATAGAGACTTTATAAAAGATTTTTAAATATTCAGTGCTATATTTTCTAAAATTTTCTAACGTTTAGACCAAATTTTATACTTTTACTTTCGATAATTTCAGAAACACATTCATATGGCACATTAAATTGATTGCTCAAAGATTTTTCGTGTAAATTAAATTCTGCTGTAGACAGGAAAACGATACTTTTCTTGATTTTTATAATCCATTTGCATCAGGTGCCTAATTGACTAGGTCATTGTGATTTCTATTCCATCTACACACGAATCTGATGTACCGTTTCTCATAATCTTATCATTTATCTGTTTCGGTTACTAGAAATTAAAATGGTGAAATGATGCTGAGGGAGAGAGAGAGAGAGAGAGAGAGAACTCACTTTTACCAAATTTTTGTGGAAAATGAAGCTATTCCAATGGTTCCGAAAATTGTAAACACAAAATTTTCGAAAAACATCTCCTTTGAATCCATGGAGAATGCAGATGCACTCTGAAATGTATCCTAGAGTTTAACACTTTTTCATATACGGGGTGTCCCCAAAAACGTTCCCCCTTGCTAAAACCATCATAATGGGTCAAAAAAATAAATAATTACAATTTATCTTCATGTTTTTTTGACATTTTATGTCTTTACTATGGCACATAACTCAAAAAGTGCGACGAAGAAAGCGTTATGAAAAATTTCTGATGATTTCCGCTTACTAATGAGTCATTGCTAGGGAAATGGTACTTCGTCGTTTTTCATCCCACATAATCCGTTGACCATTCGTTCGAAAGCTCTCGATTTATCCAACCATATTATGTTAACTACTGCGAAGTGCGTGGCCAGCAAGCTGAGCTACGACCATGGTTATATGAATAATTGTTTACACACCGGTGATCATTTTCAATAATTGATACTGTGAACATGATTGCAACCGCTTGTTAATTTCTGATGATTTCATTGAGCTGGTGTTTCGATGATTTGATTCATAGCAGGTGATCCGAATATTACGAGAACGGTTTGATTTGTGAAGTGGTTGTTGAATCATTTTAATGGGTAATTTCTATACTTTACACTCTAGGAAGCTGTAATTTCGTATGTAGCCTCTTTAGGACGATTTACTTGACGATGCCCAGGGTCCGGATCAGCTGAGTGGCTCTTAGAGCTTGCATACGAGTCTGCAACACCTGCGAGTCTGAAACTAAAGACATAAAATGTCCTAATGTGTTGCAGACTCGTATGCAAGCGTTTCTGATGATTATCGAATACAACCTTATCGTCTTTGGTCGATCCTTTAAATGTTTTCAAGCTTGGGTTTCAAACCCTGGGATCAAACCCAGGGTCTCAAACCGTGTGGATTTTGTTCATAATATCGCATTTAAATAAAATAACACAATTATCAGAAAAAAAAGAAAGCAACATAAAAGGGTGTTTGTTTACATCATTAAAGTAGGTACCTACTATAATCAAAATCATGTGTTTAACTCTCACACCTCTCTATAGAATTCTATTTCTGTGGAGCGAATTTTTGTAAAAAAAAAGAAGAAACTATTGCAACGGCTCAAACATTTTAAAATCAAAATTTTTGAAAATTTCCTGTACTGAAATCCACTTCATGAGTATTCTGGGAAGATTCCTGAAGTTTGCGCTTTTTCATATTATTCATATAATTGTGCGTCTTTGTGTGTCATTTCGGACGATAACTCTCCTTAGGATTGAGATAAAAATTCTATTCTTGGCCCAAAAAATCAAGCTTCTCAAATGAAAGGACACGTTTTCCAGCCTGCACTGTTTGAGCACATTAAATTGGTCACATTTTGAAAATGTCCAGAAAAAATAACTAAATATAGCTTAAAAAAAGGCTAAAAATTGTTATATTCATATTTTTTTAGAAGAAATTCAGTCAAAAGAAATTCAACAATAATGAACTAGAACATTAAAAAATCAAAGCATAAAATTATGCTGAAAAAGTGTCTAGTAATAAATAACATAAGTAAAATAAAATAAAGTAAGTTTTATTTGCTGAAAAATCGATAAAAGCTGTTAAATAATGCTAAAAAATCTAAAAATTTGTTGAATCTCAGATTATTATTTAGAGACAGTTATCTTGCCATAAGATTGGTAGTTGATTTCTTCACACTCAATGTGCTCAAATTTCAATACAATGTAACGTTATATATGATACGATAATTTACAAAAATCCGTGATACGACCATGTTGCATGGCTTTTTTTTTTCAATCACCGATGTTTTTTCGGGGTGGGCGAATGCTTTTTAAGGTTATCAGACGACGAGCCATCAACTTTCTAAGTATGACTAATTTTCACGGGTGACTATGTGCCACTGACTTTTCCTTTTCTTTTTCTCACCTAGAACGCTTTTGGATCATTGTCCCTCCATTTACGGAAGGAGACTAGTCCAACTTTGAGAAATTAATAAAATAAATAAACCATCCTCCAAGCGAGAAAATGGCCAGTTGGCGCTTTCCGCCCTTTTGTAAGGATCTCAAAGATGACAAAATTGCTCGCTGCACGCGTGCACAATTTACATCAACTTCGTTATTTTAAATATGAACCCCCATTTTTCATTGCAGATTTTATTTCCACGTAAAATTTTATGAAGAAATAACCCATTACTCGATTTTTATGTGCGCGCAAACGGGCGCAATTCAGCTCCAAAATTCCGCAATTCCGCTCTAAAACTGCAATAAATTGGAAATACTTAGTTTTTGAAAGTAATCAATTCCCACATGTAATACATGATTTTGGAGTATTTTTTGTGTGCTGAACCTCATAATGATTTTCATTCACTTATTGATATTTGCTACACAAACTTGCCAAAAAATTGTTACGATTTAATTTCAGTATCGATTTCAGCACTATTGTATGATAGCAGCTGCGCAAGCGACAATGTAAAATCCTTGATACAAACATTACTTCCACAGTTTTTATTCAATTTTGATGACATTTCCTGGGAAGTGCGGGTTGGGTCGAGGATGGTCGATTTTCTCAGAGTCTATTTGTCCATTCATGGTCAATTACGAAAATTTTTAGGAAAATAACTGTTATGATTACTCATCATTATCGAATCATTAGTAGCTGCTGCAAATGGTCGAACATGAAAAATTGTAACGTTCATGACTGATTTTGTTTTTATCCGATTCAACTGTAGAATTTTTTAATCATTTACACATTAGACACAAACTTTTTAGATTACATTCGTGTTACGAAGGAAGTTATTTATTTATTTATACACGGGCAATAGCCCAATTTACATTGAAAGTCCTTGAAACCACAACAATAGTATAAACCATTAACCATTAATAAATTCATCGATCCGAAATAGAAGATTAAAAAAGCACCCACCAAGGCGTAGAATACCTAAATTATTACAAAAAGAAAACGAAAAACGGGTACAATCAATTAAACATAATATTACAAAAGCAATGTTTCTTGAAAAACGCCTCACTAACCCCCATCATGCCCACATCATCCGAAACACTCACAAGGTGATTGAACACTGCGCCTGTTTTAGAGATCCGTTCAACAGACAGTTCGTTGGAACAGTTCGGAGGAAAAATATCTGATGTTGCCATGTGGCATACGGTGGCACGTGAGAATTCAACTCACTGAGAAGCGACGGGGAATCAATTTAGTCAGAGTTTACGAACAAACATCACGTCAGCCGTTTCACGGCGACTTTGTAACGTTTTCAGACCCGTCATTTCTGAACCGCTTAAATCGTCACAGCATACTCCAATTCTATAAGATTCGTATTTAGGAACCAACGCTGAATCCGCTTCAACTTTTCCTTGCCGTTCATATAATGGCGATCAGATTATAGTAGCTTGCTCTAGAAGCGGGCGAACCAGAGACGAAAATAACGTGGTCAACGCGTGAGGGTCCGTGAATTCCCGTGTATTTCGTTTTGGGAAACCAAGCATTTTCCTAGCTCTAGAACACAATTCATCGATGTGATCAGAGAAATTCATACGCTATCAAATGGAACACCAAGATCAGGATCCTTGGTTAAGGAACCAAGAATCTCCGGCTCAGGACCTGTCCACCAATCCAATAGCCATAGGTGGTAGGAGAAACAGAGCGCGAAAAGGAAAAGACGGAAGTTATTTGCCACTTCCAACTTAACAGACGTTTCACTGTGTATGGAGTAGTTTTCCATACAATATGCAATTAATTGAAGTAAATTAATAGCGGGCATCGAAGATTGAACAAATGCAACTTTTGTGTAGGAAAAAGATCTGATATTCCAATTAGAGTTTAGATTTCTTTTATGCCTCTAAATTCCCAATATTGAACACGATAACAAGGTGCACCTGCGATGGACTTGTGCGGTATATCTTCAGTAGAAATCAAGCTAAGGAAAAGCCCGAGGTGAAAGAGCGGGTTAGGAAGTCTCATTGAATATCAATTGAAAGGCTCATGAAAGTGTAACCGATAGTCAGTGTTGAGGGTTTTTTTTTAACATGTCAAGGACTTTCCCACCTCTTGTGCTTCACTCAGCATCCGGTCTCACCGTTTTCAACCCTTATTAATATCCAAATCGAGGACCGCTATTGGCAATTCAATCCCCTCGCCGCCGTCAACATCACATTTTGGATTCTCGACTTATATTGTCTTTTCACCGTAGTATTTGACTTCCACCAGATATTTCCGGAATGCCTACCGAATTATATAGAAATTACCGTGTCTACACATTCCAATTACCGAGATCAAAATGTCCACCCATATTTTACGTTCTCGACCGTCTGAACAATTTTGGTCGTGTCTATGTGTTTTCCTGATTTCGACCACATAATCAGTAATAGCACGTGTACCGAACATTGACTACTATGAATTTTATTGCTGATTGAAGATAGCTTCTGTACATACGCTAGGTTGCTACGTAAAAAACACAATCCGATTTCCATGAGATTACCAGGAATGGAGCCAATTGTGTTGAAATGGCTCTCTATTATTTGTTTGAAGCATATGATACGCTTCACCCTAATCTAATGTGATTAAATAAGTAAATCAAGAAATTTCAACTGTCTATACAACCATGTTACGGATACGCTCCACACTCAACTTGGCAGACCTCATTCTTCTGGTCTGAGTGACATATGTCACGTGGGATAAGTCAAGAGAGGTCTGTGTAAAAGTCTGTTCATAAAAGCTATCTAAAGCAGACATACCTAAATAAGATCTTGCTAACAAGTGGGCGTTACCTAACTGACTCCCAAAGAATCAAAACTGAGAGGACGTGGTCTCGTGAAAGATCTGACACCCTTGGGCCCTCAGCTTCGACGAAAATTCAAACCCCGCAGATCTAACTGACTCCCGTGAAAATGCCCAAAGACGATCGGGAAGAGGGCCGAGTATATTTAATGTTGACATGGCGTTTGATTGGGAAGAGGTGAGAAGCGCCAATGCGGTACAACGTCCACAAAGAAAAAGAGAGGTCTGTGGTTGAGGGCGGATAACTGTCTAGTCAGAATCGTTTGATCAGTTGTCGTAAAATGGATGTTGTCGTAGCAGGCGGATCGCAGCTTGGAAAAGAGATAGTCAAACCTTCAAGAGAGGGAGATAAATTTCGAATTTTTGCTGAATACCTGCACGACAATTATGTACAGTCAAACGCTAAGTACCCTCCCGCTATTTCGGCGTCCAAGTCAGCTGAGGTGACGTTGACCACGAACGCGTGCGAATCCTTCAATTCGTGGTTCAATAATGAATTCAATCATCCTCATCCGAACATTTACCTTAGAGTAGATTCCCTTACTATTTTTTCGGGATGGCAGGCGAGGCGAGGTAAAAAAACTAACAAACCACCATGGACTCGTTTATTAGCGAATTTTCGAAGAAAGATGAGCTATGTAGATGGCTTTAAAATTTTAAATGTGGGGGAGGACCGGGGACCCCCCCACAAGTTCGTTCCAAACATCAAAGAATATATATATATATACTCGCCCCCCCTGGACCCCCCGGATCTTTTCTCTTTTCTAGTGTGTAGAAAACGAGGATAATTTGCTATGCAATTTATTAATTGCATATTGTCAATTCTAGCGACAATTAATTAATTAATTAATTAAATTAACTAATGGATATAAAATAATAAATTACATTAAAAAATGGATATAAAAAAATTTGGATATAAAAAAATTTTCAAGCCTGGCTGGGATTCGAACCCACGATGCGCATAAACGTGCGTTTCGGACGTTATTTCGTTACGGACGTTACATAAAAAATTGTTGGGGGTGGGCCTAAGAATTGCATAGCAATTAATATATTTATATAGGGTGGATTTCTCAACGATAACGCCCTTAAAATACGGCGTAAAAAATTTGTTCCAGTACAGAAAAATCCTTTTTTACAAAAGACAGGTTGAGTTCGTTGGCCAGCCCGTTCGCTCCACAATGTCAGGTTTGAATTCACAATTTAGTGGTCCAAACAATGCTAAATATCGGCTTTCTGACAATTGGGCATGTGGGGTGTCATAGTTGAAGTATTTTTCGGCGCTGAATCGATCGCGACCACACCTAGATCTCTAAAATTCATAAATAAGTAAGAAAAATTGTTTTAGGTGAAAAAATAGACTAATAATTGACTTTTGTAGTTTTCAAGTTGAGCTGCGGATCCTAGAATTTTTTTGCGATCTCATCACATAGCTGTCCATGGCTGAGTTTTATTCAGGACACGGTTGGATTCAATGATCAGAATTTAAGTGCCTAATTTAATGTTATTCACAAGTTTTCTTTGAAAATTCACTCTAATAGAAATGCTGCATGACTGAGTAGGAAATTTTTGAACAAGACACATTAAATTGGTCAAATTCCTAAAAATGTGCTAAAAAAATGGCTAAAAACGGATAAATCGTAAAATTTATATTTTTTGGCAGAATATTGCTCAAATAACTTTCGTTAGGAATGAGATGAAAATTCCGTTCATGCGCCAAAAAATCAAACTTTCCATATGAAAGTATGAGTTCGTTGGCCAGCACTTTTTGGACACATTAAATTGGTCAAATTCCTAAAAATGTGCTAAAAAAATGGCTAAAAACGGATAAATCGTAAAATTTATATTTTTTGGCAGAATATTGCTCAAATAAAGTTTATTAACTATAAAATAGAATATTCAAAAATTGATGCGAAACAGTATGCTAAAAAATGTATTTGTTTCATCAAAATTTGTTGAAAAAATCAATAAAAACTGCAAAAAAAAGCTAAAAATCCAATACCTTTATTTGGCTAGTAGATTATTGTTTAGAATACGTTTTTTGCCATATAATTATTAACAATTTCCTTGCACTCAAAAAGCTCAAATTTCAAAATAATTCAACATCGGACAATACGATAATTAACGAAAATTCGCTCATGCTGCATGACTGGAACTTTTTTACGTTTCAGATTGGTACCTGATTTTTGTATCAGTAAAATGTGTCTACAGTGCACAAATAAAGTTTGCTCAAGATGACAACATTTAATTAAATGGAATTAGGAACACGAATTAAAGTTCATTCAGGGGAAGTCAGTGGCAGGCCGCTTCTGAAGTTATTTGCATTCAACCATAAACGTTAAATCAGCATAAATTACAGGGATTTCACTAGATTATCTCTGCCCGATAAGAAAATTCTGTCATTCCCCGCCCTCTCTGCCAACTGTATCACAGTGAACTGGGCTTCCTCCTCAAAGCGTACTGTCAGACTTCGCCCCATTAACTTTATACAGAATTTCTGACGGGTCGCGGAAAGGGTAGGGCCGGGGAGATGAGAGATACCCCGCCCAAGTCGGGAGGGATCCGCCCCGCCACGCCGCACCCCCTCGACGTGCCACTAGTATCGATCCCAGGACGGGGGAAGCGAGGGGGTGAATCCTGTGTGGCGGCGAGGGGCGACCATGTGGGGGCGCGGAAACGTGTTATCCTCCTCCCTCCCCTTCACCATGCCATCTCCCTTCTTCCTCTCGCGTGTTCACGTGACTGCTTGAGATACATCACTTGGCGCATCCGAGGGGTTGTCCGGCTGCACAATTTAAAGCCTCTGAACACGAAACTGCATCACCAGCGCTACACGGAACATGCTGACCCACCTATTCGCTCAACCAACCGGCCTCTACTAATGCAGTTTGCATTCCCTCGAGGTCAAACAATTAGAGAAACGCAGATAACACTACTCAGCAAATCTGTGATTTATTGAAAATAGATGGGTTCAAAACAGTTAATTAGTTTCAGTACGCAAATTGAGGAGTTGTAAATCTAGGGCAAACACAACTTGATGCTAAAGTCATCAGTTTCGTACACTGAGGATGATTCCGTTGTCACTAGCTTTCGACAGACTTTCGTTGGACCAAAATTATGCCCCGAACAATCTTTACCTACTTATAAAAAGCTATTGACCGATTCCGCTTTCCGAATGGATATGCTGTATGACTTTCTGTTCCTGGAAAAATCAAAGCGGGAATGCCCCAAGAGAGGGTGATAGCACCTTATCTAAACACATTTTACTTTCGTTACCAACGTCTCCCGCATTCTCATCCACGTAAGCTGTCGACTTGGTATTGACAATATTAGACGCCTCCTTTGAATCTGCAACTAACAGGCTGCAAGCCTCCATTGAATCGCTCGTTCAATGGTCCTCCAAGTAGTGCATGAAAATTAATCCTGTCAAATCAAATATACTGATCTTCACGTACAGACATAAATATATCTACCTATAACGGCCTCGAACGATACCTCCGATCTCATCCTATAAATACTTGGAGGTCACACTCGACTGAGGCTCACGTTCCAAGACCATGTTCCCGAACTTCTGGAACGACTCAAAAATCGGATTAAAATGCTCATACCTCTACTCCACGGTCACGACATAACCATTCAAAATAGACTTCTGGTTTGGAAAACTACTATAAGACCTACGTGGGTATTTGCTCTACCGATTCGGGGTACATTTCTCCTTTCACCTTTCGTCGTATTGAGCAATATCAACAGTATTGAGCAACATATTTTTAATCGTATTTCCGATCTTTATTTTACTGAAATGATTGATTTAGGATATTTTTTATTTTTTTAGATGGGAACTTGTGAGCATCCAGATCACCAAACTATACACATCATTCTGATTTATTTGTCCAATTAATCTATATTGGACCTTTTCCGTTATCGTCCCGCCACTCTGATTCTAATATATACGTCCAACTAATCTGAATTTTTACTAAGGGATTGACTACTTGATGTTATGTATTTTTGAGATGCGAGCGAAGCGACGTTGATCTTTGATAAAAACGGATCTTTCTAAAACCACTCTAAGCGCCCATAACAGGGTTTGTTTTTTGGATTGTTTGAATTTTTTTTTTTTTTTTTTTTTCTAAACCGTTCCAAATTTTTTCTATACCACCACGTTTACTTATTTTTTCTTGTAATTGGGCTCGCCCGTACTTTTCAAATAAATAAATGAAAAATTATGTACTGGTTTATTATTTTCATTATTGAACCTTTGTAATCTACCAAGAAAAAAAATTTTTTTAACACCCCCTGAAATGTTTTTGTTTACGTTTCAAGATGCGTAGAATTCAAAAATCGGGAGGAAAAAAAAACAGTCCATCCGCCGTCCGCGGCTTTTCTCCGAAAATATAGACCAAAATCCATGAAAAATTGTGTTAAAAATCACATTTGGAGTCTAGATAGTCCTAAAAGCTCGGCATCAATTAAAGTATTAAAGGGCTAAACATTCAGAAGTCGAGATCGCGGAAACTTTCTAAGTAACAGTAATAATTTTTTGCTTGTCAAAGATAAATTTAATTGATCCCAAAGAATCGATTAAAACCACCCGCAAAGCTGTACGTAGAATAATTCGCTTTCCCTAAGGGCTTGAACATAGAAAAACCTTCAACATAGAAACCTTCAAATTATCAAGCGCCAGAACATAGAGAAATCACGCGCTGCTAGCGGATCTATTGATTAGGTAGACGATCAAGCTTTAAATTCCATGAACGATCGGTAGATTTTGAGACTATTGCCTTATAAATATCAGCTGATATATTGCCAATAATGGACATATCAGGTGATATAGTTCCAATGGATTTATTCTAGCTTTGCGAAATCAAGTTTATTAACTATTGTCTGTGCGGAAGTACCTACTAGTGAATCATTGATAGGTACCTCCCTAGATGCTTAATTTCATCTTTTAAATCCAAGTCCACCTATAAGTAGCGGAAGCATTGTGTTCGCTTTTGAGAGATGAAAAAGTTTTAGTCTCCAAAAAATCAAACGGTTGTTGTTTTCTTACAGTGGTAAAATTTCCTCTCGCACTTTATAGACCATTCTGAAAAACGTTTGTTCCGTATCTTTCGGGTTGATCCGAAATCAATACTTGACTCAGCGTATGCGCAAAAGTACATTCCATCAAGCACCATTTTTTCACGCCCCCGTCGTCCGATCTCGTTCAAATTCGGAGGATAGGTGGAAGAGATTAATTTGAGCTTTCTCTAGCAATTTCAACATAATCCTATCATTAGTAGCTACTGCGCATGCGGGAATGTGTGTTCCTTTTAACGAGCCTAATTTCAACAGTTTCCATCCGATTTTGATGAAGTTTTCAGGCAATATGCGGGTACTTTTCAAAACTGATTCATTCTGCGCATGCGCAAACGTTAATTACTTTGGCGTGGTCGTCCGATTTCGCTTGAGCTTTGTGCATTTTGGTGAACAATGGTTTGATTGATTATTCCATATTAATTTCAACATTATTGCAATATTAGTAGCTCCCGTGCATGCGCGAAAGTGAAATCCCAGGAACAAAATTATTTTTTTTATGGTTCCCAGTGAGAATTTTGCAGGGAAAAATAGGACAGCTGCCCGTACACGCTGTCCTATTTTTCCCTACGGAATTCTCACTGGGAACCATCTTGCTGCGTGCTTCAAGAAAATTTGTCTTTCTGTTTTCATTCACAAAGAGTGTGTGATGATACCGCACTTCAATGTGGAGACAAAAGAATGATGAAAAAACTGTTTATCAAAGTTGTGATAAAACCAAAACGGTGAACTGTGCAGCTGTGTTGTTGACTGAATTGAAGATTACTTTTATAATTAAAAACGCGTTTTTCTCTAGCACATTATCTGCATTCTGTTCGGAAAGATAAGGCAAGCGGAAAAATGTTTGTGAATGAAGGGTATGTACCTATTACATAGCGAAGAACAGTTAACGGAAAATAAAGGGCAGTATTCGGTTCTGTTTTGCAGCAGACTATAAAAACGTGTTGTTATTGCATCTCATTTTATTGTTCGTTACTGATGACCAAACCGTCAAAATGGATTTAAAGTTGTTACTTTATTTAGTGGAAATAGAAAACGTTCTTCACCAACTTACGCCGTCCTTCAGTTTATGCCGTCCTACGTAAAATAAACCTCCCTAGCCGCCAAGTATGTAAGGTGATTGTTCTCATTAGTTATAATTATGTTAGGTTTAATCGATTTTCGCATTTTTTTTAGACTTACTTTACCTCTTTCGGTTGAGCCAAGAATTCACTCGATCATTTGCATAGGACTTCAGATGGAAAGATAGCAACTTCCTACCTAAGAACTTAGATTCGTTAGGTAATCAGATCTACCATTACAACAAACATCACAATAGACGCATAATTTTCTACGTAAATTTTTCTCAATTAAAGGTAATTTAAATAATAAATATTTAAATGGTAATGAAATCCAGTTCCATTTGCATAAAAACATTGTACGAGCCGACGCGACGGACAAAGACAAACACAACTTGATAAGCTGATATATATATCAGATTTTTCTCAAATGTCTTACCTACCCTTAGTTTCTCGGAGGAAAATGTTCCTTAGTAATGATTAGTATCCATGCTGTTTCTTTTACCTAAATTTAAATTATTGAGTAAATTGGAAACAGGTAAAGATAATGTAGAGTGGCACCTTTGTTAGGAGAATGAAGTATCGAGATCATTGCTTTATAGTACATGTAGCGTACGGGAATGCACTTCCAACGGAGCTGGGTTCAAACGGAGGACGTCACCATAGGATTAATTCTATTGCCTGATGATCTCAATGAGAATTAGCCCAACATAATTGAGAGGTTCTCCAGCTCTCCGGCACGGCCATTCCTCAATAGCACGTCCCCATTGTGAACCAAGCCTGGAAAGGCCTCCTTTCGCACATGTGCAGCTGGCGCTCCATTTCGCAGAACTTGCCGATTCGTCCAATATTAACATTAAATTTCATTAACTTCCGTGTAATAGCAAGGTGCTTACCTTCGTAATTTATATACTCATCCTATATTCTTCCTCACTTGTCATCTTGTTCGTCTGAAAACTCAAATTAGTTTGGAACCTTGTTTACCATAGGAATTGTATGGTAATACATTTAATTAATGATTTATGTAATACTTTATACCTGTGCTCCGCTACGGGCAATTTATGCTAATTACATAGCACCTTGTGCTATGTATGGTGGCTTCGTACCTTGTCATTTTCACCCAGCAGTCTCAAAAAGGATTCAATTCAAATTCAACAACGAAATTTCAACTTTTAAGTATCTAACTAATTTTTCAACCAAGCGTCACATCAATATAAACAACTCAATATGACCTTAGTTAAGGTTAAACTATTTCCGAACAACATTGCTGCAGTTAATAAGGCGTTTTGAATATCTATGTTTTACGATCTATCTTTACGAATAAATACTACTCGGCTCAACCTACCGAAATCGTTATCCATTACGGAATTCGTTGTGCTCTCTACTCGAAAGTAAAAAAGTTGTTCACCAGATCGACGTCATTTGGGGAAGATTCCGATACTTGGTGATAGAGGGGTAAAAAGTTTCATTCCAATCGGACGAACGGTACGCCCTTGTATAAAAGACGAGAAACATAGATACATACATATATATACATTCATTCATATACAGGGTGTTCACACTTAAGATAGTTTACCTCCTAGGGTTCAATTCTACAACTAATTTCCACCAAAAAGTTCCTCCTTGCAATTTAGTGTAAACCCTCAATTCTTGGAGTTTTTTCACATTCAAGCTTTTTTTTCGTGTTTTCGACCGTACATCATTAAAATGGCCATATCTCCCCTAACTTACAGTGTAATCTTTATAATAGATATATTTAAATTAACCCAGAGCGTTAAATTAGGTCACGTAGGCGAAAAAATGGACTAAACACGAGAACTTCTCACTTTTTGAAAATTACTGCGTTGCAGGATGAACTTGCCCAAAATCTCAGCTTTCCAAGGATATAGTCGATTTTCATTTTACTTTGCTGATTCGGGGAGAAAAGCATGTTTGTATGTTGAAAACCATGGTTTTTTTTATTACATTTTCGTGAAAAATGACCTCCTAAGAGAATACTGGTTCGGGGTCGGTTTCTACGTATTTTTTATCGCTGAATTGAAAGTAACACTCGCAAAGCTCTCCAACTCCGTTATAACAGAGTTTTACACATTAACTAGCTAGTTTTTTTCGATTTGTTGTGCGAAATAATTTTTTTTAGGTTAGTTGTTATGCTCAATTTTATGTGTTTTTATGGGTTAAATTTGTTAGGTAAAGTATAAAATCCGGTTATGACAGAGTTGGAGAGATGAGCGAGTGTTACCATTCGATTCAGCGTAAAAAAAAAAAAAATAATAATAATTAGAAACCGGGCTACCTGGCCAAAGCTACTTTTTTAACGAAGAATAAGCTCTTGGACAATAAAATTACCGAACCATTTAGAATATTTATGTGAAATGGCCCAATTTACGACTAACGAACTACTGCGTGTACCTAATTGGAAAATCTGTTGATTCAGCGTTCACTGGAACAATAATTTATCGCATCAGACAGTATTGCGATTCGAACTTAATCACTCACGACGAAGTTGTAGAAACCCATTTCGATAAAAAACGGATGTTGAGTAATTCATAGTCTATTCATTGGGTTATTGTTTGTTACTGATGGATGACCTAACCGTCTAAATCTATCTAATTTTGCAACTCTTTATTTTCGTGGAATTATGTTCTTCCGTTTTTGATTAGTATTGCGATTCTTAACACATTTTCAAGTCCTTATCATTGCACTCAGTAAAATTACACCTAGTGACGAGAAAATGACATTCAGCATTCCAATCAAAGGAGCTCCTTCGAAAACAAATTCGTGGTGGTCGGGTAAAAGACTGATTTTGTCATCAATATGTCTGCGTAGGTACTGTCACCTACAGAGGATCAAATAATGCAATTATATAAGTAAGGCTACACTTTACTAGTCCTCCTGATCTTAGTATAACGACCTTTACGTACCTAGGTACCCATCAACTGAAAATTCATGAGATTAAATTAATAATTCACCTACCTAAGCTTTAGTGATCAATCTACCGGTAGAAAGAATTGAAACAAACTCGATTTCATTAAGTCCGAATTTCATTGGAACCAGCTTAGCTGATCTACATATAAGGCAATTTTCCCTTTGTTCCAGTTATGATTTGCATGTACATAATATTATATATATAATTTTTAGGAAGTAAAGTTTTTTGTTATCTATTTTTGTTGAAAAGCTCTCGGAAAACACGGATAGAGAACTTTGTTCTAGTTTTTTTAGGACCTATATATCTAGAAATGTAAATCAAAAAATTTTGAAGGGCACATTAAGCGTAAGTACTTTTATTCCCTACTCATGTTTTGAATTCCTGTTCCAAAACTGTCATGTTATCCTGTGACAAATTCACTCCAAAAAATACTTAAGTAAACTGTATCCGTAACTTTGCTATGTTCAGACTCACAAAACTCATTTAATTTATCATAGAGCCCATGTTATGATTTTTTGAGTTTGTTTGCTTAGTGTTACTATAATCTTAAATGATTTCGTTTATTATTGCTTAAATTGTTCAACTAATGCTCAGTAAAGCAGTTAGGATAACAAGAATAATAAATAATCATTATGTGTGGTGCATAATGACGACAAGAAGTGTGTTGTCATGAGAAGAGCAAAATTACCTTCCACCCGAAGGATCCCTCGCCGGCTAGTTAGGGGTTGTAAAAGAGACGTGTGGAAGTAATTAGATCACCGAGCAGCGGAAATAGTGAATAAGTTAAGTGAGCGGAAGATGTCATTAGCGTTGGGGATCGATGGAAAGGGGTTGTGTGGTGTTGGCGAGGGGGAAGCCAGGAGGTATTACGGGGAATAGAGGGGAAATCGCGGGAATACCCCTCCCCCACCTCAATTACCCCTTCGTAGTCATCCGTATTAACAGTTGACAATAATCGAGTTTCGTTAATGGTTGACTGTGAGAGTTTAAGATCTTCTCTTAACTATCGTTTAAGGGTAGTGGGTGAGGGAGGTAGTTGGTCGCGGGGTCGAAAAGGGTGAAATGGATGGTAGGAGGGGGTAGGGGCGAGTCTATCATCCCTTAAGAAGGCCGAAGCGCGAGATAAGGCTGTAGTGCTCTAAAGTTAGTAACCCCCCTCCCCTTCAGCCATCACCACTCCATCGCACCTCGTCCTTTAAGCTCCTCCTCCTGCCCTGTCACAATGCCTCACAGTCTGCTCTATTTCAACCCCCCTTCTCTTTCTAGCAGTACAAGCTTTCAACCTTTTCGCGACCCTTTTTACATGCAACACCTGATAGGCCCCCTCCCGCTGCCCTCTCACCCGCTACACGACTCACCATCCTTACGGCACCTCCCCCCGTTCTTTCCATTCATTGTTAGAAACACAAAACAACACGGAACAAACATGTCGACACAATCTTTTGTGTTGCGTTCAGTTACATTGCGGAATGTTATCTAGTATCTTAACACTCGCTCCATTATCATGAATCCCCGATCTAGAAGGAAACCACAATTCAGCTAATTCCCTCACCAAAGTAATCATCCCTCACGGATAACAAACGCTTTTAATGATAGTCGACTGAACCTTTAAAGGCATTGAGCTTTCTTCTTTTCCAAAAACCTATAGTATGAAAAAAAATTACGATATATAACATTTTTTGAAAACCTCATATTATTGACCCAATCTGAACATACATAATATAAGAATTAGGCGGATGAATGTTTGAATGAATAAATGTTTAAGGCATTGAGGTTTCTTCTTTTCCAAAAACCTATAGTATGAAAAAAAGTTGCGATATATAACATTTTTTGAAAACCTCATATACCCAATCTGAACATACATAATATAGGAATTATGCGGATGGATGTTGGGTTACCTATCTGAATGTAACTTGTGCAAATCGTTTCGACCTCCCAGAACATCATACACAATTTCAACTGTTGTTCATCTTTTGTTTTTGGTTTTTGCTATTATAAGAAATTACAACGCATACTTACTTATGAAAACTCGATGGATGGAAACTGATCTATATTTTCCTTTTCACAACAACTGAGAGTAACCTACAAAAATCTTAATTCTGGAGTCTAACAACATTGTGAACATTTCACATTCATAGTCGATAAACGATAATTGACAAACGATATGGAGTTTTTGAACTTGCATATAAGACAATATTAAAACATGTTCTAGTGTTCATTGTAAATAAGTTCTGATTTATTCTAATGGTGTGCTTAATAATATTAGTACTTCCGAAAGTTAAGATGATAGGTTCCACTTATCGATTATAAGTAAATGGTGAAAGACACAACACCCAAATAACAATAAAATAAAATAAAACGGTATATAATTTCTCTATTAAATATACCTTTCACGAAGATCATTGATCAAAACATGGCGCATCGTGCCTCCCAAACGGGTTCGTACCTTTACATCTCCATGACCCTAAGGTTTGACGCTTTATAATAAATGTCAAAAAATAAAAATAAATAAATTAACGGAGGGTTTAAAAGGAAAAAAAATTAGTCTCAGAGGCCCCTCAGCTGATCAGTGCGCCTCTTTATCTCATAATTGATTTCGAGATGTCTCAAGAGAGCTCCTTTTAAATTTCAACACCGTGAGTCGATTAGGAAAGGAATTAGCCTCGGAGGTTCCGAAGCTGATCAGAAATTAATTTTGTGCCTATATAAAAAGTTCAAAGTAGCATTGCATGAATTTCTACGTTGATATTCGCTACGACAGCGCTGTAAGGAAATATTGGATGTTGAGGCAGTTCTACTGAAGGAAGCGCTACTAAGGTGCTCAAGCCTAATGCCCGTTATAAAAAAAAGAGTGCAAGACTCTATTTAAAAAAAAGGTCTTTGCATTATGTACATTAAATTCTGAATATGTTCTAGCAGTAGGATACATATAAGGTTTATTGAGAAGTATTCTAATCAATGCATTCTGACCTGTCTGCAAAGGATCGAAGTGAGATTTATTGGTCCCTCCCCACACGGTAATACCGTATTTAAGAAATGAGAAAGCAAGTCGAAAATGAACCATCCGCAACTGCTTTTTATATAAAAAGCATCTCACAGTCTGAAACACATAAAATGGTTTACGTTTTTCTTTCAAAGCGATGTAATTTCGTTTTTTAATTTTAAATTCTCGTCAAAGATAATTCCAAGATACTTATAACTGTCACCAAATATCAGTGATCTACAATTACAACCCAACCATAGTCCAGTACACTGATAATCATGATACTTAACCAAATGCTATTAGAAGGGTAACAAAGCCTAGACATAGAGAAACGAATCACAGATGTTTCAGCGATATTTAGCTTCAAAAACTTAAATTAAGCCATTTCTGAACCATAAATAGCTCAATGCTAGTGAAGTGAATCATTGACATAGTTTTTAGCCAAAACACCAAAGCGGTGTCATCCGCAAATCCAAAAACATTGCAACTGACATCCATATTAAAACTTCGTAAATATATGGTAAAATCAAATTAAATAACATACACATAAACTTACCTTAAACAAGCCGATGATGCAGTCCATGACTTGGCACAATCGCGTTGGTGGTTGTTTGCTGCAAGCCTAGCACTTTCTAACGGTCATCGATGAAACTTAGCAGTTCCCCCGAAAAATCATAGGGTTTCTGCTCCAATATAGCTTGTAGTGAGAAAATGGATAATCGTAAGGCTTTCGGAATGATTTTATTCGATTTTTTGGAAAAATGTATGTAAATGACAAAAAACTCGGCACTCCACGCCTTGGCAGGGTTCAAGTCCCCTGGACCCCCGTTACCTCTATTTACATACTTCGAATGAAATTATTGAAACACAGAACGTGTTTTAGCTCATGTGTTTCACAGAAACCCGTGAAACCCGCATATAAGAATGACTCAGAGTTTGCGGTGTATGTTATCACTAGAGTGAAGTTGTTTTATTTATTTATTACCAGCGCCATATTTGAAACCTCCTCGTCATAAGCTTTCATTTGAGCCTACACACGAAAAACGCATATTTTACAGCCTCCCCCCCCCTCCCCGTCATAAGCTTCAATTTATTCATATAACATGAACCATCAGAAATTAACAAGCGGTTGCAATATCAATTTTTCACAATATCAATTATTCAGAACGATCACCTGTGTGTAAAAAAATATTCATATAACCATGCTCATAACAGCTTGTTGGCCACGCAATTCGCAGTGGTTAACGTGATATGGTTGGATAAATCGAGAGCATTCGAACGAATGGTCAACGAATTTTGTGGGATGAAAAATGACGAAGTACAATTTTTCAAAATATAAATTGTAAATTGTTGCAACACATTTTCGTTACACAAACATATAAATGCAACATTTTTCGTTAACACAAAACGTTTCGTTTTCGGTTGGAGATCCCATGGCTAAAACAAATTCTATGTTAAAAAAAACATTACTGTTACCTTGAAAGTTTTGAGATCTCGATTTTTCAATATTTCAATATTTCACTAATAATTGGGACCTATCGTAAACTAACTCAACTTGAATAACTCAACGCCAGATTTACAATTGAAGAAAAGAAATTCAAGATTATCCTCTCTTACACTAAAAGAAGAAAAAAAAAAAAAAAAAAAAAAACCATGGCATTTTAGAGTGAATAGATAAACGATATCTGTCTCATCAATGTAGTCGGGAAGCTATTATTCCGTTGCCTCCTTCCGTCAAAAAGCTCAAAGTTTCAGTCTTCCATCCATGTACTAAACCATTACAATAAACAGAAGTCACCTGCAATTTAAATGGTACACAGGAAACCCGGTATGATCTGTGTACATCCATGTTTACTTTAATTTTGGAGAAAGAGGAGGACAGTGTAATTCTCGACGTGTTCTATCTAAGTGGAAATGATGGAGTGCGACCAAGTAAAACCAACAATAACACACCAGATTTGCATTTCGTTCGGCATTTTATAATGGATGGGCCCTCGTTAATCAAGCGGATTAGAGAAAAGAAGGTAAATTCAACCGCGGGATGAGGGTGTAAAGGGCTCTTTGAAACGGGCATAATCACGGGCGGTGGCCTCTAGGCGGGAGCAAACGGGTTTAATAAAGCAGTAATTATATTCGGCTGACGAGGGCCCTGATGAGGCGGCGTGTTGTGGTCAGAATTCGGCTCTTCATATCAAAATCGAGTGATTGGGTGGAGCCGTTATTAACGAAGAGGGTGCTCCTGCACGTACGACATAGTTGAGTAGGGACCCTCTGTAGCGACTGCACGAAATATCACTGTGAATGACGAAATATGCAAAAGCTTTCCTACAAAGAACTTAAGTACATAAGAAAATAGAAGAAATGCCCTCTGAAATGTATTAAAAATAAGATTTCCTTACCGAAATTCGGGAAATAATGGAAAGTTGGAAAAACATTTCTGAGGCCGGCTTAAGTAACAGCTCACGAAACTGTTTTAAAAGATCACATTTTCAAGACGTCCCGAGAATGAATAAACCAATTTCTTAGGTCTTTCGTAGGAAAAATTGTATGGAAAAATGTCAATATTATTGCAAACCGTTACGCTCTAAACTATCAGTGCTCAAGGCCAAACTGTGTGAAACATTCTAAAATTGGTTAAAAATCTGTACCGTCCTACCACCATTCTGAAGATATTGATAAGATTCCTAAGTTAAACGGATTCTTAGAAATTATATCCAAAACTTTTGATCCGTACCATTATATTTCAGGACATTTCTAAATAGTTAAATTCTATAAAAATTAACTTTTTCTAGGACTTTAGATAGAAGAACACCAATAACCACAAGGACACCGATCAAGAAAAATGGTAACGTATACGGAAACTAGAAAACGGCTATGTACAGCATTTATCAGTGGCGCCAACTAATGTCCAAACGATAGCAAGCGGTCAAAAAATAAATTAATTGATTTAACATAATAATAGTAAAATAATACGTGATATATTTATGCATTGAGGCAGTTATGGGTTTTTATAGCTTCAGTCCCAAATTAAATCCCATAACATTGATTGATGAAGTAGCTAACAATTTAACTAGAAAAGTGATTGACTCTGTAAACTAGAAAAAACGAATCGGGTGGCTCAATCAAATCAGGAAGGTAAACTAAGAACGCAACCAAAGAAAACTTGAATACATTGGCTGATCATGTACAGTGATGGTAAACAAAAAGGGGAGAAACTCGAGTAGTGTCACTGTGTGATAATGTAGTCTGACACGAAGTGACAGAACGGCGCACAGTGTTTCGACTGATGTGTTTCAGGTGGAAAAAAGTCAAAATGGAATTTTTTGCAAAAAAACGTCTTCAGGATCAAGGGTGATAGGTAAATGTCTCAAATCGATTATATTTACTTGAAATAACCTTTTCTGGGTAACTCTGTGCCCACACTTGAACGCAACAAACAGAAAACTACAAATCGGAACCTCTAAGGATATTATTCCTCTGAAATCCAATATTTAATTTTTCCCCTTCTTCTGATCATCTTGGTTTGGACTGAAATGATTTTCTCGAAGGTTTAAACGAATAATATACCCAACTTTTGAATATTAATTTTTAATTTCTATATCTTCTTATCAGAAAATGGATATTGAAAACCATATTTAAAGTTGTTAATGTGAAAAAATATGAGTAGGTACCGGTTTGTTAAATCTCGAAACTAAGAGCATTCTTTACAGGATTTATTGTAGAATTAGAATTTTTAATACATTCATTCCGCAAACCTCTGCACATCCTGATGTTCTTTAATTTTTGGTAGCGATTTGCATAATTTGAAACAGTGAGTTTTATTTAAAAATGGTCGTGAAACATAAAAGCCAAATGAAATATGGTCATTTATACCTTCTTAGTATCTGAATATAACTTGCAATTGAATATTCCTTGGATTTTAATAAAATTAATGCAAAATTACCATACATTTGACCAAAATCACTTTATTATTATTTTTAGCTAACTTCATCAATGAAACGATTAGGTCTCAAAATGATTTTTTTCTTCTCTATTTGTCTTATTCTTATTGGTTTCAGCTATTAGTTAGGGTAGTAGAACCGCAATATGCATCACTATCGATTTTCTTAGTTTCGGAATTTTTTCCACCAAAACCCCCACGATCGAAACACTGTGCGGCGCGGCGTTGTGGTCAACTTAACATTCAAGACTGAGCGGTCGTGAGGGTTTGCCTACTCCCCTCAAATCTCTTGGATTTAGACTCTTTCTGGAATCCCCTCAGCATTTGAAGTGAAGGAGAAATGAAACTAAGAGTTAAATGTTAAGGTTCAAACTAACGGAGTTAGACTTCCCTAGCAACGGAGCAGTTGTAAGTGAAGTTTACTGACCTGAACGTGTTTGGCGTCACATGAATAGAATGACGGAAAATTTGGCTGACCTTCAGCGGTTAGACATATCCATGTCGAAACGAAGATATCGTGATTTGTCGGAATCACCACTCACCTCGCGTTTACCTTCTTCGCCAAAAGTATATCTGAAACTGGACTAAAATTTGAATCAAACAAATAATACAAACAGTCACGAAAATCAGATGAGTGTAGTAAAAATATCATGATTTATCGCTATTAAGCCCTCTATTCACCCCCTCCCATCATGGAATTCAAAACTCCTGATATCTGGTCCAAAACTATATCAAATTCGTAATTTGAAAAAATAACGAAAATCTGACGAGATTTGTAGCTTTAGCTCAGTCATTCCATTAAAGAATCGGTAAATTACCCCCTTCACACCCTACAGCGACAGCAAAACCGAAATTCTCAAGGTTTGTTGCTCAACTAAACTGCAATTTCGATCGAATGAAGAATGATAGATGTTCTATTTTATCTCATTAATTTTCATTTGGTCGGTGCTTACTCTTTGTATATACTCGTATACTCAGATTCTGATCCAAATTGTAATTAGATATCAGCTCCAGTTTCATACACAGAGGCTCGTAAGGTGTTGGTGTTTTATTTAATTTCATTAATTTCTCCCCGATATTGGTTTAATGTCTGTTAGATACTAAATTTTGCTTTGATAATGTACGAGTGACTTCGTCTAATAATTTATTGCAGATCAGTGATTATGCAAAGAGGGGATATCTTATTCAGAAATAATAAACCTTCGTGTAATTGTTAAGCAGGGTTTTTGGATTGGTCGCCCAAGAAGAGGAAGGATCCAGAAGAGTCTATGACAAAATAATTTGAACAAAAACAAAAAAGACACGACTTTAGAACGGTAAAAATAGTACTAAAATACATTTTAAACACTTCCACAAGAAATAAACGACTAATTTAGCTTGCTAGGAAGCGAAATATAAATTTTTACACATGGGCAAACGAACGGACGGAGAAATAGAGCCAAATATCGCCCAGTTTGGTGAAGATTAACTTGGTGGATTAACTCGGGAGACCAAGGTCTACGACGGACTGCAGAGCCGAAGAAGAAGAAAGGTTTACCGGATTCTACTCATCTTGAAACGTAAACCAACAAATTTCTTAAAAAGGGTGGGTAGGGGGTTGACCCCCCCCCCTCGTTTTTTTAAATCAACTTTACAATGGTTCACTAAAGAAAATAATAAATCAAAACTTTTATCGCCATTATCATTAGCATACGCTGTAATTGAAATCGTGGTCTGGCTGGCTAATTGGTATGTATGAATGGAATACATCATGCATCATTCCAATTACCCATACTCTGTTAGTGGGAGTCAGTCTTCCAGAGGATTGGAAAAGAGAGCTCTCTGTCACATGGGAGCTTTCTGATACGATCAAATGACTGTTGTTGTTATTCCAATGAAAAATAGTTCGATAGTGTTTGTTCTCACTTCTAAACGTGGCGAAGTCCTCGCAGGTCCAGCTCGAAAAACCAAAAACCGCCCGGATTCGACAGCCCACACTCCGAACTCCCTCAAACTGCCAATCCCTATTACCTCCGGGGTATCTTTCCGAAGTTCTTTCCCCACAGTCACACTCTTTCGTGGGAACTGGGGTTGAACCAAGTTGGAGCAACCGGACTTAAATGTTAGCACTAGCTCCCCAAAGCCACTGGGATCAAACCGTCCCCACCCCTCGTCAACCACCTCCGGAAAGTAATTAGTGAGGAAGGTACACAGAATGCCGAGTCAGTTCAGATTGGATTCTGTTCCCGTGGGTGGGACGGCGAAACCGGTAAACAAGGAAGTGGAGCTCCCAGGAAACCTTGCTGAGTGGATGGAAAACACTTTTTTCCCTTCTACCACTACCCCCATCTTTTATGCTGAGTGGAGCGTACCGCTATAGCAATGTAGATCGTGCGCGAAGTGTTAATCAGATTATAATGGTACTTTATCGAAACCATATATATATACATACAAGTTAGTAAATAGTGCTGAAGATGATTTTAATGAAGTTTTCATGCAGTTGCTAAAGGAAGATTCAAACGAATTTGGTGTAGAGGGGTACGCTAAAGGGTATTTATGTTTAATCAGTTTTACGATTTTGAAGCTGTTTTCTATACGATGTTATATTCAAGTTCTTTGCTATACAATACAACTCTTTGCTACAACAATTGCCGTCTTAACTATACAATATTATATTAACATTTGTCTACTAACCATCACTATTAATTTTTTTTCCAACACTTAAGTATACGAATGTACAAAGAACCAAGAGCATATTCATTAACATTGATAGATGCTCTTCCACAGATGAGACACTGAGCATTTTCCACATAACTTACATTTCCCCTCACACGCAGCTCATCATTACATTAATCTTTATCCTTGCACAATCATAGCTGTTCTGTACTCATCACATATCATTCCGCTCGAATCTCTAATTTCACACGTCATCAACTTCACTCCTAAGGAAAGTTTGTATGCTGTATGTATGTTGTATCATTTCAACGATTTAATTAATAATATTACACGAAAAAAAATAAAGAAAGAAAAAGAAGCATAACCTTCAATAAGCAAACAAAATTTTTAAAATCTTTGAAAACTCAAGAACTACCATCTTTATCCAGAAGTTTTTCATAATCTGATTTTTGACAATTAATTAAAAGTCGTACTACGATTTCCTGATTTTAGCAGTAGTCATGGCCGGTACGTACCTACTTAATTTTTTAATCAAATTTCATATACACCAAATGTCAATCTGTGGTCAAATATAAAGGTGAACGGTATTAATTTACCTTGTTTTAAATTTAGCTGGTTTTGCAGTGAGTCAGTTGTCTGTTACAGCTGCTGAAGTGGCTGTAGGGTACCGAAGTAGGTACCGTACCATTTGTCCGTTAGTGGATGGGTGAAACGGCACTCCTTTACATGGCGTAACTTTAACGAGCGCTAAAATTCTATAAGTCATGTCCTGTGAATACCGTTGCTTCGGAATTCTCCAGGTAGAGAGGAAAGACCGAGCGGAAATTTTCAGGACTTTTGCTGTAAGTGTTAGAGACTAACGCATCTGTGACTCCCCAGTAGTAAAGTTCTGTCAAGTTCAGTAACCGCAATACCAAGAACCGTTTTTTCAACCGTCATGAATTCGCACTCGGTACGTAATCCAAGTCAAATGTACTTCTAGTAACCTTGAATTCACTTAGCGTTCGACATAAGCATCTTTAAATCACCCCCTATTGCGCAAGTTTTATATATTTAGATAATCCCTGGTAACTAGGACTTCACTGAAATATAGAATTATAATGGAAATATAACCTGCCGTTGTATTCAGAAGGCTATAAAACCAGCGAGTCTGCTGACAACAACTCAAAGCTTCTCTCTATATTTTCGTATCCTATATGAGGTATACCATTCATAGGTGGTGATTAAATGTTAGGTATGTAAGTGGTATTTGTAGAGAGGCTGATGAATTGGTGTCCTCGCCTGTTAGTATGAATGCTTACAAAATTATTTGTTTGTCTTGTTACCTACCCTTACATGCGACATATCAAAATAGTGAACGAATTTCGTCTCATCATTTACGAGTTGTGGGTACAGGTTTGCGAACAAGACTTTTTCTTTCCTGGACAGAATATTTTGTGTGCCACAGTCTTTGAGTACGAGGACTCACTTCTTCGACCTCTAAAAGGAGATCTATTTTGTATAGTGTTATAACTTATAAGTATACTGTTGGACATCGTTCTTGCTCGAATAAGCACACTCAACTTGTTACCTGACTTGTTGACTGACGGTGATCTGCCCAGGCGGTGTGGATGAGCCGCCGCTCGATTTGACGTGACGGTGATTTGACCTGATCTAATCGTCCCGTGCAAGGGGAGGTTGACATCAAAATGAGTGGGCCATAGTTATTCGTAGACCTCATAAAGATTTAATAAAATGAATTCAAAAAAGTCCTTATTCTGCTTTCTTTCTTTCTCTGAGATGGTAGGTATAGCTTTTTCTAGAGATATTACCCTAAACACATTCATGATTGGAATCTTGAAGAAAGTGGAGTGAGGGGAAGACAATAAATATTAGAAGAATTTAAAGAAAGGCCCAGTCAATAAAATGGACAGTCAAACTCCTATAGAGGTGATAGGTGGAGGATGGGCACACAAAAGGAAGAAGCAGCCCCTAAACGGTTAATACTCTGCGGACCGTTATGGTCATTTTATTAGGAAAGGAAGGATATCCTGCCCTCCTGCCACTCCCGTTCTTTGGGCTTTGGGTGGGGAATTTAGTTCAAGAATCTCCCGTCAGGTTGAGGTATTTTCCAGGGCGGAAGGGTGAAATAGAGGTGGCGTCATCAGAGACCTCTATCGGAAGGATTTGAAACCACGAGAGGGCCGGCTTGCAGTGTCTCGCCGGCTCTCAGACAGCTTGGTTTGAATGTCTTGCGTTGCGGTTTGGGGTGTACGCCTACCGTCTCAGTCTATCTATACCAATTTTCTAATAAATTTTATTTAAAAAATCGCAATACTATTAAAAATATTCTGAGAATGTGTAAAACCTCATTAGATACAACAAGCATCCATAAATCGTCATTCAATGCAGCATACGAATGAATATCATGAAGAATTTTGAATTGAACAGGGTAACACAGTATCGTGAGATGGGATTGCCCAGAAATGTAGTTTTGAAATCAACATCATAATTTATCGTTGCTGATAATGTAAATAAAGTAACAAGCTATTTATTTTCAAAATAAATACTTCTGCGTTGGTCAGCGTGGAATTTACGTTTGCAACAAAAGGAATCTTCCCAATTTTAGAACAAGATTCGCAAGTCGAGCAAAAAACTACTGTTGAACTTACCAAACGAACTTTTCCTCATCTTGGTCAATAGACTCATCAAGTTATTCCTTTCAGAATATCCATCTCGTTAATTTTGATCTTAATACAATAAACTTTTCGTCAGCAAGAGCTTAATATAAATCGAATAGAAGAGGGCAAGACAGTGAAATGTATTGACGAAATCATTACATACTCGACAATACACATTCTTTAACGAATTCTGTACTGAACTCTTATACTAATGTGCTGGAGTTCTTGAATATATGAATTATTATTGATGGATCGATATGAATATCCGAAGGATCTCATCTATGACTAGCTGTGAAATTGTTAGTTTCTTCATCAGCACCATACAAGAGAGACTTGTCGAATACCTTACCTTCATAATTTTATCGACAACTACCGCTAAAATCAGTTCAGGATTTCGATCTAAGCTGATAATACAATAACTTACACAACACAGTCCTTTGTCAGCAGGGCTAGTTTTATATGTTCGAATCTTTGTCTTAAATAAATCGAATCATTTGCCCTTTGTTAACTATAGTGTATACCTATTTAACACTTTCTAATACTTGCCATTCATTGGTGGAGGTGGGAGCATAGTGCCTGTCTGTTCATTTTCTATCGAAGATAACACGCAGATAAACGAAATTTAAAGTCTGCGACTTAATGTGGCTTCATGAGGATCCTTAAATACGACTAAACGATTTTCAGTTACTTATTATAGTAATATAGTAACGATTTATGAAAAATTAGACAGGTTATCAGTACAATATAATTTGAAAATGAAGTTCTATGTAATCTTAAAAAGTAACATCAAATTGTCAAAAAAATTGCAAAAGGGGGAACCTCCCCATTTACACTTTACACTGCTTCATTATTTTCCTAAAGTAACTACGTGTTTTATTCATAATCTTTTTGCTTCAGGGACTGCCTACAGGTAGGTAGCGGCAGCATTGCTTTCAATAATTTACCTTTATAATGAACTGAGAACCCCCCCCCCCCCCCCCCCCCCCCCCCCCAATCTTCGCACTCAAAACGCGTAGAACCTAGAAATCGAACGGAAAAAAAAAACTTCCGTCGGACGTCCAGAGCTTTCCTCCGAAACTACTAGACCAAACTTCACGAAACTTCGGGTAAAAATCTGGATGAATATATTAAATCTGCTAGCGAATCTATTGAATAACCAATCAATCTCAAAATCCCATCAATGATCGCTACAGAGTGGTTCCGGAAGACATAGAAATTTCCTCGTAAATATCAGCTGATAATTCCCATGGAATTATTATAGGTGATATAGTTCCAATGGAATTTATTCCCACTTTGCAAAATCGATTTAATTAACTATTGTCCAAGCAGATGTAATAGTGAAGCAATGGTAGATACGTATTTCATCTCATAAATATATTCTAAGTCTACCTATAGGTAGCCGAAGCATTATATTTTCGCTTTTGAGAGATGGGAAAGTTTTAGTCTCCAAAAAAAAAGTTTTTTTTTTTTTTTTTACAGTGCGGTAAAATTTCTACTTGCACCATACGTTATAGACCATTCTGAACTACTTTTGAGTTGTCTTTGTCTGCGTCTCTGTGTGTATGTGTACACGAGTCTGTCGTGTACTTATCCGCAAATCATTGTAACAAGCCAAATGTCACAATTTTCACCGCTTTGTATGAAATACGCGTGTATAAAATATAGTGAAATATATCGAATGTGCGGGTTAGGGTGTCACATGATGGTGGGACGATGGTCCCCTATCAGTTTCGTTGTTCTCAAATCAATACTAACGTAACCACTCTAACGTAAACGCACAAACGTAAATTTCACCGTTCATCATTTACTCACGCCCCAGTCCTCCGATCTTGCTCAAATCTGGAGGATAGGTAGGAAAGATTAATTTGAGCATTTTCTGGCAATTTCAACATTATTCTATCTGTAGCTATTGTGCATGCGCGAATTTGTTTTTCTTTTAACGAGCCTAATTTTAACAGTTGTTACTTATTTATTTCAAATTACGGGCAATCCCAATTACGCAAAATTACAACAATATATGTCAGTGAATATATGGCACGAAAATAATTATGACACTTCAATAACTAAAATAAAAAATGAAGATTGATAAAAAATCTATAGAAGTAAAATAAAAGGTGATTTCACATAAACTAATTAAACAAATAAGGACAGGAGGCAATAAACAACTAAAACTTGGTAAGGGAATCAGTGAAAATGTCAAAACTGTGTTTCGCATTAAGAAAAAGATTGGCTGTACAAGGTGTGATGAAGAGGGTGATTTCGAAGGTAGTTGGTTCATCCAATTTTGATGAAATTTTCAGGGTAAATGGTCCCGTATTAATTCCATACTTCTCAAATCATTACTCCATTCTGCTCTTGCGGTAATATAAATTACTTCAAGCATCATTTTGTTCTCACTCTAGTTGTACAATCTCGCTCGAATTCGGTGATTGGTTGGGGATGGGTGGTTAATTATTCCCTAAATTTCAACGATTACATAATTAGTAGCTCCTACGAGTGCGCGAAAGTGTAATTCCAGAAACAAGTTTAATTTATAGTTTTCACCAGATTTTGATGACATTTTCGAGGAATGTGCCGGTTAGGCATTAGATTGTCCCCTACCAATTTCATTTATCTTAAATCATTACTCCAATCTACACGTGCGCTAAAGTTAATTACTTCAAGCTTAATTTTCCAGTTTCCCAAATGACCGATTTCGACGTTTTACGTTACCTAATTTTTTTAAACTATATTCCGCTGCGGAGTTTCTTATGATTATTCAAAATAATTTCTATAATCTATAAATTTAGGTTATTTTCAGTTGGTAGGTACCTGCTTAATTAAATATCGTTATATTGAGATCATTGGGACTAATAAAATATAGATGTTTTAAATAATTGCATTAATGTTCCCTTTGCAGGTGCGTACATTCACGAGGCATATTGATGTCAACCTACGAATTTGTAATTTGAACAGGAGCTCCTTTGTAATATCAATAATTCAATATCAGTGCATCCCTGAGCCTAATTTGTTTCTAAATCAAGTTATGATACTGAAACCTGAAATAAAGCTCCTCTTTGGCGATATGGAATACAACTACAAAGTATAGAGGGACTCAGATCAGCTTCGGAACCTCTGAGGCTAATTTCTTTCCTAGTCGACTCCCGGTGCTTTATTTATATGGAGTTCCTTTGGGACACCTGGAAACAATTACGAGGTACGGAGGCGCACTGATCAACTGAACGGCCTCTGAAACTATAGGTATTCTTTCCTTACATATCGACCTGTTTTGGGTTTATTATTTAAAATAATGAACCTTTATGATCGACCAAGAAAAAAAATGTTTACATCGCTGTGGATATGTTGTATAATTGGGTGGGCAAAAAATCAGGTGGGATGAGGAAAAAAAAAGTCTGACAAGTTGGGTGTGGCTCATAGCTTCCTCGTTTACGTTTACGTTTCATGGCGGAAAAGAGTAAATAAAGATGCAGCGTGAAACGTCATAATTGGTCAGTTAAGAAGCAAAAAATGATACTCAGTGTAATTTACGTTTGAGCATGCGTAACGCAATTTACGCAGAATAAACTGATAAGTTGAGAACAATGAAGTAGGTACCAGATTAACTACAACCTAACCCGCGCATTCACTGACAATTTCATCAAAATAGGATGAAAACTGTGGAAATTAAGATCTTTACTAGGATTTCTCATTGCCACGATCGCAGTAGCAATTAATGATACAATCATGTTGAAATTGATATGAGATTATCAAATCGTCTTCTCCCAACTATCAACCAAATTTAAGCGAAATTGAACAACTGGGGTGTGAAAAAATGAAGCCTAATGGAATTTATGTTTGCGCATGAGCAGATTAGACAATAGATTTGGCAACAATCAAACTGATCGGGAACCATCTACAACCTAACGCATTCAAACAGCATTCCCTGACATATTCATCGAAATCGAATGAAAATAGTTGAAATTACGGTCGTTACAAGGATTTAGGGCGCATGCGCAGTAGCTATTAATGATACAGTCATGTTGAAATTGATAAGGAATGATTTAATCGTCATCCCCCAAATATCACCCAAATTCGAGCGAGATTGAACGACTATGGCGTGAGAAAATGGTGCTTTGTAGAATTAACTTTTGCGCATGCGCAGTGTGGAGTATTAAGTCAGTAACGATGAAACTGATAGGGGACCGTCTACACGCCAACCCCCACATTCCCTGAAAATGACATCAAAATTGGATAAGAACTGTGGAAAATAAGCTTATTACATAGATTTGCGGACACAC
Organism: Adelphocoris suturalis; assembly: GCA_030762985.1. Taxonomy (NCBI): domain Eukaryota; kingdom Metazoa; phylum Arthropoda; class Insecta; order Hemiptera; family Miridae; genus Adelphocoris; species Adelphocoris suturalis. Next base: position 33,878,016 of record CM061046.1, read on the forward strand.
GACAGACACACGATACACACAGACAGACACCCCCCCCCCCCCCCAACACACACACACACACACACACACACAAACACACACACTCACACAGACAAAAACGGAACCAAAGCTGTTTAAAATGGTCTAATACGTAAAATACGAGTGGAAATTTTGATTTTGGATGCCAAAATTTTTTTTCTCCCGAAAGTGAAAACAATACTTCCGCTACCTATAGGTAGACTCGGAAGCAAAAAATAAGTCCGAAAACAGTCATTTTGACTCCTCGTTTTAGCTTATAAAATCGATCTACCGTTTCATATTTAGCATCAGACACACCTAGGATATGCAAAGAAAATTGAGGGGGCCAATGACGGGCCGAAGTTCTACTTTGTTACTTATCACGGCGCGTTCAAGTTGGGTACGTGGTTTTTAGTCATAACCAAATTTATTTTTTCATTTTCATATTTATAGTCAGTCATTCAAAACTCGTTGTTTTGAAAATGTGAAGCGATATTTCTGAAAACCGTCATATACGAGTTATTGACCCTTTCAGCCGGATTCAGCTTAGGGAAGAAACCTTTCGCCATTGTTTGTATTCATTTACAGCTCTTCATGTCCCACTAGATATCGCCGAGTTGGAGAGACAATAACAAGAAAAGCGAGGGAAATGCGGGGTGAGCGGCAACGGACTGAACCATACTTTTCCGTTAAGCAGAGATCTCTCGCGGATGCTCGCTAAACTTGCGAGTCTGTCTGGGTCCTCAATTGATGTCGCTTATGGGTTATGAAGCTCCTAGAGCCTGCATTTGTTTCCTCTCCGCAACAAGGTTTCCAGCTGACTATTAATGCTCCTTGAAATGCTCTCTTAAAAATGAAAAATTCTGCTCCCCTCCGGCTCTCTGGCTGGTTTCGTAACTGAAAACTTGGCTGATAAGAAAACTTTTTTGAAACATTAAACCGTCGGCTGAGTGTGTATAGCATATAGCAGTACGGTAACGAACTAGCCTAAGAGAATACTATTACGTAACGAAATTTACGAGATTCAAGAAAGAATTATGTAACATCATTAGGTATTATTCAGCTTCGCACTTAATATACATAATTATGGATCTCTTAGTGGCAAAGATGGATCAACAAATTTATTCTAAGGAGAACGAGTTTATTATTAATCTACCTATTTTTTTATTGTATTTGAACATGTATATTCCTTACATTCGAGTATGCTTTACAAAGATACATAATTTTAACAGTTTAATACGAAAGATTACTTCTCACCATCACCCCTCACCGTGTCCACATCAAATAACAAACGGTTGAGAAAAAAGTAAAAAGAAAGAGAAATCTATTTCCAGCAGTCAGACGAAAAACAAAATGTAAACCTTAATAGAAAAGTTTAAAAAAATAAACCGACATTGAATTTGTAGATTACCAGCAAATCGATAACTAACAAATACTATTACCCAATTATTGTGAGGAAGCTAAGGGAAAATTTCCGTGGTAAAATCTACAAATTGTTTTACAATGGTTATAATCAATAGCGCTTATCTGAATTATTTAGTGATCTGCCCTAGTCAATTAGCTTGCCCCTCCTCGCTCGCCGATCTACAGCTCTTCACTTCATCCCTGATTCCTGAAGTAGGTACCAAGCGTCGTCTTTGAACCCAGAGCAATGGTTAAAGCGAGGGTGAGTCGGTGGAGAAGAAGTAAGAGAGAAGCCAGGTAACACTCCGGCCAGTCGTGCTTTTTTGCAAGTAATTGCTATTTCGCTGAGATAACAACCAGTTCATCTATATCTATAAAAATGTTGAGTTGGTTTTTGTATGCTTCAAAAACTCAAAAATTTGTTCTCCGACTTCCATTCGGGTGGGCACAAAACTCTCTTTTCCTGTGAACCCAGACTCCACAGACCTTATTGATGAATACGAGGAAACTGAAGTTGTGTGAATATTACCTACCTACCTACAAATATTATTATCTACCATATTTTCGTGTGTCAGTTTTCATTTTATCTTATTTTCTTTCCTACCTATTCAGTGGCAATAAATTTCATATATAAAGGGTTTTTTTAAAGCAGTTTATGAGAAATTCTGTTCTTAAGAATGAAAAGTTTCCAAAATCCATATAATTTTGATGTTATTATAACTGAATTTGCATATCTAAAAAGCTTTTATTTTGTGGTGGTTTCAACATATGGGTTAAAATTCAGGGACAAAACATCCAAATGGAGGATATATGTTTCACGATTTAAAAAAATCATAACTTCAAAGGTATTCAAACATATATAAAATAACCAATATTAAAGTACTTTTGAAGCCAACTTATATTCAATATAAGTACCTTACTATCTTTATTTTGATTCTCATTTATCATGCATACAATCACAATGTGCCACAGCGAAGCTAGTATATAATAAAATACTGGTCTTGCGATGTGTCATGGGCAACTTTCGGGTGTTGAAAAGTTTCCCTTTTTTGAATCTGATTCTACGTTCTAAGAAACCCTTGACCACAAATTTTCATCAAACGGTTTGGATAAAAAGCCCTTAGGAAGAAATTAAATTGTGTCACAGGCGGACTTCGCTGACCCCCCCCCCCCCCCCCCCCGGCAGCAAGAGGATGAAGTCGTTCCTGAATGACGTTATTCAGGTTTCCATGTGCAGCTGTTTCGGAAACTTTCAATTATCCGATACTCTCCATATGTTTCCTTTTCTGTAAGCTCTCGGCAATATCTTTCAGCTGATGGAATAAAATAAGATTTTGGAATTACACATTATATATTTATCATTATAATATATAAGCTATTGTGTTTTAGAGCTTCCTTAGGTATCATACATACCTAAATAACAAGGATTAAAAAAAAAAAAAAAAAAAAAAATTAAAAAAAATCATAATTGTTATTACTTTAATATTGGTCGTATCATTTTGTGAATAGAATATTAGGATGTAATTGAATTAATTCAATATAAACTCGTCCGAACTTTTTTCTTGTGTTAACAAGAGTACATCTCATTGATATTTAAGGGTTATTAATAAGATACTTTTAAAAATACTTCTATTCGTTCTAATATGGAATACTTGTGTTTGTTATATTACTAAAAATTGACGAAACAGAGCAATTTTATCCCTCAATACATGTTACGGCACAATCATTATTTTAAATATTAATTTATTACATGAACATATGCCAGAAATGCAAGACATATACCAACATACATACATACATATATCCAAGATTAAATCGGCATGTACTTTTTGCTGTATTGTGGATACGTTTCACATTTTGATGGGTTCTGTTGTTCTAAACATTTTTCAAATAGATGGTTTAAGGTGTAATTAACTAATAGATAACTATGTGTTCTTTAACATTTCAGGACACAGTATGGCTCGTGGAACCCGGCACCTCCCAACACTGGCCTTGTCACTTCTATACTGCCTTCTCTCTATCTCTTTCCGGGCCTCATCAGGTACGATTTTTATTCAAATTTTATTTTTTTTAAAACAATTTTACACTATGTTTGCAAATATTTCAGTCATTTTCAGTTATTCAAGATAGCTTATGAACGTTTTGAACATCATCTAGTCTGTGAAGAACTACTTTTTGTACTGCTAGCATACGAAAGTACAAGCAGTCTAATTATACGAATACACTATTGAATTTTTGATCTTTGATTTTGTCTATGAGAATTATTGAGAAGAGTTATTAGTTCCACCTGCTTATGTATATCATGAATTTAGAGTAAGAATATACCTACAGATCTTATGTTAGCTACATCCATGTTCAAATATACTACCAAATTAATTACTCACCTGGAAAATAAATATCATATAATATTGTTTTCAACCTAGGCATTCAAATCCGCCAGATCTGACATCAATTCTGTCGTCAAATCCTCATTTGTGAACAACAGTCGGTCGTCATGTGCGGAGGAAGCAAAACTTTTCGAAACGGAACAATGCGATCTGTCTAGAGTTGTCAGGCGATTTGAGATCCACTCCCGTCCGTTTAGGCTTTGTTAACCTCTCCCTCTTCCTGTTCTAACGGTCTCAAACTTTTTGTGACGAGGGTTGATGACAAGCTTGATTTCGCCGGATATTTTCCGGGTCAGAGAGATGCAAGCTGGCAAAGATCATTCCACTTAGTTACTATCGTTAGGTAGGTACTTGGGTTTTGCACACCGAGTTCAATTACACAAACCTTGCGGTTCCCAGCCGAAATATGCTCTTGCCTTATTTTGACCGTAGGCATGTATGTGCATTTTCATACTTCTTTTCCCTTTTGACAACACGGTCAATAAATTACTGACAGAAAGAATGAAGACGGAAACCCGAAAATGGTGGAGTAGATATACAGATTCTCAGTATTTAGAATGTGGAACAAACAGTTCCTGGAATATAGAAAGAACAGTTCCTGGAGAGAAACGTTGGAGATTAAAGAACCAATTTAAGGACAGAATGGCTTTTTTTTTTTTTTGTAAAGTCTTATTGTAGAACAAAACGCAATAAAAAAAACTCGATATTGCATGTGATTCTTTGAATGTCACGTATTTTTCTCATAAACTATCCAAGGATGTCTTAACTTCTGCAAAAAATTCTCTCATGTGGACCTTAACATAAGTCTCTTGATTTTCAAGTCGGTTCCTGCTTTTCACACTCATATAATATATGAGTAATATTATTGCCTGTTTTACAAGTAGCTAGTATAGTATAGTCCACTTGTAATGTTTGAAGAATGGCCAAAGGGTTCTGAGGGATGTAATCAGCAACCCATTATCAGCAATGCTTAACATATGGAAATCCTTACTCAGCTTTGAAGGGCTTCCTCCCTTTCAAGAACTAAACCTGTAACTCATATAATCTTTGAAGTAAAAGCTACTCTGAAGTAAAAGTCTTCTGCTTCTTCTCCATGGCTTTTTTTATGAGGCCTTCTGTAAAATATTCCCCCATTTAAGCACTATTATGAACCATAAGTAATAACCAAGATTCAGATTATTTAGTTTGGAAGCGCGTGAAGAGAAATTGGTATAGAATTCTGTAAACACCGTTTACTCTTGAAAATTATGAATCAAAGACAGTCTCCTCACGGCATAAGTGGGTGCACGTATGGGTCCCTGTTATGAATTTTTAACAATTTTCGTCCACTCTTATTGGTTCTGCGTCATGGCTTTAGTTTAATGTTATGTCGTATAGGCAAGGCTTCATTTATAAGAGGGAAGAGGAATGCCCATTGGAATTGATCGAGGGGGGTGGGGGACAACCCAAGCATGAGAAAAAAAAAAAAATAACCGCATTCAAATCCATTTCAGACCGAATCAGTGAAAAACCCCATAGGTTTATGACTGTGTGTGTGTGTGTGTGTGTGTGTGTGTGTGTGTGTGTGTGTGTGTGTGTGTGTGTGTGTGTGTGTGACAAATTTTGTCGACGCTGCCCAGGCCACAATTCTCAACCGATTTTCGAGATTCTTTGTTTGTTCCATCACAATTTCAGTTTAGTCGTGCAACAAACCTCTGGAATTTTTAATTCTGTGATGGAAAAGGGAGAATCGAGGGGTAAAGAAAAAAAACGTGTTTTTTAAACAAATTTTATCAACCGATTAGGTTCTTATTTGGTTCGATTCCAATCCTATTCCAAGTCTAGTTGTGCCTTGGAAATTTCAGGTTTGCAGTCGAGGTGATGGGGAGGGGGGGATAGTTTCCGATTTTTTGAGTACTGCCCAAGCTATAAATCTCGACCGATTTTCGTGGTTCTTATTTTGTTCCATTACGAATTCGGATATAGTTTTGGAACGTATGTCAGGGATTTCAAATTGCATCATGAGTGAGGGTGAATGGAGGAGGTAATACTTTTTCAAATCGTACGATTTTTGTGATTTTTTTCCTCAAGAGTTCTGTCTAGTTTTGGATCGTATATCAGGAGTTTCAAATATCATTATAGAAGGGGTGGATATAGGGGGTAATGGTAATATATCATTATATTTCAACTAATCTCGTCTGATTTTTGATTCTTTTTTTGTTCATATGAATTCGGTCTAGTTTCGGAAGGTATATCCGAAGTTTGAAATTTCATGCTGGAAGTCTCAGGTAAATCCGAGTTTCATGCTGGAAGTCTCGGGTAATTCCGAGAAGTCATGATATTTTTTGTTTTTTTTTTCTCTTGGTTTAACTGTCTCCAAAATTATATACAATCCATTCACTGGGACGTCCTTGTAATACATGCATTACAAACCAATGTTTTTTAATTAAGATTGTAGGAAACTCCCTACTTAGTTGATGCTAATCTTAAGTTGTTAGCCTACTAGGTAAAAAAAACCATTTTTCGAATCTTAATTTTTCAATTTTCCAGGCTAGTCCTCAGATCCATTGGGATAGTGACCCACGGACCACACTTTGGGAAACACTGCTCCATACTGTGGATAATATTATACAACTAGTTGACAGATTTACTTTGACACTCATCAACATATTTGATTTTGAAGGATATGAATCGCTGGCAATGAGTCTAGTACAAAGAATGCTATTAAATTCCGTTATAAAACAGCTATAAAATACTTTCGGGTACATACCTAATTATGAACCGCAATCCTAAACCTCATCAGCCAATGGGAAAACTTTATCTTACAGTCGTCACTGGCAGGAGGTGAGAGTATTTCGTTGCTGGATTGTTGTAAACACAGTATCCAAGGGGAAGAGAAAGCGCACCTATCAGTTTCTATCTCTTTGTTTGGGGGAATCAGACCAGGATGTTGGGGATGACCAAAAACATGTAGGACATGTTTGGTGAAACATGTAGATCTGGTAATTCACTCACAGTAACGCGTTGGGAGCGCTGCTGACTTCACAAAGCCATATATGTGCTTTTGGACTCACAGGTTTCATCAACACAACTACTTACACAACTACTTTACTAAACAACTGTACTGCATAAAGTCTCGATGCCAACTGTGTGGAGGGCCTCAGGCACTTCACCGATTTTTGGTCCCCTCTCCCAACTTCGGGGGCTGGAGCTGGTGGAGTTAGGGTAAGGTGTAGTGTGATTCTCATTAGTTGTTAGGGGTTCCAGCGGCAACCCCGTTTGAAAAAAATGGAAATCAGCTTATGGATCATGGAGATCTCTTGTAATCCACTTGGTGGAAATTGGCCTTCTCCCGGCAATGGCGCTGTGATCTCAGGGAGCTCACTAGGGATAAAATTTAAAGATGAAAATGAACTTCTAGGATTTTTTTTCTTCTGTTTTTAATGCATAACCATAATTTCTAACAGGCACGTAGCCAGAGGGAGGGTCCATGGGGTCCGGACCCCCCCCCCCCCCCCCCCCGAAATTTTTTGATGAATTGAAAAATTATTCATGGTTAGGGTAGTATCTATTATTTCGCGAGCACGAACTACCAACAGAGAATATTCGTCTGATGTGAAATTCTTCAGAAATTATTTTTATAATACTCATAGGTTCTGCTAATAAATAGCTCCAATACGTAGAGGTAAGATTCCTGAGATAAGAAGTTAGATATTTCGGTACACGGACATGGGTCATGTTATACGACCTTAAAGACAGATCAACGCCTCTAGCACTACACCTGAACGACCAGTGTAAGCCTTGCCGTGTAGCAACTCTTCATACTCTTTCAGCACTCCACGTTTTTATTATGGTGTTCAGAAGCCTTCTGACATCTTCCCCTGAAGAGATTCCTTTCTCTTTCTGGAGGACAGTACTACAGAGAAAGAAAATTCTCTCCGAATCTTGTATTCCCTCCGCTAGCCCTTTTCTCTTCATCAGCAAGGAGTGACACGCCGACCGCTCCCCTAGGTAACTCGTACTGCTTTCCTTGCAGACGCATGGCTCTCTGCTACAGCATGTCCCATCTTAATGTGGTCCAGCCTCCTGGAGAATTTAACAACCCGTCCCCGAAGCCTCTTTTGAAATAGTTCTGAATAGGATCAGCATTTGGTATTGATATTATACTTTGAGTACCACGGTTGGTATTCAGGTTCGCAATATTTGGATGCCTGGAGCGTATAAGTAGAGTGAGTTCTCTTCTTGTAAAGCCTCTAGAACAATGGGGACATTGGATTGCATTTTCTCTTTGACTATTCACCAAGGTATCATCCATGTTACTGAGCTACATAATTACGTTGCCCCAACGATATCACAACAATAACAATAATTAAGTTAACATTTTTGGAATGAGTGAATGAGACAGAATTTGGCACTCAACTTCGAAGTAGGAATTTGAAGAAGTATGACTGGTAGTGTGAACCTGTCTAGTACGTTTTCCATCGGTTTTTGGGTAAAAAAAAAGAAAAAAAAACGCGATCTAACGCTTTGAAAATCGATTTTCTTGCGGAGCGGAAATTCACACAACACATCACCATCCGATCCGGGATTAGAAAATTTCTAAATTTACTTCATGGGATCTTGCAGTCTAGGGGAAATTTATCTATCCTATGTGCGTCACGGGGTTCTGTCCCACACTCCTCACAATATCCTACGGGGAGAATGTTCCTAGATGTCTTCCTAACTTTTACGTTACGGGATCCTGCAGTACCTTAGAAATTAAGATTAGAAAAATACCTTAGAAATAAGATGGGTAACGAACGCCTTTCTCATTTGACCATGATGTCAATTCATTATCTACTGTCGTTCGCGGCTGATGACGAGCTGGACTTGATGTCTTTAAAAGCCAACAGAAAAGTCTTACTATAAACATTTTATGATCAACTAAATACCTAAAAATTGAACTTTTGTTGTTGTATAAAGATCAAGGTTACTCATGATTGTAAAAAATTGTTTTAAATGTCATCTAAAATCCTTATTATGTACCTACCTACTAAATATTTTTGCCTTATTAAAGACAGTATTTCATCATGTTTGTAAAACATTTCTTCTCCTGTGACTTAAAATTCGTATTTTAAAATTTATTGAAATGGGAAGAGAGCCGGTGGGCGAGGGGGAGGGGGGAGGGGTCTGGACACCCCCCCCCCCCCCCCCCCAAGGCAAAATCCTGGCAACGTACCTGATTTCTAATTGTATTTTCCCAATAGTAAATGTAATCGAATAAATTATTCAATAGTGTACTGTTGCAACGAGAGGTGATGGAAGAGGTGGTTCCTCCTTCAAAGATGAGAGGCGATTAACATGCTACACCCAGAGGTAGTGCCGTTGGTTGTATAAACCGTCAGGCATATCCCCAGATGCAGAGTATTCAAGAATCGAAAAGGAGGAACCACTCCTATCCATCACACTCCCAGGGCTTTCAAAAAGCAGGGGGGGGGGGGGTTGCAGGGGGGGCTGAGTGGTAAGATGTGGCAGAGTGGAAGGGGAGCTTCAAATAAGCATGGCAGGGGTATGATTTTAAGTTTTTGAGTTATTTAGTTTTAAGGGTTAATGCCAATTTCGCCTAGTGTGGGGAAGGGGGGGGGGAGGAGACATTCAATAATAGAGGGGCTGGGTGGTGACAAGGGGTGGTTCGATACCGAGCACTACTAACGTGTAACAATGAGAGGTGACAAAAGAGAGTTCCTCCTTTAAAGGTGAGAGGAAATTAACCTGTTACATCCGGAGTTAGTGCCGTTGGTTGTATAAACCGTCAGACATCTCCCCAGATGCAGCGTATTCAAGAATCGAAAAGGAGGAACTACTCCTATTCATCACAGTACTTAACAATTGAAATCGGAAGATGATAGTTGATCGTTTCCGTCTTGAAAGATCTCAAAACCTTCGCCTTTGGTTTTTTTGGCAATTTATATCTGTCGATTTTCATGAAGATGTAACCACTCCATACAAATATTCTATTAACGGTATTAAAACCGTAACTTCTGACTCTGAAAATAGGTATAGCCTTAAGTTGCTTTGATTAAGAGGTTTTATACATCAGGAAAATAATTTAATATATATGACGAATCGAATAAATTCCATCATATGTCATATTGAAGACAATTTCAAAGCTTAGCTTTGCATGAGTAAACTGTCTTTGCAACATTATTGATTACATATTTCATTACCTTTTGTCACAACTTCATTTGTAACCTTGTTTTTTTAAGAAGTTTTGTTACCATTTCCTTGTAACCTTGTAAATTTTTATAATTAATTATTGTTAATTTTCTTCATTCAACATTTTTCTGAACTTCAAGCTTCAATTTTATTGCTATTTCACTTTGTAGTACTTCATAAAGAAGAGATTCTAGCACTGCATCTCCTAAAATATCTGAATTATGTGACTTATCCCTTAGTCCTACCAAATAAAATAGGTATGCCTCTTTCTCCCCGTTTACCACGAATACAACCTTCAAACTGTATTTGTGTATAAATTCCTACATTCCGCCCGCGTTTATAAGATTACAGCGTGAGCCTTGTCCTTCATTCACGTTGCTTCAGCCCAAGCTCTTACCAGCATCCTTTCTTGAATAACAATGCGTACTTGGCATTCTGATTTCTACCTCTTTTAACATTTAATTAATCTCTATCGTACGAACTGTTTGTGTAGCGAAACATGGAGAGAGTTTTTAGTGTCAGATGTTTACTTTCCCTTCTAAACCGACAACAGCTAAGAACAATAATTCCCTTCCCATAAAACCATCTTTTAAGCTAAAACTAATGTTCATTCTTTGTGAAAACCTCTCTTCTCAATGGAGAGTTTTCTGTCTGGGGAATAAGATATGAAATTTAGAACTCATAAGAACTGTTTTAGATGGGGTAAATAGACACCATTACGTAGTGTAGAGTTTTAGTGCAAATTTGTATAAAATTTGGATAAATGTTCCTCTTTGTGGAAACCTCTCATTCCCACTGGAGAGTTTTCTGTCTCAGAGGAAGGTACGAAATTTAGAACCTATAAGAACTGTTTTAGATGGGGTAAATAGACACCATTGCATTGTGTTGGAGCATTTATACAAAATTGTATTCATTTATATTAGTTTGTTGACAAATGGATTTATTTGATGTTTTTCAGTTTTAATTATTCATTTTCTAGATTTATTTTTGCAAAATTGTGACACTTAATAATCATTCATTTTTAGTAATGTTTCGTAAAAAACAGAGCTAATGCAATGGCTCCAAAAATTTAACAATAAAAAATAGTGAGACTGGGATACAAAGAAATTGCCTTATAAATATCAGCTGATATAATGCCAATAATGGACATATAAGGTGATATGATTCCAATGGATATATTCTAACTTTGCGAAATCGAGTTTATTAACTACTAGAGGCCTGTTAGGGCTTGGAAAGCCCTAATCTAGTAACAAACAGTAGTACCAAACAGGAACTCAGCACATTATAGTAACGATATAAGTCCTACCTATTTGCTTCGTTTGTGTGAATCGGAATTATATATAAAGACCGTTTGGAATTATATATAAAGTCCGCTAAGTTCTTCAGTTTCAATTTCTTCGTTCAGAAATAACTCTCCTAGATGTTAGTAACTACACTACGTTTCTTACCCACCAAGAATTGATGGCAACTGTTGTTACCGCCACAGCCTAATAAACAACTCTCGTTGATAAGGACCGCCTAGAACACGATCAAGGCGGGTATAGAGACGAACGGCGACACTTTTGCAACAAACTTGGGGCCGTGCTGATTTGAATGAGCCGTCTAACACTGAAATCGGACCGCGAAGTTCTTCACAATTTCAAAGACCGTTCGGAATTATATATAAAGAAGATTGTCCGTGCAGAAGTACCTATTAGTGAATCACTGGTACCTAGATGCTTAATTTCATCTTGCTCCCAAGTCTACCTATAGGTAGTGGAAGCATTGTTTTCGATTATGAAAGATGGGAAGGTTTTAGTCTCCAAAATATCAAACGGTTGTTGTTTTTTTTACAACGGTATAATTTCCTCTCGCATTTAACGTTTGAGGCCATTCTGAAAAACTTTCGTTCCGTGTCTTTCGGTATGAGGGTGTGTGTGTGTCTATGTGTGTATGTATGTGTCTGTCATGTATCCTCAAATCCTAGTAACAAGCTCAATTTCCTCAATATTCAACCGATTTTCATGAAATGTTCGTGGAACGTGCGGGTTAGGGTGCAGATAGGGCTCAGCACATGGGCAAACGTGAATTCCATCAAACTATATTTTCTCACGCCCCCGTCGTCCGATCTCGCTGAAATTTGGAGAATAGGTGGAAGAGATTAATTTAACCATTCTCTAGCAATTTCAACATATTCCTATCATTAGAAGCTACTGCACATGCGCGAATGTGTATCCCTTTTAACGAGCCTGATTTCAACAGTTTTCATCCGATTTTGATGAAATTTTTAGGCAATGTACGAGTTAAGCTGTAAATTGTCCTTTTTTCATACTTATTAAATTATTACTTCATTCTGCGCATGCGCAAACGTGAATCACATCAACCATAATTTTTAAACGATCTAGTCATCCAATCTCGCTCTAGTTTGGTGTATAGTTGGGGAACAATGGTTTGATTATTCCATATTAATTTCAACATAATTGCATTATTAGTAGCTCCTGCGCATGCGCGAAAGTGGAATCCCTGGAACAAGAGTATTTTCTTGTTTTTATCAGATTTCTATTAAATTTTCTCGGAATGTGCAGGTTAGGCTGTAGTTGTCCACTACCATTTTCATTTTCTCAAATCATTACTCCTTCCTGCGTAAGGGCTAACATAAATTACTTCTGGCATAATTTTCGCCGTTTCCAAAATGACTGATTTCGAAGTTTTACGTGATCTACATCGTGATAGACTAAGTATATTCTGCTATAGAGTTTTCGTAATTATTAAAACCATTTCAATGATCTATAGGTACATTTGTATCATTTTCAGTTGGTAGGTACCTACGTACTTAAATATCTTTATACTGAGAACAGTGGGGACTAGTAGTATGTAGATGTTTTAATTAATTGAATTTATTTTCTCTCTGCAGGTGCCCATAACCACGCAATCACATTGATGTCAACCTACGGATCTGCAATTTGAAATGGACCTCCTTTGTAATATCAATAATTTAATATCAGTGCACACTGATTAGCTGTGGGGCCTCGCAGCCCAAATTGTTTTTTATCGGCTTATACTACTGAAACCTGAAATGCAGCTCCTTTCTGGAGATCTGGAATACAATGACAAAGTACGGAGGGACTCAGATCACGTTCCGAACCCCTGAGGCTAATTTCTTTCCTAATCGACTCTTGGTCCTGTTATTTAGATGGAGCTCCTTTGGGACCCCTCGGAAACAATTACGAGGTATGGAGGCGCACTGATCAGTAGAGCGGCCTCTGCATCTCTTTCCTTAACCATCGACTTTATTTATTTTTATTTATTTATTTATTATTATTATTATTATTATTATTTTTTTTTTTGAACATTTACTGTTACCGCGGGGTCTTGGATCTTATATCACATACTTACGGGGTTTAATAATGATTGACCAATAATCTGTGAAGAAGGGCTATCTAACCCAGAAATAATAAACCATTCTGTAATAATTTTAGCTTTTCTCATTCACATTTTTCAATCCTTTTTTTAGTATGTAGAATTTCCACGGTTTCTGAAAAAACGCACTCAATTTTGCGGTGCCTAATTGTGTTATTTGGTTTGCTCTATCATCGTGGATGATTGGATTTTTCTGGTCAAACTTTATAGTAAGCTCGGGAATCCGAGGTTGCTTCGGTAAATTAATTACCTGCTAATCTCACTATGGCAATGATTTTGAGCAACATTTTGTAGAAAATGAAGCTATTACAATAGGTCCAAAAATTTTCTTCATGGAAATCCGTTTTGGAGCATTGTGAAACGATTTCAAGATTTTAACGCTCTTTGCTTTTTATTAATGGAAAAGGTATTACGAAAATAATAAAATTAAAAACAAGAAATGGTTTTAGAATACATCAAAACGGATTTTCTTGAAGAAAGTTTTAGACATTTTTCCACGTATAAGTTTATATAGAGAGTGTGTGTGAACGCGTGTGTGTGTGCGTTCGTTTCCTTTGATGCCAAACGATATCGCTTCTTCTGATTCACTTGAAATATATCGGTTTCCTTCGCTAAAGAAAAAATCAAGCATTCCAAAAGAAAGTAGGTATGAGTTTGTTGAGCAGCATTTTGAGCACTTTGAATTGGTCAAATTAAAAAAAAAAAAAAAACTACTAAAAAAATTACTGAAAATGACAAAATTGGCTATGACATCGTAAAATTTTTCAGTAGAATATTATTCAAGAGTAGTTTGTCAACTCTTGGATAGAACATCAGAAAAATTATGAAGATTATTATTTCAAACAGTTTTTTTGGCATGAAACTGACGGTTGTACTCGAAGTGCTCAAATTTCAAAACATGTCAACATAAATATAAGCTGATAATTTACGAAAATTCGCTCATACGATCAAGCTTCATGATTGGGACTTTATTACAGAATCTAGAAATCTGTAGTATGCACTCTATGCATAGTTTGCTATCAGAATGCATATTTCAAATGTGTGTTAAATTCATAATTTTCCTGGTAATTGTTCCATGTAGGTAATTGTTTATAAATGTTCACCAAAATGAGGCAATGATGATATATCAAATCCTATACTTGCTTGGCACTTTTACTAAAAAAAAAAAGAAGAAAATCCAACAAGATAATATTGTCAGGGGTGCACAAAAGTCATAAATGTTATCTATCACAAACAATAAATTACGAGGTTCAAAGAGGATAGATCCTTTATTTATCAACCCTTTGTCAGAGCCAAGCTCTAAAAAAAAAACCAAACACGAATAACTTGGCAATTCAGATTGTAAAAGGGGTGAAGAGACGAGCGTTTCGATCAGGTAATATTTCGCCCTCAAATGTCTTTTATCTTGACGTGCGAGCGTTTTCTGCATGGGGTAACACCGTCGTCGATATTGCTATCTGGGTAGGAGCATCCCTAATGGGCACTCCCTCCTGTCCCTCTGCCACCATTTCACATCAAACCTTCACTCCATATCTTATACGCGATTTTTCATAGCCTTGTCTCCTACGCGCCTTTCACTTCTTTCCAAGTTTCATAATGTTTTATTGAAGAACTAATTCCTAGTATTCAATTTCATTCATTGAACATCCGGTGGTATGAGTTGTATATAAAATATCCCCTACGGTGGATTATTTTCAGTTAAAACTCAGAACTAGGTAATTCCATCTGAAGATTATGGAGGGGTGCCGTTTTGCGAATGATTGTGAATCCCATTCATTGACACCTTCATCAATACCTTTCTCAACACACAACCACTACCTTTGTTCTTGAGAGACCTCTCTCCTCAAGAATCTAATTGGAATACAATTACAATTAGTATTTATCATATAATTTAATTTTTTTAATATATAATTTTAAATGGGAAATTTTATGCTTCTCTAAAAAATAAAATGCGATAAAATAAATGAATAAAATAAAATAAAATCACTTTATTTGAAAAATTAATTTTTATTCGCCCGCTTAGTAGAAAAAAATTTAAATGTTTAAAAATATGATTTAATATTATTATTATTAAATATTATTTACAATGTTTAATTATTTTAACTATTGTAATTGCCCTTATATGAAATCAACATTTGAATTTTAATAGATTTTCACTTTACAGTATTACATTACATTCAAAATTTCATTTCATTACATAAGCAAAGTATAATACATTTTCCAAATAATTTACTATATTTTATTTAATAAGTAATTGTTACATTTTGGTTTCCCAAATTTTCGACTCAATAGGGCAATAATAGAGTTCAATAAGTAGATGAAATCGTATCTTTCAACAACACTTACACTCCACAAGTTATGTTTCACCTCCAATGCAAGCTCTTACTCTAGTTGTGTAAAAACGAGTACCTACTCCAAATTAGGTAGAATATTTTGTTCCAGTTATGAAGCTTGGTGACTTACTGGCTACTTTAATTGATTCTATCAACCTAGATAAGGTTAAGAGATGACCAACAATTCCAACCAGCCATCGAACCATCAGAACCAGTACGATTGAATAGTAAGAATAAAATCTGAAGTCACCAATCTTGCCCGGAAAATGGAGCAAGAAACCCATAAATCTTTTTCTGGTAGGACTAAAAGAGAACTCGTCTTGCGTTGACAAAATGCCCTAACGAACCGGGAGGAACAATCCGTTTGTTATCTAAGCCCTTCTCTTTTTCCTTCAGTGTCAACAAAGGGCTGACACCTTCGTGGAAATCTGTCTCCTCTAAAAAGACGCTAATCAGGAACCCTTCAGCTTGCTTTCGGGTCGAGCCTCGTCAGATCGTCTTTAGGCGCATGCCACCCTGGCTGTGCTTCCTAGTGATAAGGCTTGCTTCGGCCATCAAGACGAAGAAGAGATCATTATGAGGGAACGGGAGGGATTAATAGGTCTACACTGTTTTGAAACTCCTAACTCTTAAAATCTAGGCCTCTTTTTTAGCGTTGTGTTATCTCGGAGATAGGAGATGGCGATGAAAATGTTTCATCGTGAAAATATTGGCCATAATAGATCAACTGACGGACAATCGAGAATGATCTCATGATCATGAACTAAGAGATTACAGAGAGAAAAAAAGGGGGCGGGTTTCTCCGAAGGTCAATTGGCGGTTCGTTGTTCAGAAACACACAAATCGCAATACACCTAGAATTGTTTATCGATATGTGTCACAAAGATATTTCTTCGGTCAGGTGCACGAACATCAGATATATCAGGTCAAGATGTTCCGACGGTTCTCACCAGCGGCAAAACATCCAATATTGTCGTGCTTGGGAACGAGTGGCATCAGACGCTTTCTCGATCGGAAACAAGAATTACCTACTAATATGTGACAGCTACTCAGGATACTATGATTTTGCCAAAATGTCTCAGTTCTAAGAATGTAATAGAACAATTTAAAAAATGGTTTGCAGTGCACGGGATTCCCGAAACGCTAGAAACCGACGGTGGAACTTATTATACATCCTATGAATTTACCAATTTCGCAAATGAGTGGAATTTCATCCATCAAATATCGTCACCTCATTATCCAAAAAGCAACGGACTTGCAGAAAAGTATGTTTCGATCGCCAAAACCTTGATCAAAAAATGTGAAGCCGACAATTCTTTATCGTGCGTTGCTTCTTGACAGGTGATCTTGGCAGCCCTGAAGTGACTGCCGACCGAATCTCATGTTTTCTCTCCTCTGTCGAAACATGTTAGTCGAAAACAGGTCGCTGTTCGGTCGAGTGCACGACCGAAGGACCACTTTTCAGCACAACATTCGGCCGTGCACTCCACTGAAGAGCCCTTCTTCGGCCGCCCACAATCTGTTGACGTCAAGCTTCGATCGCGCACTCGATCAAAGAGCCATGCTTTGGTTGTCCACATTTTTTGGCAAAAGACCGTCTAAAAAAAAACAACTTTTTGTTGGAGATTTAGAGCAAAATCGATACCTAGAAGGTTCTCAACCAAAAGTGTTGACACCCTGTATAATGTGCTAACTTTTCATTGGTCAGAAATATTTGCTTCGCTCAAACTGTGGCATGGTGATGACCAAAGACCGGTCAAACTGATTTAATCAATAATAACCGAATGATGATGCTGGCCGAACAGTTTTCTAAACACCCCCTTTACGAAATACGCATTTCGTATATGATACACGCCCGCATTGAATATCAATTTGGTAGTTTATTAAGTTTTTTTAAAAACAAATACCTATCAAGCTATTTCTAATAACCAATTCGAATAGCTTATCAGTTTGCTAGTGGATCAATTCCGCAAATTTTTCCTGTTCTTCAAATAGTGGCACCACAGCATCGCTACCTTTCAGCTTCTGAAAGGATATTCCATACGTCAAACCAAACCAGTGGAGAGAAGGTCCACTTTGTTAATTCCACTCTCACTTTATTTCCAATAATAGGAACAATGATAGGAACAATTTTGAAATGTTTACCAGTTGTTTTACTACTTGTTACGTTCAGTTCGGTCATTTGACATGTTTCTAGCTCAATTAAAGAAAATTTCTGTTTGAGTTTTTCTAAAATACTATATTTTCTAGTTCTTTAGGCTTTATACAATATCAAAACTCGTTATGAATAAGTAACAAACGATCAATTATTGATAGGAGTAAGTTCAATAAAACGAATGAACACCAAACAACCAATTCAGTTGGATGGAACAGGATTTATCGGGTAGGTAAGTATATGGAAAAACGTGATTGCGCGAAAAATGCATTTAGAAGAGGCGGCAGATTTCGATTTCTTAAAACCTGAAGAAAGGATAGTATTATATTGTTGTCTTGTTTTATAATGGCATTTCATACTTTAGGAAACCTTCCATTCACGTTAACGTCACTTCAAAATTACTAATTTAATTATTGATGGCGTGTTCATCAGTTTCCCGTGGAAGGTCTGTCCGAAGTTTGAAGATAAAAAGCCTGGACATGAAATTTTGATTTATATTGTTTCACAATAACTATACATGTACCTATCTGAAGTTTTTATTAAAATCATAGGTAATTGAAAATCGGATGTTTAAAATTTATTTAGGACCTTACTCATTATTTTGAGTCAGCCTCCGATTGTACTGAAGAGAAGTAAATGCACCCCAGTAATATCCCCATAGTTAAGCCTATAATAATATCACCATATTAATATGATACCGATTAATATCACTAATTGTCAACTACCTACTACTAGATATTTTTTAAAGTAGAATATGGCAATTTTAAAGTCAACCTTGCATTTTTTGATAAAAATGTCTGGATTCTTTACAGTTTCTGTTTCAGTTTCTATATATCTTACTGAATTGTATTATTTTTCCAGTTTCTGTATGCCCTTTTATGAACTAATTACGTCAATTCACTTCGCTGGATCTTGACTGTTTGAGGGAAGGTAACTTCCTGAAGCCAACACTGAACAAAATACCATATTTTGTATCTGTGATTTTCCATTCACATAGGTGGATCACAATTAGAACCTTTAATATTTGGTAACAGTGGATTACCTCAACCTGGACAACCATCAAAACCGGATGAAAATTGTAGAAGATATGATTGTTAGATGGATTTCAAGCTTGCGTTTGCGCAGAGACTTGAATTGATCCTGCTATAATGCATATCATAGGGTTCATCCCGCAGAACCTCTGAAAATATCTTCTAATTCGGACTGTAATTCATCATTACTTTGCCCGTTGCAAGGGTTAGTGGACATAGAGACAAAACAAAATGTTCAGGATGGAATCAAATGGGAGTGATATTTTTAATGTAGGTTTTAATGTAGGATTTTTTTCAGCTCTCAAAAAGCTTCTACCGTATAGGTAGACTTGAAAGTTGAGGAGTAAGTAACGTCAATCAGAAGGAAATATTAGATATATTCCAACCTACATATAGATACTCTGAAGATGAAATGAAGCTGTAGGGTGCTTTAAATTATTGTACAGCAGGTAAATAATAGCAGAGCTATTCTCTATATGACAAAATAAATAGTCATTTTCATTTACAATTATAGGTTCTCCGTTCTCCAATGTAGTCGTTATAAATAACTATAGATGCGAATTGATGTCCACTGAAGGAAAAAGTGTTATCCAGTTCCCAAAACCAGATCGTGTTATCTGTGCGTGAAACCAGGAAAATGTTTCCAGCTCCAGAAACCCTACTGGTCATTCCTAAATATTGCAGGTGGTTGCGTGACACTGCCTCTCCCTCTTCCAATTACGTTCTATTATTAACGTGGTTTTCCTACCTGATAGAAGGGACGAAACTTCCTCCTCTAAAAATAAAATTCCCACATGGCTTGATTATTTGCGATGGGCCAAGAATACCACTAGCAAGTGAAGTGAAGTTAAGTACTATTAGTAGACTGCGAAAACGGGGCAGGAAAAGTCCCTCATAAGTAGTACACCTAGAATGTGTTTTTAATGCCCTGTTCTAAGAGAGTAAAATGGAAAAGCAATCGTCAGGGTGACTTAAACTTCTGTTACATGGCCATATAATGATTTATGGTAATCAAAATGTCGAAAATTAATTATAACATACAGCAGGAAACTAGCTTAAGTTTTTCTTTTGGAATAGGTACCTCCATTTAAAAAAACGTTTAGTTCCACTACAATTTCTGCTAAGGTACTCCAGGTCGTGGGCGCGCGTGTTTGTGGGTGGCAATTCCGGAAGTCTGGCTTGTTAGAGAAAAATTAAAAAAATATATTTAAATAAATAAAATGAAATCTAAAAAACTTTTTCCAGGCGCACAAATAACTAAGAAACGCTACAATTTATTTCACAAAGGTTTATTATTATATGTTAGAAAGCCCTTATACGCAGATGATTGGTCTATAATTATTAAACCCCGTATATAATATATGATCGGAACATAGCGCATCGAGCCTCCCAAAAGGGTTAACACCTTTACAGTTCCAGGACCCTGCAATTTTACGCTTTACAGAAACGTAAAAAAAAGGTTGATAGGTAAGGAAAGAAAACAGGTTCAGAGGCCCCTCAACTGATCGATGCGCCTCCGTGGGTACTTCGTAATTATTTCCGAGGTGTCCCAAAGGTGCTCCATCCAAATAACAGAACGGTGAGCCCATTAGGAAAGACATTACCCTCAGAGATTCCGAAGCTGATCTGAGGCCCTCCATACTTTGTAATTGTTGCTAGGGTTACTAACCGGACTACGGCACACTCGCCAACAGGCGGCTGGGCTAGCTGCAGCGTAAGTGGTTCTGTGCTATGGGGGTGATGGGGTACTTTTCCGTTACACCCCCTCCCCCCTGTCAATTTGTCTTCAACACGCCCGCCTGATGTTTCTAGGCGTTCCTCTTTACTTAGATTACATGTACGAAGAATTGGTGACAATTTCAGGCTGTAGAAAGAAATTATATTATTTAAAAGAAGAAAAAAAATTACCTACCGTGTTTTCAGAAGTTGCCGATGTCGATGAGGATTTGTTGAAAAAAATTGGCGTGGTTGTGGTTTGACTGCCTCCACATGAATTCGCACAAGTAGAATGCACATGGAGTCGCACAAATGGATCAGAATGCTGTGTATAGGTTGATGGCCTGGATGCTCGCAAGCTCGCATCTCAAAATTACATAACATCAAGTAGTCAATCCCTTATTAAAAATACAGATTAGTTGGACATTTAGGTCAGAATGATGTGTTCTACTTTGGCGGTCTGGATGCTCGCAAGCTCGCATCTCAAAAATACATAACATAACATAATCTAAGTAAGAAGTAATTCCTAGAAACATCGGGCGGGAATGCTGAAGATAAATTCACTGGGGGGGGGGGGGGGGGGGGGGGGTAACGGAAAAGCACCGGTGATGGGGTAGTACTGGAAGTTAAGTCAGGAAAAATTAAAGGAAATAATTGGGCGCCACTCCCCTTATAAATTATTTCAAACCAACCTCATACATGAGAGGAAATACATAGGGTTGGGGATTAATGTTAAAGTGTGAATCGATACTGATCTATAATCTTCAGAATTCACTAAATTTATTACGGTCCTGGTGTCCTTTTATTCTATAAGCCTTGTCCAGTTGGCCCTAAACTATTCCTTATAGCTAAGCTTGTTTTAAATCATAATTCTACACTTGATTCTATGTGGCTGTAGAGAAGAAGGTGTAGATATAAGCACCAGTAGAGTGAATAAATAGATTCTCCAAAATTTTCAGGAGAAAATAAGAAGAGCGAAGAAGAAATACGAAAGGAGAGGAAAATCCCTAGGACATGTGAAGTGAATATGCCTGAGATGCATGGAATATGCATAAGAAAAGTGAAAGTCAGAATAATG
Organism: Adelphocoris suturalis; assembly: GCA_030762985.1. NCBI lineage: Eukaryota > Metazoa > Arthropoda > Insecta > Hemiptera > Miridae > Adelphocoris > Adelphocoris suturalis. The sequence goes on from CM061046.1 coordinate 33,899,690, forward strand.
AAGTCCTGCCAAGCAGTATACAGGTAGAAAACTAACTCCTCTAACACTGGAGAAGTACTGACCCTGCAGTCATCGAGGAAAACCAGGTTGATGGACAGAGTGAGGGGAGGAGGAGAATAAGACTTCCGAAAAGTAAACAACATTCTGCGAGAAAAAGATCAATGTACCGCCAGACAAAAAGATCAACCCGGGCTTCCGATTGAAGCGATTGTGGGACCTCTCCAAGAAATAATATTCAATCGAATATTGCTTCCGAGACTGCAAGGCAGCGGAAACTTTGTTTTCACTTTCGAAATGAAAAAAAAATTTTTGCTCCAAAATCAAAATTTCCACTCGCATTTTGCGTTTCAGAGCCTCCTGAACAAATTTGGTTCCGTGTCTATCTGTCTGTCTGTCCGTCCACTTGTAACAGCCATAACTTCCACAATTTTGATCCGATTTTAACCAAATTTTCAGGAATTGTGCGGATTAAGCTCTAGATGGTCCCCTATCAACTTCATCATGATCGAACCAACGGTAGCTTCTGCGCAGGCGCTAACGTGAATTCCTTGTGACGGTCATAACTCGGTCAATGTTGAACGGATTTCGGTCAGATTTTCAGGGATGATGTGGGTAAGGTCCCTTGAGGTCTCATAAGACAATCATCATAATTGCATTAGCGGTACGCTCTGCGCATGCGTGAACGAAATATTCTTGTTACGGTCCTTGCAACAGCCGTTATTTCCACAATTTAATGGCGACGTACTGTGAAGGTCACGAGGAAGCTCATGTGCCATTTCCTTGGCAGTGTATTTGTTACATGGTAACATTGTATTCCGAATCTCCAAAAAGGTGCTACATTTCAGGTTTCAGCATCATAGGTAGATTAGGAAACAAATTAGGCTCATTGGCCCCACTTGCTGAAGGAAAATTAATGCAATTAATTAAAACATTAACATTTTGTTAGTCCCCCTGATCTCAGTACAACGATATTTAATTCCAAGGGGCGGCATCGGGTAAACCTGGGCTTTCTCACCATGTTTTTACGTTTTTTATTTAATGGTGTGCCTCCTCCGCCGGGGGGGGGGTTTTTTATAAAATAAAATAAAAATGAAAAAGTGTGTTTCATTCCAAATTATACCTCTCCTAAGGATTGCGATAGAAATTGCGTCCTAGCGGCAAAAAATCATGCTTTCCAAATGATAGGATGCGTTCGTATGTCAGCACTTTTTGAACACATCCTATTGCTCAAATTTCAAACAAAGTGTTAAAAAATCAATAAAAAGAGTTAAACAGTTAGAAATACTCGTAGGTAAATTTATATTTATTAGCACTTTTTTCTTCTTTTGTCAGGAGTTTATCATCAATCAACTAGAAAATTAATAAAATTATGTACAAAATTAAGCTAAGAAATTTACTTAATAACAATTTTAATAATATTGACTGAAAATTCTGTAAAAAACGGAAAAAAATTTAAGAATTTAAAAAAATTTCTCATTGCAGAATATTATTCTGGACGAGTTCTTTTTTTCCATAAAATTGGAAGTTGAATTTTTTTTTTTCTCACACAAAGTGCTAAATTTTAAAACAATGTAACCTAGTATAATCGATCATTTACAAAATTTGCTCGTACTACCTACCATGCTGCATGGTTTGAATCTTTATTCATTTGTTTATTCATGTAGTTATTGATTAATGAGTTGGTAAACTATCACGGACTGTCAATAATATTGTATAGCAACAAAATGATATCAGTTAGCACAAGGGTAGCTCCTAGGATTCCATTATTCCCAACCGAAGGGACGTATGACGAATCGTTTTCCAAAAATAGTTTTCAAGTGGAGCAAAAGTGTCATTTCACGTTCTCAGCAGGCTGATCAAATCGATTACCAAAGGCTGCCGGAAAGACGAAGACAATCGCCACTCGGTCAAAGGGAAAGAGGAAAGTCTTGGGGCTTTAAGAAAAAAGGGCTTGAGAGTCGAGGAGCTCCCTTGATTGGACCCCTTGTGCTTGGCTGTTTCATAATGAATTCGTCGCCGTTCGACCTCGGCTAAGTCTTTTTCTGCTTAACTAGTGCCCAGCGGTGGCAGCGTTTGGAAGAAAAGAGAGCCCTTTCGAAAAACAGCCGTTTAATTACTGGAGATCGTTGAGAGGTGCCTATAGGATTTGATTGCAAGAAAACGAATATAGAGGAACCTTTGGGTGATTTTGTTTGTTTATTGTAGGTACATCACTAGTTGCTACTCAATGCAGTAAGGTTAACCTAGTCATGTAAATATTACGCTATGGTACGTATTTACCAGAAGGGATGATCTAGGTGCAAAAATGTCGTCTTATGGCATTCGGTATGTAACAGTTAGGTAATTTGTACTAATCAGTCGATTCCTGAAATAGGACTAATATTTCTCTATTCCATTTGGGTACATACGTTCATATATTTATCTAACATAAATATAACTATTTTAATCACCAAAATTTGCAGTGTGTGTGTGTGTGTGTGTGTGTGTGTGTGTGTGTGTGTGTGTGTGTGTGTGTGTGTGTGTGTGTGTGTGTGTGTTCAACTCTTTTTGTTCCAGTTCTTCATGGAAATTACTGACCGGCTAGGTTTCTGATTTAAATATTGGAACATGTGATAGAAGAATATAATTTATTGTTATCAAGAATTTTTCTCTCAAATGTCACTAATTATTCTCAGGATGGATTAGGATAAATCACATGATAGGTGAGTAGTGCGTTCTGCACGTAAATCGTATATGTATTATTCCAGTTTACTATTTCCTGGAGTTGACATAGGTACTACGAGTATAGTAAGATATGCCTCGTGACTGCTTCACTAATGCAGAGCATATCGGTGATTGAGGATCATTTCAAACTCAGACGGAGTATCCCTGTGAATCAAGTTTTAGTTCCACTCTACCTGGAACTCAAATTACCTCTGTCCCAGACACCGAATCATCGGACAAAGTCTTTTTACTATCCCAAGCTCAATTGAGATTTTCGGGGGAAAAGTGCATTTTTTATGTAGATAGCTATTACAAACCACATCCTCAACAAGGAAACACCAAATCTGAGAGAATACCATAGTTATACCATACTTCCATACCGTTAATCCTTCTTCAAGAAACACAATGGGTTAAGAGCAGGAAGTAGAAATTTACGGATATAGGTCATAATTTGTGTTTTTAAGGAAAATTAGTTCTTGCGTTTACAACACGTAATATAACCGGCTAGGTAAAAAAGCTTGGATTCTCCGAAACATGGTCATCTGAAATCAAATCCAAAACATAATGTATACCCTTAAAAATCTGGAAAATGTATGCACCTATTAATGAATGTAAGCTTTTCTGTCTATTCAGTCGGTCACTCTAAACGTCGACTTTCTGGTGGTCAAAAATTTAGTTTCGTAAAGATTAAATGGTCACGAACTACAAATAATTATTTGTAGTTTATAAATTATAATTGAACTATTTTAAAAATGAGAATAGTTGAATTATATTTTAACATAAACCACATATTAACATCCATAGGAACTTGTTCACTTTGTCAGGAATATGTTTTCTTTCATTCACATTTTTACAAGTTATTAAACTAGATAGTTCGTTTTTTATCACAATATACTCGAAAAATATATACCTGACACAGTTTTTTCCCATCACTCTTTTTTGAAGAAGATGGAGACGACTGACAAACAAATTATAAAGTCCAAAGAGGCCCTCACACTGGCAATGAAATGAATTAAATGTTATGAGCAAAAATATCGTGCAAAATATTGAAGGGTTGAGAGCCCTCAGACTCCCCAAAATGTTGCCGAATATTATTGTTATTATTAGTGCAGATTCAACTCTTTATGGAAAACCACCACCTCGCGTTGTACGCTGTTACAGCTGCGTTCGTTGCTTTACCCAGCAGGGCTAATCCGGAGGTTTCATATTTAGTTGATTTGTGTGCAGCATTGAAAAAGATTGAAGAGCATTGAAGAGAAGAGGGTGACGTGTGAGTGTGTGTTGGTTGAAGAAGCGAACGTCTCGTGTTCATCAAAATCCACTTCATGAACTGAGCCTACGCTTTATGTCAATTACCTGAGGATGAATAAAGAGGTATTCGAGAAATTGTTTAACATGATTCGCCCTCTGACTGAAAAACGTGATTCTCGACTGAGGCTTGAGATTTCGCTCACACCGCGATCCTTGCCTACAATGAAATACTGATTGGTCCCCAAAAAATGTTAAATCAGTCAGAAAAATATTGGTCGCCTCACAAAATATTGAATATATATACTTTTTTTTTTTTTTTTTTTTTTTTTTTTTTTTTAATTCAAATTCTCTCTTACTCTCAGTATTTTTGCACAAAACCGACATATTCAAATTTTTGTGCTCATTTTGGCAGTTTGAGGGCCCCTAAACGGCTGAAATGATAAAACATGCACATGCTTCAACTTTTACTCTGATGGACATGTTGTTGCCATATTTTCCTGCCTGACCCAATAGCAGAAAGAAACTATTTTTCGGAATTCCGCGTCTCAGGTTAAATTGGTCAAGTAGTGGAAGTCTTGGAAAACTGTGATATATACGTGAGTTCGAAAATGGAATGTTCCGAGGCCCCTAGCTACAATTAATTATAATTACGTAAAAACCACTATTTCGTTTATGACATGATTTTTCAACGTTTTCAAACAGTTAGGTCGAAGCCAAACTATATACCATGCAGAAAGTTAGTTGTCAGGATTGAGAACAAAATCAGACCAGTTTGAAAAAATGGTTTCAATGGTTTTTTTTTTTTTTTTTTTTTCGTGAAAATCACTACTTTCGCTGTCTGTGTAATGATTTGAAACTCTCTATCAGTTGGATCAAAGATATTCCATGTTGAACGTTAGAACTTAGGATTTAGTGGGGGAAAAATCACACCAGGTGGATAAATAAGGTTGCAATGGACATTTTGCATTTTTCTCCAAAATTGATCCAAGTGTCTTGATGCAGTCCACAAAATCAGACTTTTTTCCAGTGGAAACAAGTGAATACTAAAAAAAATCTTCTGTCTGGTACAAAGCAAGTAGAAATAAATAATGATTTACCATTTCGATTCTGAATAACGTCAGCAGTAGTAAATCCATCCGACTAGCTCTGAGTAGCTAACTGGTTGGTTAAGACTCCTAGATAGCACGTTCAAGGTTAATCTCCTTCCTAAACTCTCCAACGGGAAAACGCATTGTCTGCCGTCAAACTGAAGCTGAAGAGAGTGCGAAGGTCGGTTTCCCGCCATTTCAAGCCGAACAATACGATTACTACCGACTCAACGCCAAGATATAACACCGGAGATAGCGCCTGCTTGTCATTCACACCCAATATTCCAGTTGACGGGGAAGATAAGTTGACGGATCCTACGGTTCCCCCCTTTCCTTCGGTCTCAACCTGATGATGCCATTAGCAAAGCACTTGGGAAGCTTTCTTGTGTAGGTAGGTATTTCTCTTATTCGTTTTTGGAATACTATACGAGTAAATCTTTTGAATAATAGCTTTTACATACCTGGTTAATAACAACAGGATTTATGTATATTGAATATGTTTAATATGGAATATGCTCATAGGTTCAACAGAATATGTATTTAATAGCTAGTACTTTTGCTGTTAAACAATACAATTGTAACTATAAATTTATATGTAAATTAAATAGTTAGATACCTATATATTTAAAATTCAAATTCAATTTGTAGAATAATTTAGATACCTATACACTTAGAAAATATCAGCAGACTCATCGCCTGACGACACGGGCCAAGCATAGCGTCTGGC